>CM073142.1:14572724-15967177 GCA_037039145.1 Fundulus diaphanus
AACAGGGAAATAAAGCTGCAGCTTGATCCAAGTTTTTCTCCCAGACCAACAGGGAAAGATTAAATAAATGTTTCATTTACATGACAATTTTTTCAGCTTTTTCTTTTAACAGAACCCAGTATTTGGTAAAGAGGAACACCAACTTTCGATTAGTTGCCTCGATTAGAAATGCAACCCTCACAGGAGAATTGTCAAACTTTTAGACTCCTTAAGTGTTGTTATTGTTTATCTTTGAGAATTCTATTAAAAACACATTTTACCTGACCCAAGAGAAGAGGGAATACATGCAAATCTGGTACCTGTTCCAGGTTAAAAAGGTTTCACGATGCCAACTGACTCCAGACTCACTGATCTTATATATATATATATATATATATATATATATATATATATATATATATATATATATATATATTCATTATTTTTATTTTTTTTCTTTAAAAGACCTTTCCTGTACTGCACGATCAATAACTTGCTCATGAGGGAACAAAGGACACGAACTGAACGTAGAACTAGATTCTGGTTGTAATAATAATGTCCATATTTCTCCACTTGTCAAACAAAGATGAAGAGATTCGCCTTGCGTTGGTCCCTTGTGAACAGGGAGCAAGGTATGTGGTCAAACTTGCAACCACTGCCTCCTCCAATGACAGCTGCTGAAAGGAATTCCAACCACCTGTACTGAGGCTACCTGTGAAAAGAGCTGCTTCTTCTACTGGGTGTGCCATCACCCCTCCTTCTGTGTTGTTTGGCAACACAAATAAAGACAGTACATATCTGACCTTGAGCACTAACAAAAATCATAAAATATATGGTATATTAACAATTAAGGCGAGAATTCTGCTTTTAAATGTGTTTTTTCAGACTTTAAAAGCTACTCCCCCATGCATGTGGATTTTGCTGACTGAACTCCTCTTAAGGATAATCAAATTAATAAACAAATCAATAAATGCACCTATTCATCTACAGGGGAGAATTCGGACTCTTTGTACGACACTTTAGTGGATGAAAACACGACTTTCATCGCGGATGGCCTGTGTTAGAAGAGAACAGGAGCGCTGAGAGGCAGGAGGGACGCCTTCTTACCTGCGGACGGTGCACCTGTCGCTCTCCAGGACTCTCGCCTCCCTTCAACAAGACGCGAGGAAGAGGCCTGCTAAAGCTGCCGTTTATCCAGCCCTGCGCGTCCAGATGACTCCTTCATGTTGGGCTGAAGAAGAAAAAAGCCCAGCGGCTGACCTGATCCGACGCGCCAGCCCCGCAGACAGAGCTGGAAGAGTGGGCGGGGTCTGACCAGGAACTGCCCGCAGGAAACTTTAACGGTCAGAACCCAGAACGACACCTTTACAGATTCAACTTACTTTATGTATTTATTTTCCTTTGCCTTGCACAAGTTAAGTTAATCTCCTGTATAAACTATTTTATTTCTCTTTTTTTGTAGGAATGCAAAGTGGAGATTCCTATTTGAACATGTCATTAATGTTCTGATCAATAAAGTTGATAAAAAAAACTTTACAGATTCAAGAGCATTAAAAAAAAGTTAGAAAGGTTTCCTTTTTTTATTTAAACGTCACTTATTTGAGTTGCTGTAACATTCAGGATGTGTAAAAACCTTCAAAATGCAGATCCTGGCGCTAAAATGTCCGGAAAAAAAGGATTTTTTTTTAACATTTGCACGTTTGTCTCCATGTATTGACCAATCATCCTGCATCCTTTACACAGCGGATGCAGGAGGTCGATTAAACCCCGCTTGGCAACACAGTTTTACAAGGGCATTTAAAAAAATTGGAATGTTACCTAACGGTGGATTTATTTATGTAAATCAAAGTTCTCGACTGAATGGAAACTATTTTAAATAGTTTTGGGCTCGTAGCTTGTAAAATGGATTTACATGCAATAAACCTCTGTTGATGGTGAAATGTTTGTCGGATTTGTATAACTCTTAAAAGGAAATGCGCAGGAACATTAGTCTTCCTCTTCCACATGTTCCCTTTAAGCGTCACCACAGCGTTTCCTACTCTGTGCCTTCTTCTTATCTTATCCCTTGCATGCTCCTCTGGTACACCAGCTCCTTGCGCCTCATTCCTTGTTACATCAACTGTGCCTTGTAAAAAAAATTCATGCTTGTGACCTTTTTTACGTTTTAGTCAGGTCCCAAACACGGAGTTCAGTGTATTTTAATGAGATTTTTATTTGATAGACCAACACAAAGTACAGCAGGGTTGTGGAGTTTTGTGTTTTTGTGCACTTTTCCATTTAGCGCAAGCTCAGTCAGGCTGGATGGTCAGCTTCTGGGAAGAGCAATTTTCAAGTCATCCGACAGATTCTCAGTTGGATAAAGGTCTGGACTTTGACTTGGCTTCTCTAACACAATAAATCCATTGTAGTTCTGGATAGTTGTTTAGGGTTGTTATCCTGCTGGAATGTGAACCTCTGGCTCAGTTTAGGTCTTTTGCAGCTTCTAACAGGTTTTCTTACAGGATTGCCCTGTAGCCCCATCCATCTACCATTCTCTTTCCAGTCTTCTGAAGCAGAACATCCCCCCAGCATGATGCTGCCACCACCATATGTCACGGTGAGGTTGGTATAATATTTATTGTGCAGTACTTGTGCAGTGTTCATTTTCTACAATAAACATAACATAAAATATTTTTTCCCCAAAAAAGTACATTTTAAAAGATGTTGCCATTATTTACACTGCAGTTATTCATTCTGCTGTGTGCACATCCATCACTGTGGTTTGGATCATCCACAAAACAGAGCAGCTACAACAAACTGCAACTACAACTACAATCAGGTCAACAGAATGGACTGACCTGCTCCAACCAGAACTTATGGGGGTCTAGGGTCAGGGAAAAAGGGGGCAGCTAACATGTCTGCAGACCCCCCAGGTCCTGGACACAAAATGTTTAGATTATTTTTCCTTAACCGGGTCCAGTCCTATAATTTTAAGAATTTCTATGCCAGAAACACTCTCTGGTTGCATTCAAAGGTTTTCTGATTACATTATCACACAATGTTGGCGTATTATATTTTACTTCTGTGCTTTACACTTTTTTTCTATTTGTGAGTAAACAACGAGCTTTTAAACTTCCCATAACAAGACCACATGACTGATGGTGCCATGTTGCGCACGTGCACAATTAGTCAAGTCAGCTATGTCTATAAAACATATAGATATATATATATATATATATATATATATATATATATATATATATATAGAGAGAGAGAGAGAGAGAGAGAGAGAGAGAGAGAGAGACACATACACACTGATCTGTTTTCTTCTTCCTTTTCTGTTTTTACTTCTATTTAAATTGTCTTTACTTAGAGCAAAGTAGAACCAAATTGTTTTGTGTCAAACTGGGGGGTTAAAGCTGATTCTAATGTTTCTTAAAAGGTTCTCAGTCTGAGGAGATTTGCTTTTACTACAATAAAGATATAATCCCCACGATTTTGGTGCCCTTGTTTTACCCTCCAATAACTTGATGGGATCTTTTTGGTCAGTTTTGTCACAAGTGTTGAGTTCCGGTCACTGAAAAAGTTTATACCGCCACCTCCTGGACAAGAAGAGAAACGCACACTCCTCCCTTCGTTTCCGCAACGTCCAACGGCCCCGCCTCTTCCGGCTCGTTTTCGCGGCACTTCTTCGGGAGGGCGGAGTCAAGCATCATGTTGGACATTCTATTGGGCAGCTTTACGTCTCCCCGCCGACTATGCAAAACAGCGCCTTCCGTCTCGACCAATCGCGCGTCACGCTTTACTCGCTCGCGGGACGTAGTGGCGCGAAAACCTCTCAGTCGTCCGTGTTTTGTCGAGCCAGCAGCAGGGAGAACATCTCTTAGTGTTTACCGGCGTTTTAGAAGAAATCCATCTTATCAGGCGAAAATGGCTACCGACTCCGCAGATGACCTGGAGATGAGGGAGGCTCAGAGGGATTACTTGGACTTTCTGGACGACGATGTAAGTGTGGCTCTGGTCCGGTTAAACACACACGGCGTGCGGATGCAGCGAGAAGGAAAGCATGTGGTTAGAACAAAGAAACTAATAACTAAATCGCGTCATGGCTTGGAGAAAAAAAAACGCTTCTCGCTTAAAAGCAACACCAAATACTTGTGATCCGTCGTGAGTTGGTGCCAAAGTTAATGCGCATTGTTTAGTGCTGTGGCGTGCACAGACATTTTAGGGGGCAGGTGCTCAGGAGGGGGTGGGAGGGCACTTTTTAGCGTGCGCAAGGAGGTGGCTCATTTCGGGGCATTGTTTCAGTGGTTTTTAATGGCTCAGGTTTTCAAAAGATCATTTCAAAACCGACCTCAGTAAAATCTTAATAATATTCAGGGCAGTCAAACTTTTTTACAGTAGCAGGCTACACACTATCAGGTAGGAGGGTGCACTTATATATAGATATATATCTATATATATATATACTTCAGACTAAACAGTGGCTCTGTGACTACTGTAACGAACAAACAAATAGCAATAGCGTAGTCGGTGTTGCCAAATTAGGCAGGTTTCCAACCAATTAGGCTTTTGAACACATTGAGCTGGAAAAAAATAGCTTATGGGCAGATTGTAAAAAATTTCCGAAGCTTTTCATAACATTTGTTGGGCTTTTAGAAAGAATTACTAACAAAATATATCAAAATAGTCATTATTTAATTTTTTAAAAAAGTTGAATCTGTCGATCTGACATCATCAATGAATAATAGTTATAATGAATAATATTGATTGTTATAATAAAACAAGAAAAGACTAATGGTTAATCAAGTGTTTGGTCAATGTAAACGCCCAAGAGGGGTTGAGTTCTACTTAAAAATATTTCATGACTGCGTGTAAGAGAAATGTTTAATTGAGCTATACTGAGAGAAATTAAGTTTATATTAAGGTAGATTTACAACTCATGTTGGGAAGCTATTTATAATTTATTTTTTCTGGGTGAAATATCCTGATTATTAAAGAGATCTTGTGTGTTATTTGGTTGTCTGATTGTACATTTTGTTTGGAGCCCATATGCGCAGTTTTTTTCTTTGCTTCAGCTCAGTTGTGTGCTAATGGCATGTTCTTATGTGTTTAATAGTTCTGTGCTTTTAACATGAGAGAGTTTGAGATTTGGCCTTTGGACTAACAGTGACATAGGGTAACCTGTAGCGCTGTGTCTTAACTCAAAAGTCCAGCATAAGCTACACGCTAATAAACATGAGCGCTGGTGTAAGGCTGAACACTGACTAAAGTAACAATTCTGACTAGAACAGGTTCTGTAATTACAGCAGCTATGAGAACAAGGAGCAGAACAAAGCAGAGTTCCCTTCTACCTGCAAGTAACTCAAGTCTCTTCAGTTTGGCAGCTTTAGTGCTTGATTCTGCTCCTTGGGCTCCTAGCTGTCCTAGCTCACCCTGCTAGCTGTCCTAGCTAACCCTCCTAGCGTGAATGTTTACTCCAGTTTAGACTTCAGTGCTGACATTTCAAACAGAAATTAATAGCGCTCCTTCCAGCTCGCTCTCTGCTTTGTTGTCACTTCTTGTAATTGTTTGGTAATCAGACCAAATTTCCATCCCGCTACCGACACCAACGGTGACCACACCACAGCCGAACTGCGGCGGCGACTGAAGGCTATGACTCGGTGTCCCGCCCCTCTCCAGCTGTGATTGGCTAGCATGTTGCCTTCAGTCGTTGATTTGATTGGTTAAATTGTATGATTGACACATCAAAGATAGTACTAAAAGGTCGATGGCCACTCCGAGGTAAAAAAAAAAAAAAAAAAAAAAAGAAGAAGGCTTCCAGTCTAGGGTCTGCTCCGCGCTCAACTAGAAGGCACAAATATCGCTCCATTATATAATCGGGGAAATGTAGGCGGCGGCAAGAGCTGCTATAGACGGCGATTTGCCGCCGTTGACCGGCTACTTTTGACTGCCCTGAATATTAATAATTAAAAAAAAAAAAAACGAGTTTCAAAAGGGCATTTTCGTTGATAAAGGGCAAACTTCCTAGTGCTTTAGCACCACCTAATGTCTATGTATGCACGCCCCTGGTTTAGTGTATTTATGCAAGGACGTTTTTTTTTTAATCTTTTTCTGTATCTTGTTCAAATCGCAGCAAGACCAGGGCATTTACCAAAGCAAAGTCCGGGATATGATCGGCGAGAATAAAGCCCGGCTCATCGTGAACATCAACGACCTGCGGAGGCACAACGAGGCCCGGGCTGCCAAGTAAGACACAGCCAATCAGCTGCTCGTTACTCCGAGACGCCGGCTCTGACCGCTGGTCACTGACACACGAAACTCCCCGAGCCTGTAGCGCCGCATCACGGCGGTGTTCAGAGGAAGCTCGTTTTTTTTTAGAGCGACATATTCTGGGGAGACTTTACTCTCTACTGCCTCTTGTGGCCGAAGAAAACACGACAGCTTTGCAAAGTTCCTAACACACATCAAACTTTGACGCGTTTCCCTTCACAACCACAGTCTTTGTTGTTTTATGTGATAGACCAACACAAAGTGGTGCATTAGTTTGAAGTGAAAGGGGGGAGGGGGGTTAACAAATATGTGGACTGAACTTGGATTCTGCCCCATTTACTCTGTTACCCTTGAACAACACAGCCAGCTGCCATCTTGTCATCTGGTTGGTCGACCTGTGTGTGTTGGCGTGTGAGATATCCTATAAATATAGCTGGTTTGTTCAGTCTGATGCCTGGAAAAGGATTGGAAAAAACCCAAAGAAAACAAAACAAAAGATGGCCCCGAACATAAGCAATAGACCTGTTCTCGGTCTCCCCAGGTTCTTTTATCTGATAATGTGGTTTTTCTATTGTAGACTTCTGTAGTAATAAAAAAGGGTAACTATATTTGACCATATTTAATCTAAAGGGCAGAGGGATGTTTACAGTTTCAGTACAGAGTTCTCACAACACAACGCAACCGGTACCGAGAACCCCATTTGTTCTCTCACACAGACATTAAATAGGAAGCATTTGTCCAACCATGCAGGGGCGTGCAACAGTATCATATCGGTGTTCTATGGTTGTTCCTATGGTTACTCTTGAGGAGCTGCTTTGATGCACAGCTCAGGTGGGATAATCTCTTAAGTCAACTATTAGTGGAGCAGTCCTGTAGTTGTGGGACTGTGTGTGAAAACACCCTGAACCCTCCCTATCCATGGAGAAGCACGGCGACGGCAGCGTCGTGCTGATGGGATGGTTTACTCCCAAAGGAACAAGCAAGCTGCTCAGAGCTGACGGGTGAGGCTAAATTAAGGCTCCTGAAGACTTTGAACTACAGTCGGAGCTACGTTTGAATGGATCAATAGGTTTGCATGGCCTAGTCAAAGTCCAGACCTGAATCCACTTAGGAATCTGTGGCGAGGCGAGAAAATGTGTGTTGACAGATGATCTCCGTCCAGCCTGACTGAGCTCGAGTTGTTTCACAAAAAAAACGGGTAAAAAGAATCCAAAATGAAACGCTTCTTTATTTTTGGTCTAACGTATTTACAAAAAAACAACAAAGCTTTTTGGTTGAAATGGGACAAACTGGGAACGTTTTAGGTACCGCTCGTGGTTTTCACGGGTATGAATGTGCTTCCTGTGCCTCAGGCTGATGAACAATGCCTTCGTGGAGCTGCTGGCCTTCCAGCGGGCTCTGAAGGACCTGGTCGCCACCATAGACCCCACCTACGCCAAGCAGCACGAGGACTTCTTCGTGGGCCTGGAGGGCAGCTTCGGCTCCAAGCACGTCTCGCCCCGGACCCTGACCTCCCGCCTGCTGGGCAGCATGGTGTGTGTGGAGGGCATCATCACCAAGTGTGAGTCTCTCCTCGGGCTTGTTTGCTGGCGGCGGGGAGGTGGAGCTGTGTGTTGATCGGGTGCCGTGTTGCGTCGCAGGTTCCCTGGTCCGGCCCAAGGTCGTCCGCAGTGTTCACTACTGTCCCACCACTAAGAAGACGATGGAGAGGAAGTACACGGACATGACCTCCCTGGACGCCTTCCCCTCCAGCGCCATTTACCCCACTAAGGTACGCACTCTGGGTTCTGGGGTTCCCGCTAAAGCAGTCAAGAAAAGGGTGGAAAAAAAAACCACCACCTGTGCTTCATCCTGAATATTCTGACAGGACGAGGAGAACAACCCCCTGGAGACGGAGTTTGGCCTGTCCATCTACAAGGACCACCAGACCATCACGGTGCAGGAGATGCCAGAGAAGGCCCCCGCCGGCCAGCTGCCGCGCTCCGTGGACATCATCCTGGACAACGACCTGGTGGACGTGGTCAAGCCCGGAGACAGGGTGCAGGTGATCGGGACGTACCGCTGCCTGCCCGGCAAGAAGGGAGGATTCACCTCTGGCACCTTCAGGTGGGGCGGCTCGCAGCAGTAAGATTGTGTAGCATGCAAGATGTCGGTGGAAAACGTGTGAACCCGGCAGGGCTGTGGCAGCAGAAGGATACGTTGCACGTCACTGTGAAGCATGGTGGTGGCAGCGTCATGCTGTGGGGACGCTGCTCTTCAGCAGAGACGGGGAAGACGGAACCGCCTTTAATCTTTGTTCTCTGATCGGAGGTGTTTCTCCCACTCCCCCCCCCCCTACAGGACCATCATGATCGCGTGCCACGTGAAGTCGATGAGCAAGGAGGTGTCGCACGCCATCTCTGCCGACGACGTGGCCAAGATCCGCAACTTCAGTCGCACTCGCTCCGTGGTAAGCCCGAGGCCGCGCGGCCGCTCCGCCGCGACCGCCGCCGATCAAAAGATGCTGAGCCAGCTGTCTCCCCTCTCAGAACGTGTTCGACCAGCTGGCCCGCTCGCTGGCTCCCAGCATCCACGGGCACGACTACATCAAGAAGGCCATCCTCTGCATGCTGCTGGGAGGGGTGGAGAAGGTGCTGGAGAACGGCACCCGCATCCGAGGAGACATCAACGTCCTGCTCATCGGTACCTGGGCCCCGTTTTCCCAGAATCCACTTTAAATACGTTTCTTTTGAAGCTCTTCCAGCTCTAGTAAAAGCAAATTACTTGGTTTTTCTCAGAGTAACATTCTCTCCTAACATGTTGTGTCTTTCAGGCGACCCGTCGGTGGCCAAATCCCAGCTGCTGCGCTACGTGCTCCACACGGCGCCCAGAGCCATCCCCACCACCGGCCGAGGCTCCTCCGGCGTGGGTCTGACGGCTGCCGTCACCACCGACCAGGAGACGGGTACCTTCTGCTTCCCTTTCCCCTAACCAGCCTCCCCCCCCCCCCCTGCTTTTAGAATGTGGCAACAATCGGATGCTCTTCGCCCGGCAGGAGAGCGGCGCCTGGAGGCGGGCGCCATGGTGCTGGCCGACCGCGGTGTGGTGTGCATCGACGAGTTCGACAAGATGTCCGACATGGACCGCACGGCCATCCACGAGGTGATGGAGCAGGGCCGGGTCACCATCGCCAAGGCGGGCATCCACGCCCGGCTCAACGCCCGCTGCTCCGTGCTGGCGGCGGCCAACCCGGTCTACGGCAGGGTGAGTGCAGAGAAACGTGCGCCGTTCCCCCCGCCCCCGCTGCGGCGGCAACGGCCGGCGCTAACTGTGCCCCGTCTCCCCCGCAGTACGACCAGTACAAGACCCCCATGGAGAACATCGGCCTGCAGGACTCGCTGCTGTCACGTTTCGACCTGCTCTTCATCATGCTGGACCAGATGGACCCTGAGCAGGACCGGGAGATCTCGGACCACGTGCTGAGGATGCACCGCTACCGCGACCCCCGCGAGCAGGAGGGAGCAGGTACTGCACGCCGCCGGCTGCCCAACCACCGCTGTGATCACGTCTCCCCGTTCTGACGCAGCCTCTGTCCCGGTCTGTCCCCCCCCCCCCAGCCATGGCTTTTGGCGGGTCGGTAGACGTGCTGGCCACAGATGACCCGGATGCCATGGCGGAGGATCAGGAGGAGCTGCAGATTTACGAGAAGCACAACAACCTGCTGCACGGGAGCAGGAAAAAGAAGTAAGGAGCAAGAAAAAAAAAAAATGTGGAAGTGCGAAAGGTGCGCAAACAATGAGATGAATTCCTCTTTTTTTTTTTTTTTTTGTTCCAGGGATAAGATCTTGAGTAAGGAGTTCATGAGGAAGTACATCCATATCGCCAAGATGATCACACCTGTGCTGACCGAGGAGGCGGCCAATCACATCGCAGAGGAGTACTCCAGGCTGAGGAGCCAGGAGCAGGTGGCGGCCGACATCGCCAGGGTGAGCGCGCCGCGTCTGCCTGCAGACCCGAACGAGAAACCCCACCCCCCCACCCCCCGTCCTGACCTCTGACTCCTCTCCCTTCCCGTCCAGACCTCGCCGGTGACGGCCCGTACTCTGGAGACCCTGATCCGCCTGTCCACGGCGCACGCCAAGGCCCGCATGAACAAGTCCGTGGAGCTGGTGGACACGGAGGTCGCCGTGGAGCTGGTCCAGTTCGCCTACTTTAAAAAGGTTTGCCACCCGTTTGAGCGCCCCCCCCCCCCCCCCCCCCCGAGGAGTTCAACCGCGTCATCGGCGTTGTGCTCTTCCCGGTTCAGGTTCTGGAGAAGGAGAAGAAGCGCGCGAGGCAGGAGCCCGACTCTGGCTCCGAGGAAGAGGCCGACAAGGAGGCGCCCGCCAGCGAGCGCTCGCAGAGGACCAGGAAGAGGTAGCGGCTCTATTGCTCTAAAGTTCCTACCAAACAATCGTAGATTTTTAATTTTTAGGCTTAAAAAGCACAAATAATGTCTTTATTGGGATTTTCTGGATCGACACCACGCAGTGCTCAACCATGAGAAATGATGCATGGCGTAAAACATTTTTTTTCCTCTAATAAACAAACTAAGTTCAATCCCCTTTACTCCGGCGCCCCAAACTAAATCAGTACCACCGCTCCAGTCACCTAACAAACCGCTGCTGTGTGAAATTTGATGCAGCTGTGGCCTTTTCCTTCACTTCCTTACCGCTTAGCAAACGGGTCCCACTTGCTGCTCAGAGAGAAACTCAGTAAAATACGGTTATCAGAGGACTAAAAACATGCCAAAATGTTCAAAGGTTTCTGCTGTTGTTGCTCAGCTGTCAAATAAAACCTTTTTTCTTGTGTCCTGCAGGGGGCGCCTTGGCTCCCAGGGCAGCGAGCCCTACAGCCCGTTTGACTTCAGCGAAGAACAGGACGTCCCCGAGAGTAAGCGGCCGTGTCGTCGTCCCACCATGCCGTGGGACTCTCTGAATGACCGGTGACCTCATTTCAGGGCGTGAGCCGGCTCTTTCTCTCCGCCTGGCTCATCGCTCCTCTTATTCTGGAAATGCGTCTAACTTTACCCTGAAAACGCTAAGCACAGATTAACTCCGGGCTTTAGGCTTTTAATTCACCCTTTCTCTGTTTTCCTGAAAACATTTTGGAACCGTGTCTCGGTTTTTCCCTCGAGAGTTCTGACCCTGAGCTTTTATCTCGTAGTTCACGCCGGCACCCGGAAGCCAGCCGCAGCTGCGCAGGAGCAGGAGGAGCCCATGGAGGCCGCTTCACAGGCCGAAGGCGCCGAGCTCTCCGCCGAGAGGTGGCCGATCGATTTCTAAAGCCCGCTGGAGATTTCACTCCGCGGACCGACTTGTTGCGAGCCTATCCGGTGTCTGCAAGCCCAAAACAATTTCCCTCCGCTTTCTTCTTCCAGGCTGAAGGAGTTCAAGTCGTCCCTGTTTGCCGTCTTCCAGTCGGCCCACGCGCAGTCGGTGAAGATGACGAAGCTCATGGACGAGGTCAACAAGGAGCGCGAGAGCGGCTTCACGAGGGCCGAGGTGCGCGCCGCCCTGGCCCGGATGCAGGACGACAACCAGGTCATGGTGGCCGACGACATCGTCTTCCTCATCTGAGAGGAGGCGCTTTACCCACAACCACCTCGTAGCTCTGGGGGAAGAAGCAGCGGAATACGGACGTCTTGTTTAGAAAAGGATCAGCAGGTTGACTCCTGGTGCTGTTTGTCGTTGCATCTCGGAAGGTTTAGCGACCTGGTTTGTCATCGGAGGTGTGTCCTGATCCCGCATCCCATGAAGCAGACACAACGCGGGTTCTGCTTTTGTTATAAATCTGTAAATAGTTCATGTTCTTCAAATAAATGTTGCTGTTATAAATAAATGAAATGGAAGTAAACGTTGTGGTGTGCCTTATGGATGGACTACAACAGAATAGACCTTTATTGTCCCATCGTGCAGAAATGCAGGTGTTTCAGCAGCAACTATGGGGAAAAGGTTCACCACAGAAGAAGGAAATTGTTCACAATGGCACACATTAAATGAAATCTACAACTAAGTAGGGGGATTTTTCATTAATCTTTTTCTTTTTAGGAAGTAGAAAAGGCACATGTATTAAAAGGCAACCACAGATGTTAACGACTTATTGGGCTTGATGGTGCAGTGGTTTATATAAGGTCTAAAAGCTGGTGGGAGGAAAGATCTGTGATGACATTATGTTTGCCCTGAGGGAGCTCTGCAGCTTCATGTGTGGGTGGGAAACACTGTCCAATTATCAAAGTTTGTCACACTTTACAGTCCAGCCGCTGCTCAAAGTACTGTACATGTTGGAGGTGCTTAGACAAAGAAGAAAAGATTTAAAAAAAAAAAAAAAAGTCAGAAACTAGGCAGATGTTTTAGCAGACATTTAGAAGATCCCAGCTCAATTGCTTTTTAATTTTTCTTCTTTTTGCACTCTTAGGCCAACTAGGTTAGACCCTGCGTACCCCCCCCCCTCCCCCCCCCCGACCATTATTAACATTAAATGTTAATTAAATTAACCTTAAATGTAAATGATGGCAAAAACGGGTATTAATGCGTCATAAACATCAAACTCAAACATAGGACTCTCCACCTCTGTGGGGAAAATGCAAATATGCGATGTGTACAACATAAACAAATAATCAGTTACATTTTTCAGGTGAACATATGTAGATATACATTATATTTCATCACATTACAGCTGCCAGGTTCATTGCTTCCTTTGATTTAACGCTTTGCTGTTACACTACTGGATCTCTTCTTTCTGCACATTTTCCTTAATTTCCGTCAGGTGGGATGTGTTTATACAGTATGTAACGCAAAGGATTAAGGGATTCATTATAGCTCTCTAGCACCAGCACAATACATTGCAGTGTTGTAACTTAGGCTACATCCGAATTGAGTAAAGACTCTTCAGCCAAAGCAGAAGTGCGCCTTGATAACTGCTGTCTGAATAGTGCAGTCAGTAAGGAAGGAGGTAGGAAAAGGAGCCTGTATGCTTCTTCTCGTAGCTAGTTTAGCAAGAAACCTCGCAACATCCCTCATCGGTGCTAAGAAGCCTTAAGGTATCCCACAATCTTTTGCGTGACATAACTTATAAACATATGGGTAATATTTTTTACATCGATCTATCAATCTATAGATCAATAGTTTTAATGCACAGGGGTTACAAAGAACAAAGCAAGTTCTAAATCAAGTCCATATGAGTGTTACGAAGTTATTTAACTTCCAGCCTCATGGCGTTAACATGGACATGAAAAAGTAATACAATCATTTCACTAATTATGGGACTATTGAAGGTTTCACCAGAATGTTTTAGGAGCTTCATAGCAAAAAAAGGGTGGTTACTTTTTTTTTTTCTTCATGTTTTGACTTTTTCAAATTATGTTTTTCACACCAGTGAGCAAATGTAACGGTGAAACTGTTTTGCTTTAGTTTAACTTCATGATCCACGTCATTTTTCCAGTGTTACATTGGGAATAAAATAAAAACTAGTAAACCGGTTTTGTTGTATTCACAAAAGTGAGGGTATGACTGGTGGTATCTGGATGTGTAGATAAATATGGCTTTTAATCATTTTCCTTTCTTAATGAAAGGAAAATAATGATATTTTCTGCCACAGACTGGTGACCTGTCCAGGGTGTACCCCGCCTCTTGCCCAGTGAACGCTGGAGATAGGCACCAGCAACCCCGCGACCCCATGAGGGATTGGAAAATGGATGGATGGATAATGATATTTTCGGTCTGAAGCCCTACTTTATTTGAAAGACATTTAAACATGTGGAAATGTAGAATGTGGAATTATTAAATGCTTATCTCAACTTCTTCCTATGTGTTTAATGTATTCAGATATTGGTCCATTCATCCTGTTAGTCAGCATTAACACTGGTAATCATTCTTTAATTGACACAAATCACTGCGTGGAGTTGGAGACTGCAGGGAGTGTTTCGTTTTTGTGAAGACTGCGCACAATCAAATCCAGCTAACTGAGTTAGCTGGATTTGATTGTTGACGATTTGGCATGATCTTGGATCGTTTGGTTCTTCGAAACTCATCCTGGACTTGTCATAGCAACATGTGCGCAAGCTTAAACCTGCTAGCGAGTAGGCTTATTTCATGTAAACAGGATTAAATCGCAGCTTTATAAACGGAGGAGATGGGAAGTCTGTCGTAGCCATGTCGTCCATTTTTACGACAGCAACCTGTTGCGGAAGGTGCAAGAATAATTTCAGAGCTTTTCGAATTAATCGCGTATTAGTGCAGCGCGACAGTGTAATTGTAGAGAGATTTTTCTTGGTGGCTGTTATAAACAGACAAACATCATGTAACAGTGGCTTTTAAAGAGGGAAAAGTTGTGTTAGAGCCATAAATAGAAAATATTTAAGTTATTTGTATGATTGTTTTATTTTTATCATATTCAGTAAGAATATTTGTTCAGGCCATTTTATTGTGAAGTTTAGTTTTACTTTGAAAGGCTTGCTTCCTTGTCGAGCCGTATATTGTATTACACAGTTTACACGGTCAAAAACTGTATTTTTCTATGACTTGGAAAAGGAAAAACTTCATTTTTTATAGATAAAGAATTTTTTGTTAAAATTCCCAGTTTGCACGCGTCCTTTACTTCCAGTGTCTAAGGAATGACACCGATATTGGATCTGTTGCCATAACAAGTGGCTTTTTAAAATAAAGTATAATAATTAAAGGCTTCCATTTTGTAGAATATTCTTGTACTTCACTTTGTCCCCATGTTCTAGTGGGTCCGGTGAAAGCTCTGACATAAAAGAACAAAGTAAATATGAAATTATTAAATGCAAAAATACATACTGTAGAAAGTGATAGAACATGGACAGCACTTATGCATGTAATTTGTCTGCTACTTTTTGCCAGCCCTCTCATGGCTTTAGCAGACTTTGAGGTGTTCCCTGTCGTTTTAATTAATGACTCAAATTCGGCATAACCTTCCATTAAAAGCTCGTGTTCTGCTTGGGAGAAAACTGTGGGCGTTCTTTGGCCATGCTGAACAGCCAATAGCAGCGTTGCTGATCATTGTTTCTACTATCAATACATTTCCCCTTTTAAAGCGATGCATGAACGCGCAGTTATCTCAGATAACTCAATCCTGCCATACTAATCATAAACCACAGGTGTGTTCGAAGAACCCAATTAGCCGGATCATGGTTAGCCGGATGAAATCATCTTGGATGTGTCATTTGATCTCGGATGTTTTAAGCAACATACAAAGAACGGGCCCCAGAGGTCTGATCTGACATTGTTTGCTTTGAGTACAGTTTTGAGGCAATAGTTTGGTTGTGCAGGAAGAGTCAGAGGTTTACTGAAAGTATGAAAATTGGAATTTGTGCTTACAGTTTGGAGAAATGGACGGATGGTTTCAAGAAACGTGTTTCGGCAATTGAGAAAAACTCTAATGACATTCCTTGCATGGATACACCACTACATCTGATGCGTTTCATTGCACTTGGTGATGTATGGCTTGGACGCAGCTGTTCGGCAATGGGAACCCATTCCATGAAGCTCTTGAGCTAATCTGAAGACCACATTAAGTTTGAAGGTCTGCAGCTATTGCCTTTGCAGAAAGGTCCCAACCTGTTCCAGATCAGCAGATGCACAAAGAGGTTTCCCTCTATTTGTCCATTGCAGACCATCCTTGCCTCCTTTATGTATGGATGGTTGAGTGTTTGGGCCAAGACCAGGTGTCAATATAACAGCAGAAAAAAAGGAAGTTATTTGGTGGGTTTAGCTATCGGAGATTCTCAATGGAGGATAAGGTGACACGGTTTTTCAGGCATTGCAGAGAAAACCTGCGGGGACATTGTGGGACAATAAAGGAATTTCATATCTTATCTTATCTTATCTTATCTTATCTTAGATTAGATTAAGTCAATTCAAGTTTATTTGTATAGCACATTTCAGCTGCAAGGCAGTTCAAAGTGCTTTACATCATGAAAACATAAACATATCATAAACACATCGAAGCAGTTTGTTAGATCAGCACCAAACATTCAGTTGTATCAAGTGAAAACATCAATACACATCAAATATGTTGGTCAATAGCTTATTTTGGGCTGAAAACAGCTCTATTAGCAAAGGTTTTGTTCAGACGCTCTTCCTGACACAACCCTCTGCATTTATCCGGGCTTGGGACCGGCCCAAAAAGGACACAGGACACTGTGGCCACCTTTGAGGCTGCATTAGTGTGTTGATTAGCTAAACTAGTAATTATAAAAAGTACAAAATGTCATATAAAAGTATAAAACTAAATACAAAATCAATTGTTTTTCATTGTTATTTTTTACAGTTCTTTTTTTGTTTTTTTATACTTTTTCTTGTTTTCTAGATTTCCTTTGTTTTATTTACAGATTTTGACAAGTATTTACATATTTACATGAGAACACACTTGGAGTCAGGAATTTGATCAAATGCTTCAGACAGCCTGGAGGTCTATGTTTGCCTACTGGCCTCTATAAGGAGGACGTCTCCTATTTGCATGTGAGCCTCCGTTTTTATGGTGGCTTGCATGTGTGTAGAGGCCTGGGTTTTCATAGAGGCCTGGGTTAACGTACAGGCCAGAATTTGGATGGCGGCCTGCATGTGAGTACAGGCCTGGGTTTGCATTGAAGCCTCTGTTAGTATTCTGTCTCCTGTATTCATGCTGGGGGCCTCTAACCTCATGAACACCCCTGTTTCTTTGAGGCCCTGTTTGCCTGGGTGCTTCTGTTTGTTTGGAGACCTCAGTTTTCATGGAGGCTTTAGTTTGTGTGGCGGCCTCTGTGTAAAGGGAGACGTCAGTTTGCGTGGACGCCTCTGTTTGCGAGGAAACTTTAGGATGTTCGTTTTTCAAAGCAAGGTTCAACTCTACGGTCAGTTCTCCAACCTGACTCTTCAGAGATTCGATTGTTTCCTGCTGTTCTTTGAGTCTGGAGGCTTCTTGATAGTTACTCCTCAGCTGATCCTCATATTTGATTCTCAGCTGCTGTTCTGCTACAAAAGCCTTTGCTAGCTTCTCACTGTGCAAGGCATTATTTTCCACCTGCCTCTTAAAAAACTGAAGCTCATGCAGAACGCTCTCATGGACCATAACTTTGGGAATGCGTGGAAATCTTGATGCACCTGCAGTCTGCGGTGCAGCAAGTGTTTCCTGCTTCTCCACTTTCTCTTCACATTTCAATCTCATGTGGCGTTCATGTTCTAAACTTTTTTCCAGTTCTTGGATCTGTTCCAGCTGTGCTTTGCAATCAACCTGAAACTCTATTCTTCGTTCTCTCTCCTCGTGAAGATCAAAGATCTTACCTCGCAGCTCCTGTTTAAGATCGTCCACCTGCTGCGTGAGATCACTGATACGTTTGATTGCCTGTTCAATGTCCAACGAGGGAGGGATCACTGTAACAGCTGAGGCGTGTTGAGGCATCTTGTCACTCTTAAAGTACTGGGGGTGACGAGCCTCAGAGTTTCCAGCGGCCTGGGAATGCCTTGGTTTTCTCTTGTGGTCTTGTGAGTTGGAAGCCACGTAGTAAACTGGGGCCTGGATGTGTGGCCGCTCTGCTTGTTGGCATCGGCGCTGGAAATGCTTAGGTTGGTGGTATGAGTGAGGTGCCCGAGAGGAAGAAAAGGCTCTGAGGTCTTTCCTTGGTTTTTCTGACCTTGGAGATGGCTGACGTGTTTGCTGGATTTCCTTTGAGTTGATACACCCAGAGTCAGCAGAGGAAGATGAATCCTGCTGAACCTCCACTGAAGGAGGAATCTCAGATTCAGCAGAGGGACCAGATTCCCCTTGGATCTCTGTACCATCTTCTGGCTGGGTGGGATGCAGCTCACTGGTACCGTCACTGCCATCTTCCATAGGGAAGATGATTGCATCGTAGTCGACTTGGATGTCGAGGTCGACCATGTCTACCCATGAAAGCGTTTGCTCCATGTCTAACTTTCTGTAAGTTAGATATAGTCGCTTCTCTGAAAGGCGTCTGATATCTGAGATCGAATTCTCGCTGTTTGGCTAAGATTCGAACGTGCTCTCTCAAAGGTGTACTGTCGCGATGAAGGTCTCGGGAACAGTGAAGGAAAAACCAGCTTGGTGTTAAGTAGTAGTTAAGATTCCGTTGACACGTCACAGAGTGATGTCATCAGCTGTGATGTCATAGAACACTTTGATGATGCTGTGTGCGAGATGACACAGAGCAGAAGACAGAATAAACTTTATTATGGTTCAAACAATATATTTCTAGATAATGCCAGTTTGGTTGTTTTTTATTTTACTGAGTAGAATAAACCTTTTAAAGAGGGAGATGAGAACTTCCATTAACTCAGTCTTATATTTCTAAAGATCTCAACTTTTTAATATTTTAGTTATACAATTAAATCCCAAAGTTTATAGATGAAGGTAAACATTATGCAACATTGTGTTCATGTATCTTATTACCCACCATGCTCAATGAAGTGCGCATGCGAAGTCTGGCTTGGTACATAACAACCGCTAGGTGGCAGAAGAGAGACAGTTCTGATCCAAAGGTCTAGAGTTCAGCACACAGTTAATATGTATATCTATTTCAGATAGTTGAAATAAAACTGGAAATTCATACATTATATAACTAAAAATATTTTTCCTCAGTAAAATAAATGTGGCAGTAATTCATGAAATACATTGTTAAATAATTGAATGAAGATATTTTAAACTGAATTCATTATATATTAAAAGTGTAAAGTGCATATGTATAACCCTATATTTGTTTAAATATTTAAAATCTTGCATTGCATCCATTCTGTTGATGTGCGGTTAGGATTGATCTATTATTAATCATAATACTAATTAATAATGATTAAAAATGACCATAGATGAAACTATATTATCAGACCAAAAAGGGACGATACCAGCCTGAGCTTTCAAACAGTAATCACCTTGCACATAATAAACACAAACAACCATTCTTTATATATGTGTAAATGATGTTATTTTTATGGATAGCTGAAGTGTTTGTGTTGCAGGATGTCAGACAGGAGAGGCCAAGCTGACCAAAGGCTTTGACCTGTGGTGTGACTCAACACAGTGGGACTGAAATACAAAGCCAATAGATTGTGGTGCGGCAGGGAGCTCGCTACAGGCTGCACTAATAATAATAATGATATTAATAATAATAATACATTTTATTTATAGGCACCTTTCTTGACGGTCAAGGTCACTTTACGTCAAACACATTAACGCACCATGTTGCAGTTGGGTGACACCACGGTGGAGAGTGAACTATCCTCCACAGTCACCGCTGTGTAGGAGAGTTCACTCTCCTGGGCAGCAACAGGAAAATCATGCTGCTGACAGCAGTTTGGCTCGTCAGCTGGTCACCAGGTGACTATGAACCCATTCAAGTGCTGAGTAAATGCTTAGAAGAAATAAATGCATGGAAGTGCCAACATTTTCTTCAACTGAATAAAACCAAAACTCAGGGCCGGCCCGAGGCATAAGCAAACTAAGCGGCCGCTTGGGGCCCCCAGACCATCAGGGGACCCCCTGATGATCTGGGCTGGGGGCCCCTTATTGGATTCTTTGTTTTTTGGTAAATAATCAATTAACTTAAACAAGTATTATTATTCAACGGCCCCAATTCACAGACTGCTACAAGTATGAGGAATTAATATATTTGTGCATCAGTCAAAACCTCCTCTGTAGTGGAGAATAGTTTATAGCTGCTACACAGTAAGGACTCAGTCATGGTTTCCACAAACTGTAAAAGACTGCCTGATTTTAGTGATGTAATAGGTGTAAAATATTGAATAAAATGTTTTTCTGCATGACTGGCTTTATTTTCACTCTTATATTTAACTTTGTGGTGCAAATTTTCAAGTGGATTGCCGATTAATTTCTCCAAGTGCATTTTGGGTAAAACTCATCATCACCAAATGTCCACCAACGGTATCTTCAGTCACTTGGCAACTGTTTGTAAAATACGTGGAGCATTTTAACTACTAAGCTAACATGAAAAAAGAAAAGAAAAGGAAAAAAGAGAGCAAGGAAAAGCCAAGTTACAAATACTGTCCAGGAGATGAAGTTGACCTAATTGTTGGCAGCGATTCAGCCCAACCTGAACACAGCCAGGGAGGCGAGTTAATTACGTAGCTCAACTAATAATCACTATTTATAATGTGTGAGTTCGTTGTAGACGAAACCCAGGCGCTTAGCTTATATCTCCTTTTCTCTTTCTCGGCGGTATAGTGGTGACCAGCAGCCAGCCCCCCCACCCCACCCCCTGCGCTATACACTGAAAATGAAGCAGCTGAAGGTCTCAGCAACAGGTGGCAGGCAGGCGCGGGATGATGGAAATGCTCATCTGGAATATTTTCCGACTGATCGAGCCTCGGAGTGAAGCAGTTGTATGACACTAGAGAGCCTGAACAACTTTTTTGGTCACAGTATAAAACGATGGGCGCTCCCCGGTGAGTTAATCACGGCAGAGAGTAGAAATTTCACAATAAAACGCCTCTGTTCCACTCGCTGATCATCTGCACATGATGTGCTTTCTGCGTTGAGGCACAGATATGGTGAGACTATAAAAGCTCTCATCCAAATATCCCTGACCAGTGACAAAAAAGAGGAGCGTAGTGAAGCAGGTGGCAAAAGTAAATTTTCTTTCATTTTTTTGGTCAACATGCAAACCGAGATTCTTGAGTGCATAAACGCTGCTTCACAGCTCCTGCAAGCTCCAGACGCGGATATTCTGACAGCATTAACTCTTCTGCACAACGCCATCAGAGTTTTAATAGAGTTAAACGCAGTTTAAAGCAACCAGGGCCAGAAAAGTTAAACGTCACTTTGATAAACTTTCTAAAGACATTACCCCCAGATGGGACCGTCTTGTTGCAGAGAAACAAGCTCAGGGCTCCCACTGACTTAACGTTATGGTGAGTTAATATTCATGCACTTTTTATTCTTTTTTTTGGTTTATCTGTATCTATCTTTGATGGCGTGTTTAAACGTTACCATAGTGACCAGAGTGAGTCAGAGCGTTACGGCTTTGGATGTCGACAGAGGGGCTGAGGAAGAGGAGAGGAGGAGACAACTTTATTTCAACTGTTTAAAAACAACAGTTATATAAACAACATTCATATAGTGTTTTATAATTATAGTAAACACATTTTTAATGTATATTAAGATAACAGTGAAAGAAATGTGAAATTGCAGGTTCCCCTTCTTTATTTATTTTACCACGTGCACTTTCATTTACGGGCAGAGATGATGTTAAACTTTGATGCTAAACAACTGCCGGCGCAATTTTACGAGGAAGCTGCTAATGCACTATATATATATATATATATATATATATATATATATATATATATATATATATATATATATATATATATATATATATATATATATATATTCCCCGGTCAGTGGAAATATTGGCCAGCGATGACCGGTTCGCAGTGATAAAAAGGTTTGGGACCACTGATATAAATGAATGAATGAATGATGATGAAATTTAATATGGTTTGTGACAGTTTGTATTCAGAAGATTTAATAAAAGAGTGAAGTATTTTAAGTATCATTTACATTTATTTATTTTGTATTGATACATAACCTCACTGTATTCGTTTCTAATATTCACTATAACATGATAGCGTGACGTTTGTGTCAATAATCTTCTAGCATGGTGGGAGGGGGGCCCACAAATGAAATTCTGCTTAGGGCCCCCAAGAGGCTCGGGCCGGCACTGCCAAAACTGAATAATTATTTACTCCAACAGTGTTTTTACAGGTCTGCCTGACTGGAGATGACAGGTTTGATCTGGGACACATGAAATGTAGGGTGGACTCGGAGATGTGGAGGGAGTCTGAGGCGGACAGCTGTGGGATTGATGATGCGTTCGATTTTGAATGGGCCGAGGAATCTGGGGCCCATCTTCCGGGAGGAGGCTTTTACTGGAAAATCCTTAGCAGAAAGCCATACTTCTTGTCCGGGGTTGTAAGTGGGTGCAGGAATACGTTTACGGTCGGCGATGATCTTGTTTTGGGTGGAGGTGCGCTCAAGGGCTGCTCTGGTCTGATCCCATACTTTTCGGCAACGGAGGAGATGTGCTCTAACTGATGGGAGGATGGTTTCAGGGAAAGAAGCGGGAAGGAGAGATGGTTGAAATCCGAGTGAGGCTTCAAATGGAGAGATTCCGGTAGCAGAGGAGACATGAGCGTTGTGGGAATACTCTACCCAGGCTAACTGTTGGCTCCATGTGCGGGGATTCTGTTAGCAGAGACAGCGGAGGGTGTTTTCCAGCTCTTGGTTGAGCCGCTCGCACTGTCCATTGGATTGGGGATGGTAACCAGAATATAGGGAGGCCTTAGCGCCCAAACTGCTGCAGAAATCGTGCCAGACCCGGGAGATGAACTGTGGACCCCGATCTGACACGATATCTGTGGGGAGACCATGGAGCCTGAAGACGTGGTGGAATAGTAGCCGGGCTGTCTGATGGGCTGACGGGAGTTGAGATAGGGCAACCAGATGGCAAGCCTTGGAGAACCTGTCGATGATAGAAAGGACAACTGTCTTGTGGTTGGACGGAGGAAGGCCGGTTACAAAATCTAGGGCTACATGGGACCAGGGGCGACTGGGTCTAGGCAGGGGGTGGAGAAGACCGGCAGGTGGTCTATTAGAGGTCTTATTCTTGGCACATGTCGCACAGGCCGATACAAATTCCGACACGTCCCTATTAAGGGACGGCCACCAAAAATACCTTCTGATGAAGGCGATGGTTCGGCTAGAACCGGGATGACCCGAGAATCGGGAGGAGTGACCCCAGCGGATAACTTGGGAACGTACGGAGGTGGGTACAAATGTTCTACGCGGAGGTCCACCTCCGGGGTCTGGTTCTCTTTCATGGGCCCGTTTTATCAACTTTTCGATGTCCCAGGTGATGGAACCTACAACGCAGGATTCGGGGATGATGGGCTCAGGTTCTTCGGTTTCCTCAGAGGTCGTAAACAGACGGGACAGAGCATCAGGCTTGGTGTTCTTGGATCCGGGACGGTAGGTGATGGTAAAGTTGAAGCGAGAGAAAAATAGTGACCAGCGACTTTGACGGGAGTTTAATCGTTTGGCAGACTGGATGTATGCCAAGTTCTTGTGGTCGGTCCAGATGATTATGGGCTGTTCAGTTCCCTCCAACCAATGACGCCATTCTTCTAGTGCTTGTTTTATGGCCAGAAGTTCCCGGTCCCCCACGTCGTAATTTCTTTCTGTAGGTGAGAAGCGTCTGGAAAAGAATGCACAGGGGTGGAGTTTATGGTCAGAGGCGGACATCTGAGATAGGACTGCCCCAACTCCAGAATCTGAGGCATCTACTTCTAGGGTGAATTGGGCAGTGGGGTCAGGATACGTGAGGATAGGGGCTTGAGAAAACCTTTCCTTGAGTTGCCTGAATGCCTGGTCAGCTTCGGTTGACCACTGGAAACTCTTCTTCATAGAAGTGAGGGCGGTGAGAGGTGAGGCGATGACCCTGTAGTCCTTTATGAAGACTCGGTAGAAGTTTGCGAATCCCAGGAAGCGCTGGAGCTGTTTACGGTTCTCCGGAGTGGGCCAGTTGACCACTGCCTCGACCTTGTTGGGATCAGTCTTCACCTGTCCACCCTCAAAAATGAAACCAAGGAAACTGATTGTCTTCTGATGAAACTCACATTTCTCGCCTTTCACGAAGAGACGGTTCTCCAGGAGGCGCTGAAGGACTTGGCGAACGTGTTGCTGATGCTGCCGGGGGTCTTGGGAGAAAATCAGGATGTCATCCAAATAAACGAAAACAAATTGATTAATAAAGTCTCTCAGGACGTCATTTATAAGTGCCTGAAAAACGGCAGGAGCATTAGTCAGCCCAAATGGCATGACTAAATGACCAATGGGGGTCTTGAAGGCAGTCTTCCATTCGTCTCCTTCTCTAATCCTGACCAAGTGATAAGCGCTGCGGAGATCTAATTTAGTGAAAACGGTGGCTCCCCGAACCGTATCAAAAGCCGATGCCAGGAGGGGCAGAGAATATTTATTCTTAATAGTAATCTGGTTAAGACCTCGGTAATCTATGCAAGGCCGCAAAGATTTGTCTTTCTTCTCCACAAAAAAGAAACCAGCGCCGAGAGGTGAGGAAGAAGGTCGGATTAAGCCAGCCTTCAAAGAGTCATTAATGTAGCCCTCCATAGCATTTCGTTCAGACTGAGATAATTTGTAAAGACGAGCAGACGGCAGAGGAGCCCCGGGAAGAAGATCTATGGAGCAGTCATAGGGACGGTGGGGCGGAAGGCTAAGAGCCAAATCCTTGCTAAACACACGTTGAAGGTCGTGATACTGAGGTGGTATGTTAGAAAGGTCGGTGGTTTCCTTAGGGGTAACTGAACTGATCGGAGACTGAGGGATGGCTGAGTGGAGACAGGTAGCCAAACAACTGGAGCTCCAGGCTTCTATACGGGAGTCTCTCCAATTTATTTGAGGATTGTGAGCTACTAGCCAGGGATAACCTAATACGACCGGGGAGTGTCTGGTGGGAAAAACAAAAAAAGATATGGACTCGTGATGATTGCCGGAGGTAATAAGTTGCAAAGGGAGCGTCTGCTGGGTTATGGTGGCTAAGGGACTGCCATCTAAGGCGGAAACAGAGATAGGTGTAGGTAAGTCACGGACCGGAATCCGTAACTTCTCTACTAAAACTGGGTCTAAGAGGTTTTGTTCGGAACCGGAATCTACGAGGGTGGTGACTGGGTGTTGGGCGTCAGGTAAGCTAATAACTGCCTGTAACGAGAATCTAGGACCGGGGTCTTTAGAACACGCGCCCGCCAGTATCCCCTGAACTACTGGCGGGGCAAATCTTTTGGCCGAACCGGGCAATTTAAACGAAAATGTCCCGCAGCCCCACAATACATACATAATTTGTTCCGGACACGTTGGTCCCTTTGCTCAGTGGTAAGGTGAGCACGTCCAATTTGCATGGGTTCTTCAATTGGAGGAGTTTCAGGAAGAACTAATCGGGGTTGGTGTGACGTGTACGGAACCGGTGTGCTGGAGCGTTGAGCCAATGGTCGAACTTGGCTCCGCCTCTCACGAACTCTCTCCCGGAGCCGCTCGTCTATCCGAATAGCGAGCTCGATTAGCTCCTTCATGCTATCCGGCTTGTCACGGATAGCTAGCTCATCTTTGAAGCTGTCGGACAGAGCATTAACAAACACTGTTTTTAAAGCTCGGTTGTCCCAGCTGGCTGAAGCAGCAAGGGTGCGGAAGTCGACACTGAAGTCAGCGACCGACTGGCTTCCTTGTTTCAGTGCCCACAACCTGTTGCCTGCTTCCTCCTCACTTAACGCGGAGGAAAATGTTCTTTTTTTCTGGGTAAGAAAATCGGCATAACTATAATTATGAATGGTTGTCTCGTCAATAAAAGAATCGGCCCATTTAAGAGCACGATCCCTCAGAAGACCAATGATGTGGGAGATCTTGTGAGCATCGTCCGGAAATGACTGTGGAGCGCGACTAAAAACCAAAGAACATTGTAACAAAAACCCTCTGGACTTACTCAGGTCTCCAGAAAACGGTTCGGGAACAGGAATAGACACCCCAACTCTGGGCACGGATGAAGGGGCTGTAACCACCGGAGGACTCGAGGCAGGAGGAGGAGCAGAGGTAGGTAGACAAGGATTTAACAAAGCTTTCATGCCCTGTAGTTCGTGGGTCAGAGTATTCATGGTTTGCATGACCTGAGACTGCTGCTGTATCATTGTTTGGATTAGGTTCTCATGTTGGCCAAGTAATAAGCCCAGATGGGTGACGGGATTCAGTAATTGCGTTCCAGAGTCAGCTTGGTCAGTTCGTTCTGTCATATCTATGTAAATGTGACTCTGAAGAACGCAATGACTGACGAAAAGGTAGATTTTAAAAGGTTTATTGTATGGTTGGAGATGGATGGTTCTTTCTGAGGTTTGAAGGTCTCACGGGTTCTGCCAGAAAGATGGAGAAGGTGGTGAACAACTTGAGCTTGGTTATTGTGAAGATGAGACTTGGTCGGGAACTCACTTAGGCGGTAGCTTGGGTTTGGTGCAGAGGAGAGGTACTGAGCATACGTCCGGGTTGTCGGTGCAAGTCCTGGTTCCTTCTCGGTGTTGTGGCTGGCTGGAGGGTGGACAGGCAGGTGAGCACAGGAAGGAGGGCAAACAGGGTTCCGTGGGTTCAGTTCGGTTCTTGTGGACTGATCCAGAATGGCTTCTGACAATGTGACGAGGTTTCCAGGCTGAGGTCAGATGAACGGGTTTCTGGAGCAAGGAGGCAACAAGAACAAGGTTAGTAACTGGTTTCAGGAAATCACGAGAGAACATAGGGTAGGTCTGTACCACGCAAGAGCGCAAACGAACTGACGCCCTCCTCCTGGTTCCAGCTCCTTATAAAGGGTGGCAATCAGCTCTGATGAAACACACCTGCCCATCCAACCCTGCAGAGAAGAGAGAGCAAGGAAAACAGGCCTGCACCTAGACCACAGAGTATGACAGCTCCAGCCTACTCTCCATACCTAGAACCAAACACGGAGAAGCAGTACTTAGTGTTTATGCTCCACTTATCTTATAATTTCCCAGAGGACTATAAAAGGGCTGAAATCCCGAGTTCCTTTAAATCAAGGATAAAGTTCAGAGTTGCCTTTAAATGTTAATGTTGAAGGTTATAGTCCAACTTGTCTTATACTGTATCTGACCTGCTGCTACTATTCCAATGCAATGTGCTAGCCTCTGTCATGCTTCCCTTTCCTCTGTTTTTTTGTTTTGTTTATGTACAGCATTTTTAATCATCTTGTTACTGAAAACTGCTATATAAATAAACTTGCTTTGCCTTGTTTTGAGAGCTCCTTGGTCTTCATGGTGGGATCCTCTTGCTTAGTGGTGCTGCACCTTCTGGGGCCCTACTGACAGGTAGCGTAACACTTAGGACACAGGTGGACTTCATTTCACTAATTATGAAAGTAACTGGTTGTTCTAGAACTTTTTAGGAGCTTCGTTTCAAAGGTGCCAGATGCATTTTTATTTTTTTCATGTTTTGACTTTTTAAAATGTTTTTTTTAGGACTGGGCAACGATTAAAATCTTTAATTGCGATTAATCGCATAATTTGCCTTATTAATCATGATCGCGTTGTATGCGCAAACTCCAAGAATGAATTCAAAAGTAGTGTAAAGAGCACTTTTATTTTAATGTTCTGCTGCCATATAAACAAAAGTGTTGTAACATTTGTAGCACTTATCAGTAACACATATTTAGTGTAAAGCTCAACTTAAACATGTAAAACAAAAAATAGCAATAATAATAAATTAAAGCTTATTGCCACTGACAGGAAATTATCTTTATGGGGAAAAAATCTACCAAAAACAGGCAATTTCTGAGGTAACAGCAGGGAGCAGCATTACCATTTTATGTTCAATACCAAAGTGTGAAGCACAAAAAAAGGTCTACAGTAGCTATCCACTTCGCCATTACATTGGTTAGCTTCTCTGAGTCATTGAATTGTTTGGTGATGTGTGTTTGGCATTTAAGTGATATGTTAAGCTCAAGGTGCTCCGGTGATAAGAAAGTTTAACTTGGCAGTGGTTACAACTAACTTGTTTCATATTTGTTGCTGGAAGAACTTTAAACTGAAATGCTTGCTAACTCGATATGCTTGCATGTTTATTTGACGTTAACACGCGTTTTTTTGCTTTTTTTTTTTGTCGCGTGCCCCCCCCCCCCCGCTCCGCCAGTCATCCCCCCCCCCCCCCCCCCCCCCCCCGGCTCTGCCGGTCATCCGTGCAAAACTTGTTGCGGTCGCCAACTCACCGCCTCGCCTAAGCAAATTCCTGCGGGAAACACTGCCTTCCCCATGTCAGCCTTGTTTTTTCCGCGTTTTCCTTTTTCCAGCCAGCACCTTTCTTCCTGTTTGAATCCGAGGCTGGGCTGACAGCGAGGTTATTGCCGCATTATCGCCACCTACTGTTCTGATTCAAACCCCTACACCGCAGCAACAGACCTTCACAAAATAAAAGCATGTGAGCAACATGCGTTAATGCGCGATAAAGTAAATATCGCCGTTAATAGTCTAATGAATTAACGCAAAATTAACGCGCTAACTTGCCCAGCCCTAGTTTTTTTTTTATAAATTTTTACTCATTTCACTTCATCAACTTATTTTGTGCAAATCCATCACATAAAATGAGATCTAAAAACATTTACATTACAGGGTTGAATTAAACAAGATGGATAGAAAGCTGGGTGGTGGGGTGAATACTTTTGCAAGGCACTGTGCATTGAAGTCTGTGGTTGACAAAATGGGAAGAATGTCCATGGGTATGAATGGTCTTGAAAACCTGGTGAGAAAACCTGCACCAAATCTCACACCAAAGAGTGATGGTGAAATAATGTTATCTTACTCAACCTTTATGAGTCATATATTTTATTCAGTGTTAAATTGGGAGAAAAAAAATTCTTCTTAGATGTAAAACATTAGTTAACTGGCTTTGTTCAAAAAAGGGAATGCCGGAAAGCTGAACGCAGGTGGAGAAAGAACAGACTCCAGGTTCACTATGACATCTATAAAGAGAGACTTAACAGTTATAACTTACAACTGAAAAATGCAAGAGAATCTTTCTTCTCAGGGATCATCAAGAAAAACATTAATAATGCTCGTGTCTTATTTTCCACAGTCGACAGGTTAACAAATCCTCCTGTGTCCGTGACTTCTGAACTCCACTCCACCAAGGCCTGCAATGAATTTGCTAACTTCTTTACTGAGAAAATCCTAAAGATTAGAGGATCAGTTTGTACATCCATACTAACTCCAGAACCAAAGCTGTATCCAGCAGGAACCTATCCTGACAAACTTCTACTCCAGAACTACAGGCCCATCTCAAACCTCCCCTTTATCAGTAAGATTATTGAAAAAGCTGTATTTCAACAATTAAACACCTTCTTAACAACGACCAGCCGATTTGACGTTTTCCAGTCTGGCTTCCGTGCTCACCACAGTACAGAGACCGCCCTTATCAAGGTGTTTAATGACATCCATATAAATACAGATTGTGGAAGAACCACCGTGCTGGTTCTATTGGACCTCAGTGCAGCATTCGATACTGTCGATCACTCCATTCTGTTAGAGCGCCTGGAGAACTGGGTCGGCTTCTCTGGTACAGCCCTCCACTGGTTTAAATCCTACTTAAAGGACAGGGACTTTTTTGTATCAGTAGGTAACTTTACATCAAAGATGACAAAAATCACATGCGGGGTTCCCCAAGGGTCCATTCTAGGTCCCCTCCTTTTCAATATCTACATGCTCCCTCTAGCTCAGATAATAAAAAACAACAACATCAGCTACCATAACTATGCAGACGACACCCAGCTCTACATCACCATGTCACCAGGTGACTATGGACCAGTTAAAGCACTGAGTAAATGCCTAGAAGAAATCAATACGTGGATGTGCCAAAATTTTCTTCAGTTGAATTAAAACAAAAAACAAAACAGAAGTAATAACATTTGGACCAATAGAGGAGAGATCAAAGGTTAGCACACAGGTTCAGCTGCTTCAGCTAAAAACCATTAATCAGGCCCGAAATCTGGGAGTAGTGATGGACTCAGACCTGAACCTCCAAAAGCACCTAAAGACAGTTACAAGGTCGGCTTTCTATCACCTAAAGAACATTTCTAGGATTAAAGGACTGATGTCTCAGCAGGATCTGGAAAAAGTAATCCATGCGTTTATTTTTAGTCGAATTGATCACTGCAACGGTGTTTTCACAGGTCTGCCTAAAAAGTGGATCAGACAGCTGCAGCTCATCCAGAACGCTGCTGCCCGCGTCCTCACTAAGACTAAGAAAGTAGAGCACATAACCCCAGTTCTAAAGTCCTTACACTGGCTCCCTGTATCTCAGAGAATAGACTTTAAAATACTTCTGTTAGTCTATAAATCCCTAAATGGCTTAGCTCCTAAATACATCACAGACTTGTTATCAGTGTATCAACCCTCCAGACCACTCAGATCTTCTGGCTCCAGCCTACTCTGCATACCTAGAACCAGAACTAAACAAGGAGAAGCAGCATTTAGTTCCTATGCTCCACTTATCTGGAACAAACTTCCAGAAAACTGTAAAAGTGCGGAAAGCCTGAGTTCCTTTAAATCAAGATTAAAAACACATTTGTTTAGGATTGCCTTCAACTGTTCTAGTTAACTGAATCACCACTTTTTTGTTCTAATTTCTATCTACATTTTATTCCTACTTGCTTTTATTCTGTTTTAATTTGCTATATTTTAATCATGTAAAGCACTTTGCATTGTCCATGTACTGAATTGTGCTATATAAATAAATTTGCCTTGCCTTGCCTTGCCTTGCCGTGCCTTTGTTGAACTCCCAAAGTAAGGGTATGATTGATGTATGCCCTCGCTGGATGGATCTTGCTTTTAGATCATTTGCTTTTCTTCGGATGATCTCTGCCGTTTAAAGCCTTAAAGCCCTTCATCTTGCGATAGAAAAAAGCCTTTAAATCTGGTAACATTAAACATAAGTTAAAGTCAAAATAAGAAATGTTGAATCATTACAGTTTCCTAAATGTTTGTCCCAACTCATTCCTGTGTGTACTGCATTCGGATATTGCTCCATTCATCCTGTTAAGGCCCATTCATACCCTACATTTGGACTACACGTCCGTATTTCTGTCCGTACGTTCTATTCGTTGACTCCTTCATACCTCTGTCCGTTGAGGTGCGCAATAACCAATATTTCCTCTAGTTGGCAGACATCCCGTTTGCTCCATCGCCGCTTTTTTTATTATTTATTTTGCTATGAGCGCGCACATAGCGCTTCCTAATTGCGGTCCACTTGGATTTTATGACATCCCCTGTCATGCCCACAGCCTCCCCGATTTCTTGAAAACTATTTACAACTTTTTGTTTGTCCCTGTGCCCCGGACACGACACATCATATATGTGTGGGTAGTTGCGGACAAGCTCCGCAAGTCGTTCCTCGAATCCTGCCATTGTTTAAAGCCCAGAATTATAACCTTCTTCGTGATTTTGTTGACATTTTGTACTACAAACTCAATAGCGCCCCCACCTTTTCCGGTAGTATTGCTCCGTATTGATCCGTTTCGTCCGTAATCGTAAGCTCCCAATTTTCGTGTCAAAATACGGACGAAATCGACGGTTAGAACGTATGAAACACTCTACACGTATCCGTATCCGTCTTTTACGTGAGGTATGAATGGGCCTTTAGTCAGCATTAACACTGGTAATCATTCTTTAATTGACACAAATCACTGCGTGGAGTTGGAGACTGCAGGGAGTGTTTCATTTTTGTGAAAATTAGAGATAAAATGGTCAGTAGCTCAGGGAAACTCTGTCGTTTCCCAGAACGCCCGAACTGTCACATGGTTGTACGTCTTCCTGCCTCAACACCTCTATTTACAAGAAATGATTGAAACCCCCATCAAATCCAGATCAGAGTTCACTATGTGTGGGAAGAAGATCCCGTAAAATGAGACGCCTTCATGCATGTTGGGAAATGACGCCACAGGTTAGCCGATCTGTTTTATACGGTTATTTTTGTTAATTTAGGCGCTCACTGAGAATCTATCTGGTAACCTTTACTTCACTGACATATTTTTGGTAGAAGCGGTACAAAGCAATCACTGCAGTATGTTGAAGATGCACAGTGAAACTCTCAGTGTGTTAACATGGCTTTGATGAAGCTGAGGATATGACTGAGAATAGTTTCTGTAAAGCCCAAAGCCCCAAAGTCTTTAAAATAATGTCTGCGCTATCAGTAAACATGAGACAGGCCTTGAGCTCAACACCCACATTTGACACAAATCAGTGTAAAAAAAAAAGTCTGGGTCTGCTCCACATCACTTCAGCAAAGAGAAAATGTAGTCCTAAGTCATTTCTGTCCCACATTTGACACAAATCAGTGTAAAAAAAAAAGTCTGGGTCTGCTCCATATCACTTCAGCAAAGAGAAAATGTAGTCCTAAGTCATTTCTGTCTGTTGGTGAGGCCGTGATTGTGATCCCATGATCTAACGAATGATTCTATTACTGCTTTATTTTTACTAGAGGCAAGACAAGCGTATTTTTATGTCTTATTTTTCTTCCGAGGTCTTATCCGGTATTAGCTTAACAGTAGTGGTCATTCCATTCTCATACTCATGCACTAGCTACTCCAAGGGTGTCCTTCCCAAAATGGCGTGCAATATGCGGGTGAAGATTCTCAGTCATTCTCAGTCATCCAGGTCATGACCTGACCATGACCTGGATGACTGAGAATCTTCACCAGCAGCTTAACAGTGATGTTTTTGTTTTGTCACAACTGGGGCCCGTTCTTCGTACGTTGCTTAAAACATCCGAGATCAAATGAGACATCCAAGATGATTTCATCCGGCTAATCATGATCCGGCTAATTAGGTTCTTCGAACACACCTGTTGTTTATGATTAGTATCGCTGGATTGAGTTATCTGAGACAACTGCGCGTTCATGCGTCGCTTTAAAAGGGGAAATGTGTCGATAGTAGAAACAATGATCAGCAACGCTGCTATTGGCTGTTCAGCATGGGCAAAGAACGCCCACAGTTTTTCTCCCAAGCAGAACAAGAGCTTTTAATGGAAGGTTATGCTGAATTTGAGTCATTAATTAAAACGACAGGGAACACCTCAAAGTCTGCTAAAGCCAGGAGAGAGGGCTGGCAAAAAGTAGCAGACAAATTACATGCATACGTGCTGTCCATGTTAGATGTTTCTATCACTTTCTACAGTATGTATTTTTGCATTTAATAATTTCATATTTACTTTGTTCTTTTATGTCAGAGCCTCCACGGGACCCACTAGAACATGGGGACAAGTAAAAGTGAAATACAAGAATATTCTACAAAATGGTAGTCTTTAATTATTATACTTTATTTTAAAAAGCCACTTGTTATGGCAACAGATCCAATATCGGTGTCATTCCTTAGACACTGGAAGTAAAGGACGCGTACAAACCGTGAATTTTAACAAAAAAATTATTTATTTATAAAAAAATGAAGAATTAATGCAAACACAAAAATGACGATACATCTGTTTTACAATTCAATCTTTTCCCTTTTCCAAGTCATACACAGCTTACACGGTCAAAAACTGTATTGCTCCGTGTCTAGATAATCCGTTACAATATACGGCCCCCTCCCTGGGCTGCCACCTTACCGTGGTGGAGGGGTTTCAGTCTCCCAATGATCCTAGGAGCTATGCTGTCAGGGGCTTTAAGCCCCTAGTAGGGTCACCCAAGGCAGACAGGTCCTATGTGAGGGATCAGACAAAGAGCAGCCCAAAACCCCCTTATGATGAGTAAGGTTATTGGATCTCGTGTTCCCTCGCCCGGACGCGGGTCACCGGGGCGCCACTCTGGAGCCAGGCCTGGAGGTGGGGCACGTTGGCGAGTGTCTGGTGGCCGGACTTTTACCAATGGAGCCCGGCCAGGCTCAGCCCGAAGAGGCGACATGGGTCCCCCTTCCGATGGCCTCACCACCTGTCGGAGGGGCAAAAGGGGTCGGATGCATTGTGCAACGGGTGGCTGTAGAGGGCGGGGACCTTGGCGTTCCGATCCTCGGCTGCAGAAGCTGGCTCTTGGGACGTGGAATGTCACCTCTCTGGTGGGGAAGGAGCCTGAGCTCGTGCGCGAGGTTGAGAGGTTCCGACTAGAGATAGTCGGACTCACCTCGACGCACCGCTCTGGCTCTGGAACCAGTCTCCTCGAGAGGGGCTGGACATTCTTCCACTCTGGAGTTGCCCCTGGTGAGAGGCACCGAACTGGGGTGGGCATACTTGTTGCCCCTCATCTCGGTGCCTGCACGTTGGGGTTCTCCCTGGTGAACGAGAGGGTGGCCTCCCTCCGCATTTGTGTGGGGGGACCGGTTCTGACTGTTGTTTGTGCTTATGCACCAAACAGCAGTTCAGATTACCCACCCTTTTTGGAGTCCTTGGAAGGGGTACTGGAGAGTGCCCCTCCTGGGGACTCCCTCGTTTTGCTGGGGGACTTCAACGCTCACATGGGCAATGACAGTGGGACCTGGAGGGGCGTGGTTGGGAGGAACGGCCCACCTGATCTGAACTCGAGTGGTGTTCTGTTGTTGGACTTCTGTGCTCGTCATGGATTGTCCATCACAAACACCATGTTCAAGCATAAGGGTGTCTACATGTGCTCTTGGCACCAGGACACCCTAGGCCGTAGTTCAATGATCGACTTTGTTGTCGTTTCATCTGATCTGCGGCCGCATGTCTTGGACATTCGGGTGAAGAGAGGGGCGGAGCTCTCCACCGACCACTACCTGGTGGTGAGTTGGCTCCGATGGTGGGGGAGGAAGCCGGTCAGACCTGGCAGGCCCAAATGTATTGTGAGGGTTTGCTGGGAACGTCTGGCAGAGTCCCCTGTGAGACGGAGCTTTAACTCCCACCTCCAGGAGAACTTTGAACACGTCCCGAGGGAGGCGGGGGACATTGAGTCTGAATGGACCATATTCCGCGCCTCTATTGTTGAGGCGGCTAGTCGGAGCTGTGGCCGCAAGGTTGTCGGTGCATGTCGCGGTGGCAACCCTCGAACACGCTGGTGGACACCAGCGGTGAGGGAAGCCGTCAAGCTGAAGGAGTTCTATCAGGCTTTATTGGCCTGTGGGACTCCGGAAGCAGCTGATGTGTACCGGCAATCGAAGCGACAGGCGGCTTGGCTGGTCGCCGAGGCAAAAACTCGGGCGTGGGAAGAGTTCGGAGAGGCCATGGAGAAAGACTTCCATACGGCTTCGAAGCGATTCTGGTCCACTATCCGGAGGGGGAAGCAGTGCGGTACCAACACTGTTTATAGTGGGGGTGGTGTGCTGCTGACCTCGACTCGGGACGTCGTGCGTTGGTGGGCGGAATACTTCGAAGACCTCCTTAATCCCACCAACACGTCTTTCATTGCAGAAGCAGAGCCTGAGGACTCTGGGTCGGGTTCTCCAATCTCTGGTGCTGAGGTTGCCGAGGTTGTTAAAAAGCTCCTCGGTGGCAAGGCTCCGGGGGTGGATGAGATTCACCCTGAGTACCTTAAAGCTGGATGTTGTGGAGCTGCGTTGGTTAACGCGGCTCTGCAGCATTGTGTGGACATCGGGGGCAGTTCCCTTGGATTGGCAGGCTGGGGTGGTGGTCCCCCTATTTAAAAAGGGGGACCGGAGGGTGTGTTCCAACTACAGAGGAATCACACTCTTAAGCCTCCCTGGTAAGGTCTATTCAGGGGTTCTGGAAAGGAGGGTCCGTCGGATAGTCGAATCTCAGATTCAGGAAGAGCAGTGTGGTTTTCGTCCTGGTCGTGGAACACTGGATCAGCTCTACACCTTCAGCAGATCCTGGAGGGGGCATGGGAGTTTGCCCAACCAGTCTACATGTGCTTTGTGGATCTGGAGAAGGCATTCGTCCATGTCCCCCGAGGGATCCTGTGGGGGGTACTCCGGGAGTATGGAGTACCGGGCCCTTTAATAAGGGCTGTCAGGTCTCTGTACGACCGGTGTCAGAGTCTGGTCCGCATTGCCGGCAGTAAGTCGGACTCGTTTCCGGTGAGAGTTGCCCTTTGTCACCGATTCTGTTCATAGCGTTTATGGACAGAATTTCTAGGCGTAGCCAAGGTGTTGAGGGTAGGGCTGGACGATAATTCAATAACAATATATATCGATCGATAGATGTGTGGCGCGATAGGAAAAAATAGGGTCGATAAAAGTTCGATAGAGTTTTCCTTCCTTCCTTCCTTTCAGCCTATCATATTAGTTGATGCTACAGTCACTACTTCCTCTCGACCAATCGTAATGGCGGTCCCAGGCACGCCGTCACAAAGCGCCGCTCTCTCAAACCACAACACACAACACGTGAATATGTTGCAGCAAGGAGCGGCGGAGGAAACGGTCCCAAAACGGGGTTTTACTAGTTCGCCAGTCTGACAGAAATAAACCACAGTGATTTGTAAAACTTGCAAGGAACTGGTAAAAACAAAGTCTGGTAACGCAACCAACTTGTTTCATCACGTAAGCCGCTCACACCAGCAGCAGCGCGAGCTGTGTCAGCCCCGCGCTGCTGCGTGTCTTCTTAGGAATCTTCTGGAAGTTCTTCCACAACAAAGAAGGTATAGCAGCTAAACTGGGCTCCCTTCTTGGTGATGAAATGAAAAAGCGTCCAAGCGGCATAAGGACATGCAGTAATATGCTTCATAGTGATGGATTTGCCTGCAGTAGAAAAACCTGGCTTCAAACTACTACTCGCCACTCTTGATCCGCGATATTAAGTTCCGGGATGCAAGTTTTTCTCTAACAGCGCTCCCTAAATTGTGCGTCTAGTGCCGGGAATCAGTGCAAAATGAGCTGCAATCTGTGTCCTTACACGCAACAACCTCTGACCTCAGCCCTGCATCAGCCTCTCAACTATGAAACCTGAGAAGTAACTAGTGTACTATTCCCACCTAAATAGGCTATTTTATTTATTTATTTGGTATATTTATTTTGGTCATTTTACTGGTCACTTTAGTTTATTCTTTGTCATTATTTGATAACATAACTCAGGTCTCAGGTATTTTTCTTTAAAAAAATTCTGTTATGGTTAAAGTTGGTTAAATAAAGATTTTATTGGAATTCTGTATTTGTGTTCTTTATTAAAATGAAATCATTTAGCAATATCATAAAATGTCCAGGCAGAGCTGCACATAAAATATGGTTTTAAATATTTTCAATAATTATCGATATCGATCAATATGCATTTTTTTTTATCGATAAGCTTTTTTTCTATATCGTCCAGCCCTAGTTGAGGGGATCCGTTTTGGTGACCTTAGGATTGCGTCTTTGCTATTCACGGATGACGTGGTCCTATTGGCTTCATCAGGGCATTATCTACAGCTCTCACTAGAGCGGATCGCAGCCGAGTGCGAAGCGGCCGGGATGAAAATCAGTGCCTCCAAATCCGAGACCATGGTCTTGAACCGGAAAAGGGTAGAGTGCCCTCTCCGGGTTGGGGAGGATGTGCTGCCCCTAGTGGAGGAGTTCAAGTATCTTGGGGTCTTGTTCACGAATGAGGGGAAGATGGAGCGGGAGATCGACAGGTGGATTGATGCGGCGTCTGCTGTCAAGCGGGCGCTGTACCGATCCGTTGTGGTGAAGAGAGAGCTGAACCAAAAGGCAAAGCTCTTGATTTACCGGTCGATCTATGTTCCTACCCTGATCTATGGTCACGAACTTTAGGTCGTGACCAAAAGAACGAGATCCCGGATACAAGCGGCCGAAATTAGTTTTCTCCGTAGTGTGTCTGGGCTCTCCCTTAGAGATAGGGTGAGGAGCTCAGTCATCCGGGGAGGACTCAGAGTAGAGCCGCTGCTCCTCCACGTCGAGAGGAGCCAGTTGAGGTGGCTCGGGCATCTGGTTAGGATGCCTCCTGGACGCATCCCTGGTGAGGTGTTCTGGGCACGTCCCACCGGGAGGAAGCCCAGGGGAAGGCCCAGGACACGCTGGAGGGACTATGTCTCTCGGCTGGCCTGGGAACGCCTTGGGATTCCCCCGGAGGAGCTGGCCCAATTGGCCGGGGAGAGGGACGTCTGGGCCTCCCTACTGAAGCTGCTGCCCCCGCGACCCGACCCCGGATAAGCGGAAGAAAACGGACGGACGGACGGACAGACGGACAATATACGGCTCAACAGGAAGCAAGCCTGTTAAATAAAACTAAACTTCACAATAAAATAGCCTGAACAAATCCTCTTACTGAATATGATAAAATAAAAAGCAAACCATCATACAAATAACTTAAATATTTTCTATTTATGGCTCTAACACCACTTTTTCCTCTTTTTAAAAACCACTGTTAAATGATGCATTTGTCTGTTTATAACAGCCACAAAGATAAATCTCTCTACAATTACACTTGTAGTATATAAGGTGGTTCTGTGTACTTCAGCGGAAACACTCCCCTAGCTACTGAGTTTTGCCTATTGGTTATTTGCCAGCGCATTGATATGTAACTGTGAACGCTACCGAAAGCTAAGTAAGTCCTGTTCTTTTTCACCTCCGAGTTGAATCGTTATTTACTATACTATGTAAACAAAGGGTCCGTGAGTAACAGTGCATAGCACACAGTGAAAGGATAAACGGATAATATCCGGATTTCATGTCTGAAATGGCTTACGTGGGAAAAGTAGAGGAGTTTGATAGCGCAAGTGAAGACTGGGAATCATACATAGAGCGAGTGGGGTTGTACTGCGACGCCAATGATGTCGATGACGAGAAAAGAAGTTCCGTCCTCCTCAGTTTAATGGGAGCCAAAACTTACAGTCTACTGCGTAATCTCCTGAGCCCTGCTAAACCGTCAAGCAAGTCATATAAAGACATTGTTGACACGTTGCAGAAGCACTTAAATCTTGCACCACTAGTGATAGCAGAAAGATTCAGATTTCATAAGAGAAATCAAACAAAGGATGAAAGCATATCTGAGTATATGGCCGAGCTGCGCAAGCTCTCGCAACATTGTGACTTTAAAGATGGACTTGGCGATCGTTTAGTTTGTGGCATTCACTGTACAAGCACACAGAAAAGGCTACTGTCAGAAAAAGAGCTAGATCTGAAGAAAGCACTCGAACTAGCTATCTCAATGGAAACAGCAGCAAAGGGTGCATCAGAGCTACAGAAGAAAACATTAGAAAACGAAATGCATCGAATGTCCTTAAATGGGAAAAAGCAAAATGCTACAGGTGTGGTAAATCCTCACACAATGCAAATGAGTGCTGGTTCAAAGAAAAGACATCTAGGAAATTCCATAAACAAGGCCACATGTGCGCAATGGGTCTTTTGCACGTGACGTCACGCCCTGTGCATTGTGGGTAATTAGCGCCATATTGGGGGGTTACCGTGCGAGAAATTCGAGCTGCTATTCAAACGTCCCGAAGAGATTTACCCTTTCTTTTGTAAATAAAATGGCTCGTTCTTGTTGTGTTAAAGGCTGTGGGAGTACTACTTCGGATAAAAAAGGAAATTCTGGCATAAAATTTTTCAGGTTTCCTGCCTGGAGAAAAGATCGTGGCTTACAAATAGAGGACATTAGCCGGAGACGCAGGATAGCCTGGGTAGCAGCTGTCCGACGGAAAGATATCACATTCAATCACATATCTTTGAATATGCGTGTTTGCTCTTTGCATTTTCATAAAAGTAAGTAGATTATCTATCCTATGCTTTATTTGTTGTTTTTCTAGTTTGTGATGCTGCAGTTAGTAATCTGTTGGATATGTGTGTTATATGTGGCATGATGCTAATGTTGTTTGCTTTGCTGCCGATGCATGAATTCTTTCTAAGTAGGGTCTAAATCAGGCCTAGATCAAAATTAAATCTGGTCTAAATCAGAACTAAACCAGGACCTAAACAGGGAAAAACAAGAACTAAAGACTAAACCAGGACAAAGACAGAACCAATAAAAGTCTGTCTTCTAACTTCTTATAACATATACAGAAATCTTGACATAACAGTTTGTATTTATTATCTCAAAATGTAATTGCAGGTCAACCTGCTTATGAGATGACGGAAACTGATCCAGACTGGGCTCCATCCCTACGTCTTGGTCATACTGATCTCCAACCAACTGACAGTGCACGCTCTGCAAGACGAGGTAAACGCCAGCAGCTGAGGAACAGTATGCTGCAGGAGGCAGAGAGAGTGGTCCAGCAGAATGGAGAAGTCTGTGGTCAACACATCCCGGTGGACACTGAGCTGTCTGCAGTTACTGTGCAGGAAGATGCCATTACAGGCAAGACTGGTGATACACAACAGCAAGATGAACAACTGAATGGCATACCTGAATGTGGCACATGCATCCTCAAATGTGCAGAAATAAATCGACTTTTGGAAGAAAATCGAGATCTGAGGCACCAACTTGACAGAGTTAAATTCAGTGATACTTTTTTTTCAGATGATGACAATGATAAAGTTAGGCACTATACAGGACTGCAAAATAAACAAACATTCAAAACAAACATTCATGGAAATTGTGTTGATTTTGGTGCCTGCCACTTCAGACAATAAGAAACTACTCACACTATATCAAATGCTTCTTCTAACATGTATGCGGCTTCGACTAGATGTTTCTGTTTGTCTTCTTGCCAATATGTTTTTTGTGTCTCCTAGTACTGTGTACAGAGCTTTTAGCGACACTATCTCACAATTGTATACATTTCTAAAAAATGCCATTATATGGCCAGACAGAGACACTTTACGCAAAGTTATGCCACATCAATTTGTGCAGTCGTTTGGCAATCGAGTTGCTGTCATTATTGACTGCTTCGAAATTTTCACAGAGAGACCTTCCAATGTCAAAGCATGTGCCCAAATGTTTTCAAGTTACAAGCACAATCACACCATGAAGTACCTGATAGGCATTACACCCAAGGGAGCCATCTGTTTTTTGTCAAAGGGATGGGGGGGGGGGGGGGGGCGTACAAGTGACAAACATATTACCCTGAATAGTGGGTTTCTGGATAAACTATTGCCAGGGGACATCGTTTTGGCTGACAGAGGTTTTGACATTCAGGAAAATGTTGGCATGTTGTGTGCGGAGGTTAAACTCCCAGCTTTTACTAAAGGCATGTCAGCTGGATGCTAGAAATGTGGAGGAAACAAGAAAAATAGCACATCTGAGAATTCACGTTGAAAGGGTTATTGGAAATGTAAATCAGAAATATAAGATATTGACAGGGACAATGCCAATCTCTCTTATACTGCCATGTGAAGGTGAGGATGTCACCCTTTTAGATAAAGTGGTTACAGTGTGTTGCGCATTGACAAATCTGTGCCCATCTGTTTGTAAGTAGCTAATGACAATAAACACAAATGGCTCAACAGTTGTCTCAAGATTACTGAACTACACCGGTCTGATTTTATGCATTTTGTGTTTCTTTATAAAAACTCTAAAGTATATAATATATATATGTATATTATATACTTTAGAGTTATATATATATATATATATATATATATATATATATATATATATATATATATATATATATATATATATATGTATGTATAATAAAAAAAGTACCATGTTACTCACTTAGATAGGGTGACCTGATGTTTTTTACAAACTTTGTCCCATTTGTCCCCATTTTTTTTTACCAAAACCAACAAAAAAAACCCACCTATATATATTTGCTATGAACCTTAATATTCCAGGGGTCACAAGATTAAATTTATTTACCATGTAAAAGAGTTTTATGTACTTTGAGTTTAATAATTTTGGAAGCTTTTTGCCGCTTGATAGGTTCGGATGCACCATAATTTACATTTAGATAAAGCTGTGAAGTGAAGACTTGTACAAATTTGACAAACATCTTACCTTTGTGGTGACCACAGTGTTAGTGCATCCTTCTGGTTGAAATGAGTATAAATCTTGCACCCAACCATTAGTAAACAGTCCATGAGCGTCCAGAGATTTGTAGTTTCGGAATTCTTCAAGTGTATATGCACTAACACCATTAACAAGATAACAAATTATGTCCATATTTGTAGTTGGTGGAAATAGCGAGGGATCGGCTGTCCATGCTTTAGCTGCTAGCTCATACGGATCTATATTGCTAATTGAGGTTAGCTTAGCTAAATACCGGTCTCTGGCGTCCTTATTGAGTTTATCTCTGTAAGGCTTCTTCTCGTTTTTATTGTGGATGTCCATGTTGCTGAAGTTATCGCGCTGACATCGCGGCTTTACTGTCAATACTTGAAATCAAATGAACTTCGTTGCGATTAGGCAGGTTACCCCCCAAAATGGCGCCTCCTAGTGTCGAAGTCACGTGTCTGCAAAAGACCCATCGCGCACAGCAAATTTATGCTGCGTAGAAAATAAAATCCAAGCTAAACTGTATAAAAATAAATAATAATAAACCAAGTTATTTTGTACAATTTTGCAACTCTGGTGAGACGGTTTTCCACGGTCTTGCTCTGTGAGCGCCAGGTGCTGATCTGAGCGCACCGCTGATTGGTGGGTGGAGCAGACCTCTTTATTAGTTGGGCAGGTTGCGGTGTGCGTCTTTGTTCTGGACTCCGTGCGTATATGTGGGGACTTCAAAGTGAGCATCAACCCGGTGCTGCGCACAATGCAGTACCCCCTGCCACGAATCGAAGACATCTTCTCATCATTGGCTGGTGGGGAGAAGTTTTCAAAGATCGACTTGTCACAGGCCTATCTCCAGATGGAAGTGGAGGAGTCGAGCAAAAGGTTCCTAACCATCAACACACATAAGGGACTTTACCAATACAAATGTCTTGTGTTTGGTGTTGCTTCAGCCCCAGCCATCTGGCAAAGAGCCATGGATCAGGTGCTCCCCGGGTCATACCTAAAACACAATGCTACCTGGTTGATATTATCATAACAGGAAAAGATGATGATGATCACTTGCCTCAGTGCTGCATCCACTAAATGCACTACTACAGACAGGAGTGGAATGGCATTGGTCAGAAAAATGTGAAAAAGCATTTACAGAAACAAAAAGACTTATGACATCTGAGGAGCTTCCAGTGTTGTATAAAGTACTGAAATCTCGGAGTCAAGTAAAAGTATAAGTACCTCTCCAAAATATGACTTTGGTAAAAGTCCAAGTCACTGACTGAAATGTTACTTGAGTAAAAGTCTTAAAGTATCTGAAATGTCTTGTACTTAAGTATGAAAATTACTGTAAAAATAGATGTACTCAAGTAATGTAATAAAAAGTACAAGTAAAAAGTAAAACAATGCAAACATGCAGTTTGAATGACATTTTTTAGATTTTGGTAAACTTTGAAAGTCAAATTCACTTAAAATAATATAAACAACCAAGTGCAGGAGAAATTTAGACCAAGTTTAGACAGAAAATACAACCTTTTTGTAAGCTTTCAGTTTTCCTTCTTCAAGTAAGGTCAGTGCTATGCACTTTAAAATTGTACGCAACCAAGTGCAGGCAAAGGGGGTGTATACTAAGAACATGGTTAAGTAATAAACCAGGCTTAGTTAACCCCCCCCCCCCTCTACACCTGCTGCCACCACACCACACACACACCAAAAAAGTCAACTTAACTGTATACTTCATGCCCTGGAAATCTCTGTATTTTATACTGGATATTTCCAACCCATCTATTGAATTTATTGCACTAGTTGATCTTTTCTTCATAAGAGAACAGCAAGCACTGCAGGCAAAAAATTGCCTTTTTGGACCTGCTGTAAATTAGCCATTCCCTAACAATTTTTTCCCTTTCATTGCAGGAGGCAGAATATGTTAGATACTTTGGGAATTCTCTGCCCTCTGAATCTGCTGGCAGTTCATTTTCCATTGGTGAGAAAGGCTTCCTTTTTGCCATTAAACGCACAACATTCATTCGATCAGAATCAGTCATTTTTGTTGGCCATAACGCGGGATCACTAAAATTAACGCCGTGATCCATCTCTGAGCGACACTCAGACTATCCAATCGGGCAGTAAGCCCCTCCACCTGCAATGTCTCTGTTATCGCTAGGAATGGCTCTCTCTGTCTCCTCCTCAAACACACACTGCGCCACCCCCCCCCCCCAGCTCCCAGCCTCAGCTGGCTCTCCTGCTCCGCTCTGTCTTTAATACTGTACCTGGACCTCTGCCATCTCTCTGCTTTCTGCTCTTTTGGCGCTAAGCTCAAGTATTTCTGTAAAAGAAAAGGTGTTTTCCCCCTTACACAAGCTAGCGGATGCTGTACTTTAAAATCACACTGATAAATGCATTGCTTCTTACCTGGCTCTGGATGGGCATCATTCCTCTGCAATTCCGTCCCTAGACCTGTTCCTGACTCATCCTCAGTTTTAAAAAAATATTTCCTAATAAAATCCCTCAAGCCTTTGATGTCATCTTCTCTTATTTCTCTTTTCTGTGCACCTGTGATTCTTAGTTTGCAGCGGAACGAACTTTCAAAGTTGCAGCCAGCCGTTGTCCTAATGGTCAAACCATTTTATGTTTGCGTGGGGGAGTTCATTTTACTGATCATTTTATTTTTTAAATAAGTCGAATCTGTCGAATCGGACATCATCAATGAATAATAGTTATAATGAATAATATTGATTGCTATAATAAAACAATAAAATAATAATGGTTAATCAAGTGTTTGGTCAATGTAAACGCCCAAGAGGGGTTGAGTTCTACTGATCAACTTAAAAATATTTCATGGCTGTGAAAGAGAAATGTTTGATTGAGCTATATTCTGTAAGAGATATTAAGTTTATATTAAGGTGGATTTACAACTCATGTTGGGAAGCTATTGATAAAAGTTTTATTTTTTTCCGGTTGATATATCATGATTGTTAAAGTGATCTTGTGTGTTATTTGGTTGACTGAGTCGTAAGCGCAAAGTTTTTTTTTTTTTTGCTTCAGCACAGTAGTGTGCTAACAGCATGTTCTTATGTGTTTAATAGTTCTGTGCTTTTAACATCTTTTAAGTTGGGCAGGTTTTATGCTGGTTTGGCCTGGAAACTATCAGTGAGATACGGCAAACTGTAGAGCTGTTTCATGACTCAAAAGTCAAGAATAAGCAGACATGCTGATGAACATGAGCGCTGATGTCAGGCTGAACACTGAAATAAAAATTCATACTAGCAGAGGTTCTGTAATTACAGCAGATAGGAAGCACAAGGATCAGAACAAAGCCGAGTTTCCTTCTGCATGAAGTAACTCAAGTTTCTTCAGTTCAGCAGTTTTCCTGCTTGCTTCTGCTCCTTGTGCTCCTAGCTGTCTAGCTAACCCTCCTAGCGTGAATGTTTACTCCAGTGTTGACTTCAATGCTGACGTTTCAAACAGAAATTAATAGCGTTGCTTCCAGCTCGCTTTCGCTCGCTTTCGCTCGCTTTCGCTCGCTTTCGCTCGCTTTCGCTCGCTTTCGCTCGCTTTCGCTCGCTTTCGCTCGCTTTCGCTCGCTTTCGCTTGCTTCTTTGTCTCCTAGTAATTATTTGGTAATCAGACCGAATATCCATCCTGCTCTACCCACACTGACGGTGACCACAGCCGAGCCGCGGTGTCTCTCTGAAGGCTGAACGTCTGACCCAGCGACCCGCCCCTCTCCAGCTGTGATTGGCTAGCACGTTGCCTTCAGTCGTTGATTTGATTGGTTGAATTGTATGATTGACACATCAAAGATAGTACTAATTGAAAGATGGCCACTCCGAGGTTAAAAAAACAAACAAATCCACTTCCAGTTCCATGGGGCACGCTGACGTCTCGCTTTTTTTGTAACAAGTAACTAAACCAAACATTGAAAATGTATCGGAGTAAAAGTATGCAATTAAGTTCGGAAATATAGTGAAGTAAAAGTAAAAGTAATCAAAAAATTTTATACTCAAGAAAAGTATAAAGTAAGTATACTCCAAAATATACTTAAGTACAGTAGTGAAGTATTTGAACTTCGTTACTATACAACACTGGGAGCTTCTGACCCACTATGATCCCTCCAGACCCATCAGTCTAGCATGTGACGCGTCCCCGTACGGCATTGGCGTAGTCTTGTCGCACACAATGGATAATGGACTCGAACGCCCAATTGCATTCGCTTCAAGGTCCCTCTCAAGGGCCGAACGCAATTATGCACAGATAGACCGGGAGGCCCTTAGCCTAATATGGGGGATCAAAAAGTTCCACCAGTACCTCTATGGCCGAAAGTTTACCTTAGTGACTGATCATTAGGCCCTTGTGTCAATATTTAATCCAAGGAAAGGAATCCTAGTGATGTCAGCCGTACGTCTACAGCGATGGGCCCTGTTCTTGGGAGCACACTCGTATGACATCGAGTTCAAGGGGACTAAACAACACTGCAATGCTGATGGCTTGTCACACCTCCCACTCTCAACACCAGTGGACGAACCACCACCAAAGGGTGACCCCGCAGAAATGTTCCACACAACACTGGTAGACCAGTTGCCAGTTACAAATGCCATGATACGAAAAGAAACGCGGAATGACCCAACACTTTCCAAGGTGTATGACATCACAGTACAAGGTTGGCCTGCCCATGGGAATCCATGTTTTCCAGAGTTTTCAGCAAGACGTGATCAGCTGTCAGTCTGCCAGGGAACCTTGATGTGTGGATCACGGGTGGTAGTACCTTCCAAGCTTCACACCAGAGTATTGGACAGTCTGCATGAGGGTTATGTGGGTACGGTGAAGATGAAAAGTCTGGCCCGTAGCTACGTATGGTGGCCAGGGATAGATAAACAAATCGAAGACATCACCAAAACCTGCCCAGGATGCCAGAGCATTCAAAACACGCCGCCACAGGCTTCCCTACATCCATGGGAATGGCCGTCTGCACCTTGGCAGAGAGTGCACATTGATTTTGCTGGCCCATTCATGAACTCCATGTTTCTCATAGCTATGGACGCACACTCAAAATGGCCTAAAGTAGTCCCGATGAAATCAACAACATCAGAAAAGACTATTTCTGTCCTGAGAACCATCTTCACCAGGAATGGCCTGCCTGAGCAAATTGTGAGAGACAACGGTCCACAGTATACTTCTGCAGAGTTTCAAGAGTTCATGAAAAAGAATGGTATCAAGCACTTCGAGTCAGCACCTCACCATCCAGCAACAAATGGCTTAGCAGAACGGTTCGTACAAACATTCAAAAAGTCCATAAAAGCAATGACCAAAGAAGACATCGCTCTTCAGCACAAAATTGACAACTTCCTCCCGGTGTACCGCAATTCTGTCCATGGAACAACGAATCAGACGGCTGCAATGCTGTTTATGAACAGACAGCTCAGATCTCGTATTGGCCTTCTGAAGCCCAACCTGAGGAGAGACGTGCAGAACAAACAGTTCAGTAACTTTTCAGGTGAAACAGCAAGAAGCTCACTTCACAAGGAGCGGTCCTCTGATGTATGAGGTGGACACTGGTGAACATACCTGGAGATGTCATGTGGATCAGCTGTTGAATGCCCAACCAAAGACACCGGAGCAACCAACATGTCCACCTGATCCTGGAACCAATTCTGATCACAGTACAGTGGCACCCACAGTTGCAGAGGAAGCGCCTCCTACAGTGAACACTCCGCTAGTTCCCAGGCGCAACCCTGAACGACTCAGGGCACCACCGAAAAGATTGGATTTATAAGTTCACTTATGGGACTCATAAAAAAAAAAATGTTTCAATATATTTCAACTGAATAACAAATGGTGTTTGATGCATTGGCAGTGTTATATGTGTTTGATGCATTGGCAGTGTTATATGTTATGTAGCATTAATCTAAAAGGGGAGGAGTGTATATAGGGTGGTTCTATTTACTTCAGTGGAAGCACTCCCCTAGCTACTGAGTTTTGCCTATTGGTTATTTGCCAGCGCATTGATATGTAACTGTGAACGCTACCGAAAGCTAAGTAAGTCCTGTTCTTTTTCACCTCCGAGTTGAATCGTTATTTATTATACTATGTTGGAGTAAAGACACAACAACACTGTCGCGCTGCACTAAAGGATCAAATCCAGCTAACTGAGTTAGTGACGTGCGAAGAACGGGGCCCTGGGGTGTTGTCTGGGAATAGCTCCACCTCTATTAAAGTGTGCTGAAGCGTTTCTCCTTTGGGGGTTAGTCAGCTCAATGCTATGTTAGAGCTGCGTGAAGTTGTGATCAGGGAAAATGCCTTGCACCCTTTTTTCTATGTTGTGTGTAATGACTGCTCAGTGGTGTTTTTCATTTTGATTGACCAGGGGCCCGTTCTTCGTACGTCGCTAACTCAGTTAGCTGGATTTGATTGTTGACGATTTGGCATGATCTTGGATCGTTTGGTTCTTCAAAACTCATCCTGGACTTGTTGTCATAGCAACATGTGCGCAAGCTTTAACCTGCTAGCGAGCAGGCTTATTTCATGTAAACAGGATTAGATCGCAGCTTTATAAACGGAGGAGATGGGAAGTCTGTCGTATCCATGTCGTCCATTTTTACGACTGCAACCTGTTGCGGAAGGTGCAAGAATAATTTCAGAGCTTTTCGAATTAATCGCGTATTGCGCAATAGACAGGATCCTTCAGCGCAGCGCGACAGTGTAATTGTAGAGAGATTGTTCTTGGTGGCTGTTATAAACAGACAAACATCATGTAACAGTGGCTTTTAAAAAGAGGAAAAAAGTTGTGTTAGAGCCATAAATAGAAAATATTTAAGTTATTTGTATGATGGTTTGCTTTTTATTTTTATCATATTCAGTAAGAAGATTTGTTCAGGCCATTTTATTGTGAAGTTTAGTTTTACTTAGAAATGCTTGCTTCCTTGTCAAGCTGTATATTGTATTAGAAAAAACTATGGATGGATTATCTAGACACGGAGCAATACAGTTTTTGACCGTGTAAACTGTGTATGACTTGGAAAAGGAAGAACTTCATTTTTTATAGATAAAGAATTTTTTGTTAAAACGCGTCCTTTACTTCCAGTGTCTAAGGAATGACACCGATATTGGATCTGTTGCCATAACAAGTGGCTTTTTAAAATAAAGTATAATAATTAAAGGCTACCATTTTGTAGAATATTCTTGTATTTCACTTTTACTTGTCCCCATGTTCTAGTGGGTCCCGTGGAGGCTCTGACATAAAAGAACAAAGTAAATATGAAATTATTAAATGCAAAAATACATACTGTAGAAAGTGATAGAAACATCTAACATGGACAGCACGTATGCATGTAATTTGTCTGCTACTTTTTGCCAGCCCTCTCATGGCTTTAGCAGACTTTGAGGTGTTCCCTGTCGTTTTAATTAATGACTCAAATTCGGCATAACCTTCCATTAAAAGCTCTTGTTCTGCTTGGGAGAAAAACTGTGGCCGTTCTTTGGCCATGCTGAACAGCCAATAGCAGCGTTGCTGATCATTGTTTCTACTATCGACACATTTCCCCTTTTAAACAAACGCATGAACGCGCAGTTATCTCAGATAACTCAATCCAGCGATACTAATCATAAACAACAGGTGTGTTCGAAGAACCCAATTAGCCGGATCATGATTAGCCGGACGAAATCATCTTGAATGTCTCATTTGATCTCAGATGTTTTAAGCAACGTACAAAGAACGGACCCCAGAGGTCAATATAACAGCAAAAAAAAGGAAGTTATTTGGTGGGTTTAGCTATCGGAGATTCTCAGTGGAGGATAAGGTGAAACGGTTTCTCAGGCATTGCAGAGAAAACCTGCGGGGACATTGTGGGACAATAAATGAATTTCATATCTTATCTTATCTTATCTTATCTTAGATTAAGTCAATTCAAGTTTATTTCTATAGCACATTTCAGCTGCAAGGCAGTTCAAAGTGCTTTACATCATGAAAACATAAAAATATCATAAACACATCGAAGCAGTTTGTTAGATCAGTACCAAACATTCAGTTGTATCAAGTGAAAACATCAATACACATCAAATATGTTGGTCAATAGCTTATTTTGGGCTGAAAACAGCTCTATTAGCAAAGGTTTTGTTCAGACGCTCTTCCTGACACAACCCTCTGCATTTATCCGGGCTTGGGACCGGCCCAAAAAGGACACAGGACACTGTGGCCACCTTTGAGGCTGCATTAGTGTGTTGATTAGCTAAACTAGTAATTATAAAAAGTACAAAATGTCATATAAAAGTATAAAACTAAATACAAAATCAATTGTTTTTCATTGTTATTTTTTACAGTTCTTTTTTTGTTTTTTTATACTTTTTCTTGTTTTCTAGATTTCCTTGTATTTGTTTTATTTACAGATTTTGACAAGTATTTACATATTTACATGAGAACACACTTGGAGTCAGGAATTTGATCAAGTGCTTCGGATAGCCTGGAGGTCTATGTTTGCCTACTGGCCTCTATAAGGAGGACGTCTCCTATTTGCATGTGAGCCTCCGTTTTTATGGTGGCTTGCATGTGTGTAGAGGCCTGGGTTTTCATAGAGGCCTGGGTTAACGTACAGGCCAGAATTTGGATGGCGGCCTGCATGTGAGTACAGGCCTGGGTTTGCATTGAAGCCTCTGTTAGTATTCTGTCTCCTGTATTCATGCTGGGGGCCTCTAACCTCATGAACACCCCTGTTTCTTTGAGGCCCTGTTTGCCTGGGTGCCTCTGTTTGTTTGGAGACCTCAGTTTTCATGGAGGCTTTAGTTTGTGTGGCGGCCTCTGTGTGATGGGAGACGTCAGTTTGCGTGGACGCCTCTGTTTGCGAGGAAACTTTAGGATGTTCGTTTTTCAAAGCAAGGTTCAACTCTACGGTCAGTTCTCCAACCTGACTCTTCAGAGATTCGATTGTTTCCTGCTGTTCTTTGAATCTGGAGGCTTCTTGATAGTTACTCCTCAGCTGATCCTCATATTTGATTCTCAGCTGCTGTTCTGCTACAAAAGCCTTTGCTAGCTTCTCGCTGTGCAAGGCATTTTTTTCCACCTGCCTCTTAAAAAACTGAAGCTCATGCAGAACGCTCTCATGGACCATAACTTTGGGAATGCGTGGAAATCTTGATGCACCTGCAGTCTGCGGTGCAGCAAGTGTTTCCTGCTTCTCCACTTTCTCTTCACATTTCAATCTCATGTGGCGTTCATGTTCTAAACTTTTTTCCAGTTCTTGGATCTGTTCCAGCTGTACTTTGCAATCAACCTGAAACTCTATTCTTCGTTCTCTCTCCTCGTGAAGATCAAAGATCTTACCTCGCAGCTCCTGTTTAAGATCGTCCACCTGCTGCGTGAGATCACTGATACGTTTGATTGCCTGTTCAATGTCCAACGAGGGAGGGATCACCGTAACAGCTGAGGCGTGTTGAGGCATCTTGTCACTCTTAAAGTACTGGGGGTGACGAGCCTCAGAGCTTCCAGCGGCCTGGGAATGCCTTGGTTTTCTCTTGTGGTCTTGTGAGTTGGAAGCCACGTAGTAAACTGGGGCCTGGATGTGTGGCCGCTCTGCTTGTTGGCATCGGCGCTGGAAATGCTTAGGTTGGTGGTATGAGTGAGGTGCCCGAGAGGAAGAAAAGGCTCTGAGGTCTTTCCTTGGTTTTTCTGACCTTGGAGATGGCTGACATGTCTGCTGGATTTCTTCTGAGTTGAGACACCCAGAGTCAGCAGAGGAAGATGAATCCTGCTGAACCTCCACTGAAGGAGGAGTCTCAGATTCAGCAGAGGGACCAGATTCCCCTTGGATCTCTGTACCATCTTCTGGCTGGGTGGGATGCAGCTCACTGGTACCGTCACTGCCATCTTCCATAGGGAAGATGATTGCATCGTAGTCGACTTGGATGTCGAGGTCGACCATGTCTACCCATGAAAGCGTTTGCTCCATGTCTAACTTTCTGTAAGTTAGATATAGTCGCTTCTCTGAAAGGCGTCTGATATCTGAGATCGAATTCTCGCTGTTTGGCTAAGATTCGAACGTGCTCTCTCAAAGGTGTACTGTCGCGATGAAGGTCTCGGGAACAGTGAAGGAAAAACCAGCTTGGTGTTAAGTAGTAGTTAAGATTCCGTTGACACCTCACAGAGTGATGTCATCAGCTGTGATGTCATAGAACACTTTGATGCTAAACATTCTAATCAAAGATGCTGTGTGTGAGATGACGCAGAGTAGAAGACAGAATAAACTTTAATATGGTTTAAACAATATATTTCTAGGTAATGCCAGTTTGGTTGTTTTTTATTTTACTGAGTAGAATAAACCTTTTAAAGAGGGAGTTGAGAACTTCCATTAACTCAGTCTTATATTTCTAAAGATATCATCTTTTCAATATTTTAGTTATACAATTAAATCCCAAAGTTTATAGATGAAGGTAAACATTATGCAACATTGTGTTCATGTATCTTATTACCCACCATGCTCAATGAAGTGCGCATGCGAAGTCTGGCTTGGTACATGACAACCGCTAGGTGGCAGAAGAGAGACAGTTCTGATCCAAAGGTCTAGAGTTCAGCCCACAGTCCAGCAAATTAATAACTTGTAAAATTAATATGTATAGCTATTTCATATAGAAATTCATACATTATATAAATAAAAAAATGTTCCTTAGTAAAATAAATGTGCCAGTAATTCATGAAATACGTTGTTAAATAATTTAATGAAGATATTATTTTAAACTGAATGAATTATATATTAAAAGTGTAAAGTGCATATGTATAACCCTATATTTGTTTAAATATTTAAAATCTTGCATTGCATCCATTCTGTTGATGTGCGGTTAGGGTTTATCTATTATTAATCATAATACTAATTAATAATGATTAAAAATTACCATAGATGAAACTATATTATCAGACCAAAAAGGGATGATACCAGCCTGAGCTTTCAAACAGTAATCACCTTGCACATAATAAACACAAACAACCATTCTTTATATATGTGTAAATGATGTTATTTTTATGGATAGTTGAAGTGTTTGTGTTGCAGGATGTCAGACAGGAGAGGCCAAGCTGACCAAAGGCTTTGACCTGTGGTGTGACTCAACACAGTGGGACTGAAATACAAAGCCAATAGATTGTGGTGCGGCAGGGAGCTCGCTGCAGGCTGCACTAATAATAATAATAATAATAATAATAATAATAATAATAGTAATAATAATAATACATTTTATTTATAGGCACCTTTCTTGACGGTCAAGGTCACCTTACGTCAAACACATTAACGCACTATTTTGCAGTTGGGGGACACCACGGTGGAGAGTGAACTATCCTCTGCAGTCACCGCTGTGTAGGAGAGTTCACTCTCCTGGGCAGCAACAGGAAAATCATGCTGCTCACAGCGGTTTGGCTCGTCAGCTGGTCAACCCGAGTTTTCAGTTAAAAACACACATTTCTTACATTTGACAGCATTTAAATTTAAATCTTCCAGCCCGGTCTGTGTTTTGGTGGTGGTGGGTGGTGGTGGTGGGGGGGGGGTGTTGTCTGTTTGTTTCCTTCCTTCCTTCCTTTCAGCCTATCATATTAGTTGATGCTACCGTCACTACTTCCTCTCGACCAATCGTAATCGCGGACCCAGGCATGGCGTCACAAAGCGCCGCCCTCTCAAACCACAACGCACAGCAGGTGAATATGTCGCAGCAAGGAGCGGCGGAGGAAATTGTCCCAAAACGGGGTTTTACTAGTTCGCCAGCCTGACAGAAATAAACCACAGTGAGTTGTAAAATTTGCAAGGAACCGGTAAAAACAAAGTCTGGTAACGCAACCAACTTGTTTCATCACGTAAGCCACTCACACCCGCAGCAGCACGAGCAGTCTCAGCCCCGCCGCGGCTCCGCGTCGTCAGAGTAATCTTATGGAACTTCTTCCAAAACAAAGCAGGTATAAGCAGCTAAACTGGGCTTCCTTCTTTGTGATAAAATAACAAAGCGTCCAAGCGGCATAGGGACATCATGCATGCAGTAACATGCTTCATAGTGATGGATATGCTGCTGTTGTCTGCAGTTGAAAAACCTGGCTTCAAACAACTACTTGCCACTCTTGATCCGCGAAATAAAGTTCCGGGCCGCAAGTTTTTCTCTAACAGTGCTCCCTAAATTGTGGAACGAGTGCAGGGAATCAATGCAAAATGAGCTACAATCTCTGTCTTCCCACGCCACAACCTCAGACCTCAGCCCTGCATCAGCCTCTCAATTGACTATATAGAAAGAGAATGGAACCTGAGGAGTAACTAGTGTACTATTCCCACCTAAATAGGCTATTCCATTTATTTATTTATTTATTTGTTATATTTATTTTGGTAATTTTATGGGTCACTTTAGTTTATTCTTTGTCAGTATTTAATAACATCACCCAGGTCTCTTAAGTTATTTGTCTTTAAAAAATCAGTTATGGGTAAAAATGTTGGTTAAATAAGGATTTAATTGAGATTTAGTGTTTGTGTGTTCTTTATTAAAAGTAAGTCATTTAGCAATATCATAATAGCCAGGTTTTAAGTCTTTTTGATAATTATCGATATCGATCAATATGGATTTTTTTTTATCGATATGCTTTTTTTCTATATCGTCCAGCCCTAGTATCAACATGTGCTTTCTGTCATGACTTGTGAGGCAGGGATTGGACATACATGCAGACAGGTACCGGTGATTAGAAATGGTTTAATGAAAAAAAATGTAAAACGTAAAACTTACAGGCTGGCCAAGGTGAACATAGTGTGGAGCACAGAACACAAAACTGGAATGAATACATGAGGAAACAATCGTTATGGTAAAAGGAGGATCCAGTGGAGAGGAAGAGAAACCGGTAAGTATATATACTGAGGCAGGGAAAGAGAAAATGACATTTGACAGTCATACAGGAGAATGAATACATTTCAGCTAAGGCAGAGAATCAGGAGATATGTGGATCAGCTGAGACTAAAGAAAAGAGGATAGCAGAGAAGGAGAAAGAAGGCAAACAAACATGAATGGAGCTGAAAAAGAAGACCTAGGGACAATAATCTGCAAGGATCACAAGTAAAACACAAAAGAATGAACTAAAGGAACTGATATGTCAACACCAAACTAATTGTAAATCCCTCTATATGAGGGATTCTTGCAAAGCCATGGACAATGCAGACGACTGTCCCTGTGGCTCTGCGCTGTTTCATGAGGAGTGAATGCTGCTTGTCAGACTTGATGCAATCTACTGGGTTTCCTTAGATAGGAAACCTTTTGACCAATCTGTATGATTTGATTGAATTTGAATCTGTAAAGTGCCTTGAGATGACATGTATTGTGAATTGGCGCTATATAAATAAAATTTAATTGATTTGAATAGAAGAGAGTTAAATAAGGCAATACCTAACAAGAAACAATCAAAGTCAAGACGGATGAAAATCAAAAGTTCTACACCATCGGATAGCGACACCTTCTATTTGAAGATGATAGATGTGATTTTGCTCCAGGGGTAACGTCATAAATTTTGATATTTATTTTTCTATCCCCATCCAGACTTCATCTCAACAACTTTATCCCTGACTTGTTTATACTTGTAAGCACATCCATGTCAAGTTCAGTACCAAATCTGTCTCCAACTAGAACTGATCTTGACAAACTGTCTCAGTTCAGACAAATAAATGGTAAGTGGCTTGTACTTGTATAGCGCTTTATCAAGTCCTACAACCCCAAAGCGCTTTACACTACAGTCATTCACCCATTCACACACAAATTCACACCCTGATGGTGGTGAGCTATGTTAGTAGCCACAGCTACCCTGGGGTAGACTAACAAAGGCGAGGCCGCCATATATCAGCACCACCGGGCCCTCTGAGCAGGCAATGCGGGTGAAGTGTCTTGCCCATGTAATGATTCGCTAATGTTGAACCCAAATGTGAGCCAGACACGGAGCTGTATTTTGAAAAGGGGTTTATTAACATAATCCAGGTGGCAAACAGGCGGACTCAAAAAACTGAAAGGCAAAGAACAGATCGGGCACGGACTGGCAGACAGGCAGGTTGTACAAAAAAATAATCAGAGGCTGGAAAAAGCTTGCCGCAAGCAGGCGAGAGGGATTAACACAAGACGTTCCGGCAACACACAAACAACTAAGGCAGGCTTAAATAGGAGGATGGAACAGGTGAGCAGGGCGGGACCAATTAACCAAAACAGGTGAAAGCAATTGACGGAACATACAGACTAATAAAGAGAAAACCTAAGAAAGTAAGACAAAGACTAATGGACACGAGCTGACATAAATAATAACCAAGACCAGATGACTAAAAACAGACTAAGCACAAATGAAAAACAACACAACACAGAAATAAATCCTAAAACAGAAAAGTTGACTAGAACGTTACAGCCCAAGGACGCAACGACTGAGATGGTAAGAGCAGGGAATCGAGACAGCAACCAGGCAATTATAGGAGCTATCTAAAATTTTAGCTTCCTCTAAACCTTCTACCTGTATGTTAGACCCGATCCAAACCAAGTTGTTTAAAGAGATATTCCCTTTCATCAGTGGCCCTATTTTAGACATGATTAATCGATCCTTAGTAAATGGATATGTACCACAGGCTTTTAAAGTAGCTGTTATTAAACCTTTACTTAGGAAACCTTCTCTTGATCAAGATGACTAAATAAATTACAGACCTATATCTAATCTTCTTTTATCTAAAATTCTTGAGAAAGTAGTTGCTAATCAACTATGTGAACATTTACAAAGCAATGACCTACTTGAAGAGTTTCAGTCAGGCTTCAGAGCTCATCATAGCACTGAAACAGCTCTGGTGAAGGTCACTAATGATATTCTCATGGCCTCAGATAATGGACTTGTGTCTGTACTTGTCCTGTTAGATCTCAGTGCTGCATTTGATACAGTTGATCACAATATTCTCCTAGATTTGAGCATACTGTAGGGATTAAGGGTAAAGCATTAGGCTGGTTTAAATCTTATCTGTCGAACAGATTCCAGTTTGTTCATGTTAATAATAAATCTTCCCCAAACTCTAGGGTCACCTGTGGAGTACCACAGGGTTCAGTCCTTGGACCAATTCTCTTTACTATATATATGCTTCCGATTGGCAAAATTATCAGACAGCATGGGATTAATTTCCACTGTTATGCTGATGACACTCAGCTATATTTATCCATAAATCCTGATGAATCCGATCAATACCTTAAACTGCAGTCATGTCTTGATGACATCAAAAGCTGGATGACTTTAAATTTTCTGCATTTAAATTCTGACAAGACAGAAGTTGTAATCTTTGGACAAGAGTCCTCAAAAAATAAACTTCTTAATCAATCAACTCACTGGATGGCATTAATTTGGCCTCTGGTAATAAAGTAAAAAATCTTTGTGTTATTTTTGACCAAGACATGTCATTTAAATCCCATATTAAACAGGTTTCCAGAGTTTCCTCTTTTCACCTCCGGAATATCGCCAAAATTACAAAACATTCTGTCCAGGGGTAATGCTGAAAAACTAGTCCATGCATTTGTTACTTCAAGGCTGGACTATTGTAATTCTTTACTATCAGGAAGTCCACAAAATGCAGTTCAAAGTCTTCAGCTGATCCAAAATGCTGCAGCAAGAGTTCTGATGAAAATCAACAAGAGGGATCATATTTCTCCAATTTTAGCTTCCCTTCATTGGCTTCCTGTTAAATCAAGAATAGAATTTAAAATTCTTCTTCTAACGTATAAAGCCCTTAATAATCAAGCTCCATCATATATCAGAGCTCTGATTACCCCGTATGTTCCTAACAGAGCACTTCGCTCTCAGACTGCAGGTCTGCTGGTGGTTCCTAGAGTCTCTAAAAGTAGAATGGGAGGCAGATCCTTTAGCTATCAGGCTCCTCTCCTGTGGAACCAACTCCCAGTTTTGGTCTGTGAGGCAGACACCCTGTCTACTTTTAAGACTAATCTTAAAACGTTCCTTTTTTACAAAGCTTATAGTCAGAGTGGCTCATGTTACCCTGAGCTACCTCTATAGTTATGCTGCTATAGGCTTAGGTTACTGGAGGACATCAGGGCCTATTTCTCTCACTCTGCTGTGTTTTCCTACTGTTTTCCAATTTGCATTGTTTGCTGTCATTTCAGCTTTTAACTTTTTTTTCTCTGTCATTTTTTCCCTTCATAGTAGGTACACCTGGTCTGTGTTCTGTTAACTGTGACATCATCCAGGGAAGACAGATGACCTGCTATTACCATCTAATGTAGAACAGATTCCTGGATCAATGTGTGCTTCTGTGCTTGTTTGTCTCTCTTGTTGTGTCTCTGCTCTGTCTTCTGTAACCCCCAGTCGGTCGAGCCAGATGACCGTTCATACTGAGCCCGGTTCTGCTGGAGGTTTCTGTTTGAGGTTTTTCCTTCCCGTTAATGGGGAGTTTTTCTTTCCACTGTCGCTTCATGCTTGCTCAGTATGAGGGATTGCTGCAAAGCCATGGACAATGCAGACGACTCTCCCTGTAGCTCTACGCTTCTCCAGGAGTGAATGCTGCATGTCAAGACTTTGATGCAATCAACTGGTTCCCTTATATAGGAATTTATTTTGACCAATCTGTATAATCTGACCCAATCTGTATAATCTGATTGATTTTGATTTTGTAAAGTGCCTTGAGATGACATGTTTCATGAATTGGCGCTACATAAATACAATTGAATTGAATTGAAATTGAATTACAGGATGACCTCCCTAACTCTTGCGTCATCATCGCCCTAATAAACTACAAAAGCTTAGAAGAAATCATACACCAACTACGTTTCTCCCCCTGCTGCCTTAATGTTCTACCCACTGCTTTCTTTAAGAACATTTTGCCTGTCATAGTGTCTGATTTAATTCAGATAATAAACACGTCCCTTCTGTCAGGTGTAAAAACAGCCTCTAAAAACAGCTGTTATCAAACCACTGTTGAAAACGAACAATCTGGACAAACTACTTCTGCAGAGCTGCAGGCCCATCTCAAACCTCCCCTTTATCAGTAAGATTATTGAAAAAGCTGTGTTTCAACAATTAAACACCTTAACAATGTCCAGGCGTTTTGACGTTTTCCAGTCAGGTTTCCACGCTCACTACAGTACAGAAACCGCCCTTGTTAAGGTGTTTAATGATATCCATATAAATGCAGATTGTGGAAGAACCACAGTGCTGGTATTATTGGACCCCAGTGTGGCATTCGATACTGTCTATCACTCCATCCTGTTAGAGCGCCTGGAAATCTGGGTTGGCCTTTTCCGGTATAGCACTCGATCCTACTTAAAGCACAGGGACTTTCCCCTCATGATCCCAGAAGGGATAACCGTGTTAGAAAATGGATGGATGGATGAACTGGGCTATTTCTTTTTACTTGCCATTAGGATCTCTGCCAACTGGCACCAGAAAAAGTTATTATTGGGCTTTCTTCGTCTGGAAACAGATGCATACAACACCTTACGGTCGCAGCCATGATGAACTGGTTGAACTCGCACAGCTGACAATACAACGATCTGATTGGCTCAGCAGCAAAACTCAAACCACGTGACCTCTTGGACCGGAGTGCAACAGTTTAGATTTTTTTATCGGCTATAACTTATTAATGTGCAAGTGAAAACGTGGGAACATTGGTGTTTTGAGATCACTGCTATACTTAGCAACTGATCCAAGTGGAAAAAAGTTTCCCCCTGATAGTTCATACGAAAAGTCATCCTACAGATTCTGGCCCACGGCCTATTAGTGGTGCTGCAGCTTCTGGGGCCCTTCCTACTGACAGGTAGTGTAACACTTAGATTGGACACAGTTGGACTTCATTTCACTAATTATGGGACTCCTGAAAGTAATCGGTTGCTCTAGAACTTTTTAGGAGTTTCGTTTCAAATGTGCCAGATGCATTTCTATTTTTTTCATGTTTTGACTTTTTAAAATGATTTTTTCTAAATTTTTACTCATTTCACCTCATCAACTTATTTTGTGCAAATCCATCACATAAAATGAGATCTAAAAACATTTACATTACAGGATCGAATTAAACAAGATGGATAGAAAGCTGGGCGGTGGGGTGAATACTTTTGCAAGGCACTGTGCATTGAAGTCTGTGGTTGACAAAATGGGAAGAATGTCCATGGGTATGAATGGTCTTGAAAACCTGGTGAGAAAACCTGCACCAAATCTCACACCAAAGAGTGATGGTGAAATAATGTTATCTTACTTAACCTTTATGAGTCATATATTTTATTCAATGTTAAATTGGGAGTAAGAAAATCTTCTTGGATGTAAAACATTAGTTAACTGGCTTTGTTGAACTCCCAAAGTAAGGGTATGATTGATGTATGCCCTCGCTGGATGGATCTTGCTTTTAGATCATTTGCTTTTCTTCGGATGATCTCTGCCGTTTAAAGCCTTAAAGCCCTTCATCTTGTGATAGAAAAAAGGCTTTAAATCTGGTAACATTACACATAGGTTAAAGTCAAAATAAGAAATGTTGAATCATTACAGTTTCCTAAATGTTTGTCCCAACTCATTCATGTGTGTACTGCATTCAGATATTGGTCCATTCATCCTGTTAGTCAGCATTAACACTGGTAATCATTCTTTAATTGACACAAATCACTGCGTGGAGTTGGAGACTGCAGGGAGTGTTTCATTTTTGTGACAATTAGAGATAAAATGGTCAGTAGCTCAGGGAAACTGTCGTTTCCCAGAACGCCCGAACTGTCACATGGTTGTACGTCTTCCTGCCTCAACACCTCTATTTACAAGAAGTGATTGAAACCCCCATCAAATCCAGATCAGAGTTCACTATGTGTGGGAAGAAGATCCTGTAACATGAGACGCCTTCATGCATGTTGGGAAATGACGCCACAGGTTAGCCGATCTGTTTTATACGGTTATTTTTGTTAATTTAGGCACTCACTGAGAATCTATCTGGTAACCTTTACTTCACCGACATGTTTTTGGTAGAAGCGGTACAAAGCAATCACTGCAGTATGTTGAAGATGCACAGTGAAACTCTCAGTGTGTTAACATGGCTTTGATGAAGCTGAGGATATGACTGAGAATAGTTTCTGTAAATCCCAAAGCCCCAAAGACTTTAAAATAATGTCTGCGCTATCAGTAAACATGAGACAGGCCTTGAGCTCAACACCCACATTTGACACAAATCAGTGTAAAAAAAAAGTCTGGGTCTGCTCCATATCACTTCAGCTAAGAGAAAATGTAGTCCTAAGTCATTTCTGTCTGTTGGTGAGGCCGTGATTGTGATCCCATGCTCTAATGAATGCTTCCATTAGTGGTATTATTTATATTGCAAGATAGACAAGCTTATTTCTTTATGTTTTATTTCCTCCTGAGGTCATATCAATTTCACCCTATCCCCGTCAGCTTTATGTGTCACTTTTGTTTTGGTAGTCCACTTCCACTTATCAGCAAGTGAATTTGCACATTAGTTAACCATTTAGATCCGAGTTAAATATTTAGTTATCTGCAATATAGCTTGCTAACTAAATATTTAGGCCTGAGCTAAATATTTAGTTTACATATAAAATATATTTTTTTTGCAAATTAAATATTTTTACTTTGTAAACTAAATAGTCAGCTTGCTAAAGCCTGGTTTATGTTTGATGCATCCGTGCGGTCCACGCAGACATATCACTTTATTTTGGCTTCCACAAAAGTTTCCGCTCTGCTCACCTGGGAAAATTTCTAACTACGTAAGTAAGATGCTTTAAAATGCTGGAAATAATCATCTTTCTACTTCTATGTGTTGTGGGGTGTAGTATGCTTAGCGCAGGAGCGCAACGAGGAGAGCCACTGCGTTTCCACATTGCAAATTTATTCCACCGTGGATTACTAAATGGGATAAAATATAGGCAATGCAATGCAAGTTTATTTATATAGCACTTTTCAGTAAGAAGACGATTCAAAGTGTTGTACATGAACAGAAAAACATTACAGACATAGGAAAAGAAAAACAAAGGACTAAGCTAAGTACATCCTTGATTAGACTTCTTTCATACATTAACAAACATACAGAAAGACTTAATTGTTTCTATTAATAATAGGAAATAACCTAAGTATATTCTTGGGAATTTCTGATCTAAGGTAATTTTGTCCAACCTTTCCAAAGCTACAAATAGAACAGCTTCTTTTGTTCACTGGAACAAGCTTACTATCTAAAAATTCAAATCTTAATTGTTTATATTCATAAAGCTAAATATTAATGTCACTGATCTGACCTTTCTGACACTACAGCTATAACAGAAAGCAGCATAGTAAGGGAGGAAAGCACAGTGGAGGCGGTGTGGGTGTGTGTGTGTGTGTGTGCCTGAGTTTTAGTGCAATCATGTGTGTGTTCGTCTGTGAACTGTGGCAGATATCTCTCGCAGCCAAAGTCTGTTAGTGATGGAACGTTAATCAGGCAGTTCAGTAGCTCTGTCCAGGTCACAGATGTCACAGAGCGTCGTGTTTACATAACACCCAGGAGAAATTAAGATTGCAGGGGAGCCAGTGGATTAGCAGCATTTGTATATAATGTTTTTAATTCAATCTTTTTTTCTTTAAAACTGTTTGATTAAAATAATTCCCTGAATTTGATTCACACACAACTTCAATCCTTTATTCACCTCGGCTGTATGCCTCTGTTAACTGTTGTTTTTGTAAAATTTATTTTAAGTGGTGTGGATTCAGGCAATGTATTGAAATGAATACATTATTTTATAAGGTTTATTTGTAAATCCAACCAAGTTAATAGATTGAGAATTAAATATATTAAATTGAAAAACTTTGAGATGTGATTATTAAACTAAAATGTATTACCACATAAACACACAAAAGTACCAAACGTAGGTGACATTGCGTACCGGTACCAATTCCCAGGTACCAGGTATCGGTACCATAACAGTTCAAATGTCAAAGGTACCCATCCCTACTCATACCATGATTAATTCACTAAGAAAACATAAAAATCAAATCTAAACACTTAAAATGAATTTTTAAAGAGATTGAGAATAAATAGTAATGCTTTTTTAGTTGCTAAATATATAACTTTATTCAAAGCTTTTCTCTTTATCTGGAAAGGTAAACTCAATTTACTAGCATAATTTGAACTTTTATATAACTTTGGGAACTACTTTGTGAAAAGTTTGAAACATAAATGAAAAATTTACCAGAGGAAGACCAGGAGGTCAGGTACCAGAAAACAGTCTTTCTCAAGACTGTTAGGGTAAAAAATGTTCTTCACTTCAATGAAGATAAAACAGAGTACGTTTTAATTAGTGATTGTGCCCATTCTGATTTTAGTTTTCTATCTTATAGATCTAAAGCAGCTGTAAAGAACCTTGGAGTCATCTTTGACAGCAGTTTGAGATTTGACAAGCAAATTGGCAGTGTGGTCAGGGCTAGTTTTGATCTATTATGTCTTTTAACAAAGGTAAAACCCTTGTTAAATCGTACTGATCTCGAGAAAAATATTCAAGCATTTATGAGCTCAACAATAGACTATTGCAACAGACTATGTTGGTGTCTCCAAGTGGACAATAAAACGTCTTCAGTTGGATCGAAATGCCACTGCCCGCTTTATAACCAACATTCCCAGACGGCAGCTCATCACCCAGTCCTATTTTCTCTCCATTGCCTTCCAGTTTCTTTTAGTCTTTGTCAGCTCAACGTGACAAAGACTAAGGAGCTAATAGTGGATCTGAGGAAGGTAAAAACACCTGTGACCCCTGTTTCCATGCAGGGGGTCCCTGTTGACACTGTGGAGGAGTATAAGTACCTGGGAGTGTAAAATACGCTGGACTGGACTAGAAACACCGAGGCGGTCTACAAAAAGGGCCAAAGCCGACTCTTTGAGGTCTTTTAACATGTGTCGGATGATGCTGAGGATGTTTTATGAGTCTGTTGTTGCCAGTACCATCTTCTTTGCTGTCACAAGCTGGGGCAGTGGGCTGAAGGTCTAAACAAACTGATCAGGAGGGCCGGTGATGTGGTGGGGGAGGAACTGGACACTCTGACAACCGTGGCAGAGAGGAGGATGCTGTCCAGGCTTCAGTCCATCTTAGACAATGTCTCACACCCTCTCCATGACACACTGGCCCAGCAGAGGAGCTCCTTCAGCAGAAGACTCCTCTTACCCAGATGCACCACAGAGCGCCATAAGAAATCATTCCTGCTTGTGGTCATGCCACAGGTAGGAATGCTTTCCCTCAGAGAGTCAGACACCCTCCCTCTGTAATTCTGAACTCAAAATTATTGACATTTATTCATTCTTCTGCACTCTTTTGCACATTATCATTATCACTATATTTTAGACCTGTGTATATATATATATATATATATATATATATATATATATACATATATATATATATATATATATATTAGGGCTGTCAAACGATTAAAAATTTTAATCGCGATTAATCGCATAATGTCGATAGTTAACTCGAGATTAATCGCAAATTAATCGCATATTTTATCCTTTTATTTCTGAAAGTGTAATAGCCTGTTTGGGCATTTTAATATGCAATTTTGCAATAAATGACATATTAAAATACATGCTTGTACAAAAAATATTTTTATTTTGTTATTTTTCAAGCACTTTTCAGAATTGGAATGAAAACATCCTGGTGCCAAATGTTAAACTCTGGACTGTAATGGCTAAATGACTAATCATGACGCCCTGATGTTTACACAGTGTGTAACCAAATGTGTAAATAAATACCTGTTTTCATGCCGATATATTTTTTTTGCCTCTTAAACAAAGATAGACATGGTATTATGCATAAACATATAAATTAATAAAAATTTTACATTTCAATAAAGTCATAAGTTTTGTTCATTTCTTCTCTCTCTCACACATCTAATTCTGAGCTTTCACACCAACAACAATAATTTCTTTGAATATTTTTGCTTGCTGTTTCTATCCATATTCATAGAGTTTAAGCCTGGAAAAAGGTTTTAAATTTCCAGGTCATTCGTCTTACACTTTGCTTGCAACTGGGCCAGGAGCTTAATATTGAAAGAGACTGTTTAGGAACTGATTAGTAACTCCAGGTACTTCGTTTGGCAACGTGATTCATCCTTGGTTTGTCAAATACAGAGACAACAAATTAATAAGCATTAAAGTACGGTTTATGGGTTGGGGTTTCTGTTATCAACGTGTAAAAACTCATCTTCAGAACCAATCTCTGCTTAAAATGGTGATCTGCACCATGTAATCTACTTTCAGCAGTTATCACCGGTTATTTACGGTGGCTGACAGGTGCAAATGCCCTGCAACTTCAGAAAATACGTGCAAATAGGCAAAAACGCGATTCAAAAAGAAAACCAACTTCATCAATTTGACAACATCTGTGCGGCATTCAGCAAACGCGCTGCATATACATAAACGATCAAAAAGAAAACCAATTTCCTCAATTCGTGTACAAACGAGTATACGAGTATACAGAAGTATACTCGTGACTTCATCACACCCACAGCTCTTGAGCATTTCTTTAACATTCAAAACTATTTATACACACTACACCATCATATCTTATTGAAAACGTTTTTTTTTAATTAATTTCTAAAAAGTCTAAAAAATATCTAAAATTGCAGAACTGTGGGTATAAAACCAGCAATAGGGCTTGGGCATCGTGACGTAAGCACTTTGCGTGGCCGCCATGTTGATGGCCTCCGTTACCGCTACTCAGACTACTGCCTATGACTACCGCGTACTGTACTCCCTCTCAGCCGTGTTTTAATTTGATTAATTTCACCTTAACTTGCTTTCAACCATGGTAAACCGTTGCTGTGTTGTGGGCTGTAACAGCGCAACACATGATCGCCATGGGAAAAAAATCGAAAATGGGTTAACTTTCCACCGCTTTCCTGCCTGGAGGCGCAACCACGGAGAACAAGTGTCAGCGAGTTGTCGGCTCGCTTGGATCGCGGCTGTAAGACGACCGAACATAACTTTCCACAGTATCCCGATGTCAATGAGAGTGTGTTCCCTGCATTTTCATTCTTGTAAGTTAAAGATGCACGGTTTTATTTTATAGCCTACATTGTTTATTTCCTTCAACCGCGACACCACATACATGCATGAATGCGCGCCCAGAGACGGTTGATATAGCATTTCATCCTCTTCGGTAGAAGACGTGATTTTGCTTACAGATTGGCGTGAAATCATGCTCTCACAACAACCACGCTGTTATCTTAAAAAGGACATCCCGCAAAGGTTGCCTTCAAGTAAGCAAAACGATGCTTTGAAAAGCGTCGTGTTTCTGGAAAGGCCAGGGGGGTAGCAACAGTACAGAGACTGACAGGTCCGATGGAAGGGCTAACGTTAATGTTATGAGAGTTAAAATATGGGATCTTTTACGGGAAAATACTAAAACGGCAGCGGGAAAAGGCTCAAATACGTGAGAAACCCAGAGGGTTTAGGGAGGTTTGGCAGTTAACGTTACTAACTACACCTTTGAAACACATAGCAGCTAGATAAAAGTACATTACATGCGTGAGTGGTTGTTAGCACTAACGGTTAGCAGCTACTAAACTAGCAGGTGCCAGAGCCCATCTGAGCACAGCTTACCTTTGTGCGATTACTGTGTTCCCATTGTTTGCTGGCTTTAAGATCTGCAGCTCCTGAACCCATACATTGGTGAACTGCACATGAGACTCCAAGGACTTGTAGCTTCAGAACTGTTCTGAAGTATAGGCGCTTACACCACAAACAAGGTAGCCGAAGACGTCCGATATGGAAAACAGTGGCAACAAGTCGTTGTCGGTGCTCCACTCATTGTTTGCAACTTCATATGGATCCAAATTTTTAATAATGCTGATTTTATCAACATACCGGTCCCTGGCTTCTCTGTTTAATGTGTCCCGGTAAATTCCAGATCCTTTTCGGGATTTTAACATATTTTTTCTATCTATTCTACCACTACGTCTCTTCATTCAACAACGTTATGTCAGCGATATGTTAATGGTCGCGTAGCCATCAACATGGCCGCCACGTCCCACAATGCAACGCGGATCCCAAGCCCTATAGCGGGAATTTATTTGTTGGGAGTTGTAGAGGCGATTAAATATTTTTTTTTTTTTTAAAATAAGCACTTTGTAGAAACAAAATTAATTATACGAGCAATATTGCTGTTGCTTCGGTTGTTGGTCAGCTTTACCAGCAGGCTGAAGAGGAGGTGATGCAATTAAGGAGGCAAATCCGAGCAAGGAGAAGATTGATGCGGCAGAGGAGGCTCAGAAGGCAGGCTTTGCTCACCCATCTATTGCCAACTGGTAGGCATTTTAAGATTGACAGCCTATTTCCTACTTTTATCTTTAAAAAACATTGAGGATGGTATTAAAAACTTGATCAGGTTGAAATTGTGACTGTTTTTCTATAAATAATTAAAATGAAGACCCAATTTTAACATTAGAAGCAGTATGACAGTAGAGTAAAGCTACTTTATTGCACCTACTGACCTTCACAGCATTGATCATTAAGAAAGGGAAAAAAAAAACATATTTTTATGTCTGCCCACCTTTACAGTGATTAATCTATAAATTATGTGCAGTTAATTCAGCCCATTTTTTCAGTGAAATGGTAAAAATACCAGATAAGGGAAGCCATTTGTTACATTTACTATACATTTTACCTTTTCTTTCTTGAGAACTATAATAATCTGCATGTTAAGCAGGTATAGTTTTATGCTGTGAAAAGGTGACAACTGAAAAAAAACAACTATGGTAACATTTGGCATTTTTTATTTACAGGTAGAAACAGAAACTAAATATGTAAGGTTAAACACCTCTGTGCCGATCCTCCAAATATTTTTTAATGAAGGGGACCTGAAACCAGCCTTCTAGCTAAACAGGGCCACCATCGTCCTCCTCCTTCAGCTGCTGCCCATCCAGTAGGTCCATGGATGGCCACAGGAGATAGAGGTGCTGGTGACCCTCTGCTGGCTGACCTGCGGTGCATCCTATAGGGAAACAGCTTGCCTGTAAGATCTCTTACCTTCTTGTCCTTACATAGAGCCAACAATGACACACAATTGATACATAGATTATATTAATTGGACAGAATATTAAGACATATCAGCATATTACCTAAATTACAAGTTAATTTTATATTTGGTACAGGTCTAGTGGAGGCACTCTACAACAGGCACCACGCCAAGGCTGATAAACATCATTGAGCGTGTCTTTGGTGGTCTAAAGACACGGTGGCGTTCCATTTTCTTAAGGGCGCTGGAGGTCCGCCTGACGTTTGTCCCAAAAGTAATCACCGCCTGCTGCATCCTCCACAGTATTTGTATAGAGGCAGGGGACCAGCTTGACTTGTAGGATGAGGAGGTCGACCCAGAAGAGGATGACCATCCGGCGGCTGAAGACAGGGAGCGGCTCCAGCTGGCTGCATGTTTAAGTTGACATGACTACACCTGACCTAACGTAGATCAGGTGGAGTCATGTTCACATGCTGCTTCATTTCATTTTTTTCACTACCTGTAAAAATACATAAAATAATCAGTAAATTAATTTCCATTCCCACTATTTTTAATTGTAAGTTTATAGGCGTTGTCTATTTGTATAAGATCTTAATGAGTTATTTCTTTGTTTTAAACCATGTTAGTAACTGTTCATTTGTTGAATATATTACACCTTCATTCTGTTCCAAAGATAAAACGTTTGTATAAAATAAATGTCTGTTATTTTCATATACTATTATTACTATTGTTTTCTTTCCCTCTCTCTCCTCTCAATTATTCGTGTCCTTACTCAGAAGAAACTGAGATAGGAAAAACATTTGTAGATTTTATTTATTTATTAATTTTATATGCTGCTGTCGTCCTTGTGAGACATTTACAATTTATTCCAACAAGTATTGAGTTAATAAAGCAACACACGTCAGTCAGATAAACACAAAACAAATAAATCATAACCAGCGGTACTACGCACACTACTTGGCCGACAGAAGTGTATTAAAAACAGATGCGGGTTTCCCTCGGAGGTCTGCGGGTCACTCTGCTCCGCTCAACGTCGGACTTTTTATTAAAATTACGCACTAACTCTGTAAACGGGCCACATAGGGAAGCTTAAAGTATAATGTTCTCGCCTCAAACGATCTTAAAACGTACTTTTGAACAATAACAGCAACAGAAAAGGGAATTTTTAACTTACCGCTGTGAGCTCTGTTTGCACTGTCTCGAATCAAGCTGCGGCCGCGGTGCATTCTGGGCAAGCGGTCAGTCTGAAGAACGCACAAGTTCCGTGGGGTCTAAAATCAGCTGTTCCACTTAGTGCTCCCCCTAGAGGCCTGGAGCACTTCCGTTGTGGAGTTGGTTTTCTTTTTGAATCGCGTTTATGTACATGCAGCGCGTTTGCTGAATGCCGCACAGGTGTTGTCAAATTGATGAAGTTGGTTTTCTTTTTGAATCGCGTTTATGTACATGCAGCGCGTTTGCTGAATGCCGCGCGTTTGCTGAATGCCGCACAGGTGTTGTCAAATTGATGAAGTTGGTTTTCTTTTTGCATCACGTTTATGTATATGCAGCGCGTTTGCTGAATGCCGCACAGGTGTTGTCAAATTGATGATGTTGGTTTTCTTTTTGAATCGCGTTTTTGCCTATGCTGCAGCGTATCTTACGTTCTTTAAGTTCTTCTCCAGCCGGAGCCAGCACATTACTGCCGCAAGCTTTTTAAGAAGATCGAAACGAAAGAGCCACATTTTTGGCAATGGCGTTTTGTGCGGCAGTAACGTCCGTACAGAGAAACGTGTGGGTGCGGAGTCGAAGCCAGGAATGGTGGGATAGCGAGGTGAGCGGCTTTTCTGATACGGATTTCATTCACAATTTTCGAATGACAAAGGCAACCTTTATGTGCGTCTGAACGGATCTCTTTAGCGCTCCTTACGTAAAGACACACATCTTCGGCGGGCTATAGCAGCGAGTAAACGCGTTGCCGTGGGGCTGTATTGACTTGCAACAGGTGCTTGTTACCGCACAATAATATGTATCAATGACGTACAGGTCGGATGAATGCGACCTGGCCGTTCAGACACAGGTCGCATTTGAAAAGATCAGATACGTATCGGATTCAGGACCACATATCCAAGTGGCCTGGGTCGCATTTGAAAAAATCCGATCTGTGTCGTTCAGACTGTCATAAAAAGATCAGATACAGGTCGCATATGGGCAAAAAAATCGGAATTGGGTCACTTCAGGCTGCAGTGTGAACGTAGCCTTATTTTAGAGCCCAAATAAGCGATTTCACTTTCAGAAACCTGCCCAAAAAAAACGCAACCCGTGACTCATGAAATTTAGAAGCGCTTTTAGAAAAAAGAAGCCCAATGTCGCATGAAATAAACAGTCTTTGGCAACAGTGAGCGCGGGTCTGTTTTGCTACAGTTTTCTAGCACTCTTGAAACTACGGAAAGCGCCGAGGGTAAAAGAAACACAGTCCGGAGAGCGCGGCGGGGGGAAAAACATTAGGGAACGGTGTGTGTGTTTTGACGCGCGATTAACGGCGACAAAAAAAATTGTCGGCGTTAAAATGGGTTTACGTTAACGCCGTTAATAACGCGTTTAACTGACAGCACTAATAATAATAATATATATATATATATATATATATATATATATATATATATATATATATATATATATATATATATATATACATACTTATATTTACTGAAGTCACTGGCCGCCATCTTGCTACTCCATACTTTCACAGAACCCCATTGCATTTGGCTGCAACGACAAGCAGTTTTCTGGCTGGGGGGAAGACGTTTCACACAGGTAATTTTACAGTCAGTGGATATACTAACAGTATCAAGTACTGAGAAAGTCATGTGCTGAAATATGTTGCATGTCATATATATATATATATATATATATATATATATACATACTTTGTGTGTTGGAAAGGGCTATACAATTAAAAGTTGATTGACTGATTGATTGATTGAAGTGACAGGACAGGGAGTACCTGTTTTTTTATGCTACATATTTTCATTTTTGAAATTGTCTTGGATTCTGCTCCAGGTTCCATCAGGTCCTTCAGCCAGAAAGGATCACTAGCAGTGGCTCATCCAGATGCTATCTGTCCAGGAAGGTTATTCACATGCTGGAAGGCTGCTGGATGTTTGGCTGTTCTTCTGTTGGAATCCAGAATTATAAACAATCTCTAAAACTGTCCTGCTGAAAAATTATACAAGATTTCACACTTCAAAAATGGAACTAAAAATAAGTAAAATGTTCTTAAAATTAGTGTATTTGTCCTAGATTTGAGCAGGTAAATAAGATGATCTGCCAATGGAATAAGATTTTTGCACTTAAAATAGGAACAATTCATCTCCATCATCTTATTTCAAGATCAGGATGTCTAATTATCTTAATTTAGGGGTCAAAATACTCATTCCATTGGCAGATAATCTTATTTACCTTCTCAAATCAAGGATAAATACACTAACTTTAAGAACATTTGACTTATTTTTAGATCCGTTTTTGCAATGCAGTGAGTAAAACAACTCAACTGGATTTTAAATAAATAGATCAAAGTTGATTGTGGACTTGATAGAGTGCTGCTCTTAGTTTGTGTGTCTCAGCTAGTCAGCGGTGCATCGTGGTGTCCATCTCTTATTTCTCTCCATTTCTGAGCTCTCCGAATCCTACAGACGAAATTTTTTTTGCAGCATCTCTATTAGACAGCCATTCAGAAAAAAAAAAATGGTCATACTATTTTTTTCAAAATCTTTTTTTTCAAAAAAGGAAACCTTTTTCCTTTCCAGATTTTTTTTCCACAGGATATTATACAATAGCAATATCATTAAGGCTCTAGTGTGTAAGGTATTCACACTGGCGCACCATCTAGTGGTGCTCTAAATGACTTTAGAAAAACAAAAGACAACCACACAAAAATATAAAAAAAGGTTAGTCCACCGTCACGTTTACTTAACACAGCTCAAAAGCTGGACGGACTAACTAAAAAGCAATAGCAAAAAACTAATTTCCAAAGGACAGCAGGTAGCAACGATAAAACTGTAAAAACAAACAAAATTACAGCATGCTTTCCATAGACATACTTTAATCTTGGTGACATCACTGTATATGCTATTTCATGTAGTTGATATTGCTGCATATGTAAATTCTTCAAAGAATTTCATAAAAAAAACCATCACCTTTTTGTAGGGGGTTGTTTTGTCAGGCCAGATTTCCCTCCTCAGTAAAAGGGTTGGGTACGGTAATATGTGGCTCTACCTTGTAGACTTTACTCTGATTGGGTACAACCATACTTGGAAAAGCGATCAAACGTGTCCCCACATGCCCTTACCCCCTCCATCCACACCTCTCTTCTCAGTGCAACACAAGCCAGCTTCCATGTGGCCATTCCCACTGTCTCCACCATCATCCCAGATGTGGTGACTGCTATCTGGGACTGCTTGTGGAGGAGTTCATGGCTGTGCCTGGAACAGAAGACTGGAGATCCCTTACGGAGGAGTTTGCAGAGCGGTTGAACTTCCCGTTGTGCTGACGTGCCCTGGATGGGAAACACGTCAGGTTAAAGGCACCCCCACCCCTGGCTCCCCTTTTTTATCTACAAGGCAGACAACTCCATTGACCTTCTCGCTGTTGTGGATGCCCAGTGCAGGTTTTGGGTTATAGATGTTGGGAGATATGGTAGAAAAAGTGACGGTGGAATCTTGGTCAACTCCATCTTTGGTCAAGCTCTGCATGAGGATAAACTCAATCTGCCTCCTGACCAGCACCTACTCGGAGCTGACCGTAGAGTATTCCAGCACAATATCATGATGGTAGATGAGGTGCTCCTATGCATGAATTTCATGCAGCAATTACCTGGACGTGGTAGCCCCACCCCAGGGCAATGTGTCTTTAACTACAATCTCTCCTGGGCCCGGCTGGTGGAGGATGCATTTGGGATTTGGTCTGGACAGTGGAGAATGTTTTACCGTGAGCTTGAAGTCCTCCTAGAAGTTGCAGAGAAATGTGTCATGGCCACTTGTGTTCTTCACAACTTCATGAGGGCATCTTCAGACGGACATGTACCTGCACTGAGGGGAGCTGGAGAATACAAAGAACCACTACCTGCTGTGGGGCAGATGGGGGCAAATAATGCAGCCAGAGATGCAAGAGAAGCATTCATGACCTACTTCTGTGGAGAGGGAGCATTGCCATGGACTACTCATGTCCTCCACAGGACTGACCACAAACAGCTCTTTTAAGAGCCACCCACAAAAATCTAAGATCCTCTACTCTATATTTACTTTATTATTTTGACTTGACCAATTGAAAGAATACAATCCAGATATTTCTTTCTTGCACAGTGTTTTATGCTATGCAAATGTCTCCCATTCGTTTGCAGAAAATGACTGTCTGATGCTGCCTCTGGCTTCGGGTTAATCACAAGTTAACTACATGCACATTCAAGCTTGGCTCTAATTCCAGGATAGGGTGTAATTAAGTAAACACACTGCCAACAACTTTTTTGACTATGCTTCCTTTGTGGTATATATCTTGTCTTCTCTGACTAAAAACATATTTTACAAAAGTTTAACATTTACAGTCACTGTAGTTAGCTTTTCAACCAACTGACATTATGTGAAGTATGGTGTGTCAGGGTCTGATCTAGTGAACCTGAATTCAGCCACACACAGTGCCACGTTTAAGAGGTTTATTGAGAAAAGGATGAGTTGTGGAAGAGGGGAGACTGTACCAGACTGGAGTAGGTGAGTGATGGCGGCAGGCAGGTGGCAGCAGGCAGACGCAGCGAAGCTGGAGCTGGCGGACGTGTGAGGAGAAGCACCGTGGGAGCTGTGCTGCGGAGCCAGTCAGGTGCAGGGTTCCAGGAAGCCTCCTGGGCAGGTGAGTGAGCGCTGGGGTCGAGGGAAAGTCGGCAGCTCAGCAGCAAGAGCTCTTGGGCGCTGGGTGATTGCAGGCAGGCACGAGGAGGGTGAGTGAGGCTGGCGTGATGCGAAGGAGACGTGAGGACATCGAAGAAGGACGAAGGTAGGAGCAGAAGATGACGTTCCAGTGGGGATGATCAGACAGAGGAGGGTTCATTTAGGGGTGTTAACAGGTGGACCAAGTTTCCCTTAATTAGAGGCGGCAGGTGATCTGGAGTGGAGTGGAGACTGGAGGCAACTGGGCTGGGTGAGAGGCGGAAAGATCTAGAAAACTGTTCAAATTCAGACAGGCCAAAAACTGCATCATGACAAGAACTAGCTGACCAAATCTTTAGAAAAAAAAAGATTTAATAACAAATAGGAATAGAAACATATACAAATGCTATCGAGACATGCCTGTATAGTCTAATTAATGGATTGGATTCATCAAGATTTATGGATAAATATAGCTGAGTATCAACAGCATAACAGTGGAAATTAAACCTATGCCGTCTGATAATTATGCCAATTGGAAGCATACATATTGGAGTGACTGAACCCCGTGGTACTCCAGAAGTAACCCTGGAGTTTAAAGAAGATTTATAATTTACACGAAGAAATTGGAATCGTTCAGATAAATAACATTTTGTTTAAAATGTTATTTATCCTTTGTTATTGAAGTATTTAACAGCAGGTGGGAATTCTCACACTGATTTAGAAACTCATCGAACACAGAGTCATGTTCCTGCTAGCTGTTTTGGAGAATGCTGACCACTTCTGTATCATCACCAAACTTAATAAGGTAACTGCCATGATGTCCACTGGTAACACTGTTTGCATACAGAACAAACCACAAGAACAATAACATGCAGCCTTTGGGCTGATGATGATTTTATCAGAAAGGGAAATGCCCACCTTCAGTTGCTGAACTCTATGATGAAGAAAGTTAAGCAGCCAAAGGATTAACTCTCCATTGTCATTCTGATGAGAAATCAAAAAATTATAATTTGACATGGGGTTTTACACGCCTCAAGATTTGTAAAGGCAAGATGCACTAAAGTCTGATTAAACATCATCAACCCCTCTGCAGGATTGAAGCAATAACTGATGTGTGTAAGACACAATATGTTTTCTATTTCTATATTTTTTGAAGCCTTTTAATCACTAATTAAGTTAGAAGCTAAATTACTAGTTAAGTTAGTGCCATCATGTTGGTGATGGAATTTTGGTGTTGTGCAATTACATGCTTTTAAGTTATTTAATGTTCAATCAGGCTTTGGTGCATCTTGCCTTTACAAATCTTGTGAAACCCCATGTCAAATTATATATTTTTTTGATTTCTCATCAGCATTTAACACTATCCAGCCTGAGATATTTGCAAAGAGGCTGCATGAAGAATTGAATGACGATGGAGAGTTAATCCTTTGGCTGCTTAACTTTCTTCATCGTAGAAATGGCTTTGATATTTGGACAATAAGTGAAAGAGGGCTTCATGCCCTGGCATTCTCTAACAGCAAACTCAGCACACGTATGGAATAAATGAGTGACAACTTCTCTTGAAATATAATGATTTATCAGCAGAAATTCATTTATTTCCAGAGAACAACAATTCAATATTGTTTACCTGACTTAAGAATTTATTTCAATCAACAACTCTTCTCTACTAGGCTAGTGAAACATAACTGAAACTACTAAGCATGATTAAGATAAAAGAAACGTAGGAACTATGCACACAAAAGAACAAAAGGACACATTAAAATGATTGAAAACCATCATAATGGAAATGATTATATGATGTTTAGAGTTCATTGAGGATCTTTTAAGTTAGTAAACCAAAGTTCATTTTAAAGAATGATGTCAAATTACTTTAACTAATTTAGAGCAATTGATACAACCCATTTTCAACTCATTCAAAATGCAACTCAGAGTCAGAGAAAACATTGAGAAAATATTTTAAAGAATGATTTGCAAAATTAAAAACCAATAACCTTCAGGTAACTTGATTTTTAATTAATGTAATTATTGCTGCAGAAATAATTACATTTGGATTGATGGTGGAGGGAAACTTAGAGGTTATGTCGTGAGCACCTCTGGGTCATGTGGCCATTAGCTTGATAGCTTTCTCTTAAGTTACACTCGCAGAGATGCTGTTTACGGCTCCCTCCAGCTGCAGCAAACCGTTTCACTCAGTTTTGGGCCAACTTTCCTGCAAAAGCTGAGACAAATCACAAGCAGCTGGTTTCTGTGGTGGTTAGCTGCCTGCTTCAATCTCTGATTTTGCAGGAAGCAGACTGCACTTAACTATGGTTCCAGTATAAGGGGCGGCGCTCCGATGCTGTAGCAGGCAGTATGTCTCTGGAGGCATTCTTCTGTGAGGGCAGTCCTTAGGAAGGTCCTACAGTCACATATTTTTCATGGCTTTCAGATTACGGTACAGTCTGATATTTACAAATTTGTATTCCTCGTGGCTGAGTTGGAACGTTGGAAATAGAGAGAATACAGTCTGCAACGCACACTGGCCTTTTACCTATTTTGCTAGGAGGCTTGGAGTAGAAGCAGTAGAACAGGGGCTCAGGACATCAAAAACTTTTTTTCTAAAAATGATGAGAATAAAACTACAAAGGACGGCTGAAACAATTAGCCTACTTGTTCATTCATTTTATGTCTGTAACATTACCTTTGACAGGGCACAGGCTAGAGCCTACGTTAGCTGTCAACTGGCCGCGTTACACTCTGGGCAAGTTGCCAGTTCATTAAATAAAAGAGAGAAAAGAAACTATAGAGCAACGGTTCCTAGAGTAGCTATGACTGAGCGTTTTGGGGCTACTAAAGTGACTGTTTCATACATATCACTGTCAAACAGTTCTCCCACTCAGAGGGTGCACTGAATTGTATTATAATGCATTCAAGTTCTACTCAGTAATTATGAGCATCAGTATGCCAAGCTGTTTTAACATTTAATCGATAGACTGTTTATTTATTACGTATATCCAGGAGACTTGCATATCAGCCAGTGCTTGATTGTTAAATACAATAAAATACCCACTACCTATTTGTTGAGGGGTTAATTGAGAATGCATTCACAATCAGAGGTGTAATAATGTGTGTAATAACCAGTGAAATTAGAATAATACAACCAATAATACATCACTTACCTAATAATACTCTGACTTGTTACGTCGTTCATCCTAAACAGGGAAACAGATTGGCCATATTACACCAGGCACCAAGAACACTGAAAAACAAGAAAATTGAAGATGACAATGAATGAGATAGGGGGGCCCAGAAATCCTAGCAACTGCCCTGCCCTGAACACGCCATCCCCACCGTGGAAACTGGTGGTGGCAGCATCATGCTGTGGGGATACTTCTTTCAGCAGGGGCAGAGATGTTGGTCAGAGTTGATGGATAGATGAACAGAGCTAAACACATGATAATATTGGAAGAAACCATGTTGGAGGATGCAAAAGACACTGGGGGGGAGGTTCACTGTCAAGCAGGAAAACTATATTATCGTGTGTTAGGTCTATAGGCTGGAGTCATTTTTCCACTATTATACAGTTTACTTTTCTTTCCTTGTATTCTTTTTTCCTTTTATCATCACTAATAATCGTGTGTGTTTCCCACTGTCACGTCTGAATTTCCCCATCGAGGGATATTAAAGGAATTATTTTCTTATCTTATACTAAACAACACAGACAGAGCTGCAATTTAATGGTATAAAGCATTTTAAAGCAAGTTAAAAAACAAAACAACTGGACTTTTTTTCTGAAGTTTGAAGACATTTTTATGAGCCAGTGAAAGCCCAGACTTAAGTAAAATAGAGAAACCGTAGAAAGTGAAAGTGAAAATTGTTGTTCACGGACCCTCTGTGAGCATTTCAGCTGCTTTCCAAAGAATTTAGTAGATGTAAAAATCTGCTAGACATAGCCCAAAACACTGGCAGTTGTAACTAAGATTTTTAGTGGAAAAGTTATGGGAAGCATCTTTCATTTTCCTTCCACCTCACATGTATGAACTATTTTGTTTTTACCTTCAACCTCAACTAAAAACATCGGTGTTTGTGGTTGTAACGTGACAAAATGAGAAAACATTTGGAAGTCGCCGTAAAGAATGAGTTAATTACAAATGTATTCATTTGGAACGTGGAAGCTACTGGAAACTCAGTGAGCTATAGCTGGAGAGGCTGATCATGGACTCTTTTTTTCTGTTTCAACAAAGTCATGCTTTTATCTGATTTTCTTTGTGACTGTATTCTGTAGAGCATTTCATGTAGCTGGGGCAAAAGATGCCAGACTGCCTGTAGCTGAGAAATATGTCTCTCTTTTTTCCAGAACAGCTGTGCTCCAGTTCGTCGGGTCCTTACTCATATGTGGTGCTCGAGGCGAGAAGATTTTATCACGTTGTTTGCCTTTGGAGTTCTGTTGAGTTATTACAAGAAGCTCCGTCAGCATTTCCTTGACCTATATTGTTTAGTCTGTGTTGGCAGTGCGTAGGTGCAACCACAAGCTTAATGTTGTAAATGACTCACTAAGATAATTAAAAAAAAATAATTCAAAGTTGATGCTTGAAGGCTAAGTGTGTATAAGTTAATTTCAATTACATTAAAAATCCGTACTGATGGCAGCAAATCGCTTCAAAGACAGAAGGTGGGTCAAAAAAGTTGCATTTTTCTGGCATTCTGGTTGCATAAATGTTTGTTTGTAAAATTAAATTCATTATTTTTTTCTTGACACAGAGCTATTCTCTGTTATGCAGGTAAGTGGAAACGAACTTTTGAAAGAAAAAAAGAAATAGGCCTGTAGGTGAGGAGACGTTTTCACACTTTTCAGCAGAGCCGTGAACGTGTCACCTTTGAACTTTCCCACAGGGGAACTTTTGTGTTTTTAATGTGAAGAAAAATGCATACTCAGAGGATGAGGTGAAAGGGAAACACATGGATGTGGAGTTAAAAAAACAAACAAAAAATAACCCAGACAGCAGGCGAGAAAGAATACAAAGGACAAAGTCAAGTATGTGCAAAATCTGTGAAAAGGCTTGGCGGAAGTGCGCTTCGCTGCACATGTTGGCAGCGCACACACCAACACGGCCTGCCTGCATATAAACACTGGCTGAGATTAACAACAGCAGGGCTGCGCCACAGTTGAAGCTGAAACACTGAGAAGACAGTCATGTTGCTGGTGAGTCAGAGTGCTTTACTTATCTCCATCTCTCATCAGTCAGTCACCAGGAGATTTTATCTCAGGATGAATTAAAGGGTTATGTGACATAATATACTTATAGTATAATTTTGCATAGGTCGTTTGGAGAAGTAGTTTTAGTAGGACTACGTTCTTAAAACTGATGGGGTTTGAGTCTTTGGATCCAACATATAATGCTTTTTTTTTTCATTTTTCAGCAACCATAATACTAGCTTTAGCCAGAAGCTGCATCGTTGTTTTTTTAATTAATGCCTTGTGATAGACGGCACTTTGAAAAAGCCCTTATCCTGTTTTTCTCTCGATTCCCTTTTTTTAGGTGACGAGAGTGTTTCTACTGCTGGGTTTCGCTTCGGTGCTTCCCGCCGCCAGCAAAAAACGCTTTGTCCCTCTGCAGCTGGGGCAGGACATCAGTCCGAGGGGAAAGACTGTGAAGCTGGTTCTGGATCCCTCCGTGAACTCTTACCTCTCCTTCAGATCTGCGTCAAACGTTGCCAACTTGTCTTTGTCGCCGTGGACATACATGTGAGGAAACGCCACACGCCGCTGCACTGCTTTCCAGATTCCAGGGCGCTTTAACGTTCAGTCTTAAATTAAAACTTCTGAAATCTGGAATCGATGGCGGGCTGCTTGCTCGGGGCCAAACGCTGCATGAATGCATTTTCCACATCTGTTGGACTGTCAGCTGCATTGATTCAGTTGTTTCTCCAATAACAGCAGTAATACTGGCTGTTGGGGTTGTAGAAAGAGTGCAAGCATGAGCTGATATTAATAACTCTTAAAAAGTGTATTCTGGTTAATTTTAAAGGTTGTTGAAATCCTAGTATGACCGTTTCATTACTTACTTAACAAAGACAGCTAAATCTTTTTAGTCTGCCACTTTCAAAAGTATTTAACTAATCTGAATTTTATTTGTAAGACCTGGAGTTTTTTGTTGTTGTTGCAACAAGTAAAACCAAAAGCTCCAAAATGACAAGTTCAGTTGACTAAGGTTTTATTTCAGATTTATGCATGCTGTGAGAGGAACAGGGCTGTCAATGTGTTTTAGACTTTTTTTCTGGTCGTTATACGAGCAAAACGACACCACAACCACAGTCCAGAGGAATTTTAACCATGTCCTTTTGATGAGAAGCATTGTTCACGCATAAAAAAGACTGGAAGAGAAACACCCATGAGGTTTTGCCACATCTGATCTGGCATGCTTTGTTTCTGAATCAGATTTTTATATTGTGGATTTTTCTCTCTGAGTCACACAAAGAAACTACTTCAGGCTTGCTTTATTGCGTGACCCTTGTCTGACATTTTAAGTGTATTGACAAAGATGGCTCCTTAGGTACTTTGATAGTAGTTTTGGGCAACTAGGTGCGAATCGACGTGGGCTCTGAGTAAATTAATCTCTTTGACAGTTTGTTGAACATACGTGTTGCCATTTTATCCCTTCATCCCGCCAACAACTTTGTACCCGTGCATTGAAAGCATTGTGTATCAGTTTCTTTGTTTTTTGTTGGAATTGGGTGTTTTTCACTAATTACGGGGATAAATAGTCAGAAAAGTTTCAAAAATAATTTCATTTGATATGTTTTAGTATCTGAAGATGTGTGATGCTCCCTGTCCGTCAGTCATTTAAACACATTTCTTTACAGTAGCCCATGCATAGAAGATGGAAAGTTACTTGAAGTGATCAGTTGTGAAAATGGATATGAAAAGTCACACTGACACGGAGCAAATTAATGTGGTCAGACGGCAGAATTTCGCAATAAACAAAGTCAGTTATGAAACAAGCAATGCGGCCAAAAATTATTATGGGGGTTAGTTTTACCACTGGCAAGCTCAGTGCTTGCCAGTGGTAATTAGAAAAAACTGCTATCTTAACAAGAGTGATGGGTAGCATTTATACAGTTTCCAAGCTATGACATTCTGTGTTTTTCATTACTGGAACTTTTTAGCTTTTGATCACCCATCTATTAATCATATTACGTACAGGAAAACCGATGAGCGGATAAAGTGCTTTCTTTTGAAACCGATTGAATGACTAATCATTTACCCCTCTTTCTTTCTCTAGAGATTCTTTCAACTCCTCCCGTTTACCCGAAAGGATCTTGCAGGCCAACTGCAGCACATCTGGTTGTCTGAACATCCACGGGGGAGGGGAGGATTTAACTCTGGAGGCCAAGCCTATCAAATATCAGGTTCTGGTTCTGTACAGGTGAGCCTCCATGGAGTGGCGCTCCATTCGTCTGCTTTGCCACCAGTCTAGCTTATAGCAAAGTGACTCAAAGGAATTACTATAGGCATGTTTAACACAATATCTGAGAACAATAAACAGTTTTTCTAATCTAGGAGCATCGGATGTTAAGATAATTTTAAAACAGCACCCTAACTAGTTTCAGATAAATTAAAGTAAATAGAACAAAGCTCAACCCTTACATGTTTATAGTGGACACAAATGCTGTTAAAACAGTACCAGTATTACTGTTGGTATGCATTGTTTCAAAAGTTTAAAACATTTTTAGCCTCTGGCTAAAAGTTCTATAAGTAACAGAGAACCTTCTAATTGCATTGTGTGATTAGCATCTAAACAGCATAAGAGTGCATTGTGGGTGGTCTCAGTTATTGTAACAAAGTTGCTGTAATAATTTTGTTTTTAAATGGGGGTGGTTTGTGATTTGGTCTGAACTACTGAGTTCAATTATACTGTTGTATCAGCTGTATTGGAGAAAAACAGACGTCTGTTTATCCTTATTACGCTGTTGATGAGGCTTGGCTGAGTTTCACCTCAAAGCTTTGGAGAAACACGCGGCTTAGATTTGGTTCCGATGAGTCATTTGTCTGCTTTACCCGTTCCCACACCTTCAGAACGACCATCCCATCCATCCATCCATCCATCCATCCATCCATCCATCCATCCATCCATCCATAGAGATAGAGATGATTGCGTGTGTGCATGGTTGTCTGTCCTAAGGGAAATGTAGAGTGACTACGTCACATAACTGTCATGATCTTAGACTGTGGGAGAACCACCCATGCTTTGGGAGAACATGCACACTCCATGCAGAAAGACCCCAGGTGTTGGATTCAAACCAGGGACCTTCTTCTTGAATTTAACGGTGCTATCCAGCGCCACCATGCAGCCTACTTTCAGAACGAGCAAAATCCCTGTATTTCTAAATAGACGTTAACAGTAACGGACTTCATTCTGCCCCCATGTTTCTGCTGTCCCTCTACAGAAACCGAAAGGAGAGAAATAACAAGAAAGCGGGGAAGAAGGCTAAGAAGAAGTATGTCTTTTTGCTGGGGACTGAAGAGATCACAGTCGGCTGTACTTGTGTGAGACCCAGTGTGATACCCCAACAGTAACAACAAGGCGTCCACCAAATGCTCTGGTTACACATGTCATTCCTGGCATCTGTTGGGTGTACATTTTTAGCTGACACAGGTGCAGTTGAGAAGGGATATTTTCATGCACTGCATAAAAAGTAGAAGAATGAATCGATTAGACTATACTTTTGCTATTTTAGATCATTTTGGATTGATTTTGTTTCTATCTGCTAAATGCCAGAATAATGAGAAATCATTTTTGTTACACGCATTTCTTGCCAAAACATAAAGATGAATCAGACTTGTTGAGGTTCACAGCTGTTTTTGTGATTCCTGAACGCTTTAAAAAAAAAAAAAAGATCCTTGGTGTCACATGAGGAAACTTTGGTTTTGAGGTGTTGCCTTCAAATACATTCACAGGTGGGAATTTAACAAACTCGGAAGTTGTGAATAAACCCATCAAAAGCTTACAAAGCCATGGAATCCCATCTGGGCTTTCTGTAAATCATTTGGGGACATGGTAATCTTAGTTTATGCAAAAATCTGACTTTAAAGAAACTAATAAAAAAAATTGTTCCCATTCTTCTGGCATAGTCCTAGCTAACCCAAAACAAAGAGTCTGGTTTAATCTGAGACAGTGAGGAAAAGAAAAGGTCTAGGTGTGTTTTATTAACAATTCATGTAAATATCTGGTTTCAATATGGCTATAGACACAGTATAAATTACTATTTTTGATAAGTGTGACTTGTGTTGCCTACATACCTGGTGTTATTAATATCTTGTAATATACTGCTATTTTATCAAGATGCTGAAGCTTACTTAACACCAGAAGTAGTCCTTATTGTGAGATTTTCACAAATAAGGCTGAGAGATTTAAATGATGATTAGTTCATTTATTTAATTTATTTTAACCAGATTGCCTTCATGTTCTCTACTTTGCAGTCTGTTTTTAGTGCATAAATCTAACCGTGGAAACGTGTTTACAAACCCTAACAAATTAGCTTTCACACCATTTCTTATCCTGCTACATGTGCTGATGTATCTGTAATTTTATATGGGAAATTATGGAAGCGCTGTCTCCACTATGAAGTGTGTATGTTGCTTATGATCCACCCTTCTGTGTATTGGGATAAAGAGTTACAAATCTGCAGGGTGTTTCTCTACAGTTTCTTTTCCCATAACACGGCCGATTTTTTTTTTTTCTTTTTCCATACCTAATCCACTGACCATCTGAGGATGAAAGTTCAAGGCTTTATATACTGTTTGCCTGCCCCAAATAATAATTAAATAATTATTAACGGAACTTTTTAGAAAAATAGGTCATACTGCCTTGCTGTGGGAGCCATTTCAAACGTTACGCATGCCGAGGTGAGGGAATGATCATTAGTGCAGAGGGTCTACATAATATTGCATGGGATTAGGCAAAGTTTAATCGGGTCTTGACTGTATTATGTGACACGAATAAGTTCCTTTGCGCTGCCACATATCAGCGAAACGGCATCTTAAACGTGTGACGCTCGTGTCCCTGGAGTTTTCAATATGTTCAAAGAATCTGTGGTAGCTCGGCTTAATGTGCGTATTTCACAGGATCAGATGTGTAGAAAGGAAATACCAGAAGCTTTTTACTTAACAGTCATGTACGTCATTAAAAGGCAAGGCAGATACGTAACAGTGCAACAGAAGTATTAGCAACTTCTTCTTCTTTTTCCAGTACCAAACTAAGCAGCAAACAAGGCTGTACATGTATCAAGTCTGGAATGTTTTTTTTTACATAGACGTCTACACTCCTTATAACAAATAGTTAGCGCCTTTCACTAGCATGAGTGGCATCGCCCACAATTGCTTAAAGGACTCCATCCTTGGATCGTTTTTGAGAAAGATACATAGTTTTTTTTTTTCACCTGACGACGCCAATGTCTGTTGCCCTTCGCCTTTGGATATAAAAGCATAGTGCAAAACAGGTCCAACCATTCTGGTGACAAAGTGTGACGGAGTAAAAAATCGTTTTCCTGAAACTTCGATATTCCTTTTGTTTTGCTTTATTTAGTTAGTTTTGCTGGATACGTTTAAATGTTTTCTTTTCTGGTATATATTACCTTAGCCCAGTTGTTGGGGAATGTGAACACAGTCTTCCTTTTTATTAACTATATGCTTCTTTGTAAATAACCATCTTATCCAAATGTGATGGTGGAATATCCACTGCAAGTGAAATGCTAACTTAAGATTTTTTTGTTAAATTTGTTTATTCCAGATGTTCTACCTTCAGCTAATACCCCTGAGGCCTGCTCATAAAGAACTTCTCCCATATTCAGGGACCAAAGCCAAATTTTAAAGCCAACTTGACATTATGGCAATATTTGATGTTTGAAGATTTCTCACAGCATGGTAGCTAGCCCTGTGAGAAATCACTGCAAACCATACATTTAAATAGAAACAACTCATGAAATATTGCTGCTTTCAAATGTTACAAGGAATTTCACGTTCCCTGATAGCACTTAATAAGGTAACAGATATAAAAAGCACAAAATTGTCTTTCTCGTTTTGCCCAGCAGTAGAACTAGGATTTTATGTTTTAATATTGTTATTTTTTGCTGTATGTTTTGTGTTGTTCTCCATGCTCTACTTGTGATAACAGGTTATAAAGACGGCATGTACTTCAGTGTAATTTTTGTATGTTTGTTTTGCTACATTTTGTTCGATTTCATTTCATTGTAATTTCGGTGACAATATCAGAACAGATTCATTATTGTTCATACTACAAGTAAAAACTTCTCTGCAGTCTTATTTGATCCCCCCCCCCCCCCCCCCATTACCACATTGCAGCCATCCAGTCATTTCTGCTGAAATTTGTTGTTTGTCTAAGCACCATTTCACCACATGCACTTAGTTTTAAGAAATACCTGAATTTATTAAATGTAGCGAATACTGGTTGTGCTTGATTGTAATTTCAGATTTCTTGCAATGATCTATGAAAAATAATATTTTTGGAGTTCATCTGTCATAAATTAAAACTAATCAGCGAGAAGATTATAGTTAATAGGGAAATGAAATGACCAAACTAGGAATTCAGTTCAGCTGTTTTTCTTTACTAATCATGCCAAATAAATACAATCAGTCCACCCTTTGAGATACACAGCAACACACAGTTACAGCAAGTCCAAATCCCCCCGTTTCCTCCAGTTACAGTACAAACATTTAGACGTTTTAAATCAAGCCAGGATAAAGTCAGTATGACTCAAATGTTCGGGCACATTTCAGCTTTCTGCACATTCGTTTTGGTTTTAGTTCCCTTCAAAATGACAAAGAAACAATCCGAGCACAGTGGCACACGCCAAGCGGACAGAGCCTGCTGATCAGCCATCCAACCCATAGAATCGTAACAGATAGTGAACAGTGGTCGATCGCTTCTTCGCGTCTTCCACGTTCAGTTTTACTTCACTGTATGTGATAACTCTGGTATGCATATGTGCTTTTGAGTTGTGCTTGATGACAAAAGAGTGCAGTCAGTGCTCTAAATCTCAAATGAATGTCCAGTGCTACACTACAACTAAAGTTTCTCAGAGCCTGAAAATGGAAAAACACATCAGACAAACCCTTCACTTTTTAATCCTTTTTTTTTTACCCCTTATTCCACAAACACTGTTGGAAGAAACAAAAGCAAAAACATTCATTTCAAACTCTTGAAATTCTGGGTGACTCCTAACCACAAAACGCCGTTTGGCTCTCTTTTTATTGTGGTGGAACAAGGATGTGGGTTTTTATTTTCTTCCTCCAAGTCCAGTTTGCAGAACATTATTCATGTTTACCGAGCTAACAGTTAAAATTAAAGCTGCATGTTCCAGAGTTGTAGTCTTATTGGAAACTATTTGAGTCTTTCTGTCTGTGTTGCTGCCAAACTAACATTCGGTGATGAGAGAATTTAAACCCGGCGTTTAAATTTAACTCAGGTATTTAAATGTACTGCTTTCTCACAGAAACAATGAAGAAGAAAGAGCTATAGTTTTTTGTTTCTTTCATCCTGCAACAAAGAAGACATAGGTGTTGAATACTTGATTGTGTCGATGTAGTCGCCCACCCCACCAGCCTGCCATCATCCAGTTTACCTTAGAGAACGAAAGAAATCTACATCAAGCATTGACTAAACTTTGTACAGCATTTAAGTCTCACAGCACACGTTAAAGTTAAAAGCTTTTCTTTTAAGCTCATTCAAGTCGCTGTTAAGTCCTTTTTTTGTCTTTTTCCTCCCCCCCCCCCCGCCTTGATTCCCTCCACTTTTGTCTCTCTCCTCTGGCTCTGTCGGGTCTATCGGCACGCCTCCTCCTTCATTTCCTTGTTCTTCCTCACTTCCTCTGCGTGTTTATCCTGCCAGACAAACACAGACACAGAGCAAGAGGAAAGATGAGAGTCATTAACATTCATGAATTCATTCGCATGAACGAGTCGGGGCGCGGCGGCCGTTTTGTGAGGATAAAAACGGGCCCCCAAAGTCACCTGAGGAAAAACATTTTATTATATACCTCATCTAACGTTGATGACTATGGATCAAGCCTCTGAATAATAAAAAAAATTAATACAATAAAACCAATGTAAATAGTGTTCTTCTGTTTTATTTGTCTTTATCCTAATTCTAGAAGTAGAAATAGTCAAATAAATAGCAGTATTATTTTGTGGAACCCTAATCATGCTATTATAACTAAGCAAAAGTCTAAACCAGGGGTGTCAAACTCATTTAGGTCTAGGGGCCGCATTCAGCTTAATCTGATCTCAAAGGGGCCACACATGTAAACTCATTGCAAGATTAAATAGAACTAATAAAAGTGGACTTGCTGTTGATTTTTATACTAAACGAATTTCCCTTTTACAAAACATATTAAGAATAACCTCAGAGTTTAAGAAAAGTATTTGCAATTTCAACAATACTTTTACTCAGTTAAACATTTATTTAAGTGCATTATGCATAGGAACTGGTCACAGTGATTGTAAGATGTTGAAAAACATTTATTCACAGTTTTTGGGACTTAAAAACACCCTCCTGCAGGACAAAACACATCAAACAGATAAGAAATTAAGAAATTATTTAAAATCAATGTTCCACATCTGAAGCTCAGTGCTGCTGTTAGTTCCGATTGTAACGTTTATTAAAGTTTGGCGCCTGACTACGGCCATATATGGTAAGAGGCAGTCAGAAAGGTTCGGCTGAGGAGCCTGTGTGTAAATAACAGACAAGTACTTATTGTATTCAAACTTATGTTTTTTACATACATTTAGGGAGGTATTCAATAATAGTATTAATATTTTCCTATGAATATAAACAAACACAACAGGAAAACAACATAAAATAACCCTAATAACACCCAAGAGTTTCTTTCTCTTATTTAAGTCTGTCCTTTTGTTTGGAGGATGATTAATGGTCCATCAATCAATGATCCGTTTTTTTTTAGTCTATGATCCACGGCAATAGGTCCGGGAAAATGAAATAGCCCGGTTCAGTTAAATCCTACCGCACAGCTGCGGTCATCAGGTATCTCCCATCCTGGGTCGGAACAGGGGGAAAAAACCCTGACCTAAACAAGGTCATAAATAAAAACAAAAATTAGCAGTTAAACAGGGTTAACCTGCCATCCATCCAGATTTCCATAGGCCATTGACAAATTTAATGAAAAGTAACTTAAAATTATCCTTAAAAGACAAAATTTAGAAAAATCAAAGGGCTTATTTAATGCTTTGAGAACATCTCTCCTATTCGGCCACAAAATGAACAAAAATAGAATGATCTTTTAAGCGATAAGACCATTTTTAAGATGCCAATACATAGATTTTAAGCGGGCGTGTAGCCAACCGCATTTATACCATAATATAAAAGCGACATTAAAATAAACGACTCACCGTCGAGTGGTTGCCAGAAAACAAGCAATGGAATCCTTCGTCTGGGTTAATTGGACTTGATTCAACAATATCCTTCAGTAATTTAGGAAAAACGGCAGCACTAGCACTGCTAGCATTAGCAGCAACAAGACGGAGGAGTTCACCTCTGACCTGGAACTCAAAGAGTGCTGCTTGTTGTCTGCTCTGAATAATACAGCGCCACTCGTGGACAATACAGGAACTGCAGGTTTTCAATTGAACGAAGTACGTTTTTTTCGGTAATCATTGTTGAATAATGATAATGCATTTGGCCGCCGGGCCGGACTAAATGGTTCCGGCCCGCGGGCCGTACGTTTGACACCCCTGGTCTAAACAAAAAATAGCAGTTGTTTAGGTGGCATCTAGTGTTGTTATACTGTATATTATGTAAAAGAAGTTACACCCGCTATTTATCCCTGAACTGCCTCAAGGGGTCGACTAAAAATGAAAGCAACAATAGCAACGAAATATTGGTAAAAGGGAAACCCTCACCTTTTCTTTTTCAGGTGGCTGTGTGGCTAAGAATCTGAATTTTTAATAACCTGCAGTCTTTGCTTTTCCATCTTTCCAGCAGTCTTCAGAACTCTTGGTTTTTGTTGATAAAATGTATTATACTTCAGAATTAAATGCTATTTTGATATGCTAATGTTGGTTATTTCTCAAGTTCTACAAATCAAAACAGCTTCTGTTCAGAACTGAGCTCAGCAGCTTTCACCTATTTTAGTGCAGATAATATTTAGTTTCTTAACTGGGACTAGTTTCGTAGCCTAGTATTAATTGTGGTAACAGCAGTATTCCAGTATGAATCAAAATTTAAATCTGGCGCTCCAAGTAAGCACGCACACAAACCACATGCACGCGCACACACACGTAATAGAAAACAGCCAATCAGGAAGAGAGAAGGCGGGATTTAAGGCAGCGCAACCAATGAGAATGGAGTTAAAGGGGGGGGGGGTCTACCTTGTCAATCAAAGGCCAGACACGTTAGTGATTGGCTGCGTGGAGCGCCAGGCCCCGCCCCCGCTGGCACACAGCAGCGTTGAAATGACACCGTAGGAACGCCGAGCGCTTCAAACAGAGGCGCTCCGGGCGAACCTGTCTGGCAGAGCCGAACCGACACGCAGGAATACTCTGAATCAGTAATTTTTTTAGGGGTGCTGAGCTAAGATTTAGGGGTGCTTGAGCACCCCTAAAAATGGCCTAAATACGCCACTGGTAAGAGGAGAAACATTTATACCTGATTCACCCTTTTCACATTTGGTCACGTCACAGAGTCAAACTTCAAGGAATTTATTGTGATTCTCTGTGATCGACCAACACAAAGTAGTGCATAATTGGGAAGCAGAAGGATAATATCACATTTTCCAAATGTTTTACAATACAAAATCTAAAAAAAGTGTGCCTTACATTTGTATTCAACCCCCTTTTACTCCAATACCCTAACCAAAATCAAAAAAACAAAAAGACAAACATTTGCTCTCAGAAGTGAGGTCCATAGTTAAAGAAGGCTCCCTGTGTGCATTTCAATAACTTTAGCAATCATTTGTAGTCAGCCCCCTTTACTCTGATACCTCCAATTATCGCTATTCATCTAATTAGTAAACATAGTCTGTCTGTGTGTGATTTAATCTCAGTATAAATGCAGCTTTTCCGTTTCTGGCCTCAGAGGTCTCTTAGAGCACATTAAAGAACAACCAGCATCATGAAGACCAAGGAACCCAGCAGGCAGGTCAGGGAGGTGGAGAACTTTAAAGCTAGGTTATGTTAAAACCACACCCAAGCTTTGAACATCTCACAGAACAAGCCATCTTCTGAAAATGGAAAAAGTACGACATAGCTGCATACCTACCGAGACATGGCCGAGCGCTTAAACTGCCAGGCTGAGTAAGGAGAACATTAATCAGAGAAGAAGCCATGACGCCCCTGGTTACTCTGGAAGAGGTGCAGAGGTCCACTGCTGTGGTGGGTGAATCTGTCCACAGGACAACTACTATTGGCCATACACTCCACAAAGCCAGTGTTGACGGAAAGCCACAAGACGTCGCATTTGCAGTTTTCCACAAGCCATGTAGAGGACACAGGAAACATCTGGAAGATGACTGGAACTGTCTGTGCTACATAATAATCATTGTTATTGTCACTCCAACATAAATTCCAATGAAATTCATCCTCTGCATCTAAGCCATCCCTTAGGGAACAGTGAGCTGCGACTGGGCAGGGCCTGGGGAACACTCTGGGGCTAAGGGTCTTGTTCAGGGAGCCAGAGTGGCAGTCAAACCAGGAACCTTGCACCCTCTCCTGGAAGCAAGCGCCCTGCTCTCTAACCACTAGGCCACCACTACATGGATGATGGTATGTGTAGAAGCAACTCAACATTTGCATAACCCTGAACTTGCCATCCTCTTAGTGAAACAGTGGAAGCATCATGCACTTCTTAAGCAGTGACCAAGGTAGCTTGTGAAAGGGTACTTTTGGAATAAAAGCTGTAACAAGCTGCAACTGAGGCAGAAGGTCACATTTCAGAAGGAACGCGACTCTAAACATTCAGTCAGAGCTGCGGTCGGTGCATATTCATGTGTTAAAGTGGTACACTCCAATCCTAACCTGACCCAAACACTTGCAGCTGGAGTAAGCGGGGCTGAATACATAAGCATGCCACACTGCATTTATCTGTATGACATATTTGAAAATGATGTATCGTCGTTATGTTTCAGTAAAACACAATGAAGTGGCACTGAAGCACTCCAACCTCTGCGGTGGAACATAAGTCTGCAGGCAGAAAGTGAGCTGTCAGCGGGTTTACAGAAATGTAACCTCCCGTCTCATCTCATTTGGAGGGGAGTTTTTCTTTGTAAAGGCTGTTTCTCAGACGTCACACTGACCAAAGAAAAGAAAAATGGAAAACGGGCCTCTTTTGTGGCCCTGAGTTCAGATTTTGAGTAACAATCAGTGTTGATCAGAGCTGCTGCAGCCAGATATCTGTGATGACTGCATTAGTCATTTAGGCCAACTCAGCACTTTCCCACAGCTCTCAAAACCACACGGCTGTGGGTGTTAGAGGTTTTTCTCTGTTAACAAGTGGTAAGCAAAAAGACTGGAAAAGGTGAGGGACAACCTTCTTCAAGTCAAACATTCTTTATGTGGTAAGTTGGAAACAAATATGTATGAATTTTTTTCCTACATATTTTGAAACATTTTTGAAGCGTCAGAGATTAAGATAAACTACTCTCAGAATTAGAGGGTGGGCATGAGATCCAATTTATGGTTGAAAAGCTTGAGAAGAAAACGATTTAGGAAATATTAAGCAGCCTTTTCACTAGAAACTCAGTTAGTCTGAGCAGCAGCTGCTGGAATGCTATGTGCAGAGGATATGTGACGTAAAATGTCGGCTTATATTTTAACGAGGTAGCAAAAAATGCTCTGGATGAAGCTTTAGAGAACATGTAACCCTGGTAAAATTTGAACAACAGCCCAGTTTTTATTGGAAACAATCGGTGGCAATCATGACTGAGCCGACCCTGCAGTGATCTTGTTTCCTTTCTTTTGATCAATCTGCCAAGAATGCTTCGCAATTGATTCTTTCTGTTGCACTAGGAGGAAATGTCTTCATAAATGAGATACAGATTGTCAGTTAGGGGCTCGACTCTAGAAGTATTTTTACTGTTTCAGGCCACGGCCAGCGATGACGTACCTTCTCCTGCAGCCTCTCCAACATGGCCGCCAGAAGGGCCTCCCTGTTCTCCTTGTTCGCCTCCATCTTCTGCTCCAGCTTCTCCTTAGCATTCTTGATGAAGTTGTTGTTCTCCTCAAAGGCCTTCTGGATCACCTCACGCTCATGTTCTCTCTTCTCTGCCAAGTGCTTCAGCAGCTCAGCTTCCTGGATCTGGGAGGACACAGAGGAATTTACAGAGATTTCTCTTTTTTTCCTTGTTTGTTGCTTCTGCTTTCTGCATTTCTTTTAAGGTTTTGATTAGATTTGTGTTATGGTTCTTTTGTCTTGCCCTGAAGCAACCTGCAAACCAAATCGTTCTGTCGATAGACAAGAATGTCTCCTTCATCCTCTCGGGGGAATGAAGCACTGTGTTTGTGTCCTTACTTTATTATCTCTGTATTTTCATGTCCCTCTTCTGAACCCCACCCATGCTCTCTCTCTGCTCTCTGTTTACTCCAGCACAGCTGTCTTATTGAAATCCAACTGGCCACAGTTAAAGGGATACTTCAGTTTCGTTTTAGGTGGGGTTCTGTTGAAAAGTTGTGACTAATATGCTTCTTGCTTGCGGCATATGATTCTCCTAGTGTCTCCACTTGGATGAAACAGAGACTAGTGTTGGAGCTGCCAGCTAAATCACAGCTTTGCCAAGACAATATTAGACAACTTCTGTCTCCAAAATATTACAGCAGACCTTTATATGACCACCATTTCCACATTAGAGGGGTTTTCACCAATAACTTAATAGTTATTTACCACAGCAACCATTGTAGGTTGCTGTCTAACAATGACGCTCCTATTTAAAATGAGGCAAGATGATACACAACAAGACAAGATATTAACAACACTTTTAGGAAACAGCAAGCCCCCATTGTGTTTGTGTGTTTCAAGGGGTCTGTTATCAGTGTAGAATAGGTCAGACCACTAATATTTCATACATGTATTAATCTAGGGTCATCAGAATGCATAATAGCATTGAATTTGTTTGTTGTGTTAAAAAAACATGAACATTTCATAAATATCAAGCTGTAGTTTAAACCAAGGGTTCCCAAACTTTTCCATGGTTCCATTAAACAGCATTAGCTTATAGCCAGGGACTTTTGAAAACAGTGCTACAGAATATGTAAAGAAAAATCTACTTTTGGAACGTTTTTCATACTTTCATTTACTATACAATAATCCTGACATTTGTTTAGACTCAGAATTTAGCTGCCATTTTTTTAAACCTGTATAATATTCTCACTGAATAACCAACTTCAAGAAATTGTTGATGATAAGAGCAGAACAAAAGAAATCAAACCTCTGTCAAATGTGTGTGTGTAGTGGGAGGAATGGGCTTATGGGCATATGTCAGTGCCACACCCACATCATCGTCCAAGAGCTAAATGTGGTCTATGTTTCGTTTTGGGTACCTTTAAAGTTGAAAAGCCAGACTCACAAGTTATATGTTTTAATAATGATTCAAAACATAACAACATTATATTGTATTATAATCATAAAAAAATATAGATTTTTATATTTGCATTTTTTTTCTGTTTCCCTCCAATTTTCTTAGCTCCCCCTAGGGCCCCCTGGTGGCCTCAACTTTGAAAAAGACTGGTTTAAACAATCTCTGTTCAGTATAGATCAGAATAGATCTCAGTGCTGCATTTGATACAGTTGATCACAATATTCCCCTAGAAAGACTTGAACTGTCATGATTTGGGTTTTTGTTTGTTTTTGCCTTTGGACTTTTCTGGGCTTTTTCTATCAGCCTGTCACCTTTCAGCCACCAGCCACTATACAATCAGCTCAATCCCCAGTCAATTAGCCTATCATTAATTCCACCTGCTGCCAGTAATTACATCCAACTGTGCTCACCTGTTCACCTGCCTACTCAGCCAACTCATCCCTGCCAGAATGTTTCTTCTCTTCTCGTCTGTTCTGATTGCAGCTTATCTCGATGCGGCCTTCCTCTATCCATTCCTATGTGCTCAGCCAGCTGGACTCTTCAGATAAATGTTGCCTTTGTCTGCATGCTGCAGCTCTGCCTGTTTCTCTGTGAGTTCCAGCTGCTCACTTTGCCCGTTCTGCTGGTTCCCCGGTCCACATCGTCTGTTCTGGTTTGTCTTTACCTCCATCTTCTGGTCCCCTGCTCATCCCTGCCTGCCTGCATCGTCTGCCATAACTCATCTGTTTCAAGTCTGGTTACCCTTGTTTGCCTCACCCGCCACTATTCATCTCTCACAATAAACCTTTTAAAAATGCAACTCTGTGTACGGCTGAATATCGGGTTCACGAGCATCATTCATTACATGAACATACTGTAGGGATTAAGGGGAAAGCATTATGCTGTCTTAAATCTTATCTGTCTCACAGATTCCAGTTTGTCCATGTTAATGATAAATCTTCAAACTCTAGGATCAGTTGTATTTATCCATAAATCCTGATGAATCCAATCAATTACTTCGACTACAGTCATGTCTTGATGACATCAAAAGCTGGATGACTTTAAATTTCATGCCTTTAAATTCTGACAGGACAGAAGTTGGACCAGAGTCCTCAAAAATAAACTTCTGGTAGTAAAGTAAAAAATCTTGGTGTTATTTTTGACCAAGACATGTCATTTAAATCCCATATTAAACAGGTTTCCAGAGTTTCCTTTTTTCACCTCTGGAATATCGCCAAAATTAGAAACATTCTGTCCAGGGGTGATGCTGAAAAACTAGTCCATGCATTTGTTACTTCAAGGCTGGACTATTGTAATTCTTTACTATCAGGAAGTCCACAAAATGCAGTTCAAAGTCTTCAGCTGATCCAAAATGCTGCAGCAAGAGTTCTGATGAAAATCAACAAGCGGGATCATATTTCTCATATTTTAGCTTCCCTTCATTGGCTTCCTGTTAAATCAAGAATAGAATTTAAAATTCTTCTTCTTAATAATCAAGCTCCATCATATATCAGAGCTCACGGGGAGCACTGTGAGAATCATGTTCTTTGATTTCTCCAGTGCTTTCAACACCATCCGTCCGGCTCTACTGGGTGATAAGATAACTCTGATGCAGGTGGAGGCCCCCATCGGGTCCTGGATTGTTGATTACCTGACGGGCAGACCACAGTATGTACGCCTACAGAACTGTGTGTCTGACAGGGTGGTCAGCAACACTGGGGCCCCTCAGGGGACTGTCCTCTCCCCCTTCCTCTTCACCCTCTTCACCTCAGACTTCAACTATTGCACTGAGTCCTGCCACCTTCAGAAGTTTCCTGATGACTCAGCAATAGTTGGCTGCATTGAAAAGGGTGATGAGAGTGAATATAGGACCGTGGTGGGCAACTTTGTCACTTGGAGTGAGCTGAACCATCTGCAGCTCAACGTGACAAAGACTAAGGAGCTAATAGTGGATCTGAGGAGGACAAAAACACCTGTGACCCCTGTTTCCATCCAGGGGGTCCCTGTTGACACTGTGGAGGAGTATAAGTACCTGGGAGTGTACTTTAACAATAAGCTGGACTGGACTAGAAACACTGAGGCGGTCTACAAAAAGGGCCAAAGCCGATTCTTTTTCCTTAGGAGGCTGAGGACCTTTAACATCTGTGGGACGATGCTGAGGATGTTTTATGAGTCTGTTGTTGCCAGTACGATCTTCTTTGCTGTCACAAGCTGGGGCAGTGGGCTGAAGGTCTAAACAAACTGATCAGGAGGGCCGGTGATGTGGTGGGGGAGGAACTGAACACTCTGACGACCGTGGCAGAGAGGAGGATGCTGTCCAGGCTTCAGTCCATCTTAGACAATGTCTCACACCCTCTCCATGACACACTGGCCCAGCAGAGGAGCTCCTTCAGCAGAAGACTCCTCTTACCCAGACGCACCACAGAACGCCATAAGAAATTATTCCTGCCTGTGGTCATCAATCTTTACAATACATCCCTCAGTGATTGAGACACCGCCCCTCTGTAACTGACATTTATGCATTCTTTGCACTGTTCTTGCACAAGTCACTATTACTTCATTTGGATCTATAGTTATACATATGTATATATATATATATATATATATATACACACACATGTATATATATATATATATATATTGACAAAAAAATAAAAATTTTTGTATATCTGGAGCGTGTAACAAAAGTAATTTCCCTCTGGGATTATTAAAGTATGTCTGATTCTGATTCTGATTACCCCGTATGTTCCTAACAGAGCACTTCGCTCTCAGACTGCAGGTCTGCTGGTGGTTCCTAGAGTCTCTAAAAGTAGAATGGGAGGCAGATCCTTTAGCTATCAGGCTCCTCTCCTGTGGAACCAACTCCCAGTTTTGGTCCGTGAGGCAGACACCCTGTCTACTTTTAAGACTAATCTTAAAACTTTCCTTTTTGACAAAGCTTATAGTTAGAGTGGCTCATGTTACTCTGAGCTACCTCTATAGTTATGCTGCTATAGGCTTAGGCTGCTGGAGGACATCAGGGCCTATTTCTCTCTGCTGTGTTTTCCTACTGTTTTCCAATTTGCATTGTTTGCTGTCATTTCAGCTTTCAACTTTTTTTTCTCTGTCATTTTTTCCCTTCATAGTAGGTACACCTGGTCTGGCGTTCTGTTAGCTGTGACATCATCCAGGGAAGACAGATCACCTGCTATTACCATCTAATGTAGAACAGATTACTGGATCAATGTGTGCTTCTGTGCTTTTTTGTCTCTCTTGTTGTGTCTCTGCTCTGTCTTCTGTAACCCCCAGTCAGTCGAGGCAGATGAGCGTTTACACTGAGCCCGGTTCTGCTGGAGGTTTTCCTTCCCATTAAAGGGGAGTTTTTCTTTCCACTGTCGCCTCATACTTGCTCAGTATGAGGGATTGCTGCAAAGCCATGGACAATGCAGACGACTTGAATTAAAAAATAGTCCTTTGTACCAAAATTAATTTGTTTCTTAAACATTGAACCCATAGAGTTTTATTTCACTTGTCTTTTATGGTTGGCAGTTCTAAACTAGTAGAACGTTTATGTTTCTTTTTTTAAGAACATGGTTTAATCGGTGATGTAGAGGATGTTGTTGTTAATTCTGTCTTTACATTGTCTGTGATTAAGTGTGTTTTGATTGAGATTGTGTTTTTCTTATAGGAAGGTCTTTTACCCGTAGATGGTAAGGATAAATGTTATCACCATCTGTCTTAAAGTGGGATTTGTTTTCCATTCTTATCAGAATTCTAGATGTTTTTTATGCACTTAATGTAAACAAATGAAAATATGAAACTTGGCATATATGAATGGTTGTTACACCCAATCTTTATTTGATGAGGCCAAACTCCGTTCTTGCACTCCCCTGTTGGAGTTAGGCAATCCTGGGTGGATTAAGCAGGTTAAAAACACTGAATTATTTCTGTCACTTTACACTTTAAATATATAATTAATTCAGTTTGATGAAACAATTTCTTAATTGAATTTTTTATTGGTGCATTTTATAAATTATTACATAATTTATGTTATCATGGAAACATATATTTATGTCATGTATTAATTAAAAGTATCATATTTATATATACACATTTATTTGACCAATTAATTTGTTGGACAGTGAACTTTTGGCCTTGCACAGTTTCAGCAGGGTACCTGTGTCAAGGAGAGAAACTGAACTCTTCTGGATCTCAGGATCAGAAGAACTGTGTCTCTTCTCCCAGACTTCAGGGAAATGAGGGTAATGAGGTACATGAACAAAATGTTTTATAAATTTAACTTTCATATATTAACTCTGGGATTTAATTATATAGCTGAAATATTGAAAAGTTGAGATCTTTAGAAATATAAGACTGAGTTAATGGAAGTTCTCAACTCCCTCTTTAAAAGGTTTATTCTATTCAGTAAAATAAAAAACAACCAAACTGGCATTATCTAGAAATATATTGTTTGAACCATAATAAAGTTTATTCTGTCTTCTGCTCTGTGTCATCTTGCACACAGCATCATCAAAGTGTTCTATGACATCACAGCTGATGACATCACTCTGTGAGCTGTCAACGGAATCTTAACTACTACTTAACACCAAGCTGGTTTTTCCTTCACTGTTCCCGAGACCTTCATCGCGACAGTACACCTTTGAGAGAGCACGTTCGAATCTTAGCCAAACAGCGAGAATTCGATCTCAGATATCAGACGCCTTTCAGAGAAGCGACTATATCTAACTTACAGAAAGTTAGACATGGAGCAAACGCTTTCATGGGTAGACATGGTCGACCTCGACATCCAAGTCGACTACGATGCAATCATCTTCCCTATGGAAGATGGCAGTGACGGTACCAGTGAGCTGCATCCCACCCAGCCAGAAGATGGTACAGAGATCCAAGGGGAATCTGGTCCCTCTGCTGAATCTGAGACTCCTCCTTCAGTGGAGGTTCAGCAGGATTCATCTTCCTCTGCTGACTCTGGGTCTCTCAACTCAGAAGAAATCCAGCAAACACGTCAGCCATCTCCAAGGTCAGAAAAACCAAGGAAAGACCTCAGAGCCTTTTCTTCCTCTCGGGCACCTCATTCATACCACCAACCTAAGCATTTCCAGCGCCGATGCCAACAAGCAGAGCGGCCACACATCCAGGCCCCAGTTTACTACGTGGCTTCCAACTCACAAGCCCACAAGAGAAAACCAAGGCATTCCCAGGCTGCTGGAAACTCTGAGGCTCGTCACCCCCAGTACTTTAAGAGTGACAAGATGCCTCAACACGCCTCAGCTGTTACGGTGATCCCTCCCTCGTTGGACATTGAACAGGCAATCAAACGTATCAGTGATCTCACGCAGCAGGTGGACGATCTTAAACAGGAGCTGCGAGGTAAGATCTTTGATCTTCACGAGGAGAGAGAACGAAGAATAGAGTTTCAGGTTGATTGCAAAGCACAGCTGGAACAGATCCAAGAACTGGAAAAAAGTTTAGAACATGAACGCCACATGAGATTGAAATGTGAAGAGAAAGTGGAGAAGCAGGAAACACTTGCTGCACCGCAGACTGCAGGTGCATCAAGATTTCCACGCATTCCCAAAGTTATGGTCCATGAGAGCGTTCTGCATGAGCTTCAGTTTTTTAAGAGGCAGGTGGAAAAAAATGCCTTGCACAGTGAGAAGCTAGCAAAGGCTTTTGTAGCAGAACAGCAGCTGAGAATCAAATATGAGGATCAGCTGAGGAGTAACTATCAAGAAGCCTCCAGACTCAAAGAACAGCAGGAAACAATCGAATCTCTGAAGAGTCAGGTTGGAGAACTGACCGTAGAGTTGAACCTTGCTTTGAAAAACGAACATCCTAAAGTTTCCTCGCAAACAGAGGCGTCCACGCAAACTGACGTCTCCCTTTACACAGAGGCCGCCACACAAACTAAAGCCTCCATGAAAACTGAGGTCTCCAAACAAACAGAGGCACCCAGGCAAACAGGGCCTCAAAGAAACAGGGGTGTTCATGAGGTTAGAGGCCCCCAGCATGAATACAGGAGACAGAATACTAACAGAGGCTTCAATGCAAACCCAGGCCTGTACTCACATGCAGGCCGCCATCCAAATTCTGGCCTGTACGTTAACCCAGGCCTCTATGAAAACCCAGGCCTCTACACACATGCAAGCCACCATAAAAACGGAGGCTCACATGCAAATAGGAGACGTCCTCCTTATAGAGGCCAGTAGGCAAACATAGACCTCCAGGCTATCTGAAGCACTTGATCAAATTCCTGACTCCAAGTGTGTTCTCATGTAAATATGTAAATACATGTCAAAATCTGTAAATAAAACAAAGGAAATCTAGAAAACAAGAAAAAGTATAAAAAAACAAAAAAATAACTGTAAAAAATAACAATGAAAAACAAATGATTTTGTATTTAGTTTTATACTTTTATATGACATTTTGTACTTTTTATAATTACTAGTTTAGCTAATCAACACACTAATGCAGCCTCAAAGGTGGCCACAGTGTTCTGTGTCCTTTTTGGGCCGGTCCCAAGCCCGGATAAATGCAGAGGGTTGTGTCAGGAAGAGCGTCTGAACAAAACCTTTGCTAATAGAGCTGTTTTCAGCCCAAAATAAGCTATTGACCAACATATTTGATGTGTATTGATGTTTTCACTTGATACAACTGAATGTTTGGTACTGATCTAACAAACTGTGACTGCTTCGATGTGTTTATGATATGTTTATGTTTTCATGATATAAAGCACTTTGAACTGCCTTGCAGCTGAAATGTGCTATACAAATAAACTTGAATTGACTTAATCTTGTAAGATAAGATGTGATATGAAATTTCTTTTGTCCCACAATTTCCCCATTGTAGGACAAAAAAATTAATCACAATGCAAATTAATTAATTAATTAAGGTGGACATACTGTGTGTTCAGGAGATCAATTGGAAAGGTAAAGCTAGAAGCTTAGGAGCAGGGCTCAAGCTGTGTGTAGATGGGAAGAAAAATGGTGAAGGTGAAGTGACTGCAAGGTAGTGGTTGGTGATACTGTTGTCAGACAGCACAGGATGGTGAGTGTAGAATGACTCTGATGGTGAGGAATATAAAAGCAGAGTAGAGGAAAGTAGAAGCTGAAAAAGGAAGAAAGTTGTGTGGCTTTCAGGGAGGAGATGAAACTGGACCACTACAGCTAATGCTATCAGGGAGACAGGTGGGAGAGAACTTGTATGATAGGCAGTGTTGGGCACGTTACTTTGAAAAAGTAATTAGTTATAGTTACTAGTTACTTCTCCAAAAAAGTAACTGAGTTACTAACTGAGTTACTCCACTATAAAAGTAACTAGTTACCAGTAAAAGTAACTATTGCGTTACTTTTTCGTTTCTCGGGGCTTCCCTTTGATTTGTTATGGTCCAAGAGCCAGGCCATAACAATAAAAATATCTATCTATCTATCTATCTATCTATCTATCTATCTATCTATCTATCTATCTATCTATCTATCTATCTATCTATCTATCTATCTATCTATCTATCTATCGATAGATGGATAGATAGATATGTATTGCAGCTGCTCTGTGAAGGCATCAGAGCTTTGTTAAAAATTAGCGAATATATATATATATATATATATATATATATATATATATATATATATATATATATATATATATATATATATATATATATATATATATATAATATATATTATTCACCAATGTCTAAAGCTCTGATGCCCTCATGGAGTAGATGCAATTTTGGAGAGACTAAGTCACAAAAACTTGGACATGTAGACCTGTATCTCTCTTTCTAATATTAGAAAAATCACATTCTAATATAAACAATATCTTTTAATCTTACTTGTGAAAAGTTATCCCCCGAGCCCTGACGTCAATAGTCCGTCGATTTAAACAGAAATATGCCGCACAGTGCTGACGTATCATTAGTGTCTTCAGCTTGAATCAGCAGGTTAGGGTAGCAGGTCGACCGCCCCAAGATGGCGGCCGTAATTCCTTCGCCGCGACAGTAAATGCGGGGTCTACTCTTATATTATGTCTATGGCACTAAACACCCGCCACTGTGAATGCGGAAACACCCACCTACCCAATTTCTCTGATTGGCTGAAGACGTAATCTTACTATACATCAGCCAATAATTGCTGAGAGGTTATCTCATCCTCCCTTCTCTCATGACAACATGCGCACGAGTCCTATCACGAAGTGAAAAAAAATGTTCATTGTGCGACTTGAGTAACGTGCAGTAACGGGGTGTCGGCAATGATAACGGCGTTATAGTGACAGTCAAAGTTATTAGTTAGTTTACTCGTTACTGAAAAACGTAACGGCGTTAGTAACGCCGTTTATTTCAACGCCGTTATTCCCATCACTGACGATAAGTTGGACAAAAAGGAGGGAGAGAAGGATTTTACAGGTTGGTGAAGTAGAGAGGCAGAGAGGGGAAAGATGTTCAGCAGATTAGAATGATCAAGAATTGACATGGAAATGTACTGACAGGTGCAACAAGTGTGAGAGTAAGGGGGAAGAGTTGATGGTTGAGAAAAATGAGAGAGAATGAAGAATAGAAGAAGTGACCACTGTGAACCAGAAAGTAGTAAAGAATAATAAAAATTTAGCCAGAAAGGCTTTGAAAAGGATGAAGAGTGAAAAGGCAGTTGGTCCTGATGATATACCTGTGGAGGTATGAAAGTGTCTAGGATAGAGAGTAGTGGAGATTTTGACTAGACTGTTCAGTGAGATTTCTAGCAGAATTGTAGGGATTCTGCTAGAGACATATTTATGGTATGTTGCAATAATTTCAGAAAAAATCAAATGATTAACTCTTCACAGCTACTGAGCCTTCCAAATATTTATTCTTTGGGAGGCTATAACAAGTTCTCTGTAAGTTCCTAACAGAGAACTAGGCTTAAAACTTTCCTCTTTGACAAAGCTTATAGTCAGAGTGGCTCATGTTACCCTGAGCTACCTCTATAGTTATGCTGCTATAGGCTTAGGCTGCTGGAGGACATCAGGGTCTATTTCTCTCACTCTGCTGAGTCTTAATGTTCTCCAATTTGCATTGCTTGTTGTTATTTAATCTTTTACCTTTTTGTTCTCTGTCATTTTTTTCTCTTCATAGTAGGTACACCTGTTTTAGCGTTTATTACCATATAAAATAGAACGGATTACTGGATCAATGTGTGCTTCTATGCTTGTTTGTCTCTCTTATTGTGTCTCTGCTCTGTCTTCTCTAACCCCCAGTCGGTCGAGGCAGATGACCGTTCACACAGAGCCCGGTTCTGCTGGAGGTTTTTCCTTCCCATTAAAGGGGAGTTTTCCTCTCCACTGTCGCTTCATGCTTGCTCAGTATAAGGGATTGCTGCAAAGCCATGGACAATGCAGACGACTGTCCCTGTGGCTCTACGCTCTTTCAGGAGGAGTGAATGCTGCTAGTCAAGACTTGATGCAATCTGCTGGGTTTCCTTAGAGAGGAAACTTTTTGACCAATCTGTATGATTTGATTAAATTTGACTTTGGAAAGTGCCTTGAGATAACATGTATCATGAATTGGCGCTATATAAATAAAATTTAATATAGTTCAGGTTTTAACAGTCAAGGCATTTCAGTCTTTCCTTCTATGCTTATACGCAAAAAAATATTCAACTAGTCCGACAAGCAGTCTTATTGGACTCAGTCAACACCATAGGGCAATAAAAAACAACTTCCTTTCTTACTTCAGAATAAGAGCCTATATTAGATACAGGGTCCTCAAGCACTCACTGTGTTATAATGATGGCTGACCCCAAATTTCCCCCACACAGGTGAAGTCATGTCACAGCAGTTTAAACCTTTGCTGGGTGACGTTTGCATAAACCGCAAAGATAATTTCGGGACTAGACCCACTTTAGCATGGGAGCATTCAGCTTTTGTCTTGACCCGAGGTGGATTAGCCTGTTAGCTACCTGTTCTGCGGTCGGGGTCCTGTTTCTGTCTGGAATCCCCTGTCAGTACGTTAAGGAGTGGTCGTCACTCGTCTCTTCAAACAGCTCCATTCTGTGCATTGTTTTGTCCATGGCCAGCATTTCAACTTAATTCACTCCAGCTCATCACATCTACCATTACATGTGAGATTTTGAGAAAAACAAAGTTCAACTTATGCAGTTAAAAATTTCTGATGTCATGAACTGGATCACGTTTGTTGCATGTCTGAATCGGTTAGCATTACATGGCTTCAATTACAAGCTTCTATTAAAAAACATCCATCCATCCTTTTTCCTGACCCGCTTAATTTCTCATGGGGTCGCGGGGGTTGCTGGTGCCTATCTCCAGCGTTCACTGGGTGAGAGGCGGGGTACACCCTGGACAGGTCGCCAGTCTGTCGCAGGGCAACACAGAGACAAACAACCATTCTCGCACACACTCACACCTAAGACAATTTAGAGAAGCCAATTAACCGAACAGTGTTTTTGGACTGTGGGAGGAAGCCGGAGTACCCGGAGAGAACCCACACATGCACAGGGAGAACATGCAAACTCCATGCAGAAAGACCCAGGGTTGGACCCAAACCCAGGACCTTCTTGCTACAAGGCAACAGTGCTACCACTGCGCCACTATCAAAAAACAATCAAATTGAAATTTATTTTAATGTCCATTAAATAAACTTTCAAATACCAGTTTACTTTTCATAATCACTGAGAAAATGAGGATGTTAGGAATCACAAACATCATCGAACCAAATGCTTTGTAACCCCTTTGTAACCCTCTTATCATCACCTAAAAGGGTCAATATTGTCATAAAGTGTTTTTCTTCCCTTTCTAGTGTGTTATGCTGACTCCCTCAAAATGTTTCGGCCACATGGCTACATAAAGAGGAAAAAAACTATCTGTTGACTGCAGGTTAGACACGCAAAGGTCATAACCTGCTAACAGAATGTTTTTAGACAGCTATGACGGCATCCCCTCTGCCCCTCACCTTTCGTCTCTCCTCGGCAGCCTCCAGCTTCTTTTGGATCTCCTCCAGGGACGGGTCGCGGCGCTGCGGCATGGAGGTGTTGAGTTCTGGCAGGCCATCAAAGGATGGAGGCTTGAGGATGACCTCAAAGGCTTGGCCCGATGTCCGCTTGTTCAGCTCTATCACCTCCACGTCTTTCATGACACACCAGCCCAGGTCCACTGCATCTTTGGTGTTTGATCACATTGTGTTAGGATTATTGATAGAAACATTTCTGGATACATCTTTTGGGTTCTGGTTGATCTACCAAAACTGGATCATGTGTATTAGATAAAAAACAACAACAATAAAAAAACCCATAAAATTTCACTGTTTCTTTGTAGATTAGCATGAAATTCATGACCTGTACCTTCTGCTTTGTAAGTGGTGTTTTCTGCAGTCTGTGGTTTCAGGCAGGAGCAGAACAGAGACACCAGGGGGAGCTCTTTGACCTTCTCTTTATAGGCTGAGGACACAGATGCACACACTACATTGGCTTACTTGAACTGGATCATGAGCAAGCATTTAAAGAAGTGATGACATGCTCCTTTGCAGTGGCACTGATTAGTCATTGCCACTGACTGCATATCTCCAGCTCTGAGCAGTGACTAGAATGACTGTGGGGGAGCGGTGAGGTGAAAGGAGTTCCTGCTGCGACCGCATTTACCTGCCAGAGTCATCTTGTCACTGCGGATGTAACTCTCCAGGGAAACCGAAGCTCCTTCTCACTCTGCAGAGGACACATGCAGACACAGAGACACGGGGAGGCTTTAATGAAGCAACTTCAAAGGTCACACAATGAAGCTGAGAGGGAGCGACTCAAGACAGGATGAGACCAGCTACTGAGCGTCTGTAAAAACTCAGACCCTTTAAAGCTCTGCAGTCCGCATTGGTGCTGTTCTTCCGCTTTAGGTTTTAGGTTGTCCTATAACAGCTACCAGTTGGTTTTGCATGTTACAGCATATACGACAGTTTTCTACAACCTGATAATACTATGAAAACACCTGAATGGAAATGAACATCTTTTATGTCGTTGAAAGCCGTGCTGCAGTAGTGCGATGAAATTAATCAGCGAAAAACTGACGAGTGCGTCCCACTCACTGTGACACAAATAAATCTCCCCGGAAATATGTCACAGTGGCTAAAAGAAACTATTATAGCAGTTTTGAAAGCAACTAGTGGTTGAAAACAACCAAAAGCAGATTTGAAGGGGGTGGTAATTTGGACTCATAAAATAGTCTGAAAAGGAAAGAAGGATGAGAGGGGTCCTGTCTGCAGCACATCCTCATAAGATCCAAGGTGTTGGGTGGAGAAGCGGGAATTAAAAGTTCACACAAATGTTCTATACTAGTCACTGGCCTGTATGAGATTATCAAGGTAAAAAAAAAGCTTGAGTAGAAATATCAAAGTTTCATAGTTTTACAGTACCTGCACAACCAAAATGTTTAACATAATCTGAAGTAACCTTTAAAAAACAGAAAAGCAGCAATTTTTCAAAGTTAAAAGCTAAGATTTTGCTTGAAAAGCTTTCAAAGTTAAAAGCTAAAATATATATATTTTTTCACCACAGTTGCAAGCATTATTTCAACCAGCTGGCTTGCATTACGCAGCAACTCGTGGGGAACGGGGAATGTGTCAAGCCACTTAATGTTCTATTTAGCAGGAGAAAACTCTGATCGCTCCCACGCTTTCTCTGGCATCATAGTAAAAAGACTTTAAACCTTAGGAACAGTATGATGGCAAACGTAAGCACATTTGAAACTGCAACTTTTCAAAAATCTTAGTACATTTTGATACTAGTAACCAGCAATGAGCCAGATTTTTCTAGGCTTCATAAGAGAGGAATATATAACTTTGAACTAAATACTACATTTGTTTGGAGGGTAGCGTAGTGATTGGGAGCTGATACAAGAGGGTGCAGGAGTTTATTTAAAAGTCAATTATTTGGAAAATTACACTGGTTAATGTGTAAAGATGACAATTTTTTGGGAAGAGTGTCAGGCATTGTGTTTTAAGGAAATTATTTTGTATTAACTAATCTTGTTTTGCGCTTTGCCTTGATCCAGCGCTGAACGCTCCACGCCCGTCCGTCTTCACAGTATATCCCCAACATCCCATTAAACTAACAGCAGGTGAAACACATTTCAAGGAGTAGGGGGGGGGGGGGCATGTTCTCTTCCCATCCTGCTGCGTTCTGAATCAATGAATCACAGTCACGAGACAAGTAGAAGATGAATCTGTAGGTCTGAAGATGCCTGAAAGTAAAAGGATGGGATAAATAACCTGCTTAAAAAGTACCTGAAAGCCTTAAACGGTGCTGCAGTCTGGCATGAATACTTCTTTGTGATGGCATGAGGCAGCCAGAGGAAATTAAAACAAACTTTTAAGTCTATTAAATTTTTTATTAATTTCGAAAAGGGGACAAAAAATTTGTGCAGCAAGACAAATAAGCAGCAAAGCATCTAATTGTCTGATCAGATTTCATAACCGCTTCCTATTACTCTGTCGTTGAAAATGTCAGATGGTGCCATTCACACTTGGACATCTAATGGAAAACATAAATATATCTCTTTCAAGCTTTTTCTCTTGTTTCTTTTCAACTGTTTTTAAAAAAGACAATGATTATTAGATAAAAATCTTCTTGATAATATGAAAAATGTAGCCATTTCCCTCACAGCTTCTCTTTTCTTGGGTGAGTGCACAGAGTAATGAGGTTTGCATGAAAATTTGAAGCTAATATCATTTGCACAGAAGCGTTTCTATTTTGCAGTTATGCAGCAGAGTCTGAATCTCAGCACAGAAAATAATTAACTTTATTTGACTCTTTCCACCACAGGTGGAGACACTCCGGCGTTTCCTGATATGGGCCCAATCTCATCAAACACCTGCTATGGGCTGTGTCCACCAAGAGCTCAGCTGGTCCAAGAAAGTTGTTCAACTCGGGGGATTATTTGCTAAAATAAGAGAAGATTTGAAATCACATTTAACCGGCAACATCATGGTTGGGTTGTAAAAGTTTTTAGTCAAGGCTTGATGAAACCATGGTTCGGTGCTAGAACTACAGTTAATGTAAATTGTTAATCTAACAGGTAAACTTGAGTTTCACCATACATTTATTTCCTATTTGAGCAAGTTCAGACGTAAGATCAAGTGTTTTAAAGGTCCTTTTTGCTACAGTAGGGAGAGCAGCAGTAGAAGCAGTGGTAGTAGAAGCATTTATGCTAAACTAAACCTCTCTGTTTTCAGATAAAAACAGAGCAGGGGCCCGTTCTTCGTACGTCGCTAACTCAGTTAGCTGGATTTGATTGTTGACGATTTGGCATGATCTTGGATTGTTTGGTTCTTCGAAAGTCATCCTGGACCTGCTGTCATAGCAACATGTGCGCAAGCTTAAGCCTGCTCTCGAGCAGGCTTATTTCATATAAACAGGATTAGATCGCAGCTTTATAAACGGAGGAGATGGGAAGTCTGTCGTATCCATGTCGTCCATTTTTACGACAGCAACCTGTTGTGGAAGGTGCAAGGATAATTTCAGAGCTTTTCGAATTAATCGCGCATTGCGAGATAGACAGGATCCTTTAGTGCAGCGCGACAGTGTAATTGTAGAGAGATTTTTCTTGGTGGCTGTTATAAACAGACAACATTTAACAGTGGCTTTTAAAGAGGAAAAAGTGACTTTTTAAAATACAGTATAATAATTAAAGGCTACCATTTTGTAGAATATTTTTGTATTTCACTTTTACTTGTCCCCATGTTCTAGTGGGTCACGTGGAAGCTCTGACATAAAAGAACAAAGTAAATATGAAATAGTTAAAATGCAGAAATATATACTGTAGAAAGTGATAGAAACATCTAACATGGACAGCACTTATGCATTTAATTTGTCTGCTACTTTTTGCCAGCCCTCTCTCCTGGTTTTAGCAGACTTTGAGGTGTTCCCTGTCATTTTTTTTAATACTTTATTTTTGTCATTTTAGTAGTTTTAGAAATACACATACATACATACATACATACATACATACATACATACATACATACATACATACATACATACATACATACATACATACATACATACATACATACATACATACATACATACATTGAACTATTGGACCCCCCTTCCAACAAAAGTTACAGAGCAACTAGTTTGACAGGAGCAGTTGAATAATACTAAAAAAAGGAAAAAAGTAATTACATTACTTATACAGTTGGTGTCAAGTTCTGATGAATGTTCCATTTTTCCAGTATTTATTGTATTTATAAGTGGCAAGTCTTAATGAAAAAGTCATGCACTGTGTGAATTTCCTCAATTATGTCCTTCCAGTCCGAACATGATGGTGGTTCTGCATCAAGCCACCTGCGAGTTATAGCTTTCTTTGCACCTGCTATTAATATTAGTAGGAGATATCTATCGGACTTCCTCAGCTCTTGGGGTAAACTACCCAGGAAAACTGTAGTAAAATCACAGCGTAAATTTAAATCCATTTTAGTATTGATTTCTTTTATCACTCCTGACCAGTAGGGTGTGATCTCAGTACATTCCCAGAAGACATGAAAATGTCCTGCAGACACATTCCCACAGTTCCTCCAACATTTTGCCTTCTCAGTGTCATTACAATGTTTACTTTTAATGTTAGGTGTAACAAAAAAACGCACCATGCATGTCCAGGAAAATTCCCTCCATAGGTCAGAACTTGACGTGTGAATCACGGAATTACAAATATTTAACCAAACATCATCAGTTATTGTTATTTTAGCTTCTTTTTCCCATTTAACCTTAAGATATGTTGTTTTACATTTTCTCTCTGTTTGTAGACATGAGTATAGTTTGGATATTGTTTTTTTTTTGGGAGGTCTTCCGTTGCTGGAATCTAATAAGATTTTAAATATACCTGTCTCATCCTCCTCCAAAAATTTTATATTTTTATTGCAATGGTATCCTAGCTGAAGGTATCTAAAGAAATCACATTTTTCCAGGTTATAGTTATCTTGAAGTTGTTTAAAACTCTTTAATTCACTATTGTTTGTAATATTCCAGTAACTTTTTTGTGACTACTGTGTAAATCCCCTGTCGTTTTAATTAATGACTCAAATTCGGCATAACCTTCCATTAAAAGCTCTTGTTCTGCTTGGGAGAAAAACTGTGGGCGTTCTTTGGCCATGCTGAACAGCCAATAGCAGCGTTGCTGATCATTGTTTCTACTATCGACACATTTCCCCTTTTAAAGCGACGCATGAACGCGCAGTTATCTCAGATAACTCAATCCAGCGATACTAATCATAAACAACAGGTGTGTTCGAAGAACCTAATTAGCCGGATAATGATTAGCACGATGAAATCATCTTGGATGTCTCATTTGATCTCGGATGTTTTAAGCAACGTACGAAGAACGGGCCCCAGATGTGAGGTATAAGAAAAATAAGCTGCTACACTCAAGGCCAGCAGGGGGCCTGCAAGAGTATTTCTCATCCCTTACATTGATCTTAAAGGGCCCTAGTCATGTACTATGGGACCACCCGAATAAGAAGGAGGTGGGAAAAGGAGCTAGTATGCTTGCCCTCACAGCTACTTTAGCCTAGGAATGTCGCGATGTCCCTTACCAGCGCTAAGGAGCTATAAGGAATCCAACAATCCTTTAGGTAATATGACACATAAGCACAGCCCACCTTACAGAAATTAAAGGAGCTGTCCTGACACCTTGTGGCTCAGATTGGCCCAACAGCTTGCCAATCACAAAAATCTAATATGCCGTTTTTTAAACAGTGTTGCTGAATTTTTACTTGCACAGGATAGGTATACGCAGTGTCCGAAATTAACTTCCTGATTCACCGGCCAAGTTGGCCGGTAGATGTAAAAATCAACCGGCCAGGCATATTTTTTACCGGCCAAAATATTAATCCTGACCAGACCTCAATTTTTATCAAAAATTAAGAGTGAGATTATGTTAATGTTCGGGGGGCGTGGTTGGGGGCGTGGCTGTCTGGACCCTGGAAGAGAAATCTTTGTTTCCTGACTTTAATAAGAAAATGTTGTAGTTGATTATAAAAGGCACAATACGAATTATCACATTTACATCCAGGCAATAAAAAACACTACAGATTATCATTATTCTATCCGTGTTGGTCTAATTTGTGAATGAGGCAGAGTTTCATCAAGCCTTTACGGTTCAACATTTTTCTCTCAGCTGCCACACTTAAAGCACTCAGGGGTTCACGCTGCGTCTTTACGCATAATCCAGCTGCTGGATTTTACCCTCGTGCGCTGCGCGCGAGGGATAAACAGTGGGGAAAATGCATAAATAAAGACTGTAAAGGGCTCCTTTGGAGGGAAGAGAATGAATAATGGGTCTGAGCTGAAGCCCCTGATTTTACAAGTTCCTTAAAAAGTCCGCACCTATATTACATGTAACGTAATTTTGCGCACCTGAATTCCAGCGCAAGGCAGCAGCCCACCGAAGCAGCACTGGTTCTGTGTCGTTAAATACAAAAGAGCATTAAACACAGCTACTGACTCTCCTATTGATTTTAATTGGGACATTTTGGTACGAGTTGAAGGACATTAAACGCAGTGATTCACGTTTTGAAGGCTGGTCGCTGATAAGAGCACCTGGCTCCGAGGGAAGGGAGGAGAGAGGCGCAGTTACTGTAACAGCGCCTCTCTCCTCCCTTCCCTCGGAGCGCATGTAGTTAAATGCAGAATTAATAAAAACGAAACTTATAAACAGACTAATGGGCGTTTTAGACTGTATCTGGTTAGCAGATCTGTTTTCTGATCCAGCGTGCAGCTATGACTGGTTTTGAATGAAGGCTTTATCTGGGAGCAGCTCTCCCCAGAAATGAGATGTGAAAGAAGCTGAACCAGCTCCGCAGAAGGCGGGTCTAGACTGAGCTCTGTGAACGGATCATCCGCAGCCCAGATCGGCTTTGTTATTTTTATTTTATTTTTAATTTATTTGGTACAAAGATTTACTCGCCATGTGGCAGCTAGCCCTCTGAAATTCACTCGCCAAACGGGAAATTTACTCGCATTTGGCGAGTGGTGAGTGTTAATTTCGGACCCTGGGTATACAATGTTGTATTGGGTTCTGCTTCTCTTACTGGCTTCTATATTGTAACAGGCTGCTCCTCTTTTGATAAAATACCGAATGCCGCACCCTGTTTTGGGAACCCTGGGAACTTCCATATGATTGTCTCGGGATCCAGGAAGTAAACACAGGCTACACTGAACCGAAGTAGTTCCGGACTGTACCTCTAGGTTTGAAAGGAGAAAAACAAGACTAGGACATTATTGATGGAGAGGACCAATTGCTTATAGGGAATGTTACTTCCATCCCAGATGACAAATGAGAATGATTTAGGTTGATTTTATAGTAAATATCTTACTTATTACTCCTTTAACGAAAATGTACAGAGAGAGCATAGCGCACACTTCATAGTTCATTTTCGGTTGGTTGTAGGCCCAAATTTTACTCGCATCAGCCATGTGCGTCTCCGTTGCGTAATGACATCGGAGTTAAAGGCTGTCTGAAATCAGCACAGCAGCCTGAAACTTCTTTTTTCTCCACAATAGTGTTCTTACGGACCCATGAAAGGTCAGAAAACAGGAACTAGGGGCAGGAGCTAGGAGCTATAATTAGAGCAGTTTCGGATTGGAGCCTTTCAGATTATAAATTTCCATGCCAGTAGCTCTCTGTCGTTGCATGCAAAGGTTTTTCGATTAAATTATCACACCCTGTTGGCTTATTATATTTTATTTCTGTGTTTTACACTTTGGTTTTGCTTTATTTGATTGTAAACTAAACTCTTTTCTATATATTTACCAAAACAAGACCATTTGACCGCTGTGAGTGAGTTAGCAATGTCTAGCGGAGGTGCAATAAAAAAGTAAACCTAACCTTTTAGATCCCGGTAGATGGAACAACAACGTTTATCTGCTGATTGTACCAGATGCAAATTTCTTTTCAGACTCAAAAAAGGCAAGTAAACACTATCCCGATGAATGCATGGCATACATTGCTTCATTGGAAAAAAAATATTTTATAGTTTTGTGTTTTCTTTTACTGTCAAAATACATGATTAGGCCCCTTTAAGACTTTATTGTGAATGGCCATATACTTATTTTTCATTGACTCGTTGAATTATAAAACTCATTAAGAAAATTATATTAAAAATGTACATGTATTTATTATCCGGGATAATTCACAATTAAACTGTGGACAATCCTCATAGTTATGTTCACTGTCTATTTCTGTAAGCTTGATTATTTCTGCAGCTTGTGTATGTGCTGGGGCTCACATTTCATATACTGAAACTTTATGTAAATAGCTCACAAATGCCATGTGATCTAGCAAAATGAAGATGCTATATTATTTTTTAATCAAAAAGAAGCTTGTTAGTATTAACCCCTGGATATCAGCATATGACACATCTGGTGAAATTTGTGAGCTATTATTATGAGCCCCAGAGATGGAGCTTGAAACCCTTTTCTTCATGTCTGAGGCTCCTACGTCCCTGCTTCCCGAAAAAAGTCAAGCAGACTCCACCACTTTTAAATCATTAATCTGGCAGCCTTTTGTGTGTTCAGTTGAAGAAATGAATGAGGGCTTTGTAACCACTATAAGAAAGCAGCAACTGGCTAACTGTGAGCCACCACTGATGCTACAATTAGCATCCGCTAAGGTGCTTTTGAATGCTGCGAAACTAAAGGGTTACTTCCGTTTTCTGGACTACATTTGATAATATAAAGCTAGAAAATACAAGGACTGGACCTTTTATTTAATACTTTGGTATAATTTCCCTTTGGGATTAACAAAGTATTTTTCAATTGAACTGATTGTCATTTAAAGAAATATCTAATTATACAAAAATACCAGATTGGCTTATGTTATTTCTGCTCATACTTCCATTGTGGGGGAAGCTGGTTTGTACAAAGTAATTGTAACTTGCCTTTCCAAATAAAGGTTTAAAAAAAAATATATCTCTAAATAGGGAAATCCTACACTCCTACAATCCACACTTGATCTACAGCCCTCTACATCCACACCATGGGATCTAAAGTACTTATTCAATGAAAACTGAAGCACAGGCTGCTGCATTTTAATGAATCAAATATTGGTCTATTAAGTAACTATAAAACAACTTCTGTTAAAAGTGCAAACAATCAGGTATCAACAATGTTAGAGAGTTTGTTGTTAAGTGGTGACAGGCTCAGCTATAGGCCGGCCCCCGCATCAGTCTCTTGGCCAGGCCCTGTCAGTAAAACATACTTATTGTGGAAAATCCTTCACAGTTCTGATCCAAACTATTCACTTCAACACCTACTAGCATGCTTCTCAGTTACCTGATCTCTGTTTGCCAACGCAGAAGGGCTAATTAAGTCAGGCTAGCTATATTTTTCTGCCTCCGCCATTTAAGCTGAACAAGATACATTACCATGAAAATAAAAAAGCTTAATAGAAAGAGACACGTTCTAGAAACACACCGCCGAGAAGGAGAGCTGAAATGCTGCATGGCACACCCTTACATGACCTGTCTGTCATGGCTCCCAGAGGGACGGACATTCACAAGGACAGCCCTGTGTTCACATACTAATCAAGCAGTAAATGTGGAGCTTTGCAGCACTGTTGGAATGCACACACACACACACACACACACACACACACACACACACACACACACACACAACTGCATCCGATCTTGTGAAGCCACCCAGGTTGCAGATCAATGCCCTGCTTCCTGCTGTAGTCAAGGCGCTCTGTGTGGCGCTGAGGGCACAGAGGAAGAGAGTAGCTTACACAGAAACACAATGGGGAACTTGGAGGCCATGCAGATGGGAGTTTTCCTTACAGCTTTATCGCAGTAAATTCTGTTGTAACATTATTACGTTAATGAAATCTTTTGTGTCAGGATGCAATCCACATATTTTCAAAATGTCTTGTTTTCCAACCCAAAGATGCATGCAAATAAAAACTAAAGGAAATATGGTCTTAATATGTGACATGTTATAGCTCAACATATCACATAACAAATTCAAATAACTGTTTAAAACAATGGAGAAAACGGGCGGGGTTTGTAACTATGCCATTACCACTCTGAGAAGCTTTCCTTTAACCCAAAATATAAGAGCATCTGAGCAAAAAAACACGTGCCTCAACCAACATCACTGACTGAAACTATGGTAACACACATCAGCATTCATCTGTTGCGTGAAAGTATCTTGTAAGACAACACCACACCCACCACATCCAAATGTGGACTTTGCTGCAGCCTCACAGCTGATAGTATCGCATGCATGGAGGCCATTGACATTTTTCTGCAGGCAATCTTTGTGGATGTTCAGTTGTGACTTTGAGATGGCAGAAAATGTTTAATATCCTAAAAAAACTTTAGAAATGTTTTGATAATTCTTGCTGAGATTTTATTTGAACAGAAAAAAATTTCATTTAAAAAGAAACAAGAGAAGAAATATTCAAATTGCTAGTCTCCAACTCATCCCTTACATTTCTTAAGTGTGAATCCTGAACCTTCATCTTCAAAGAACCTTCTCTTTTCTTTCCAGATTGTTTTCTACTTTATTTTATATCCAGCTAATACTAGATAAGATAAGTTATCATATCGCTGTAAGGACAAATCCAGACACTGTTCAAGACCTGGCAGAGCAAATTCTTTATGATTTTGATTATATTATTGGGTGTCTTAACTTGAGAAGTGTCCACATGGTCTTAATATCAAGAAACTTTCATCCAAATACAAAATGATGCATTTTCATAAAACTAAATGTGACTAAGTAAATGTGACTTTTTCTTACTTTTGTTCACTTGCATTAAGGTATTTTGGATAAATAATAATAATGAAGATTATTGCACATGTTTCAGATTATTACTGAGAATAAAGTACTGGACAATTCCGAACTTTTTACTGTTTCTACCATCTCTCCCCTTTATGTCTTTGGCACACTTCATCTTAGCACATACGGCCCTCCCTCATCTTTCTCCCCCAATCTCCTCCCTGGAATTGGAGGCTGCGTTTTGCAGGATCAACAACAAACGGCAGCGGTTACAGTCGTGTTCTTTCCCTTTCTTACCTTCTCCACTCCTGACTCCCTTCCCCCTACACCCCAGTATCACACTCACAAACGCGTACTCTCAGTTATATATCCAACTTGACTACAAGAACCCTGACCCAGCTGAGACAGACGTGTGCAGCTGTGCGCCGCAGACTTACCCCCCTTCTGTTCCTGCGGTCTCTGCTGCTGGAGGTGGATGACTGACTGTGGTTACCAGCGTATGGCTCTGTGGATGCAGGCGCCGGGCAACAGCATCAGCAACAGCAGCAATGCTGCCTTCATGACATCACCTTGGAGACGTCTCATTGGTGGGGGATACTGCCAGCATCCAGGCCTCTCGGCCAATGGGAGAGGGGAGGAAGTTAGTGGAGGGAGGGTCGTCGGCTCTTTGTGTTGTACCGCAGGGTGGGTGTTGGAGTCAGTGTTTTATTGCATGGTGCAGGAGGGTGGGACTGTGCATGTGTGCACATGCGTGTATACTGAGCAGAAGGTTGATAGTGTGAGGGATCAGTAAAGAGCTGTGTGTGTGTGTGTGTGTGTGTGTGTGTGTGTGTGTGTGTGTGTGTGTGTGTGTGTGTGTGTGTGTGTGTGTGTGTGTGTGTGTGTGTGTGTTCGCTCGTAGGCGCATGCTTGTGTCTGTCTCAGCAGGAGACTGAGGTTGAAGGCATGTGAAGACATAAATTATTTAGGTGCAGATGGTAAATAAAGGAAAGAATGGAAATCCTTTTGAAATGTTTATGAGTCACAATTTTTCATACTGAATCAAATAAAACTATAACCAAAATCTGAGTTCATTATAAAGTACTTTAACAACAGCAGCTAACGTGGTTGTTTATTTTATTTTGTCTTAGTTTTTTATTTATGGTTTAAAACCATTCATAATTTCAAATTAAACTCTGAAAAGTGTGCCACACATTTTTATTCAGCCTCTCTGAGAGAATACTTTGTGCAACATCCTTACCCTGCAATAACAGCTGCAAGTCCTTTGGTGTGTGTGTGTCTGCCAGCTATGCAGATCTAGAGACTGACATTTTGTCCCATTTGTGTTTGCAAGAGACCCTAAACAGAGTATATGGAGAGCATTTGTGAGCACCATTGTTCAAGGCTCTCCACAGATTCTTAATTGTATTTTAGTTTAGACTTTGACTAGACCATTCTAACTCATTAGAAAGCTTGGATTAAACCATTTCATTGTAGCTCTGACACTATGATGACAGTCGTCCAGCTGGAAGGTCAACCTTGACTCCCAGTCTCAAGTCTTTTGTAGCCTCCAATGGGATTTTTGGCAGGATTGCCCTGTATTAAAATGAAATTATCTTCCCACCAACTCTAACCAGCTTTCGTATCGCTGCTAAAAAACAAAAAACAAGAATCCCAATAGCATGATGCTGGCCTTTTCAGAGTTAGGTGGGACTGTGGTTTTAACACATAGTGTGATGCAAGTTTAATTGGGGTCACATTTGACCAGTGCCCGTTCTCCCACATTTTGGCATGTTTTAGATTTCAGTTTCTTTTAGGTTTTTGATTCTTTAAATTGAGGATTTCTTCTGTGGTAGTTGTCCTGTCAACAGAGTCTCTCCTGTCTGTGCTGTGGATTAATGCAGTTCCTGCAGAACTAATTTCAGCCTCTTAATAGTGACTATAATTAATGCTCTTCTTGCCAAGCCAAGCAGTTTAGATCACAGCCCCTTTGTTGTACTGGATTTTATTTAGGGGTATCAGAGTAAAGGGTGATGAACTGCAATGCACACCATGCTTTTCAAATGATTTATAAAATAATGTAAAAAACACATACCCCTCTTCTTCCACTTCTCATTTAAGCGCTTGTGTTGATCACATGTAATACCTGCAAAATACGTTGACGTTTGTGGTTGCGATGTGATGAAATGTGGAAAAGTTTAGGCCGCGTGAAAACTTTTGCAAAAACACTGTATATAGAACATTTCACTTGTAAAGATCAAAAGTGTCCCATGAAAAAACTACAAAATGAGAACTGCAACAAAAATATAAAACATCCAAACGATTGACCAAATGTGCGTACCAGAAATATACCAAATCCTTTGAAGTAGATTTTTAGCCCAACATGGAGTGGAGTATGAACTTTCAAGAAGACAATCCATCCATTCATCCACTTTCTATACCCAGTTATCCGTACTAGGTCGCGAGGGCTGGTGCCTATCTCAAGCAGTCATTGGGGAGAGGCGGAGTACATCCTGGTCAGGTTGCTAGCTCGGGATAACTGTGCAGCTCCCATCCCACACAGTTATCCCGAGACCTAAAATGCTTTCTATGGTAGCTCTGTAAAAGTTTTTTAACAGCTTAGTGGAAAGTCCAGTTTGTTTCAATTCCTGACTAAGAGGAGCCATTGCTGGGCTTAATGCTGGACTGTATACTTTTGCCAGATGGTCACAAGAAGGCCTCCTCCTCTGTTTAGAGATGGATCTTTCTTTTCTTGCTAAAGTGCCTCATACACTCCTCTTTCAAGTCATCTATCTTTTATGCCCAAAATACGAACATTTAGGTCCTCCATACACAGCTGAACCTGAAGAGCTGGTTCTCCTGTGTTGAGCCATGCATCTTTGAAAAGGTTGTTTAATTTCTCCATCAGGTCTGGACATTCTTTGCTGCACTGAACTACATACACCAAACTTCTCAGTTTGGATTTGGGAATTTTGCCCCGGTTTGAGAGTTTGGTTTGGTCTGAAATACACTAGTATGTTGTGTTTGCAGAAAATCTTTTTGGGTTTCTCAAATGTTCAACAGTGTAGATGACAATGTTTTTGCAGTTGTTTTTTTTCCTTCTTCTGTTCCACGGTGTGTTTTCTGGCTGTTCTCACGGCCTTGACAAAAGCCCAGGTTGGATATCCAGAGGTTTGAAGAGTTTTTTTTCTTCATTTGTTTCAGTTCTTTTTCCTTCCCTTCTGTCTTCATGGGGATGTGTTTGGCTCAATTGTGTAGAGTTCTGTTGACAGAAAGTTTGTGTTCTACATGTGGTGAGAGTCAAACACAAGGTCCTGATCTCTGCGGGTTGGTTTCCTGTAAACCTGTCTACATAGGTTCCATTTGCAAGAAATAGTCCAAAAAAGGCAGCTTGTTGCAAATGGCATCCTCTCTGATGAACATGATGTTGTTGTCTACAAAGTTAATGGGTCAGGTGAAAGTTTATACTTGAAGTCTGCATCATAATAAAGTCATTTTCTGACTTCATCGGAGGAAGTGGGAACTGCCTCCAATGCGGCTATCTTTTGATGTCACTTCACTTTTCACCTCTATACGCTCATCGGAGCAATAAGGAAAAGATGAGCCCCTGAGGTTTCTAAACCAGAACACCTTGAAGTTGGTGCAATCTAACTAGGCCATCAAAGGAAGGCGGGGACTCGGTCATGTGCGTTTGTGGCATTCTGGTTTGTGGGATGTGTGACTTCCTATACCTAGCACAACCATAATTTGAATATTTGGACCAATGTCTGCACCACACTTTTTCTGTGACACAGGGGTGGCGCCTTCACTCGTACTGTTTTCATTAATGCTACTTGTAACCAAATGAGTCTTTCACCCATCCAAAATCTGCATAAAAGTCATTAAAGCTGTAGGAGAGCAATATCAGTTTGGTAACAGCTAAACATCTGGTTAACATCTGTGCAGTAGCTGCTCTCTGATAGTGCATTCAGCTCGCACAGCCTACATGATGTCACCATGATGTCCAGCAACGAGTGAGATGAAAGAGGTGGAGGAGAGACACGAATATGCATGAGGTCGCACCAGGGTGGGTCCTTTTGTCGCTGTCTTCTTTCCTCTCCTACCGCCCCCCTCTGATGGGAAATGCCCGTGTGACATTAAACATCGCACACATCCTGGAAATGAGATCACTGGATGGAGAGAGGGAAGGGGAATGGGGAGACAAAGATAGATGCAAAGAGGATTGGGGAGTGGTGGAGAAAAAGGAGGAGGAAGAGATTATTTGAGTGATTCTGGCTGATGGGAGATAGGGAAGATGGAGGACGTAGTGGGAAAACCCATGTGAGAAATGGAAAAGGAGTAATAAGAAATGGAATGCTACATTATCCATAAACTACATGTCACAGAAAAAAATCCAATATATGGAATATAACAAAATAAATTACCCTTGCACCACAAAAAGGAGAAAATCCTTGCACACAGACTGGGACTTGCACTGGTTACTGATGTACAGATACTCAGTTTAAAAACAGGATATTAATAGTGCAGGAGCATCATTTCCTGAGTTCTGACGCCCTACAGGCACTCACAGAGTTGCATTGCATGCCCACCTCTGCCCACGCCCTCTCCTCTCTCTAGGCCCCGTGAGCCCTCGTGGCCCTTAAAAACATAAACAATTAAAGGAACTCGGCAGCAGCACGCAAGCTCTGATCTAAAATCTGACATCATCCTCGTTGCATCTCAGGATGAGATCACCCTCCTCCAACTTTACCCACTCTACTGAGTGGTTGTGCATCTCTGTGTGAGTGAAACAGACTGTGAGTCGTGTTGTGTGAATATGTGAGCGGATGAACCTGGTGTGCTCACCAAGGTGTCCGATATGGGGCAATCAGATTAGCTGTAAAACGCTCTGCACTGATGTGATTGAGGCTGACAAGCTTTTTACATGAATTGAATCTAACCAGACAGTGGCTGATGTCATGAGGGTATAGACAGCACACACCCACTTACAGAGTGAAAAGTATTTGACTGAAAGTTGGAGGATTTGAGCACAAATTACAGCTGCATCAGCAGAATTGATCAAATATAAGCTATCATCACCATAGTTAGCGCTAAAAACATTGAGAATATTGATGAGACATTGTCACAGAGGACTCTACGCCCTGCAGGGGTTTCTTGAACTAAATTCAGTCCAGTTATCATTTTTTGGCATCTTCTACTTGTGGGATAAAAAGGCTGTCCTCAACTCCCTGTAACCATAGCAACAGGGAGCAGACGGATAGTGTGAGAAATAAATGCATGTTAATCCAGAGAAATGCTCTATATGCATAGGTGGGGAGCTGGCTGTCAAAGCTATGCAACAGAAACTTTTTCACATTTTGTACCCATCACAAGATTTTTGCAATCTTTGGAAACAAAACAATCTTTTTGTATTCTTCCCCTTTGCTCTGACAGTCATAAATAAAATACAGTGCATTCAAAGGTCCCCTAATTAGTAAACAGGGTCCATCTATGTGTAGTATAATCTCAGTATAAATCCAGCTGTTTATTGTAGGTCTCCGAGGTTTATTACAGAATGGCCTAGTCAAAGTCCAGAAATAAATTTGATTGACAGACCTCGTAAGACTTTGAGCTTGATGTTCACGGATGCTCTCCATCCAGACTTGCTGAGTTTGAGCTCTTTTGTGATTATTGCCAAAACATTTCAGTTTTCTAGATGTAGAATGAGACACTCCGCAAAAGATTGCATATAAAAAGCACACCACACACTTCAGATTTTATATGTAAAAACATCTTCCTTCAACGTCACCATTGTGCACTACTTTGTGTTATTTTATATGATGCAAAGAATTCTAACGTTGTAGAGTGACAAAATGTGAAATAGCTCAAGGGGTATGAATACCTTTGTGAGGTACTGCATATTTGATTAGCTTTGCTTTAGGCCAGAGCAGAAAAGAATATTTTCCATTTCAAGTCTCCATCATAGTCATATAATTGTTTCTGTCAGCCAAGCCCCTTAAAGTTATTGTGACCGGGATGTGTTGGATTGTTTTAAAATCTGTGCAATTTTGTACTATTTTAATCCAACAAAGGACAAGACAGAGAAGTTTCTGTTTGCTCAATCTTATTCTCAAAATCTAATAAGACTGATAAACGATTATCCAAATCATTTGTATAATGATGAAAATGATTATACAAATATGTCTGTGAAGTTCATCAAGTGTGAGAAATTTGCACTCAGATCCCAGTCCTCCCCATTCAATTTAAACATGATCACAAACACAGCAGGCATACAAGTGACACAGAGAAGGAAAAAGATGCTTCTTCACAGCAAGCTCTCCATCCTGACAGATATTCCCCCTTTCTATTAGTACCAACTCTTGGAGTACTCCTCAGACCTGGCAGCACAGCATCTCACTGTATCAGGAAGGAACTGAGGTTGGGAGGCATTGTGAAATCAATAAAAGATGAAGATGTTTTTAATGCACAGCCACAGATTGTAAATGTCGGCTGAATGATTCAGCCTTTTACTGATTACTGAAGATTAAAAGCATTGATTGAATTTAAAATGTATCACACTGGACAATTATTACATCTGCACAAATGTGTATTGATGACATTTTGTTAACAGCTCATTACAGAGAAACTCAAGTCTTTAAAAACAACTTGGACATTCAGTTGATTCTACTCTCCTTTCCATCTAAAAAGCAACTTAAGTGGAATTTGGCAGTGCTGCCTCAGACAACATCTGAAAACTGCTTTTAACGTTCTTCACCTGGCTTTGCTCTGAAATGCTCATTAAATTCACATGCTTTATTTAAGGTTACAAGTCTGAGAAGCTTCCTTTCCACACACACACACACACACACACACACACACACACACACACACACACACACACACACACACACACACACACACATATATATGTATGTATATATATATATATATATATATATATATATATATATATATATATATATATACATATATATATACATATATATAAAGTAATGAACATGTTTTGTATTGCCCATAAACCTATCCTAACTTGTTCAAAGGGAAGCATGATAGAACCCATTTAAAGCATGGAGTTTAAAAGTATGGACAGCAAATTATAGATGGACTCCAACAGAATAAAACATATCCAAAGTAGATCTGAAGGTCTAAGGAAAAAAACCTGCCCTTTGACAGCTACAGAAGAGCTGCTATGGGGTTATGTGTTAGTGCCATCTTCTGGCCATTTTTTTTATGTATAAGATGAAAATTTACCAGTGAGCCGAAACAAAATAACTATATTTAAGAAGTTTCTGATGATACATTATGGAGCTTATCTGGACGTTTTCCTATGTTAAATATATATGAATAGACGCAGAATAGACGACATATGAGCATCTGGATTGAACAGCAATGTTGATGCAATATTGTGAGAAGCACTATCATTCAGACACATGCAAAAAGCCATGTAAGTCCTTATTTTTATTATTATTGTTTATTGTTATTAAGATCATAACATATGCATTGTAAGCAAATTGAGCTGCTATAACATTTGTTGTTCTGTCTTACATTGAATTTCAGATTAATTTGTATCTTAATCTTCATCAACATTAGGTAAATGAAAATTTCTGTGGATTTTTTAGACACATTTTATTCACAAACTGTGTTTTTTAGCAGTCTTTCACGGCTTTTAAAGTTAACTTGACTCACAACATGGTGGGCACTCTGACATTAGGGCCGGGCAATATATCCAGATTTTTAGAAATATTGTGAATAAAAAAGAGATATAAGGTAAGACTTTTAAGGTAAGATTTTTATATCGAGATGGTCTATGTTTCCTTTGACTTGTACTTTTAGATATTGCAGTTGGTTATTTTTCAGCTGTTTCTTATATTTGTCTAAAAATATGACTGTGAGGCATTCGGTATAAAGCTTTGATTCAGAGATGTTTTTATATAATTACTTTATGAAATGATAAACACATTGAGATAAATATCGTACGCCGGCATTCAGCCTAAAAATATCGAGATATTATTTTTGGTCCATATCGCCCAGCCCTACCTGACATACAGCATTTCTACAGCACAACGAAGCAAATGCAGCACCTTCTCTATGTCTACTAACCAAAATAGAGCTTTTAAGTGTTGGATCAATAGATATCCAATCAAGTCAGACTTAACTTAAAATGATTCAGCAGTAAAATCTACAATTCTGTTTTATTTCTTGCAGATCCCAGTAATATAAACACACTTAATTTAACCAATTCAGACATCTTGAAGAATTTTCACTTTGTACTTGTTTATTAAAACAGATTATTTCAGGCTGTGACACAATTTTTGAGTGCGCATTAGTTGCATTTTAAGACATGAATTATTCATGTTTCAGCTTAAAAAAAATCAAAGCTGTTTCATGAATCCCCATGTGTGTAGAAAGGGTCAGTTAAAAAAAAACAAAAGATCCTGGTTTTGTCTTTTGAACATGGCACACATAAGACCTTGTTCATCCTTTCTTGTGTCTTCATAGCTTGCCACCAGTGACAGTGATCCTGTGATTTAAATGAAAGCTAACAAACGTTTCCCGGCAGCGGCTGCATTTGTACTGGAGCCTTATTGATGCTGCTGCTGGGTTTGTAAACGATGCAGAGAGGAAGCAGAGACAGATGTTGATTTCACGCTGATTTTCTGGTGGCTCTGGAACAAAGGTAGATCTGTCGCTCCTCTGCAGGATAACTAACAGTCATGACATTTTTCATTAATTGCTACAGACAGTGAGTAATGTACACGGCTGCAGCCACCTTATCTCCATGTCATGACGATTTATCAGTTAGGAGTCACAGTAACTGTGCATTTGGTAGCTTTTGCGTGGCTGCAATATTTTTCTATCCTGTTTACAGTGTTTGTTTCCTCATTTCAATTTTGTTTCATCTAATTTATGATCCTTCCAATACCGAGGCAGCAGTTAATAACTTGTTTTGCTCCACATGTTCCTTCCTAAACTGAAAATGTGAAAAAGGTCAACAATACCCAGGAAAAAATGTATACATGGAACAAGGGGAGGGCTTGATTGAAATTGATGATCTGAGGACATCCAAAATAACTGTAAGAGCACAAAAGGTGAAAAAGATGAAGGCACAATTTATTTAGTATAGATGAATCTTTCCCCTTCAGCATCCACTTGAGCCAAGTTTAGATTGCTTTAAAATCATCATAAATCCCATCCACTGTTTTAATGCACAATCACAAGCCAGTTATGTTTTTATCTATGCTTTAAATTGTCAATCTATATAGAAAAATCCAGTGTCCATAATGGCAATCTAACTTTGAAAACAACATTTAGGGAAAATAAAGATAAACTCCAAAGTGCATCAGCGAAAACCAAACTTAGAGACTTCTGGCTCCTTTCTTTTAATGATACACATGAGTGATGTTTGGACTACTCTGCAGGGAGCTGCATACAGGTCAAGAGTCCTTGTCCATCGTTCAAATTATCACATTATCAACAGCCCTTAGACTTTCTAAACCAATTTTACAGATTTCCTTTGGTCTGTGTTCCCATTTTTCATTTATTTTCAGTCCAGTATCTGAGTCATTTCTACTGTTGAGCCACTTAACTCTGACCTCATCCAGACATTTAAAGCTCCCTTAATTTAAGTTACGAAGAGCTTCAAAACAGGCTCTCAGTTCTGTGGAAAAGTTTTATGGAAGGAAGACTACAAGTTACTATGCTTTTATGGAGACTGTTGTGCCATTACGCATCTTTTAAGTTATTTAATGTTTAATAACTGTCAGCTGTTATAGTTATCCCACTTCCTCACTGTTGTTCTTTATCTGGTACCACTTTCATGTACAACGTCAAATCAATATATATATATATATACACGTCACCTTAAACGTACATAAGTCATCTTAAATCTCTGCTTTATTTCTTTTTTTTCTTTTCCTTTTTCTCTCTCGATCCACTGTATATATGTGGACGCACTGTATATACCTCATGCACCTTTTCCTCCTTTTGGCAGCTTCTTTTGATTATTGAGCCGATGTGACAAGTGAATTTCTCCACTGTGAGATCAATAAAGTTTAAAGTCTATCTTATATATAACTCTAGGTCTGTTAGGTATTGTCTGGTGAATATCAGCCTAAACAGCTGATGTCAGGACAATATTTGAAAAGGGATGATTTGAGCACTGGCATTCTTTTAACTGCAACCTCTGCACACATAGAATAAAGGAGTGACAACGTTTCTCCAAGTTCAAGAATTTATTAACAGAATTAAAATTAACATCCAGAGAACACCACAATAGAATATAATTCAACCAACAATATTTATCCCTTCCAGCTTGTTAATTTGAAAAAGAAAGACTGTCAGTAAATATTTGTGACGTCAAAAATTCACAGCATGAGCTGATCCGGGTTTTTTTTTTTTTTTAGGAGTGCTGTCACCCTCTGCTGCCTGTAACAAGGATGACATCACTTTTGAGTGAACTGCATGGGAAATCCAGTGAGCTCTTTGTGATGAAAGCATCCACTGCCTGGAAGCCATTTCCAATGTAAGCAATGAGGCATTACACCAGTATCTGTCGGTCATCACTGCTGTTACTGCGAAAACCTTCACAAGTCGCAAAGATTACGGCAGAGCACAAAGACCAACAAACACAGTTCCAACAGATGTGGTTCAGCACCACAGAACCAAAATGACTAACTTCAGCCATTACACATGACCACAAGTTCTACCCCAACATCTGCTCGGCAGTAAAGGTCATAACAATTTTACATCACAGGCAGCCAGACAAGCTACAGCATGCAGTTAGCAGGCCCGTCCACATGCACCTGTTAAATCAAAGCAAGATAAACAAGGATATGAATGCACGCATGCATTGGACATACTTATAATTTAGGAAGCAGGGTATCTGTGTTATGAAATTATGGTAGAAAAGGCCTGAATAAAGCATAGGAAGGCAGGGTAAGAAGCAAACCTGAGCTTTTAGGATTTCTGCAATACAAAATGACATTGTGGTATGAAAAGCCAGGAACCAAGCTAATGGAGGATCAGACAGATAACCATCAAATCTTGAAGGGCCTTGTGAAAATATTCATACCATCTAAAAGGTTTCTGGCATCGCTGCCACAATCTTTCATGTGTTTTATCGGGATTTTCTGCGCTAACCGACAAAAAGCAGTCCATATTTGTGAAGGGGAACAAAATCAAGCAAGGTTTTCCAAATCTGTTGTGACTAAAAATCTGAAAAGTGTGGTGTGCATTTGTGTTCAGCCCCCCTCAGTCACTTTTGCTGCAGTTACAGCTACAAGTCTTTTGGAGTCTGTCTCTACGTGCTTTTATGTGTACAGACTGAAAAGAAAGTTGAAGCGACACAGCCTCTGCCTCCCACTATCAAGCTCTCCTTGCCGGATTCCCACATCATGATGCTGCCACCACCATGTTTTACAGTTAGGATGGTGTAATCAGTGATGTCCAGTGTTGTTTTTACACCACAAATAACGTGAAACATGGCCGCAAAGTTCATCTTCATTCTCACCTGACAGAGTGCCTTCTTCCACATGTATTTTCTGTCCCCTGCATAGCTTGTGAAAAACGTTGACTTTCTTATTGCTTTCTTCCAAGGTTCCTTCCTACCCCCCTGCATAAAGACAAATGTGTTCAGCGACAGTTGTCCTGTCAGCAGAGTCTGTCGCGTTGGACCTCTTGGATGCGTCTGTTACAAATGATTTTGATTAAATGACCTGATCTGCCTGCTATGTCCCTAGGTCTTCATGATACTTCACAGAACAGCTGGAGACATACTGAGATTAAACCACACACAGGTCGACTCAGTTTAAAAAGTAGGTGATTATACAAGATTTATTTTGGGGGCATTAGAGTAAATGGGTCTAAATAAAACTTCCTTATGCAATGTGTTGTTCCATCACATAAACCCCAATACAACACATTGAAGTTCGAGGAAAATGAACAGCTTTGCAGAGCAGTGTACATACTGGGAGAAGAAGCAAGGCACATAATTAGAAACACAATAGAGAGCTGAGGAGACCATGATAAAATCCAAACCCAGAATAATGCAATAAAGACATAAAAACAAACCCCAAAAACATGGTGAATTATTGCACTCTGTGCATTGTGAAGATTAACTCTGCTCAAATGTTTCTGTACCAATTAGTGTCCCTGAAATGCAGCGTGATGGCAGGAGAAATGAGCTATCCATCTGAGGAGCACGTGTGGTTTCTAAATTCTCCGAAATGGAAGCTCACACTGAAATATTACCCTCCTAACACGTGTGCCAAAAAACATGTGCCAATGGTCTAAATCAACGCTTAACATCCAATCTGCTGTGGAAAAGGGACTGAATTTTACAGCATTTTAAACTTAGGGAAACAGCAGATGTGTGATAAAGTGTTGTCAACATTTTCCAAGACGCAGATTATCTGCTAGTGCTCTGTCAGAATTGAAATGTGAAAAGTCCCAAATGCAAATGTGATAAGCTGAATTAGCTCCAAACATTCTGGCTTGCCAGACAACATGAAACGATTAGGAAGCGCTGCTGCGGCACTGTTTTCAGAGTTTAAATCCCACCGGATCTGGAACTTTAATGTGAAAAACCTAACACGCTCAAATCTTTTAATCATCACATCCATCTGGATGCCATGTGGAGGCAGTTTTTCATATGAATCAAACTAATAAATGTAACGTCGTTCAGCGTTACACAAGAGAGCTAAAATGGGTCATGAAAGTCATTACCTGAATCTAAAATGAAAATCAGTAAACAAACACAAGATTAATGTGGTTCTATGGCTATCTATTTGAAACATTAATTTGGCCTGATGTTCAAGCGAAAATTTGGCCACCTATATGGCTTTCTGTAGTTGCCTGCAGGTTTACAAAACTTTCTAAAGGAAACACGGCAGTTTTATGAGGTAAAAAATATTCCCACAAAGTGAGAAGTTCAAAGGACAGCAGGGGAAACTCAAAAACACACAAATTCTCAAACAGTGGTTTACAATGCTCTGTTTACTCTGTGCTGTTTATCACCTTTAAAAGGACTGTTTAGAAGTTTTTGGAGTGAGCTTCTAACAAAAGCTTATGAGCAATTATTGTCTTATCAGCAGCAGATGCCTCTTTTGGCATCCTCATTTAATTTAAATCCACATTAGTTAAGGACGGAGCTAACAGCTCACCTAATGAAAATAAATGGCAAAAGCGTTCTGGCTGCTTTGTGTGATCGCTATTTATGAACCTTGAACCTCCTGTCACATTTATGCAGGAAGTGGCGCTCTAACAATGATCTTGGTGTGTAAATAAATACATATTGAAAATTTAATATTGAGAATTGGTTCTTATCAGAGAACATTGTTTAAATGTAAGGGTGTGTAAAAGTCAAGAAGTAACATTCAATTAAACTGCAAAATAACATTTGCACCACTTGATTTCTAATTCAGGCACTTTTTTTGAGTAGATACTCTTTACATATTCAGCATGTTTCACACAGAAAGATCATTGGTGGTTTACTGCCTCCTACCTAGCCTTTCTGAGTAAATAATCAATATTACATAACCAGCTAAATCACATGTGACTGTCTAAACGTCCCTAATCTGATTCACATCAGCCACTATTACATTTTTAGAGAGTAAGTTTGGAGCTGGTTTTGTACGTCGGTCCAGACCTTGTTGCAGCTTTTGTTGTTGTGTCTTTTGTATTTCTTTCAACCATCTGGGCTTCTGTAGTTTCAAGACAGTAGAAGTCTGCTCTGGTTTTGGCTCTTTTAAGACTAGTTGTTAGCTTTGGCCTAAATTATCTGGATTTATGCTAAATTAAAAAACATGATGTTTTAAAGGAGACATATCAGACTTTTAAATCCTTCCTTTTCACATTTAAATCATTCATTTGCTGCAATGCTTTGGTCTGAATTTGTTGTTAATTTAGCTCCACAAGCCCTAAAAACCTGTAAATAGTTTAAGTTTCTGTACTTTTTTAGGTATCAAATCAATAAAAGTACAAATTGGGAGAAAAGGGAGAATTGATGATCACCATCATCTTCTCATAACAGGTACAAAACGAGACACCAGCAGGACTGGATATAAGAGGAATCAAGGACAGAGAGGAAAAAGAAACGTCGTATTTAAATTTTCACAGTTTTATATTCATTGTATTCTTGTCACATTCAAACCAATAAACAGCAATGTCAGCTTGTCCCCCCCCCCCCCACCTGTTTGATAAAAAACTTCTGTGTCCTCTCTGTTGTATCCAAGATACATTTTAGGCAAACAGCCACAATTAGAAACAGATCCAGGTGGTGACCTGGTGAAAAAACAAAGGCTCAGCCTCGGGCCTCTTTGACCTTTGACCCTCTCCGCTACATGAGTTGTGCGCAGCCTCCAGGGGATGCACGGGGTCAGGCCAAGCATGTGTTTTAGGGGCTACTGTCATAGTCCATTGAACAAAATTTACCCTTAGTTTATATGGCTACTGTTAACCTCATGCCTGGTGGCTGCAACAGAGCACAGCCATAACTCCTAACATCATCACTGAACTGAGAGAGAAATCTGGGATTTAAAAAAAATTGTTTAATTTCATGGTAGACATTTTTGTGAAAAAAATACTATAGAGGGTAATATGTTTTAATTCTTTAATTCTGTTAACTCCTCAGCCTGACTTTATGAGCCAGTATGCAGCACATTCATTCTCACTTCAACACACAATAGTGTCTAGCGTTCATGTTAAAGTGGAATCTTTGCCCACTGCTCTCTAAAATCCCTCCAGATACATAAAAAAATAAGAATATTTAACTGATTTCAGATTTATAAAATATTTTCTGAATTTTCTGAACAAAGAACCTTTTGTTATTTTTGTCCTCAATTATCTAATACAATTATATGTTGAAAATATCACCATTGTCAGTTTTTTAACCTTATCACTACCTATATATTACTCATATCTAATGTTTTTTTTTAAATATGTATATAATTTTCAGATCTGTGATACAGAAATTCTCTATAAAAAACAAATGAAATGAATTTATAGGTCTTATTGTCTAAAATTTCATAAAATTCCCTGTTTTGGTAAATGTTCTCACACTATCTCAACTTTTTGTCATGAAGCTCAGAGACAGGAAGACCCAGAATTTGACCAGACAAAGAGGTTTGAGATCAAGCAGGATTTAATGATTAGATAAAGGCAAAACAGAGGTCAAAATCCTAATCCAAAAATGATACAAACAATGGCAGTCCAAAAAACTCATACCAGGAGGTGGCAAACTTAAATGATCCAGAAGTAGACATTACAGGAAAAAATGTGGAACTTAAACTCACCGGAGACTTGACATGGAAAGACACAATTGAGATGACTAGATTTGACAATGAACTGGCCGGGAAGTGGCAGAGGAGAGAGGCTTAAAAAGGCAGGAGAACAAAGGAGAGAGAGTGAGCCAATTAACCAGAAACAAGTGGAGGTAATCAGAGGGGGGAAAGAGGCTGCAAGAGGAAACAAGCTGACAGAAAACACGTGGAAAGGAACAGACACTAAACCAACCCTAGAACATAAATAACCATGTAGAACGAACCTAAGATAGAAGATAAAACTAAGACTACACAGAGCACAGAAGGGAGATCAGAACTAATACAAAGACCGGATAAACTAAAACAGTACAAAAGTTGAAGAATCCAAAAACCAGACAGAACAGAAACAAAACCTGAGGTGGAAGACAGGAATAGCTGATCAAATAATAAACATAAACCAAAACAAAACCCAAATCATGACACTTTTTCCTATTTAAGGCTGAACAATTCATTCCTTGTATGATTCAAACAGTCTGGAACATGTGCAAAACATGTCTTTTCACGTCACAAAATCCATGCAGAGCAAGATTTACACCTCAGATCTTTGAGTAAATAAGATATTTAGGTACATCTATATAAATTTTGCTAGAATTAAAAAAGTGTCAGATTCTAAAAGAACAGCGGTGTTGGTGACACAGTCTAACTTGTCCTGAGAGCTGCTGATAATGAGAAACAGGAAAAAGTCCAACTTGCTGCAATGCTGGGTTTACACAAAAGCTGAATAAATGTCACCCTTGAATATATTACTGAAAATGTTTTTGGTTCTGTTTTAGCAGATAGTACTCCACGTTCAAAGGTTATTAGACATAACTGAAAGATATTGGCTTTGTCGTTCCTGTCCAGCACAGCTCTGATATCCTGCTGAGTGCATAAAGTGGGCCCCAATACTTCCTGTGAGTAAAGAGCGACCATTTAGCTGCCTTTGGAGGAACCAAGGAACAATGTTTTAATTTAGTAATGGGAAATGATTGGATCTAATGATTGTCAAAAAAAGAGAACAAATGTTTGTTTTCACTCTTACGAAATAACATTGATTATTGCAACACATATTTCAAAAACTACATAAACTTATTGTACAATGGAAGTCATTTTTTATTACCTTGGAGGGAATCAGTTCAAAGAATACATTTTCAGCAGTGCATTAAAAGATCTACATCTACTTATGATTTAGAAACATGATTACAAAAAGCAATTCCTTTGTTCTTGCAGGATTTAGGAGTTTGGAAGGACCTGAAGAGGGTTTAGAAAATAATGTGGTTTCTCTTTCTCTGTGTTACTTTTGTGCCAGCTGCGTGTTGCAAAAGTCTTTTTTACATTATGTATTGAGGTCTATTGAGAGCCAACAGGAAATGACTACAACTTGCTTACTTTTCTTGAGATGCCATTGTTGCACCTGCATGTCATTAGCTCTATTTGCTTTGTAAATGACATGCTGAGATGGAGAAGATATGTGTCAACAAATGCAGCAAGTAAGCTTGGAAAATGTTTAAGGCATAACACTCCTGAGCGTGCTCTGATATGATTCTGCTTGCAGTGTACCAGACAACAGTTCCTATGTGTTTGTTTCCTGTCTTCAGCCATTCATTCAGTGTCTGCTGAATTTGTTGTTGTTCTCTGGGGTGGTCCAGCTGGGAATGCTGGGAATTTGGACCACATGCCTTCCTAAACTGTGCCGACCAAGATTCTTTCTTATTTTGAAGGGATCATATTGCCACCATTTTACTGGTTTTATAACAATAAAAACCTTTAAGCGATACTAGATCAACGTGATCTCCTTTTCGTTAAGGGGCAAATGTATTTTATATCACTTCAGCCATGTGGTTCTAATGAATCATGCTTCTGTAGCTAGTGGCAATACGGACTATGTCAGTCTATAATGTCAGGGTAAAATAACATATCAGATGTCGTTTAATAGCACCCTTGTTTCTCAAAGTCTGTGTGAACATATTTCCTCTCATTAAACTCAACAAATGTGATATGTGCAAGCATTCGATTTAAAAGGTAGATGGTATGAAGGAGGAATAAAGCGTGTGCTAAATGATGCATTTTGTAATGAGAAATTGACCCATCAATGTTCTGGTCAAACATGAATTTCTTGAATCCATAGTAACAAACTGAGGGAGTCAGTAATAAGTGACATCTAAAAGAGAAACACAGACGACCATCTTTCAAAGGACCTGTAGGATGGCTGAACAGACCTTTTGACATTAGTTCTGCTCCGTCAGGGGGGCAAGCACACGTGCGTGCATGTGGAAAAGTGAATTCAGCCTCTGATCTCCAGGCCCGACGGCTGCTGGCCACACTCTTGTAAACCAAGGCCAGACCTTTGCAACGCCTTTGATCGCCTCAGATCTTGAAGCGCCGCTGACCATTTATCACTGCTTTTTTTTTTTAAAGGGAGTTCTGAGATCTGATGATGTGCCGCATTCTTCCAGTGCTTCACATGAAGAATTTTAGTGTCAACGGGTTAGTGCGCTTTTGTTTTTCATGCCAAACAAACACAAGAACCAACTAAAGCGAGCTTTGAATAGATGGTTTGGAAGGCTTTAACAGTCAGAAACATGTAAAATGGCAAGTCATTTTTAGTTATATAGCTAGCTCTTTTTACAGATAAAAGTATCTGTGTAAAGTGGTTCACTGTACAGCAGAAAATAGATCAGAAATGTACATAGAACATTAAAAACAAAATAAACAATTCTTTTAATCCTCAAAATAAAAAAAGAATTTAAAACGAATCATTGAATGGGTAAGAGATGTAGGTGTTTTGTTATGCGAAAAAAAACACCAACATACAGCTTTACAAACCAGAAAAAGAAACTCCAGAGTAACAAATTTATGCAAAGGACCTTCCGTAAAGGCCAGTTTAAAACAATGCGTTTTGAGCTGCTCAGTTTTCAGACCCAGGGGGAGGGGGTTCCAGAGACTTGGGGCCACAGCCAGAAATGCTCTGACTCCTGATGTCTTTACCCTGGTACAGAGCACAACCAATAGTTTGGTCACTAGACCTCAAAGATTATCACTGACACAGCCCCTCCCACTATTGCATATTTCAGAAACACAGATTGTTATACTGCTTTAGAGGGATAACAGTCCAACCTGACCTTCCTATGCATCTATTGGCTAAACCCACACTTCCCAGTCCACTCTACTGTTTGCACAAACACTAAGCCACTTAACTCTCAGGCAACAACAACAAAACAAAACTTGGTGGATTTCCTGGAGTTAACATCTTTTGTAATGTTCTTCTTGTCCACTTCAGAGTGGACGGTATATAAACCTTCACTAAGAGGCTGCAGTGAAAACTATATCTCTACATCTCTACTGCCTCAGGACGACAGATGTAAATTAGCATCTATGCTATAATCTGGCTCATTTACAATCTGTACAAGAGTATGATTGTTCATTAATGTGCACTGTCCTGATTAAATAAAATAAATACAAATACAAATACATGGAATACTGTGGTTCCACTAAGCTAAAAAAATTGTTTAAATATGATAAATATTCATGTTGGCACGGACAAAGTGGCTTGTGTTCACAGATGTGAAAGGGTATTTTAAGGCCTTAATATTATATCCACAGAGCTGTGTGCAGGTTGGTGTAAGCATTTTTGTTTCTCCTCACCTCCTGCAGGGTGTGTCCTCATAGCTGTAGACATTAAGGACTAATCAGGAGGAGCATAAAGAGGAGTGGATTCCCTGAGGCAGATGCCAGATTGTTGTGCTCTCATGGATGGTAATCAGGCCTAACGGGTTCAGATGTTTAAAATTGCTGTCTTTCTTTCCACAGAAACTATTTTTCCATGTCATTCTTAGTCCCTTGGTTCCCACCCTCCAACATTCCTCCCTTCTTCAGGCTACAACTCTGAAATAATCTCACTGTTAATCCAGAAAAAACATCTACTTGTACATTTGTTCAACAAACCTTTCAAACTTTACATTTATGTCCTGAATTGCTTCCAGCAGGAGAGTCTGTTTCTTGACAAACACAACAGAACAACCTGGCCAACTAGACTGCTGCACAATTGCGTACAGCCCTCTCTCAATACGCCGTTCTGCTTGGATTCTGTCCAACAGTCATTGGTTCACTCGTGTGGATGGCCTTAGCTTTTAAATTATGACATCTCCATCTTAAACCATCTTCCTCAGTGATTTTGGACATGCCAAAAGGTTCAGTGGCATGAGCTTCACATTGTTGAGATTTAACATATACCAGACATATCCATCACTGGGACAGGAGTAAGCCCTAGATGTTGTATTATGACCCAATATTAATCTCAGTCTGATGCTACACTAGAATTACATTAATAAATAACATTTATCGTATAAGAAGGCTAGCTACATTCATTTGGATGTGATAAATACTTCAGCTGTTTTGCATGATAAAAAAAACAGGCATATGAAAAGGGACCAGATCATCAGAAACTTACTGAAATTAATTACTGTTGGCTTTGTACAGCTGAAATAATTCATGACTGAAACTGGCAGAGAGCAGATAATCATATTGCATATTTTATTTGTGAGATTCCTAGAATGAGAGAATTTCTTTGAAGAGGGCCCTTCTTCATCTAGCTCAGAATCCACTGTGTGTGCTTTCAAATATTTCAGGTCTTCCCCTGTGGCAGCCTTTAAAAGCAGGAAGCTGAGCCTCCTGCGGTTGGCTCTTTTCTCCTTGTTCTGTAAATCACAGCTGCCGGGCCTGCAGGGGGCAGAGGGGAACATAAAATATGCAGCTCTGACATGCATGAAAGACCGTGACATTGCTGCTTGGTGCAGGAGTGCTGCGGGACGCTGAGGCAGGAGTGCAGGCTTTAGATGGACATACAGGTGAGGGATGAATGGATACAAGTGTGTGGACTTAGACACGTGTTGGGGTAAAGGTTCACATGTGAAGCCATTTGTTTATCAATACACAATTTTAATGGTTAAATGGTTGAAATATACAGTACCTGTAAGGTTTCAGCATAGATACAGTAGGAGGGAAAGAGTGCTGTGAAAAAATATTTGGGAACATAGATTTCTTCAGTTTTTTTATCACACTTGGGTGTTTTAGATCATTTGGCAAATTTTAATGTCTGATAAAAGTAACCTGAGTAAATACTTTTTTAGTTTATCAAGGGAAAACAGCTATCTAAACCAATCTGAAAAGTAAACCGTTTTGTTGAATCATGAATTTACTGTGATTTACCACATTTGGTTTCTGAAAACTTGTTAAATTTGACTTGCCACACAGGGTTACTACTGCCTGCGCTGGAGAATCAAGAAAGCATTAAAGCAGAAACTGCCTGGCTACGAATAGTAGGCTCTGATCTAAACAAATTTAAGTACAAATTAGAAATAGATTATCTTAAAAGGGTTGCAAAGACATACTATGGAGTGAACCACTGACAGTTATTATCCACACACGGAAAAAAGCATGGAAAGTGGTGAACCTTCCCAGGAGGGGCTGGTCGATCAAAATTAACTGCTACGGTGAAATGACGACTCATGTACGATGTTGCAAAATAACCCAGAAACACAGTTAAAGCGGTTCAGGCTTCAGTTCCCTCAACTGATGTCAGGGTTCATGATTCAACCATAAGAAAGAGTCAGTATACAACGGTGGTATCCATGGAGATTTCCAACACCAAAACCAATGCTGATCAAACACAACACAAAGTCCTATTTCCAATTTCCCCTCAAAAATCTTGATGTTTTCCAAAACTTTTAGGGGGGAAAACAGTGAAACTTTTTCAAAAGTTACTTCTGGTCTAAAACTAACATATCATTTCAGAAAAAAAGAAAGAATAAAACATGATGGTAGTGTCATGATCTGGGGCTGCTTTGCTGATACTTGCCGTACCTGATGACACCAAGAATTCTGCTCTCTACCAGGAAATGCTGCAGGAAAATATCCAGCCATCAGTTTGACTTGAAGTATTGAGCACAATTGGGATATGCAGAATGAAAGGTTTTGGAATGGTCCGGTCAAAGTTGAGGCTAAAATCTAATGGCGATGCTGTGACATGACTTAAAATATGATTTGAAACCCAGGCCAGCTGACAGCTTTGCTAGGGCCCGGGACAACGCAGTCTTTTTGGACCCCCCCTCTACACCTGCCGCCACCACACACACACACACACACACTTAACTGCATTCTTCATGCCCTGGAAATCTCTGTATTTTATACTGGATATTTTCAACCCATCTATTGAATTTAGTGCACTAGTTGATCTTTTCTTCGTCAGAGAACAGCAAGCACTGCAGCCAAAATATGACCTTTTTGACCTGCTGTATATTAGCCAGTCCCTAAGCTTGATGTATCATGAAACTGTTGATCTTTCGGGTTTTGTGAATTTTATTTTATTATTACAATTAAATAATAATAATAATGTTATGTTCATAGTGTTTTTTTCCTAATCCAACTGTTATATCTTTCAATCCTTATGTAATTTTGTCTGTGTTGTGTGCACCTGCCTGTTGCTTTAATCCTATAAATTTCCCCGTCGTGGGATAAATAAAGGATTAGCTTATGTTATCTTATCTTATATAACACTTTTTAATAGGATAAATGTACTGGGTTCTTTCAAGGTCTTAATTACATTTTCTGTGTGGGCTCCAGTAACATATGATAGATAATATCTACTTTGAAAGTTAACATGAAGTGCTGCTGAAGATGACCACTCTGATCTACCTGGATGTTCTCTGGAGGACTGAAACGCCTCAGTCAGAGACGTCAGTCTGTGGGTCTGGGTCTGTCGGGCAATGAGAGAAGTTTCATCTCCTCTCTCCGTTTCTGTCGCTCGACGTTTTCTTGCTCATGGTTTTTCACGTGCTTAGATAAATTTGTTGTGTTTCCACTGAATTTAACCGGCTTTTTACAAAACATACAGCTTGATTTCATTTATGGTACTAAAATATAGCCAAACGGCACTACTTTCCCTCTTCATGTTTTTCGGCTCCAGCGGTCTCTCTCTGAGTCTGAGCAGCAGCAGTGCGGTTGTTTGTGTGTTGAGTGGAGATAGAGCTGAGTGGGCGGGCCAGGCTGAGCCTGCGTGCTGATTGGCTGGTGCCGCTGAGCCATCTACGAGAGGGGAGGGGGAGCAGCAAAGTGCCTTGACACAGACGGGGAGACTTTGGTGAAGCTGCGCGCGCTGACTGACACTCTGACCATTTTAATGGTCAGTCAGAGTGTCAGTTTTGGGCCCCCCCTCTGTCCTGGGCCCGGGACATCTGACCCGTTTGTCCCCCCCTGTTGGCGGGCGTGTTGAAACCATCCAGTATGGCTGAATTAAAACAATTCTACAAAGAACAGTGGGTCAAGTTTCCCCCACAGTGATGTAAAACACTCATTGCCAGTCATCGAAAACACTTGATGCCATTTACTTTTCATAAAGTTGGTCTGGGTAGCAGTTTTCCCTTTCACTAACACAGTGGTCTATGTAAGTTCAGCAAATATTTTACATTTTTCATGTAAAATCAAATATTTTCGAGTAATTGCGAGTCAGTGCTGGAATTTATCAAAGCTTACAAAAACATTTGAAGTGTATAAATGTTTGAATTGATCAGATCCAGATTGCTCTTCTGGGCTACACCATCTGGTTCTTGATGATACCCAGAGAAACACACTCTAACCAAAAGCAGGTCTGCCTCAAACAGCTGTTAAACAATACAACACACCACAATGGCTCCCCTAAGCGCTGTCAAACCTTCCTGCGTTGGTTTTTAAAGGCAGTGAATTTCATTTCTCCACTTGATACCTCCTTTAACCAGGCAGACAGTTGCTTTAAGTCAGATAAGGAAATGTTTAATTCATTTGTATCTTTAAACAAACTGATCATTTCAGTTTTTGGATAAGATGGCAGCTTGGTGGACACAAAGTACAGTATGTCGGTTAAAAACGAGGAAAAACTAGACCGAGAGGAAGATAAAAATCAGATTGTCAGCCAGATTTACAGCTTTGTAGAGCGTGGAACGATGGTCACTAGAAGTCTGTTATTGTTTTAAGCTTGACTCACAGTTGAAGCTTTGCAGTAATCAACTTAAGTTTACTTTGCACAACGCTCCCTGGGAATTCTCAATAAAAGGCAGGAAGTAAAAAAAATCTGCACGTATTTTTTTCATTTTAAAGTGTTTGCACGATGCAGACCACATGTCTCCTAGCTCAATGAAACAGTCATAAAAGTGACCAAATTAAAAGAAAATGTACAGATGACGTTTAATAAGAATTTTGATAACTGTGTATGTTTGTGGTGGTTTGGACTCCCGCCCCCAGCACTATGGACTGGTTTATCTCCCATACAGTTTATGGGTGTAGTTTCCATGTGTGTTTTCTGTTTTCATTCATCCTAAACTTGTACATGTTTTTATGTTACTGTCACAAATCTCAATGAGTTTCTTTGGATTTTATGTGATAATCCAACACCAAGTAGTGCATAATAAAAATGGTACATGGTTTGCAAAACTTTTCACAAATCAAAATCTGCAAAGTGTGGCCTCCATTTACATTATGCCCGCTTAATTCTGATACACCAAAATTAAATTCAGTGAAACCAACTGAATTTTGCAGTCCCATAATACAAAACAATAAAATAAAAAATACTGTTAAGCCCAATTATACTCATATCTCTGGCAGATTTTACCAAAACCTTTCTATGGACTGGAGACAACATTTTAGAGCGACTCCACCAGTCCACATTGGCATCTGACCGAGAATCTGTGGAGGCGAGTAAAGGCAAGGAGGCCTTCCAAACTTAAAGATTTGGGAACTTAGGGATTTGTTAGAGAACCTAATTATGTGATTCAGGTGTGTTGATGCAGAGACATGTCTAAATGTACGTTCACACCAAACGTGACCAAGGCGAATGGAGCAAGTGATTTACATTTTATCCCTATGTAAAGGCCCGTTCAGGAGCAAATTAAAGGTCCACGATACGTTTTGAGTGATGCAAGCGGCGCTAATATTTTTTGACCAATCTATATAATCTGACCCAATCTGTATCATCTGATTGAATTTGACTTTGGGAAGTGCCTTGAGATGACATGTTTCATGAATTGACACTATATAAATAAAATTTAATTGAAAATTTAATTGAATTAATAGAAAAAATCTAAACTGCATATAGAGTGCAGTGAGTCTTTGCTGGAGTTCAAGAATCTGACCTTTTCTGTCAATTCATACTGCGTTAAGTGTGGTTCTCGTCCATTTATTTAGGCACAATTTTTTTTAATGTGTTTTAGCTTTAGACGGTACAATTAGGCTATATTTCTATTGAACAATGATGGATTTACTGTAGTTTGTGTCCCGGAGGGTGAACCATCCCAGCAGCTCCTCATGCTGGTTCTCTGTTGGACCTAGGAGCACCGACGCCATTGTTCAGCTTTCCACATTATATACAGCACTGTGACTAGCTCAGTGAAATCCATGTCAGCCATGGTGAGTTGAACAGACAGGAGGAACCAGCAAGCGGATAGATGCTCCTCCTATTTGATGAGGCGGTGAGCTGGATGGAAATTGGCTGCACTGTCAGCACCTTGTTATCGCATATTGTTTGGGATAGAGAGGCAAAATGTCAAGCGTCCAACGGCAGGCAATCAACGGGAAAAAGGTGTCTTGTTCGCGTTTGGTGTGAACGTACCTTAAGAGTTGCAGCAGCTCATGAGGCCTTGGGTTTGACTCCTATGGGATAGTTGGACCAACACAAAGTAGTGCATAATTGTGAAGTGGAAGAACAATGATACATGGTTGAAAGATTGTCATAACAAGTTCTGATTGCAGTTTCTTATAGGTAGTGTGGGGGGCTCTAACACAGCATATAGCTTAAAAAAAATAACTCAAAAGGTGATACATGGTGGTGGGGGCCCCATGCTATGGGGACGTCTTTATTCAGAAGATACAGAGGAGCTAGTCAGGCTTGAGTGGAAGATGAATGGAGCAATAAACAGGAAATTCCTGGAAGAACATACTTTTCAAGGTTTGAAACACATGAGACTGGGGTGGAGGTTCACCTTCCAACAGAACAACGACCACAAACAACCAGCTAGAGCAGCAAAGGAAAGGTTTTGGTCAAAGGATATTCATGTATCTGAAAGGCCCAGTCAAAGTCCTGACCTCAATCTAATCAGTAGCAAGACTGGAGAATGTGTGATCACGGATGCTTTCCACTTAATCTGACTGATCTTGAGTTGCTTTACAAGAAAAAAAAAACAGGTAAACGTTTCAGTGTCTAGATGTGCAAAGTTGGTAAAAATTTACCCCGAAAGATTTATACAGTGGCTGTAACTGTACTGAAAGCGTAACTTTTGAAATTACACAAAGGAGGGCTCAATTTACTGATTAAGGGACCTTTGAAGTCTTGTGATTGCACAGGGGTTTACTTAGGGGTATCAGGGTCAAGGGCGCTGAATGCATATGCAAGGCATATCTTTTTTCAGATTTTCATTTGTATACGTTCTGAAAACATTGTCATTTTCTATTCACTTTAAAAACAAGCAGTATTATGTTGATCTGAAGTTTGTAGTTGGAACAAGACAAAAGCTTGACTAGTAGGGGAGAGCGAATACTTTCATAATGTACTGTGAGCACTGTTTGTGTGCCTCTGTGTCAGCTCGGTGATGGACTGACAGACACCATTCCCTTTTGACCTCGACGTGGGCCCAGAAATCAGCCATTCAGAATCTGTAGAATTCTGGTCCACTTGCATTGCACTAATGATGGACAGATTTGAGCTGCTTTGGTCTGGTGTAGAACCCAAACTATGCTGCAGTCAGTAAGTCATCACTTGGCTGAAAGAATATGTTTGGGCATTATGATAGAGAACAGCTAGAATACATGCACAAACCTGAAATAGAAAATTATTAGACTAGCCGACCAAAAGTACGAATGACATTTTTATGTAAAGTTAATTCGAAACACACATTACACCATCTGGACCACTGCTACTGGTCCGTCACCCCGAAATATTGCCATTTTGAGGGTTCAGGGTTTTCACCTGACAGAGATCATAACTATCCAGTGACCATTACCCTCCCAAACAGGAAAGCGGCTGTTTTTCAAACTGTCACAGTGCAGTTTAGAGGAAGTGGGGAATGATTATATTGCACTGAAGGGAGTGGGATTCAGGCTTGGGGGGAGGGGGATAGCTGGGAGGGCCCAGCGTGAAATGTGCTGGTCTGTGTGGGAGTGTTTGATGTGTGTTACGGTGTCTGTAAGGTCTATTACTGCAGCTGAGGGGGAAACAATACTCTATAATGACTACTGCTGCTGCTGCTGGTAGTGTGTGTTAGTGTTTGTATGTGTATGTGTGTGTGTGTGTGTGTGTGTGTGGGGGGGTAATTTCACCTCTGCCTTCATGCTTTTACTCTAATTTTGTTGTCCACATTGAGTTTTTCAGCTTCTTGTCCCAAACCAACAGATCGTCATGACTGGACACAACGACTGGGTCTTACTTTTTACATGTCAACCTGTACTGCAAGTCTAAAAAAAGAATGCTTCTCTGTTGCAAGATGCTTTTAATTAACCTGCATCGGTCTTTATCGCAACCCACTCTTTTGGGCATTTCAGATGCTTATGATTTTCTGACAGGGATTCAAATTATTCCCAACTATTCAATTCAATTCAATTCAATTCAATTTTATTTATATAGCGCCAATTCATGAAACATGTCATCTCAAGGCACTTTACAAAGTTAAGTTCAATCATATTATACAGATTGGGTCAGATTATACAGATTAGTCAAAAATGTTCCTATATAAGAAAACCAGTTGATTGCGTCAAAGTCCCGACAAGCAGCATTCACTCCTGGAGAAGCGTAGAGCTACAGGGAGAGTCGTCTGCATTGTACATGGCTTTGCTGCAATCCCTCATACTGAGCAAGCATGAAGCGACAGTGGAAAGAAAAAACACCCGTTAGCGGGAAGGAAAAACCTCTAGCAGAACCGGGCTCAGTATGAACAGTCATCTGCCTCGACCCACTGGGGGTTAGAGAAGACAGAGCAGAGACACAACAAGAGAGACAAAAAGCACAGAAGCACACATTGATCTACTTCACAATAACTGCTTGGACAAAGGCTGCAGTCTAAAGATGCCGCAATGACTTGAGCATTTTCATTATGAATTTGAAGAGATTTCTTCCCCCTGGTTGGGATAATTATAAAAACAAAATAACTTGAATGAAATCTGAAAACAAGAGTTTGGCGCAAAAGTTTGAATTTATTGTAAATTTTCTCAGATCCACACAGGGTTAAAATTATACATAACGGCTCAAAATATTTCTACACCGGCACTAAAACTTACATAGTAATTGCTTTTTTAGAAAGTAAGTATTATGGGAGAAATGTCACACTTTTTTTGGAAATTCACATACACAAGTTAGAGTCAAGTTCTAGCTGGATATTTGACATCTTGGCAGATATAACAGATTTCATTTAAACTGGTTTGTTTCCAGTTGCAGATGCAGTTTTTGATTTGAGGTGAAGCTTTGGAGGTAGTTCATCATTCTTTTTCATTATTCACTCAGCTTTATGCAAAGGACAAGTACCATCTGCAGCAAAATGTGTAGACCCGCAGCATGATGCTAACACCACCATACTGGATTTCTGGGACAGTGTTGCCAGGTTTGGAAGCCTCACCTTGACTCCTCCAATCATTCTGACCAAACACCTCAGTGTCTCCTCTGACCATACTGTTTTTCTCTAGAAGACATTGGACTTGTCCATGTGGTTATCAACAAATATCAGTCGAGCTTAGAGGTGTTGCTATTAGAACAGGCATTTCTGTCTTGTTTGGCACCATTTCAGTCCATGTTGGCATTAAATCAGCGCCACAGTGGAAGGTGACACTGGTGTTGTAGCAGTCTCCAATTTAAGATTAGCCTAGTTTCATAACTGCTCTTAAACCCTGCATAAACAGACATGAAGAGGACAAATAAGGACTTTAAAACATGTGTTGAACAGATTGCTGTGAGGTAGTTTTTCATTGGTTTGCGATGTGTGTTTAATCTGTCGGGTAGAATATTAAAGGTTTAAGAAAATTGTGGAACTTTGATGGAAGAGAGGGATCAAGTTCTCTAACTGTGGTCATTAAAATCTGATAGAGAGAAAAGAGTTTGACAACAGGGTGGCTAATAGGCCCTCAGTTCTGTATACCTTTCATAGAGACTCATTTTACTTTTAACTCTGAAACACAAAAGAACATTCAAAGAGCCCTGCATCCTTTTCTCTTGTCGCCATTTTATTTAGTCTTCCTTACTGATTCTATCTCTCTCTATTCAGTTCAGCAATCACCTGAGACCATCCACTATCTGCAGCTGTCCTCCCCCATAACTTCCTGCCTGTGATCCTGATCCTGCGAGTCAGTGAAAAAGCCCCCAAAACTAAGCTGGAACCGATGGCTCTGCTCCCACAAAAACACAGCCAGTCTGACGGTAGCACTACTAAGCATCACATTCAGTTTCTAAATGAGTCCTGCAGAGTCGGGATGAAGGCAGACTCTCAGATTACCCCTATGACAACAAATGATCACATTGGCTGAGAGAAAAAAATGTCCACAGCTGTAACAGCAGAGAGGTTACAAGCAGGAAATGTAGACATAACAGAGTTACCCGCACAAGAAAAGGTGTTGCCAGAAAAGTCCCCAGGGACTTTTTTGTGCCCGCACCTACTTAAAGCAAATAAAGGCATAGTTTAGAGTTTTGGCAGCTTGGTGTACACAGACATATTTAAAAAATGTAAAAAAACTTTTTAAAGTTTCTACAGCCTATTTTAATATTGGTCTTCGATACTGATAGAGGTGTGAGTTGGGCTCATGGTATCAATCAGCCAGAAGCATCACCTAAATCTAAGCGTTGTCTCAGCTCTGACCCTTCTCCATTACACCACAAACAAAAGCCATTCTAGTCAATTTCCCACAGGAGCCCTTCTCCATCGTCAGTCAGAAATACGGATGGAGTCTATTTGTGATGGACGACCGAGCAAAATGCATCAATTTCTGAAAGCCAAATGAGCCAGACAAGATGTCAGATGCAGGAAGTGTAAAGAGGATCCGGTATTATTTCAGAATAAAGGAGGGAAGGGGGTGGGGCTGTCTGGATGATCCTACATAGATCCAGTATGGATTGCTGTGTGGCACATCTTGCAATGAAAGGACGAAGCCCACAGGGGATGTAGTCAGTGAAGCCGGCTTGACTTTGCTTCACTTTATCAGAATGATCAGTGGGACCTGCGCTCCTCCAGTAGTTATACAATCAGCCTCATTCTTTTCACCTGTTCTTCTGCCTTTATATACCAGGTTTCTCCTTCCAGCAGTTACAAGAAGATTGAAAGCCAAGTGGGAGCTAACATCCAGTGTCCCTTGCCAGCCTTGCCTAGTTCCTGCCCTAGTTCTGAATGTTCTGGATTTCTCTGTCTCGCCTCATTCTCATTGGACACCTCATCGGCTCTCTGTTTTCTGGACACAGCCTGGACTGTTTTAATGACCACAAACCTGCGGACCTGTTTCAAGCCTCAGCCCTGTCAGCCTGTCCACTCTCAACCCTGCTAGACTCCTGCTGAGGTTTTTGTCTGCCTGCACCATGGACTGATTATTGTTTGAATAAACATTTTAAAACACAATATCGGGTTCTCAGATATTTTTTTGTTGCATTACACTGAGGAGGACTTTTAGTGTGTTCTTGGAGGTTTGGAGGCTTGTGCAATAAAGAGACTTGTAATTGTCAGTAATTGGTGAGACCTGTACCTGAAAGTGGCAGAAACTCTTGAGTAGATACAGTATGGAAACTGATCATAGAGGATACATTTAAACCTTACTTGATTTGATAAAGGGAATAATTTAACCGTTCTGTGGATGTGGTCAAAGAAATTGCTGGTAAAATTGGACGTTCTGTTTCTACTGGGAAGTGGGGATGGCCAAGTTACTGCTGTGGAAAATCTAGTTGAACATTTCCTTAAGTCCAAATTCCCTGGGAAACCCAAAAATCCTCGATCAACCCCAAATCCAGATTCAATATGGCCGCTGCACATATAAAGCATTGTGACATTTGCTGAAATAAACTGTCTATTTGTCCTATTGACGGGTTGTATCTAGAGTGGCACAGCTCATCACTATCCTCTTCACATTGTCGGTGTGTGCAATATTGAACTGCTTGGAAGCAATATTTGTTAAACATAGCATCAAGTAACTCTCTGCATGTAAATAATTGCTTGGGACAGTTGGGTTGACTCACACTGCCGGCTGAAAAGCTTAACGGTGTATAGCCAACCCAGTTGATTATCATAAAAATAAGGTTATATACATCAAGCGTCCATCCAAATAGTGTGTTGATAGTCCTTTTTGAGCCTAAATAGAACCCCAGCACTGGGCGAGATGAGCAGATATAAACAGTCATGGCTCGGCGTGATCGAAGACAATCCGTTATGAATTAAATAAACCAATGTACAGCAACCCTAAGAGCCTCATATCAGAACATGACAGAACAATTCCTTTCCCGTTCATAAACGGAAACACAGCATCAAGGTAAGAACCAATCAATCAATCTATTCATGTTGTTTTTACTTAAGACTGTAGAGGCTAAGAAGAGCATTGCTATTGCTATTATCACAGTATAAAGTATTTACTCACTTCAATCATCTTTAGCTTCTGCTTCAGTGAACACCATCGTTCATACTGTATTTCTAGCAGGGCTTTGAACCGATTTTTTTTCCCAATCGGTTCGTTCCGAACAGAAACGGAATTATAACGTTTCCGGTTATGAGTTCCACCAATAAATTGACGTTCCCGAACCGGTTAGAACAAAAAAATACTGTTCCCGGAACGGTTAATTTCGTTCCTGTCAGCTGTTTGGAATGAGTGTTTTACTTAACGATGGATCGTAATCAGTGACGGACTGGGATTAAAAAACGGCCCTGGCATTTTCACCAACCAGCGGCCCACATGGGGACGCGCACGCGCGCGCGTGCACGTGCCCGCAACACACAGATATAACTTCACATGCACGGAAATAACACGCAAGTTTGTAGCCCCAGTGGTGTTGAACTCTAACTTTAATATGCATGAAAACTGAACCAAGAGGCATTTCAGTGTTTCCCGCAGGAATTTGCTTAGGCGAGGAGGTGCGTTGGGGGGGGGGGGACACAAGTTTTGTGCGGACCGAGGGGGGGGGGTGTATCCATGTGTTTTTTCCCTGCCATTCAGTATATGTACGCGCGAAAGCAGCAACAAAAAAACGCGTGTTAACGTCAAATAAACATGCAAGCATATGGAGTTCGTTTGTTTTTTTTTTTGTGTTTTTTTTTTTTTTTTTTTGGAATGTTGGCGAGGCGGTAGCGTGAGTTTGGCGAGTCCGCCTCGCCAAGACAGTGCTGCAGGAAACCCTGCATTTGGCTTATTAGTGGGCCGAGAGATAATGTAGGCCTACAATGAACAGGGTGAAAGGGGCGGCGCACACCCGACGATCATGCCGAATGCCAGACCGTCCAGTCCGTCACTGATCATAATTTACCTCTTATTTAAGATGTGTAGCTCTAGTGGAGACACCGCTCTCGCTCCATTCAGTCAGCGAATGTGTGATGTGATGTCACACAGGAAGTGAACCTCAGCCGTCATGGTAACGTGCGCAGGAAAATAATTACTTTTTTTTTTAGTTAATTAGGCAACGAAAACTTTGAGGAACAAAATAAAACCGGTATTAACCGGTTACCATTATTTTTAAATAAGTGTTCCAGTTCCAGAACATAAAAAATAATGACGTTTCCGGTTTCGTTTCTGTTCCCTGTAAAATACAAAAAGTTCCCGGTTTTCGTTTTCGTTCCTTGAACCGGTTCAAAGCCCTGATTTCTAGCACTATTCCAGTCTTTTCATTCTTGGATTTAAATTAATTCATTCATTTTTCCCCCCCTGGATCTTGGACCATTCTTCATGGTTTCCACCGTTCGCTTGGAGATGCTAATAGCTGTTAGCTGCTTCCTGGTCTATCTCCTGCTGCGCACCTGCAATGTTGTACTTCCGTTTTTATTATGAATAAACAACAAGGGCTTTATATACTAACAAACTGAGCAAAAACAAAGAAAAACCACCAAAATAATAACTAATGTGCCAGCAGGATGTCATAATGTTTCATAAAAACTTTGAATGCAACCATAGTGAGTTACTGACGCATAAATTAAAAAAATGTCAAATAACATGGCTATGCATCTTTAAGCTTATGGAAAGTGGCAGCAAAATTCTAATGATGGAAAAAAGAGAGAATATTGAGCAAAATGTAGGTTATAATTACTGAAATTGCCATTGCACCCTTAAACAACAAAATTCCAATAATAAAACTGCTATTGTGCAGACCCAAATGTATCACATAAACCCATCCCACCTTTATTTGTTGCAAGCATGCTCTTTTACTATTTTAATGCATCAGACAGAGAGAACTACACTGATATTGGCTTATGTCGCTAACAGAAGTTTGACTAATCATCCCGCACCACTGCCCCCGCTACGTTCATAAAGAAGTGGCCAGTAAAAAAAACCATATCAAATGAAGGTCAAAGTTCATAGAATAGTTTCAAGTACATTTAAATTTTCTTTTACTAAAGCAATAAAAACAAAAGAACATGGTAACCGAGGATCCCCTTGCTGAAGGTGATCAGCACTAGCCGCTGTACTGCTGTGCCAAACAAATCTGACACAATCGTGCATAATTATGCTCCCCCTTGTTTTTAACTTGACTTTGATCAAAGGTTTCAAAGATAAGCAACAGTTCTGTAGCACAAGCAGGCGGGATTTAATCTTTTATTTGTACCTCTGCCTTATAACCTACATTTAGTTTTTATCTGCTTTGAGTTTGAATCACTTTGGTGCCATTTTGTGATGCATTCCTGTTTGACAAACTTGGATCTCAGCTGAAGTCATATTGTCCGTTAGCTGTTACACTGCCAGGACAATGGTGGCTGTCTTTTTATTCTAGAGACTAGCTTGATCTTTTTTAGTTTGTTGTAGAGTTTACTTGATATGAGCATTGAATATACAGAGATCCGAAGGATGTCATTTAGGAGAATCAGGGAGAGGTCTGCATAAAACAACCCAAGCTTAAAAGATACTTTCCCCTTTAAATTGTTCCTTGATGGAAGTGAACCTATCGTTTTAACAATATGTAGCCTTTTCTCATGGAGGCAACATATTGCAGAATATAAACGGTAACAAAATGATTCTTCCCCTCAAATGTTGCTCCCAGTATGCCCTGAGATCTGTGCAGCAAAACACCAGCAGGATCGTCTTTAATGTACTTGCCAGGAACTTTGGCTATGGATGCCAGCTGTGTGGGAAGAGCAGCCACCTTGACACAAGCAACAAACCAGAGAAAGGGAGGGCTCACGGATCTGTGAACAAGATTCCTTTTATCTCTGAGAACTAGCAGACGGAGAGCTTCAACGTAAGACCGCTCTCATGCTGTGCCATGACATCACCACCCCTGAATCACTAAACACTGGTACCATTTCAAATAAACTCATTTGATGGGTGCAAGTGAAAGCTCAACAACTGCCCGACAGTCTGGAACGTTGTCTTTTTTTCCTGAAATGATGGCTGTGTGCATCAATGTCGCTTTAATTGGTCCGTCTTTATCCCAGCCTTCATCCCTGGATGATTGTGTGATACCAACTTAAAGCATCAGACGCTCCTTCCATGGGTCTGATGTTATGGTGAAACATAACATCAGACCCATGGTGCTGCAATGACAAATCCTCCTCTAAAGGAATTGTTGAGATTTTCAAAGTGGTATTTTGTGGAGTAGATGAATGGGAACATCTTAACTGTGCATGCCAATAGCATTGCTAATTCAAAAGCACATTTATTCCATTTCAAACATGTTAAACTCAACATTTTCTGCCTGTTTGTGAGAACACTTTATTTTGTTAATTTTACACTTCATTAGTTAGACAAATATTTATCTTGCGACTCTTTTTGTAACCAATCATCTGTGCTGCCAGTGCCACCCACAACTGCACATGCTGTCAACTTCAGCACATGTAGTCATACAGAAAAGCCAGAAACATCTTTTCTGAGAAAGAAGATGATATCCATATGTGCTATATTTTAGAGAGATAGAACATGTTTTTCTTGTGTGTGTTAGACTCAGATAATCAGTTCTGGGATATTTTAGCAGCTGAAGTCCATAGAGTTAACAAAACAGCAGGATTCTTGAGTGGATTTGGTGTTTAATAAATCAGCCTCTTAAACAAGATTAATGTACAGGAGGGCAGGTTGGTCACTACAGCCATTAGAGGTAAACCCTGTTTCACCGATGTCTCGTTGATGAACCCAGAACATCTCCAGAGGGCTCAGTGATACTTGACATCCACTGAACATCCCCCCTTTGCGCTTCATACCCTCTGGTTTCATGTTACAGCCCATGCATTGTCCCTTTCTCTTAATCCAATGGCCCTCTGTTGCTTCTTTTCTCTGCATTGAGCAAAGATGTGATGTTACGTTTGAAGGAAGCGGCCTCTAACTCTCATCTTGTGAAGTACGTGGCTAATCCATTAACCACCTCTCTATGACGCTTCTTCAAGGACCAACTTTATCCTTCAGCCATTCCACAGTGATTCTCCTTCCTGTTCAGACTCTCTGGTTTAATGTTTCTCTCTTGTGCTTCCTCAGCACCCTCTTCCTTTGGAACCATTAAATCTACAGCAACCACCAGCTTGGCTGTTAGTAGACAACAGCACAAAATCTGTTCGAACCTTTGGGATAGCAATGTCCGGACAGAACCAAAGGTTTTTGTCCAGGCCGACTTCCAAATTCCAATCCTGAGCAACTTGTATCTGTAAGTGTTGTATCTTTTGGAGTTAGATGATGCTCTTGGATGTTGGTCTGCCAACGAAAACAACGTGAAGCAAGTATTTTCCAAGTGATGTTTGCAGAGGAACATTTGTAATGTTTAGCTCCATTCTCAAGCAGAGGTCTCCCTTCTAAACACTTGATTATTACACCAAGTGCCCCTTCCTGGGGAGAGGTTATTAGTGCATCCTGATTGAAGGTGCTTTAATAGGCGACGTTTTAACGAGTGAATCTGACGATTCAGTAGTGATACGGCAGGCCTTGGTATAGTGCAGGGATCTCACACTCCAGTCCTGGCGCACCAGGGTTCTGCAGCTTCTAGATCTCTACCTGCTTTGACAGACCTAAACCAATTAATTCGGAGCTTCAGCAGGTCTCTTGATTGCATGCTGAGGAGGGAGTTTAGTCATTCGATTCAGGCAACATTCAAAAAGGTCCAAGATACCAGTTCTCCAGGACGGCAATCTGAAGCCCGTGCATGAGTCCACCAGCCCTGTCATTAGTAGCCCCTATTTAACTCTCCTTTGCAGACCTGCAGTGCTTAATTTAAGATCATTTTCCCACCACAAAATGTTTGGAAAATATATAATCTGGCAAACAAAAGGCAGTGTTGTAGTTTAGCTCAAACTGACAGACCAAACACATTAGAGAGCACGGCTGGGAGCTCCTAACTTCCCTACTGTCATAAAGGAGTTTCAAGTGCTTATCGAGGTTAATTTTAAGATCCAACCGAACACAGTTGTTACTTGCTGACAAAGCTAGTTGCTTGTCTGTGATTTATTTCCCCTTAAAGTTGCTGGACTTCAAAGTGTGTAGTTCAAAACCTGATCAGATCATGGCTTCAAAGCAAACCAAGACTGAAGCACTAGTCATATAATTAATGGCTACAGTCTCAACCAGCTTAGAGAGTAGGGCTTAAAAGCAGTACGGATCTCTCAGCCAGTCATCCTATGTATTTTTGACAGAATGAACATTATTTATTCAGGCATCAGATGTAGCATGGTTGTAGCTACAGCTTTGAATTAGAGAATTGGGAGTGTTTGAATCACTTCTGTGTTGCATTCAAACACTACCCTGTCGTTCATAGAAAAAAAAAACTCTCTCTGTGTTGAGGTGGCCGTTCATTCAGAGCTCTTCGTGTTTTTCCTCCCCGTGAAATATCTGTTCAGCCTCTCCCTCCATCCGGCAGGGTGCTGCTTTCAGTATATCGTCAGAGCTGGGCGTTGAGGACTGTGGACGAACGTATGAATACCCGGCTTTGTACGCTGGCATTTGTGGGCTGGGAACCCATCTAACTCTTACCGCTTAGGTGGAGCCATGCAGGGAAAATCATGGGCCTGACTGACTGCTACTGTATAAAAAAAAAATCTGATTTTAATAGGGGAATTCAGACAACTTTCTCATGAGTCTATTGAGCTCCTTCTCATCAAAGCTTAGGGAGAGGCTGGAAAAGTTCAAGCTTTAATAAAAAAAAAAAAAAAGTTGTTGCAGTTGGAGGCACAAGCAATAGTAGCCACTTACTTTCACTGCTGTAACTCTTGGGCTCTCTCTTCCAGGGAATTTTAGCAGGAAGGAAAACAGAGGAGGAGGTGTGGGGTGTAGAGCAGGGAATTACTGCCAGGTCTGCAAGAGTCAGCAACCAACTCTGCTCCTGGTCGTCCAGTGTGCATATTCAGGTGGTAGCAGCTGGATCTGTTTCAGCTGAACAGGCCTCCAGGGCCAGCTTTAAGAGAGCGTTAACCTCACCAGATCGATCCACTGGGACAAAGGGCACCCTTTGAGAAAACAAGAATTCAAGGTAGCAGGAATCCAAAATGAAGCTGGTATAATGTCCTGCTTGCTTTGGATGGAGTTTCATTGTTACGCTCCTGCTGCTGCAGCCCAACCTGCTGCCAGAGACAACAGCTAGTGGATGGCAGCTCAGACGATGATGGTGTTCTCCCACAAGCACAAGTTCATCCGGATCCAAAACACAGCACTGCATTTTAGGCATTTTCATTCGCTTCATCTCTCCCAAAGGAAGGTTACTTTTTCACTGATGTGTTTTTTTCCACGTCTTTTTCTCCCTAAAGCTCCTGCTGCTGCTTTCTGTGTTTGAATGAGGGAATGAGTTGAACGGTCGGTTGAGACGCGTGTAGTGAAGCACTGCTTTGACCTCAGTCTCTGAAGACTGGACAGTCCCTTATGCTGAGTTTAGAGGCCATGCCAAGTGTTTAGGATCATTTCTCATTAAATGAGACTTTAAAAGTCTGCACACTACCACCATCCAACTCTGTACAACAGAACTTTGGCTGTAAAATATGAGTCACTTGTTTATTATCGGAGTGTTACTTTGAGGACGCAGACCCAGAGGCAAAAACAACCGCCAGATCGGTGTCCAAAATCAAGACTTTGAGTAAGAGTCTAGCAGCATGAATTCCGGATATCATGAAGAAATACATAGAGATTTGGACAGGATGGGGTGCAGTCGTACATGTATGAGCCATAGATATAGGGAGAAGCTTTTTAGATACAGACGGATACTGGTACCTCTCTGAATACAGTTTTAAACATCTAATAGACTTAATATTACACCAAGGTTGGTGTAACCCTTTGTCGAACCAAAGGGTTCATCCACCCTTCGTCTTCAACTTATCTGACATTAAGTTGTGGGGCAACATTTCCAGGAAGGAAACCAGAACTATTTTCTCCCCAGAAACACACTGAGTCACTCTCAGGTGTCTCAGAGCCAGAAGGGAAATAAAATGCTTTCTGGGGCCTGGGTTTCACCTCGGGCGTCCTATCGGATGGTTGAACCACTTCAACTGACTCCTTTCAGGGCAAGCTCCTGCTGTCATGACAGTTTTTCATTGTCCACATAATGCGCTAAGTTTGGAGACACAGGCTGAACAACAGAGCCACTATCCAGCAATAGATTAAAACAAATACCTGCACTGCTGTCTTTTCCCTCTTCATGGTTATCTCCAAAATAACAAGATAGATTATTTAAATTTATTTCCGCAGACAAGACAAGTTTGCCCTTATGTTTTTCTCTAGCTCCATAGTAACCTCTCTCACTATTGTTGTACCTGTCATCCTTTTTTGCATTTGAAGAAACAGAGGCTCATCCACTTGGCTGTCTCGGTAGGAGCTCAGATTTTTGTTTTAGCCTGTAGTATCTGAGCGTGTGCTCTTAAACAATCTGGGTGACATACTTAACGGATTCTAAACAAGGCATGGCCAGCATGGGACCGGCAAGGAAGATTAGATTGAGTAAAAACATACCACGGTTCTAAGGTCGGCCTATAACATTATAAACAAAAAATGTATAGGATTAATTGCTCACTGATTTTATTTTTTGCTAATTTATTTAGCTTGCCAACTGTTGTTTCAGAACAGCAATACCATGTCAGATCCACGGAGCTGTGTGCAGGTTGGTGTGTGGATGTGTGCCTCTTCTCTTCACTTCTTTGCAGGGTGTGACTAGCAGGTGTGGTTCTGCAGCTGCAGCTCATTTAGGACCAATCAGGAAGAGCTTAAAGAGGCACAGACACCATATCCGGACTCTCGCCAGATGGATGTAGTTCCGCTGAGCTCCACCCGGCTCCACACATTCATCTGGAATTGCTGCCATTGGGAGGGATTCAATACCACATAATGGACGAGCCAATCAGGATCGCCGGGCGGGATTTTCTTAGATGTGACGCATCAGAGAAGCAACTGTTTGGATTTAGACAACAATGGCGGCTCGCAGCGTAGTTTTGGATGACCTGTCCCCGGCAAAGGCTGTCCCAGGAATGTGCCCAATTTCAGTGTATTGTGGAGTAAAAGCGTTTAAAGCAGCAAGAGGTGTTTACCCGGTCCTCCTGCTGTCCCGACATAGCAGAGGAGTTGAGCCGAATGCGCCTTCCCCGCCCCGTCGGCATTGCAGATCGGGCAAAACACACCAACTCCCCGACAAAGACTCTGCAACACGCCCGCCCACTTAGCAAAATCAGAGACATCCCCGGTTTTCATTAGGGAAATCACCCGGTAACATTGATGCTGCTATTTCATCAGTGTTGTCCAATCTACCAAATATGATCATGGTGATGGACAGGTCAACTATGAAGAGTCTGTACAAATGATGACGGCGAAGTGAAGGCCTTGTGCAGATTTCTATATAAATATGTATTTTGGTGTGTAATTTATCTGTAAAATCTTAATAGCCTCCATTCGTCCCCACCCCTTCTGCTGTCCAAAGGAATTGCACGTAAACTACATAGACTCTTGTCCCCATGTCCCTTCCTTTTGCTGTCATGGTGTTTTGGAGTGACGGATTGGCCATACAACCAGGAGCTCATGGAGGCCTCTGCTAGCTGGAGAACTTCAGATCTTCTGTTACGTGAGCTCAGGGCCCTTCTGTGCCTGCAGATGTTGTCACTTGGCAACACTGTTGGCAGGAAAGCATTGTAGTAGGGCTTAATCTCTGCATGGACTATGGAAAAAGTAATGTTTACTCACTACTTTTACTTTCCTTTTTTTGTTTGACCTCTGGTTATGCCTAAAACCATCCATTCAGAGTTGTATATTTTTGTTTTCCAATATAATTTACAATCTACTAATATAAAATGAGAAAGATGGAGCTACATCCTTATTTAAGAAAAGACCTGGCTAGCATTTTCGCACGAAAACACAAAAGCAGTATTTTTCCACCCTTGGACTCAATTATTTGGACTAAACCGTTCAGATGGGCACACAATCAATTAATCCGATCATAATGTGCGTCTATATGCGCCTGGCTTTATTCAGAATAGAACCACTCTGACATGTGCAGTTATCAAATTCCCCTAAGAAAACACAGAGCAAAAAGTACTTCTGTCTTTGCTAAACAACAGAGAATAGTAATCAAAGCAGTATTATATGAGTTAGTTTGTCTTCCGACAGCCCACCCTGGACTTCCTCGATGTTCTAGTTACGGTTGAAACGTTACTGAGTAAGCAACAATTTTGAGCTCTTTTATATTTTTGACAGTTTTGTTTCCTGATTTATTTCCACCACTCAAAAACACGGAAATAGTACATTTACTTTATGCGCACATGCGCACTCGGGTTAGTTAGCCACATTGGGAATAACTTGAGCCTGACAAGCGATTGGATGCACGTTGACTGGATTATCAATCGGCAAAACCACCCCTCTCATTCGGATTACAATTTAATTCTGATTGAGCTTAATCCGATCATAACATTCCAATTGGCCTGTTTATATGACACATTTTTATTCAGATCTGCCCTTTATTCTGATTACTTTAGTCCATGGAAATGTAGCTACTGCAACCTGCTGCTGCAGCATAGCGATTAGTTTGATTGGAATCCCACAGACCACATAGATCAATATGGTTTTATTTGTGCTTTATTAAAGGAGCATAGCACCAGTTCCAGGATTTTTGCAGACATCTGCCCCCTATGGTAACAAATAGAAATGACAGTGGTGTTGTGCACGTGCATGGGAGAAGAAGAAATGCATCTTCTGCTGCAACTGCAGAGGTCTTTTGTTTAGAGTCGTAATGTCTTCTGAGGTAAAAAAGCAGTAAATATTGAAGTTAGCCAGTGTTCTCTTGCTAATGCATCAATTACAGCAGAGACTCAGCAAAGTAGCCAGATGAATAAGAGCGTGCAGCACATCAACCCACATGAACGCCCAGAACATTCGGCCTGAATCACTCTCTCATGACTTGACTAATTGAGCCTATAGAGGCAACTGCGGCAAATAGAGGATAGCTAATTTTACACATTGGGCAATGGTAAAGGTATGTATGGGAAAGAAAAATAAATAATATTTAACTTCAAAACTTGCACTAAGCACCTTTAACATGACTTTAAACTATAGCTATAGTATAGTTCTTCATAGTGGTTTTGAAAGCTTAAACATTTTAAACCTTGGTGTACAATGACACAGTGGTAACAGACCCATGTTTATCCCGAGAATTGTACCGTTTTGTGTTTTTGAAATCCAAAACAAGGTCTTTAAATTAATTATCCTGTCCTTTTTTTCCCTGCTTTTGTCCATTTGAATGCTAGGTTGGTATTTTGCTCAATTAATTTACTTTTTGTGAGGGATTGTTTGCGTAAGGGGTTGACATTGATTCTTGGCTATTAGAACATTATTTTAGATGCCATTTAATTATTCCTTTTTTGCTGCTTTTCAGCCAAAGCAACAATAATAGCTGTCAACAGTCTGAATCATTCTTCTAGTCATCATGTACAGACAAACCCAGAGGAAACATAAAATATGTGACATCCTGTGTAATTTTTAACACAGATTTTGCTGACAGCATAAATAGGTTTGTAAGCAGGATATAGGTAGGATCCTTATGAAGAAACAGAGAAATAAAAAAAGATCCTGCTATTTTAACAGCCCTGTGAAAGAAGGTGCTTTTACCTGCAGTGGCGAAGGATGGATTTTCGGCCACTGACCTGGGCAGCACTAGGGCATGATCGGGTCACGTTCTTTGTCTTTATGGTATTGTTCTTTTTGTTCAGAACCAAGCCTAATGTCTTTTTTTTTTTGCTTGGCGTTGTCTGAGGCACAGAACAGAGTAAATTGCGACTAAACTTCTTAGAATAAAGCAAATCTTGCTCTTTCTTTATCTAGTTCTGTTCAGAACCCAAAGAATTTCACTGTAAGTCACCAATTCAAATTCAGCACAAAGCACAAACAAGGACTCAGAGTTTGGCAGACCAGGCCGACAGTGTGCCAGAACGTGTTTGTTTCCCAAGAGGTCCAACTTCCAGATTAAACTTCCTATCGCACAAAAAAAGAGGTCTAAATATTACAAACAGCATGCTTGAAGTGAAGTCACCACCACAAGATGCGTGCCATTGCTGCAGACACATGGTAAACATTAAGCATCAAGTAAAGTGCTCTTAATGTGAGAAAATGGGCAAATGGGTGTTCTTTGGGCTTGTTTTTCGCGAATTTAAAAGTCGACCTGGATGTATGTCAAGTTCAAATTCAGGGTTAAAGCTTTCAGGATGGGCTCCAGACTGAGGGACATCTTTTCCTCCTGACATCCTGTCTATTGGACTGTTTCTCTAATGCAAACCTTCTCAGTCTCAACCCCCCACCTCCACCTCTGCTGATAGTGTGAGAAAATGCTTTTATAGCCCAGCAAAAGGGAACACCACAACCGAACCGAACTTGTTAGGCTTATTTAGCCCACTATTAAAGTGTTGTTTTTGCAGTTTCTGTGTGTGTGTCTGTATGAAATACACTGAGGTGTTGCATTGTGCTCGTGCACTCATTTGGGAAAAGTGTGCATAAAGTGTGCGTGTATGCGTGGCAAGGGACTCCTGGTGCCTAAACCCCTGCGGTTCGCAATTCATTTTACCTCACATCCCCATAAACATCCTGCTGCAACTCCCTCATGGTGTGTTTATGAGCTCACTCTCTTCACACACACATTAAAGCCCACACAGGAGCCTGACTTCCTCGTGTATGATGATATGGGAATCACAGAGCAAGGTGTGCCATCAAAGGCAGATATTAGTGCAGTAAAAATAAAAGGAATGTTGAGCCATCAGCAATTATCTGTGAAGGAACCGTTGCACCTTGCTTTAATTTTCCATTTCGCACCGCAAGGCCCCACTAGTAATCATCTGCCTTCTGTTTTGCAGAGGAACAGGGGGCACGCTGCAGATGTGCAGCTGGCTGAATAAATGCAAACTCAACTAAACGAAGTTGGTCAAAGCATCATCTCACTCACGAGGGATAATACCAACCCTGATCCTCAGGACTGAGTCAACACAGGGCATCTGAAGACAAACATCCGTGATGATAAGGCCGGCGGGTAATGACTATAATGATGAGAAATTGTTTCCCCTGTGCCCCGCCCCAACATCACTGCCTCACAAGTTTCAGCAGAGTAGGATCAGTATCAAAGGTTGAAACCTGTCCCTGGCTATTTGTGATAGCGATGAGTAATTATCTTGGGAAAATAAACGAAAGCTGGCCTACATTGCTGTTAGAGGGACATTGGGTTTTAGAGGCATTTAAAGGAAAAGTGTGTATTTTTTAGCTGCCAAACCTCCAGTTTTAAACCTTTTGGAGATAAGGTGGAGTAAGATAATAAGTTTATTTGACATTACTCACTGCTGTCAGTATTACAAGGAAACTGAGTTGGTTCCCGGACTGAGAAATGAAAAAACAAAGATAAAATAACAGTAAAGTAAGTAAGAATAAGTCATAGATGACTCTACAATCGCATAAGAGTAAAGCAGTTTCAGAGTCATTAAAGAGTCTGCATTTATGTGGTCTGGACTGTTACAAACCTGTTGTAGGTTTGTAATGGGGACTAAAGCGATATCTAGTAAAAGTATCCACATGCGTTAACCTTAACAGATTTTTTCAACCACAAACTTCAGTGTAATGCTAGGATTTCATATGATAAACTAACACCACAGTAAAGCATAACCTCAAAGTGGAAGAAAAAGCAAACTTGGTTTTCAAGTTTATGAGGAGAAGAGGAAAGTAAGTAAGACCAGAGTATATTTGGAAGATTCTTTCGCCTGATCCCCCTTAAGGAGCTGAACAGCAGGTAGGATGGTCTTGCGCATGGGCAGTTATTAAAAAATTGACTTGGGCGTTTCTTAGCTACATTCCCACAACAATCGTCCATTTACCTTTAAATTACAGAATTTTTAAAATTCTGATGTGCACTTTGTAATAATTGAAATTAAAACTTTACATTTCACATTTTTGTCAGTGCTGGAGTCGATTTATGTGATGCAACCCAGGGCCCCCTCAGAATATTTAGCTTGGAGCCCCAAGAGACCCTTGCAGCACCACGGGAACAATCTCTCTCTTCCTGTGAGGTCTGCTGAAACTTTGCATGATCTCAAATCTCTTAAATCTTAAAAACTGCTCTTTTTAATTCCAGAGAGCATGACCAATTGGCCAGTCCTTTTTTCTATTGCAGATTTTGTTGTTTATGTTTTCAATATTGTGTTTTACAACTTATTGCTTTTTATTGTTTTGTTATTTTTATTGTCTATTCCAGTTTATACTCACCTGCACAACACTTAGGTAGCCTTTTTGGTTTTTAAAGCGCTTTAAAACAAATAAAGATTGATGAATGGTCATCTGCCGACCTGTTTGTCCGGTACGCAAACAGCAGGTGGTCCTGTCATTTCCTTCAGATGCTTCAACACCAGTCGCTCAAAGGATTTCATGACCCAAGACCGGCTACATGCCCGTAGTCCTGCATCCTGTTCACTTAACACCAGGGGGTCTTTAACTGTGGATCCATGGAACAATACTTTAAAGTGTTTGGTTATTCAGATGGGCAGTTCTGATAACAAAATATCATCAGTCATCAGAGGGTATTTGCCCCTGTGGGTGTTGACAGTTCATAAACAGTTCTTTGGCTCGGTTTAATTGTCAACTCAAATGGCTGGTAAATGTACTGTCAGCGACGTTGTTTTAGCAAAGTGAATCTGTTGAAACAAGGCAGTAAAAAACCCCAAAAAAACAGACACATCTTTGTTAGATGTAAATAGACCGCTTCATTGAGTTTGCAAGCCTTACATTACCAACAGAAACACAATTTGCCAGATTCAGTGGTGTACGGCACATCCCTGCTGTACTCTAAAGAAGTGGAAACGTTCCCTGGAATGACAAATCAAGCCTGTTTATCAACCTGATGACTGTGCATTTGCCAGAAGAACAGCACTTGGCTGACTGAATTGTGATAATTGCAAAGTTTGAAGACTTGGAGATTTTAGTGTGGGTTTGATTTTCTGTCTTTTTTTTGTCTATGGTGGTGGGGGGGGGGTTGATAGGTTGATAGGTTGATAGGTTATAGATTTTGTCTCAGCTCTCAGTTCCAGTGAAGGCCACTCATAATGAATGAGCATGCCAAGACATTTGGACAATGTCATGCTCCCCATTTTGTTGTAATAGTTTGGGAACGACCATTTCCTGTCCAAACGTAACTGTGTGCCAGTACACAAAGAAAGTTCTAGCAATTCATTAATGGGGGAGTTTGGTGTGAAGGAACCTGACAGGCCTGCAGAGAGCCCTGATCTACTTCATGAAACTACATTTCATGAAGAACATCTGACAATTTTCTCATTTGTACACAAACTCATCCATCCATCCATTTTCTAACACGTCTATCCCTTGTTGGGGTCACGACGGGGTGCTGGTGCCGATCTCCAGCTGTCAATGGGCGAGAGGCGGGGTACACCCTGGACAGGTCGCCAGTCTGTCGTAGGGCAACACAGAGACAGACAGGACAAACAACCATTCTCGCACACACTCACACCTAGGGAGAATTTAGAGAGGCCAATTAAAAGCAGTCTCTACTAACAGCCCAGTAAGAAGCAGCACCAGCAGAACTAGCAGAATTAATTTAAGAGTCTGTTGTTGTAGTCAGGGCTGCACAGTGACGTGGTTGGTAGTACTGTTGCCTTACAGCAAGAAGGTCTTGTGTTTGAACCCCAGGTTGAACATGGTATCTTTCTGCATGGAGTTTGTGTGTTCTCCCTCAGCATGTCTGGGTGTGAGCATACTGAGGGACACCACTGCCCACATTTACTCTGACTGTGCTAAGCAGGAGAGGTGGACAGGAGGCAGAACAGAGTGGTGCTGTCTCCACAAAAATAGTTGAAAACAAAATAAGGTTCAAACTACAGCACAGACAAGGTCCAAGAAGTACGAAAAATACATGATAATCATGCATGAAAAATTGACATCGTTAAAAGGAAATTGCATTAACGCACACTTACATTTACTATTGACTGCCCTAGCTTCGAGGTATATTTTTCCAGCGTTCACATTTCCAAGCCGTTTTCCATTTATCAACTCATGACTTTGTTAAAGTATCAGCTGTAGTGTAGCTTTTCTCACTACCCAATTACATACTGTTAGATACTGGAGAGATTACCATATTTTTCCTCAGCAAATATTTTTGTCTTGCCTATATCTAATAACATGCCTTCCACATTTTTCAAAAACATGTTGTTATTATTATTACTATAATTATTAATTTTCACAAACCTAATTTTTTTGGTGCCTCCAGCCCCAGCACTGGTACCCTACGAGCGTGATGCGTCCCGGCACAGGGTACGATTATATTGCTGAAGTGGGATGGGTCCGAGGCCAGGCCTAATACTGAGAAGAAGTGTACTTGTAAAAGAATTGTTGCACTAATAAGCATATGGAAATCTTGAGTTCGACTTTTCTCATCATTATGTTTTAAAGATCTTTTATTTTACATCTTTATTTTTTTCAATGTTATTTTGTTATGTCAATGTTAATGACATGAGGCTTGAAGTTAATGAAAGTGGCTTCATGACAATTTGGCTAATGAGGATTTGACTTAGAACTGACTTTGTTCTTTTGAATTTCGGTACAATAAAACTATGATCTATAAAAATACTACCCATATTTCTGTTTCATATTTGTATGACATTAAGAGGAGTAGCGGCACTCATTTCTTTCCACTTAAAGCACCGAGCGACGGTTTAGTGTTTTGTGAGACAAACTTCACTTTGATGAGAAATATTGGAGCGTTTTTATCTCTGATCTCATGTCTAAGATCTCAATCCACTGCAAGGATTAAGTAGATACTCAAAACAGAAGGAGGGATCATCATGCTGATGCTATAATGCACAGTGCTGAGCAATAACGATGTCAAGGCAAAACCTCAGCGTTTAAATTCCTCCTAAAGAAGGTGAGTGAACTGGAGTTCTGCCGGGGAGGGTCACAGCGAGACTGAACAGAGTTGCAGGACCTTTTTTGGTGTGTGAACACGACAGAACTCATGATTTATAGCGAAACTAAAACCTCTGACTCGCAATAGCAAATTAGATGACAAATGGTAAAGCAACCTCAGTCAGACTTGACTCACCACAGCCACATTTGACTTTATGCTGTGTTTTCCTTTGTGTGACGAGATGTGAGACGTTTTCCAAAGTCATATAACTGGTGTCGGAAAATATAAAAGAGTCAAGATAAGTTTCCGAGACAAGAGTCTCACTGCTGCATGTGTAAAGTCTAGAATACAAGAACAGCACTTAGAGTGTTAGTTTGCTTAGGACTTCTCCTACTATAATAAATAGACTGCATAGGAAATCTTGACCGTCTCACATAGGCCCAGTGGAAAGTTTGCATTACATTTTATCTCATCTCTCTAATCTAAATTATACATACCCGTTCAAGTGTATATATACATACATCTAGTCAAGGTTATTTGTATAGCACATTTCAGCAGCAAGGCAGTTCAAAGTGCTTTACATCATGAAAATATAAAAATATCATAAACACAATGAAACGGTCACAGGTTGTGAGACCAGTAACAAACTTTAAACTGTATGGTGGGTTGTTTCGGCAACAACGGGTCTTTAGCAGTTCAGTAATTTATAAACTAACAGAAGTGTTTTAAAGTCTACTCTCTGAGCTACAGGGAGCCAGTGTAAGGATTTCAGAACTAGGGTGATGTGCTCTATCTTCCTGGTTTTAATGGGATTTTTTGGGCAGACCTATGAAGACATTGTTGCAGTAATCAATGTGGCTAAAGATAAACGCATGGATGAGTTTCTCTAGATTTTGTTGGTACATCAGTCCATTAATTCTGGAAATGTTCCTCCAGTGATAGAAGGCTGACTTTGTAACTGTCTTTGTGTGTCCTTGAAGGTTTTGGTCTGAATCCATTACTGCACCCAGATCTACACTAACATCTGGTTAAATCTTCCTCTGCAAGTTGCAAGGAAGTCAACACAGATTTTGTGACAACTGGATGGTTTCTTGTGACAAACGTTGACCTTTGGAAAGGCCATTCCAGAAGCCTGGTCCGTCCCCTCCAAAACCCATGTGTGTGGGATCACTGTGGTGTTGGAACATCATATCGTAGTATCAGCCATCGGAACCATCATTCTCAGAGGAAAGAACTAAATAGGACGTTAAAGAACAATTGTCATCATTTAGGTTTTTATTTGTTTATTTTGGACTTTTCTTGGATCATCCTTCATCTCGCAGCCACTATCCAATCAGCTCAGTCTCCTTCCAGCCAACACCTTGCTCTTAATCAGATCCACCTGCTGCACTAATTAGCCAACTCTGTTCACCTGTCTACATATACCTGCCTCAGCCCACTCATCCCTGCCAGAACGTCTCATCTGATCTCATCTATTCTTTCCTCTACCGGTTCCTATGTGCTCAGCCAGCTGGAAAGTTGCCTGTGTCTGCATGTTGCACAACTCTTCCAGTTTTCCCGTGAGTTCCAGCCACTTGCTCTGCTCATTCTAGTGGTTCCCCAGTCCACATCGCCTAGTCTCCTGCTCTTCCCCGCCTGCCTGCACCTTCAGCCATTAATAATAATAATTGAACTTGATTGATCTTACAATGGAGAGATTCACTTCTGCATCTTAACCCATCCCCTTGGGGAGCAGTGGGCTGCCACTGTGCAGCACCTGGGGAGCAATCAGGTGTTGCTCAGGGACCCAGAGTGCAGGCTGTGGGGATCGAACCGGGTACTTGCAACCTTCTCAGAGCACAAGCGCTCTGCTCTAACCACTAGGCCACCACTCCCCTATTCATCTGTCAAGTCTGGTTCTGCTTGCCTGCCTCAGCTGTCACTACTCATCCTCACAATAAACCTTTTAAAAACGTAACTCTGTGTCTGGCTGAATATCGGGTTCACCAGCATCATCCATTACAACAATTCAAGAATCAACCAGGTTCAAGCCTGACGTGAACCCTAAGATCTTGAAAAACCACCATCAAAATTCACTATAAAGTGAGTTCAACATCAGCGTGGTCTGAGAAGTCACCTTCAACATCCAATGAAATGTACAGCTGCCCACGTGACAAAGATCAAACTATTTGGCAACCAGAAGTATGTTTGGAGGGATGAAGATGAGACTTTAACACCTAGGAACTCTGTACGAAAAGGCAAGTTTGGTTGTGGCAGCATCATGCTATTGGTCTGTTTAGCTGCCAGTTGGTACTAGTGCATCGCACAAATTGGATAGAATAACAACAAAGGAGGACTGCCTCCAAATTAATTAACTTGAGGATTAATTTAAGGACAAAAATCCCACATGCATATCAAAACGGATTTGGGAATGGAAAAAAAAAAATAAAAAACAGTATAATTCTGCAATGGCCATCACTGCAACCCAAATGAAATCAGACAATGCTTAAAAGCCACAAAGATCAGTTAGATAAACATCTATGGGTGTTGTTGTATATACTATCTAAGCCTGTATGACCCTGTGTGGATTAAAAAAAACAATCTAACTGTGTGAACCTAATTCCCATTGAAGTTGTTATTGTATAATTAAGCCACTCTGACACAAGAATGGTCCAAATCCATCTTCAAAGGCCAACAGTTAATATTATAGTAAAGCCTAAATAAGTGAGTCCAGACATTAAAGCCTGAAAAAACTGACCATAATGCCAGCTCCACTTCCTTCAGGTTTTTGCATGCAACAGAGCATACCAGCAGAAGCCTTTCGATTGGACTCGGGCTATTCTATAATAGTGAAGGCAAACAAAATACCCCGACATGTGCCAGTGTAAAATGCAGGGCAAATTTCAAAGAATGTCAGAAGGAAAAACATGCACTGGTCAAGTAGAACACACACAAAGTCCAGATAAAGGGTTGGACGAAGTGGTGGATAGCCAGAAAAAAGAGGCACATTAGCTACAATGGAGAACTTATACTGTTCATCCAGTAAAGTGTACTGACAGCATATGTGAATGTGGGACTCAAACACACATTGTATCATGCAAAAACAGAAAAGGACGGTGTTTTGTTTTGTTTTGTTTTGTATATGGCCAAATAATTCCTATTTATAGTAGTGGAGATAAAGTGGTTCCCCTGCAGGAATGTTAATCTTCCTAAGGGCTTTGGCCGAGAGTCCAGTGGCCCAGTGAGTGAACAATCCACAATCTGCAGTGCATGCTGGCTCTGAAGAAAGACGCAGCTCTGGAAAAGAGGAACTAGATGCTTTCCCTACACCATTTGTCAACGGCAACTTCATGGTGCTGTGTGTCCCAGTAAACCCATGACAGTACCAGAGGCACCAGTCAACCAGACTGAACTGTAAGTGAAGAAATCCACAGAGATCTATCAGCACTTTTAAATTTTAATGAAATCAAACACCCTGCCAAACTTTCCAGTGGCACTGAACCCCATCTTTCATGGTATCGTAAACATGAACAGTGTGGGACCTGAGGGGTCTCATTACTAGCATGTTTATTTGCTGCATTGGTTTAGGTTATGAACATTAAACTATAGGACATAATAATAAGAAATTACACAAAATTTGGCAGAAAAAGTCCTTTTGTGAACACTTCAGTTCTGCCACTTCACTTATTTGTGGGCCACTGCTGCAGCATCTACACAACTGTTATTGAAATACCACAGCAGACCCAATGCTAACATTACTTAATCTCGAGCAACCTATGTCAACAGTCGAAGATAGTGGAACGTCTAAATCCAACTACATCACCATGGTGACAGACTCTGCAAAGATAACCGGCTCGGTTGAAGGTTTTCTTGAAGAAACCCAGAGTTTCTATAAGTCCAAGCTCAGTTAAGGGAGGCTCTCCGATATGGGCTTCTCTACTTACTGCTTACTCACTGCCCTCCCTATACCACATGAAAAAAGAGAGGGAAAAGAGTTTATTTTGCAGTTCTAAGTCTTAATAATATTTTCCAATCAGCAGCCTCAATATCACTGTGACATTTAGCAGCCACTTCCAACCAGAAACCCCACCCTTGGGGCGATTTCCGTTAATTTGAAAATTGGCCCAGGCACTCCCTTACACAATCATGGTAATAGTCTCTGGGAGGGCTTGCCCCAACGGGATACTGTCACATGCACTGTTGCACGCTTGGCCGATACGTACAGCGCGCTCACACGTTAGTATAATCTGATTTGAATATCACTATGGTTTCCATGATAGCAATATATTTGGCAGATTATGCTAACAGTGATTTGAGAAATTTGTCAGGAGCTGCCACTGCTTTAAAGGTAGGGTCTGTGATTTTTCCGGACGTTTCCCCAAGTCCCTTTTTGAATACGTGTGCATGCGTAAGACCATCTCACCTCGCTCCAATGGGGGATTGCGTGAAAAAAATCTCACAAATCCACTCTGGTCTTATTTCTTTCTACTGAGGCCTTCCTCTTCTTCTCATAAACTTGTACGTGGTTTGCTTCTTGTGACTCTGTCATGTTCAAAGTCTACGGTGTGAACAGTGGAGCTACAATGAACGGCTAACACCGAAGCTAGCCGCTAAGCTAGCCGCTAAGCTAGCCGGATACATAAACAGTAAAAGTGTACATGCGCAGCCAGCAAGCGGAAACTAACAAGGAACACTCACACACACTGGCGTTACATGAGCACGTCAGAATGATTGCCATGTGGGACAACCAATAGATAAGGTGATACCCCAGGAACTCGAGGGACAGAGAGGAGTGAGGTCAGAACCAAAACTAACAATTTCCTGCCCTTCTGATCGAACAGCAAGGATTGGTTAGAGTTTTTACAGGCCTGCAGCTTTCACATGTTTCCACTTTTTAAACCTCCTTTTCTGAATATATAATTTATTGACTGCACTTTGAATCGTCTTAATACTGAAAAGTGCTGTATAAATAGAGGATAAAGGATGAAAGGACTATTTTACCCAGTATAACAAAAAGTGTTTTTGAACAGGATTACCAACTAAAGCTTGGATGAAATCTGCAGTCTCTGAAAAGATTTAACAGCATATGTGTAGCATACTACACAAAGAAGGCAAAGAAGTTCAACACTGGTAGTTAATAAACTGGCAACGCCGACCTGAAACACAGACTTCTAAGACTATTAAGTCACAAAGGTTGCTCATATCCCTAACTGGTTATAGAGTTTTTACAAATGAATCACAGGAAGACATAAATTTAGGAGAGGAAGGAATTTTGGGATGGGAATTTGGTTCAGTTTGAATTGGGTGGGACTGTCCATGTGTAACTGTCTAAAATAATAGCTTCCATAGGATTTGTAGTGGTAAACAGAGGGGGTGGGCAGCCCTTTGTGCATTCCTACATGATGAACGTCATTCCTCATTACAGCCTCCACCCTTGATTTCAGCTTCCTCTCGTTACAGTGCAGGTTCATCATATATCTGGTTGGTGTCGTGCATCACGTGGTCTGTGAGGCCCCTCATTAATTCTCAGCGTTATCACTTCAGGGCGGCCTGGTTAGTGTCTCACACCAGCCACCAGTAATTTGAAAGGTACAGTAGCCATATTCCTGCCCGCAGCTGTTCCTAATCAACCATTTACTTTGAGGAAAAGAAAAAGTACCCTGGGCTTCCCGTGACCAAAAGTGACCTTCAATTTAGATCCATCCAGTGCCTTGCAAAGCATTCATACCTGATGAACTTCTTCAAATGCTGGCATGTTACAACCACTAGCTTAAATATCATATTGGGATTCTTTGTGAATCCCCAACAAAAATTAGTGGGGAACTGTGATGCCAAAGTAAAATAATACATGATTTTCTCACAATGCCCGGGTGTTTGGCTTTTGATTTTCTTTATGATGTTCTTTAGGTCTTATTATTTAAACTTTTTACTTTTGCCATGAGTGTTTTGTCATATTAGTTCATTATTCTGTGTTTAATTTGTTGGATCTTTTTTTCTTAGAGCTCTGTTAAAATTGCTACATACTCCACAAGAACAAAGAGTTATTTTCTCGTAATCGGGGTGGGAAGAACACAAAATAAGTTTGCTTTGGCTCTGTCTATACATAGTGCACAAGACGCTCAGCTGCAGAAGTACACCCCACGTCACGTCTGATGGGGGAGTGGGGCACAGAGAGCCGAGCATGAGGAGAGCTGAAAGTTGAGAAGTAGACACACAATAGTTCACCGGTGTGTTCTGACGCTATTTGTAAAGACTGTGAACATCGGCGATGTGCGGTGCTATGAGGGCGGCACTGCCCTGTTTGGATAATTTATAGAGTAAATGTGGCAAATGAGCGGAATTAGCATGTTCCACCGCTTAAGCAACCAGAGTTGGACTGCGCGACTGCAGTTCCACAGATGTGTGACATTTCCGCTTCTCCAACTTAAACACACCTATCTAAGTCCTTTCCGATCACAGCCCAGTAGTCGGATACCCCTTGAGAAAAAAGTTCTGCCCAGATGTTGAGTTGAGAACATGCAAGGAGACATTCCAAGATAGGGCCGAAAGAACAAAATGACACCATTCGCTGTCGGAGCGAGAACAAATCTCTCGCTTCTCATGGAGTATGTAGGAGCCTTTAGCCTTTTCCTCTTGGCTTACAGTTTCTTTGTGTCTTAGTTCAGCTCCCTTTAAGTTAATTAGTCTCCCTCCCTCAGCTTCCCCGATTTCTTTCTGCCTCAGCTGTTCTAAATTTCCTCTGATTAGTTTATCTGGTCTGACCATAGTCGGTCCTTCGTAGAAGCACCTTTTGCTGCAATCATAGCTGCAAGTCTTTTGGGGGCATGTCTCCAGCAGCTTTGCTTCACATACTGGAATTTATAAACTCCACATAAAGTTATTCTTTGTGGAGTTTTATTTATTCGTTTTTATGTATTTAATGTTCATTGGATAGGAGCAGATGCAATAAACATATGTAGTTCATCACTTCAAACAAACTGAAGCCTGTGTATATATCATAGTGTATAGCCATGACTAATTCGTAACACCTGTCCCTACTAGGGCCTTTGACAGTTAAATAAGACTGGAAAATGAAATATAACAATAAATACAATAGCATGTCCAAAAAGTAAACATTATCAACACTTTTACCTACTTACTCAAACCCCCTAAATAAACTCAACAAAAAGCGTGTCTGTGAACAAGTTTCCAGTCTTGCCACAGATGATAAACTTTATTTAGCTCTGGGCTTTGAATATGAATATATTTTGATCATAAACCAGCCCACTTCAGCACCAGCTCTCTGTTTAGGCCCAAGTCTCAGGTGCTCTGTGGGCTGAAAAAGGGTTTCTTTCAGGACTTTCCTGTATATAGCTCCATCCATATTCCCCATCAGCGTTGTCTCATTTGAGTAAAACCAACATTTTCACAACATGATGCCACTGCCACCATGTTTCAACAGGGGAACAGTGACATGTAGTATTAGTTTGTTCATTTTCTTTCACACATAGCATTTTACTAACCTTGCCTGCAAGTTGAATTCTCGCTGTATTTGTGCTTTCACAAACACACACGAATCGGAGTAAAAGGGACTCAATTCAGACTTTTCTTTGCACTTCACAATTATGCACTGTGTTCTGTTCTGTCACATAAAATCCTAACAAAATATATTATAGTATGTGGCGGTGATGTGACAACATGAGCAAAGGTTCTATGGGTATGGATGCTTTTGCAAATCATTATGTCTCTGAACTGCTCTATGCAAAAAGTTCAGGGGTCTCATTGATGGGAGTGCATCGCTACTGGTCCAAAGCAAATATGCATGGTTTGATTCATACTGCCAAACAGATATATCAGAATGATGAAAGAACAAGAAAAACAGAGCAACCTCTTGGCTAGTTTTGGACCTCTTCAAACTGTGTACAACAGGGAAACAGTTTTTTTACTCATTTGATTCATGTTCTGGGCTGGAGTATCTGTTTTATGTCATGCATGAGCATGTGGCCGTATGCTTCTGTTTTGGTTTCATCTCAGTATACCCGGTTGGGCTCCCTGTGGGGAGTGCTGTCACAGAGCAGCTGGGAGAGCTGGTCTTATTACTCTGCTGATGGGAGGACTGCTGAGATGGGCATTCTTCTACAGAGGAGACGCAGAGCTTTAAATCACAATAAAAGTAAACAAAGATCAGATGAGGAAAGAAAGCCTAAAAAGAAAAGAAGTCCATGGTAAAGATTCTCTTAAATGTTGCTCAAGGGGAAGATGAGAGAGAGAGAGCAAAGAGAGAGTGAGAGAGAGAGATAAAACCCTTTTGTTTCCTTTTGATTCACACAGTACCGACATCTGGAGTCCAGTAACTGTATCTAATAGTGTTTCACTGAACAGCATGAAGAGAATTCACCGGAGTGACATGAAATGACTTCTGGAACACTGTTACACACAGCAGTTCTGCTGAGCCTGCAGCGTCCTATTTTTAACTTTTTGGCAACTAATCTACTTGGGATCCACATGGTGACGGGAAAAAGAGAGTAGAAGGGGAGATGAAGTGCTATATGAATCATGGCCTGAAGTCAGGAGTGCCTCTTGGCTCCATGAGGACCACACCATCAATCACACCTTGCAAACAGCCTCCTTATCCAGCAGATAAGGAGTTGCGACTTGCGTGCTGATTGTGCAGCTGTGTGTGTGCACATCTTAGACTGGAATCTGCCTCACAGATCAAAACGGACACACGGGCAGACAGCCTGAGTGTGTAAAGACTGACTTTGATTATAAAAAGTGAGGCAGTGGCCCTGCATTTCATTGTAGATATGCACACTTTGACCAATCCAAGTAACAGATTCCTCTTTCTGTCATTTCTGCAGTAATAACATAAAATTAATACTACAGAAGAGGAAAGTGCACTAGACACTAGATCGCTGAAGTGTTTAGGTACATTTAACAAACTTTATTGTATCGATTGTGTCTATTTCTGGTTGTATTGAATAGACTACTGATGCAGAGTGGAGCATAGTTTTGAAGTAGAAGAAAAATCATACATGTCTTTCTTATTTTTACGAATAAAAAGATGAAAAGAGTGTTGTGCATTTGTGTTCATCCCCCTTTAACCAGACCTACAACAATACCTTAGCAGGGCATTGTAGTAGTATTCATGATTTGTTTCAATAGTTTCATAAACTGTTTTTTTTTTTACATATTGATTTTAGTTAACATGAATCCTCAAGTTTATAAGTCACAGACAGGTTCTGTTTATTGTTTAGCTTTTCCGTTGCTCCTCATTAACAACCATTTGAAAGCATTTTAGCTAAATCAATGATTGTGTGCTTAGAGCAGACATGTTAAAGATGCAAATTCTGATCTTTTTTGTTGAGGCTTCACCATGCAATGTGACAACGCTGTTTACGGTCAAAAGAACGTTCCCCAAAAGGTGGTTCCAAAGTTTAAACCTATAACTAGTAACTGTTCTGTTTACCTCTGATAAAGGTGTCTTAAAACCTTAAAGGGGCCCAGCGTGCTTTACGAATTTCTACGCTAGTAGTGCACTCTGGTTGGATACAAAGGTTTTCCAATTAAATTATTGCACCCTGTTGGCTTACTATACTTTATTTTTGTGTTTACTCTTTGTTTTGAGTCTTTTTATTAGTAAAGAACGGACATTTGTGTAAATTTATCATAACAAGACTACGTGACAGGAAGTACAATATTACAGTCTGCTGGCTCTTACAGTAGCTGTGTCAATTGTTGCCTCGGCACATCACGTAACATCACTAATATATAGTATACAAATAATTGTTTTATAAATTTTGACGGGTCCAAAATATATAAATATTAACTTCTGGTTACAATCCCAAGGTTGACGCGAAAGGATTCTGTACCAATAGGAATAGTAGGTTGAAGTCACGTGAGACGGAGCTCGGGCATTGCCATAGTGTAGTAGCACAGAAATGGCTTCCTCTCTGCGACATTTCTCAGATTCAAGGACCAAAAGAAGCAAAACAAGGCTGAACATTGGTCAGGCGTCTGAGCGTTGGTGCCGATTTACTGAAGCAAAGGAGCTCAGAAGCCACACAGAGGTTGCTACTTTTCTTCTGCACAGGTAAGTAGGTGAGTAAGCATGAGTGCTCCGCCTACTGGAAGCCCAACACACATATGTATCAAACAGCGAGTTCTCTTGTTTCCCCCAGTTAGAAGAATAGGAAAGCGTTTGAGTATCTGTGTCACATATTGATACCCGGAGAAAACAGGAGGCTACGGATTCTTATCTTAACGTTTTTTGACACTTTGATCAAATCAAAAAAGTAAAGTATAATTTACAAAAAATTTTTTTACTTTCATTTAATTAATTGGGGAGTCACAAATTGTGGCTCTAGTAATCTTGAAACTGATTTACACTGTTATATTGTAATGGCTGTTTTTTTCCCCTCTCAACAAACGTAAACAACTTGAAGGTTGGATTTAGTTTTGTTGTTGTTGTTTTGTCAGATTAGGCTACTGATCCCTTTCAACAATGCATCAACCTGCAATCTAATCTACTTAGCAAGCCAAAGTACACCAGCAGAAAGTCGTTGTGGTGCCAGATTGTCCGCCTTGGTTACCTTAGTTATACTTTAGGTGATTGATTGTTGCTTACTTTTTGTCTCATTTTGTCCTAGAAATACCATTACCATTCTGACCACTTCCTGGCTCAGACCACAATAGCTATACTCACCGGGAAAATTCACCTTTGGGTGAGCATGCTGTTGGTCCTACATACAGATTCCACCCACTATAACTTACCTACTTTTCAACCAACACACCATATCGTATTGCTCACTTAGAGCCATGCATCGGTCAGACTAGTGCAGCCAACCAGTACAATACTGCAACATGCAAGTACCATTACGTCTTCAATCCAACTCCAATCTATCCATTAGTTCTTCACCAATTCCACTCTTGCCTTCTGCACAACATTCCCTGGTCTGCTGAGTAAGATCTGAGATGTCCAAGCATTATTTAATCTTTGAAGAGACTTTTGTCTCAACCTGACAGCCAGGTTACGTCTTTGAGTCAAACATTCAAGGGTCTAACAGTTTTTGAAGGACTCTGTGCAGCTTTGGATCTTCTGCACTAGTCAGACTGGTCAAACTGAACTGAATTGTTGTGCATTGAGCCTGGATTGACGGCTACAGAAGAAGGGGCTCATCTAGGGAGTCATTTATGCAAGAAATGCTCCTGACAGTGGGGTGAAGCTAGAGGTCAGAAGACTTTTGCAGTTAAAAGGGACCAAATGGGTTATAGACCACAGTGTTGTTATTTTTTCATAAAGGTGTTCAGGACAGCATGTTGAATTTATCTGCTAGTGTTTTGGGAGTAGCAGAAGATATTATAACTTGCAACAAATGAGTCCTTCCATGTGGCTGAATGTGACTTGCCTGTTGTAGACTTCTGAAATGCGCTGAGTGTGACAGGAAGCCAGAAACTATCTGTAAAAGAATTTTTAATATGAGACACGGTACTTCATCCCAGAACTTGTATTTATCCTGGCCTTTTCCTGTGAGTTCCAACTGTGAAGCAAAAGAGAAAAAAAACAAGTGTGAGAGAGAGGCTTCTAGAAAGAAACCTTTCATTTTTATTATTAAAGATAGGACCAATGAGTGTCTAAACCTTTTAACCCATATAGTCTCCACAAAGTGAATGGAAAGGTGTAACTATACCAAATTTCTTAACTCAGAAATCTTTTCTATCACCTTAAAAATTCAAATAGAAATACCTTTATTCTTAAGCAAAGGATAGAAGAGGAGAGAAAGCTCTGGTCTGGATTAAACCCCTTTATCCTAGCCATGATCTTATCAAAGCGTCACTGCGTTTACACTGTGAAACTGCATTATAATTGCTCCAAGTCTGAGAAAATTGGCAAAATTCCCAGATATTCAAAACATAAAGGCTAAGAGACATTTTCCAAAAAGGCAATAACAACACAGAGCAGCAATAGTATCTTGTTTCTTTAAAAATCTGTTAATGTTGAGGTAGATTTCCTTAGGCGAATTTCTTTTTACCCTGGTAAATGCAGTGGAAATACAGGGGGTAATAACAGCCCTGGAAAACTACCCCGAATCCAGGAAAATGTTGCAGTTGGTATAGGAAATTAACCTGACTCTCGCCAGATGTATGTCGCTCCGCCTAGCTTCACTCACATCCATCTGGGACCTCTCCATAGGAATTGCCTTTATTGAAGGCTGGGCCTTATCAAAAATCCTTGCATATGATTGGATAAGCCACTTGTCTGTCATCTTTATCAACGTGCTATTTCAACCACTCACACCGAAGCCAACCCGTGACGCTGATGAGAGCGACGCAGGGGAAAACAAAACTTTTTTTTTTTTTTTATGTGTTTGCGGCTCTAGTGGCACGCGTTTTATTGACAGCGAGCTGACAAGAAGAGGGGGGAAGACAGGCGGCAAAGCGCCGCGGGTCGGAGTCAATCCCGGGCCGACCGCGTTGAGGACTGTCACTACCCGATCCGTACCGGTAGCACGATCCGTACCATCAGCTCATTTGCGCAAGCGCAAACAGAATAAATTCCTGGTCGCCAAAAAAATTATGTAATTACGGTACTGAAAATACTTATTTCTATACTTAAATCATTAAAAAATGCTAAACTATATAAATAAAATATTGAAGACTTTTCTGAAAGAAATTGATACGTTTTACAATCTCTCCATTGTATTGCTTGACGTCATCATCGGATATGCTCCAGCATCCTCCAGTCCGGGAAGTTATCATTGCATAACGTTTATCTGTATTGTCTGAATGCACTCTGTTAGTTTTATTGCTTGTTCAAACAGGACTGGAAAATAATATTTAATCCTTAATTATACAGTGAATTTCGTTATACAAATAATCTTGTTCTAAACATTTATTTTATTAGAGAGTTAAAATTATCGATTGAGAAATTAGCGCCCTCTGGTGTACACATCATAAACTAGAGAAGACCTCGTCATTATAGTAGCCGCATTGGTTTTTTTTTTTTTTTTTTTTACAAAAACGAACAGGGAATAGAACAAAGAACACACACAAAGCGAAGGCATACCTATTTAAAATACATTTATTAAGCACAAAATTCATACATATGCAAATCAAATAAATGATAAAAAAACTCCTAACTTCAAAATCACATACGTTTCTGTACTCCTATATGTGTTTATAGCTGGGGGTTTATGTACTTTAAGAAATGATTTATATATTTTTATTTCCCTAACCACAACTGGGAAACATTTTTGCTATTAAAAAAAACAAAAAACAATGTATTTTTTATGTATTTCTGTTGTTTATTTTTTAGAATATGCATTATTGCCGCAAATACAAAGATATACAAAAAGAAACCCCTGCTTCGAAAAAATACAAAAGAATAAAAAAGTAAGAAAACCTAAATATTTCCCACCGGAAGTTATTCTGTTCGCGCACGCGCAAATGAGCTGATGGTACGGATCGTGCTACCGGTACGGATCGGGTAGTGACAAGGACTAAAGGCCTCCTAACATGGTTTGCGCTAACCGCTCCAGGGCGCTTCCGCCGCGGACGCGCCCTAGAAAACAAAACTTGCCAAATCCGGGCGGGAGAAAGGCGAAAACATAGTTTCCACCAACAAAAGCCTTCAGAGCCGTTCTCTGATGTTCTTTTAATGAAACAATACTAGGTAGATTGGACAACACGGAAGAAATAGTAGCATCAATGCTAATGCTTGCTTCCTCGATGCAAGCCGCCATTGTTGTTGGAATCTCACGGTCCCTTCTCCACTACGTCACATCCATGAAACTCCCGCCCTGCGTCCTGATTGGCCAGACCATAAAATTGGTTGGAGAAATCACTCTCTATGGGAGATGTCCCAGATGTATGTGAGTGAAGCTAGGCGGAGCGACATACATCTGGCGAGAGTCAGGTTAATAGGAAATAGGACTAACACTGAAATGGTGATTGTATCTAAAAGAAAAGTCTCAAAGAATGGAAGATTATAATTGTAAAAAAAGAAACCCTTTGGCAATCTACAGAGGAATTTTGTCCCCTTAAGGCTTAAGCAATGAAACGGGGACAGATCTGTAGGATGTTAATTTAAAGGATGCTCCATTGGCCCTGTTTCTACCTCTCATCGTACTTCATCCAGGACAGGAACGAGTAGACAAGAGTTGTTTCTTTTTTTACTATTATTTAACCAAATAATATTCTATTTAGAATAAAAACTTCCTTTCCAAAGGAGATCTAGTGAAGAAACGGTGGTACCACATAAAACCGAAACTGAAAATGTTACACAAGTAAAACACAAAAGGGAAATACTGACTGCATTTTTAACAAGATATGATACAAATTACAATTGGAATACTAAAAACAAGTATATGAGATGGAATCAGCTTGATATACTCAAAATTTTGCTTTTAAAGCACTTCTTAGACAACCTCTTCCATGAAAAAGGAGGAGAATTAACAAATGCTCTTTTCCCGACCCTATCGCATGCATAAGGAGTAGAAAACAACAGATAGACCGGCAATCCAAAATGAGTCAAGCCTAGTATTTCATAGTGTTATGAAAGTTTAAGTCAGCGGTAGACCAAGACTTGCCTCATAAATAAAACTGCACCAATGGCTGAAGGCCATTCCAGCCTGTGTTATAAATCGCAATGATTTGTCAAAGTTTTTTAATTTTTAGTGAAGCATGGTGAGCAGAGTCAACCATACACACACACTGAGCATTCATATACAAAACATCCCCATCGTGCAGTAAAAATTAAAAGGGGAAGCAAAAAGTCACTCATCACTTTAAAAGAAAAACTATTTATTTCAATTGTAAAAACAATATAAGTTTTTCACAAGGCTGTGTGGTTCATATGGTTCATATATGAAGTATCATCAATTCAGATACCAACATATAAACACTACTTGGATAAATTGAAACCCGCAGACAAAATACATTTTGGTTCAGATTTCTGGCATCTTAAAAAAGACATAAAGCTGTTTATGCAAATACTATTTTATGAATGTTTACATTGGCATCATGTTTGCTTCGGACAGATACAAAGATGCCCGGGGTTATTTGCACAGAAAATGGTGGCGATGCACCGTTGCTGATCTTCCTTTGCGAAACATGCATCAAGCATGGAAAAAATAAATAAAATGGTCTAAACTGATGGAATATTTATGCTTTTTATACTATTTTCTTTTATATTAGACAGTTGCTCTGACAGGGAACACTTTACACGTTTTGTATTCAGTACGTGTTTCTCAGCAACAACCCGCCTCCATCGTCCTGTGTAAATAATCCTCAGCTCCAGTGCATGTAAATCTCGGCCTGATGCAGACGTGATGATCGTTTAATTGGTTCATAAACTAGCATCTGTACAAACTTCCAAGAACCTCAATGATGTTTTTAACACTGGGGTTGTTTTGAGACGCTAGAAGGCCATTCTGGTCTTGGAACCTTTCAGGCGAGGTGTGAGCTTCAGTAATCTGGATCCATACCAAATGAAGAATTCGAGAGAGTTTTCTTTGTTGCTTATAATCTTAAAAAAAAAAAACCTGACTTCAAATATCCTGAATTTCCCCTTCAATGAGACACTTCAAGCATGAGTTGTTTTGGATGGCATACATTATTTCTCTAAATTAGATTCTAATTTAGGAGTGAGGGGGGGGGGGGGGGGTCAATTTGCCTCGTCCGTCAATATTGTGACTACTCAAGAACTAATCCGTACCTCCGCACTTTCAGGAAATCAGGAAACAGAGCCATCTCTTTAGGTCCAACATGAAGGGATCACGTGTTAGCTGTTTCAATAACTCCTTTGTCCCATTATCACTTTATGATAAAACTTTAAACTATAAATAATCACACTTTATGTGTGATTATTTATAGAAATATTTAAAATGCACTGGTAACAACAAGATCAAGTTTCAGGTAAGATTGGAATTCGTTCCTCCAGGAAACAAAATATCCACTTATAATTCCTGAACTTTTGTTACAGTGGGGAAAATGTCTTCTGGACAAGAAACCGCAACCGTTTCAGATGTAATTGTACAGTTTTCTGCCCCATGCCAGTTCATCGCTGTAACAACTTCCACCTGTTCCCAAGAGCATCATACGTGGGGGTTGGATTTCCCCAGCAGCGTTATTTACAGTAGATGAGAGATTGCTTGTTGGAAAGGTCCAAAAAGGATTTCGCTGCCAATGATGCGGTCTCTGTTGAATGTTAAAGCGAAACAGCAAAGAAAAACAAGGCAGGTTAGTTGTGTGTGTGTGTGTGTGTGTGTGTAAGAGGGAGAGAGTGTGCGTGTGTGTGTGTGGATGGGGTTGGGGAGGGCGCATGTGCTCTGCCTCTGTCACACACACGCAGAAAGAGAGAGAGAGACCCTGAGCTGCACCAGCAGCAGCAGCAGCAGCAGTTTACCGTCTGATCTACACATGTCTGGACCCAGCAGCCGGACCCTCTCACCCTGAAGCCATGGTTCTGCCGCTCCATGCTCCGTCAGCGCGCAACTGAGGCTCACGGACACCAGGGGGGAACCTGACCCGGGGGACGCTTTGGAGCGACTTAACAGTGATTTGTTTGTGACGATGGAGACTTTGTTCTACCTTCTCGCCTTCGTGCTGACCCGGTGGTGTTCGGGTCTCGGATATGCCGCCGAGTCCAGCATCCAGGCGGGTCAGAGAGCGGCGAGCAGACACAGGTAAGGCCGGGGGGGGGGGGGGGGGGGGGCGAGTTTAAAGCAAGTTTTTATCACTTTCTCTTGTCTTTGTGGATAATGTTTGGACCCGGCGTCAACGCGTCATGACGTCAGTTGTAAATTAAATGAATGACCGATTAATTTGTCAAATATAAGTGTTTCCATTCTGCAGTGCTTTAAAACATCCGTCCTCCCTTACACTGTTTGGCTTCTCCTCACGTTGCAAACATGAGATTAAATGTGTTTTACTTGGACTTTATTTGAAAAACCAAAACAAGAGTAAAAAAGGGAGAACGAATAAGCAAATAAATAAACAAATGGTTTTCAACTGGTTTTAGTGGCATTAACCTTAAAAGTGTCTGACATGTTTACATTATGTAAACAGTCCTCCTGAGCTGATACGTTATAGATCCACTGTGCTGCAAACACAACAGCAAATGTTTTAAGGTATTTCTGAACATTTGTGCTATATGTGTGAAGAAGGTATAGAGACTTAGCTTTTTTTCCTAGCCTTTTTTAGTAAATCTAAGCTAGATTGGAGGCAAAGTATCTTTGAAATGCAGTCTTGCTTTAGACTCCTAGTTGGATTTGGGTCTGGACTTTGACTGGGCCATTCCAATATATAAATGTGCTTTGTCCTTCTGGAAGATAAACTTCTGTCTTCCTCCCAAGTCTTCTGTAGCCTTAGCTTCTAACAGGTTTTCTCCTAGGATGACCCTTTATGTGTCCATCCATCTTCCCAGAACCTCTAACCAGCTTCCCTGCTCCTGCTGGGGAAAAAAAAGATCGCCCACAGCATGATATTTCCGTCAACATGTGCCCTGGAGGGGATGGCGTGTTCAAGGTTATGGGCTGTTAGTTTTGTGCCCATCAAAGCATTTTCATCGCGTAGGCCAAAAGGTTCACTTTTGGTCTCATCTGACCGGATCACCTTCTTCCATTTTTAACGTGTCTCCTACACCGCTTGGGACGGACTGCGACTTCACTTGGCTTTCTTTCGATGTTGGCTTTTCTTTTATCAAGGCCAGATCTTTAGAGAAGTACAGCTACAAGTTGTCCTATCAGCAGTTTATCCCACCTGAGCTGTGGATCTCTGGCTCGTCCAGAGTTACCACTGACTTCTACATAGGCATGGGAATGTCTGGTTCTAATGTTCCAAATTGTGTGAGAGCACTTTTAAAGGTGCTGCATATCAATTTAATGTGATATCACACTCTTGTGATCTGGCAAAAACTGAAAAATTGTCACGCATAAGCGATAAGAAGTCCCTTGATTACAAAGTCAGTATATTCTGAAGGGAAAGGACCTTTGGTGTTTGACGTGCTCTTTACAGGAAATATCTCATTGGTTATTAGCGCTCCTGCTCAGTGGGCACTCTAGAGAGAGCTGCATGAGTTGATGGGTGGGTGGTGTTGTTGAGTTTCGTGGGGCCCTGAGATAGACAAGGCTTCTAAGGATTACAAATATTTACTGTTCCAGAGCCCTTAGTGCAAAGTTTTCAGGGGGTCCATGATTTCTACAGAGGCCCCCCCTGTCAGCCTTGCGCTGAAGGAATCCGTTCCATGACGGTGGAGGGTATCAACGAGGAGGGTGGGGCAGTAACACGTTGCACGGATAGTTAATGGATGGATAGTTAATGGATTTAGGTCAAGAAGTGTAATGTCTCCCCCCAGTTTTGTCTTAAACTGTTCACCTGAGTCTTTGAAAATATGCTCCATCAACTGAAAAAAATCGTTACTCTCGTGATATAATTTATATGTGAGCCATAAATGAAACATTTTGCATTACAAACCCCGGCACACTTTGAATCAGTGTCTCATCTAGTACTAAAGTGACCTCCTAAATGGAACGCTTAGGAAATTATTTAGTTTAAAGTGACGAATGGTCACTTACTGCCAAGACTTGAATATTTTTGTTGTGCACCATTATTCACCTGAAGAATCCTTGTGTGGAAGGAGGCCTCCCAACCCCACCTCCATGAGTGTAAATCTGAGTGCGCACGTGTGGGTGCCTGCCGATTGTGTGTTCGTAAATCGTCAACTTAGCAGATTTTGGCAAGCCAGATGAGTGGTGAACTGGATGGTGTCCATGTGCGAGTAAAATAAGGCTCACAAGAAAATGTCAGTGTGAATGAATGACAGATCTCCGTCCATGTGGCGCTCGTCTGCTTGTTGGCCTGCATGGCACGGCAAACTTCTGGGAGCAGAGCTTCGACTAGGTTTTCCTGCTCAGTTTGGCACAGTTTGCTCCTGCTGCTGCTTCTGCGGTTGCACTGGCTGCCTGAGTGATGAGATCTGGTCCCTCTGTTGGTGTGTGAGGAGGCCTAAACTCTTGATTGCTTTAAAGTAAAGCAAGTAAAGCAAGTAGAGAAAGAGGAAAGCAGGCAGGGGTGAAAAGTATGGATGAGACAAGCAGAATGGATAAAATGAACGTTTTTGTTTGGAGAAAGATAAAAGAAAAAAGTATTTTTATTCAAAGTAAGCAAGCAGGCGTGACAAGACGGTATGAAAGAGAAACAAAGGGTAGGGGGGAGCAACATGACGGGAGAAAAGGCAGACTGATAGGATGATGAGGGTGGTTGGTTTGTTGTTGAATGCCTTCCCCGTGAAGGAGTCTACTTGACTGGCCTGTGCCTTACACACACACACACACACACACGCACAATGTGACGCATCAGAAGGAAGAATGCACTGGCCTGTGGCAATTCGGTTTGCCCCTCTGACATTTGTTTGAACTCAATTGATCTGTTTTGACAGATGTGTGAAGTATTCCAAAAGTGGCAAAGGCTTTTAAATGAGGTCTTAAGGGTTCTGGGAGGACCCAGAGCTGTTGGACACATCTCCTGCCAATGTTTCAGTGCTGCCCGTCATCCTGTAAGATGCATCAAGCATAGAGGATTAGTTAAGGCGAGATAAGTGGACTGCTCATCTGTTTTAGCTTATTTGATGGACAAGGTATTCCATCGTCACATGATGGTAGCAAGAAGTGGAAACAGAAAAAGGATTCATCAGCTCTCTCTCATTATCAATGACTTGCATCTTCAATCACACATTTGTTCCCAAACTAACTTTGGCCTGCTCCATTGTGGTGTGCATAAAAGTAGGAACTCTAATCTTTTCTTTCTTGGTCATTGGAGAGAAACTTCACAGAATCTACAGTAGCTATGCTGCCAGCAGGACCAACCCAAGAACTTTCTCATCATGGACAAACGATGTTAACTAACACCTGTGGTACAACACGTTGAACGTTTAGCCAGGCCAGACTTTGAACAACAGAACTCTGTAACATCAGAGGTTAACAACAACAACAAAATTGATTAGAAAAAAATAAATTTAGGCTACTTGAATACACTGACTACAAAAACTTATTTTACGAAACAGTTCCGGCAGTAGCAAAGACAAGCTTGTCTATAAACTGCTACTGAAGGAACAGAAGTAAGCAAAAGACCAGAGATCTGCATGTTCTTGTGTATTAATAGCGAGGAATGGAAGGTGTGTTGTGCCACTTTTCAGGTGTGTGTTTGCCTTAAATCCTCTGGGTAGCTGGTTGCAAAGACAGTCTGTCATCGCTACATAACACCTTGAAGGAGCAAAGCCGGCTCACCCTTTCAAAAATCATCTAAATGTGTTGTGACCACCTCAGTTTGCGTCTCTGAGGGGGTTACAGTGGCAGGTTGACTTTACCCCCCCTTTCCACTTTGGTCCTTTCAATAAACACACAGAGATGATAAGGCTTCTAAGGCAGCTTGAAGCAGATTGTGAAAGAGGTTAGAGATATTGTTTTTCAATAGTAGGGTGCCTCAACAGAGTATGGTGTATTGTATCTCCAAGAAATCCACCGCTTTTTTTCCTTTCTGCTTACGTGCATGACTAGAGGCACCAAGAGGATGTTGCCAAAAGGAATTGTGGTAAAAGTTGGAACAGCAACTTCACAGACAGGAGTCGGGCATGAAAATGCTGTAGAGTTTGCCAATATGGGCACGGTAGGCCAACAGCTGTCTGTAATTCAGCCTCCATTAAAAATTGTCTCGGGGCAAACTAATGAATGTCAGTGGGTCCACTGTGAAGAACTACAATCTCTTTGTTCTCCCCCCTTTGTGATTTATTAGTCTTTAATTATTAGTGCATGATAAAATACAATAGAATTGTTTTCAGTGACAGTTTGCTTGTATAATAAGAAGATTTACATGTTCGTCTAATCTCGGAAAATTGGTAAAATAAGTTACTCATTTATTTTTAACCTTTGACTTTTAAAAAGTCTTACAAGTTATGAGAGAACTGATGGTGAAACAGCTTGAGAGTAAACCATGGCTTTAATTGGACTGGATTTCTGTCTGCGTTTGAGTGCACACAGCTCCAGTTTCTGGCTTTGCAAAAGGTTATGTCAGCCAGCTTATCCAGACTTAAACATCTCTCAGGGGTTTTCATTTAGGACCAACATGGAGTTGAATTATGTGGTTTTAAGCAAAATTCCTCTAGAGGTATAACAGCAGCAAGGGTGTATACCTTGAAAATCCCTGCAGACATCTACACTCTGCTTACATGAGGTAAAACAGGGTATACCATTTAAACTGCTGATGATGTTATGTAGGACATTGCAAATGATGCAGCAAGGTTTGAGGCTGACCAATAGCGGAGAAGCAGTTGGAGAAGGAGGCATCACAGAACATCATTTGGCACTTGTAGAAGATACTTTCAATCTTGACTCTAGATGTGCTGTTCACACATATGTTTTTATTAATCAAGGACTTATATGAAATAGCTGGAAGAGGTTTACCTACAAATGTTCGGGCAGTCACAGACTCTGTGATTATGCACAACTATATGGTGAGATTGTTAGGCAAAGGTTACATACTGTTTTAGCACACATTATGGCATATTCAAGCCAGCTTTATAGCGTGTGGTAAGTATGCATTGCATCTATAAAGGTGGGTTTTGTTGTGGAACTGCCATCTGAAAGGAGTGAAAGTCCTGTAGCTGGAAGACCTCAGAACTTATCAGAACAATCTCCTTAACCATGAGCCCGTCTATATTAGTCACAGAGGTCAATGTTTCTGATGTAATCCCAGATTTTCTTTGTTTCATCTTGGTTGGTGGCTCTGGCATTCATTAGACGCCAGCTTTCCTCCTTCCACATAATATAGTTTTAGAGTGCTGCACATAGGGTGACCCCCTTCAAGCTTTATGAGAAGCTTTGATGTTCTCATATTAGAGATAGTAAACTCTTACTCTAAGGTTCTAGTAATCTTTTAATTTTACCAATATGCGTCTTTTGACAAATATACTTCATTAAGATCATATATTAACATTAAAGTTGCCCAGCCATAGCGCTGGCTTGAACATGACAGATAATCTGTACAGGTAACTAAAGTTTGGGGTGACGGTAAGGAGGTCTTCCAAACTAAGATTGGTCATCAGAATACTATTGGCATCATACAACCAGCTGGTCAGCATTTCTAAGGGTGTGATTGCTGTTATACCAATAAAGGTTTTCTACTGGTTATTGAGAGGAGTATAAAGAATTTAAAATGCCATATTCAATAAAATGTAAGTAAAAGCATTTTTTTCCAAAATTCAAATTCCTTTCACTTTGTTTTTATCACAGTGAGAGAGATTTCTTATTTAATCAGAAATTAACTTCTTTGTTGAGGGAAATAATTTTAAATCTAAATTTGCCAACTGATTATCTTAATAAATGGATATACCATCTACTCATTCTTGCATGTGGACATTGGCATTCTTGTGTCTCAGATCTGGGTTATTAAGGTCTATGCAGTATTACAGCTGTTGATGGCACTATATTACATTACTTAATGGCATACAGTATATGCCATAAACTGTTCCAGTAATTTCAGTCCCCAAGGACTCCAATGTAATACTTTACTCTGTGATTGGTCCTACTCTGCTTTTCACTTCATTTAAACTGTGGCATTAGAATTACTAAAGTTGCCCAATATTAGTAAAATATGCATCTGCGATGATATTTTGAAATATTAGAAAGACAGTATCGGATAGCCACATTCTCCCCTTTCTTCCTTTTCTGTCATCAATTCTCTTTCCTACTCTCTAAGAGTCATTTAAGCCAGAAGGAGCCTACAATCTGTGAGAGTAAAGGCAGTAAAAGTTCATGCAACTGGCAGATGGAGTATTTGTTTGCAGAGTGTTAAAACAATGCACCATTAAATATATTGTGAAGCTCTAGAATTAAAAGATTTCCTTAAATAGTGACATACAACTGTGCTGACCTCAGCTACAGATGTTGAGACTTGATTTAAAAACAGTTGTGTAATAGAAAGATGCTTCTACTTATTTACAGTGTTATAGACATGTTATTGGTTATATATTAATTTAAACACTTTTGATCTGACCCTTTTTGTCTTATTTAAGTTAATATGTTACACTTTCATGGGAAAGTCAACCTTTCACAGAGCTTTAGCAGTGAACAGCCTTGGGCAGGGTGTGCACTAACAGCCAAGCAGGATTAGGGACAAAGCAGCGTGGATCCAAATGTCTGAGTGAAGTGCCACTAAAGTTACAACATGACCCCATAAACAACTGAGAGCAGTATGATTATAGATTAGGTATACTTAACCGATACTGGTAGTGGTCTTAGTTAGGAGGAAAGTTTTAGGCTCTTATTACCAGCAAGGCATTGTGCTGATGTATCAGGTAATACGCTGCTATACATGCTTTTTGGTGCGGTTATAAAGAATATAAGACCTATAACCATCCATCCGTCCGTTCGTTCGTCCGTCCGTCCATCCATTCATTGCTGTTTTAGATAAGTATACAGCTTTAACAGCTCCAAGAAGAAAACCTACACATCCTTCTCCTTAGAGGCACTCTTCAACTCATTCTGGAGGATTCTAAGGCTTTCCAGTCCACCAGGTCAATATCCTCCCCCTCAGTTTGTTTGTTATCTATGCCAAGGTCTCCTGCTAGCAGGCCGTGTACAGAAAACCTCAAAAGGGTAGTGCCGAGGAGGTAATCTGATCACATTTCTGGACCACCTCCTCTGACTCCCTTCAATGTGGAGGAGCAGCAGCCCTATGCTCCCCTTGGATAACAGAGTTCCTCTCCCTTTCTCTAAAGGCTAAACCCAGCTAGCCTTGGGTAGAAGCTCCTTGAATCCAGTCTCTTATTCTTTCTGTCATGATCCATAACTTTTGACGATTGATGTGAGTTGAAACATATATGAACTGGCAAATCAAGAGCTTTTCTCTTTGTTTCAACTCATGATTTACCACAACAGATTGAACAGTTCCCATATTACTGTAAACGACAACCATCACTCCTGAAGAAGTCACCAAGATACTTGAAGTCCTCTGCGGGGGGCAGAGACTGACACCTGACACATAGGCGAGTAGTCTACCTTTTTATTACCAGTGAGTATGATTTCATGTTTCTTGGTTCCATCAGGAAAATGCCCCAAAAACATTCCAACCCTTTAGTTTGGGTCACTTTCTGACTGCACTTGTAAAATCAGACCAAACTGCATGGACAGCATTGCACAGTGACAACAGCTGGTCTATTGGTAGCGCCATTATAAGAAGCTGCCTGCAGTGAGCAGAAGGTGAGGCAGAGAGTTATTCAGCATGTTGCTTTGGGTACTTTAGACAAAAGTAGTAGTACTGGAAAATAGTTCAGGAGTCAGGGTAGGTACTGCAATGATTTAAAAGTATTCAGATCACAGGTGGGTAAAAGAGACATCTCTTGCTCTCTCTGGTTCACTTCTTTTGGGTCGCTGAACAGTCAATTGCTTACACTGTAACAAACTCACCCAGGGTTCACTTGAAAGTAATCCAAGACCTACGTTTTCAGGAAGAACAAGATTTGCTTGTTTGTACTGAACCAGAGTTTGTGCACCAGCACAAATGAAATCTGGTCCCTTCGAAGCCGACCAAACAGCTCTTGTGTGAAAGTTATGGACTCTCTATAGCCTTTCTGACCCATCAACCCTGTCTCTAGCCATATTACCTTAAATCTGACTGGTTTCATTCTTAAGAAGCAGTTACAATGCATTTCCTGGATATTTATTTCCTGCAATTCAATGAGTATTGTCACACAGTTACACCCCATCAAAAAGTACCAATGTGTAGTCAGGAAATAAAGGCATAACAGGATTTTCCTCTTCTTATGCACTTAGAGTATGTGTGTGATTTTTGCACACTGTTAATTACTTCAGTAAAGAATATCCTTGCTTATGGTAATGCTGTGGGAAAGGGATTGCGTTCCAAACTCCACCATTGTCACCTAATTAGCATATCTTCCAGCATTCACGGCATTCAAAAGCTTTATTATGTTTAAACAAACTTTTGGTGTGCCGAAGAGGCTTGGACCGCCTCCCAACAGTTATCAAATCCCACCCCATAACAGAACAATTGAAACTATAAACCTCCTCTTAAAGCCTAAATGGAACAGCATGGGGAGACAGTCTTCAGAGAGGATAGTAAAGTTTTAGCTAGCAGAGGTTTTTTTTTAGGGCAGCTGTTATTTTAAGGCTTTGTCCTGACTCAAACAAATTCCGCCATAAATGGACTAAAAGTGAAGCACCAAAAAAGCCCCGAGATGTCAACACTTCATATCTGAGGGCTGATACTGAACCAAACTGCTGCATCAGAGCCTCCTGTGTATATCTCCTTGACCGTCAGGCTAAACAATCAGACGGAGGTTTACATAGGCCTGCTGTCCCTTGATTTTGGCGCAGCTCCAAAGGGAAAAGTCAGCGCTCGCCTCTCTGGGTGTTTGTCTCTCAGAGTGTGATCACTCGGGCAAGAGTGAGTTCACTCAAGTGTTTACGCTGTCATCTGTGACAATATGTATACCTTTGGTTTTGTGCACAGGGGTATGTCTTTACAAGAGCGTTGTAGGGGTGCTTGACCCTGAGTGGGTCATAGTTCAAACGATGAGAAACGCCCCTCCCTGAACAGCCTTTCAGGTCTCTGTCTGGGGATTTCCTTTAAAGCAAAATGAAAGTTCCCTCAACAATAGGCGCCGCCAAGTGATCGCTTTGTCAAAGCCTTGAACCCCAGCCCTCTTTTTTTTTTCTTTCGTTAATTCCCTCTTCCTCCTACGTAGTCTCCCTGTCACGTTTGCAACTGAATATTCCTCGTTTACACACAGTTCTTCCCTGTAGGGCTCAAGCAAATACGCTGTGGAGTAAAATGGACCCAGCATGTGTGGGTTGAGACGTCAGAATGTAACTTCCTGCTCGGCTCTGAGGCTTCTGCTGTTTAATTAGAAGTGAAATTTATTGGAGCATAAAGCGATGCCCAGACAGGTGCAACGTTTCCACTCATGCTGCGTTATGGCTGTGTAAATGAAATGAAAGCTGTGCAATGGGTGTTTCACTGCTAGGCGCTTGGACTTGGCTGTAATGAAGACCGTCCAACATGTACCAGGTACCACAAGTGTTTGTTTCCCAAACTAACTAAATTCAGCATTCTAAAATGCTGAATTTACTTTTTATTTTAAAGTAGGTCTGTGGCACACTTAGCAACAGTGCAGTATTTTTTTCCTTAGTCCACATAAGATGCTGTTGATGTTGTCTCTGGTTTAGGAGAGGTTGAATCCAATAATTGTATTTTTATATACTGCGTGATGGCTCTTGAAGCTCCTACTCCAGCTGCAGTCCACACCTCCCCCAAACTCTTGAATGAGCCTTCCTTCATAATCCTCTCAAGGCTGCAGTTGTCCGTTTTGTTTGTTCATCTTTTTCCGCCACACTTTTTCTATCCATTGAACTTTCAATTAATATGCTTGGACACAGCACTCTGTATCCAAGCCAGCTTCTTTAGAAATAACCTTTTGTGGCTTACTCTCCTTGGAATTAAGTAAGTAAAATTCTATTTGTATAGCACCTTTCACAGATACAATTACAAAGTGCTTCACAAAACACAAAAGAAAAGCACATAAAAACATGACATCAAATTAAAATCAAAAGCCCGTCTATACAAATATGTTTTTAGCTGCGTTTTAAAATGGTCAATACAATCCGCATGACGTAAAAACAATTGGAGATAATTCCGCAGTCGGGGTGCAACAGCTTGAAAGAAGCGATCCCCGCGGGTTTTAAACCTAGGATGTGGGGCTAACAAAAGATTCTGATCAGAAGACCTCAGAGCTCTGGCAGAAGTCTGAGGCTTAAGCCTGCCAGGAATATATTGTCCTCACCATGCAGGGCCCTTAAAGTCAAAACAAAAAGTCTAAACCGGAGTCTAAAATTAACTGGTATCCACTGAGGAGCGGCTACAACAGGCACGTTTTCTCTGTTTTCCAGATTTATAGGAATGAAACACAGGAAAGAACACATCAAAACAAACAAGAGAAGGCCAATTGGTTTGGTTTGCAGCGTGACCTTTTTAAAGGTAGCAGCCACGCAGCAGAAAGCGTGCGTGCAGGAACACGCACAAACAACCCTTTTGTGTTGTTTGGGGGGAAGGGCAGAGGTCCACCAGCATTTATAAAGGCTCCTGTGACCTTTATTTAATCGTGGAGAGTGACAGGAAGGAACGAGGACTTTCAGCCCATTTCATGTGGACTGCCCGCCCAACCAGTTGAGCTGCCCAGCATCCAACACCCACACGCACTTAATTGGTTTTACGCTCACACTTGGTCCTCCTCTAACGGACACAAAGACCTCTCTCACTGAATGCTGGGATGAAAAGATGGAAAATGAACTCACTGGCGGTATGCGTGGAAGCTGCCAGAAAGGAGCCAGTTGTGTATGGATTAAGAGTGTCTGTACGCACATCTGTGTCTGGTCAGAAGTGAAAAAATGACAGAAGGCTTGTTTGTGTAAGAGCAGTGGCTGCTCACCATCAGATGAGATAGGGCGTGTGACTTGTCAGCCTTATCGGCTGTGTGTGACTGTGAGTGAGTCAGGATGGTAAACATGATAGAGGTTTCACTGAATCACTGGGGCAGAAACAACACAGTTGGACTACATGGGGAAACATCTGAACTTTTCTGATATACCGCTGATTTTTTTTTTTTTTTGGGCTCTCTCTCCTTTCTGTGTTTGTTCAGCTCCTGATGGTGATGTTAGATTCCCGTTTCTAAAACCCGCCCTCCAACATGCACTGTATAATAAACAGAGACCAGAGCAAGATAAATTAACAAACCCAAACAGCAAGACATAGTTAGGAACGTTTTGTGATCCCAGTACTGATTTTTTTCCCTACCTTTCACTAGATGGATAAAACCACGGAAAATCCAAACAGGAATGTAATACTGGACCACAGCAAAGAACCACAAGTAGAAAAATAGGGATCTCCAGAACTGCTCAGATCAGTATTCGATGAAATGACGCTCACTTATGCTGGAGCTGATTCTGGCTCCAGTCTGTGCTCAGCGCAGCTGAATCTGTTTCAAAGTTCCAGCTCTCAGCAACATAATATGCTGTGAGCGTACCAGATGAGCACAGTTTCCATTGGAAAGACCACTTTTTAGAAAGTATCTCAATGCAGCCGTGTTTTAAACAGAAAATAGGGCTTGGAGGATAATGAGGAAAATATTTAGGACAGCCGTGACCTAGGGCCTAATTCCTACCTCTCAGTATGCTCTAGTGTCCAGTCGACCACCAAGCCCGTTTCACATAAAGCTCGTCATCACTACCTGCCTCTGTAGCTTTCTACAAGCCAGATTTTTTGTGAATTCACTGACTGTGCAAGTTGGCGGGGACAATCGTACCGCCAGACACCCTGAAGATAAAGAAAAGAACAGGTCTGACCATAAGCAGAAGAAGAAATACGATCTGCTACTTTCTCTGTGTGTATAATTTATCTCAGGGCAAACAAGGACACAAAGACTGCATTTGATGTTCTAGTGTGAAACCACTTCATTCTTTCTTTTCAATTCTCTCCCTCTGAGTGTAAACGTTATCGCCCCCTAACGAGCTGTAGTGAAAATGTTCTATCCTTAAGAGGAATACGTGTTTTCCACTGAGCTAAAATGAGCACATTAGCACATGCTTGCCCACGGTGTCCAAGTGCTGTGGACTGGGATTTCAGGGCCTTAGACAGCTTTCCTGTTACAGAAAATATATGTTTTTAAATGATTCATTACTTACAGGCTTAATGGTAAGAATATGAAAATACTGGAAATATTAAAACAAAACTATTTTCTCCTGTCTGGAGGTTATTGATGAAGCTTTGTTTTCCTGTCAAGGTAGGAGATCAAGCAACATTCAAGTTTAGTGATGCTAAAGAAGCAGGATCACTTTCCTAAGCCTTCTAGGCTGCCCACTGCGCAGCAGCATCTCTAAACCAGCCTGCGCCCTGTTAACTAACAGCTTAGAGGGTGATCAAAGCGCTGGTCTCCACCAATTCCTTTAATGCTTCGAGGTTTGGCACAGATATGCGCCACAGCATCAGGATACAGCTTTTCCTGCACACCATTTGCTTTGTCGCCTGTAAGGATGGAAGTTAGCTGCCGGTATATCCAGCTGGATTCAGAGATGCTTTTTGTTAAAAACCCAAATCTCAGTAGTCTCTTTCCTGCAGGCCAACATGCTGCTTGTGTACTTTTGTAGTGCTCTGCCCTCTGCATGTGTTTAATAAAGATGTTCACACTTCTCCTTTTGGCTCAACAGTAGTTTCTTACAGCACACAAACCTGAAAAAAAAAAGATGATGCTCGCAGTTCTGCTAAGCTCTGTGTTTCCTTCTATAATATAAAAAAAGATAAATTTATAAATAAAAGGATTTTATCAAATATCAGCACAGGATGCTAGAGCCAAATTTACCACAGGTACAGCATGAGGCAGACTGATGATGAACGACCCAGACTTGACTGGCTCTCCCTGTCATGTCTGCGCGGCCATCAGATGGCGCCACTCTCTCTGCCCTGTGGCAAATTTGCAGGCCGGAACTAAAGTATAGAAATGCAAGTGGCGTCGTACATCGTCTTACAACTGCAGCTGTTGATTATTTACACTATTATCCTGGGAAGGAACATTGCTCCATTTTAATTGTGTAAAAAGACATAGCTTTTTGCCATGCTCTGGCCTCGCTTCCTCTCCATTTCCTGTGAAAACTGTGCGATGAGGCGACAATCGTTTGCCGTCCTCCAGCAAAGCACGGGCGAAACTGGTGCGTGCGAAATTTCAAGCTCGTACACTTAGACGTTGTGTTGTTCAATGTTTATCTTTTGTCGCCGTCGCTTGGCACTACAGCTATTTATTTGGACCAGCAGTGCAGTGCTTCCTTAAAATGATGATTTCCTTGTCTGTAACATAGGATGAACCCGGTTGTATTCTTCTTTTGTTGAGTAGACATAAAAGTAAGATTTCAGTCAATTCCAGCTAAATCTTCTGACTCCTCATCCTTGTCAGTCACGGTCTGCTTGGAAAATATCTAAACCCCGGCAATTTCATAACCAATAAGATTTCTGGGAAACAAGCAACCCAGCAGTGTGATCTGAAACGCTGCCATCGCTGTTGCGTGTTGAGTCTTCACCGCGGAGGCGATGAAAGCCATTGGTCGATGTCATTTGTCGGTCCCCGTGTGTCGAGCCCATTACACCGTAGCCAATTCTGGCCAAGGCAAAGAAAGTTAATAGTCCCATACTACCAGCAACCTTACATAAATAATTGATTTTTAACTCAGACCATAAAACTAAAAGTTTTCTGTTTGCTTATTTAGAAGGAGAATGCTAGTACATTTGATCTGGTGGTTTCCCTAGGCGAATTAAAAGATTTGAAATTGTGTTGGCTTTAAAATTAAGATTTACAATTAAGATTAAAATTGGCAAGTGTGCTTTGTAAAAGTGCAAAGAATAATTTTCAATGTATGTTGTGTGAACAGTTACAATTTGATGCTACAAGTTTAATCCTTTCTTTGCGTTTGAGCTTGGTTTGATCATATATACATCTCAGCAGATGATAACAAATGATCCGTGAACACTCGACTGAACACTGATAATTGGTGCTGACGTCCTTAACAGAAAGAGGGGCCCCGAATCAAATTCTGTCCAAAGCCCCATACCGCCTTGGACCAGCTCTGACTGCAGTATGCACAGTTAGATCTCCAGATAAACCACATATACTTTTGGACATGTCAAAAATGAGCAACAAGGTGGCATTTCAATAAACCTAACATATCTGGTCCTGATGCAGCAGAACACTGGGAATTCTACCCCCTTGATTGAAATACACATGCATTATTCAGAACAGGAGTGTATCAAAAGCAACAGACAAGCTTTAAAGACGTGGTAGGTCTTTATATTCTACAAAACCCATTTTTTTCCTTACATTTGGAAACACCTAATAAATGTCTTCACTACAGCAGCATACATAGCAAAATAGGACTTTGTAAGAAGATGTTAGGGTTTCCAGGTGGAGAGAAGTGCATCTTTGGAAGAGATGTGGGCCTAAAACATAGAAAGCATATGTGGCCCTGGAGTACATATTTCTGTCTAAAGCTATCATGAGAAATGCGGAAACGAGCGTGCCAAAGGCGCTTAATCAATGACACACCATCACATAGCCTGGTTTGGATCTGCAGCACAAAAGGGTCAGAATAGTTTATTTGTGTGTGTGTGTGTGTGTGTGTGTGTGTGTGTGTGTGTGTGTGTGTGTGTGTGTGTGTGTGTGGGTGTGTGTGTGTGTGTGTGTGTGTGTGTGTGTGTGTGTGTGTGTGTGTGTGCGCGTGTGTGTGTGTGTTTTGTTTTTTGTATTTGGTCTAAAACAAAACTGATGTTTCCATGATGTGACTGTCCATATGATGGATCTGACTCCAGATGATGGGCACAGTAGAAAAATAACTTTGTACATTCTAAAGTACCAGTTTTTAATATGGAAATATTTTTACGGTAGTTTAACCTTTTCAATAAATCTACACAATTACCCCTGGGCTGTCTGTGCGCCATAGTGTTTAGGTGGATGTTGTTTTTGTCACATTTTGTCACATCTCTCTTGTCTCTTTATTAGCCTCATTGTTATCCTCTTAACATTTTTGGATGCACATTAAACAAGTAAACTTAACATGAGAAAAGCATTTTTTCAGATTCATGCTGTTCAATACGTCAAGGTAATGTTTTTTCAAGAAATGTGCATTGCAAGTGTTGCACACGTTAATACTGTCATTAACATTGTGTTGTGTTGTACAAGCTAATGATCGCATGTACCTCCCACAGAGCCACTTTCATGAATAGATATTTATTGCAGCATGCACCCACTTTCATTTATTTTCATAACATTCATTGCTCTGAAAAACAAAAATAACCCTTGTTTTGTCAGTGATGCCTGAGACTCCCCCCATTGTGGTTCAAATGATAATGTTTATTTTACATACAGTATACTCTAATATATAAACAATATGGTCATCATACCTGTTTGGTTAAAAGGATAAAAAGCAGTAGAATTCTGGCTGAGAGTTAATTAGTCATGTTCACTTTCCCACGTTCATTACACAGAGGTCATGTGGAGTGGACCATGAGGCTTTGGGAGGATCAAACCATGATAACCTCTTTATGTCAGTAAGACAAGCTCTGGTATGAGAGGAAGGGCCGTGTGTTTGGCCGGGGGATGAGGGGAGACTTTACGAGACTGAGAAAAGAAAAATATCGGGAAAGATGAGAAGTAAAAACTATTCAGCAATGGGCACAACAAGAAACAGGTGTCCGACAAAATGGGAGCTGCTGAAATAAAACACATACAGTCCTTGGTAAAAGTATTTACAGCTCTTGAACTTTTTTCACATTTTGTCATCTTACAGCCACAACCTCTTTGTAGAACCTCTCATCACTGCAATTAAAGTTGCAAGTGTTGTTGTATGGCTCTACCGTCTACAGATAGAAAACTTTACCTATTTCTCTTTGCAAAATGGCACCGGTTCAGTCAGACTGGATGGAGAACATCTGGGAACATCCATCTTCAAGTCTGGCCACAAAGTCTTGTTTGGATTTAAGTCTGGACTTTGAATGGACCATTCTAAAACATGAATAGTCTTTGATCTTAACCATTCAACTGTTCCTCTGGCCGTGTTCAAGGTCAGGATGGAAGGTGAGCCTCCACCCCATTTTCAAGTATTCTGCAACATCTAACTACATTTTTGTCTAGCCTTAATCAGGATTTAGCTTCCCATCAAGTTAGACAAGCTTTGGACAGTCCTCAGTAGGTCCCATGCCCTTCATTGATGAACAGAACAATGCCCAGTGAGGTTTGCTTAAAGCTCGGAATATTGTTTATAACCTAACCCTGGTTTAAACCTCTCTAAAACTACCTCTTTGTCTCCATGATGTTTTTTGTTCAACAAGGTTTTCCAATAAACCACTGAGGCCTTCATAGAACAGCTGGGTTTATACTGAGATTAAATTACTCATAGGTGGACCTCTGAAGGCAACTGGCTGCACTGGATTTTCTTTAAAAGTAACAGAGTAAAAGAGGCTGAATATAAATGCATGCCACCCTTTTTAGATTTGTATAAAAAAAAAAAGAAAAGAAATCCAACTTTGTGTTGGCCTTTCACATGAAATCCATCAAAATAAATGGAAGGTTGTCTTTGTACTGCGAGAAATTGTAAAAAGAAAAGTTTAAGACTTAAGAAAACTCTCTAAATGAAGCTAAAGTACAGCGAATCCAAAGAGCATATGAAGCAAAAGGCAGGCGCAAATAGAGACAGAGACATGCTGACAGACTAGAAGACACTTAGATGGAGCCTGCTGATTGACTCTCCAGGATGAACAAAGTCCTAGTGTGCTCTAGACTTTTATCCTAAAGGTCCTCAGAGCTGCTCAGACACACTAATTGTCCATAATACCAACAGAGAAATAGCATTGTAGGGATTCTGGGTAATATTAAAATGATGATAGAAAATGACTGAACTGTTTCTGTGTTTTAAATGCTTCTGCAGTTCATATCCAGGGAGACATCTCTAAGGGTCAGAGGTTAGGAGGGGGATGAGGACACATGGAGTACGCTGCAGGCGGTTAGAGAAAATGTGGGAGTGTTGTAAAAATGTCACCTTTACTTTGGGTTTGAGCGTATTTAAAGCCATGTTTTTGTTATTTTATTACAGTATTTTACTGCCTTCACTTCATGTGTGTTGTTGTCTAATGATAGAGTGAAAATGTTTCAACCTTTAAACTTGTAATTGGTAGCCATATTATATTTTCATTTAGCTACAGAAAAATGACAACTTGGAGCAGGTTTTAGTGAAGCTTTATATATTACTTAAAATGTAGAAATTTGCTGACAGTCACGATTATATGCTTAAACATAAAGAGAAACCATTTAAATTAATTTAGAACAAGACCTTTCTGAGAAACTTTGTTGAGAGCAAAGAAGCTCTAGAGAAAGTGAACATTTCTTTAAAGTTTAGGTCTGTCAGTCTTATTTCTAGACCAGCATGAATGCAAAGTCTCCATGGTAACCAACCACTTTACATGGTTGACCAAATATGCCACTAATTCAAACAGTACGTTGAGTTTTACCTTAGAAAGCTATCATCAGGACGCATGTTTCTTAGCACACACACTTCTTTGTCAAATGTATTTGACAAAGTTAGCCACCAGCGCCACTAGTATAACTGGAGTCGTTGCTATGAAGCCAAAAACACATTTCTGGAGGGTTAAACGCAACATGTGTTGGACCTGCTGATCATCCTAGCAGTTGATGCATAAAAACAGGTAAATGAGCAAGTGTGAGGAATAGAGTGAGTTTGACAAGGAAAAATGTGATGGTTAGAGATCTGGGTCGGAACAATTTCCACAGCTGCAGACCGTTGGGTTGTTCCCAGTCAGAAGTGGTCTGTATCACTGAAAAGGTGCGGTGGTTAACCAGTAACAGGGTCATAGAAAGCTTAATGTGCCAGGAGGCATTATGGGGAGAAGGCAAGCTGGCAGAGTCAGTGAGATGGTTTGGGCCTTGTTCTGGTTGGATACTTTGGGCCTTGTCATCCGAGATGATTGGTTTTACCATTTAGCTAAGCATTGGTGCAGACTGTGTGCACCCCCGTGTGTACACCTTAAGGCTGGGGCCTCTTTCGGCAGGTTTTTCCACCCTGCCACAAAACAGAAAGGGTTCAGGAATGGTTTGAGTAGCACATCAGCCAGTGTGGGGTTGGCTTGGCCTCCAACTTCTCCAGATTTCAGTCAATTCAAACATCTTGGGGACATGTAAAAAAAAAAAGGTAAATCCATGGAGGCCCCACCTCACGATTTACAGGACCTAAATAATCTGCTGCTAACATATTAGTATCGGTAAGCACAGCTCATCTTCGGGGATCTAGTGGAGGTTTTAAAGGTCCAGGGCTGTTTTGGCAACATAAGAGTGGTGGTCGTAATTTTATGGCTAATAGATCCAATTCCGACAGCAACCCTAAAGAAACTAGGGGGCTCAACTGCTGTTGTTGTTGTTTGGGTATTAGTGCAATAATGAAACGGTCACACATTTGTCATATCAACTAAGTCTGTTGAGAGCAGGACTTAATGGAAGAAGGAAAATGGTGAAAAAGTTGCCCTGTAAATGCTACAGACTAAAGTCACACCAGTCTTTTCCTGCAGTTTCCTTCTGTTCACCCGGTTGCATCTATTGTTCTGTGGCACAATGACAACTCTTACCAAACTAACAATTTTTATGTACCGCTCTCCAGCATTGAAAGATGACTGCTTGAAGGCAAGTCGTTATGAATGAGTTTGGAGTTCTTTTTTGTTTTGTTTTTTTTTTCTTTAGGGGGTATGTCGTCTAAACACAACAACGATGTGTGTAGCATGTGTGTAAGATTCAGTGGGGGCTGGTTAGCATTGGAAGGAGAACACAATGGCAGCGTTTGTTTGAAACTGCAGTTATCCTGAACTGATCTGACATCTGCACCCATTTCTGGAGAGCAGAATAACAGCTGAAACCAGGATTTGAGATACGGATCTCAAACTTATAGTGGAGCCTCACAATCAACAAGTGAATAGACTTGATTGTTATTGTTTCCCCCGGATCCAAAGAAAAGAAGTCAGGGCGGAACAGAGTTCTGTATACGAGAGGAAGGCTGTTTGTGCCCAATTCTAAACTTTACTTCGTTCTGTGTGTGATTTCACAGGAACTGGTGTGCCTATGTGGTGACGAGGACAGTAAGCTGTGTTATGGAGGACGGAGTGGAGACGTACGTCAAGCCAGACTATCAGCGCTGTACCTGGGGGCAGTGTCCCCGAGTGGCGTGAGTATCTACTACCTTTTTGTCTCCACAAATTCCTCCTTCTGCTCCTAGACTTTGATATCAGTATTCATCCTTGCTCTTCTTACTTTCTCTTCTCTGAGTTTATATCCTTTGTTCATCCGCCATATGTTCTCCTTTCCTGTCTAGAAAACCTCATTTCCCTCATCTTTTGCCATTTTTATTCAGTGGCCTGTATGATTACAGCTCAGTCTATCCTCTGTGCGCCGTTATCTGAGAGCTTAGTTTGATTCAAATGAGAAGAAACTGTGATTTTGGGGCACGCAGGTGAGTTATGGCCCTAGAATGACCTCTGAGAGGGAGCTGCTGTGGATTATGTTAGACTGAGGTAAGTAACCTAGGTATAGTTGTGTTCAGATTAATAGCACTCCCACATCACTAACAAGATCAACCACTGTTTTGGGGGTGAAATATATTTGTCCATACCAAATAATCATTAGTGGGTATAATAGAATAATAGAAAACCCACAGATCCACCATGATTCTGTGTTAATGAATCATTAATTGACAGAAGGCCTGTTGAAAAATATAGTGTGTGGAGTTCATTCAGTTGTGAAACAAGTGTTCATTATTTAGGGATACAGGCAGCAACTATATGCTGGTTGTAGTGGAGTAAATGGGTATAGTTCCAAGCATTTTTCAGAAGAAAACTATACTTCGATTAAAAGGTTGGTGGAGATGGATGAAACACATAAATAAGTAGAAAAATATAAATAAGTGGCATGCGAATAAGGCTAGCTAGAATAAGTTCAAATGATTTAATATGGAAACCAGATAATGAGAAAGATGTGGGAGAACCCTGAAAACAATCAGCTAATTAGCTCGAAGAATAGCTAAAATGGTCAAGATAAAACTAATAATTAGCTTTAAGGTGATCGAAGAAGGTCTACAGTTCCCTGTAACAATTAGAAAGGGCCAATATGAAGCTGAGCTATCAACAAGAAGCCCCTTGCAATGTAGTTTTTTTCAAATGCAAAAAAAGCAACATTGGCATAGGTTACAATTAGTCAAAGAACTCATATTTTTGGCTTAAAACACGATTTTTGGCCTGGGATCTCGTTGGGTGTAGAGACTACATTTTCTCAGACGACCTTCAAACACTGAGTATAAGCGACAGTCCAGTGTGAAGCATCAGGCATCATGATATGGGGATGTTTCTCATTTTATGGTGCTGGGTTCTCATACCAGCGATCAGGAATCAGCTCAAAAGAGGATATTGCCTTAAACCCAAGAGGAAATGCCTAGAAATGAGTGTTTGAGCAAGACAACAGTCCCCATAAACACCAGCAAGTGAGAACCAGTTTGGTTACAGAGTGGCCTTGCCAATCTTTGGACCTTAATGTGATATAGAACGTGCTGGATGACGTCGGTCCTGCTGTTTGGAGAGAAACTGTGGAAAGTAGTCCAATCACCCTAACCTGGAATTCATGTTCTCTGGTGCCACAAGTCAGTCGACTCCATGCAACATGGCTGTGAAGCAGATCTAGGAATCAGCGGTTTTTCAGTTTTTGTATTATGATTCATAGAAAAGCTAAAGCTTCTTGGGTTTTCAGTTCATACAGTAAATGTTAGGGTTTATACAGAATCGTTTTTGAACAGTTTATGATTCCTTTTCCCTTTCTTTCTTTAGAGAGAAAACCAATTTCACGATTTCTCTTTATGTTATGATTCAGAATAGAATGTTCTGTGTTCTCAATCCTTTTGGGGTTTTTGGAAACAGAAGCTGTAATAAGCTTTGCTTCCTTTTCTAAACCCAGATAAAGGTATTCTTTATCTGATCTGGCAGCAGGTTCATGCAAGACCCAAGTAGGCGATTCATAACCAGCGCTGACCAACCAGGTGGGGAATTGAGGTTTGCTGGTCCTGTTTAGTAGAGGCTTGGTGAGATGAATAAATTCACGTGAGTCTGCAGCACAGCTGAGATCAGCAGCTGGAGGTTAGAGGGGATGGAGAGGGAGGAGAAGATAAGCAAACACGAACAAGCACCCCAGGATCATGCCACAGTACTAGTCTCAGGGTCTCCATGTTGGCGAGGTGGCGTTCTAGTTCAGTCTGTCCCCTAACCCACCAGGGAATACCCACACAGGCAAATCCAGCTCCAAATGTGCTATAAATGGAACTTGGTGAATGATTTTTCCAAATGTGGGAGTTGTGTGCACAAAAAAACATTACTCAAACACTGCTTATGTTTTTCCTCTTTTGAAGTTCTCCCTCTGTTTCAGCCTTGGCCCGACTGCTTGATCCTCATGCCTGCCAGGGGCCTCGGCATAAACCCGGGCTATGCTAAGAATGAAGCCAACATGGGCTCCAGGCACCACAGTCTAGTCTTTCTCCTTAAAAACAATCTCTTCTTCTTATTCTGGCTTTTGTTCCTGGGATTCTCGTTCTTTCGCTCTCTTTCTTTCGCTCTACGGGGATCTACATCCATTCCTCCTCACAAGGATTTGTTTTTCCATTGCCTGACCTTTCTGCCACCTTCCCAAAGCAGTCTTTGCAACCTACAGGCCTGGTTGTGGATTGGCATGAAGAGGAGAGGCCTGCAGTGTAACCTTGCCAGCCTCCATTTGATGCTGCTCAAACCTTTTATTACTTTTTCTGTCTTATTTACTGTGCTATTACTGCAACAGGGTGTCTGTTTAGGCACAGGGTTGAACGACACATTCATGAGAAAAACCGCAGCAGTGGGTTCCAAATAAAACATTTTTACATATTTCCAGAGGCTATTTATGAACAAGTTATTCTGATACAGAGTGAGATAAGTGCAGTGGATTTCTGTTGGAAGTTAGCTGAGAAATAAAAGAATAACATCAATGAGCACTGATATTTTGTATTAAATTATAAATTAAACGTGACAAGCAGAAATAAATGTATAGCCTTAATTGAATGTTCTTTGTTCTTCCTCAATATACAGTGTTTATATACACACACATATATATATATATATATATATATATATATATATATATATATATATATATATATATATATATATATATATATATATATATATATATATATACACACATATATATATTCATAATACTCCATGCATAATACTCCATCTTAGTGCACTGTTTTCAATGTGGGAAGTGATGCAAGAACAGAATGTTTGCGCCAATAAAGATGATTATGTAAAAAAAGTTACTTTCATGATCCAGTTTGATGAATAATTTGTCCTTTCTGTGTGATCTCCAGCTACCGAACCTATAGGAGGCCAAGGTACAAGGTAGCTTACAAGATGGTGACGGAAATGGAGTGGAAGTGTTGCCACGGTTACTCAGGGGAAGACTGCCACCAAGGTCCTCACGGGACCCTTGACACTCGGGTCAACGGAGGACAGACTCAAACCACACAGACCGGGGGTGGAAAGAGGGGTGAGCAAGGTAGGCTGGTTAAAGGAAGTTAGAAACCAAAATCATTCCAAGTGAAAAGGGATGACTTTATGCTCCATTTACATAAAAACTGACATTTCTTTTTTCTTAAATTGAGGCGAGAGCGAGAGAATCCAGCAGCTGCAGGACACAATCACCGGTCTTAAAAAAGAACTCCACAACATGAAGACCACCATTGACGGCATAAACCAAAAGCTGTATGTGAATGTTGTCCATCCATCAAGTGCATGTCTAACTGTGTGAAGTGCCATCACCTGCGTGCTTTAATTCTGTTTAGACAAACCTGCCATGCACTGATATGTTAGTTTTTCTGCACTTCCTTAACCAAGCGTCTGAGCACACTGTATAATTTACTGTGTGTTAATGTTTGTGGCTGTTGGTCAGTTCTGGTCCACAGGATACTTCCCCGTTGCAGAAATGTGTTTAGGAAAAAAATCCAGTACTAAATGCTCATGTTTAATGTTTTATCCCAGATCTTTATTTAAGCCTTTACAACTCTACATGTTCTGGTTTATAGTCCCAGCCTGAATGGGGCCACTGTTGCTGCGGATTCAGCTCAGCCGTTCATGAAAGAAACCATCAACAGCATCCAAACTAAGCTGGACCATCTCTACAACAGAACGCAGGTAATCCTTGTCATCAGATTTAGCTCTGGTCATATGCTGGGGCATTCCAACCCTTCCAGCACATTTTTCCTCTGACCACAAGCCACTCTTTTATTCATTTGAACGTATGTCTGGACTCACGATAATGCTGATAAATGAAATCGCTCTCCATCTTCAGCTTTTTAGCAAGATGTTGAAGGCTTTAAAACTGACTGGGATGTGGAACTGTTTGTGATTTTCCCCAATCATGTCAAAAACCACCTGTTCCATTTGAAGAAATGCTACCCTAGAGCATAATCCTGCCATCGCCGTGTTTCACTGGTGCTCTTTTGCTGATGTGCAGTGTTGTCTCTGAGCCAAACATACCATTTGATATCAAATGTTTATCAGACAATAACTCATTTTCCCACAAGAATTTAGAAGCTTCTAGCTCTGAATGTTTTCTTTGGAAGAAAGGGCCTCTATCTTTCAACCCTACTTTTTTCAGTCCAGACATACAGTATGAACAACACAGTTGATTGTTGTCACATGTGGATCACAATCAGTACTTGTCAGAAATCTGTGCAGCTCCTTCGGTATTGCAGTCAACTTCTTGGCAACCTCGCCGACCACTTTCTGTCCTGTGCTTTCATCACTCTGAGAGAAGCTCCCAGTTTGTGGAATGTCACTATTTCCTCCCTGTTTTCTGTGGGCAGCATGTTATGCATTCATGACAGTGAAATTAGGAAAAGACTGAACAAGTGGCACTTGGTCAGGAAGAGAGGTCTTCTCTCTCTAAAATGTGGCTGCAGAGCTTCCATTTGCAGCTGCATTGGGAACCGGACCCTTTGAACGGATACGACCAAAACCGGCCATTCACAAAACACTAAAACACAGCAGGACGTCTATGAAGGACAGTATATTGCTAGGAAAATGGTTTACTTTTAATATGTTAGACTTGTTGTTGTTTATCTTAGATTTATTGTACCCAATTTTAAGACTTGGTTTGAGTTATGTGACTTTTTTCTGTGTCCTGCTATGAAAACATGTAAAAACTAAAGGCTGAGTTTCGTATCATCTGCCATGTCTGTCTCTTCTGTTAACTATGCACCAGAAGCATAGGCCATAATCGCTGATTATTTGATTTAGGTCCACGATGAGACGCTGGTGACCATAAACAATCATTTGGTGAACGGAGGTGGAAATGAGTTGGATGGCAAAGCTGAGACAGGCGGAGGGAACCAGCTTAACACGCTGAAGGAGGAGATCCTGACCGAGCTGGAGCGACGGGTCTCTCTGTCCTGCTCTTCCTGTCAGGTAAAAATCATTAGACTGTAGTCAAATCAAAAAGTCCTTTAGATACTACGTTGTCCTGCTGTACTGCTCATGCTGTACTGTTTGTGATCTATGCAGCCTAAAGAAATAAAACCTAACATGAGTCATGCAGATTGTCATACAAAATAAAATAAAAAATAAATACGTAACTCTCTAACAAAGGTGAATCTACCTTAGATTTTTCTGACCATTTAAACAAAAAAATGTCAGAGGAAGTATAATAGTTGGGTCTTGTGCAAACTTTGACCAGTTATGCAATGTTTTGAAGAAACAAAATTCTCCAATATCGTAACTCTAATATAAGAGTTAACCCAATAATTTAGATGGAAAAAGTGAGAACACTACGGAGCTTTAGTGGCCTCAAGAATATATCAAAATTACATCTATATCATAAGAAAAAACAAAATAAACATTTCTAGAAAACGGCAACATGTTTTATGTATTCATATTTTTAAATTTTGGACAAGGTCTGCCTGCTTGTCATTTCCCTGTTTCTCAAACAATAAATTCCTCAATTTTCTCTCTTGCGCATTGACTAATGGCCTTAGCCCCTTTTCATTGCAATCCCCTGGATTTAAAGCCCCAGGCTTTGGTTTCCCGGGGTAAACCATATTCTGGGGCTTTTAAATTAGATGCATTTCCATATGCAAGGGGTCTTTTATGCAAATGTATGAGGATGTTGTGAGGAAAACTGCAGTACACATCCGGTCCAGTGGGTGGTGGCAAGAAGACACTGTATAGGCCAAACCACTGATCTCTATTTATTCACTGGAGTGCTGATAGGCCCGAAAAACTGAAGTCACTGGCCGCCATCTTGCTACTCCCTACTCTCACAGAATCCCATAGGATTTGGCTACAACAACAAAGCAGTTTTCTGGGTGTGTGAAAACGTTTCATAGGTAATTTTACAGTCAGTGGATGTACTAACACTATCAAGTATTGAGAAAGTTATGTGCTGAAGTATTTTGCATGTCATATATATATATATATATATATATATATATATATATATATATATATATATATATATATATATATATATATATATATATATATATATATATATATATATATATAAACATTTAAACAAAAAAATGTCATATATATATATTAGGGCTGTCAAACGGTTAAAAATTTTAATCGCGATTAATCGCATAATGTCGATAGTTAACTCGAGATTAATCGCAAATTAATCGCATATTTTATCCTTTTATTTCTGAAAGTGTAATAGCCTGTTTGGGCATTTTAATATGCAATTTTGCAATAAATGACACTAATAAAATACATGCTTGTACAAAAAATATTTTTATTTTGTTATTTTTCAAGCACTTTTCAGAATTGGAATGAAAACATCCTGGTGCCAAATGTTAAACTCTGGACTGTAATGGCTAAATGACTAATCATGACGCCCTGATGTTTACACAGTGTGTAACCAAATGTGTAAATAAATACCTGTTTTCATGCCGATATATTTTTTTTGCCTCTTAAACAAAGATAGACATGGTATTATGCATAAACATATAAATTAATAAAAATTTATTAAAAATTGATTGATCAATAAAGTCATAAGTTTTGTTAATTTCTTCACTCTCTCTCACACATCTACTTCTGAGCTTTCACACCAACAACAATAATTTCTTTGAATATTTTTGCTTGCTGTTTCTATCCATATTCATAGAGTTTAAGCCTGGAAAAAGGTTTTAAATTTCCAGGTCATTCCAGTCTTACACTTTGCTTGCAACTGGGCCAGGAGCTTAATATTGAAAGAGACTGTTTAGGAACTGATTAGTAACTCCAGGTACTTCGTTTGGCAACGTGATTCATCCTTGGTTTGTCAAATACAGAGACAACAAATTAATAAGCATTAAAGTACGCTTTATGGGTTGGGGTTTCTGTTATCAACGTGTAAAAACTCATCTTCAGAACCAATCTCTGCTTAAAATGGTGATCTGCACCATGTAATCTACTTTCAGCAGTTATCACCGGTTATTGCACCGTAAACTGCAGAAAATACGTGCAGAGTTGCTCTGTCTGCCTTTACGTCCTATGGCGGAGGGATATTTCAGCTGGATACACTCAAAGCGTCTAGTGCAGGCAGGTCTCATAATAACCCCTATTTCGTCACTTATTTTAGAGCCCAAATAAGCGATTTCACTTTCAGAAACCTGCCCAAAATAACCGCAACCCGTGACTCATGAAATTTAGAAGCGCTTTTAGAAAAAAGAAGCCCAAAGTCGCATGAAATAAACAGTCTTTGGCAACAGTGAGCGCGGGTCTGTTTGGCTACAGTTCTCTAGCACTCTTGAAACTACGGAAAGCTCCGAGGGTAAAAGAAACAGTCCGGAGAGCGGGGCGGGGGTAAAAACATTAGGGAACGGTGTGTGTGTTTTGACGCGCGATTAACGGCGACAAAAAAATTGTCGCCCCCCCCCCCCCCCCCCGAAAATGAGAAAATCATCATTGTTCGATGCTGTAGCGCACGTATTCTCTAGTTACTAGAGGAAAATAGGGAATACCAATATGGCGGCTGGTGGCTTCACAGCGACGTGTACTACCAGCGGCGAATCAGCAATCCAGTGCATAAATTGTGATCAGTGGGCCAAACAGAGAAAGGCAGACTGAGAAACTGTATCCTGCCACTTCAACTGCCTCGTATTAGCTGGGACCTATCGTAATTTGAGAGGAATTGAAGGGTCCCGTACGGGACATATTCGCGTTGCTCTGATCGGTGGTTCGATCAGCAGCCAAGCACTTTTTAGAGACAAAACTGTCGTTGTTTGTAATACGAGAGAATTAGTGAATTGTTTTCCTTCAGGCGTGATTCATGCCTGGTAAATAGTAAAAGAGTTCACAGTCCACCAACTTAGGTTCACATGAACCATCAGTCTTAGGGAAATATGTGCTTTCTGTGTACAAGGAAATTAAAGAGCTTCATTTGATCTTTAGTAATCCATTAAGATATCAGTCTTACAGAGTGGCAATTTTTTAAAAATAAATTATTAACTTAAAATGCCGAAAACATTCAGAACAGATTTTCACATTACATTTCTGGTACTTGCAGATATTCCCCACAAACTAAGTAAGTGCTTTATATTCACGCTGCAGCTGCGATAAACTAATCCAGTCTGCAGGAAATCACAGACTGGTTGACTAAATGCTGCACCAACGGGGTTTCCCATTACAGCTCTCAGGAGAGACCAGCCTGTCAGTGGAGCTCTGCCGCTCCCGACAACTCTAAAAGTCGATTCAATATCCACTCAATACCCTGATTAACTGACTGCACAGGTGACATTTGGAGGTGTACTTTCTCAGCTAAAAACAACTAATTTTTCTGATAAATTAATAGTACAAAATCAATAGATTTGTACGCTCATCTCCTTCCTGCTCTTTAGTTCTCCAAGCGGCAGACCGTTTTGCCTTGCTGCACACAACTCCTTCCCAATAAACAAAGCCCCAGGCTTGTTGAAAAGTCCTGCACTCAGACCCCGACCTTTTTTCCGTAAAAGTAAAACCCTGGTAATCTGAAATTCCCCGTGCAAATTTGTCTCAAAACGTACGCTGTGCTTTTCACATTTAATAGAAAAGGGCCTCTTGTTCAACAGGACACATAATAATTTTCTCTTTTTTCTGGAGAAGGATCCACGACATGACCAGAGAGAAACTTTTCCCTCAAATGGAAAAGAAGCAAAACATTCTACTTAGCAAGTGAATTATTTTCCCCATAGATTATACAGTCATTATGCTTTGTGACGTCAAATGTATGGCAGTGGTAATTGGTAAATGTCTTTGTATTGACCTTTTTATTGAGTTTGCATTAACTTGATGTCACAAGTTATTGTCATATGATGATAATGTTTTCTTCCAGGCCGGTGTGGAGGACCTGAGACGACAGCAGGCAGAGGACAGAGAAAGGATCAGCGCCTTGGAGAAGAGGATCAGCTCCATGGACCAACACATCAGGCAGAACTTGGAAATCTTCCGCAGAGAAAATGAGCACTCCCAGGACTGCTGCAGTACCATCACTGACCTGGAGAAAAGGCTGTCGAATGTAGACGTGCGACTCACGTCCACTTCAGACAAGTGTGACAGCATCAAGGGGCGGCTGGACAAGGAGCTCGCGGGGACGGGTGGAGGAAAGGGACGGGTCACTGAGGATCGTTTTAACAGTAGGCTGAGAGAACTGGAAAAGAGGCTGAATACCACATTGAGGAAGACAGAGCAGAGGTGTACTAACACTGGGAGCAACCTGAAAGAAACCATCCAAAGAGATTTTACCCAGCTGAGTAATACGGTCCTTAGTAAGCTGGACGACCATACTTCTAAAATTGAAAAAATAGACCTGGATGTGACAGATCTTAAAGACACAGTGACAGACCATAGCCGGCGTTTAAACCAGCTGGAGGGCATCACAGCCTTCCTTGACAAAAAGCTTACCTCCATCACAAAGATGTGCAATGAGACTTGTGGGCATAATGGAAAAGGCCCAGTAACAGATGAGACTGTAAAAACCTTGGAGTGGAGAGTTGTGACCAATCAGGAGCACATCAAGAGGTTTAACAACACCCTTAACAACTTGTCTCTGACAGGAGACTCCCTGATTGGGAGAGTGATCGACCTAACCAATGACATCAACAAGATAAAAGCTGTGACTGGACAGAACAGTGAACACTTCACCCGCATTGTCACAGAGATCGACACTTTGGGCAGAGATCTTGAGGACTGTCTTGTTTGCCGCGACATCAAGCAGGACTTGCGCTTGCTCAACAGCTCCACAATTGTCGGCCTCAACAAGTGCCAGAAAGGACTGGATGATCTGCAGAGGAAAGTTGACTCAGGGGAATCCACCTGCTCTCAGGTTTGCTCCAACCTTCAGGAAGAGGTGGGGCGACTTAGAGAGGATGTGGAGGAATGTACAGGACAGTGTAAAACCAACATCAATGACCTGAAGAAACGGTTGGATGGTCACACTTTCCACAGTGGAAAATTAGGGGGTGATCTAAAATCCATCCAAGGAGAGTTGGCTAATGTTATGGTCACCTGTAACTCCATTAATAGCTCACTGAAGGACCTGGGACGGACTGTGAAGACACATGGTACCACGCTGATAGATCTATCCAACACCAACGACAACACCTTTTCTGTGGTAAGCTACTGTAATATTATCACTATTATTAAACCTAAAACAGTATATTACCACATTTCAATCTTATTTTTGATTATGGATCAAATAAAGTACCCCTTATTGCAAGTAGTTTACTGGAAAATTGGGCAGAAAAGTAGTAGGAAAATACTGCTCACTTTTTCTCCATCATGACAATCTATGTACTTCATCTGGCAGGTATAACATCTTGGTCATTAAGATCTAGTGTAGGTCTAAAGCTCCATCTAACTACAGCTCTACTAGAAAAACCTCAGATTAAAATGTCACATTTAGTTTTGACAAGATACTAATATGTTTGGTTATGATCAGGTGAAAACTATTGCTTTTTGGATAGAGCCTTTAAAGGAGCAATACGTGATATTTCACCACTGGGTGGAGCTTGAGCACTGTCTGTAGACCAAAACAAGATGTGTATCAAGCCATTCCTGTATCCATCTCGCTCCAGCACTCGGCACACATTTCCCCTACTCACCCATCGGCTCGTATGAGGCTATTTGCAAAGGATAAATGCACAGCAAAACAGCATCACCTTTCAGAGGAACATGTTTAGTGAAGAAGTAAGTAACTCACGACTTTATAACACTGTTAGCAAGAGAACGCTTTGATCTGATGGGCGTTCTCTCCGCCATTTTGTGCCTGGCGGTGGCCTAATATGGGCAGGGAGTGGGTCACGCTGAGTGGCAGCTGTTCACGTCCAGATATCTGCACATATGTGCATGCGCAGTCGGCCCGGCTATGTAAACAAGAGATTGGAGAACAACACAGAGAGATAGTGTTCTAGATAGTCCATCTAAAAAGATACCTTTAGTTCTCACAAAGCTATTTTTTTAGTTCTTTCTATCTAAAATAATGAAATTTCGCTTATTGCTCCTTTAAAGTCAGCATAGAACTGACCATAGGCCCAAATAAACCTGCTGTAACCTCGAACCCTATAAAATGCTTTGCGTCCATGCTTAATGATGTTATTCGTGGGACCACCAACTGCCACTACTTTCTGAAAAGATTATAGCTTTGCTAGGTTCGTCAGTAGAAGGTAACTGGACTTAATTTGTTGATTGTTGAAGATGTTCCACCTTACATGTGAAAAGCTTCATTGGTTCTTTAACGTAAACTTTATTTAAAAAGGGGCAGTGCCGTACTTAAAGGTATACTATGCAACTGGGATTGATTTTCCAGCTAGGCGCCCCCCAGAGGGCGAAAGTAAAAGTGCACTGTCGTAAATATGCTCAGCTGTTCTCCTGGTTTATCCGTCAAACGAGGCGCGGTTGTTTTGAGCTTAGCAGACAGGCGAACGCAACGAATACAAAAGTCGAAAAAACGGCAGTACAAACAATGACTAACACAGTGAAAGTATGAACATGCACACAGAGAGAGAGAAACCATTCCAATGCAGTGTTTCCCCTAGGAATTTGCTTACCGGATGACCGTCGGAGGGGGGTGTAGAGACAAGTCGCGCAGCGGCCGGCGGAGCGGCCGGGCGGGCGGGGGAAAGAGACAAGCTTTGCGCGACCGGCAGAGCGACCGGCGGAGCGACTGGCGGAGCGGGCGGGCGGGCGGGGGAAAGAGACACGCTTTGCGAGACCGGCGGAGCGGGCGGCGGAGCGGGCGGCGGAGCGACCGGCGGAGCGGGCGGGCGGGCGGGGGAAAGAGACACGCTTTGCGCGACCGGCAGAGCGACCGGCAGAGCGACCGGCGGAGCGGCCGGGCGGGCGGGCGGGCGGGCGGGCGGGCGGGGGAAAGAGACAAGCTTTGCGCGACCGGCGGAGCGGGCGGGCGGGGGAAAGAGACACGCTTTGCGCGACCGGCGGAGCGACCGGCGGAGCGACCGGCGGAGCGACCGGCGGAGCGCGGCGGAGCGGGCGGCGAAAGAGACACGCTTTGCGCGACCGGCGGAGCGGGCGGGCGGGGGAAAGAGACACGCTTTGCGCGACCGGCGGAGCGACCGGCGGAGCGAGCGGGCGGGCGGGGGAAAGAGACACGCTTTGCGCGACCGGCGGAGCGGGCGGGCGGGGGAAAGAGACACGCTTTGCGCGACCGGCGGAGCGACCGGCGGAGCGGGCGGGCGGGGGAAAGAGACACGCTTTGCGCGACCGGCGGAGCGACCGGCGGAGCGACCGGCGGAGCGACCGGCGGAGCGGGCGGGCGGGGGAAAGAGACACGCTTTGCGCGACCGGCGGAGCGACCGGCGGAGCGGGCGGGCGGGGGAAAGAGACACGCTTTGAGCGACCGGCGGAGCGACCGGCGGAGCGGGCGGGGGAAAGAGACACGCTTTGCACAACCGGCGGAGCGACCGGCGGAGGCGGAGCGGCGGAGACAAGCTTTGCGCGCATATCGAGTTAGTTTTTTTTTTGGAATGTTGGGAGGCGGTAGCGTGAGGGAAACCCTACAATGTTACTTACAATCGCATCAGCAGAAACGCGAGGTCCGCGTCAGCCTTGCAGCCTTCTTTTTCTTTTAGCTCTCGCCATTCGGAAAAAGCTTGCCCGATGTTCACCCGTGTACGACTCCTCTTTCTGTCCAGAGCCCTTTTCCTCTTTCTTGTCTGCTCCGACATGGGCTTTCGCTGTTTTATCGCTGGTTCCGCCATGATAACTGCACAGATATCGCCACTGCGCTAGTAACAAACATGTTCTCGCCGTAAAGCAAGACCGACTCTCGCGATCTTGCACGAGATTCTGAGTCTGTGGGCGCGGGCCGAGGGCTCCTGCAGTTGCAAGTGCGGTATTTCCCCCACAGACCACCAGGGCGGCCAAGAAAACCTTTGTTCAACCTGAAATGACTCATTTAATCATCCAAAACGGTATGGAACACATTAATTAACTGAAAAATGTTGCATAGTGTGCCTTTAAACATGATTGTCCCATTTAATGCGCTGCACCAGGTTATAGCTTTTAGCTCATTCACATCATTCAATATAAGCAGAGAAAGCTTAAGAACAGTTAAAAATAATATTAAAAGAGACAATACTTGGTTTTAGCTGTAAATGCATTTCATACAAGGTCATCTTAGGAATTTATGTCTTTTATACAGTGTATGTAAATATTTGGTTTTAGCTGTATATACATTTCATACAAGGTCATTTTAGGCATTTATTTCTTTTAATATTGACGAGTATGGCTTACAGTTCATGAGAACCCAAAATGCAGTGTCTCAGAAAGTAAAAACATTTCTTATTACCTATAAAAAAAACAAGTTTTAATACAGAAGAAGTTTATCCATGCACTGACAGTATATGAATCCAACACATGGTTGGGTCTCCTTTTGCCTGAAATCCAGCATCAGCGTGTTGCAGCGATGCCTGTATCAGACCTTACTAGTAAACTATCAGGTTTATTTATTTCCTGCGGTTGTTTGGCTTTATAAAAAAAAATACATCAACTCTCTTTTCTGCCAACCACAAAATTGAATAAAAAAATGGAAATTTCCTCATCCTTGTCTTGCTTCAATGTGAAATGACCCATTAGTCCAAAGCTACTTTGTCATCTTGCATTTGAAACATTTTCAATGAAAAAAGACGGACCACCTTCAAATGACCGATCTGTATGCTTGTTTTTTATTCATCTGTATGACATTAAACATTGATTTTCTGTGCATACTGTAAAAAACATGGCTCAGTCAAGCATCCATTATGACTAACTTGGAAGCTTCTCTAATATTAATGCAGTTATGAAAGTATAGAAGTACAGCACAAAATGTTTAAGGTGGAGTGTGTGAGATGCCGCAGGAAAATACATTGCGGCAAAGATTCAAAAATAGTCGGTGTATGATAAAGGAAACTTTGAAACACATAATACATAAAGTTTCTGTTTTCTCTTTAAGGTGAACAACTTGCAGAAAGAGCTGACAGACCATGTAGACGACTCCAAGCTTCAGTTTGGCAATCTGGGTAGAGAGATCCAGATAATCAGGAACAACTATGTGACGGAGGTGGGGGAGTGCCGGCGGTCCAGTGACGGCCTGGACCGCCGGCTCCTCAAGCTGGAGGGAGTCTGCGGCCGCTTGGACTCCTTCACACACAGCCTGGAGAAAATCAAAGAGGGCCTGAACAGACATGTGTCTGGCCTGTGGAGCTGCGTTAATGGGCTCAATGTCACTGTGACGTCCCAAGGAGAGCTTATTGACAATATCCAGAACATCCAGCTGGGCCGTGTCCACTCCGGGATGCATATGCTGAACTCCTCTGTGCTGGACTTGGGCAGGCGGTTCTCTGTTTTCATGGAACAGGACTTTAGGGGTGAGTGTAGGGGAAAGGGAGCATGGGATTTCACTTTTGGCCAAGAGGACGCACTTATGTGATGGAAGGCATGTTTGGCTGAGGTTAAAATAGACCAAAGAATGAATCCAGGCTGTCATGTTTAAAAGACTTCACTTAAAAGCCTATAAAGTCTGTAGTCTGTCTAAAGGATAGCTTCCTGTAAACACAAGTGTGAAAGACACATCTGGAGTCTAGCCGGGTTAAATGTCTTGGCTTTCTTGACTTAATGTACTCATTGGAAACCCCTCAGAACCATTATCACTGCCTAACACGAATTTCCATGGGTGTCTCTGAGCCGCGCTATCTCTAAATCGTCTATTCCTTCAGGTCCACCAGGCCCTCGAGGAGAAAGAGGCGAGCCTGGACCACAGGGTCCTGTTGGACCCCAAGGGCGGGTGGGGCCTCCCGGCAAAGACGGCAGACAGGGACCAGTGGGACCCCCAGGTACAGAAAAACAAAAGGCTCTACCAGTGATCAGTCATGTTGAGCTGGCACAGTGTGCTCCTTAAAACATAAACAGTGTATTGCGAGACTTTTTCTATCTCTTAAGCGTTGTCACATTTAATCACACATTTAAATGTATTTTGTTAGGATTTCTGATAGAGACACAACGTGGTGCATAGTTGTGACGTCAAAGGGAGATAAGAGAAGGTTTGAACTGGAAATCGGTGTCAGGCGTTTCTTATCATCCCCTTTAACTCTGATGCAGTTGAATAAAATCCAGAGCAACCAACTTCATCTCGGTACAAATGCAGCTGTTGAAGACCTCAGAGAATCACAAGGAACACAGCAGGCAGGTCAGGGAGAAAGTTGTGACGTTTAAAGGACGTTTGGTTATAAAAGAAATATCCCAGATCTGAACATCTGACGCAGTGTGTGTCAGACAGGCAACCACCAGGCCCATGGTATCTCTGGAGGAGCTGCAGAGATCCACAGCTCAGGGGGGAGAATCTGTCGACAGGACCACTATTAGACATTCATTCCAGAAAGCTGGTCTTACATACATTTACTTTTACGTGTCCTGCGGGGCCACAGCACCCATTTGGAAGGAGGTTCTCTGGTCAGATGAGCCCAAAATTAAACGTTTGCTCTACAATAAAAATAGGAGGAAGCGAGGAATCGCCACACATCATCCTGAAGACACCATCCCCCACTTTGAAAAATGGTGGAGGAAGCATTGTGCTGTAGGGAGGATTTTCTTCAGGGGCTTATTGTTTGTGGATAATTGACAGAGATATTTTACAAAGTGGAATGGGCAAAAATCTCTAGATGTGCGAAGCTGGTAGAGTCATGCCGTTAACCTCTTGCAGGTGTGGTTGTGTTGAAAGATGAGTGTTGAGTCAGGGGGCCTGAACGCAACCCCCCAAAAACAGCCAACTGTGTTTTACTTCCTTCCACTAAACAATTATCTGCCACTTAGTGATGGTCTTGCTCATGAAATCCCAATAGAATACAATGAAGTTTGTGATTAGAATGTGACACAATTTGGAAAAGTTTAAGCGGTGGGAATATATTTGCCAGGCTCTGTATGTAGAAATGTGAATGAATGGCATTGATGGACATTGATGTGTTTCCTCTTACTTTCCAGGGCTCAGAGGAGAACAGGGTATGTGTTGTGCTCACTGAGCAGATGAAAGCCTTCACTACACTTTGTTCTGTAACTCTCTCTAAGCTCTTCTCTGGGTTTCTGCTTTATCAACAGGTCTTCAAGGGTCTGATGCCCACGTGCCACGCCTTTCTTTCTCTGCTGCACTGACACTTCCAATGTGGAAAAAGGGAACTATAGAGTTCAACGAGGTGTTTGTCAACGAAAATAATGCCTACAACCCTAAAACAGGTGTGTTTTAGTGCTTCGAGCGTTTCTATTGGTTTTTGACCCGGTTTATGGTGTGAAAAACTCCAGATGTTTTCTTTATTCAGGTTCAAAGGTTCTGCTTGACATGAGCAGTTATTGGGAGGACCAGAAATTTCACTATAATTACTAGTCAAATTAAATGAAATTCCAGCCACCGTTGGTAATCAGAATAACAAAGTTGTAATTAGTAATATTGTCAGTTTGGGATGATGTACTTACTGTGTGTGTGTTTTATGTTAACAAAATTAACCCTTTTAATGGAAAGGGTTAATTAAATTTATGTTATGCATTTTAACAGTCCAACTTACAAAATAATTATATAGCTTATTGTACCTGGGGAGGGATTTTTCACTATTCCTTTTAGCACAATCTCCCCACATGCTCCAGAGTTCCTGTCCTCCCTGATGCTCCCCTCAGGTTTCCTCTAGCATTTAGGTGAAGGGACTGAGACGGTCACGAACAAGGTTGATTTTTGTATTTGGTGAGCCGTGTCTGTGATCATCTGGCAATATGATCTGGATTGTTATAAGGCCCAATGTCAACCCCTTTTCAATTTACTGGTAGAATCCACTGTTTTAGTTCAATATTTCCAGGTTTCAACGAGTTGATGATCCCATTCCCTCTTAACTAGACGCTCAGTGCCTTTAGAAGAGAAACAGGCCCCCAAATTTGCACTTTTGCTTTGCAGAATCTTTTTAATTTGGCCACATTAGGAGGGTTTTCGGGCATGAACAACCACTCCAAATCCTTCATTTTGTTTTTGTTTTTTGTCCGTTCAGAAGTGGACTTTACAGTCCTCTGGATCATTCTCCTGCCGCATAACCCAAGTGCACTTGAACTTGCAGTCAAGAATTAATGGCCAGACATTCTCGTTCAGGATTTCATGTTGGAGAGCAGAATCAATTACAGCAGTCATCCAGGTACAGAAGCAGCAAAGCAGAACCAGACTATGCTGCCACTACGTTTGACTGTCAGTATGATGTTGGGTTTTTGACATGCTGTTAATTTCACATCCGATGTAATGGGAAGCTCAGATTCCAAGGGCAGTCGTCGTTTTCTTAGTACTCAGCAATGGGTTTGGCTTTGGAACCTTACCATGGATGCCAGCTTTTGCCTAGCATCTTTGCTATGGGTAAATCATAAACACTGCCATTAAAACGGACATATCGTGCTTTTTAATGCCTCCCTTTTCACATTCAAATCATTTGGTTGTGGTCTATATAAAGTGAAAGTATAACGTGGTCTCTTTGAATGCAAATCAGGCACTTTACTCCCCGCACCCCTCCAAGTCACAGAGCGTTCCACTTCTCTGAACGGCTGAAAGAGTGTGACCCAAATATGACCCAAGCAGAAAATACAGATTTCTGCACAGTAACTTGATGGACTGAATTCTAATTCTCTTCCCTCCTAGAGACCCCAAGCACACAACAAAACGTTCCGGGTTAAAAAAGTGGATGTTGCATGATATGCCTTCTTTAACTGTGGTAAAGCGAGACCTGCAGGTCTTTAGATGTTCTGGGTTCTTTTGCGACCCTTTAGCCTACTTCATGTTGCCTTCCAGGTTCTATTTAAGTGCTTTCTTAATTCTACAGATGTGACAAGTAAAGTTAAACTCAGTTTTGAAAAAGCTATGATCAATAACAATGCATTCATGATGGATTGTTATTGGCAAGGTTATTTATTTTTTTACCTCACAACCGGGAATTAAAATGGATTTTTTGAGTTTGCACCAAGTGATTTAAGAAGCATACCTGAACATCCTTGCTGCTGGGAAACCTCCCCACAGCATGATGCTGCCACAACCGTGTTTCACTATGGGGATGGTTTCCTTAGGGCCAGACATTTCTTGGTGGCCAAAATTTTCATTTTTGTCTCACCTGACCAGAACACCTTCCTCCACATCAGAGAATCAGAATCAGAGAGAATCAGAGTATTTTATTTGTCACTGCGTGTTACCGCGGTGAAATTTCTCTTTGGACACTTCGGTCTGCTGTTTTTTTTTTTTTTTTTGCTGTTGTTTTTACAATCCGAAGAGCCTTGGCCGCAGCAGGACCCTGCGCCGCCATCGCTTTCAAGTCTGTTTTGACTAAAAAACAGAAAAACAAAACTGTTTGGGTAGTCGCCCACATGCCTTTTGGCAAACTCAAAACATCCCTTCTTATTTTTAACACTAATTAATGGCCTTTTCTGTCCATTCTTCTATGAAACCCGGCTTCATGGAGCGTACAGCTTATCGTGGTCCTATGTACAGATGCTTCAGTCTCTGCAGTGGAGCTCTGCGGCTCCTCCAGGGTTACCTTTGGTGTCTGTGCTGCCTCTCGGATTAATGCCCTCCTGGCCCGGTCTGTGAGTTTTTGTGGGGGGCCCTCTCTTGGCAGGTTTGTTGTGGTTCCATGTGCTTTCCATTAGAAGATGATGGATTTGATGGTGGCCCAGGGGAAAATCGTAGATTTTCTTTAACTAACTACGGCCTGACTTGTTTGGAAAGCTCCTTGGCCTTCATGGTGTGATGCCTCTTTAAATTACAGGTTGGAATGAAACAATTAAGCCGAGGGTGATGAATACCCCTGCAAGGCATTGTAGGGTGAGGTTTGTTTTTGATACCTTTTTCCCTTAGAAAATTAAAATATCATTTAAAAAAAGGCATTTTTCTAAATCTGATAGTCTTTTGCTGATATCAGAGCTTTTATCTGAAATATGAAAGTGGGAAACAAGGAGAAATGTGGAAGGGGTCGAATACTTTTTGCAGCTCTGTGCACCTATGAACACATGGACAATGCACTAATCCCAGTTTCGTTATGTTACAGGTATGTTCACAGCACCTCTACGTGGCAGATACTTTTTCAGCGGCATCCTGACAGGTCACAAAAACATGAAGATCGAGGCGGTGCTCTCCAAATCAAACGTCGGCATCGCCCGGGTGGATTCGGCGGGATATGAGCCCGAAGACCTGGAGAAGCCCATGGCCGAGGTCAAACACATCCCCGGAGCTGTGGCTGTGTTTAACATCATCCTGCCCTTAGAGGCCGGGGACACGGTCTGCATCGACCTGGTGACGGGCACGCTGGCCTACTCTCCTGAGCCTTTAACCATCTTCAGTGGGATGCTGCTGTACTAGACCGTCGCACTGGAGGCAGTATGATTCCAGAGTATGAGTTTGTCTTGTTGCATTAAAACCTCTGTTTTGGACTCAACGCAAAGAGCCACGGACAGTGGGTAGGACTGATACAACTGGACTGGATTCATCCAGCAAAAGAAGTAAAAATGTCAGAGTTTCTCAGCTTTAAGGAACAGTTTTTCTTTGATTGACATATATTTTTCTCTGGAAAAAAAAGCCACAGCAGGGTAATTCTTGCACTGCTATAAACTTGGATACCTTACTGATTGCGGCTGTACACCCTTCAAGTTTTGCTAGTTAAAGAATGGACATTTAGTCAAATGGAGAAAAACTGAAGATGCGAGTGTTTTTATTTATCTGCGCTGTCCGCCCACAACACCTCAACTTTTCAGCGTTCATTACACGCTCTTTTAGATGTTTCCTTTTTCTTTTCTTTTTTTTACTATGGTCATTTATTTTTTTAGTTTCTCACAGTTTCATTTTGACCACAAGCGACTTCCCAGAAACGCAACGCTGAGTGCCAATTGTCTTGGGGGGGGAAAATGCAGAGGAGGAGTCCAAACCACTATTCTTTAGGAGGAAATGCACAAATGAAGTCACTGACAGTTCAGCAGAGAAGCCACAGGATTTTATAAATCATGCAGCCACAAAACAATAAGACCATTTTAGGAGTTCGGCTGTGCCCTGAAACACAAAGGAAAGAGAGGATTTGTCAGATGGAAGAGGGGATTTTTTTCCCACTCTGTGTCCTAATAAGGGACATCTAAAATTAGAAGAGGAGGGTCGAGGTATTAAAGTTGTGGACTGCTTACAGATCTTACAGTTCCAGTCAGAGGTTTACATACACTTACCATCAGCATGATAGCCATGCTTATTATACAGCATGACTTCCGGAAACATTTTTATACAAGACGTCTGGCAAAAAGTCAGATGTATTGTAGATGTTGTCACATAGGCTTAAAAATATACACACACCTCCAGTAGTTGTTGAATAAATGTCCCTTGGCATGTTGCAGAGAGACCACGCCCACCGTGAAACCATCAGATGGCTGGATGATTTACCACAGTTATTGGCTTAATTAGAATTTCCTGGCGCAGACTCAACTTTTGAGCTCTCCACAATCTTTTCTCCACAGGGTCGGGGCCAAGGACTTTAGAGGGGACATTCGGGAAGATTAATGGAAGACTTCCAAAACTATGTTTGATATTTTTTTACAATCCTTGTCCTGTTTGAACATCCAAAGTATCCACCTCAGTTGAAAGGAAGTGTGTGTTCGGAGGTTCAGGAAATACTCAGGAACCACCTTGGCTCAAATATGTAATAACACTGGAAGGAGGAGGGACACCAGTGTCGCTTACCATGGTGAAATTAGCTTCACATTAACAGACTGAGAGGCTGCCGACCAGCAAAGAAGCATTTCTCCAAAACCGGCACAATCAAGGATGGCTCAACGCTGAAGCCGACCACATGGACAGGTTAAATACGTTCTGTTGAACAGTTTTAGGGTCAGACAGGACAAAGGCTGAGCTGTTTGCACACAATTACACCGAGAATGTTTGGTCAGGATAAGGATGTGGATTTCAAAAACACTCGATTAAAGCATGGTGGTGGCAAAGGTCTGTTTTTGAGATGATAAAGCTGGAGGACCACCTCCAAGTACTTCAGCTCTACCTCAAACAGCGAGTTTGAGGAAGAGTTTCCTAACAGGACAATCATGCCAAATACACACAAAACTGTTCCACTTTCGAATCGATGACGTGGATTAACGCGACTGGCCTTGACCTCAACCCTTTAAAAAAATCTGTGGACAACACTCAAAAGTTGTATTAATGCCAGGAAACCACTATTTAAAAAAAATAAGAACAGAGGTTAGATATCTGTCATGTCAGTAGCTTGTTGATGACTTCAAAAAGCATATATATATATATATATATATACATATATATATATATATATATATATATATATATATATATATATGCATATGTATGTAGAGAGAGAACGTATACACAATATAATCAAAGTTATCAAAGACACAGTTCTTGTTTTTAAAACTCACAAATATTGTGTGTATTATAATCATCCCACCCTAAAAAAAGAACAGCTTCGGTGCATCCTTAAAAGCCCCAAAGTAACATGGCTGTCATATTTCTGATGCGGATGTAAACCTCTGACAGAAACTACAATATGTACACCGGTATAAGGCTCCCAATGTTAATTAATCAAGTTAAACTAATTTATATTACTCTACTGCAACAGCCACGTCTTACACACCATTGCAGGCATTTGAAGGTTTATTGCACGTAATATGAGGTTAGTGGATATATTTCTAGCTTTTAATGAATGTTAAAAATAACACTGTTTTTTTATTTTTTTTAGATTGAGCAACACAAGGTTTTCTTTTACCCACACAAAGAGCTTAATGTTACATCCAGATCTTAGAGATTTCTTCCTCAGAATACTTATTGACGGTGTTTTTTTTCTCAGTCCTCGGTGTGGGAAGGTACAGTAAAATGAAACTTCTACACATTGGCCAACATTGTGCTTGGGTCAAATATTTTCCCTACATTTGTGATCCAATAAGAATTGTTTTATAAGCTACCACTTCACCTTGCCAGTTACTGTATATGTGTTGTATGTTTTCCCACTCGTGTGCCTCCAAATACAGATACCCAGTTTTACATAGCCCATGTCAGTAGTGTTTGTTCCTTTATTAGATGAACCAATCTGTTCCACCTCTTACACACTGTTTGCTCTGCTCTAGACGTGCTTAATCTGGCACTCAATTTTGGTCTCCACAAATACACACAGCTGGGATGATTTTACTCTCCAACTCATGCTTAAAACCCTCTCCCTCTATGCCCCGTTGGCTACTTTTAGCTCAGGGTTTGAAGGCAAGTGTTGAAAAGGGATTTATTTTGCTGCTCTCCAGGGACACCTGGTGGCCATGATCACCACTCTGTCAGCTTTCCTGCTTCTTCTGGCCAACCGTCAGGGCTTTAAGAATCGAAGAATCCCCAGAAGGAAAGGGGATCGCTCGTCTGTCATTCTCTACACATGCATTAGTCATCACGGGGGAGCCAGTCATCTTGATCAACGTCTCTGGATTCAGTTGCTGTCATTCCACTGTCACTCACACAAAGTCCTCCTCAGGGCGGTGGAACTAGATCTGCATGCACTACCGGTCAAGAGCAAACTGGTAATTCAACCTAGACTACTTAGGTACGTAAGAATGCATAACAGGATGGGAAATGGATATGGACTGTTTTTACACTGGGGTGAATACGTTGAGCCCTGCGACAATTTGCAATCAATCCGTGGCATGTGAATTAAAGAAAAATAGTAATTTGACCGACCAGAGATGATGAATACTTCATAAAGGAAATAAAGAAATCCAAAGTCACCTTGAGCTAACTTATTTTCTTTGTCACCGAGAAGCATAGTCAAGTGTGGCAAAGCATAGATAAAGGCATAACAATAACCTCTACTGAACGCTTAAAAATCAGGACGGCGCAAAGGCGAAGACTGCATATTAAACAGTGCCATGGATATAAAATAATAAGAGATGATGGATGGGACCAATAAGCTACAGCCCATCCATTTTGGCATAAAGTGTCTTACAAAAATACACGTACCTCTTGAAACTTGTTCCACATTTTGTTAAGTTACAACCGCAAACTTTAATGTTTGTTGTGATCTTATGTAAAGATCAGCATGAGGCAATGCATCATGTGGCAGGACATGATACAAAATTTTCACAGGTTATCATTTGGATTTCGGTTTGGACTTGGACTGGCCAATCTGGCACTGTGGCACATGAATACTTTTTGACTTAAATCCTTCGACTGGGGCTGTGACTGAATGTTTGGGGGTCGTCGTCCTTCTGGAAGAGGAACATCTGCCTCTGTCTCAAGACTTTAGTAGCCCCTGGTGGGTTTTCTTCCAGGATAGCCCTGGATTTAGCTTTAGCCATCTTCCCATCAACTCAATTCAATTCAGTTTTATTTATGTAGCGCCAATTCACAACACATGCCATCTCAAGGCACTTTACAATGTCAGATTAAATCAAATCATACAAATTGGTCAAAATGTTTCCTATCAAAGGAAACCCAGTAGATCGCATTGAGTCTTGACTAAAAATTACATTTTTAGTGATGAAACTCGTTCCAGTGAAATTTTATTATGAATAGAAACAATTCTCCCATTTTAGCTGTGGTTTAGAAAGGTCAGATCAGAGACCTTAAGTTGTAGCTTTGAGTAATGTATGAATAGAAAAAATTAAACTTTGAATTTGTAGTGATGAAGCTCGTTCCAGCAAAACAATGAAACCAAAGAAGTTATTCTAGTTGTAGCTATGGAAAGGCTGGACAAAATTACTTTAGATCAGAAATCTCCTAGAATGAAAAGATGCTTAGCTTATTTCGTATTATTAATAGAAACAATTAAGTCTTTCTGTAAGTTTGCTAATGTGTAAAAGAACTGTAGTAAAGGATTCACTTAGCTTATTCCTTTTTTCCTATGCCTGTAATATTTTCTGTTCATGTACAGCACTTTGAATCGTTTTGTTACTGAAAAGTGCTATTTAAATAAACTTGCTTTGCCTTCACAAGCAGCATTCACTCCTCCTGAAGGAGCGTAGAGCCACAGGGACAGTCGTCTGCATTATCCATGGCTGTGCAGCAACTCCTCATACCGAGCAAGCATGAAGTGACGGTGGAGAGGAAAACTGCCCTTTAACAGGAAAGAAAAACCTCCAGCAAAACCAGGGTCAGTGTGAACGGTCATCTGCCTCGACCGACTGGGGGTTAGAGAAGACAGAGCAGAGACACAAAAAGCACAGAAGCACATATTGATCCATTGTTCTACATTAGATGGTAATAGCGTGTGATCTGCCTCCCCTGGATGATGCCACAGCTAACAGAATGCCAGACCCTACTATGAAGAGAAAAATGACAGAGAACAAAAATGTAAAAGTTGAAATAACAACAAGCAATGCAAATTGGAGAACATTAAGACTCAGCAGAGTGAGAGAAATAGACCCTGATGTCCTCCAGCAGCCTAAGCCTATAGCAGCATAACTATAGAGGTAGCTCAGGGTAACATGAGCCACTCTGACTATAAGCTTTGTCAAAGAGGAAAGTTTTAAGCCTAGTCTTAAACCTAGTTCTCTGTTAGGAACTTACAGAGAACTTGTTATAGCCTCCCAAAGAATAAATATTTGGAAGGCTCAGTAGCTGTGAAGAGTTAATCATTTGATTTTTTCTGAAATTATTGCAACATACCATAAATATGTCTCTAGCAGAATCCCTACAATTCTGCTAGAAATCTCACTGAACAGTCTAGTCACAATCTCCACTACTCTCTATCCTAGACACTTTCATACCTCCACAGGTATATCATCAGGACCAACTGCCTTTTCACTCTTCATCCTTTTCAAAGCCTTTCTGGCTAAATTTTTATTATTCTTTACTACTTTCTGGTTCACAGTGGTCACTTCTTCTACTCTTCATTCTCTCTCATTTTTCTCAATCATCAACTCTTCCCCCTTACTCTCACACTTGTTGCACCTGTCAGTACATTTCCATGTCAATTCTTGATCATTCTAATCTGTTGAACATCCTTCCCCTCTCTGCCTCTCTACCTCACCAACCTGTAAAAATCCTTCTCTCCCTCCTTTTTGTCCAACCTATCATACAAGTACTCTCCCACCTGTCTCCCTGATAGCATTAGCTGTAGTGGTCCAGTTTCATCTCCTCCCTGAAAGCCACACAACTTTCTTCCTTTTTCAGCTTCTACTTTCCTCTACTCTGCTTTTATATTCCTCACCATCAGAGTCATTCTACACTCACCATCCGGTGCTGTCTGACAACAGTATCACCAACCACTACCTTGCAGTCACTTCACCTTCACCATTTTTCTTCCCATCTACACACAGCTTGAGCCCTGCTCCTAAGCTTCTAGCTTTACCTTTCCAATTGATCTCCTGAACACACAGTATGTCCACCTTCCCCCCTCTGCATCATGCCAACTCTCATGCAAACTCTCTAGCTTTACCTGTCACTGGTCCAACAAAGTGCCTACTCTCACTCCTAGACTCTTGTCCTTCCTCTTTTTTCTCTGCCTATGGACATGTCTTCCTCCTCTTCTTCTTTGCTGACCAACACTATCCCAGTATCCTGTCGGACACCAGCACCAATTGCAGTCATTGATAACCTGAGCCCTGACCAATGTGGTATGAATATTATTAATTTGCATTGTGATTAATTTTTTTGTCCCACAATGGGGAAATTGTGGGACAAAAGAAATTTCATATCACATCTTATCTTACAAGATTAAGTCAATTCAAGTTTATTTCTATAGCACATTTCAGCTGCAAGGCAGTTCAAAGTGCTTTACATCATGAAAACATAAACATATCATAAACACATCGAAGCAGTTTGTTAGATCAGCACCAAACATTCAGTTGTATCAAGTGAAAACATCAATACACATCAAATATGTTGGTCAATAGTTTATTTTGGGCTGAAAACAGCTCTATTAGCAAAGGTTTTGTTCAGACGCTCTTCCTGACACAACCCTCTGCATTTATCCGGGCTTGGGACCGGCCCAAAAAGGACACAGGACACTGTGGCCCCCTTTGAGGCTGCATTAGTGTGTTGATTAGCTAAACTAGTAATTATAAAAAGTACAAAATGTCATATAAAAGTATAAAACTAAATACAAAATCATTTGTTTTTCATTGTTATTTTTTACAGTTCTTTTTTTGTTTTTTTATACTTTTTCTTGTTTTCTAGATTTCCTTGTATTTGTTTTATTTACAGATTTTGACAAGTATTTACATATTTAGATGAGAACACACTTGGAGTCAGGAATTTGATCAAGTGCTTCAGATAGCCTGGAGGTCTATGTTTGCCTACTGGCCTCTATAAGGAGGACGTCTCCTATTTGCATGTGAGCCTCCGTTTTTATGGTGGCTTGCATGTGTGTAGAGGCCTGGGTTTTCATAGAGGCCTGGGTTAACGTACAGGCCAGAATTTGGATGGCGGCCTGCATGTGAGTACAGGCCTGGGTTTGCATTGAAGCCTCTGTTAGTATTCTGTCTCCTGTATTCATGCTGGGGGCCTCTAACCTCATGAACACCCCTGTTTCTTTGAGGCCCTGTTTGCCTGGGTGCCTCTGTTTGTTTGGAGACCTCAGTTTTCATGGAGGCTTTAGTTTGTGTGGCGGCCTCTGTGTAAAGGGAGACGTCAGTTTGCGTGGACGCCTCTGTTTGCGAGGAAACTTTAGGATGTTTGTTTTTCAAAGCAAGGTTCAACTCTACGGTCAGTTCTCCAACCTGACTCTTCAGAGATTCGATTGTTTCCTGCTGTTCTTTGAGTCTGGAGGCTTCTTGATAGTTACTCCTCAGCTGATCCTCATATTTGATTCTCAGCTGCTGTTCTGCTACAAAAGCCTTTGCTAGCTTCTCACTGTGCAAGGCATTTTTTTCCACCTGCCTCTTAAAAAACTGAAGCTCATGCAGAACGCTCTCATGGACCATAACTTTGGGAATGCGTGGAAATCTTGATGCACCTGCAGTCTGCGGTGCAGCAAGTGTTTCCTGCTTCTCCACTTTCTCTTCACATTTCAGTCTCATGTGGCGTTCATGTTCTAAACTTTTTTCCAGTTCTTGGATCTGTTCCAGCTGTGCTTTGCAATCAACCTGAAACTCTATTCTTCGTTCTCTCTCCTCGTGAAGATCAAAGATCTTACCTCGCAGCTCCTGTTTAAGATCGTCCACCTGCTGCGTGAGATCACTGATACGTTTGATTGCCTGTTCAATGTCCAACGAGGGAGGGATCACCGCAACAGCTGAGGCGTGTTGAGGCATCTTGTCACTCTTAAAGTACTGGGGGTGACGAGCCTCAGAGTTTCCAGCAGCCTGGGAATGCCTTGGTTTTCTCTTGTGGGCTTGTGAGTTGGAAGCCACGTAGTAAACTGGGGCCTGGATGTGTGGCCGCTCTGCTTGTTGGCATCGGCGCTGGAAATGCTTAGGTTGGTGGTATGAATGAGGTGCCCGAGGGGAAGAAAAGGCTCTGAGGTCTTTCCTTGGTTTTTCTGACCTTGGAGATGGCTGACGTGTTTGCTGGATTTCTTCTGAGTTGAGAGACCCAGACTCAGCAGAGGAAGATGAATCCTGCTGAACCTCCACTGAAGGAGGAGTCTCAGATTCAGCAGAGGGACCAGATTCCCCTTGGATCTCTGTACCATCTTCTGGCTGGGTGGGATGCAGCTCACTGGTACCGTCACTGCCATCTTCCATAGGGAAGATGATTGCATCGTAGTCGACTTGGATGTCGAGGTCGACCATGTCTACCCATGAAAGCGTTTGCTCCATGTCTAACTTTCTGTAAGTTAGATATAGTCGCTTCTCTGAAAGGCGTCTGATATCTGAGATCGAATTCTCGCTGTTTGGCTAAGATTCGAACGTGCTCTCTCAAAGGTGTACTGTCGCGATGAAGGTCTCGGGAACAGTGAAGGAAAAACCAGCTTGGTGTTAAGTAGTAGTTAAGATTCCGTTGACACGTCACAGAGTGATGTCATCAGCTGTGATGTCATAGAACACTTTGATGATGCTGTGTGCGAGATGACACAGAGCAGAAGACAGAATAAACGTTATTATGGTTCAAACAATATATTTCTAGGTTATGCCATATTGGTTGTTTTTTATTTTACTGAGTAGAATAAACCTTTTAAAAAGGGAGTTGAGAACTTCCATTAACTCAGTCTTATATTTCTAAAGGTCTCATCTTTTCAATATTTCAGCTATATAATTAAATCCCAGAGTTAATAGATGAAAGTTAAATTTATAAAACATTTTGTTCATGTACCTCATTACCCTCATTTCCCTGAAGTCTGGCAGAAGAGACACAGTTCTTCTGATCCTGAGATCCAGAAGAGTCCAGATTCTCTCCTTGACACAGGTACACTGCTGAAACTGTGCAAGGCCAAAAGTTCACTGTCCAACAAATTATTAATTGGTCAAATAAATATGTATAGATAAATATGATAATTTAAATTAAATCTGAAATTAATACATGACATAAATATATGTTTCCATGATAACATAAATAATGTAATAATTTATAAAATGCACCAATAAAAATTTCAATTAAGAAATTGTTTCATCAAACTGAATTAATTATATATTTAAAGTGTAAAGTGACAGAAATAATTCAGTGTTTTTTTTAATATTCAAAGTCTTGTGTTGCATGTATCTATCATCCTTTTAACCTGCTTAATCCACCCAGGATTGCCTAACTCCAACAGGGGAGTGCAAGGACGGAGTTTGGCCTCATCAAATAAAGATTGGGTGTAACAACCATTCATATATGCCAAGTTTCATATTTTCATTTGTTTACATTAAGTGCATAAAAAACATCTAGAATTCTGATAAGAATGGAAAACAAATCACACTTTAAGGCAGATGGTGTTAACATTTATCCTTACCATCTACGGGTAAAGACCTTCCTATAAGAAACACAATCTCAATCAAAACACACTTAATCACAGACAATGTAAAGACAGAATTAACAACAACTTCCTCTACATCACTGATTAAAACATGTTCTTAAAAAAAGAAACATAAACGTTCTACTAGTTTAGAACTGCCAACCATAAAAGACAAGTGAAATAAAACTCTGACATCTATGGGTTCAATGTTTAAGAAACAAATTAATTTTGGTACAAAGGACTATTTTTTAATTCAAGTCGTCTGCATTGTCCATGGCTTTGCTGCAATCCCTCATACTGAGCAAGCATGAAGCGACAGTGGAAAGAAAAACTCCCCTTTAACGGGAAGGAAAACCTCCAGCAGAACCAGGCTCAGTATGAACGGTCATCTGCCTCGACCGACTGGGGGTTACAGAAGACAGAGCAGAGACACAACAAGAGAGACAAACAAGCACAGAAGCACACATTGATCCAGTAATCTATTCTACATTAGATGGTAATAGCAGGTGATCTGTCTTCTCTGGATGATGTCACAGCTAACAGAACGCCAGACCAGGTGTACCTACTATGAAGATAAAAGAGAGAGAACAAAAAGTTAAAAGCTGAAATGACGACAAGCAATGCAAAACTGGAGAACAGTAGAACTCAGTAGAGTGAGAAAAATAGACCCTGATGTCCTCCAGTAGCCTAAACCTATAGCAGCATAACTACAGAGGTAGCTCAGGGTAACATGAGCCACTCTAGTTATAAGCTTTGTCAAAAAGGAAAGTTTTAAGCCTAGTCTTAAAAGTAGACAGGGAGTTGGTTCCACAGGAGAGGAGCCTGTCTATGCTGCAGAACAGTATTTCCACAATGTAATAGTTTCCCCCACCAACAGGCCATGAAGTTCTGTTTAGTGCTGTCTGATCATCAGAGCACCTCCCCCCATATGTTTGCTGTGTCCCCTGCATGGCTTGTGATAGACTCTAAACAGGGGTTCTTTCAACAGCGACTTTCTTTCATCAATGCCACAATGGTAGAGTGCATCAGATTTGTATTTTTTGTGTCTTGTAGTACACATTGTAAAACAATCTCCCCTATTCTTCACGTGTCTGGGCTACATAGTTAGATGACAAGACAGAAGATTTTAGCCTGGCTAATTTTTGCAAAAAGGCATTTAAAGTCTCCTGCAAGCATATGGAAAATGTGTTAAAGCTTTTTGATCATATTTCCAGAAAGTATGGTTTGTGTAGGATCAACACTGGACATAAATAAATCAAGCATCACACACACAGTTAAGCATAGCATTGGCAGTGTCATGCTTTGGGGCTGGCTTTCTTCTGATCTAACTGGGTCGTCATTCAACATTGCAGGGATAGTGAACAGTTTCAGGTTGCAGTTAGTGTTGGCTCTAATTGTTCAGACTTCTGAGAGAAAGTTGGACATGAAGAAAAGCTGTGCACCGGAGAGGACCTCACAATACGGCAGAATTGAAGCGCTTTTGCAAAGAAGAGAGAGACAATAATTGCCAGTTAAAGATGTGCTATGTTGATCTGATCACAACCAAAAATTCTGAGTGTTGTCCTAAAAATACATTTTTAAAAAAGTATATATTTAAGGGGGTGCACACAAATGCAGCCACATCATTCTGTCTCTGTGTGTTGTTCTGCAGATTTTTGTGGGCTATAATTGTAAAAAGTTCCTAAACGGTTTTTTTTTTTTTACATCATGTCATGCAAGTAAAAGACGAAGATAGTGCAGGTGAAATAGCCAAGGCAGACTCGAGCTCTACTTTTACCTTTTTCTTCTTTTTGAAACCTGAGCGCTCACTGATGATCTCTCCAGGGTCACGTTCTCCTCGCGGTTGCGACGCGGCCCCGACGTCTCACGCGGGGATTTCTGCTTGTCGCGCTGCCATGGAGACCACTTTGTTTTCCCTTCCCTACAAAGCACAGCCTTCCCCTCACACCGAGTGAAAGGTTGTGCTTTGGAGTTTGGACAGAAACGCCAGTGAAGGAAAAGCGGGACCAGGCGTTGGATGGTGGATGAGCAGACAGAGGTTTTCCAGAGGGGGTAACAACTAGCTAACCTGTCTGTCCGCCCTGAGCTCAGGTGGGTCACTGAGAGCTCTGTGAGCTCTCCTAACCTCCATGTTTTACTCTTTTATAACGTGACGCGACGTAAAAAAGCTCCCATCAGAAGGTTTTGTAAGTGAAAGGATTTGATAAGCAACATGTCTGTTTTGTGCTTAGGTTAAGAGCTGGTTTACTCACGCTGAACCTTTTCTTTTCGTGTTAATACGGAATAATGCAACTTTCGTTTTTGTCATAACAAAATGTTTTGAACAGAAATATACAGAGTCATGCTTAGAATCTGAGCCCTTTCAGCTGCTCCCTTATTCAGGGGTCAACTTGCACACAGACTGTGTCCTTTCTGGCGCAACCGGGATTCGAACCCGCGTCCCCCCGAATTAAGGAACACTTTACCACAGCCTAAGGTGGGCGGCGTACTGCCTCCAGTGGTAATTTTCGGAGAGGCACATAGTGCAGTTTAGGTTAATCTGGAGGACAAATGTCCCCAAATCAATACATCTCATCAAGATGAAATTAGGAAACGGGGACGGTAATGGTTTAATTTATTTTTACATATTTATTAATATTTAAACAACAAAAATCAAGTGTAAAAGCCAGGAATGTGCCTCTCCACACTTTTAGTATATCCTAAGATTAATAAAATGAATACATCAATAGTGTTATTAATAGAAAACTAGAACTGTGTCTCTGGGTTGGGGCAAAGTGGTGGGGGTGGGAGTGGAGGGGTCACAGGATCAGCCCGATCCAAATAAAATGAATCGATTAACACACTTACCATAACACAGCAGCTCCCCATCAGTTGTCACTGGTTGACAACAAACTTCCACTTCTTCTTCTTCTGTTTTAAAAGTGGTGCGCTCTTCTTCTACTTCCTCTTCGTGTTTTAATGGCAGCTGACATGCAAAAGGATTGTTACCGCCCATCTAGTGGTGCGTTCTGTTCCTCGTCTTTATGTTAACAGCAGCGCAACCAGCTACCGTAACACCTGTGTCTGTGCGCAACAGCTCTACCGTAATAACAGTCTACGCACAACATGTTCCCCCTCGGTAAAATCGGGGACATTTCCGGGGTCAGCTTTAGCCGAGGACAGGTGGTCCAAAACGGGGACAGTCCCCGGAAATCGGAGACGTCTGGTCACCCTAGTTTAGGTCCACTAAACAACCTAACAGTTGTTAGTCTTCCTCCCGCTGGAGTACCCAGAGAACCCAGCCATGGACAGAGAGAACATGCACACTCCATGCAGAAAGGCCCCAGGCGTGGGATTCAAACCCGGGACATTCTTGCTGCAAAGCAGCAGTAAACCTATAAAGTAGGTGCTCAGTTTATTTCTGCAGCAGCACCAATTCGCAACTAACGTCGCCTTGAGGCTCTTTGCAGGACAAACATTCATACAGGGACACACTTCAAGTCAATGGAATAGTATGCAAATGTGAATACCATTACATGCCTGTGCAAATTCTCCGTTATCCGGGTCATCGCAACGGTAAACAGGCTTAAATCGGAGGCAACCGGACTTTCCATTACCGATTATAACTAACTTGATCATAGTTATAATGGAGTCAAAAAATGTTCGTAGTCCTGAGGAGAGAGAATTTATTTGTCTTTTTTGCCGGCGTTAGTCCTTCTTTCACAATGCAGATTAAGCATGTAAAAAAAGCTAAAGGTTAGACTGGACTAAAAGGACCTGTCGCAATTTATCAGTCAGGAAAAATCTTGTTCTGGCTACACAATGGAAATGTTCATGGTGCAGAAGGCATCACTGTGTATTTCATAATTTAGTTCCCTGGGCCTTGTTAAGCCTTAAAAAACAGCCGCTAAGTTATTTTTTATGTAATTTCATCTTCTTATCTGAGTACTTTCTTACTACTATTAAATACTTGCGTCTTTGCAAGGGAATAATCTCTAGACCAGGGGTCCCCAACCTCTTTCAAACTGAGAGCTACTTCATTGGGACCGTGTCATACGAAGGGCTACCAGTACTGACCTTTGAACTAGAAGAATCAGAGCTCACCTCAACGTTACGTAAAAATTTAAAATTTTCATGCTTTTGTCATTTTTAAGTATATATAAATGCAGGTGTGATTAAAGAGGAAACGCAATATAATAAATTACTGTTTTAGATGCAGCTCACTGGTGGGTGGTGCTATTTCTTTAAACAGGCCCGAGGGCGCCACATGTGGTACTTGGGGGCTACCTAGTGCCTATGGGCACCATGTTGGTGACCCCTGCTTTAGACTATAGAAAGCTTTGGTCTCGCTTGGAGAGTGGAATGACCTTCTATCTTTGCCTTATGTTGATTCAGATTTGTTTGTTTTGAGTTTAATGGGAGACTTTTAGCTTTTATCTTCTAACTTGTAATGATGTGATTTCTTCGCCATGCCTCCCTCAAATAAAAAACTTTGTTTCAGTGTTTAATAAAGTTAAACAAATTAATATAAATTTAAACACAAAATCAGATATCTTAGGTTGTAATTTGGATTCAGAAAGTCAGGGATTCTTCACCGACTCTCAACATGTGTTTCCTTGAGTGGACCCAATTGCAGAGAGAAGCAGCATGGTAAGTTGAGAAGGTTTGATTCAATTAGAAAACGTACACTCTGAGGCAACAAAGCAAACATGGTCCGGCCTGGAATAACAAAAGGCCATCGATAATGAAAGACTTGACAAGAAAAAAAGTATTCACCTGTGAAGAGTGAATAAAACTGAGAGGTACACACATATATATATATATATATATATATATATATATATACATATATATATATATATATATATATATATATATATATATATATATATATATATATATATATATATATATATATATATATATACACACAACACATAACTACAACATTCCAGTTGTAGTTATGTGTTGTGTGTATATATATACTATCAGCCACTGCCACTATATATATATATATATATATATAGTGGTAGTGGCTGATAGTGGGACGGAGATGATCAGATAAATCTAACCAAAACAACAAAACGTGACAGGCATTAAATAGAAATGATTTAAAGAATATAATACTATAAAAAGGAAACTCCTAAACAAAAAAACCAACAGAGAAAATAGAACTATGAGACAAGACCTGTAGAAGAATACAACAAGAAAAATACTGAAAAACATTAACCTAAATTAAAATCATATCTAAAAAACTCCAAATCGTGACACCAACCCCAATTTCTAAATTCCATATTATTTATTATCCAATATTTAAGGATGACCAGGAGAGTCGCTGAAAAAGAAATGCAACCATTTCAAATGTAACATTTACAATTAGTAATCCAATATGTCCCTGAGCACTCTGACAACCAAGGTAAACCAATCACAGTTGCTCCTCAAACGTACACAGCTCCCTCATTGGTTAGACAGCCACACTGGGATCACAACACGACAGCTACCGTAGGGGGAACTGTGCACGCCCCAAAATTGTTCCTGCTGCACCAGAACAGGCTCCCAAAAGCTAAAAAGAAATAGCGTCCTTAGCTTCTAAAATGCTTTGTTTATCCTATTAAAGGGCATTATCGTTTAACACAATGCTAAGTGTGGCGTGTGGCGTTTCTAAAATTCCACAACTTATTAAATATATTTTAAATCCCTTTCAGTTTATCATAAATAGATATTAAAAATCCTCGCCCTGGCTCTTGTTGTGCTTAAATAAATGATCAAACCTGTCCTGTGCTGACAGATTTATTATCTCTTCTGCATTTAAGATAAATTGTAGGAAACTGTGTTAAGAACATTGTAGCTCCACTAACTTAGAAACTACATAAGAAGTAATGCAGGACTGGGAAGTTTCGTCAAGTCTTTTATGTTGGCGTTAGCAGCTTTTGCAATAAAATGTGTGCTTTTGTTTGAGCCACCCAGGTTAACCCAGCCGCTGGGAGTCTCATCTGCACCTTTTTTTCAAAAAATGTTTCCATCAAGCTTGCAGGGACGCCAGAATGAGCTGCGTGTTGGCACAGGACCGCCTGGAGGTCCTTCAGATCTACCGCCTGCTGCAGTGGGTCCATAAAGGAGAGAAGGCGGAGATAGAGAAGATGGTGAAGCTTGGCGTGAAAAACCTCATTAACCTCAAGGAGCCACGGGACGGCCTGGGGGTGCTTCATCTGGCAGTTTCAAACAAAAATAGCGGTGATGGCCTTCATTCCTGCCCTGCCTGATAGTAAATTAGCCCTTTCGTGCCAACAAGGACTCAGGTTGCTTACTACGACCGAGCACCATGTGATTGTTTACGATTTGTCTTATTGAGTTCAGTTTTATGACAGGAAACATCCAAAAGCAATCACGCTGCATCGTTTCTATTTATATATAACTGGAATGTTGTAGTTATTATATTAAGGTAATTTGATTCACCGTGTAGAACCTCAGAAATTCTACACTACATGATTAGTTTGTTTTGCGGTACAAAGGAATGTGCAGAGACATGCATGTTAGCCCTCAGACCAGGAGAACGTGGCAGCAAACTAGCAACACGATGGATTCTTTTCAACATCCAATCGTCTGTGTTTGCAACCCGAGCTTCTGGCTCATACAGTTCCACTGGCGCGGCCTCTCAGCTCCACGTCCGTCTGAGTGTCTCTGTGCTTTCTCTTCACAGACCTTGTTGACCTCCTCCTCTCCCTCGGCGCGCATCCCGACGTCCAAGACCTGCGGGGCCGGACGCCTGTCATGCTGGCTGCTGAGATGGGGAACGAGGAGATTTTTTCTCTGCTGCTCCAGAAGCAACCTGACATGAGGCTGGTGGACGCCGAGGGCAAAGGTGTGCACATAGCGGGAACAACGATAGTTGGAGTAAAACTTTCACACAGCGTGAGCGTTGATTCAGGTTAGCGGGAACACAAGTCGGAGATTGTAGAACGGTGAAAAAAGAGGTGGAGACGCTCACGGTCGTTCGTGTCACAGGGGGTCTATACAGTTAATGCACTCATCTTCGCCATATTGGTTTTGGACTTTTAGAGGTGTTCTTTATCTGCTGCTTTCCTTGTGGGTTGACAGTTTCAATCGTTGTTTCTAAACAGCTGGATGCAGAGGTTTCAATTTATTGTAGACATTTAAATGTATTTATTGTTGGACAATTAGGAATGCCCACAAGACATGGATTGTCTTATAGGACCCATCATCAAACCTCTGGCTGAACTGTGGCCCCTCATTCTTCAGAAATGGTGGCATTGATTTAAATGGTAGTTTTATGGTAAAGAGCCACTTTGGAACATGGTGCAAAAGTTTTCAATAAGCTTGAGCTCAAGGCTACTTCAGACATCGCTATAGGCTATAGATGTTAGCTATATGCTTTATCTACTCCAGGGATTCCCAAACTTCTCAGTCTGTGACCCCAAGATTAATGGTGCCAGGGACTGAGTTTCTGAGTTTGTTTTCTTGGACGTTTTGGATATACCTGTTCTAACATAGCAGATTTAAGTTTTTATTCATGGAAAGTAATCTTTTTCCCCCATAAATGTACAACTTTTTAACATCAGAAAATATGTCAAATTAATCTAGAATTTTTTTTTTTTGTTAAAATTTACTCCTCCGTGGCCAATAATTTATTTTCTTTTATCTACGAAGGCCCTAATATTCTTATGTACTGTCGTAATATCCATAGATGATTGAAGCATAATGAAAGTGTGCCAACACAATGGATGCACTGAATAAAATCCAATGATACTCATAACCAGAACCTATGAGAACAGGAAATATTATATTATTTTATATAGAACCATTTGGAAAAACATGGAAACAGAACAGCCAAAACAATCTCAATGTAATTTACATGTCAACATATTCCAATAAACACAAAAAGACAATACTTTCATTTCTATATTAGCGTAACAATATCTTAACCGAATCAATTGCATTTACACTGTTATGCCAGAAATCTGTTTGATTATGAGTATTATTAGTAATTATAATTCGCTATTATAATTTTAATAATAGATCATTCAAACTCAAATGGTAGCTATAACAATGTAATTCAAATGGTTGTGATCCAAGGGCTACAAGCCTGTAATGACTAACAGTAACAATGCATTTATCAATCAGCTGTTATGAACTTATTTATGCTGAAAAAGTGTGATCTGACCGGTTGTTCACCGATTAGACTTATCCAGCAAACGTTGATAACTCAAATTATAACTGCAATTGGAGTTTTAACCCTTGCTTCTTTATTACAACCCAATGAAATTGTCTCAGTTGATTTCAGTTGTTAACTCGAAAAGAGGTAATTCTTTTACCATCCAACTTCTGGATCAAAATAAACACAAACAATTACTATTTCACACGTTATTATTTATTAAACCAAACAATGCCCTGTTACAGTAATTATTATATTTAATAACACTAGGAAACACTACTAGCTACTCAAAGAACATGCAAAAGAAAATAAATGAAAATAAAACTGTAATGGATTTGGAAGGACCCAAGGACAACCCGAAAACTGGTCAGTAAAACTTTAACAGTCTTTATTAAAGAAGTGGGCGGCAAGGACTCCCGGTTAGTGAAGCTCGCACTCGGCGTCTGGCGGCTCCTGAAGACAGAGTGGTTGGTTAGTGACGAACAGCGACTGGCAGGAATGTGAGAAGAAGCTGGGTCACTAACCTGGCCACGGGAAGGCTCGGCTGGACTCAATCCTGGTTGCAGATAACGACGGAGCCCGTGCTGGGATAATCCAAAGTTCTTTGTCCAGGTACAGTCCGAGTCTTGACGAGGGGGAGATCCGTTTAATCCGGCAGAGGTATCCAAGGGTGAATCCAAGGGAGGTTCCAGGTCCAGGTCCAGGTTCGAAATCCAACAAAAGCATAGACAGTTAAAGGGGCGGGCGATCTCAGTAACTTACAGGCAGGCTGCGTCAGAAACACGGGTAGGCAGTCCAGGTCACTGAGGCTGACGAGCAGAACTCAGGCGGGCAGACAAAAACCAGAGAGGGATCAGACAGGCTCAAAAAACAGGGGCAAAAAACAGATCAGAATTCAGACAGGCAGACGGGTGTTCAGAAGAGGGCTGGAAGTTCTCACCGTTAAGCTTGAGACGTTCTGGCACTGGAGGCTGCAAGGAACAGAGCTTTTAAGCAGGTAGGGCGGAGACAAAACAGGTGCACTGATTGCAATTAGCAGCCCCAGTGCCAGGAACGTTACAAAAACAAGTCAAAATGGGGGAAATCCCACAGGATGAGCAGCTGCGTGTTTCCTTAATTTGGCGAACCGCCAGTAAAGAAGGATGAGTTGAGCGCGCCAGGCGCTTTTTCTGTCATATCATAGCAACGTATCTCGTTGCTAGGGCCGGTGGTCGCGTTGACCGTGTCGCATGCTGGGAGCTGGAGTCTGTCACGTCATAAGATGGCATTACAACTGTAACACTGAGTAAACATGAGAATACTGTGGTGGTGGTGGTAAATTTAAATGTTAAGGATTACTGTTATGTTTCAGTGTCATTTTAATGAGATGGGTGAGAAATATGAGACTTCCAGGATTCATTGTGGAGACGTGGGGTTACTGAATTGAGTTACTGAAATAAATGAGCTTTTGAATTTATTGATTATGACTGTATATAAATATCTGGTTTGAGAGCCTTCAGAACGTAGCTGGATACAGATGTATATTCTCATGTGACCTTTCTTGTCAGGTGTGGTCAGCTCAATGCCCTGCATTACCTTACATCTCATGAACATGCATGTTGCTTCTGTTTAGATATTCATGAGAAAAAGAAACAATCCCATGAGATAACCTAAGGCTGTTCTTGTTTTAATGGCTGCCTCAACTACAGTGTATCCAGATCTCTGTTGATTTTTGTAAACAATATGCACACTGTAGTGAATGCTCTGATTTGTTATATAGAATGAGTTCATAAGTATTACTGTCTCACTGTGAATGTGAGTCAGGCCCCACAGACCCCACAACTAATTACAGTTCAAGCCCTCATGGTGATCCTCTCATGTGAAACCTGCTCAGTAACCTGATGATGCTGCTCACTCCCCAGAGGCGTGTTCAGTCAAACCGCACCATTCACATCCGAGTCTTTCCTTCAAGCGTTTCGTCAGTCACACATTTGCAATTATCGCATACAAGTTCGAAAGAATCAGAATGATAAATCATTAGCAGCTGATTGCATCCAAATCCAAAAACGTAGGCACCTATTCCGTGAAGGCCGCGCTTGAATTATAGAGGAACTTACAAATACCCAGCCTGTCACGTCACCTGAGGTACAGTTTGCCAGACAAGCAAGGAGGGAGACATTGGTTTTAACAGCTAGTTTAAGGGTTTTATTAAAATAACTCTTCAATTAAAATAATAAAACCAGATTTAAGAGGCGATTGACGAGTGATCATCCTTAAGTCAGTAGTGCAGGATGTGCATAGTTTTGAAGAGGTGTGTGAACAAATGTTGACCTGTACAAGATAAAAATCCACCGAATCAGAGAAAAGCCCAAACATCTGCAGCGTGAGCTAAATACGCTTCAAATACGCCTTGGGCTTCATTCAAGAAGCTTGCATACTCACAAAATGAGGTCTGAAATTAGTGTAGGTCACTTTCCACGCAAAATGGTTGCAAGAGCTTAGAAACAAAATGGTCAACTCATTTTATTTTGTGAGTTGATATTAATGTATATAATAGTGTTATATACATTAATATCAGGACTTCATTACTGCAGAGCAATATTGCTAACAGCTGTGCCACGGTTCAACCCTGTTTCACATACATGACCCAAACATAGCTTGTTACCACTGAATCAATGATAAGGTTCAGCGCTCTTCTGAATAGAGTACTCTATTGTGTTTCCATCAGTGTTTAACACTCCCCTGATCTTGTAGGCTTTTCTTGGCACCAGATCAAAGGCTTTTTCCAGCTTCAGAGATGTAGACCTGCAAAACTGAGCTCCGACAGACTCGTCACCACAGATCATACCTCATATTATTTGTATTAAAGAAGCCATTCATGTTCCTTTTTCCTCATTGATTATTATTTCTAAGTACCCCCATTGTTTGACCTCTGCGATCATAAGTTATGATTTGTTTGATGTGTACGTATAGGGACTAATCTGAGTGGGAAAAGCAGTGAAGAGGTGCTTCCAGTAAAAGCAGACAAATGCAAGCAGAGTTTAAACAGAAAAATAAAGCATACCAGACTGTAACATGAGCACTTTGAATGTCTGTTAAAACATCCGTCTGATTACTCAAAAATTACATTTGTGTTTCTTCTTTTTTTTCGCAAAGTCCAAGTATAAATGACACTTGTGTCCTTTTTATTTTCGTTTTGTCTCTCATTTGTGATTCAGGCGTGCTGTTCTACTGCAACTACCCCACCAAGCGTCACGCCCGCTGTCTACAAGTGGCTCTGAAGAACCAGGCTGATCCTAACAATGTTTCGGCGAAAGGGGTTCATGTCCTCAACGTGATGTGCGAAAAAGCTGACGAGTGTACCCCCTTGTGTCTCATCCTGCTAGATGCTGGTGCAGACCCCGATGCAACAAATGAGGTCCAAATAAAAAAAGAAAAACAAGACAAAAACTCTTTAAGTGGTGGAGAAAAGGAAGTGTTTAAACACATGGAGTGTGTGTGGTTTCTTCTCCTCAGGGAACTGGTGTGACAGCGTTGATGGAGGCAGCCAGGACAGGCTCCCTGCCGGTGGTCCGAGACATTCTCAGGAGGGGTGGGAACCCCAATGCCCTGGATAAAAAGTGCTTCAGTGCAGTCCACTATGCTGCCTTGAGTGGCTCCTTTGAGGTACAGCAGCTCCACTGGAACTTCTTCTGTTATATATTAGAAACAGTTGAAAACATCAGCTTATGTAGAAAGGTTGCCTAAACGTTGCCATGGTGACCTGCAAACCACCACCATAAACCTCAATGTCTTCTATTTGGGACACAGTGTGGCAATTAATTGTAAAGTGGTAGGAAAAGGATACATTATTTTCAGAATTATTTCCTAATAAAAATCTGAAAGTGGGCCATCCATTCTGCTCCGCCTGAATCAGTACTTCAGTAGAAGCACATGAAGTTGCAGTTACAGCTGCCTTAAAGCTCAGGATTCTGCCGTATGTCTACCAGCTTTGCACATCTAAGGAAACCAGTTTTCATCTCGTCACAAATTCTTAAATGGATTGTGAACTTTGACTGGGCCATTACAGCTGTTCAATATGTTTGGCTTTGACTGTTTTGGTCGTAGTCTTTACTCCAGTCTGAAGTCTTTCGCAGCCTCTAATAGGTTTTCTTCAAATGATGGCCTTTCATTTATCTCCATTCTTCTTCTTGTTAAGGCTGGTTCACATGGCAGGATAATTAGCCTGATTTTTGTCCCGATCTTCCCCTTCCCCTGACTATAGGGTTGGCTCGTAAAATAATGTTAAGTAATATTCCTGCCGTGTGGTGTGTTAAGAGTGAACTGATTTTATCGGAAGGACATCAGGACCGCTCCGACCTCAAATCGGGGATATTCAACATGTTGATATCCTAGAGTGTGGGTTGTCCCCCGAGGACAAACGAGCAGGCAGCCTGTTGAATGTGAGGTGTAGCCAATCAGAAAGCGAGGCGAGGGAAGGTGTAGATTTCTCGCCTGACTTCTGATTGATTGTGTGTTGTGCTCGCCGTCTGACCGGACACCACTATATGAGCAAACCTGTTCTAGCTACGATTTTTTATTGTTATGTGTGGAGTCTCTCAGGCTTTGAAAACCGGCTGACTATTTTGGTCGGCTCGGGAGTGGTTCTGGTTGGTCAGTTAGTCCGGGTTCCACTGGAGACAAAGCAGGGAGACTGGTGAGCAGAAGCAGGAGGGGAGGGTGATGTCCGGGGTCCAGGTTGAGGTGCAGGTCTGGTGAGCTCTCTCTGGGTTCTGTGGTGTTGGAGGGTGGACAGGCAGGTGAGCACAGCAGGAGGACTAAGGCAGGAGCGATTTCTGGGTCTCTGTTCTTGGCACGAGGAGATCTGACTCGGAAGTGCGGTAGCTCGGGAGTACAGGGTTAACGCTGAAAGCGAGTAAGAACTGACGCCCTCCTGCTGGAGAGCTGCTCCTTAAGAGGAGCAGCAATCAGTGGTGATGTAGAGCACCTGCCCCGTCAGGCCCTGCAGAGGAGGAGAGAGAGAGAGCCCAGCCTGCACCCCGCCCTCAGAGTGTGACACATTTGGTGACTTTAGAATACAATTGGTTGCGCTGAATTTTAGTTAGGGTATCAGAATGACACTGATATTTATTTATAAATAGAGTTGAAAACCATGTTTCATTTCCTTTCACCTCACAGTTGTTCGTTACTCTGGGTTGTTTTATCACAGAAGATTCCAATAATATACATTGAAGTTTGTAGTTGTAACATGACAAAATCAGAAAGAGAGGGAAGTGCATGAATAAGTATCAGTGTGCGTGATATGATGTAATACGAGTACTTGCCAAACTTACTTACCTGTTACACACAATTAATTACTTGATTAATTAATTAACTTAGCTGAGAAACAGGAGTGTGTGGCAGGAGTCTGTGATTCAGATCAAACAAGGTATAGGGCTTCACAATATATTGTATATGTATTGTTATCGCAGCATCAGTGTCTGCAATATTCATATCACATAGGAACTGTTGGAGGGCAATATATGTTGGCTAATATCCACGTGTTATGAATCTGCGTTTTAATGCTAACGTAATATTTAGCCAGTTGGACAGAGTTTCATTTCTGCAGATGCTCACACTGGACACAACTGACATTGTTCAAAAAGCTAAAGGTCACAGAGGGATGGAAACACGGGGGAGACAGGGAGGAACGAAGAACAAAGGCACAAATCACATCCGATATAGTCACCAGAAAATGTACCGATATAATTGTCATGCCGAGAATTTCTGACATTGTGCGGCTCTAACACAGTGTTCTTCATTCTGCTTATGAGGCAGGTTCTGATGGGAAAAGCAGGCGGAGAAAAGTTGATTCCCAAAATCCCGCCTGACCTTATATTTTTCTCATCCAAACTTTGTCTTCTCATATCGATGTCCGGCATCCCAACTCAAAAATGAATCCACAAGAAATGTCTTCAAACTCCAGAGAGAACGGGACTCTGATTAATGTTTACCCTTTAATAATCAGCATAAATAACATGTTCTGAAGGCCGTTCCCGGTCAGAGAAATTTCTTTTTATGTAGAGTTAGTTTTCATGTTCATTCAAAGGTTTGTTTTTGTTTCTCTGTTAATAGGGTTTCTGCAATAGCACGCCAGATAACTTCCTGTGTGCCACTCTGTAGGGCATTCGGAGCGGAGCGAAAAGCAGACACTGTTGCTGGAGCGACGCCAAAGTGCCATTTGTTTTATTTTTCTTTAAGCAAAATGCAGTTTCTGAGCTGTTGTAAAGTGGGACAATAATAGACAAAGAAATGTGATTGAACATTTGATCGTATATAATCGAGGCGAGGGGGGGGTGGTCTGGTTTCATAAAAAAAAAAGGAGTAGTGTTTTTTTTCACGCACCCTCTCTGCTCACATGATCTCAAATCAGGCGAGGCTCTGCTGCAGTTATTGTCATGTTTCCTGAAGAAGAGGGAGTTTATGATTTTTCTTGGACATGACTTAGGTGCAGGCAGGGTCCGAAATTAACACTCGCCAGTCGCCAAATGCGAGTAAATTTCCCGTTTGGCGAGTGAATTTCAGAGGGCTAGCTGCCACATGGCGAGTAAATGTTTGTACCAAATAAATTAAAAATAACACAAAAATAACAAAACCCATCTGGGCTGCGGATGATCCGTTCACAGCTCTGACCATCCAGAGCTCAGTCTAGACCCGCCTTCTGCGGAGCTGGTTCAGCTTCTTTCACATTCAGAGCCAGTTGCTGCACGCTGGATCAGAAAACAGTTCTGCTAACCAGATGCAGTCTAAAACGGCAATTAGTCTGTTTATACGTTTCGTTATTATTTATTCTGCATTTTTTTTAACTACGTGCGCTGTGTTTCTGTGCTTCACCGCTCTTACTGCGCCAACCCCCCCATCCCCCCCCCCACCACCACTCGGAGCCAGGGGCTTTTATCGGCGGCCAGCCTTCAAAACGTGAATCACTACGTTTAATGTCCTTCCGTACCCGTACCAAAATGTCCCAATTAAAGTCAACAGGAGAGTCAGTAGCTGTGTTTAATGCTCTTTTGTATTTAACGACACAGAACCATTGGTTCTTTGGTGCGCTGCTGCCTTGCGCTTGAATTCAGGTGCGCAAAATTACGTTACATGTAATTTAGGTGCGCACTTTTAAGGGTCATTTTAAGGAACTTGTAACATCGGGGGCTTCAGCTCAGACCAATTATTTCTTCTCTCCTCCCTAAAGGAGGCCTTTACAGTCTTTATTTATGCATTTTCCCCACTGTTTATCCCTCGCGCGCAGCGCACGAGGGTAAAATCCAGCAGCTGGATTATGCGTAAAGACGCAGTGTGAACCCTGCGTGCTTTAAGTGTGGCAGCTGAGGGAAAAATGTTGGACTGTATAGTCTTGATGAAACTCCGCCTCCTTCACAAATAAGACCAACATGGATAGAATAATGATAATCTGTAGTGTTTTTTATTGCCTGGATGTGAATCTGATAATTCATATTGTGTCTTTTATAATCATCTACAATATTTTCTTATTAAAGTCAGGAAACAAACATTTCTCCTCCAGGGTCCAGTCAGCCACGCCCCCAACCACGCCCCCGAAAATTAACATAATGTCACTCTTAATTTTTATAAAAGTTGAGGTCTGGTCAGGATTAATATTTTGGCGGGTAAAAAATATGCCTGGCCGGTTGATTTTTACATCTACCGGTGAATCAGGAAGTTAATTTCGGACACTGGGTGCTTGGGTTTGAGGTCTAACTACCAATAATACATTTACAAACGTGAGCTTGGTGTCTATTTACAAAACGTCAACATTAATGTCATGTTTATTTGCAAAAAAAGTATATTGTGCCAGTAGTCAGATAAGAGAAGGAAAATTGTTACCTTGCTGGTGATACCAGCCATGTTTTCCGCTGTTTAGGCCACTGACTCATTTCATTGATTACACCAAGTAGTTATTTTTATTGATGCATCATTCTGCAGCCTGTGCGTGTATTTTTCAGAAATGTTTTTCTATATGCTCTATTTTCTTCAACAACAACAACAAAACATCTTCTATTAACTGCTTTTGAAAGGTTTATTTGATATCCCTGCATGCGTCATCATGGTTACGCTCAGTGTATGTCTTCCAAGATAGTCAGTGTATACTTTGTGGGATGTGATTGCAAACACCCTAATAATCATTATATAGCAGACCTTAGTGTGGTTAATGATACACATAATCCTTGCTTATATGTAATAATTGCTGATTGTAAATCAAAGTGTGGTTTTGATAAATTAACAAAACCTGCTCATTCCTGCTTTAAAGCATTGAAACCATGCCACTTCCAGGTTAGGAGTATCCATCGTCCAAAACGATTTTTCTACAGATGATGAGAACGTTCAGTTGTATTTATGAGACTAATACGTTTCTTTCCATTTCTCCAACACTCTCTTAAAGGTTAAGCTGCTCAGCCTTACAGTACCACAACCAGGATCTTACATTTCAGCAATGCACCGAGCGTGCTTTAGATTTGGCCATCTGTGAAGTGTAACTCCAATGTTTTGCGTCCTCCAGGTCATTCAGGTGCTGTCATCATTCGCAGCAGAAATGGGTGTGGTTAACCTGGATAACTGTACGCCGTTACACTACGCCGCTGCCACCGGCAATGCCAACTCCTGCAAGTTCTTAGCACAGAGAGGTACTGTGTGACCTCGCAAAGCATCTAAAATTTCATTGCAATAAACTGAAGTATTTCTGCCTCCTTGGAAGAGAATTTAGGTCTCTGGACATGTCCTCCAGAGCTGTAAGGATTTTGGTTACAGCATGAAGAATAGCCCTTTTGTATGTTGGGATTGCAAGCCTATATCTCTGCTTTGATGCATGTGGAGCCAGGAGAAAGGAAATTAAATCAAACAGGAATATGCAGCTGGAAACGCAGTCCCAAATTAAATTAGGTAATGTGACCGAGTGTTTTCATTTTTCATAGAACTCTGCTCTGTGTTCAGGTTGTAACCCTAAGCTGAAGAACAAGGAAGGTTTGCTGCCGCGTCAGATTGCCAAAGACTCCGGTCACAAAGCAGCAGCCAAGGAGCTGCGGAAAGCAGAGAAGCAATATGGGAAGGGCAACAAATCCAACAGTGGCACCTTGATGTCAGATCTCTGGGCCCTGACCCTTCATGATTGGTCAAACGAGCATGAGGCGGAATTAGGGGAAGCGTTTGGGGACAAATTGGCCGCAGTTAGCACAGAGACCTTTCTGTCAGTGTTGGAGGAGCTAAACGCTCCGGTTGAACTAGCCCAACTGCACACGGTCATCTCAGCCCACGACATGAAAGGAGAGGGCATCATCAACGTGACTGACTTCATCAAAGGTGTCAAATACATCAAGAAACCGTTCCGGCTTTCTGTGTACGTGTCCCAAAAGAAGAAGAAAGAAAGAGGAGGGAAGGGGGGCAAGAAGAAGAAAAAGGGATTTGTCCTCCCCATGCCTATTTGCACCCTCGTACCAGAGCTCAAGCCCAGGCGACCTGACGGAGGCCCTCCTGACTTCATGATTGAGAAGTACCACAATTTATCAGACGTTCGCCGGTTTGACCACGACCACCCTCCGATCCATCCCATAGTCAACGACTCAGGATGGTACATCGAGAAGCCAAACAAAATCTACATCAATGTCAACTACTGTGTGAGGAATGGAGATCTGGAGTCTCTGGACCTCGCCTTCAGTCAAGGAGTGCCTGTGGACGCTCAGGATGAATATTACAAGACCCCACTGATGGAGGCCTGCTCCAGCGGCAACTACGAGATGGCCCAGTACCTTCTGAGCAAGGGGTGAGTATCAGACAGGCCTTCTCCAGGTTTATTTCTCCCCCATTGCCATGGTTTCTCAATTCAAAAACAAAACTGACAGCTATTATCATGTAAGAAAAAACTAAATGTATTTTATTAAACTTTTGTATAATAGACCAGCACAATGCCTTTGTGGTTATGCTACTTTAGCATGATACCCCTAAATAAGAGCCAGTGCAGCATACTGCCTTCAGAAGCCACATAGTTCCCCTCAGTGTAAATCCAGGTGATCTGTGAAGGCTTTAGAGGTTTCTTAGAGACCAACAGCATCACGACCAGAGAACCCGGCAGACGGGTCAGGGAGGAAGTCGTGGCGACATTTGACGCTGCATCACATTATGAAACAACATCTCAAGCTTTGGACATCTCACATAGCTTTGTTCAGTCCATCATCTGAAAATGGAAGAGGGACGATACAGCTGCAAACCTACCCAGACAATCAGTGGTAACTCTGGAGGAACTGCAGAGATCCACAGCTCAGGTGCATTGAACAAATCTGGCCTTTATGAAAGAGCGGTAAGAAGTCATTGTTGAGAACCCCAGTTTGCTGCAAGCCATTTTGGAGACACAGGAAACGTGTGGAAGAATGTCATCTAGTGAAAGAAGTGCCATATTTTTATCATACATGAATAACAGTGTGGTGGAAAACTGACACTGCACATGAGATGTAGGGAGGCTTTTCTTCAGCAGGGGCAGGGTAAGTGGTCAAAAGTAAGATTACTTGTCGGACCCTACAGGAGAGTGACCCTAAAGACTGGCCTACAATGAAAGGGTTTAGACGCTGCATATTTGTCTGTGGAAACAGCTCAATTAAAGTCCAGGTCTAATCAAATTAAGATTCTGTGATAAGATTAAACTATTGCTGTTCCCAGACATTCTTCATCCAGTTTGACTAAGCTTGAGCTGCTCTGGAAAGAAAATGGGCCAAAAGTTCAGTCTGTAGCTGTGCAAAGCAGGCCTCACAATACCTTGATCTATTACATAAAAATCTAAATAAAATATTATGGATATAACTGTATTTGTAGTAATATGAATACTGTTGGAATGCTTTTCCAGAAGGCCTTATTAAAAACAAGTTCCCACCTGCATCTGACAGGGCGGACGTCAACCTGTGTGACCAATTCTTCTGGACGCCCCTTCACCATGCGGCTCACGCGGGACATTTGGAAATAGTCGAGCTATTGGTAAATGCCGGGGCCGAAGTCAACGTGAAGGCTCTCAGCGAAGGCACGGCGCTCATGAGAGCCATCGAGAGCTCCAGCTTCTCATGTGTGGACTTCCTCATCAAGGCGGGGGCCAGAGTCAATGCCGAGAGCAAGAAAGGTCCGCCTCAGTCCGAGCTACCTATAGTTTAGATGAACATGTGCTTTAAACTTATGTTGTAATACGTTGATATAGGTTGCATTCAGTCTTTTTTCCTCCCAGGACAAAACTGCCTGGAAATGGCCAGAAACTTTGGAGATCCAAACATAGTGCAGCTGTTAGAAGACAAGATGAGCTCTCTGCCAGAAACCAAAGCAGCAAAAGAGCCGGCCGGCAAACAGAAACCTGCCAAAAAGAAGGTACCCAAGTAGCTCCGCCTCTTCACAGCACTGCACACGAAAACCATTAAAGCGGCTGGCGTGAAACTTTTTTGGTCTTCTTTTTAATGTGTGTGTGACGTGTCACAGTGACGTTTTGTGTTGATGGTTTAGGAAATGTTTCGTGACAGAAAGGCTTTGAAAAGGTTATTTCCTTATGCGGCATGGGAGGATGCACTCTTTCATATTATGGCTTCTAAGTACAAAGTATAAGGACATCCCAAACCTGTTTTGGGATCTGATTGCTTTAGACAGGCATTTATAAGAGAGATTGCCTACATCCACAGTGGATGACACTCTCTTCAGTAGGCAGGCGAATAAATAGCTTTAAAAATATAACATTTCTGAAAAAAGACTAGATATAGGACGGATGAAAATGTTTTTCATCTGCTTTTCATCACGATGTAATTCTAGCTGGTGGCTCTGAGCCCGTTATCTAACAAAACATGCTCTGTGGCCTGCTTATCTACACTTCAATCATGTAGAGCTGCCCCTTTAAAAATATACTGCTGCAAAAATATCCTTCCTGTAGGGATTTTTGAGTTAGGTTATTTTTTTATACGCAGTCTTTAGAGCCGTTTCTACATGGCCGGTAATGGTTTGATGTAAATGTTTGAAAGATTATTCTTCGTAATTCTTACTGAGTTTTGTGATTCGACGGAAACTTAGCAAACAAACTGTGTCATTTGGGGAAAGGATTGGATTTAAGTGTGAGACTGTCTCTATGGAGAGCACATGCTGCAAATTTAATTCAATTTAAAGCTAAAAGCCATATAGAAATTCAAGTTTTGGTCTGATGATGCTGGCTTACAGAGAATGAAAACCAAAGTTCAGATTCTCAGAAAATGGGAATATTCCAAAAGACCAATAAATAACAATCTTTAATACAGAAATGTTGCCACACTTTAACAAGTGTTTTCATTTACTGTTGGTGTTTCTGCATCTGTGCAGCATGGCAGGGAGGTGCTCAGCCTGTGGTTCTGGTGAGGTGTCCAGGAAGCCCAGGGTGCTTTGATAGCTCTGGTGTCTCTCATCTTCCAGTTGACTACTCCATAGAGTCTCTGTGGGGTTTAGATGAGGCCCATGTGCTGCCAGTTAACTACCTTTGGCAATGTGGGTCGCTGCCAAGTCCTGCTGGAAAATGAAATCAGCATCTCCATGACGCTTGTCAGCAGAAGGAAGCGTGGGGTTCTCTAAAGGTTCCTGATTAATGATTGAGTCTGGACTTCATAAGACTCAGTGGACCAAAGCCAGCAGATGACATGGCACCCCAAATCCTCACTGACTGTGAAAAATTCACTCTGGACGTTAAGTGACATGGATTCTGTCACTACTCCTCCAGACTCTGGGACCTTCATCTCCAAATGAGATACAAAATTGACTTTCATCTGAGAGTTTGAACCACTAAGAAAATGTCCAGGGGCCTCATTTATAAAACTTAGCGTAGAATCCATACTAAAAGTGTATGTATGGCAAGAAAGTCAAAATGGCATATGCCAAAAAGATTCAGATTTATAAAACCAGCACGCAATTTCCCCCTCTAGAGAACAGCTGTATTTGAACGTTTGCGTACCTGGTTCCGCCTCATGTTCTGCCCTCTATACGCCCTGATTCAACCATAAATGGTCAATGCCAAGCACCTCATGTTTGTTAATATGTATATAAATAATTCAGCGGATCATTTTTTTTTCACCATGGTGATGTGGCAACCACGGAGAAAAAGCAAAGAAACTTTGGGAAAATTTTACAAGAGAGGCTTTTATTAATTTTCTAAATCAGAGGTAAAAGCACATATGTTGCCCACATTAAAAGAACCCGTTAAAAATGAAATCAAAGCAGGTGGAATGCCCCCACTCCCGCAAAAATAAAACAAATAAAAAAAAAAAAATCTGTCCAAAAAGCATTTTAGGAAGCTGGCGGATGCTGCACTGCATGGGTGTGAGCGGTAAGCGCACTGCACTCTGGGGCACTCTGAGTGTTTTCAGTAATTAAAGTAATCGCCTCACACCTCGTCACAATAATCTGTAAATCTGTGGAAGACGTCACCCTGGTGATCACCGGGAAGAGGAATGTGATGGTAGAAAGCCCAGATGAAATGTACGGACTTTTATTTAAGATTTAAGTTGGCTTATGGGATTGAAAGGTCCTTTTGTATAATTATGTGTCCCCAGCACTAGCACTAATAACACTGCAGTTTTGAATGCTTCTGATAAAGTGGATCTATGATTAAAATCTGATATGGAGTTAAATTCTGAGAGGAATCCTCACCACTTTACCGTCTGCAACGCCAATTTCCCACGTCTCCAGAATGAGCTTACATCTGGGTCAGAGTTACAGTGAGGGCCATGCATTTTCCTGTCAAGTTATTTTTTCTATAGATCCCAACTTTTGCGTGGAAATTGATGTCCGCAAGTTTCAGGCCCCATTTTGTGCGTACGGAAGCTTTATAAACGAGACCCCTGTTCTTTTTCTCTTTAGCCCAGGTAAGATGCTTCAGACATTGTCTCCTGGTTCCAGAGTGACTTAACAAAAGGAAGGCAACAGTCTTAGCCCATGTCTTGGATACCTTGCCGTTTGAGAGCTTTATTTTGAAAATACTCTAATTATTGAAGTGCGCTGTGCAGGGATAGTTGGAGCCGGAATCCTGACGTTCTGCGCTCATACGGAGTAAAACGCCGCTTTGAATGTTAGAGAAGCAGGCATCAGCGCTACAGTGAGCCGAGAGCAGCTTTTGCAGGTGATTTACTTTGAAGCAGACAAGTAGCTGACGCAGGGACTCCGTGGAATCGATGCAAATCACCTGAAGCTAGGCCTAGTTAATATGCCGGCGCAGATAAACAGCCTTCAGCTGCAGTTCAGCCCAGCGCCAGCGAAGACGAAGCGTGGAGCGAGTCAGAGCAGCCGCAGGGTCACGAGGAAGGGCACCTATCGAGGCTGTTCGTCTTCAGGCAAGGAACACGTTTAGTGCAGTTCTCTTGCATTTATTTCTGTAAACAATCATCATCCTCACTGATTAACAGCTGAGGTAATAATTCATTTCCCAGCATTGGTAATGTAGCTCTCAGAAGCGAAGACGCTAAAAGCAACGAGGGAAATATGCTGTGTGTGCCTTATTTTTACCTTTCGGATCCGGCTCTTTACATCAGTTCTTGGCGATCCCTCTAGGTGGCGACCACAGAGGGGGCTGTGCAGAGTAGGACCATGACTGGGACATCATCAGCGAGGACCCCCACACAGACTAATTCCCAGAGCGTCATCCTGCATAACAGCAGGATCACTGCAGGAAAAGCTAACACGGTGGACGTCAGCTTTGTGCCAAAAACCGTACGTCTACTTACACTGCTGTATCATCTGCCTGCACGCCTAACAAGCTTTTACACATAAACTAAATGAAGGACTATAATCTGTATTTTGTACATAGCCCTGATAGCCCAATGATAGATCTTCTAGTGTCCTGTCTCTTGCTAACCGTCACCCTGATCCCTTTTTGTCTCAGGTTTGGGGTAAACCGCCCACCACCAGCCAGCTGATGGCAAACATAGAGAGACGGAAGGAGCGCTTAACCCTGGAGGTGGACTTTGATGACTTGCTGATGCCTTTCAGCCAGCGCTTCCAGGCGAGGATCTTGGAGATAACAAAACCAAGGACTAAACTGGAGGAAAGCCAGAGACAGAGACAAGTGTCATAATGATGTTACTCGTTTTATCTTGTCATCATTGTTGCCTATTTGTATGTTCTTTTTATTCCTGACATATAGCATGAAAAGAGACATCAGCTGTCCGTCCTTCGTGGGGATGTGGGATTTTCTTAACAGCTGAATCACAAACCTATTGAGATAATGAGAATGTGAGGAACCATGTGAAAATAAAAGGTTCTTTCCTTGTTGTGTTCCGTATCTAAAACAAAGGGATTGGTTTTGTCGTTCTGTATTTAGATTGTAGCTCACTAAGATCTTGTCTTAGTGAGCCAGTTTCCAGTTTGAGTACAGAAGCCGACACAGTGTCCCCTTTTACAGTCCCTTGTCAAGTAATCTTTACCCCATGTTTTATGGTTTTTTTATCTTTTGTAATGCCATATTATTATTATTACAGATTGTATGTGATGGACCTCCTCAAAGCCCAACTCAAAGTGCATCATTGTGAACTAGAAGGAAGAGAACATAAATATTTGTATATGTTTTACAAATAAAAATGTATTTAGATCGCAAAGAATTGAGCTCCAGCCCCCCTGAGTCCATACCTTATAGAACCACCTCTACTTCGATTACAGCTGCAAGTATATTTGGACATGTCTCTACTAGTAAGTCTAGCCAAAGATTCACAATTGGATTTAAATCTGGACTTTGACTAGGCCATTGTAACACTTATACACATGTCTTTGATCTAAACTGTTCCACTGTAGCTCTGGCTGTGTGCTCAGAGTTGGCCTGCTGAAAGGTGAACCTCCGCCCCAGTCTCAAAGCCTTTTGCACCCTTGAACAGGTTTTCTTCCAATACTTACCAGCTTTTCTCTTCCTGCTGAGGGAAAGCATCTCCACAGCATTATACTGCCACCACCATGTTGAAGTGTAGGAATGGTGTGTTCAGGGTGAAGTGCTGCGTTACCTCTCTGCTACATTTTGCATGTAGGCTAAAAAGCTTCACTTTGGTCTTATCTGACGCGAGCACCACCTGTTCGCTTTGACTCCTGCGTGGCTTGTGGCAAACGGGCCTTTTATGGCTTTCTTCTTGCCGCTCCACCATGAAGGCCAGATTTGTGGAGCGCACGGGGAGTAGTACTTCTGCTGGCTGAATTTCCTCCACCTGAGCTGAGGATCACCGCAGTTGCACCAGAGTTAACGGGAGCCTGTGTGCTGCTTCTCTGATTAATGCGCTGTAGTTTAGGTGGGTGGCCATGTCCTGGTAGTTGGTGTGTCATGTTCTTTCAACTCCCAGATGATGGATTAAACAGAGCTCTGTGAGATGTCCTAAACTGGGGATATTTTATTATAACCTAACCCTGCTTCAACCCCCTGAGGCCTATTAAATTACACACAGGTGGACGTCTGATTCGATTTTAGTTAACTATAAAAGACTATCTGGGTGCTGAAAACAGATGCTCACGACATTTTTAGACATTTGGTTAAAAAAACATGATGGAATCATACATAAATTTTATTCCACTACACAAGTATGTCTTCTTTTGCCCTAGTTCTCCAAGACAGAGAGATTCATCCATGTGAGGTCTCTTCCTGTAAAAAAAAAAAAGAACGCCATCCTTCACCTCGCACATCCTCGTAACGGGGGACTTAACCAAAGGGAATACCTAATGGAGTATTTCATCTTTTTTTCCCCAGAGGTTTGCTCCGATTGTTCTCGCAGAGCACCTGTAGTGTGAGGGTTTCCTTTCAGAAGTACCACATTCTGACCAGTAGGTGATGCTGTTTGGCAAATCTAGTAACGCAAAGGGTTTGGCTGTTTATTAGGCTGGTAGATCAAAAAAAAGAGAGAGAGAAAGAACTTGGAGGGAGCGCTCTCTCCCTTCTAGCACAGAAAGAGATCAAAATGGCAGCCCTGAGTTTTTGCTGCTCTCCCGTGCATCGCTCTGATAACTACAGGGCAAAAATCCACTGCATGATACGCCAATTTACCCGCAAGATGTTAAAGACTACGCCTCCGCTCTTCATGTTTTACATGCGCCTCAGGTGCATAAATCATTGTGTTTGCATCAAGTTTTCTTTTCTACTGCACGTATTAGGAATAATCCCCAAAAACGGGACGGGTTTCCTGTGATAAACCGCACACACAGCCGCGCTCATCATCATCAGCACCATCTCCAAATAAAATTAGTTTGCAGTGTCTTCAAGATCCACAGGGAAACAGTTATATAATCAGAAAATACTGGCAGAGGAGGTGGAGGGAGGCAGCTTTAACGGATTGTTCAAATATACATAGGCACAGCCAGGGTCATAAAAAGGATGAGAAGAGGGGGATGAGGGAGAGAATGAGACAACATAAACCAAGCATAAACATATGTAATGATATGCTGCAACAGAAGCAGAGATGGTTAAAAAGAAGTGCAAAAACAAGCCTAAAAGCCCAGCAGGGCCATTCATGATGACAGCCGAGAGATGAGCGACGGAGAGCGCCCACAGTGAGAACTGGGAAGGCAAAGGGACCTGAGGGGAGGAGATGGAGGGAGAAGACGAGAAGAGAGAAAGAGAGCAGCAGAGGGTGACTCAGACGAAGGCGAGGGAGCACGGTGGAGGAATGGAGAGGGGGAAGAGCGGAGGAGTGGGCGGGAGGAGCGGACGAGGGCTTTTCTAGTACAATCAGTGGCCACACAGGTTAGAGGGAGTAAACAAGGCTAGCTGCTGGCTCTGATTGTTGGCTGTGACGCAGTGTGTCATTCAGGGCGTGGGCTCAGGCTTATATGGTCATGCAGTATCTGTGCCTGTGTGCACGGCGCTGGGAAGTGTTGCTATTGGATACGTTTTCAGACCACAAAGCTATATGTGTCAGACACCAAAGAATTTATCATTGTCATTGAAAAGCCCTCAAAACAGCCGCTGCTGTGTGACACATCGTAATATGGCTGCGTATTTAGTATGCACGTGGAGGCTGGTGAGACTATGCATTTATCAATTTGTGAATGGGTCTGTTTACCAGGTATAATATACAAAGACTTAAGGAGGGTATTTTTCACTGTTTAAGAGCTTTTTTCACTGATCATCTCCCCTCCTTGCATCTCCCCTCTGTGCCCTCCCCCCATCCCTCTGCTTAGCCTCAGTCTGAGCTACAATCAATGTGGGTTGCAGCCAGCAGCACTGCAGTCTCCAAGCTCTGGCCCTGCACCGCTTACTCAGCACAACTAACTCTTCGCCTCCCAAAAACAGCCCTCCGAGTTACACACACACAGGCACTCTAAAATATTTCATTATAGCCCTTGACCTCACTATATGGCAAGGTAATATTCCTTATTTTCTGTCATAGCGTTGCTTACGTAAAGCTTGCATGAGCGCAGACGCAGATGTGCTCACACATGCATGTAATCCAATAAAGACATCCTTCAGCTAAAGTTCATTCATACACAAGTTCTGCATGTCTCACTGTGTCCACCCATACACAACGTGCAAAAATCTACAACAATAAATACTTAGTAGCTTGGAAAAGTATTCATAACCCATGGGTGTTTTTTTCTTTTCTTTTTTAGGCAAGGCAACCAATAGTTACAATGCATTTTATTGGGACTGAGCCATTTGAGAAGTAATGAAGTAATGAAGAATCAGCTTGATTTAATCCTGGACTTTGACTGGGCCATCATAGCACATTGTTATGCTTTGATCTAAACCACTTCCTTGTATCTCTGGCTACATTCTTTTTGGGTTGTGCTATTGGAAAGTGAATATCTGTCATGGGACTTCTTGTGTCTCTCTTTCAACAATGGTTTTCTTCTTGAGCCCTTCCATGAAGGCCAGATATAACGTATTGTGTTGACAGATTCTCCCACCTGAGCTGTGGATCTCTGCAGCTCCTCCAAAGCCTCTTGGCTTTTTCTATGAATAATGTTCTCCTTGGCCAGCCTAAAGTTACCTACAGGGTTGGTAGGTTTGCCGTTGTGCAAAAACTTTGTGTACCACAATTGGCCAATGAAGTGTGCATGAACTGGGGGGCCTCCGATGTCAGTCTGGTCCACTGGAATGTTTTTAGAATGTCGCAGTAAAGGGGGGCTCGAAAGAAAAACACAGCAGGCTTTTTAGATTTTCATTTGTAAAAAAAAATATTGAAAAACGTATCTTTTATTCTTCCACTCTAAATTTATAGACTGCTTTTTGTTTATCACATGTCCCAGTAAAATACATAACATACATGTGCTAATGTGACAAAATTTAGGGGGGTAGGAATATTTTTGGAAGACACTTTATAATGATCACATCTTAACTTTTTGAAGGTTTAAGACACTATGTGGTATATTCCTAATATAAAACACTTTGCAAATATTCAGTGCAAATACTGATAACTGGAAGCACAGAAGCACTGTGTGGTAAAGCTCTGCTGAGCAAAACAATGCAGGCGTTGTGCAGATGCTGTTGTGCCATGCATTATTGATGAAGTAGTCTAGTGTAACTCTGGTCCGAATTATGCTAAATGTGACACAGGAAGAGGATGCATGTGAAAGCATTTTCCCTGTATACCTAACTGTTGTACAGGTCACCCTATAGAGTGAGTGACATGTCTGATAGTGTACATGTGTGTTGGATTGGTTCATCATTCACAAGAGCAGTTTGATCTTTTTATCTTTCTGAGCCGTTGATTCCAGTTTGCTGCAGGCTTCGAACTTTTAATGTAACGATATTGATTTAAATTTCATACTGAGACAGACAATGCAGGGTGGTAAACAGAAGCCTTGGCTCACATAAGCAGCCCAGTCCCTGGGAAAGGAACCAAAAGCCAATACTATTATGATCTGACAGGATGGATTACAGCTGCAGAATCCTTCACATTTTCTCTGCTTTGCATTCTGAAAAGTTGCCAATTGTAAAATTGTCATCAGAGTGTTTTCTAAACACTGATGTCATAAGTTAATATTGTTTTCTAGGGATGCAGTAACAAATAAAAGAAGATACCCCCATTCTGATTTGAAGATTTATATATATATAATGCTGTAAAAAAAGAAAAAAAAAAAAAGCTTTTTTCTTTTTTACACTCACTAGTTTCAGATCCTCAAACTAATTTTGGTATCAAAGATAACTTAAATAAAGGAAAGTGTCCAAACCAACCAGGCTCTATATGAATAAGTAATTGCCCCCTATACCTAATAACTGTTTGTGCTGTCGAGTGTTTTGCAGTGACTGTCAAGTCAAGTTTATTTGTTTAGGATATTTCAGCAGGAAGTGCTTTACATCATGAAAACATAAAAACATCATAAACACAATTAAACGGTCCAAACAATAAACTGTATCAGGTGAAAACATCAACACACATTAAATATGTTGGTCAATGTTCCTGTTATTATGGGTCAAAAGCAACTCTATGTCAAGAACAGGGACAGATGGACCCAGTATTCAGCCAGACACGAAAGTGCAAATAAAAAGGCTTTAATAAAGCTCAAAAAATAAGTCAGACAGGGATAAGAAAGCTCGGTGGTCAAATAACAGTCCAGGGTCGATACACAAAAATGGCAGTCAAAAAAAAGACAGGAATACAGACAGGGATCAGGCAAGCTCAGATAATCAAAAGGCAGAATTAGGTAAGCAACACGAGTAAGCAATCAGACAGGGCAGGAAAAACAGGTTCAGGGATCAGGCTGGCTCAGAAGTCAAAAAAGGCAATCGGGTCGGCATCAACGGGCAATCAGAAAAGACCGCTGGATAAGACTCACCAAAAGGCTTGAATAGATCTGGCAGATTGCAGGGGGCAGAGGCAGGTATAAGTAGGGGAATAAACAGGTGAATGGAGTGAAACTAATTACCGGAATGGGTGGAGCTAATCAGGGCAAGGGAAGTGACTGGAAGTAAACTGAAGCTGATTGGATGGTGACTGGAGAAGGGGAGTGACAGGGTGGTAACCAGGTGAGCTGGCAGGTGAACTGAGTTGACTGATTAAAGATTGGTTACAGAGAAGTGATCTGAGCAGGCCAAGTGAACTGATAACATAAACAAAATCAAAACCCAAACTATGACATAAACCAAAACTAAGACAGAACCTAAAACAGAAATAAAACCTGAGGCAGGGGAGTGAACTAACTGATCAAAATTAACAAACAACCAAAACAAAGCCCAGATCCTGACACTCTAAACAGGTGGGTTTTCAGTCTTGATTGAAAGGAACTCAGTGTTTCGGCTGATTTGCAGTTTTGTGGAGCACTAAATGCTGCTTCTCCATGTTTGGTTCTGGTTCTGGTATGCAGAGAAGACCAGAACCAGAAGATCTGAGTGGTCTGGAGAGTTGATACGACAACAACGGGTCTTTAATGTATTTTGGTCCTAAGCCGTTCAGTGATTTATAAACTAACAAGTATTTTAAAGTCTATTCTCTGAGCTACAGGGAGTCAGTGTAAGGACTTTAGAACTGGGGTGTCAATGACTCTTGTATCCCTTTGGAGGAATTTGGGACCCCAGTCTGTTTGAGGTCATGCTGCAGCAACTCAACCAGATTAAAGCCCAGACTTTGACTAAGCTACTACAGAAACTATATGTTCTTTCACCTTTGACTGTACGCATGATGCTACTTGAAATGCTGTCAGTTTAACACCAGATGTTGTACTTTCATCATCATCATCATCATTCATGTATAAAGAGCTTTAAAACCCAAAGTGCTGTACAGGTACATAACAAATAAAAGAAAGATAAAAATAATAAAAAATCAAAACGCACTAAAGTACAGGATTGGCAGTATAAGCAATAAAATCAGCATTAAAAGAAGAAGAAACAAAGGCAACCTCTCTGTAATTAAATGCCTGTTTCAAAGATGATTTAAAATCATTTGAAGTCCCAGCAGAGCTCATAGAAAGAGGGAGACTGTTCCAAAGCCTAAGACCTGCGACTGAAAATGCTCTGCCTCCTATGGTCACAGTGGGAGTCGTGGAAACAACTAAGGGCTTTGGTCTGGGGATCTTAGAGACTTACTGGTGATATGCGTCAAAAAAAGCTTGTTGAGACCATTTTTTCTATTTTCTAACACGTCTATCCCTTGTGGGGTCGCTGGTGCAATCTACTGGGTTTCCTTAGATAGGAAACTTTTTGACCAATCTGTATAATCTGATTGAATTTGACTTTGGAAAGTGCCTTAAGATGACATGTATAATGAATTGGAACTATATAAACAAAATTGAATTGAATTGAACTGTAGATGGCAAAGAAGAGACTGGTCAACAAATGTGTTTGTCAAGCATTGTATATGAACATGATATAATAGATAATCTCATCAGGAGCATCTAACAATTCATGGAGAGTTTCTAAAATTTACCAACTTCTCTTAAAGATATAGTTGGTAACCGTGTTCAGAAGCCCTTTTTGTTATACTGGGTGAAATGTGCCTTCCATCCTGACAGTAGTCAATATATCATGTATGCAGAAAAAAGAGGTTAAAAAATATGATCTCTGTGAGAGCTGCAGGCCTGTAAAAACTCTGACCAATCTTGTCATAAAGCCAATTAATCAATAATTAGGAGTGACAAGTGTAGGTAATGAAATTAAGGCAGAAATATGACATGGCAGGCTAGGAGGAAACAGAAATCTACAGAAACTACTAACCAAATCACAAGGTGAACACTTAAAGGATAAATAACTGAAAACATGATCCAAAAATAATAAATCCAAACACAAACACCCAAGAATTGTGAGAGCTATCAGATTCCAAAACAAGGAAGGAGACTTTAATTTTTCCACAGTGCAGTGTTGCCAGTGTCCTTTAGTGGTGCTAAAAGTGGAAGTTACAGGTCTAGTGTCCTTAGTGGCGAAAAGTTTCACTGTGCTGCTTTAAGGCATGGGAGGTCAAAAGTTATCAAAAACATTTTGTTGCATGAAAGCATGTGTGTAGCCATGCCTCAACGTCTGACTTCTCACCATAGAAGCTGAAAATGTGATAACCTCCACACACAAGCTCGTAGCAGCACCAGACTTTCTGTGTGTCATCTAATGACAGCACTTGCAACATCCCTATATGTTAATTTCCTTACATTACCTTAGCCCTGCCCACTTAGAACAGTTAGTTACCCATTTCAATGGTGGATGTCATCATTTTACAATCTCATACAAATTTCATGCGGAGTGTGAGCACACATCAGAAAGTGATGTTGAATCCTACTCTGAACACTTAGGGTTGGCTGGACCGTATGGATGTGGCGAAGTGGTGATTTTCCTCATCTCACCGTTTGCATATATAGGTCTAAATCATACATGCATTATCCAATTTGCTTCAAACTGGATATGACTGATATCTCAGTCAGGGGGAGTGGTGGCCTAGTGGTTAGAGCAGCGCGCTTGCACTCAGAGAAGGATGCAAGTACCCGGTTCGATCCCCAGCGCCTGCACTCTGGGTCCCTGAGCAAGACCCTTAACCCCAGATTGCTCCCCGGGCGCAGCGCATGGCAGCCCACTGCTCCCCAAGGGTGATGGGTTAAAAGCAGAGAACAAATTTCATTGTAATGTATGTTTCAATGTATGTTTCAATGACAATAAAGATGATATTACTATTACTATTACTACATATTACTATTACTATTACTATTACTATCTCACTTGGATTAGATTGGAATTTGGATGAATGGCACCCCCTAGAATGTTTAAACATTCCTTGATCTGCACCAGATGTGTGCTTCATCATGGATGGTGTGGTCAAGTGATGATATCACTTTAGCCCCACCAACTGAAAAATAAGTTTCACACTTTCTCTAAAAACAGATAGTAATTTCAGATGATATTTTTAAAAACATGACAGGACGTCTTTGTAAATCCTTTGCCACCAACAGTGAGTGACCACTACTTTGATTAGCAGCATCACATTCATTCAGGCCAAATTTTCAACACTTCTTACTGGAACAGAACCAAGTGTGGCCGAAGCACTTGACACTGCTGGTCCCCGTTTGTGAGAGTGGTGCTAAGACGATGCTGCTTGCAGCTTTAATTTCTTAATGTGTTTTTTAGAAGGTTTCTGCCACAAGGGTTCTGATTCTACCTCCTGATGCTGACCCTTCTGCTGCGTACTCTGCTGCTTTTGCGCAGTTTGAACCTGTTATGATGTCTTTCTTGGAGGATGTGGTGAGGCACCTTCAGCCATCAGGCTCCCCACGGGATCCTGTCCCTCTACGATTTTTTTTAAAGAGGCTTTTCCTAGTATTGCACAATGTGTCCTTACCATTTTAAACTGCAGTCTGTGTTCTGGCGTAGTCCCTGCTAAACTTAAACATGCGGTAGTTCAACCTCTTTTTAAGAAACCTGGTCGAAATCACGTCATGTTGGCCAATTATAGACCTATTTCTAGACTGCCATTTTTAATAACTGACAATCTGTAACCTCTAAATCTGGTATTACAGCTCACCATAGTATCAAATCAGCATTGTTAAGAGTCGTTAATTATATGTTTGTGGCAAGTGATTTACTGTCTTGGTTCTGTTTGACCTAACTGTTGCCTTTTACACTCTGGACCACAATTTGTTGATATCACATCTAAATCGTTTAGTGGCCATACATGCCTTTATTGGTTCAGATCTTACCTGGCTGATCAATGTTTCTGTGTCAACATTTCAGACATTGAATCAACCTGTGCTCCTCTGTCGTGTTGGGTCCTACAAGGCTCAGTTTTAGGGCCTCTGCTTTTTTCAGAGTATGGAACCTATTGCCTATAGGTTCGATGCTCATAAATATATGGAATTGGCTTTCATTGCTTTGCTGATGACTGTAAGCTTTATCTGCCCTTGAAGCAGGGGGGCAGCTTCTCGGTGAAGACCATGTTGGATTGCTTGGAGGACTTTAAAGCTTGGCTGACAGTGAACTTCTAGAATTTTTAACAGAAAGAAAACAGAGTTGATAGTGTTTGGACCAAGTGGCCCCTGTAAATCCACCACTGTTGATTTGGGACCCTGGAAAGCAAATTTCAAATCAACCGTTACCAATTTGGGTTTTAAGTTAGATATGATTTTAAGTTAGAAAGTCAAATTCGCACAGTTACAAGATCCTACTTTTATAATGTAACCGTTTAAGCTCAGAGGGTTTCAGGGGCAATTTCCACGTGAAATTACATATCTGATATAAATCAAGTACAGCTCCAAAGTTATAAAGTGTAAATGTAAATTTTAGTATTTGTGTGACACTAAGGTATAAAGAAGTAAAGGTGTTGATGTTGTCAATAAAATTTGGGGTTATACCATTTTCCACAAAATTCTGTTATTCTAGGGGGCGCAGTTTTGCTGACTCCTCCAGAAAAACATATTTCCCCTCATCTGCACAAAATACGCAATCTCACAGCCCCAAACGGAAAAGAAAGAATACAGTCACTTAACTGTTAATGGAAAGAATGTTATGTTATTTGATATATTTTTGAAATATTTTTGCATTTTAAACATTGAGTCTATGCTCAATGTTTTGAATGCAAACAATATTTGTATTAATTATTAAAGCCATTATTAAACTCTGGAATGAGGTGAATGTTGTTTTGCAAAGGCTGTCTGCTGAAAATGTTTCTCTATACCCCCAAGTTTATAAAAAATAAATAGTGGTTTCAAGTTCAGCTTTTTTTTACTCCAGCAGTTGTTTGTTTAAACCTACTTTACATTCTGACCCTTTTATTGATTGGATTTTCAATTTTTCCATTTAATTGCCTTTTAATTCCCTTCTTGTCCACTACTTTGTGACTGCGTTTCCATGGAAAGTGATTGATTCAGTAAGGTTGTAAAATCTCCCCATTTAAAATAAAATCACGATGCAGCTTTTTCATGAATAGGCCTAAATATGATTCACTGTTGTAATACCATCAGCAAGATGTTAAAATTAGTAGAGTATTATTTTACAGACATTTTATTAAAGATCATAGCTACAACTTTATCATCAAAACAATTATTAAAAAAAAATAATACATCCACCGAACGTCTAGAGTGGTACAGAATAAAAGTATTAATTTTACTTAAAAATAGATATATAGTATATAAATAATAATTTTAGAAATTTTGACTTGTCCAAAATATATAAATATTTACTTTTGGTTACGATGCAAATGTCAACGTAAACCAATAGGAATAGTAGGTTGAAGTCATGTGAGAGGGAACTCAGGTGTTGCCAGATCATAGTAGCTCCGTGGTAGCTCTGAAAAATGATTTCTTCTGTGTTACATTAATCAGATTCAGGCGAACCAAAGAAGAGGTAAAATGAGGGTTAACATCGGCTTTTGAGCATTGGTGCCAACTTAAGCAAGCAAAGGGGCTCAGAAGTCACGCGGAGGTTGCTGCTTTCCCTCTGGACAAGAAAATTAAATGTTTCCTAATGCTAAACAAAGGACCTTGCAACCGGCTGGCAAACGGGACAACTAAAAGTTGGAATGAGAGGAGTTAAACTTGTAGCTATCTCCTTTAATAATGGTGACACTGAGGGAACAATTGGACCTCAACTACTCCGTTATAAGGACATCAATTATGATGCAAGGAACCATCTGGTAAAAGAAACATAAAGTAGAACCATTGTTACATCTGTTTCATTAGGCTGAGCTGGTGTTAATTATGGAGTCAGAAACAGTTTTCTGCCCCATGGTGTTTCATCCTTCAGATATCAGGACTTATTTTATCCAACTGGACAGCATGTCAGCATGTGAATGGAGGAAAGAACCAGAAGATAGAGGAATGACAGGAAACCACTTCTTCTCTTAGGGTCTCTTGAACGGGGCAGACACGTCCACAACGAACCTGACAGGCTCCAGAATCTGCTTTATGACTTGCATGATTGCTTGACTTGTAGAATCAAGCAATCATTTTAAAATGGACCTTGGTAACATCATCTCTTCTTTCTCTGTCCGGTGGTGCACCTGGGCTGCATGCAGGCTACAGCTTCCACTCCTAGGAACCTTCCAGAGTCTCACCTTGGCCCTCTCTTAAGCCACTTCCTGGAGCAATAACTTCTACAACCATTTCCAAGCCTTTATTTCTGGGCTCCATCCGAATATCTGTATTGGGTAAGGACTCTTTAGCCAAAGTGTGATAACTGCTGTTTGAATAGTGCAGTCAATAAGGAAGGATATAGGAAAAAGAGCCTGTATGCTTCCTCTCGCAGCTAATTTAGAATAGAAACCTCAGGACATCCCTTACCATTGCTAAGGAGCTATAAGGAGTCCCACAATCTGCAGTATAATGACATAAAATAAAGAGATTTAAATACAATGAAGCTATAGTGGGGTTGATTTAAGAAAGGTTACAGCTCTGTGGTAGAAACTGTTCCTTAACCTGGATGTATGGGCACATAGTGTCCTGTAGCTCTTCCCAGAGGGCAGGTAAGGGAAGATTTTGTTTCCAGGGTGTGTACTGTCTCTGATGATGCCCTCCTGGTGAAGGGGCGCTGGTGAATGTCCTCCAGTTTGGGGAGCTGGTTGCTCATGTTTCTCCCAGCTGTCCTGAAGATGCCCTGGAGAGCCTTCCTGTTCACTACAGTGCAACCAGAGGTCCATGCTGTGATGCCGTACACAAGCACGGACTCAACGGCTGCCCTGTAGACGCTCACCAGCCGCTGCTGTGAAAGCCATGCCCTCTTCAAGCACCTAAGCTTGCTCCAGGGAGATGCTATACAGGTCTGTGAGCGCTGCTGTCAGCTCTCCCATGCAGGGCTTCAGAACCAGTCCTGGTAAGTCCAGTGGCACTGTGGGGGGTCGATATGTTGGATAAACTCTTACTTTATGGGAGGTCAGCCCCAATGCTGGGGGCCACCTCTGTTCCCCTTTGTATTGGTGGTCCTCAGAACGGTCAATGGACTTTAAACTTTGAGTGTGAATGGATGTTGTTGCTGGTACTGGTTCTGATGGCCTGCCACACGCCACGGGAGTCAGAGCTGCTGAGCTGCTCTGACTCCCAGACTGATTACACACAGACTGATGCTTTCAAGCCTTTATTGTTGTTAATTATGATTATTTTCCACTTTCAGCTGATGAAAACCATAAAAAAACGTTTTAATAAATACATTTTGACTTAATGAAAGTATTATAGTTTAATGCCTGATTAAAGATTGTTATTTTCAAAAGGTATATCAATCTGACAAGCGAGCCTCATAGAAATTTATATTCTAATTTATGTAATGGGACGGCACCAAGACATTTACTTAAATGTAACACAAATATCCTGGTTGTTGTTAAAAGAAAATGTGTACTTACACTTTATTGTTCCTTAGTAATGTTTGTGCAAAGCAGCTGCAGCCTCAGCGAGAGTCCATACAGAAAGACATTTCATACAATAAACCTTCATAGGTTTAGAAAAAGAACTTCATTGTCATCTGGTAGAAGAAGCAAAATGATTTATGTGACAGCTCCAAGGTGCGTTAAAATACACATAAAGGTAATGCACACCATAAACTGTAAAAAAAAAACAATATAAAATCACAACTATAAATGAATAAAAACTGTTAAATCTACCTTTAAGTGCAATTTATCAGAATCTCAAGCATACATGTTTTTGCCCGTGTTCTGAGACAAACGTTTGCAAGCAGACAAAATGTAGTTCACTATGTGAGTGAGTACAAAAAAGAGTAAAAAAGACCTTAGTTTGATAAAAAAAATGTAAAAACCACTGAGTCATCTTAAAGATGACCTAAATACCTACATACAGCAGAACATGGCATATTTCACATTTTCTTTGACCTGTAAAACAATTGGGGGAAAGTTTTGCCTGTTCTTATCAAACAAAAAGCAAAACACTTTTCCTTCCTTTCTTGCCAATTCCTTGTAACAGAAGAGAGACGAAGACAATATGATGAATCATACGGCTTTACTTGGAGCTAGATGTCATCCTGTCCTTCTATGTCCTGTAACAGAAGAGGAAGACTTTGGCTTTGCCTTAAGACGTCTTACCCTGTTTGAAATAGCCTGGACACAGTATCAGTGTTAGGAAGAGGTTTCTGTGACATCACTGAAGAGACGAGAACAGGACGATCTCCAAGCTCATTGATTTCAGTCTTTGTTTTCAGTTAGTGTTAGAAAACTCTGTGATAACCAGACTTTACCATCTTAACCACAGAGCCTGCTCTAAATTTCGCTGTTTCTAAAGACGTGATGAAAATGGACTAAGATCACAAATGGGCTGTGAATGTACCCCTCAACAAACAATAGCTGAAGAAGAGCCACATTTGTCCGTGGTGCTAGAAAAAGACCTGTAGACATGTCAAACGAGACTGAAACCAGGGAAGAACTCAGCCTTTTTAGAACAAAAGCATGTTTAAATCCAGACAAAAGAACACTTTAATCAACTGGGTCAAAGGCTGCATTAAAAAGATAGAAAACAATTAAGAAAATTGACTCAAGAGTCAAAAGTAAAATAAATATAATTAAAAACTCTTTAAATTATTTTCTCACCTCAGGAACTTAATCATATCACCCTAAACAATCAGAACACGGCTTTGTTGCCCTTATTGTTCCAACGTAGTTCTCCAAAAGTCCTCTCCTCACAGTGGGTTCACCTGCTGCCTACCTACCTGCTGCCAATGTTAAGCATGCTCTGCAGTGGTGGCAACGGGATTCTTTGCTGTGTCTTCGGTCCTGACGTCAAGCCTGCAGTGGATTGCATTTGGTATTCCACAAAAACCTTCACTGTAAGATCAGAAATTCACATCATTCACTTGATTTTATTTTTTCTTTCATGATGTAGTTAAATTGTCTGTGGCAAGAAGTTTGTCAAATAGTAAATAGAGTATGGCAGCGGCAAACCTACCAAGACAAGGCTATATATCTAAACTGACAGGCCAGGCAAGGACATCATTAATTAGAGCAGCAGCCATGAGGTTGACGGTAACTCTGGAGGAGGTGCAGAGATCCACAGTGTAGGTGAGAGGAACTCTTGACAGAACAGCTCTTAGCTGTGCGCTATATAAAACGGGCTTTTTGGGTGATTGGCCAGAGGGCGGCCATTGAACAAAATCTACATCAAGTGCCGTTTCCAGTCTGAAACAAGGCATGTAATAACAACATATGTAAATATAAAGCAGCTTTTAAAACATTAAAGTGTTTTACAAAATCAGAGAAAAACAACCGAGAGGAGAAAAAAAGGACAAACTTGTACTTGAAAGAGGTTAGTTTTGTTCTTTTTATTATTTATTAAAATGAAAAAGGAGAAAAAGGTTATTTGCTGATGTGCAAAACACAAGTGGTGGAAAATTAACACCTTCACCGAAGCGGGGTAAACTTGTCAGGGTTACTTGACCATCCAGGAAGACAAACAGTTAGAGGCTGCAAAAGGCTTGAGACTGGGGCGGAGATTCATGATTCAGCAGGACAATGACCTTAAACATACAGCTAGAGAGCGACTTAGGTCAATGGGTTCATGTGTTAGAATGGCCTAGTTAAAGCCCAGAGGGTAGGCTTGAAATTTGATGCTCGCATTGTGACCACATCGAATACACTGAAGTTTGCTGTTGTAACGTGCCAAAACATGAATGACATGAGTTCAGAGGTGTGAATGCTTTTGCGATGCACAGTAAATCCGATTTCTAAGCATGTTTGCTCAAATCCCTTAATAACTCACAGACATTTCAAGATAACATAACTTAGACTTGAGTAGATTAAATTCAATTTGACATGCTATGTTATCCATAACAGGAGTTTTTTTACAGTACGTTTTTCTCCGAAACACACTTATCAGCCATTTGAATCACGTATAGTGTGTTTATCTCTGCAAACGTCCCTCTGGCACTTTCACCATTCACAGCCAACCCGCCAGACCTCAGCTGGATGCCGTTTTTTTTAATGAAGGGGCGACTCTTCATGGTCTGCATGGTTTACATTGATTAGGATAAAATGCAATATCCCAAACTGGTTGGATGCAGGAGGACAGAAGTGCGTCATTGATAAAATAAAGTCTCCAACAAGCTTTGCTGACTCTTTCTTGTCCTTCTTTCCGTGGCACCGTGCTTCGCTCTTGCCTTTTGCAGAGCTTGAACAGAATGTCTAACTTTTCAGAGGAGGCTCTTGAAGTCACTGGGCTGCTTTACTTGGAGGTGTGCGTATGTGCTGTCTGAGGAGCTCAGACCAGCATTCACACAACATAGAGAAGATTACAGTTGAGGCATTATTGAGCCTATAGCAGACAAGCTCAAGCACTCTGATCTCTCTTTCTCTCCTCTGACTGACTTCGCGCTTAATTAGACTTCTAGATAGGAGGGTGACAAAGCACATACAAAAAAAAGGAGGGGGGACAACCTGCATGGGCTAAAAACAGTGAAAAGAATGTGTGTCGGTGGGGGAAAAAGGAGGGCAGGATGAGAGATGAAGCCAGTCATCCAGGCTGAGTGCTTCGGTGTGGGGGGAGGGCGATGCTGCAGCAGCAGCAGCCTTGCTGTGACTCAGCACTAAATTCTGCCTTTGTCTCTCCTCTCCCTTAAATATCATATTAGTCATTGTACCAAACACATTAGGAGACCTCTTCACCATCGGCTTGTCACGACCACACACTTCATGTGATTTAGCTGTCATGTCAGAGCGCTCCATGTGACGTGGGCTGCATGTGTTTTCCCGGGGGGAGATGGAGTTGTTTTCATGGAAAGGTGCTCTTGTTGTTGTGTTTGCTGTAGGGATTTAGCAGAAATCCCCTGTCTGAAGTGCATTTTTCACAGTGTTAAATGTTTACAACCTCCCCTCGCTGTCTTGGGGTTTGGGCCACAACACAATCAATGGTTCTCACTGAAGGATGGTGGCACATGTCATCAGCAGAATTACATGTAAACAAACGGTTTCTTGCTCAGCAAATACGGGGATAAAAATCATGTGCGGACATCAACTTTTACACATTTTACAAGATAAAATGTGATACCAGTCCAGTTGGGGGAAGGACCGCAAGAAACTGAGTCTGGTTATGTAGGCAGCAGCAGCTTAGTTAGCTATGGTTAGCATGTTAGCATGGTAGCATGGTCAGTTCAACACGCTTTATTCTGACTAAAACCTCTGAAAGCTACGGTTGGTGCATCACCTTCCAACCCAGTACTGCCTAGAAAATTGATGAAAACCTTTAAACTGTAAATGACTAAAAGCTGCCAGACGTACCCAAATTACTTTGCCCCAAATAGACATCATTGGCCATGAGCATGGCATTGCAATGAACATTGTGGAAGGGAGAATTAATATAGGAGAAACAGAAATAAGTTAAAGCCTGAGCAGCCAAAGCCATCGACATGCTTTGCACCAAGATTTCAAAGCTCCAGGGAGAATTCATTGGTTGTGTGACACCTTGGTAATAAGATTACTTTTTACAGGCCATCAGTGGAACTGAACCACCTGATTTCTATTTCCAATTAGGTGGAGAGTTGTTTCCTAATTACTGATAGATTTCAGCTGGTGTCGGAAGTTTCCATTTTTGCACTTCCCTCTCTTCATGCGTTCAATACTTTTTCTCTGTGTCATTCCCTTTTAATTAGAAATAACTTCATTTATGGAGATCTGTGGTTTCTTTGCATGGGTGGACTGTATGTTGTTTACCGACATCTGGTAAGAATTTCATGTCCACTACAACGTTAGAAATATACTCCAGTTACTTTAATCTAGCGTGTGTTGTCCCAGGATTTTACAGTCTTTATAGTCTGACGGCTCTTTTTGGGTTGCAGTTAATACTTAGTTTTGTTTATAAGCACGCCACATTATCGAGGTATTTCTCACTTTGGTTTGATTGCATGAAGATTGTTTGCTTCCTAATGCATTAATCTGTCCAGGGCGGACGTCTTTTGCCCCACTAATACTCTGTTAATCTACTGTTGTTATTTCTCACAGTCCAACTGTACATGTGCAGACAGACTCTCCTTCTTCTGTCATTGTACCAGTGGCTCTTTTCTGGCCACAAGTACTTCTGGCATTTCTGTGTGTGAGTTTGCACGTGACTATCAAACGTACTAAATATAGATGCAAAGACAGTTTTGATAAATCGTTTTGAGGGTGGTAAGTTTTACATTTGCGTAGCCCCCTCCAATAATTTGCGCCCTTTGGTCATTAGCATGTGATCTGCAGATTCATGAAGGCACAGATGCAAAAATGTTTGCACCCACTGCTCTGCTCATTTTACACTTTCAAATCGCTTTGCACCTGGTATGTAGGTCAGCGTTGCACGTTAATTAGTTTGCACGTGTTTTAATACTTGCAAACCCTTTTAAGATCAGGCCCTTGGAGTTTAAGTTGTGCGACATTCAGTATCCCCAGAATGATCTTTTTACAGCAACATTACTGTAGTGTAGCTGAACGCTGATGGTTTTCACATGGACTGATTATGTGGACAAAAGGGAGACTTGCAAAGCCGCTGCATGGCTCACTTATGTAAAGGAGGCTATAGTTGTGACTCTGCAGTCAGGCGGAACGTTTTGACGCCAGAGTTACAATGCAGGTCAGAACTGGAGCAAAACCACAATCTATCTGAATGCTGCTTGAATGTAAGTTTTTCACATTGCAGTTTTTTTAGCAGTTTATTGATTGCTGCAGTGAATTACAAGCAGACAACTGAGAGTGCTTTTAAATCCCTCTATAAGGTGCTAGTTTGTTAAGTCTCCAAGCTATGGCGTTGACTTCCTCCTTTCCGTGGAATCATTCGCTACATAGATCTTTATTTTCTGAACCATTATTTAGGCTGGGGACTTTGCTTTAACTACTTTTGTCTTGTCTGGGGATTTTGTTATGACTTAATGCCTGGGTTGTAATTTCCAAACATAACTCTTTGCCCACATCGTTGATCTGTCTGCAGGAATAAATCGTTATTCTGCCTTGTAAAAAAATTGTGAGATTGTGGGAGAAAGCCCATGTCTAAACCACTCAATTTTTAAAAAGTTGTAAAACTAACTACATGTGCGCCCTGAGCTTTGGGAAAGACGATTTTAAAGTAAAAACATTTAGACAGCTCTTCTAAAGAGTGGAAATGTTTTTGCTCCAAGGGCAAACTGTACGTTGTTAAGAGAAACAGCGAACCACAACAAATCTTCTTATCAGATTTATTATACTACATTAGTGAGTATAATATCAAAATGAATGGAAATACTGTCTTGAAGACACATCACACAACTCTGTGTCAACCATGAACTTCTCTGTTTGGAAAAATATTTTAAGATAAACGTATGAGCCCTTATGAATTTGACTGTGAAAATTAGGATCTCTATTACAGCAGATCCTAGGCAGGTCGTCAGTCAATCACAGGGTAACGCAGAACTACACAGCTAAAAAAAACAAAAAAAAAACAAGCACACACTCATATCCAGTGCCAGAGTAACCAATTAAATTATCATGTTTTTCAACAGTGGGAGGAAGCTGGAATACCCAGAGAGAACCCACGCATTCACAGGTAGAACATGCAAACAGCTGTATCACCATGCAGCCCTGTGCATGAAATAAATGAAACAAATGATGCGAGGTCTCAGCTGGAGTTTACAACTTAACCTGACTGAACTGATCTGATGGACTGGAGTCATGTAGCATTAGTTTATCACCTCTCCTCCTTTAAACTCCTGTGTTGAAATTCTCAGAGCATCCCCCTGCAGGCCTGTTGTATTGTTTTTTTTTGTCTGCACAGGGGCACTGAGCTGTGAGCAAACACACATCAGCAAAGGCCTGCATGAAGAATAGCTCTCAGTCTCATCTTGCCCAATGGGAGAGAGGGATTTTCAATCTGATAACTGAGGCATTGATAGATTGGGAATGGGTGGCGACACTGATGAGTGTGGGACTGAAGGTCTTGTATCCGATTGTGAGGATAGCTGTCAGAGGAAGAACCAATCTGCATCAACCCACGCTTCTGCACGTGTTGTTACCTCTCTTCTCTTTTGCTTTCTCCTACCTTTTCCCTCAGATATTTTCTTCCTCTTTTCCATTCAGTCTGCACAAGTCCTGTTTTTTTACGACTCCTCTTTAGTCGTCTCTTTAAGCAGAAGCATGGGAAGCAGGCAGAGGATGTTCATATAGTTGAACATGTCACAAAAAATGTTTGGAAATAGCTAAGCGCGATGCTGCAAAGCCGAGCAGACTAAAGCCCGCCGGAAGCAGCTTGAGAGAGCAGGAAAACAGTACAACACGATGCAGCAAAAGGTTATGCAAGTGACCAAGTATCTCATTAAGGTACAGTAAAGCAACCGGGAAAATGTGGTTAGCGTAACATAAAGCAATACACGTGGATGTGATGCAACAAAATGTAAGTTAAGGAACTGTTAGCACAGAACAGAAGCAATACCGGAGAAGAAGAAAGACACAAAAACAGGGCAGACGTGATGAGGGCCCACTGGAGCACATGTTAACATCCCTCCTGGCCAGATCACAGGAAGTGGCACGTCAACGCCAACTGAACTCGCAATGTGCAGCCTTAGTCTCCCATGCATGCCTAGGTGATGGGTAGATGTGCACGTACATGTGTTTGATGTTTTAACAGCTGACATTTCTCTACTGCATGGCTGCAGATGAACTCCACTGAGCTGAGAATCATAAGAGCTTTGTGTTAGCATGGGGGGGGGGGGGGGGGGGGGGTAAGAATCTCTGTGGGGTCAATAGTTGATGCTTTTTGTTCTGCAAAGCCGATAAGCTAATATGAAACAGCGCTGTACCTGCCAAAGCTGCCAAAAAGAAAAGAGTTGCTCTCTTTGAGCTTAATCTCATATTTTACCCAGACTGCTTGGTCTAACTGCTCTACAACAATTTCACCTGTCAAATGTAGAGAGCTGCATCAGTTTCTATCAAGCCATGATCATTTGGCATAAACACGCCGCTTTGCAAAAGTATTCACACCTTTTAAAGGTCTTTTCAAAAGCAGTTTTTTCAGCCTGCGGGGATTTGAGGTATTATTGAACAATCTGAAGGTACTCCTCTTTAGCTGTTATTCTATCCATTTTGATTTACGTAGCAGGGTGGCTGAGGATAATACAGCATGATGCTTGACAGTTACTCTTTCATTTGAAAGCCTCACTTTTGTCTCCTCCAAACACTTGTCACTGCAGTAAATTAGCTGATGCTGTGTCTGGTAAACAACGACAATAAAAACTTTCTTTAGAAGTTGTTTGGCTTGGGGCAGCTGCACATTACAGATGGTTGAGTTTGAAGGTGTTTTAATCAGTGCCCTCTCAGTAGATTTTAAACTTAAAGGGGAAACATGCTTTTCAGTTCTTCCTTTTTGCATAAAAATCATTCAGTTGTGGTCTATATAAAGTGAAGCTGCAATGCTTTGGTCTGAATTCTTTGTGAATTTATCCCCATATTCCTCCTTTTTATCCTTGTGGTGAGGTTAGGTTAGGTTAGGTTAGGTTAGGTTAGGGGGATGTTGGAGGGATGGTGTATTCAACAGTCGATATCTACTTGTAATTTCAGCATCCTTCCACTCGGACAACAAAATCGCTCAGATAAATAAGAATGGCAGATTTATGAGATACGAGCCTGGTAAGCTGGAAGTCCATGATCTTGTTTAGCAGCTCTGGAGAAAATACTACCATGTAATTGTCCAAAAAACATAATAGAAAACAGAGAAAACTGAACGGCTTGAAAAATGTGACCCAAAACGAATATTAAGGTGTCTACAGAGCTGCTTGGCAGGCTCACATTTCCTGCACTCCTAGAGACTCCGAGTGCACAACAGAGTATTCAAGGGTTAGAAAGTGGATTTTGCATGATATGCAAAATCCACTTTCCCCTTTATCCCCTTTCCACTTTATCCCCTTTAACCTGCCTCCACTATAGACAATGACACATCAGCCATTGCTATTCTTGTGTTGTTCACACATCCTGTAAAATGTTCATCTAAGATAAATAATGTTTTTTTTCAGAACTTGAGAAAGTTTTACTCATCAGAATAACTTGTACTCCAGTACAATGTTTTGAACTGATAATCTTGGAATCTGCCTCTAATTAGAACTGACTTCAAAAGCCTTTACCAACATGAGTAAATCTGCACTTATGCAACAATTTAAATTGAGATCCTATGATTTCCCTTCATTCAGAGAATAGAGCAAACCAATGGGGACACTCTTTATACTGCCACACAGAAACTAACAGGTGCAATCAGTCATGATTACTAACAACAAGTCAATAGGCCTTGGCCTTGCTTGTTTTTCTCTTTTTTATTCACAACACACGAAACTCTGGATAATTTTGGTATGGTGCTGCCTTCCATCTCCAGAACTTTCCTGCTCCCCATCTCGACCACCTCCAGGTGTTTGTCTCTGTTCTCACCACTGGCCTCTTATTGTCTTTCCTCCCCTGACTCTCCTCTGTGTGTCTTTCCTCCTCTTCATCATGTAATGCTCCCACAGGGTATGGATCAGCACTCTCCTCCCCAGCTCCCCTTCCACTTTAATCTCTAACTCCTGTCTCATCCCACTCCCTCCCCGGCCTTTCATCTTCCTCACACCCCTCAAAGTCCTGGTTGGCCAATAAGATCCTTTCTGTCTCCTCTGACATGTTGTACACAGTTTTTTCTCGCAGATCATGGACACAGCTTTGTCTCTCTCTCTCTCTATGTGTGTGTGTGTGCTGGGCGAATCAAACTGAGATGCAAATGTTTCACCTCAACAGATCGAAGACCAGCTCCCAGTGTCTTCCACCTGCATGTTGCTATGGCAACTGGGTATCCTCTGTACGTCACTTGTGCCCATGTTTGGTCTAGCTTCCTGCTCCTCTCCATTAGTTCCCCCCCCCCTTTCCCTTTTCCTTGTCATGATTTGCAGTCCATGTCTCCCCTCCCCTGTCTGTGGTCTGAGGCATGCCCACCACCACAGACACCAGCATAAACATCAGAAGAGCTCAAATCAAAGTTGAACTTATCTCCCGTTTGTCATATCTATGTAAATGTGACTCTGAAGAACGCAATGACTGACGAAAAGTTAGATTTTAAAAGGTTCATTGTATGGTTGGAGATGGATGGTTCTTTCTGAGGTTTGAAGGTCTCACGGGTTCTGCCAGAAAGATGGAGAAGGTGGTGAACAACTTGAGCTTGGTTATTGTGAAGATGAGACTTGGTCGGGAACTCACTTAGGCGGTAGCTTGGGTTTGGTGCAGAGGAGAGGTACTGAGCATACGTCCGGGTTGTCGGTGCAAGTCCTGGTTCCTTCTCGGTGTTGTGGCTGGCTGGAGGGTGGACAGGCAGGTGAGCACAGGAAGGAGGGCAAACAGGGTTCCGTGGGTTCAGTTTGGTTCTTGTGGACTGATCCAGAATGGCTTCTGACAATGTGACGAGGTTTCCAGGCTGAGGTCAGATGAACGGGTTTCTGGAGCAAGGAGGCAACAAGAACAAGGTTAGTAACTGGTTTCAGGAAATCACGAGAGAACATAGGGTAGGTCTGTACCACGCAAGAGCGCAAACGAACTGCCGCCCTCCTCCTGGTTCCAGCTCCTTATAAAGGGTGGCAATCAGCTCTGATGAAACACACCTGCCCGTCCAACCCTGCAGAGAAGAGAGAGCAAGGAAAACAGGCCTGCACCTAGACCACAGAGTATGACAGCACCCCCCCCTTAACGGACGCCCCCTGGCGGCCGTCCACTAGATGAGGCTTCAAAGTCAGAAATGAGAGTGGGGTCTAAAATAAAAGAACGGGGAACCCAAGAACGTTCCTCGGGACCATACCCCTTCCAATCTACCAGATACTGGTACCCGCGACCCCGGCGTCTGGAGGCCAGAATCTTGTTGACAGTGAAGGCAAGATGGCCATCCACGACCCGGGCGGGTTGAGGGGGTCTGGCAGGTGGGCTTAACTGACTGGAGATGACAGGTTTGATCTGGGACACATGAAATGTAGGGTGGACTCGGAGATGTGGAGGGAGTCTGAGCCGGACAGCTGTGGGACTGATGATGCGTTCGATTTTGAATGGGCCGAGGAATCTGGGGCCCATCTTCCGGGAGGAGGCTTTTAATGGAAAATCCTTAGCAGAAAGCCATACTTCTTGTCCGGGGTTGTAAGTGGGTGCAGGAATACGTTTACGGTCAGCGATGATCTTGTTTTGGGTGGAGGTGCGCTCAAGGGCTGCTCTGGTCTGATCCCATACTTTTTGGCAACGGAGGAGATGTGCTCTAACTGACGGGAGGATGGTTTCAGGGAAAGAAGCGGGAAGGAGAGATGGTTGAAATCCGAGTGAGGCTTCAAATGGAGAGATTCCAGTAGCAGAGGAGACATGAGCGTTGTGGGAATACTCTACCCAGGCTAACTGTTGGCTCCATGTGCTGGGATTCTGTGAGCAGAGACAGCGGAGGGTGTTTTCCAGCTCTTGGTTGAGCCGCTCGCACTGTCCATTGGATTGGGGATGGTAACCAGAAGATAGGGAGGCCTTAGCGCCCAAACTGCTGCAGAAATCGTGCCAGACCCGGGAGATGAACTGTGGACCCCGATCTGACACGATATCTGTGGGGAGACCATGGAGCCTGAAGACGTGGTGGAATAGTAGCCGGGCTGTCTGATGGGCTGACGGGAGTTGAGATAGGGCAACCAGATGGCAAGCCTTGGAGAACCTGTCGATGATAGAAAGGATAACTGTCTTGTGGTTGCACGGAGGAAGGCCGGTTACAAAATCTAGGGCTACATGGGACCAGGGGTGACTGGGTCTAGGCAGGAGCTGGAGAAGACCGGAAGGTGGTCTATTAGAGGTCTTATTCTTGGCACATGTCGCACAGGCCGATACAAATTCCGACACGTCCCTATTAAGGGACGGCCACCAAAAATACCTTCTGATGAAGGCGATGGTTCGGCTAGAACCGGGATGACCCGAGAATCGGGAGGAGTGACCCCAGCGGATAACTTGGGAACGTACGGAGGTGGGTACAAATGTTCTACGCGGAGGTCCACCTCCGGGGTCTGGTTCTCTTTCATAGGCCCGTTTTATCAGCTTTTCGATGTCCCAGGTGATGGAACCTACAACGCAGGATTCGGGGATGATGGGCTCAGATTCTTCGGTTTCCTCAGAGGTCGTAAACAGATGGGACAGAGCATCAGGCTTGGTGTTCTTGGATCCGGGACGGTAGGTGATGGTAAAGTTGAAGCGAGAGAAAAATAGTGACCAGCGACTTTGACGGGACTTTAATCGTTTGGCAGACTGGATGTATGCCAAGTTCTTGTGGTCGGTCCAGATGATTATGGGCTGTTCAGTTCCCTCCAACCAATGACGCCATTGTTCAAGTGCTTGTTTTATGGCCAGAAGTTCCCGGTCCCCCACGTCGTAATTTCTTTCTGTAGGTGAGAAGCGTCTGGAAAAGAATGCACAGGGGTGGAGTTTGTGGTCAGAGGTGGACATCTGAGATAAGACTGCCCCAACTCCAGAATCTGAGGCATCTACTTCTAGGGTGAATTGGGCAGTGGGGTCAGGATACGTGAGGATAGGGGCTTGAGAAAACCTTTCCTTGAGTTGCCTGAATGCCTGGTCAGCTTCGGTTGACCACTGGAAACTCCTCTTCATAGAAGTGAGGGCGGTGAGAGGTGAGGCGATGACGCTGTAGTCCTTTATGAAGACTCGGTAGAAGTTTGCGAATCCCAGGAAGCGCTGGAGCTGTTTACGATTCTCCGGAGTGGGCCAGTTGACCACTGCCTCGACCTTGTTGGGATCAGTCTTCACCTGTCCACCCTCAAAAATGAAACCAAGGAAACTGATTGTCTTCTGATGAAACTCACATTTCTCGCCTTTCATGAAGAGACGGTTCTCCAGGAGGCGCTGAAGGACTTGGCGAACGTGTTGCTGATGCTGCCGGGGGTCTTGGGTGAAAATCAGGATGTCATCCAAATAAACGAAAACAAATTGATTAATAAAGTCTCTCAGGACGTCATTTATAAGTGCCTGAAAAACGGCAGGAGCATTAGTCAGCCCAAATGGCATGACTAAATACTCAAAATGACCAATGGGGGTCTTGAAGACAGTCTTCCATTCGTCTCCTTCTCTAATCCTGACCAAGTGATAAGCGCTGCGGAGATCTAATTTAGTGAAAACGGTGGCTCCCCGAACCGTATCAAAAGCCGATGCCAGGAGGCGCAGAGAATATTTATTCTTAATAGTAATCTGGTTAAGACCTCGGTAATCTATGCAAGGCCGCAAAGATTTGTCTTTCTTCTCCACAAAAAAAAACCCAGCGCCGAGAGGTGAGGAAGAAGGTCGGATTAAGCCAGCCTTCAAAGAGTCATTAATGTAGCCCTCCATAGCATTTCGTTCAGACTGAGATAATTTGTAAAGACGAGCAGACGGCAGAGGAGCCCCGGGAAGAAGATTTATGGAGCAGTCATAGGGACGGTGGGGCGGAAGGCTAAGAGCCAAATCCTTGCTAAACACACATTGAAGGTCGTGATACTGAGGTGGTATGTTAGAAAGGTCGGTGGTTTCCTTAGGGGTAACTGAACTGATCAGAGACTGAGGGATGGCTGAGTGGAGACAGGTAGCCAAACAACTGGAGCTCCAGGCTTCTATACGGGAGTCTCTCCAATTTATTTGGGGATTGTGAGCTACTAGCCAGGGATAACCTAATACAACCGGGGAGTGTCTGGTGGGAAAAACAAAAAAAGATATGGACTCGTGATGATTGCCGGAGGTAATAAGTTGCAAAGGGAGTGTCTGCTGGGTTATGGTGGCTAAGGGACTGCCATCTAAGGCGGAAACAGAGATAGGTGTAGGTAAGTCACGGACCGGAATCCGTAACTTCTCTACTAAAACTGGGTCTAAGAGGTTTTGTTCAGAACCGGAATCTACGAGGGTGGTGACTGGGTGTTGGGCGTCAGGTAAGCTAATAACTGCTTGTAACGAGAATCTAGGACCGGGGTCTTTAGAACACGCGCCCGCCAGTATCCCCTGAACTACTGGCGGGGCAAATCTTTTGGCCGAACCGGGCAATTTAAACGAAAATGTCCCGCAGCCCCACAATACATACATAATTTGTTCCGGACACGTTGGTCCCTTTGCTCAGTGGTAAGGTGAGCACGTCCAATTTGCATGGGTTCTTCGATTGGAGGAGTTTCAGGAAGAACTAATCGGGGTTGGTGTGACGTGTACGGAACCGGTGTGCTGGAGCGTTGAGCCAATGGTCGAACTTGGCTCCGCCTCTCACGAACTCTCTCCCGGAGCCGCTCGTCTATCCGAATAGCGAGCTCGATTAGCTCCTTCATGCTATCCGGCTTGTCACGGGTAGCTAGCTCATCTTTGAAGCTGTCGGACAGAGCATACTCAGGTCTCCAGAAAACGGTTCGGGAACAGGAATAGACACCCCAACTCTGGGCACGGATGAAGGGGCTGTAACCACCGGAGGACTCGAGGCAGGAGGAGGAGCAGAGGTAGGTAGACAAGGATTTAACAAAGCTTTCATGCCCTGTAGTTCATGGGTCAGAGTATTCATAGTTTGCATGACCTGAGACTGCTGCTGTATCATTGTTTGGATTAGGTTCTCATGTTGGCCAAGTAATAAGCCCTTAAATAAATTACTTAGTGTTTGCATATGAACAATTCAGATTTCATATGCATCATGTAACCACATAAACACAGATTAGAAACAATTCAATTACTTTGACTCTGAACAGTGTGGTAACTATCGATACTTCGTTTCTGCTCATCAGTTTAAGTTCTTGTCACAGATTTTAAACTGGATTAAGGTCTGGATTTAGCCTGGGGCCTAAATACATTTTGATCTTTGATTGTATGTTTGGGAATGGTGAACCTGACCTCAGGCCACATCCACATGGCGCAAAATACTATGTCCGCACAGAAACGTTTGAGCATAAAGATAAAACTGCGCCAAGCCGGAGGAGCCATAATAGGCATTGTAATACCTATTCCACGTCAGCGAGTGACACTGTAGTGGTGCCATAGAAGTAAAGAAAGAAGAAGGAAGATGAGTGGTGAAAAGAAGGGTGAAAACAATGAATGCAGGACAGAGAAAAGAGGTGTTTTTGTGGACCGATGACAAGGCGGCCCACACAAACACAACAGAGAAGCAAAATAGGTTAGTGTAAAATCTACAGAAAATTGAATAGTGTCTGAAATCCCAACTGCAACTCCGAAATCTTCCATTGTTGTTTGTACTAGCGCATACAAGTCAAGGGAGAAGCGAGGTCTATGTTGACTCGCATGCACAAACACGACAGTTTGTAGCCAGACATGCAGACAGGGATGTCCGGATGGAGGATGCTTCAAACTTTCCCACTCAAGGAGCCATTTTCAAATGGTGTCGCTTTTGCGGCTGCTTGTTCTGGACGGGACCCCCTATCTGACTAAAGAGTGTCGGATAAAGCCAAACCAGTCTTCATGTGGACAGGGCCTCAGTCTCAAGACTTTTGCAGCCTCTAATGATCTCCAGGTGTTTGGCTTTTGATTTTCTTTTATGTAGGTATTTCAAATAGTTGCTGATGTTCCTTGGGTCGTCATTTCTTTAGTTATTTCCTTAGCTTCTTGGGTTATTTTGTGTTTCTATTTCTTCCCATTTGTATTTTTGCTCATTTGTCCATTCGGTTCTTAGTTCATTCAATGTACATTTTGTATTATTTCCTGTTAGATTCCTTTAATGTGTTTCCCATTCATTTTCTGTTCATTGCACTCCTCCTCTCTGCTCATCTGTCTTCATTAGTCTTTAGTTCCTGTAGTTCCATTAGTTCCTCATCTCCTCCTGATTACCTTCACCTGTCTCTCCCTCCTCTATTCCTCTGTATATAAACTTCCTGGTTTTCATTTCTCATCCGTGGTTTCTTCCGTTGTCTTCATGTTTCCTGTTGCTTTCTTGCTCTGCCAGACTTTGTTCCGTTGTTCATTCTCATGGTTTGTTTCCCTGTCCTGTTCCTCATGTCTGTTAAAAGTTTTTACTATTAAATACATTTGTCTGCATTTGGGTCCTTCCTCAACCAAAAACATGACACTAACAGGTTTCCTTTCAGGATAGTCGTATATTATGGATATATTTCTATGTCAACACAAGCTTCCCTGTGTGGGCTGAAGAAAACTTCCACGCAGCATGATGGTGCCACCATCTTGTTTCACAGTTGGGACTACGCAGGTTATGTGCAGTGATAGTTTCTGCCAAAAAAATCTTATGGTTTCATCTGACATTTATCAATGTGTTTGGGCATCCCCTACATGGCTTCTGGTAAACTACTTTCTATAAATAGTTTCTTCTTAGCAAAACATAAGTAGTTTGTATCACAGATTTTGCCAATCTTCACCGTTATGTCCAATGCGCTGGATGCAGGTGGCATCTTGGAGAAGGGTTAGGACGTGTCTAATGAAGACAAGACACTGTTTCTCACTGTCCTCTGTGGTGGATGGTGGCACTGGGAGAAATCCTGATGTATCCACAGGCACAGAGCACTTGGGTCTGGAAAATGAGGCGGACTTGGATGTGGGAGAGTGCAGGATAGGGGGTGGGTAGGGACAGGCACAAGAGACACCCAAGTAGGGACAGAGGACACTTATGGTAAGATGCTCAAAGAACAACAGGTTATTTATGAATGGAAACCTGACTATGTCATTACGGATGATCATCAACAAAAAATGGTCATCAACAGCGTTAGTTGGGCAGCCTAGTTTTAGGATGGATATTTTTTTGCAACCACACCAAGGAAAAAGTCTAGCACAACACACTGACATACCCCAGAGCCATGACAACAGCTGAAAGTGTTGCTGTGAAATTGACCAGTGTGCTGAGTTCCTTGGTCTTCATTTGCTATTTGTTCTCTAATATTCTCTGATAACTCTCTGAGGCCACAACCCGAACAGCTGGACTTATACTGACTTTATATTACACACAGGTGACACCCTATTTACCAATTTGGGTGCTTCTGAATGTGTGGGTTGCACTGGTTTTAATTTAGTTGGATCAGAGTAAATGACGCAGAATAAAAATGCATGCCATAAGTTTTTTTAAGTGCATAAAACTGTCCAGCCACTTAACTGCATTGAAATCAAATATAGAAGAAAGACGATCGCAAATCCTGCCACAAGTAGAGTTCCAGGGACATGCTGTGAAAATCTTGAACAACTTCCAGCACGGTTGCCAGATTAGATTTGGACAACAGGGCGCCAGGTATCAGGGTCCAACCTGGAGGTCGTATTAAAATGAGGAGTGATGGAGACACGGGCAAAGACAGACAGCTCATGCTCTATTTAGAATATCAGAGAGAGAGAGAGAGAGAGAGAGAGAGAGAGAGAGAGAGAGAGAGAGAGAGAGAGAGAGAGAGAGAGAGAGAGAGAGAGAGAGAGAGAGAGAGAGAGAGAGAGAGAGAGAGAGAGAGAGAGAGAGAGAGAGAGAGAGAGAGAGAGAGAGAGAGAGAGAGAGAGAGAGAGAGAGAGAGAGAGAGAGAGAGAGAGAGAGAGAGAGAACTGCAGTGAGACAGCTGTGGACTGGACTGACCCTCCTCCCATTTCCCACCTTGTCTCTTTTATCGATTCAGTAGTGCAGCAGCAGCATAACAAAACTCTTGCAATAAAAATCCCCTCTGCTTTGGCTTCTGCAGAGGAAATGAACCCAATTCTAAAACTATTCATCACCACAACATAACCATTCTTCAGACAAAAAGTACATACTATATGCATAACCCCCCCCCCCCCCCATCTATTTGTTGACTCTTGCTTCTTTCAGATGCTGTTTTTCACGTCAGTGCTGCCCCTCTCCTTTACTGCTCAGTGAACTCCTCTTTGTCATCCACAATCTGTTAGAGAACAAAACCGTTGCCTACGCTGCCTCATTTTAACCCTGCAGCATCTCTTTCTTGCACATGATAACACCAGGAGTTCATGAATATTCAGGAATCAGTCTGGCTGTTTGTTTTTCTCTTGTAGCATCTTGTGCCCCTCTAGCTACAGTAAACTCCAGCTCAAGATGAGGCATACTTGCCATGGAGTGGGAGAAATCAGTCACAAGAAGATTGACTAGCAGAGCTATAAGGGAAATAAAACTTTAGGAAACAATGAATTGCTAAACATGTTTATTTGGTCAATTATTTTTTCTGTGTCAAGTCATATTATTAATTTATATATTTGTAGTTTATAAATTCTAGTATATCTGTGTATATTATAGTATCTATATATATTATATATAATATACCAATCATAATATCAATTTTCTTTCCTTGGAAGTATGGCAAAAAGGCAGGACACATCAGAGCTGACCACAACTTGGAGCAGAATACCAAACTTGCAGACAAGTTTGCGCTTCCCTCTCTTCAACCTCTTTCAAGATTTAGCTGTTTGTGTAGAGGGCGCAGCTTATGCAGGTAAGGGTCGTCTCACTTTGGGACAAATTGTGATCGCTGATTTGTCAGTTACTGCCGAGCCTCCAAGATTGATTGACAGGTGGCGTCATGTCAGCGGTGGAGAAAGCCCTATCCCCTCTGAGCGTCCCCCTGGACCTCAGTACCTGCAGGAGCTGCTGTTCAGCTGAGTTGAGGGGCCAAGAAGGTAAGTAGAGATGAAGAAGCTAGGAGAGGTATGGCAGGACAAGATCATTCAAACACTTAACAATATATTTGGGATTTAATGAACTCTAAAATACACAGGCAACCAATGGAGTGAGATCAGAACAGGGGTGACGTGCTCTGTTTTTGGACACCAGCTAAAAAACGTGCAGTGGCGTTTTGAACCATTTGCAGATGAGAGACCAACATAGAGTCCATTACAGTAATCTAAGTGGGATAAAATAAAAGCATGGATTACCGTTTCAAAGAGTTGCCTGGACTGTTGTGATCTCTGTTTTTCGCCATTCATCAGTTCTTTCAGTTCTTCACCAGATAGCTCCAGAGAGCACGGCTGGTGGCACTGGTTGCAGCAGTACCTGCAAATCATCTGTCCTCAGCAGTGGAGCTTAAAAGGAGTATGTAGCCAGTCCTTCAGTGCCAGAGTATTAGCCTTCAGTAGCAATGTCCTGTTCCAGTCATGTCACCAGCAAACTCAGTTATCTGGAAGCCACCAGACCTAAACCTCAGATCTCACAACCCTTGGCTGGATTCTTCAGACTTCTCGCTCCAATTCCTTTGGCTCGTTTGAACCTGTTCCACCCTCCACCGTGTTCCCTGGCTTTCAACTCTTAGGTGTGCCGTACTCAACGTTCCTGGACTTCCTCAGTACCTATTGTTGATCACTCATCTCCATCTCAGATCTCCTTCACCCCTCTCTGGCGGACTTTCATCATTCTCCAAGGAAGGATTCTGTGTTCTTCACCCAGTCAAATTCTAAACTCCATACTCACCTGTCCTCTGTTATCTCCAGAGCTGCTGATCACCTGTTGGTCCCTGACCCGCTACCTCCAGTTTCCCCGTCACTGTTCCTGTCTCCTTGTCAATAAAACTTCTAATTTTACTTCGTCTCCTGAGAGTGCTTCTGCATGTGGGTCAGACATTTACCCAACAACATGACATGGACAGAAAGGATTTCATTTTTGCCACTGCCCAAACCCGTCTGGCCCGATCTTGGTACAAGCAGAGCCACGGCAATTTTATCACGCATTAAAAGTAGGTCAGAAATCGTCATATTTCTCTCTTTCCTAAATACCTTCAATGAGGAGGCTTTAATGTTTAGAAAACAAGCCCCTTATTATTTTTCTTCACAAATACTTTCGGTTTTACAGCATTTTAAACACACAAAATGCCATTTACCTGTCTATCAAAGATAGCTGACTCTCAGAAAAATGCTTCACTGCACAGACACACTTAATTCCACCCCCCCCCCCCCACCCCAGTTATAATGATAGTCAAGATGTGGATATACAAAGTCTGAGGCTTCTACTATATTTTAAAAAGGGTTTTCATGTAGTTTTAGAATTTATTTTGAAAAATATTTAGGTGAGGCTAAGAAAATGGGATTTTTTTTGTTTAATCACCTATGAATCAGACAGTGACATTTGTATTTGTGGTTCCACTTGAAAATAATCTTTAATCCCCTCAACACATGTAATCTAATAAAGGCCTTTCTATCAAACTTAGAATACCAGTCTTCAAAAACACAGTGGAACTGCAATAATGTCCACATGGACAGTGATAAAGTTTATAATGGTATAGGTTGCCATCATAATTTTAAAATAATGACACTACTTGACAGAATACTAGTATGTATCAGTGGTATTTTAATGCAGGCTTAAAAAATACCTAAACACTCGATTTATAGTTCAATCTTTTTGGACTATAAATCGCACTTTTTTCATAGTTTGGTCGATCCTGCGACTTATATTCAGGTGCAAATTATATATCAGTTTTAATTGGTAATTCATCTTGACCAGCATGTATCAAGGAGTAAACATTATTGTATATATGTTGACATTATGAATGTTTTTATGCTCTCATTTGTTGTTGTTTTTATCATTATTGGATTATTGTGTGTCACATCACGTGACCTGTCTAATTTAAGACACTCTTGTTCAATAAAGGGTGTGTCCTTCAAACAAAGGAGGTTCACCACGAAAGCCACAACCTGTGTGAGTCTCATGATGTCACGTTGAATGCTGTGCTAGAGAATGACTCTGCTAACAGGTTATGGGCCCAGGATCAATGAAGAAACGGGTAAATATCCCGACAGACAGTGAACACCCGCTATGTAAGTAAACAAGGAAAATGAACAGAAGAGAAAAAGACTTGCCGCACAGCCGCTGGTCAAGGCTTCTCTTTGATGGAGACGAGAAAAATTACGAACTATGGGAGATAAAGTTTTTAGGACATCTTCGATTGCAAGGGCTGAAAGAGATAATTTTGATGAAACCCCCCGATGAGGACGATGAAGAGAAAAACGCTGAGGCGTATGCAGAGCTAAAGAATGACTCTGCTAACAATATATATATATATTGTATCATGATGGAGGAAAAAAGCTTAGCGCAACAAGAGGTATTTGGCGTAGTAGAAGAGCTGAGTTGAACGCACCTTCCCCGTTGGCATTGCAATCATGCAAAACAAACCAACACCCAGACAGAGCTTCTCAACAAAATCAGAGACATCCCCAGTTTTCGTTAGAGAGATCTGGTCACCTTAACTTAAAAAATTAATGAAACATTAACTTATAGACAACAAAGATTGAACATGTATGTATGTTGTTTTGCAGTTTCAGTCTGCATTCACACAGCAGAGTGTTGCGTAGTGCAGCTGGAAGGGCCCAGACCACGACAGAATCCTGTCATAGGGCTGTCCGTGAAGCTAATAACAGCTAGCGCTAGCTTAAAGGTCTGTTGTTTGGGCGGGTTACAACTTCACTGACACCTATGCAGATAGTCCGGTGCGACGTATATATGTTTTTTCCTCTTGACGCATTTTTTGACTGAAGCAACTTATAGTCCGAAAAATACGGTAATCAATGACAAAACACATTGGTTTCTGATGAATGTGACCGCTGACTGAAGGCGCCTGGTAAGCCTGGCTGTTAGCCTGGTCTGGAGCAGGCTAGCCGCACAGAATAAATCGCCATGGTAACTTATGTGTTACTGCTTTTCTGAAACCTAGTCGAGGCTTAATTTAACCAGGATGTCTGGAGAATCCCATCTTAACTCTCTCGGTTGAGAGAAACAGGCCTCAGGTAGCGCATCATTCTAACTTTTGTTTCTGTTTCAATTTTCCAACTGCCCAGAGGATCTTGCCTGTGCAGAGAACACCCGATTGACAACATATGAGTCTCAAGCTGAACTGGTGACTTGGAAGAGCATCCTCCTTAGCAAAGTCTGGACTCGGTGACTGTTTACTGTTGATCAACCCAGAGCAAGCGTAATTTTGTCAAATGTATTTCTCCCACCATGGAATACCCTTCATGTGGACTCATGCTGATTTTTTATCTCAGCAATACCTTGAGGATATTGGACAGGACGTTGAATAAGTTCAGGTTTTCACTGAATGTTTGCATAGAAATAGTTTCTTTAAGTGGTTACTTTGTACTTATTTCCTTTAGAATTTTCCATATTGAAAGGCTGACAAACTATATTTCCTTCTGTGCTGGCTATGAAAGCTGCTGGTAAGGTATAAAGCTGATTTAAAAAATAAAAGTTTGTACTGTATCAGGCTTTTTACTGATGTGTTTATGTTTACAATACATCTATGATTTTAATAGTAATTTTCCATAAACAGTTGACCATTCTGAGCTGTTAGGGTTGGCAAAATATTATACCGTAATGCGTTGTACACTGGTGCCCTGGCTAAAATTCTGGCAACCACAGCTGCCAGTATGTTACCATAAAATGTTTTTTACGGCGAAATGTCGTAATCTGCTGTACAGTACAGCCGATTTTACTACGGTAAAATTCTAGCAACCACAGATCCCAGTATTTTAACGTCAAGTTATTTTTATGGTAATATGTTCAATTCAATTCAATTTTATTTATATAGTGCCAATTCATGAAACATATCATCTCAATATGTTGTAATATTTTATTTACTATGGTAAAATTCCGGCAACCACAGCTGCCAGTATTTTTGCCGTAACGTTTACCATTTCTTTTTTACAGTGTTTTTTTTTCTAAGGTCAGATTTGCCCATCACTGCCCCTCAGCCTAGCTGAAAACAGACAACATAGTGGTGGAGGTGAGTGATGGTATGATGAGACCCCCATTATATTTATTTTTGTATGTGACCTTTTTCTAAGCATGATCAGAGGCCTACGGAGCTCAGTTTGGAGACCACTGCTCTGCACTGATCTTGCACAGCTTATGTTTCCTCTCTCCAAACAAAACCACTTAGCTAAATCCCTAATCAGGTTTGTTCTGCTCCTCTAATATTGTTTTACAGAAGACAGACTGGACCAGGGGCCTGGAGATTCATTCTGCTTACACCTTCCTCACACACACACTCCTGTCTGCACCCACATTAAGCACAGAATAGGCTCTCACTCCCTCCTCTCATTTCTTCTCCTCTGGCTCTCCTCTCCAAATGGATTTTTCATGCAGAGTTATCATTATCATTAATTTAGGAGACAGGTTTGCTTCAGAGCAATTGAAGACACATTTGTTACAGAGCCTGTCAGAGGCTGGAGGAGAGGGGTTGGGGAACAGTCCCATGCTGCCTGGTCCGCTGACAGTTCAGCGCAGGCATGCAGAGAAAACATAACTTCATATTTACGTGTACATTTCCCGGGTACTGATCAAACATTAGGTCAGAGTTTAACTTTAAAGATCTCTCACATGCAGTCATCTGCAAACATTCCTAATTTACAGTAAAATGGAAATACAATATGTTAATATGGCAAACATAGAATTCTTGCAATTTGATAAAGCTTCATTTAGTACATCCCACCTTTATCTTTGGAACGTGATTAAACTCACCAGCGTTCTTGCAGAAGAAGACTTCAGGAACAGTTCTTCGGGCTACTTGCTGGACATCCCAAAGCTCTAGTTTAGATATCAGCAGCTTTTTGTTTGCTGTTCTGTCAAGGTTCTTCTGGTGCCCTGCAAGGGTATTCATACCCTTCGAACTTCTCAACATTTTGTCACATTACATACACAAAATTCATCGTATATTATTAATCATATTGTTATAATACAACACAGAGTAGAGCATAATTGTGAAGTGGAAGAAAAAAGATACAGGTCGCCAATGGTTTTTAAAAATCTGAAAAGTGTGTAATGTATTAGTAGCCCGATTCACTGAGTCAATGCATTGTGGGACCAGCTTTCGCTACAGCTGCAGGTTTGATTAGATATGTCTCCACCAGCTTTGCACACCTACATACTGAAGTTACCTGTTTTTCTTAACAAAGTAGTTAAAAGCATTTCAGTTTGGAGAGAGACCATTTGTAAACCCGGACTTTTGAGTCTTTAAATGGACCATTCAAACATGAATATGCTTGGAATCTAAACCAACGTGTCAAACTCAAGGCCCAATTCCGGCCCATCAAGGTAATTTATCCGGCCCTCAAGAGCTAAAGAAGGCATATCACGTCAAAAGGTAGAGGCATATATCCTTTTAAATTGTATAAAGTGGCTAAAACTGCCTCCTGTGTTGTTGATGTTGATTTTGTTTTTTACTGTGTAGTAACAGCATCCTGCCACTAGATGTCAGTTTTTTCCACAACACATGTAAACAACCCAGAAATGTCCAAAAAGAGAAAAAGTGATGCAGTATGATGAGAGTTTAAAGTGTAACTCACCCCAAAATCAACTTTTTTGCAGAGAAACTGTAGAAACTGGGCCTAAGGGTGCTACTTTTATGTTACTGTGCATCTTTTTATATTTCTATGTGAACTGAAATGAAATTATGAAATAAAATGTATCATCTACACAGATGCAACCGGCCCTTTTAATGACTTCATGATGCCAAAGTGGCCCATCATAGAAATGAGTTTGACATCCCTGATCTAAACCATTCCACTATAGAGTAGCTCTGGATGCATGTTTAGGATCATTGTTCTGGTGGATGGTGAACCTCTGCCCCAGTCTCAAGTCTTTTACAGCCTGTATCAGGTTTTCTATCATGTATGGCCTTTATTTAGCTCCATTCATCTTCCATTACCTCTCACCAGCTTCCAAATCCCTGCTGAAGAGAAGACCAGAACAAAATGTTCCACATACTTGCAGTGTCATGCATGGCTTACAATCCCCATGGTACTATTCCTTCATAAATCACCTCCACAGCTCCTATGGCCCTCATGGCTAATCCTCGCCCAGTTAGTTTAGGTCAAGGGTCTGGAACCTGAGTATCCAGAGATGTCATGTTTTCTTGTCTCTGTAATAAATGAACTTAAATTTACAATTGTAGATATTTATAAAAACTATGTCACAGTTGTGCGATACTCATTGCACAGCCTAACCCTTCTCCACAACTTTATCCCTGACCTGTCTGGTGTGTTCCTTAATCTTCATGATGCTTTTTGTTCAATAATAGTCTGAAACAAACCTCTGAGGCCAGAAACAGAAGAGCTGGATTTATACTGAGATTAAATGACACAAAGGAGGACTCAGTTTACTGATTAAGACACTTCTGAAGGGAAAAGTTTGATCTGGAAGGTATTTAAAGGCAGCAAAGTAAAGGTGACTGAATGGAAATGCATGCCACACTTTTCAGATTCCCCCTCCCCTTCCCTTGGAGAATGACACACATTAAAAAAAAATATTTATCAGCTGAATTATTTAAAAAAAAACGAGTGTCTCACTAAAACCTTCAGTGCCTCTGAGGATAAATAGATAGCTAACGTCAGGAGTTTAAAAACATGTAAATATTCTGTTATGGGGCTGCAGCTGCCATTCTCTCTCTCTCTCTCTCTCTCTCTCTCTCTCTCTCTCTCTCTCTCTCTCTCTCTCTGACAGTTATCTATTAAAAGCTGCTGCTGACGTCAAAAAGTGTCCGCCATCTTTGTCAAGAGCTGCACTGCCCACCCCACCCCCTTTCCCCCACCATTGAAGAAGAAGTGAGGAGGAAGCAGAAGGACGCGCAGTGCCTTTGCAGCATCCCAGTCACATACAGAGAGAGAGAGAGGGGGCTGTTACCGCTCAGCAGCTGATAGAGACAGACGCGTCCTTCCATACTGACTGCGGGGCTCTGACAACAGGCGCAGGTAAGACCTCAGCTCTTTTACCAAACTGGATGGTGCACTTTTTAAAACAAGGTGCTTTGACGTGAGAGGTTTAACGGGATTCGAGCAGGTGATGTCACGTTTTCTTCCCTCTGTAATAAACGAACCTAACAAGGAGGTAAATGGGATTATGTTTGGCTGCTCAAAGACGTAATTGTTGATATCTATTGCTATCTGTGGGGAGGAAAAGACGATCAGAGTCCACTGAGTGGAGTGGGAGGCAATGCGTGACCTCCTGAGTGATGAATCTGAAACACGCAGCGGATCGCTGGGAGGATGGCTGCCTTGCGCTATAATGCGCATGTTGGATGTGGGCGTTTTCGGTGCTCTCAGCACCGCGGACAGCGCCAGAGAGTGCGCGCAAATCCAGCAGGTGGAATAATGATGGGGGGAAAAAAAACGGCTCCAAAGAGGGGGGCTGTGTGCCCGAACGCCGCATTGTGCGGGGGGATTCGGTTGGTTTTTGGTACAAAATACAACCGCAACCCCCTTCACCCCCTCCTCAAGCTCGCCGATGTTTTCTTTAGGCTTCGCCAGTGTCGCGGTGAGATGATGAAGCATGAATCAGTCAGTGACAGCCTGAAAGAGCGAAAAGCACCGTCCTCCCTGTGGCGCAAACAGGAGGCAGGGGGGCTGCGGTGGAGCGTGTGCTGCTCTCAGGGTGGGAGGGGTGGCCACGATCGTGCTATAAGAATGCGTCGCATCCTTTTACTGCGTGGGGACCTTCTACGTGACCGTGGCGCGAAGGGAGCACCAAAAGACCCTGGTGTTGGGTGTAAGAGTGGTGGGCGGGGGGTTTCCCTCCAGGGAGGACCGCGGTGAAACCCGCACTACGACACCCCCGCCCGATTCCTCCTCTACTATCCACCACGGGGTCCGATCCATCCACCCCTCCTTCTGCCCATGCATCCATCTATGGATAAATGGCGCACAGTTTCCGCATCCACATCTCGGTCCACCCCACATTCCAGTAAAGAGTATTTTCCCTGTTACCACACTGGGAGAAACAACCACAGAGTGCAATCCCTCGCTTTGTTGTTTTGAGCAAAAACATAAAAAAAAAAAAAAATCATATTTGTAATCTAAAACCAAGATCTAGTCCTGAACTTGGTCAATATCTGCATGCATGGACGGCCATGTCTCTGTGTTGGCATGGCTGCTGTGAGACATAGGAATGCAGACATGCAGACTGGCTGTCTTTAAATGCGATGATGCAGCAGATTGCATCTATGGCGCAGCTGGAATTGCTTTACACGACCACATGGTGCATAGGCAGCTGGCTCATGCTTGCTGCTGGATGCTGTCACTTAAACTTACAATGAATGTTTAGCACTTTAGTGGCAATCTTGCAGTCTAACAACAGAGTGAAATCTCCCAACAAGAAAGAGTTTCCTTTTGAGGAAATGTTTTATTTTGCATCTTGGTGAATACAATGGTCCACAGTCCAGAAAAGCCCGCCTTTTTCCAAGTGGGCCATCTTAGAGTGTAATGATCGCCACACCATATCGCATCCTGCAGTTTTCACAGTTTGGACTGCAGAGAAGGGGAGCTACAGTAACGCAGAGGTGATGGGGGTGTAAGCTGAGGGTGGGGGTCAAGCAGATACTCCACACATATTACTGAGGGGCTACTCTCTGTGGGAGCATCCTGTGTCTCCGAAATATCCTGGCCATCGGTTGTCTCCCGCAGTCACTTATATGCCGCATGTACACGGTGGCCATGAAGTTTCTGTGACCGATGCTGGCGAGCAGAGTGCATTGCGCGTCTGGAAACAGACCTTATTTGTCTTCCTTTAGAAGCTCTCATTCTTCTGAGTCAGGCTTCAAGTGTGGCTTAAAACAAGACTGATGAATAGCACCTACTGTGCCTAGTATAGGTATTCACACCCCTGGGACTTCTCAACATTTTGTTTCATCACACACACACACACACACACACATCATTGCACCTTACTTAGGTTTGTGTGGCAGACCAACACCAACTACCATGGGGGATTTTGAAATGGAGGAAAAATAATACAAGGTTTTCAACATTTTCTTATGAATCTTGGTCAGGAAATGGCGTGCAGCCGCGTCCTCCTTTCATCTTTCTACCCTGATGCCCCTAAATTGATTCCAGCGCAACCAGCTGTCTTCAGAAGTCAACATAATTAAAAGAGGCACAGTCCAGCTATGGGTAATTTAATATCAGTATAAATCTAGTTGTTCTGTGATGGCATCAGAGGTTTGTTAGAGAACATTAGAAAACAAACAGCATCAAGAAAACCAAGGAACACAGCAGACAAGCCAGGGAGCGAGTTCTGGGGGAATATAAAGCAGGATTAGGGAATAAACACAAACTTATCAAGACTTTACTGTCCCAGGAAAAACTGACAGGCCAAAAGGCTCATAGTAACTCAGAAGGAAATCTGCAGCTTCAGTGGGAGAATCTTTCAATAGGACAACAGATATTCATGAGATCTTCCTTCGTGAAAGAATAGAAAGAAGAAATGCATTGAAAGAAATCCAAACAAGGCCCTGTTTGCAGTTTGCCACAAGCCATGTAGGGGGCACAGCTGACATGCTCTGGGAGGCTTTTCTTGATCAGGTACAGTAAAGCTGAAAACAGTTCATGAAAAGAAGAATGGAGCTACAGTAAATACAGAACAAATATGAAAGAGAACATTTTAAACGCTGCAAGTCACCTAAGAATTGGAAATTTATATTCCATGGCGCTTGCCATGCAATCTGACAGAGCTTTAACGAGAAAACCTTTGTGTCGCTGGATGTGCACAGATAAAAGAGACATACCGCAAAAGACTATCACCTTTAATTGTGTCAAATGTGGTTCTACAGTATTAAAGTATTGATTTACTGAATATGAACACAGGGCACAGGTTTCAGATGTTGCTTTTGTAAAAACCTTTAAAAACTGTGTATCATTTTCACAATTAGGCTCTACTTTGTGCTGATCTATCACACAAAATTACAATAAAATACATTAGAGTCTGGGTTTGAAACGTGGAGAAATGGAAAAGAGGTTCAGGGTGTAATTATTTATTTGTAAAGCATTGTATCTGCCTATAAGCTGCATATCTACAATCACCAATATACATTTACAGACCCAACAATCCCATTGATTATAGGAAGCTGTGCAAACATATTGGGTGTTTTGAGGATGGTTTATTGATGTTTTAGAGCCCATCAGAACAATGTTTATTTGTTATTTAATATTATATTTTAGGGTATTTGACCATATCTTCCGCCGCACAAAAAGCTATTCCAACCCAGAAGCAGCGTCACGAAAACAGCTCAGCTTCAGAGTTCAAGCTCCTGCAGGAGATGATGAATGACTACCTGTCTGCACTCCAAACTATTAGCTTCTGCTGTTTTCTGTTAAAGCGCCTTTTATAGGTCCACTGAAGCAACGCTCTGGACCACCAGCTTCTGTCCATTGGCCTCAGACCACAGTTTAGGTGAAAGAAAAAAAAAAGCTACAGCCAATGCCTTACGTTGTCTGAAGGTTGTTATTCTGTACCCTTTTCTCAGAGCCTAGAGGAGCCATGAGGACTCTGACCAGGATTAAAACGTTTTAAATTCCTTGGATGCATCATAGCAGAGCTTTTTTCTCAATGACATTAGCAAAAAAATGTTACATAGCCTTTTCAGTCAGTTAAAGTCTGTTAAAGGAAGTAAAAACAAGATGAATTAGCTTTAGATATGTTAACATTGACTAGATAAAAGAAAATAAACACAAAGTTCTGAAAAGTGCCGGGTAATATAGACCCAACCTATAGACCTACAGATAACCTTAAGTAAAAACAGCAGAGTTTCATGGTATCAACACATTGATTTAAAACAAAATGTATACCATAAATACATACATTATTTAGGAGCCACAACTATACCCGATGCTCCTCAGTCAATATCAGACTCATCACTATGTTCAGACAGTTCTTTCTAACAGTTACTGTCTTGATTCTGTTGCTCAGACCTCACTGGACTGTGGCAAACATCAGGGATACTTATGAAAATATGATTTTAATGTAAATGTACTTGTTCAGTGGCATCCCTTGACACATGTGAAAGGAGCTTACAAGGGCCTGAAATGTCATGGTGTTCCCTGCGGGGGAGAATGAATCTCTAAATCTCTCTACCCAAAGACTAAAACACGCTCATCAAACAGGCTTCTTCACTAACAAGCAGCAGAAAACTAGTCAGAACATCAAAAGTGACCAATCTAGCTATACTAGCAGCTATCAAGGGCTTCCAAACATCACAGGATGACTCCTTGTTATCACAATAGGTCTTTAAGGCAAACAATATAATATATTTTGAATTCTGATCATAGGTGGGAAACTAGCAGCTGGTACAAAAGATGTTTACAACTTGTCATTTGTTCCTTTTAAAGGCAGAAATCAGAATCTCTAGCAAACTAGAAAAAGTCCCTATTCTACAATTATAACTGGAAAGGTCAGACAATTTTCCTCGTCTCCGACCTGAAAATCCAACAGCCATTTTACCAAAGCTGAAGCTGCTAGCATTTCCTTGCATCATGCAAGTTAAGGTCAGTCACTCAGTTCCTTCCTATGTTACACATTAGAAGCGCTGTGCTCAGGGGGCATAGACAGGGGCGACTCCTAGACTTCAGCAGTAGGTAGTTTTACCAAGAGGGCGAACGCTTCTAAATACACCACTTTGAATAAGATCGGTGGGCACGTCAGCTGTCCACTGGATGCCGTGGGTTTGTATGGTTTATTTCTGTGCTTTGGATGTGTGTTTTCACAAAGCCTAGTAAAATTGGCCACGGTAACATGTTACATTCTGTCAGTTTGGCCTGCGGTCAAATATTATCTCAAACACAAAACTGCCTTAAAATGAGATTTTGCATTAAAAATCCTATCAGAAAGTAATGCATCATCATGTATTGTTATTTTTACATTCATAGGTTGTACCTGTGATGTAGCTGAACTAAGCTAAAGACTATATCCTAATCTTGAGCTCTTGTGAAAAAATTAGCAAATTTTCCCTTAAAATGTTGCGTGCTTTAAATTAAAAAAAAAAAACTCAGGGCTCCGGCTTTGCGGTCTAAGGTCGTTTGAGGGAACTGGAAGAAGAGCATTCTGTTTTCTGCAGGTGGAATCTGCCAAAGAGTAAACAGCTGTGGGCTGAAAGGCGATGTTGGGTTTTTGTTTTTGGCCACTCAGCTCCCGTGGGACGGCTCTACACAGTGTCAGAAAAATAATCTGCATGTAAACAAAAACAGGGAAAAACAAAATGGCCACTGCCCAGACCCAGGCCGTCGGGCCGCAGCGGTGCATGGAGATAAAATGTGGTATTATTCACAGTATTAGCAAAATACTCAACATCTCCACAGTAATTATCCAGTGTGGAGATATGTCGACTAATGATAATTGCTCAGAGTTCACAAAGAGTGGAACATATCTAAATTTAGCTCAAAATATCTTCCCTTACTGCTTCATTCTCTAAGAAGAGATATTGAAGCTGTAGCAAGTTCCTACTGCCTTCAAGTTTCTGTTTTTGCCTTTGAAATCCAACTTTGTGACTCTGACGCAGATCTATTTGGATGGTCAGGTGCTGCTATCTTCCTTACACAGCCTTTGCTCCAGCTCCTGTAGGCTTATATTATTATTATTATGAGTGCGAAAAAGAATCTAAAGATTTTTAAAGTTAAGGAGAAAGAAAGATAAAGGAGTTGCAGACTGAAAAACAATATGTGCGACAAAGAAATTAACATTAGTGCTAGATGATTAGAGGAAGTGAGTGTACACTTCTTGAGAGTAAATGTCATAAATATCTTGGATAGGGCGGCCGCTACTCATTTCTGTGTACATACATATGATATGAGATAAAAAGCTTCAGTTACTCATCAATCTCCAAACATATCGTTTTCACCCCAGAATCGGCAACTCCTCAGGCCGCGTTATTGTCAGTTGGACTCTTTGTACATTTCCAGAGCTTCGACTTTCACGCTGAAATCATACCCAGGCATTATTGTATGTTTTGGTCAGCGAAGCATAAACAGTAGGCAAATTACCTGCAGGTTGTGCGTTTCCCGGCATCGTGTGCTCAGGTCTACAAACGTCATCCTGCACCGTCCGTTCTCAGGCTTTCTGCCAAAGGGTCACCAGCTATGTATGCTGAGGCTTGGGCGACGTCGCTACTGCATGTCATCCAGCAGTGGTGTTTCCAAGACTGTTTATACGCATGAGACGAGACAAGACAAGAGCAGATTTCGTGTCTATTTTTTGAGAAAATCAATCAAGTTTTCACTTGGAGCAAAAATGTTACTGCATTTTTACAAATCTTTTTATGTTTTTGTTTGTAGAATCATCCAGTTCAGGTTTGAGTCGTCTAAATATTTTAAAGTTTGCGCTAGGAATGATCCAATACGTCAAAATGATCAACCCGGTAATGGTGCACTAATTGGCATATTGGTGTTATTGAATTGAACAGCAGCCTAGTGTCATTCACTAGCAGTAGAGCGTTACTGAGTGCTTAGACTGCCTCAGCACAGGGGCAGCATGTCAAGTCGTTAACTGGACACGCACATAGGTAGCAGGGAAGTCGTCAGATAAACAGCCTGTTTTGAGTGCTGCCCTCTGATGGAATTTGGTTGTGTCTGATCGCACCATGTGGTGTGACTCTGATCAAACTCACAGGTTTCTTTAGGTTTCATCTGTGAAATTTGCCACATGTAACTTAAATTTGATTGCATGTAGAGCTAATTTGAACGCTGCAATTTATTTGAGGAGCTATTTTCTATTCCTCACAAACGATGGCAGATTCTTACTTTATAATTTGCTATTTTCATTTTTGTACAGTATTTTAATGTTTTTTTGTATGACTTCTTCGTTATTCACCTGGAGACCAAATTTGCCTGGCTGACCGAAGCTTGTCGATGTTCATCAAGAACTTTAAGGGTTTTTAAGCTGTCAAATCCGTCCTGTTTGACTGCATGAAAGAAAAATGTCCAGAATCGCTGATTGGAATGTCTTTAATAGCGTTGAGAATGCGACAGCAGTGTTATCCTGCGCCATAAATCCCACGGCTATGCAAGACTGCGACGAGAAAAGCAGCAAAATGCGTTCGCATGGATTAGGGGACATCTTGATGGAACGTTGCAGCATCTCACAAAAACAGGAGCAACTTTGCACACTGCTGTTGCTCTGATCGCTTCCTGCCTGGGATTCCATCAACTCTGCAGAAATAAAAACGACATCTGCTGCATCTCTAAAGTCGTAAAACTGAAGTGGCTCCGCATTCTGTTTGAAGCAGGCAGCGGAGGGTTTGTGCAGAAGATGCTTGGATGATTGCTAGTCATATGGTTGTATGCCCCATCAGTAACCTGCAGTATGGAACCCCACCCTGTCAGCTCCCCTGTTTTTGCTTTTAGCTGTGATGCATAGGTAAAGCCGTGAGCCCCCCCCTCCCTGTCATGATTGGCTCGTCAAACGTTGTCTCTCACCGGCCCTTTAGCCGCTGAAGTGTCATCTGCAGTGGCCACGTGGTAATAAAAGTGACTGTGGAGGCTCCAAACCCCTTCATGTACACCAAAGGGGGGACTGAACACAAATAAATGTCTTTGGCAGCATGTGCTCACAAAGCATTGGTCTTATTTTAGTCCCTTTTTTAATCACTGCATGCAGTATTTCTTTGTACTATCAGTCTCCTTTTTTTCTCTCCTTGTTTCTAAAAATAAAGACCCCAATCTGGTTTCTACTTCTATCGCCCTTTCTTCTCAGCTTGCTGTTTGTGTCCAACAAGCTGGCAGATAAGGAGCAGTTCAGCTCAGCCTCAATAACGGAGAGGAAACGACACTGTTTAGGAATAGGTGTCTGGTCCTGAATTGAGAGCCCTCTCCTCGCATTTGGGCAATTTGTTTGGGATTAGCAGATGATGCTGGAGGGTGCGATAACTGTGGACTACGGCAGCATTCTTGACATTTCGCATCCACCTTACTGCCAATGCAGAGTAGATCATTGATAGTCCAGAGTCCCATTTAGTGTCTGCTGTATTCCAACTCTCCACTGATCCCTACAATGAATAAACCACAGTTGGCAAGGATACAACACGCCCTGTAGAATCTGCATTGCTGTTGTATAACATGCCTTATAGCACCCCATGATGCAGATCTCATTTGAATGCTCGTGTTTCTCCACTCAGACATGTGCGGTCTTCATCTATCCACTGGTTATAGATTTCTTAATGATCTGAGAAACTAACAGACCTTCTCTATGAATCAAAATCCACTTTATTTCACCAATTCTGGGGGTACTAACAAGGAATCTGACTTTGGATTCCGATGCTCGCACGATGCAAGAAGACGGGCAGACAAGTAACAGCGTGGAGACCGCAATTACAATCTGTAACAGAAAAGACGTTTTTCAGGGAAATGGGGTAAGAACAGGGGCAGTACATATAGGACAGTTGTTTGCTTTTCTCTCAGTAGGATAGCTGGTTACCCTGTCTGTTCATCAGAAACACCGCCTGGGGTAGAAACTGGCTCTGCGTCTGCTTGTTTAATCCATCAGTGCTCTGTAGCGCCGACCAGCAGGTGAAAATCTGAATAACCATGATGAGGATATGTTGGGTCTGTTTTAGCTGCCTTTTACTGGCCCTGGGCCTGCACAGGTCTTGAATAGATGGAAGGTCAGTTCTGATGATCCTCTCTGCAGTTCTAATTGTTCGTTGTAGTTTGGACCCGTTTTGTGGATGAACCGAACCACACAGAGACAGATGAGCAAAAGACAGACTGATGGCAGTGTTGAAGATGATCAGTCCTGAGGAAGGTGGTACTTCTTGAGTTGCCGGTCTCAGGTACCGACGGAGGGTGGTTCCTAGGAACCAGAAGTGATCCAAAGTAGACAAAGTGTTGTTGAGGATAGTAGGAGGAGTAAGGGGGGTTCCCCTTGAAGTCCACCGTCATCTCCACTGTCTTTAGCGGGTTTAGCTTCAGGCGGTTCTGGGCGTACCAGTTTACCAGCCAATCCACCTCCAGTCTGTATGCAGACTCATCAGCCCAATGACAATGGTGTCCTCTGCACATTTCAAGAGTTTCACCGACGGGTCCGCAGACGTGCAGCCATTAGTGTACAGAGAGAAGACGAGAGGGGAGGGAACACACCCCTGGGGGGCGCCGGTGTTGATTGTTCTTAGTCAGGAGAAGATGCCCCCAGCCTAACTCTAACCCTGGCGGTCAGTGAGGAAGCTGGTTACCCACGTACAGGTGGAGGGCGGCACTGGAGGCCGGGTGAGCTTCTGGTGATCATGTCAAAGGCCGAGCTCAAGTCTACAAACAGGATCCTGGTGTGTGTCCCTGGATGGTAAAGGTGGCACAGAATGAGGTGTAGACCCATGCTGACAAATGTTTTGTATCATTCCCTGCCTAAAGCCTTTGTATTATGACATACTGCTTTCAGTCTCATTCAGTCTCATACAGTCTCATTTTGTTCTTACAAAAATAAAGATGGTGGCTCATCATAGCTGTCACACATTCTGTCAGTAAACACAAGTGTAAGCCCTTGGTCAAACTTAACTTGACTTTTAAATGACTACGTGCTGTTAGTATTTACTCCCTTACAGATTTATTCTAATCCCAGAAATAACAGGACGCACACCTTTCAAAAGTTGCCCTTTTGTCTTTTCAATCCACAGAATACGTTACAAAAGTCTTGAGGATCACCAAGATCTTTTTGGCACATATGAGAGGGGTCTTGGAATTTTACCATCCATGCAATTTTTGCCAGGCCTCTTTTTTGCCTGCAGTACATCAGATATTTTTGGATCTCGTGTGACCTTCTGGAGTAATGTTGGTAGGCCGGCCACTCCAGAGAGGGTGTCGTCGTTTCACGTTTTCTCAATTCTTTGATAATGACTCTCACAGTGGTTCACTAGTACTGAAGCCTTAGAAATGGTTCTGAAGCTCTTTCCAGATGGATTGATGTCAGTGACTCTATATCCTATCTATTGTTGAATTTCTTCAGATCGGTACAAGATGTGTATTTTATTTATCTTTTTGCCTACTTCATTTTGTAGACAGGTTCTATTTTAGTGATTTCTTATTTTTTCATTCATTGATAACATTGGACTGAATTCTTGACTTGAAAATTACCTTTTGTATTTACTCTAGACAATATTGTCTGACATTAGAATTAAAGTGTGATGCCAAAAGCAAAAAAGAACAGTAAAAAAAAAAATCTGTAATGGGGCAGAAACTTTTTCACAGCGCTGTAACAATACAGTATCATCAGAGCCATCAAAGAACCAAACACCCGCTTCTCTTGGACCCTTCAGGTAAACATTACTACACTCTGAGGCTTTGACAGGCTCCCAGCGGCAGGCTAACATTTGAAATGTTTAGTTATTTGCATGGCTATTTTTATTTTTTGCTAAAACATCATGGCTAAAGTCAGTGACTTTAAAACAATTTGGAGTGAATACCAGAGGTTTCTGTGACCCCAAAATTCATTATGGCTGCCTTGATTATCAGCAGTAGGGATAGCTGCAGTGATAAACTGGTCAATTGGCACTCTTTGTACCTCAGAAAATGTGTTCAACATAGAGTCATGTGCAACCCCTGTTAGTAACCTGGTTGCTACGGTGTTTGAATGAATAATATGCAGATGACTACATTGTAATCATGTTTGCATCACTCAGAGTAGTTAGCCTGTGCAGTGACTACAGCAAAACCGAACTGGTTTTTAGACTTGCAACTGGAACACGGTTAATGTGGGTGTGAGGTCATCACCAGATCTCAGTTTTGACTTCAAATAACTACATCTCAATTATCACCGATTAAAAAAAGAAGCTGGAAAGGATGCAGGACAAAACTAAGTGGAACTGAACTGACCCTTAATTTCTAGCACAATAACCTGCTCAGATTTACCTCTGCTGACAGATGGTTGATCAATCTGAACTGGTAAATGTTTGAGCATGAGCACAGTTACATAGACGGATGTGTCTAGGCAGGGACACGGGAAGGTAATGCAAGCTACACAGCACCGATAAAGACCAAACTGCCTGTCGTATTCAGGGTGAATTAAGTTGATAATAAAAATGTGGATGAAATGCTTTGCAAGTTCCGACAAACAAAATATCTGTTTTTGGTGTGTTTTATAATAGTTAAATGATACAGATCAGTTTAATATAAATGTGTTGTAGCTGACTGTCACCGTCACAGTAAGACCACCAACAGGTAAAAACTGTCGCTGATGATCTGTCCGGGTATATTTCTTCATATTTTCTCATTCAACCATGTGTCTGTGACATGTGGGCACTAGTGGTGGGAACAGATCAATGGGAGATGGCTTCTGGACTTTTCTGGTCAGTAATCCATGCCATTTTCTTTAGAGCAGGCCACAAGGCTGATATTGTAGTGCTTAATGTGGATTCCTCTGTAGAGGCCTCCAGCTTTAGTGACACTTGGTCTCTTAGGGTAATTTTACATTTCTTTGCTTCGGTTCCGGGAACAAAAGTGCAACCTTACCGGGAGAATGAAATGTCCTGCCATCAATTGTCAACCTCTTGATACTGTAGATGCTGGAGCATGGAGGTTCAGGAGGGATCCCCAGACTTACAGAGACACTCTCCAACTCATACTCGGGAATGCCAAGACATCCCCTGGCCAGAGGGGGAGGTCCCTCAGAGAGTCCTGGGTCTCCTTCCAGTAGGGGACCCACTCCAAGCAGCAAGTTAATTACAGGCACATGTAGCCAAGATCCTGTATTCTGAGCTGATGGACTTGTATGTAAAGAGTTAAGCATTTGTGTTTCAGCTCATTCTTCACTACAACAGACCAGACCATGTTTTAAATGGACTGAACTTATACAGCGCTTTCTCCAGTCATGCTGACCACCCAGAGCGCTGTACACTAGAGCCACATTCACCCAGTCGCTCTCACTGACGCGCACACATTCATACACCGAGACGCAGCTCGGTACTTGGGGTTAAGTGCCTTGCCCAGGGGCACATCGACATGTGGCAAGGGGAAGCTGGAATCGAACCCACAACCTTCTGATTGCCAGACGACTACTCATTGCCATTGTTAGTGGCAATGAGGCATTTAGGAGAGAAAACTGAAAGAACCAACCTTTAACCCCCCTTCGTATCAGAAATGGTACCCTCAGCATTATGCTTCTTCCACCAAATTTGATACTTGCTACGGTGTTTGTAGTTTTGAAACAAACATACATACTTCTTGTCATTTTGGTCAGATAGCTTAGTCTCCTCTAGCCATAAAACTTTGGAAGGAAGGCATTCGGCAATCTTAACTTGAGATATTTCACTTTAACACCGTGATCTTGCTAAGAAGTGATATGAGCCGTAAAGAGTGACAAGTGGATGTGGTAATTCCAACAAATATCTGCCAATGTGGCTGACCTTTCACTTCAAATCTCAGCACATCATCCAGTCTCAAGTTTATGAAGGACCAGTCTCTCACACTATTCACAGCAAGTTTCTGTATTTCCCTGTCTCATAATTAAATTTGTCACTCAAAAAGTCATAGACAAACATTTGCCAAGCTATATATGGACATTTAGATGTGAAACTAATGCTGAATGTGAAAGAACATGGAAGCAAACACAAACAGGCACACAACCAACTCATTTGACAAAGAACCATTATGTGCCTTTGCGAGAACAAGGCAGTGCAGGATCTTCCCATAGACAACTGAGGCAAACAGGGCGCTATTGTGAGGCAAAATCCTCTTTCCACTATCATAAAATATTATATGATAACACATCACGAATTGCTCATGGTTGGATGAAATGCTCCACATTTTAATTCTGTGACTAATGAAATGCGTACAGAAAGAAAAAGAGCCAGAGATTTAAGAGGAGAGTAAACACAGAATGGAGGCAGAGACTGAGAGTCTTTTCCAGTTAGGTTGTGATTGTAAAAACACAAGATATCTGATTTTCCCAGAGATAAAGGTGAATACATGTATTTGCTTTGCTGATTTAAACTCAAAAGTGTTAATTTTGATGATTATTTCTTACAGTTAAAAAAGAAAATCTAAATTCCCTTTCTTTCAGTTCCATAAGACCAATAAAAATAATTTTATAGCAGAAATGTTTTTGCCATGATGGTATACACATTCACAGAAAAGACTGCTGACTTGGCCGTCGTCCAGCAGATATTCTGGTTTAGGAGTAGCTAAACAAGAGGAATAAGACCGTACAGCTCAGGTCCTGGAGCACCACGTGTGTGTGGTGGATCTTGAAGCACAGCTGCAGTCAACCAAATTTTATTCTTTATTCCTCTCAGTTACCCGCCACACTTTTTCCTTCAACTCAACATTACTATTCTTGAATACAGCAATCTGTGAACAGCCGGCTTTTAGGCAGTTTTGTTGCTTATCCTCCTTGTGCAAAGACAGCATCAGAATACCTGGGAGAAAAAGAACTAGACTGTTCTTCAGTGGCCATAAATCCTCTTTTCTGAATAAAGCTCGTATTATATTTGTAAATCAATTGGATTGATTGGCTGGCCTGACCTAAACCACATAGATAATATTAGAACGAGGATGAGGAACATCAGAGTCAACAAGCCTATTAAACGAAACCTGGCTTTCCTGAACCCCTCCATGCCACGCTGCACTAATGCAGTCATTCCTGCAGCAAGAGCCTGTACTGTACTTTACTTTACAGTACAGGTACTGTACTTTAAACAGGCCCATATTTTTATGTAGTCTGATGAAATAAAAATTTAGAGAAACCGAACTGAAGGGATTTATTAACTAAAATCAGTCAGTAAAATCAGCAATGAAAGATGCTTGTAATTTTAACGACATATACCTTCTTCTAGATAGCAGTAATAAATGCTCAGTGAAGTGAAGCGAAGCGAAGCTGGAACGACCACAGCACAAGTTGAATGCTGTGTTTCCCAGCACGTTTTTTTTAGGGCTGTAAATGAAGTCATGCTGCTCTAATCAGCAAACCTCACTCTGTCACCGACCTCGCAACAAAATGGATGTGTTAAAGTGTAAACACACGCCTGTTTGCATGCAAACACAATGGCAGCGCATGGGAGGGTTTTGTGTATTGAGAGCGCCAATCAACAGCTTGTGTTTATGATTTTAATAACCGGCAGCACGGTTCTTTTCTTTCTTTTTTTCCATTTCCTCTTCCTCGCTGTCATCCTGTTCACATCAGGTGAGGAGGTCACACTACTTACCGTTGCCCACCACAAATGTCGGCATGAAGGTAACAGCTGATGACAGGGTTACAAAAAGTCAGGAGCAAAGGACACATGGGTCTGTGGCAGCTCAGAGCAGGCAGACACAGCGGATTGGCCAAGATGTAGATCAAAAACTGAGAATGATACAGAGGATGTTGTTTCCTGTGGGTAAGGGAACTGAACAAATGCATTTTTGAGCCACCAGGATGGCCGAGTTTGGTTGGAAAAATGAAAAACAGCCCACCTATGTATCTGAGTGTGTATGGATGTTGCATTCGTCTGTCAGTAAATTGAGGTGATTGCAGAACTATTTTCAGAGGCCTCTGTTCTCACACCATGACTTACAAACTGCAGCTGGACTTTAATTTAAAAGAATGTTATGAGTAACATTGTATTTTCAATGTGCCAATGAGTCCCATGGCCACAAGTGTGTAAAATCAAGTAGCTGGGCATGAAGACTGTTTCCACAAACATTTGTGCAATAATCGCTCTCCCTCAGGAGCTCAGTGAATTCCAGCGTGTTGCCATAACAGGGATGGGACGCCACCTCAGCAATGAGTCCAGTCAGTAATTTCCTCGCTAAATGTACCACAGTCAATTGTTATTAGTATTATGAGAAAATGGATGTGATGGCAGGCCATGTAAAACCACAGGGTGGGATTAGCCAATGCTGAGGCGCATCGTGTGCAGCGCTCAGCGCCTTCAGCAGTCAATAGATACGTACAGACACAACGGCAAGCCTCAGGTAAGCTGAAGGACAGTGCTCAGCGGTAGGGGTGTAAATCACCAGCTTTATCACGATATGATGTTATATGGATTTGTTTGGATGGCGATACGATATTGGCCAAAATCACAAGGTTTGTTACGATTTCCGATCGATATGATACAATATCATCGCCCCATTTAGCAATATTATTTGCATTGATATTACGTCAGCAAAAAACTAAATATGATTCGACCATATTATTACTAAGCAGGGATTTAAATCAAAAACAACATTCTTCTAATTTTAATATGATAAATAATAATAGATCACCTGTTCACTTCAGTCTCATGCTTTGTGAATTTCGAAATGAAGGCGCACCTTTAAAATTACGCTATTTCATTTTGCATTAATGTAAAAATTATTTATTCGATATATCAATGTGGATCAATGTATTGTTACACGTCTACTTTTGCGGGCCTGATGGGTCGGGTATCCATGGACGGATGGACGGATGGATTGGGCTGTCTTTCAGGAGTTGTGCTCCGCCCCTTAGTTCCATTGAAAGCAACCCTTTATGCTTCAGCAGTCCAAAACTTTTAGCACTTTGGACAATTTCATGCCTTAAACTTTGTGGGACCAGTTTGAGGATGGCCCCGTCCTCTTCTAAAATGACTTTGCTTCAGTGCACAAAGCAAGACTTATGAGGGCATGGATGAGTGAGTTTGGCTTTAAGAACCCTTTGTGATAGAGCACCTTTGGGAGGAAGCAGTAGAGACTGTCATGATGGACTGTTCTCGTCCATCATCAGCTTCTGTCCTCAAAAATGTGTTTCTAGTAGAAAGGTCAAAAATCCAATAAACATACTCCTAAACCTCGTAGAGTCTCCCAAAATGAGTTAAAGCCGTTATATAGTAGCTGCAAAGAGTGGGACAACATTATATTAAACCCTCTGGATTAATAATGGGACTGGATCTCATATTTGTGTGAAGGTAGATCAGTGAAAACGTTTTGTTCACGCAGTGCCTTCCCACAGTATTGATGCCACTTGAGTCTTTTTTGACATTTTGTCACGTTACAACCACATACTTCTTCTACCCAATCATAATAATAATAATAATAAATAATAATAATACATTTTATTTGTATAGCGCTTTTCTAAAAACTAAAAACACCTTACAAGAATCAAGTAAAATTACAAAAAGGAAAGTTAAGTACATCAAACAATATAAAAGAAGAAGAAAAAAACACTTAAAATATAGAATAGAATAGAATAGAATAGAATAGAATAGAATAGAATTCAACTTTATTGTCATTGCACGGTCACAAGTACAAAGCAACAAAATACTTTAAATACTCAGTTTTTCTACTATTATTGCAATTGTATGCAACGCACCAACAAAAAACTGCATGGCTGTAAAATGGAAGAAAATATTTTCCTGATTTTCAGTACATTCATGTGTAAGAACGTCCTAGTCAAAGTCCAGACCTAAATCCAATCTGCTGCAAGACTTGAAACCTGGTGTTCGGTGGCTGAGCTTGAACTCTGTTGCAAAGAACTGTGTCATTTTCATAGAAACGCCCCCAAAAGACTTGCAGTAAAAAGATGGATCTACAAAGAATATAAAACCCAACTGAGTGCGGTTGCACTGCAAATATGTTGTCACAAATATTCACAACAAAATTCATTGATTTATTTAGATACTACTATGGCAAAAATGTGAAAACGTTCAAAAGCACTGACGTATCTTAAAGTGAGATGAGGCGTCCTTCTCGGTGAAGCGTTGGCACCTGGACTCTGTAAGGGAATTAAAAATGTAATATAACTAGGACCGGCCCGCCAGAATCTATATCAGCAGGCAGTCTCAGGACAAATCTGTGTCTCCTGAGTGGAGAGGTTTCACGGATGATGGAGCAGCCTTACAGGTCAACAGCTTGATCCGTTGAATGATGTCTCTCCGTAGCCATTTCAATCTGCCAGCGTTACTCTACCCAGTCATTTGCTTTCTAGTAGCTCAGAATGATAAAAATGCAACACTGTTTTGTTCTTTTTTCATTGGTTCTGATTTAGAACCTACCATCATTACCACAGCCAGTGGTTTATCAGGTGAGAACATGGTGGACGTTTAGTTCGGGTCAGGCCAGATGTAAATGTGCAGCTTTTGATTGGGACGTAAAGTGAAAGGTCACTGCCGCCTGTGAAAACTTAATTGCCTCTACTGGAGTTATGTAATGACACGGGCGGGCGATGACGCTACGTCTTCCTCCGGTGTTTCTGAATCTGGCTCGATTCAAGCTCTGCACTGCGCTGACCGCTCTAAGGTTTATGTAACCGGCATAAAGGCTGTTCGCTGATATGAAGCGAGGGACTAAGAGAGGGGGAAACATGGGAGGAACTAGAGCAGGGAGAACTGGAACAGGCATGTTGCGTAAATACAATGGTTTCCAGCTGAACATACAAGAGCTTCATTTAAATAAACTGCCCTCTGAATGAAAGCCGCGAGGGCAGTGCAAGGCCTTAATCATTATGAAGCAGCTGTGGGGTCTGTCCACGTACGCGGAGGCAGAGGGGCTCTTTCACTACACCAGCATGCATGGTGGATAGAAAATCCTACACACTCGTGTTAAAATGGCAGATTTTGATGAATAGGAATACGAGGAACCATTTTAAAACTTTTTTCACCTTCAGTGTGGCGTAAAGCCTTTAAAACCCGCTTACATAAGCTTGCACCCATAAACCAATACTTTGCTGAAGCACCTTTTAACTTAATTGCAACAATCAGTCTTCTTGACAACAAGCATCTCATTAGTTATAGAGAATATGACCAACCTGAAGCTCAGCTGTCCCAGGTGGATTTTCCAGGTATTTGCTCTTAGGCAACCTTTCCCTAAAGTCATAGTTTGTAGAGACATTAATGGGGGGGGGGGGGGGCTCCATGAAGTGATCATGGAGGCGGCCAATGCTTATAGTAACACAGAAGCATCTGAGGGAATCCCTGCCTGGTTAGTTCTGGTTTGGCTCTACATGTGACCACAGCCTCCGGTATTCTCCACATGTCTGGACTAAAAGGTCGAAACACAGAATCGTTGTCTACAACAACCAGCCTGTAGAGAAATGTGTTATGGTGGGACGAAACCACACTTGAACTTTTTACCATAGTTTGCAATTCATAGCGCACGGAACAAACCCACGTTTTGCCATTTTCCCCCTCAAACAGATTAGTTTGTTTTTCCACCGAATTGTGAAAGATAAATGTGCCCGTAAAGGTGGAAACGTGTCCTCCTTTCTTTGCGTCTCAAAGACCTGGCATTTTGATGTCAGCGTGTTTGTATGGAGGAAGGGGTGTGTGACGCCACCGCCAGCAGATTCATGTGCTTCCAGTGTGCAGCCAGCCGACGTTGTTGCGAGCGTGTTTGGATGCGAGTGGGCGAGGCAACCACCGAGGAGGCACCTGGAGCTCTGAGGCAGAATATCAGGCAGACTGCTCGCTCCGTCACAAGAGTGAGACACCTCCAGGTGGGCGAAGCCTTCTGTCCGAGTTGATGCAGACTTCTTCTCCGTGCTTACAGGCCGTTACAGGAGACGTGTCACTTACTGATATGTTTCGCACATACAAATGCTGCAATGTTTCATAGGGAGTCAGTCTGATTGGCTGCCTTTGGTTGGTTTAGTTGCTGACTCGTAGTGTAGCGTTAGGTTACTGGCGCTCAGTGGATGAACCGTTTTGTGATCAAAATGGGCTTCCTGTTGTTAGAAAACGACTCCAAACAGAGGGTTTAGCTGAAAGATGCCTAATTAGGTTTAAGGGTATTGATGGGAGCCCAGAGTGATGAGGCATCGGGCTATATGAAGCCTCTGTGTGCTGTTGATTCTCAGCGGGATCGCCAACAATGCTGTGTTCATTATTTGATCAAGCAACCCTGGCACATAAGGGGAATAAGTGAGTGGAGAAAGTTTCGTTTATTCCTGAAAGGGTCTGATACTAGCACTACATTGGACTTATAATTCTTAGTCATCATTACACACACAGGTAATCAGTAGCTTGTTTTGCACATAAGCTGTTTTATCACTTTGTTTAGTGCAATCAGCTACTATTTTTTTATTATCTAGGCAATTCTTACCTTTCATGATCAGGAGAATGAATAACACGACGTCAGGTACAGGGCGAGGGTGTACTTTGTGGCTCCGTAAAGAAATAAAGACTCGAGTCAGAAACAAAGAGCTGTGCCTGGATCTGGACTTGCAGCGTAAAGTCTCCAGATTTTACAAATTCTAGGTGTGGAAATCAGGTGAAGAATCTGCCCGTCGTCTCATTGGGGAGAAAGGTAATCTGCCACAGAACGCAGCTATGAAAGCTGATGCACGTGTTCTCGTGGGATAAGATGCATTTGATTTGTCAGCCTAGGGCATCTGCTGATGTCCTTGAGCCTTAAATGGTTTATTACAACCTTTTAATGTTACAAGTGATCTATACCTCATGGTCTAAAAATGGTTTCTTAGAATAATTTATTGTTCGTTGTAGCTTTGTTATATTGTCTCTGAAACTTACCCAGGTATTAAAACATCATGTAATATTAGAACTATATAAACTTTAGTTATGATATTGTTTCTCTCCTGAAAGAGGATTACTGTCCTTTAGGGAAAAAAAGCTCATCCTGTTAAATGTATTCACAAATGTTACATTCTCACATACTTTTCGCTACTCTGCACCTTACTCTGTATTTTCTAATTCACAATCTAACATGTACATGGCAAAAAACATAAAATAAACGAACCAACTGTTTATCCAGTTTTTCACTGACTATTTTAGATTTATTTTTTTGATTTTTGATTTTTTGCAATGCAGTGTCCATCAAAATTGACTAAAAGCTTCATATGTTTCTCTCTTCCAGCCCACCCCTGATTCCTATTAGGATCTTCTCTTCCCTCTTGGAGACTCTCTCCACCCTCCACATCCAGCAGCCATGGCAGAGGACGCAGACATGCGCAATGAGCTGTCGGACATGCAACAACGCGCCGACCAGCTGGCCGATGAGGTTAGAAGAACACGCTCACCCAGACACAGCTGCTTATGTTGGCATGAATACGTACCCAGGATCTGACTCAGTCAACTCAATAAGCAGAGGAGGGACCGCACACATTTGTGTATGCGAGTACATCTGAAGAAATTTGAATATTGTAAAAGAAATTCTATCATTTATGGCACTCAATTGAGGAAGTGAAACTCATACGTTGCACAGATTCATTACACCTGAAGTGAAGTAGCTCAGTCCTTTATTTCTTTCAATATGCAGGATTATGGCTTACAGGTCATAAAAACCCAAAATCCAGCGTCTCAGAAAATGAGAATTTTACATATAATCAAAAAGAAAATTGGTTAAATTTTTTCCATCCATAAATTCTATGTTATTGTACACAAAGTTGTTTAGAAGACTGCTGACTTCCTGGTTGTCCAACAGACTGTCGTTGAAGTGTAAGCCACAAAGGATCTTTGTTAAAGAAGCTGGCTTTTCACAGAGTTCTGTATCCAAGCATATCAAAGGAAAATTGAGTGGAAGGAAAAGTTGCAATGAAAATGGTGCAAAAACAACAAAGATAACGGCAGCCTTGAGCGGATTGTAAAGCAAAATCCAAACTTGTATGAGCTTTTATGAGTTTCACAAGGAGGCTGGAGTCAACGCATCAAGAGTCACTATGCACAGATACACATGGACTACAAATGTCACTTTCCTTGTGTCAAGCTGTGCCTGACCCAGAGACAAACAATGTCAGGAAACAATGTCAGGACCTGGACTGTTGCTCAATGGTCCAAAGTCCTGTTTTCAGATGAAAGTAAATGCTGCATTTCATTTGGAAATCAAAGTCCCAGACTCTGGAGGAAGAGATGAGAGGCACAGAACCCACATCACTTGAAGTCCAGTGTAAAGTTTCAGTGATGGTCTGGGGTGCCATGTCATCTGCTGGTGTTGGCCCACCGCGTTTTCTGAGCTTCACAGTCACAGTCAACGCTTCACAGTCAACGCAGCCATCTACCAGGAACCTTTGGAGCTCTCCAATGCTTCCTTCTGCTGACAAGCTTTAAGGAAATGCTAATTTCATGTTCCAGCAAGATGGAACCTGCCAAAGATACCAAAAAGCTGGTTCAATGGACACCGTGTGTCTGTTCTTAATTGGCCAGCAAACTGGCCTGACCTGAACTTCATAGAGACCTAACAATGCAGATAACCTGAAGGCCACTATCAAAGCAGCCTGGATTTACGTCACACCTCAACAGAACCACAGGCTGATCGCCTCTATGACACGGCGCATTGATGCAGTGATTCTTGCAACAGGAGGCTAAACCAAGTAATGAGTGCATAGAAATTAACATGCTTTTCAGATACCTGACATCTCTGTTTAAAATCTAACTTTTTAATGATCTTCTGTGATATTCAAATCTTTTTGACTGATTCTTTTGGGATTTTTATTATCTGGAAGCCACAATCATTAAGATTACAAGACATAATAATTTGAAGTATTTCATTCTAGGTGTACTGAATTTATATAAGAAATGAGTTTTCTTAAAAATGCTCAGGTATCTTTATATATTTTTTTCAGATGTAACTCTTGTATAGATTTGATTTCAAATGGCCCCATGTGCATGTGCAAAAAATCTGTAGCGCAGTTGTAAGCAAACTGTGTACAAAGCCGGCTGCATGGTTGTGTTGCGGTGAATGTACGGGAGAGCGTGCGTCAGACAGAGAAAGAAAGTCTCTGTCGTGGCCCAGAGCAGATCGGCCCGGAGCCCTGCAGCTCCACATATGACTCACTGTGGCACAGCTGAGCAGAATATTAAACACACACGCATGCATCAGTACAGAGCATGCACAAAATGGCGGCGCCACAATAACAGCTTTTTGCCTCCGACCTAAGGAAGCTTTTGCATCCAGACATTGGCTTCACATGAAGAGCGAGGAAAAAAGAAAGAGCTGCTGCTTTAAAAATTCCTTGTATGTCATTGCTTCTCAAAATTCAGTTTGAGGCTGTGTATTTTTAGACGTGTTGGTGACTTCTGAGTTGATTGTGTTTAATTTCAAGCAACTAAGTAACTTCAGATGGTTAATAATCGGACTTTTAATTTCTTCACAGTCATTGGAGAGTACTCGCCGTATGCTGCAGCTGGTGGAGGAGGTAAGAAAAACCCATAACGCTGAATAACCATTAACAGTTTACGGAAATGACAATAAATCTGAGGATAAAGAAAAGTATGAAAAAGTGGTTCTGAGTGGGACAGCTGTAGGACTTTTAATTTTGTTTCCCTCCCGTTGTCTCAATCAGTTAAAAACTATGAAGTTTTGTGCAAACCGGATAAAAATCTGAAACTAATGTTCATGCTATATGGCCATGTAGGCGCAGTACCTCTCAAAAGTATCCATAACCAAAAAACCTTTTCATGTTTTGTCATGTTACAATCACCAACTTGAATGTATCCTTTGGGGATTCTCTCTGATAGACCAACACTACATATAAAACAACTGAAAAGGGTGTCCTGCATTCATATTCACCATCATTATTCGGACATCACTTGTTAAAATCCAGTGAAACCAAGTTGCCTTTTAAAATCAACCAATTGGTAAAGCACTTATGTGTAACGTCAGAATATCTTCACCAGCTCTGTGAAGGCCTTAGAGGCCTAGAACAAACAGCATCATGAAGACCAAGGAACACATCAGACAGGTCAGGTAAGCTTAAAGCTACATTAGGGTATAAAACAGTACTATAGTGAAACTATTCATCCAAACTGACCGAGCTTTAGTGGTTTTGCAAAGAACAATAAGCAAAAGATTCAGCCTCTGGATATGCAATACTGATAAAGATGTACCCCAATAGACAGTGGTGGTGGGTGTTTGAAGGGGTCACACAGGGCGGGCCGTCAGTCCGTCACAGGGTTGTCACTAAACAGAACAACAGATACTGAAGGTTGTGGTTGTGATGGGACAAAATGTGGAAAAGTTGGAGGTTTATAAATATTTTTGCAGAGAAACTAAAACATAACTACACCTCTATGGATAAATTCCTAAAGATACCAATGATCAGTTCAGGACACCTTAGGGAAGTACTGTGCCGACCAGCAGTAACCCAGTCTCTAAAAAGAGAAAGGGTGATACAAGAAGATGATCATCTAACATTTGAATGAAACTGCAGTGTCCAAATTTAACGTTAAGTTTAATGTAAGATATGATGTTGAGGTGTTTGTACAGCATCTTTAAGAGCTATCTCTAAGTCAACCATGAGTCAACGGAATGACAGCGTGAATAACACATTACAGGAAATGAGCAGACGTCAGCGCGAGATAAGATGAACACACACACACACACACACATACAAAGCACATTAAAGTGAGTGCTTGTAGTACCAATGGCAAGAAGATGATAGCATGATACACTGAAAGGGCAACAAGCAAACAGAGAAAAGAAGGGAGAGAAGGCTGTGGGTAGCTGGGGATAGAAGTGGATGACGGAAAGTCGTTGCAGCTCTCAAGGTCAGATTGATCATCAGTGGACATAACTCACCACAAAACCGTGCTGCAGGCTTGGAGGAGTAGGAGAGAAAGTTTATATCTCCTCTGGGCTGACAGGAGGACTGCTGTTTGGTTGTTATAAAATAAAAACCCTTTTTTAACTAGTTCAGCAGCAAATGTGAATAATACATTTATTTCCTATGATAAGATACTAAATTGTATAGACAGGGGCTTACTGACAGCTAATTTAGCACTTCTATAACAATGATGATTCCTCCACAATGGCTGCAGTGGGTGTTGGCAAGAACTTTGGGCCCCATCCATCCAATTTCTAACACCATAGGTGCTGGTGCCTATCTCCAGCTGTCAATGGGCGAGAGGCGGGGTACACCCTGGACAGGTCGTCAGTCTATCGCAGAAATTCGGGCCCCATGACAAAAAATCTAAATCCTCTCAAAAAAGCTCATGGATTTTCTTTCTTTCTTTTTTTTGGCTGTAATTGTCCTAACACTTCCCCCCTATATGGCGCACCTGAGTAAGCCAAACTGTCTTGTTGTTCCCCCACACCTTTTAGATTTTAAATCCATTTTTAATCCATTAACAGGGGCTGTAATTGTGTTGCAGAATGGTTTTACATTTAATTTTGGCCTGTTATTTATGTCGAATGGTTTTCCAGCAAGAAATTAAATAGTCTGGCATGTAATAAATCCTACTTTGTACAACGTGACACAAATTGCAATCAGAGTTTTATGATATTAGTCTTGAAAATCATGTACGAGTCCATTTTTTGGAAGAGTACAGTGTGCGCTGGCAAATAAGAGGGTGATTCTAAATCTAGCCCAATACCAATTAAGCTAACATGCAGGGCCGTGCAGAGACCGTTGGAGGGGCAGGTGCTCAAAGTTAAAAGAGGGCACATGGGGCACGGATTTAAAACACGATACAGAAACATACCTTGCTATACAACCGGTTGAAATGTACCAACCCATACTATAAAGAATGTAACATGGAATCAAGGGCGTAGGTTTGATTTGAACTTTGGTAGGGACACTATTGGTCCAAAGCTTCATTGGTCCTACGCAATATGCATGCTCCTATTTTTTGATGCTTGATTTGAGCATTAAGATGCGTTTTGCCTGTCTAAAAAGAAAAGGCAGCATTATTTGCTACATTTATTCAAATTTTATAAGCACAACACACACTAGATGCTGTCTGTTTATCTTTAAAGCATCACTGGATCTGATGAATGACTTTTTCCCACTTTGAAAAAGTTTGCATTTGAACTTACCAGCAATTACCAGCCTATTAAACCAAATATATTCAAAATATGTCTGTTGTCTAGATTTATCCTGTATTTTCTTTTGAAGATATAGAAATGTGCAGAGATAAACCCCACCCTTATTCTTTTTTTTTATCAAAGATACTCTGTCTGCATCATAAAACAGCAAAATTATTCATTCAAGGGACTGCAAATAAATGTATCGTATTTACTCTGCACTGGAAGTAGAAGTGTCACTGACACTGACAGCATTTCAAATATTGAATTCAAACTTCAACAAATGTACAACTGGGCTGTAGTTACTCTCTTTAGCCCATTTCATGTAATTTATCTTAACATTCCAAACACATTTCTTACATCATATATCTGAAGTGTAGATAACAGCTTCTCCTTACCTACATCCTCTCAGACAACTAATTATTTCCCTAACAATAGTGAGTTGTCAATATTTAAATGTGCAGTAAACCTTAATACAAAAGGAGCATGGAGGACCCAATACTGTACTTTAAGTAAGATTAGTGACACCAAAACTGAATTGTTACCTGAGTGGTTGTCCATTTCATCATTGAAATGAGAACATATCAATATACTAGTGGCATATACTAGTACAACAGCAGATTAAACTTTAAGATATGTAAAGGCCTATATTAAATTAATTTTGCGACCACATCAACAGATTAAATAATTTTAACTTTTTTGGTGTACCAAAGTACCCGCGTAATGATGAAATATGTTGTGGACTAAATCCCTGGTGATGAGAATGCCTAGCTCTGCCTCTGGTTTATACTAATCTACTAATGGACAGTGTGGAAACCTTTGTACAATAAAACCAATGTAAATGGTGTTCCTCGGTTTTATTTGTCTTTATTCTAATTCTAGAAGTAGAAATTGTGAAATAAATAGCACTATTATTATGTGGAATCCTAATTAGTGTAAACAAACTATAGCAGTTGTTTAGGTGGCATGTATAGTGTTCTTATACTGTATATTATGTAAAAGAAATAACACCTGCTATTTATGCCTGAACTGCCTCAAATGGTCGATAATCAATGAAAGCAACAATAACAACGAAATATTGGTAAAAGAAACCCTCACCTTTTCTTTTTCAGACGGCTGTGGGTAAGAATCTGACTTTTTGATAGTCTACAGTCTTTGCTTTTCCAGCTTTCCAGCGGTCTTCAGAACTCCTGCCTGGCACAGAATATTTAGTTTTATAAAAGAGATTAGGTTTTTGTTGATAAAATGTGTTATACTTCAGAAATAAATGCTATTTTGAGATGCTAACTTTGGTTACTTACATTTCTCAAGTTCCACAAATCCAAACAGTCTCATCTGCTTCTTTACAGAACTGCACTCAGCAGCTTTCACCTATTTTAGCGCTGATAATATTTAGTTTTTTAACTGGGACTAGTTTTGTTGTCAAGTATTAAATGTGGTAACGGGAGTATCTCTGTATGAATCGAAATTTAAATCTTGCGCTCCAAGCAAACAGGCACGCACACAGGCACACACACACACACACTAGAAATCAGAAAGCGGGAAGGCGGGGTTTAAGGCAGTACAACCAATGAGAGTGGAGTTTAAAAAAACCCACAGAGCACAGTCATGTGTGCTGCCGATTTAAAGGGGCAGGCAGTCGGACAGCAGCAGCCGCGAAGGGAAGAGTGAGGCACGTTATGTGGATCATGATACCGTGGCACAGTAGATCTAAATTATTATTATTTTGGACATGCACACACACACACACACAAACGCGCACACACACACATACCTAAAAAAAAAAAATAAATAAATAAACACTGACAAAAGGGCACTTTGGGCATCAAGGGGCAAAGGGGCAGGTGCTCAAGCCCCCTCCACCCCCCCCCCCCCCGCCCCCCCTCTGCACGTCCCTGCTAACATGTGTGGAACACAGTTTTATTTTATATTTTTGAAAAATAAAGAATTTCTGTTATCAGGAACCTTTTTTAATCCAAATAAACCAATATAGCTCAATTCCAGCAGTGTAGCTTAGCTTTCGCTGTTGGATTGTTAGCCTGAGAAGTTGCTTTAACAGTTGAGAAGTCGGCGTTTTCTTTTTACAATAAACTCATATCACAAATTACAAAATTCAAGCTACAAAGAACACGTACTCAGTCAGAAAAAAATGTTTTGGTGAACGAGATGTTGGTTGTTTATGCACTAATCATAGGCTTAATTCCATAAAAAAGCTGCCATGCTAACAGCTAGTTGTTAGCTGTGCTTTATCTTTTTTATTTTAAAAAAGGTACTCTAAAAAGCAGAGATTGTACCCGGTGAGTTACAAATTACTTAAAATATTTAATAGTTAAAATGGTAATTGATAGACACGTGTCTTTTCTTGGTTAAAACCATGCAAGCCGTTTTAGAGGAAGAGCACAGATCTCCATAGGACTTGACATTTTGTGCTGCTTGCTGACAGGGGAACAAGACTGATATTAGCTCCTCTTACTTTTCAAACCTCAGTTTGTCTTTTATTTCAAACTGCTAAGAAAACAGGGTGTGCTATGGTGTGTATTGTAGCATCCTTGAAAAAAAATGTGAATATGCTTTGACTATTTCCACAGCAATGGCATTTGTAGCAGATCCAGTTACAAGCAGTTTATCTGTATAACGCCCCTCTGGGCACAGCTGTTTGAAGGTCACATAGGCATTAAATTAAAGTCTGAATAGTAAAAGAAAACCAGCAGATAACCCAAGAGACACAAACTTTTCCAGAGACATGGGGATTGTCTTACAAAGTATCGGTTTTAATATTTCCCTATGTCAATGTATCCTATCAAGTCTGCAAGACCAAATGTTACAGTTGTGGTACAGTGCGTATTTCTCAATTATTATTGTTGTTAATCTCCTGGGAGTACTTTCTAGGGAGTATATTCTCTAGGTTTTCAGCTAATGGTATAATGACCAACTGCCCTCTGCACATTTTAATCAATACCAGCTAACATGCTGAAGATGGGTATCCTCTAATTTCCATCCTCAGGACAAAAGGCTACGATACTCTTCAATTATTTGCTAGGATTGAGATATTGACTTAAGCAAAGCCTATATCACTCAGCAGACAGCAAAGTGCAGACAGGTTTAGCCAGAATGTGTAAGCAAATACTGACTAACTAACAAAACAGTCAAATCAAATACAGCTGTCAGATGAACTGGTCTGATTTCATACATGTATATATGGCAGATAACTGCTTTTAATCCTTATGTATGTTTAGGCATAGTCCAACAGAAGAAGAACACAGGAAGAAAAAGAGATTTCTGAAAAGTCTTCACTGTTTTCAAATGAAAAATCTATAAACCACTGTCTTTAGAGTCTCAGCTACCAGGTCTGAAGCTATCAAGGAAGATGTTTCTTGGTGAGGCATGCACCAAACAAGCTAAGGCATTTTGAATAATTCAGAGTTCTTTTTGTGAAGACTTCTCTACTCTTCAACTATTTATAGTAGAGTTGCCATGCATACAGATATTTTGCATTGGTGTGTCTGTAAGGACAGATGACTTGCTGTGGTGACCCATAAAAGGGAAAAGCTGAAAGAAGACGACGATGGTGCATCTGTAAGGTGTTTTTTCTAAAAGACACCTGCTGTTACAATGCAAAAAAATAATAATCTTACAATCCATAAAAAAACAATTTTAGTACAGTTGCTTAACATAGTCTTATCTAATAATGCTATCCCCACAGTAATACAGTGTGTGAAAACATCCATGTTGTAGTTATGGCTGTTCTCACAATGTTTCTTATCTTATCTCAAACAGCTAAGTTCACATTTGTTTATACCTTTTGCACATTTAGATTCAAATGACCTAACATTCTAGCAACATTTGTGTCTGACTAGAAGGAATAATAACATTTTGGACTGGTCCAGGCAGAGTCCTGACTTCATTCTAGGAAAGAATGTGGGGAGGGAGCTAAAGAGGGACTGAAAGCTTTAGCATCACCACCATCATGCTGTGAAGCTATGACTTACAGTTTTTCAGTTTCATACAGTAGCTGTTTCTATAGAAACCTGGAGAAAGAAAAAATATTTCTGACGGTTCCTACTGTTACGACTCTTTAATTTCCAGGTTCTCATTGTTGACCTCCGTGTTGATTTCTGTTTTGTCTTACTCCCCCTACCTGTCATCTGTCCCTTGCCTTCTCTGGGGAATAGAGCAAAGATGCTGGAATCAGAACTTTGGTTATGCTGGACGAGCAGGGAGGTAAGTTGACTAAAGAAGTGATCGCCAATTTAAAATTTTGCTGTAATGAATAAGCTATTTAAATTAAGCAAAGTTGTTATGTTTTTTTTACAATGAGTGTAAAACTGTGCCTATTATCGCATCTTAATTCGATATTTTCAATATTTAATATATGATAACCATTGAATGAATGAAATGTTTCATATTCAACTGCTTGTTTTCATTTAAATGCATTCAAGACTAATTAATTTTTCCCTCAGTGTTATTTTATTTATACGTTCATGTTTTTTCTTTTCTTTTTCATTTTTACTGCATGCTTATTTGATCAAAGAAGGTTGTAAGATTACTTTGGGGAGGTTTTCTTTCTTTCAGCTTTTTTTATTTTTCTTCACTTTGGCTAACCTTTTTCTTCTTGGTTTGCTTGACTCGTTTTAATTTCCCTCCAGCTGTTTTTCTTCATTTTATCCTTACTTCTTCATCTTCTTTTGTTCCAGTTTAAGAAAGACAAGAGAAATCTCAAAAGTGCCAAAAATAACTTGAAAGATCTCACAAAGAATATTTACAAATGGCCACTGCAGTACCTAAACCACCCACAGCTCAACATTGTTGTCAGATTAAATTGTGTCTCTGGGTCGATTTGCCCCTTTTCCAAGTTGTACCTCAATTTCGTACTCATGCATTGCCTTTTTGTCCTTTTCTACTTCCAGTTTGTAGCTGTGAACGGTTTTGTATCCATGTACTTAATATTGTGGTTTTTTTCTGATAGTTCAGCATTTTCATGAAATTTGGTGTACCATAAAGTACCATAAAAATACCAAAATCTGATGAATAATTGAATTATTCATTCTTTTTCTGAAGAAATTGTGTTACATCAATTGACAATTATAACTTTAATTGATCAAATCAAAAAAACTCTTGGTAAAATATTTTAATATACCTTCTAGTGCTACTTGGAAACTACTTGGATACACATTTAGTGATGAACCCAGGTTCACAGGGTGTCTTTCATCATCAGACTCCCTCGCCTGGGGGACCCACACAAAGGGGATCAGCCCCTGATTTGTGTCCTAGCGGCTCACTACTCCGCGGATCCCCCTCATAATACATAGCCCTCTTAACGGCTTTTCAGCAGACTCCAGGATGTTTTTCAAGGCTTTTCCATGCAGTTGATCCCTAATGCCTTGGAAATTGAGTGTTCAATGCAATGACTGGCTAAGAAACGGCGATTGATTCAATGTGGGCTTTCCAGCCACTGCTCCTGCACTCCATCCCCAGCTCTGCATACTTGGCCCATTTTCGCTCGTTAGATTCTTTGGTCAAGTCTTTCTATTGAAGTGGTAAGTTTCAGTAGCAGCACTTGTTTTGCATACTCTTATATTATTACCATATCTGGGTGGAGTAGATTGAACACGCTGTGTTCTGGAAACTTAAGCTGCCTTCCCCAGTAAATTTGGATCTTCCGGTCCCTTACGATTGTGATCAGTCCTTCAATGGAATGTAGTGGTTGTTGAGGCTTTTCTCCAGCTCTGACGAAGGTGGTCATGTGCTTTGGAGTAGTCTGGTTCTTGCTGTTGTGAATTGCTGAGCTGACTGTGTCTACCAGGAACCTGAGGACTTGGTCATGGCGCCAGTGGTTTTTGAGATCCCCCAAAGCCTTTGGACAACGAATGAAGGTACATTCTAGGGAGTCTCTCCCTTGGCGCAGCTGGCATGAAGAAATGTTGGCTAATCCCAAACTCATATTTGCTGGACTTGGGAGAACATCATAAACTGACTCGTAAAGGAACTTTATGTGCTGTGGCTTGGTTCTCCAGAGCTCAGACCAGGTGATGTACCGCTGTTCAGCATAACCCCACCTTGTCTAAGCACCTTGCTGATGCAGCCTGACCATCTTGGTCCAATGGTCTTCATCCACCTCAACACCTATCTCTTCCAAAGACTATTTTTTCCTTTGGCTTTGTCATACCAGGGTTTGGGAAAGCTGGTCAGGCCTAACCAACCTACTGGCAAATTGTCGATCACCATGCTGTACTTTAGCCATGCCTCTGCTCTTTCCAACACCTCCCCTGGCTTCCATTTTATTCCGGTCCTAACAAATATTCCCTCCGAGATGACTTCAATATCAGAGGACTTAAGATACATCATCAACTCCGGGGCACATGTCTCCTTATAGTCCTCTACTAAGCCAATAATTGGAAGCTGCAGCTTGGTGGAATGTCCATACAAAGCAATGCTGCTCAGGTACTAAGGGAGTCCCAGCCACCTCCAGAGGAACTGGCTGATGGTTCTTTCCAGTCCATCTACTTGTTCTCTGGCGTACCTCATAGACAAAAAGGGCCACAGAAGCCTCGATAAGACTCTGGTAGATCCGGCTTTTAGTTTTCCTTGGAGTTCCTGTCCAGTACATATTCGAATATCTCAAGAAGGTGTCAAAGGAGGTTTTCTGTCACGGCCTGGACTTGATGTGCCTGAAGCTCATCCTCGCCCAAGTAATCAATCGCCCCAACCACTATAAGAGCCATATGCTCCCAAGCACAGATGTTGTTGTAAATAAATAGTAAATAGTTGGATCACAAAACTGTACAGATGAGCCTCCACGTGTTCATATAGAAAAATCAAGCTGGCTTCAAAAGTAGTATGGATTGGAAATAAGTCTGGTCGATAGAGAGCGGTTTACATAATAGGCGTTTCAGTGCAACCAGCCCAATGTGTGTTTATGTCAAAAAATGATGTGTGTCAAATACATAGCAGGGATCTTCTGTTGGTTTTTCCCCCAATCAGCTGCCCACACAGACCGTCTGCAGTCGCTACGTCACACGCTCCAGTTGCAGCTATTGTTCCCGGCATGTAGTAAAAGTAACAGTAGCAGGTGGAGTTTGACCAATTTGCTAATGGATACAGCCAAAAATGGTGTCTAAGTTGGGCTCCAAAGTCTTCTGTGAAAGGGGATATTATTTACTGAATTCATAAAAACACCTGTTCTTTGACCCAAAATAGAAAATTTAGCTAAAGCAGTTATGTGTGGTAGATACAAACTGATACATTGTTAATGCATCATTACAAAATGTCCTGTGGGAGATAGTTCAATTCGCAAAACAATTTTGCTATTTTATTCTTTTAAATCTGTAATAAACTAGGTAAAACTGAGATCAGGACCTCTTTTACAAAGGGGACCTGGCCAAGAAAGGCAGCAGCACACGTCATGAAACAAACAAAATCACAAAGGTACAAAATGGTCAAGGGGCAAAACAACCAGCACCATTATATTGTTCTTTTGGCAGTTGGTGGTTGAGTAACTTCCATGCTGTTCTCCGATCTGTTTTCATCGAATCCTTTTACACAATTTAAAAACTGCCGAAAATATCACAGCACCCATAACATCTAGAAGGTTTGTTTTAAAAATCACATACTCATTGTTTACAATGAATAAGAAGCCCAAGCTGTCTTCAACGATTTGTCTGATTTGTAGTTAAAGACAGTATGATTTAACCAGATCTGAGAACAGTTCTGCTATGTCTAACAAACCAGAGGTGTAGCAATGAGAGAACTGGGTAAAAGAAACGATCGATTTAGCTGGTAATGACAAAATATTCAACCACTCGTCTTTCAGCCCACTTACTGATTTGTACAATCCCTGGTTGCACCTTGAAAGTGTAAAAACTATACAGGTAGCGCACACAATAAAACTGTGAATATGGTAGTTAAAAATATATACTAAGGTTCTTGAATATTGGACCTCCGCTCTCCCATTGGCTGGAAGTCACATCTATCAATTCATAAACTCCTTTTTTCTCTCAGCACAGATGTCTCTCACTGGAATGTAAGCTCTGACCTTCCTGTAGCAAGCCATGCGTTAACTCTCATGCATACTGGCCCCCAGAGCATTTCTGCACCTGCACATTATTACGAAACCGACTGTAATGGCTGACTAAGTGCCGCCTTGGAGCTAAAGTCAAAATTCAAATTGCCATCTTGTCATGACATTGAATGTTTTAAATCTGCAGCTGATTGAGGATACAGTCGTGGCAATAGAGGTTTGCTTCTGCTGATACAAGCTAACCAAGAATATGTCTTCAGTTGTCACATCATGCTCAATGCCTTTAACCCAGCTCAGTGTAACAATACTAACTTGACTTACCTTAACACTTTGGGAAGTGCATGCCAACCAGGGATTGAACAAATCTATAGTCAGTGAACGAGTTCCTGAATCCACTCCATATTTAACTGTGCCACATGCTTTCACATTCTACTCACATATTATTTCTCTGTCCTAATACTGATTTAGAATAGTTGCCAACACACCATCCACCACATCAGCATGGCAAAGCTTCCCACACCTTTAAACCAGAATCCAGTCATAATCAGGATCCTGTCAAATTAAGGAAATGCAGCAATAATGTGTTCCATTTGCCTTAGAATCCAGATCTCTGTGTGACACAATGGTGAACATATCTGCGTTCTAGCTCAATGGGAAACCAGCAGGATTTGCTAATTGCTGTGGTTAGCAACCCTGATGACTATTACTTGCAGTGCAAGCCAAAGAGCCAAATGGCATTTATTTGCATTATAGCCTATGCCTCCAAACACCAAAGGAAGAAACCTCAGACAAGTCAGAATTCTGACACCAGAGTTATAAGAGTTTGTGTTTTAATTCAGACATCTGAGTAAAGGGTGACCGCCATGGATTCCAAATAAAAAATAAATGTCCTTATCAAGAAAAAGTTGCTTCCCTTTAGGTTTGCTTCACCTGAGGATTTAATTGGTGGGAAAGAAAAGCTTGTGCAGTTTCAAAAATGTGGTGATGGCTCTAATGGCTTCATGATAGAAATATTTGCTTTGCCTTCACAGAAGAATTGGAAAATAATGTTAGTATGAGTGAAAAAGCCCTTGCTTGGATTTAAACTAGAAAAACTATAACACCCTGATGCTAGTATTCAAACGCCCAGGTAGTTAGCTTAGTTTCTTAGTTAAGTTACACACGTACAGCTAGCTATACAGCAAGCTAAATAAAGCTAAATAAACGATGACGAGTTAAAACCATCATTTATGCCCTGATAGGAAGCACATCCAGCCTATTTTGTTCACAGGTTTAGGTTAGGTTAGGTTTGAGCGAGCCCTCGATTGGGTGACTGTTCTCTTCTTAGTTGTTATGCTAAGTTAGCTGTTCTAAGTAGTGTTATACCAGAGAGTAGTATAAATTGTTTTTGGTGGCCTCTAACCATATTCCAGCCTTGCTGACCAGATTGTTAGCCTTATTGAACATGGGAAAGTCTTAATTTCTCCCATAAAGTCTGAAATATTTGCTCTAGTCCACACATGAGGTTACACACTCTCACATTTACACCTCAGTTGCTGTTCATCATATCTCATATTTCTGTCAATCGGTCAATGAAATTCATTCCACTACTGTCATCCCTTTGTCCTGACCAGAGCAACTCGATCGTGTTGAAGAGGGCATGAACCATATCAACCAAGACATGAAGGAAGCCGAGAAAAATTTAAAAGATTTAGGGAATTGCTGTGGGCTTTTCATATGTCCATGTAACAAGTAGGTACTGACAATGTGCCCCAAAGGTTCTTTGCATATGTGGTGGCGTCCAGTTTTTCCTCTTTTTTTCTCGTTTTGTTTTACTTTCTTTCGTCATAGTGAGTGTCTGAAGTTGTTGTCTTCTCTCCTTTGTCTTTTCTCTCACTCTCTTTCTCTCTCATCTTCTTCCTCTCTCTTTCTCTCTCTCTCTCTCTCTCTCAACGTGCTTCGTTCTGTCGGGGATAAATGACTTGTGTTTAATCAGAGCAACTGGAGCGCATCGAGGAGGGAATGGACCAAATCAATAAGGACATGAAGGATGCAGAAAAGAATTTGAACGATCTAGGGAAATTCTGTGGTCTTTGCTCCTGTCCATGTAACAAGTAGGTGCTGCTTGCCTGCCTGCCTGCCTGCCATTTCAAATAGTGACTAAATACCAAATAAAATGCAAAAAAACAACCGAGGAAGAAGTGACATCACTGTGGCCATTAGCCAATAGTCTGCTCTGCTCCAGTTCCAAATAAAAAACAACACTTTTATCCATACAATGGGGACACAGGTAGATGGTATTCTTTAAAATAGTTCTAATCTCACCCTCACATAAAAACACTTGCCCTTACAGTCGAATGGAAGTCTGATCTTTTATAATGTGAATAATATTTTTTGGAAGTAATTAAGAGGACAAAACTTCATGTGTTTCAGAAAGAATTTCCCACAGAAGTTGACTTTCAAAGTCCTCTCAGTAATCCCCCTTTAACGGCATTTATGGCTTTATACCCAATTTCACCTGTTTTGTTATGAGTGTTTTATCTTCTGCCCTTATAAAGATAAAGGTCCATTTAAGAGGACGTGAGAAATACTAAGTGATGTAGTTGTCAAATAAGTTAATCAAAAGTCTTAACCTGAGATTTTCCATTCAATTGACTGTTTGTTAGTTGCTCATTTGCAAGCCATTAGGGATGGGCAATATTATATTGTATATATGGGAAGTGGAAGGATGGTGGTGAGAGGGGGTAATAGGAATTTGTGAACCAGAAAAAAATGTTAGTATGATGGAGATTGGCACCGATTGTTCACTGTTGATGCTAGGAGTGTCATGTATAATAAATCTCAGAAACAATACCGGTTTTCATCATATTATCATACATTTCAAACACAACTTCATGAATTCATCTAATCACTTTCAATTTAAACAGAGAAGCAGCAATGATTCCAGATGCTGCTTTAATTAAAAATATATATTGGTGATTAGATTACATTTTTGAATACTTTCATTTTAAAATAGGTTTCTTTTTATTATTAGTTTTAAATGTTAATTTCTAAAAGCCTAGCCAGGAACTGGGCCATTGGCTAGGGGGCCTACGGACAAGATAACACTTTCTTTTAAATGTAACATTACACATCTTGTCCCTGCTCAAATTAATTTGAAATAAAGAAGTAGATTGAATTGGATTAAATCACATTTCATTGATACTTTTCTTTGAATCCCAGAGGGGAAACAGTTTAAAGTTTAAAAAGGATAGAATTAGAAATATTTCAATAAAAAAATGAGTTGGAATAACGAAATGCCAACTTTAAATGCAGTATCTAAGAAAGAGACAGTAATCAAATGAACAAAATGTAGGAGCTATGATTCAGTGCATTAAATAGTTCCAGTAATAATGTTATCTGCCACTTTTATTCAAAGTCCTATGATTTTGACACGTAGACAAAGCAAAAATCTAGAATAAATACATAGTAAATGTCATAGTTTTTAACAGCTTATTGTATATTGTAATTACATCGTTTTCGCAAATGATTTTTATAGAATTACACGGGGTTGTTAACAAGCTGATATTTGCCGGTTGTTTTGTCAGGCCATCTGCTCCGTTAGCCAGCCTGCATTCTGCTGATTAACGGACGTGTCACCCGTAGCCTTCCTACTGTAACACGATTTTACTCCATTGGTACTGAATGGTAACTCTTTGCTTTCCACATTATCACTGCTGATGTATTTTGTGACCTTTGTGAGTCACATGGGTCAGTCAGAACACCAATAGATTCTTCATTAGGCTTCGAGGCTAGATACTGAGAGACCTTTAGCCAAAAAGACTGTGGTGAATTGCTTTTACTGTTACTCTTATTGTCATTGTAATAAATACCACAAAATAATGTGGAAAAATGTACAATTATTATTGCTCATCCCTTGGCACCCTATTTATCTATTTTAAAGGAGTCAAATGCATATTAGTTTTGCTTTGATATACTTAATCCTTCCAAGATGTTCAGATTTCTAAACCAGTTCTAAATAAGTACCTTGTTTGGAATTTGAAATGGCAAGAAATCTACGTGTAAATGTACAAGTTTCACAAATGATCCCAAGTATAACTACTGCAATCAATTCCCATTATTCATACATATAACATACATACAATTTGGTGAATAATCATTAAAGCTGTACTGAAACTTTTTAAAACTTTCCTCCACTCAGCCAAGGCCACGGTTCAGCAAGTGCCTCTATTAACACTCTTCTACTAAGTGCCCTTCTCCAAGTGCCCTATTCTCTGAACTCACACTTCTTTAAACAGCTTGAGAGACTTTTCAATTCAGGTGTTCCTATTATGGAAGACCCAATTATACCATTTGTACAGATTGCTTCTGAGCAAGATTTGATCTTTTTCCAGTATTTAAACATGTGGTGGGATGAGGGGACTTTTAAAAGATATCACTGTATCTGTTGGCCTTACCAACTCTAAAACGAATGAGATTTTAACAACCAAAGAGCAGGGCTGAGGCTCCCAAAGCATCTTGGCACTCAAATGTTCATTCTGTATTGATTCAGCCAGGAATATGTTTTCAATTTTGGTCCCAAAATGCATTTGGGCAGCCTGGTCTAGGACTGTTTGACACTTCTCCTCACCTGCATGATCTCTTCCACCACACCGCTCTAACATCCAGTAGATCCTCACCTTTTTGCAGGGAACGAGACCCCCTCCCTCCCCCTGAACACCCTGCTCCTCCCTGACCACTGAGTGCCAATTACATGGAATGACTGGCGAGCATGATCCTGGGAATGCTCATGCATGCTTGATAATGCAACTCATAACAGCAATTTTACATTTAATGATACTGAAGGTTCTGCTGATAATGGTAGCTGATAATCAAAATGAAGAAATCCTTTTTTTGATGTTTTATTTGAGGCTTTCAAGGGGATGAGGACAAAATGGCAGAGATTCATAAATGTATTTATTTATTTTCTGAACACTAAAATAGTCATAATGACTGTGTTGTATTTTGACATAACGAATTGTTTTCAACGATCTCAAAACCATATAAAAGAAAACGCTTCCACATTTAGTACATTTAGTAGAAAGAAAATAATATTTCATAAGTGAAACAGTTGCATTAGAAACTGTCCAATGCTCAGAGCAATGCAGTGAAGACAAATGCGACAGGATGACACATTGAAAGGCAAAAAAAAAAAGGTGCCGTCGCTGCAAGCAGGAATCTGGAGTACTGGAGTCAGGTTTGACGTGTCCGTCATGCCTCTGCTTCCCTTTGTCTTTACATGGCTTCATGTAGTGATCCGGTCCTCAGCTCCCTGCCTTGTTTCTCCATTGGAGCTGCTGCAGAGCCTCTCCTGTAGAGCTCTGTGCTAAATTCGCCTCTATCCTGCATTTGCTGCTTCAAAACATTAGTGTTTGCATAGCGCCTTGTCCCTCAGGCTGCTGGCTCACATGTAGGTCAGCCATATCAGATAGTGGCATGGAAGCCTGCTGGGACGGTGACTCAAACTGGCAGTGCAAATGGAGGGTTGTTAGAATGAAGAAAACAACACATTTTGTTGGGTTTCTGCAGCTCTGACACTCCGAATGTATATTTAATCCATTTAACCTGCTGTCTGTGAATGACTGCATGCTTTTAGGAGCTCAATGCCTTCAAATTCTGGCGGTCTGTGCGCCAGTGCTTGGTGCACGTCTTCATCTGAGAATGAATTAGAGAGAACGAGTTTAGTTACCCACGACTCAAAGCATCTAATCAGATTATTTTACTTCAATAACAGCAAACCTGATTAAAGGCGAGCATTAGGAATGTAACGATCCTTTCAGCTAACAAGGCGAGACACGATGTCAGGTTCGCGTTAGTGAGAGTAGAGGACAACAATCTTTTCTCACAAATCCCAAAAGGGCTTTTGCAATAGTCAGTGTAAAACAATCTAGGTATAACTTCTCAAAATGTTCTGGTTTTCATTCTTTTCATGATCTATCTTGTTCCTAATGTATAAAAAAAACAATGAAAATGCTCATCTTTTGTGTTTTCACGAAAATAATAGATGTTTTGCAAATGCAAAATGGAGTTTTGAAGAAAGTTTTTGATGTGGAGCTATAACCAGTTCAGGTTAGATCAGTGTAAGTATTTTAGATATTGATCTGTAGATTATCAAATGCTTCCAGGTTCCTTTAAAAACTTCAGTTTAGCGCTGATTGCAAGCTACAAACCAAATGCTAACTTTAGCACTGCTAGCAGCTAACGTTTAGCCACTATACTCATAGTGGGCAGGCTAGCAAACAATGTAAGAGTTGTATGTCAGAAGAACAAACCATTTTAACCTTGTGTGTTGGTTAAGATTAAGATTTAAACAAACACGCCTAATTAAGTTCTTGGCCAATTTATGACCTTCAGATCATATTAAATCTTGTGAAAAGTTGTGACCAAAATTTACAATTAACTTCTTGATTTAGAGGAATTGTTGTCCATTTAACCATGAAATCATCTTTGATGAATGATTTGCCTTTTCAACTATGGTGTGTGGCAGTCATAGATTCAGGCAAAGGGATAAATTTGGTACTGTTGATATTTTTTTTTTCAACAATAAAACCAGCAGCTGAGCCGATTCTGCTCATAGCAAAAGAAGACGTTCTGCTCACATTACTTTTCCAGAGTAAACATCAAAGGTCAGTTCTGCCACTCCTTTCAAAACGTATTTATAATACTATTAGTAATGGATAATTAACAATGTGGTAACGCACCAAATTGGCTGACTCTTACTTAATATAGGTAGGTACTGGAAAATATTATCTAACAGATAAATAAATCTTACTCTCATTTAGGTGAAGCAAACAGGGTTTTGTTGGACCAAAACCTCACGAAAAAGCCCTGCAGCTCTGTTTCTAATTGTAATGAAGTAGACAGCAAATTATGTTTTTGGGTCTGTTTACATTTGTAAAAAAATGGCATTTGCAAATAACTAGCTTTCTTGATGATGGCACTGCACAGACAGCAGGTTAATCACCAACTGGGCTTTTGGAGCAGAAACTGCAGCTGTGGATTTGCTGATAGGAACTTACCTTCTCAGTGCTCACAAATCACCAGTACCTCATCTAATGCAAAAGGCTTCCACATCAGCAGTTGTAGTTTTGTTGAGGGACCCTCAGTGGTTTTATAGCCAGTCGTTAACAATGTCAACAAAACAAAATAATTAATAATTTACAGCATACACAAATAATATTGTGAATCTATGTGAGAAACATAGTGGTGCTGTTCCATAGAACAAGATCTTGTTACACCCCTAATGTGCATCGCATCCAACAACAGAGAAGTAAACTTGTTCACAAAGTGGCATATTAGAGATGGCACTTGGCAAATTTCAAGGAAGAACAAAAGAAAAAAGAATGGGAATAATGTAGAAAATGGAAACAAGGATAAAGGATTTGGACTTGTCGGATGTGCTTAGCACATTGCTGTGTGTCAGCAAGGACAGGGAGCTAAGCCAAGCCTTGCCTCAGTCTATTTCTATTAATAATAACGGTGTAGGAGGCTGAGCCATCAGCATCGCTGATACATCAAGAAGATATCCACACAGAAGTCAACAAAACTTAGCAACTAAAGCTGTGTTAGATGTGAAAAAGTGATGCTCAAATGATTTAAAAAAAAATAAGTATTTCTTAAGGATTGTGAAGATAGGCTCTCACAAATTAATGCAATCATAATAATAATAATTTATCCCTCTAGCCTTTTTGGCCAGACCTGATCTTGATGAATCAGACTATCTGAGCACACTTGGTGAGGTGACATTTCTAAAGCTGAGCTGTGTGATTGTGCAATGTGTTAGCACAGCTGCATTTGTCAGGATATTTTCTGCTCCGGACACAGGCTGACATAATCCTCGGCAGAGGGATCTCTTTCTGTCCAGCTCCTTATCATTTCACCTTGCTGCCTTACTGCTGCCAAGAATCCCAGATCCCCCACAACTGTGAACCTTCAAAGAAAGTGATGACACATGAGATATCACAGCCGAGGTTGGGGTTTAGCGAGGAACGGGGGATTTTTACACAGGGCCTAAGAAACGCTGTTATTCTCTACTGACCTCCTGGCATTTTTTTGTTTTGCTCTGTATCCTCTTGTTGTTTTGAACAGTTTGTTCTCAGCACTGATCGTCGTCCCTCCTAATAATGTCACAGTCCTGTTCCTCTGTGTTGTGTGTCTGCCGAAGCCTTGTGTCTTCTCTGTTTGGGAGAGGGATTGGATTGTTACTGTGGAAAGAAGAAATAGAACGAACATGGGAACTAGTAAAATACAATATATTTAGTATACTGTGATTGTCTTAGTCTGTATCGTATGTTATATAACTAGAAAATATGACAGTGATACTGTGTAACGACAGAATGAGCTTGAACCCACTAAACCCAGTCCATGCCTGCTATGCTTTGCTTGACTTAGTCTAGTCCCCTCCATCTATTTATGTGCTGGATGCATGAAACCAATTAACACCTTTGTGCCAGTCGATCATACATAGGGATAAATATCAGCACCTCAAACCCAAGGCTTTTCTCTATAGATTATCAGTAATAAGAAGCCAGCTGGTTGAGGCCCATGCCTGTTTCTGTCAAACTGCTGAGTAACTGTCTCTGCTCGCCCCATCCCGTTGCTGCCGGCATTCAGAATGAAGAGCGGCGCCAGCAAGGCCTGGGGGAACAACCAGGACGGGGTTGTGGCCAGCCAGCCTGCCCGCGTGGTTGACGAACGTGAACAGATGGCTATCAGTGGTGGCTTCATCCGCAGGTAAGCTTAAAAGTCATGTTAAAATCACTTAAAGCAGAGGTGGGCAAGGAAACCCCAAAGTTGAGCTAAATGACTGACTGATGATGGTGAAGATTCTCAGTCATCCAGATCATGATCAATCCAAAAAAAGTAAAAAAATAAAACAACTGGACTTCTATTCTGAAGCTTAAGACGTTTTGCTTCCCATCGAGGAAACTTTCTCAATTCAAAAATCTCCACAGTATTCCAGACGTTTTGAATTGAGAAAGCTTCCTGGATGGGAAGCGAAACGTCCTCAGCTTCAGAATAGAAGTCCAGTTGTTTTATTTTTTAACCTTTTTTGGATTGACTGACTGATGCTAATTTAATAGCAGTGTTGAGAAATATAATGTTTATTTATACATTTGAAAAACACAGGTACAGTGAGGACAGTGGCTTGCAAAGGTGTTCATAGCCATTGAACTGTGGTGTGCAGTTGTTTCCAGCCTCTTTTACCACAAAACAAATCCAGAGCCTATCTTCAGATGTCACCTAATTAGTAAAATGCCATAACAGGTCAGGGAAAAGGTTTAATCCTTTAATATCCCAAGATTTGAACAGCTAATATGGCTCTTTTTAATCCATCGTCTGAAAAGTCACAACTGCAAACCATCTTCCTAAACTGACGGACTGGGCAAGGAGAAAGTTAACAAGAAAAGCATTAAGGCTTGTGCTTGTAATGTGACCAAAAATGTGTAAAATACTGTGTTATGCCAGAAACCTGTTTGATTATGAGTATTATTATTAATTATACATTGCTATTATAATTTTAATAATAGGTAATTCAAACTCAAATGGTAGCTATAACACATATAGTTCAAATGGTTGTGATCCTAGGGCTGACCGCTTAACTAACCTGCACCTTCCCAAGATGGCGACTATGATGACACATAACCTACGACCAGTGTCCGAAATTAACTTCCTGATTCACCGGCCAAGTTGGCCGGTAGATGTAAAAATCAACCGGCCAGGCATATTTTTTACCGGCCAAAATATTAATCCTGACCAGACCTCAATTTTTATAAAAATTAAGGGTGAGATTATGTTAATTTTGGGGGGGCATGGCTGACTGGACCCTGGAAGAGAAATGGTTGTTTCCTGACTTAAAAAAAAGAAAATATTGTAGTTGATTATAAAAGACACAATATGAATTATCAGATTCACATCCAGGCGATAAAAAAACACTACAGATTATCATTATTCTATCCATGTTGGTCTTATTTGTGAATGAGGCAGAGTTTCATCAAGCCTGTACGGTCAGTGGGGGTTCTAGACCAAATTTACCGGGGGGGCCAGTGTTTTTTCACAGGGGCACAGAACAAAAGATTGTTGGGGGTGGGGGGGGGGGGCTTAACAGGTCAACATTTCATCGTTTAAAATATTAAGTAAGCCAAAGAGCCAATTGTGGCTCTGGAACTGCAGGTTGCAGACCCCTGATCTTTTCTCAATACAACGGGAGCTTAACGTGAAACAGCTTAATTTTAATTATTGTTATTTTTTTTATATTTATTTTTTAATTATTTTGTTATTTTATTATTGGGTAAAAACATAAATGAAAAAAATACAACTGATCCAAATGACCAGTCACGTTATCTTTGTCAGCATTTATCATCCTAAGAAATTTAACATCATGTTTTTATTACAGGGGCCATAACAGGGGCCAGGAACAGTTCTACAGGCCCCTGTTGGCCCCTGTCCAGAACTGCCCCTGTGTACGGTTCAAAATTTTCCCCTCACCTGCAACACTTAAAGCACTCAGGGTTCACGCTGCGTCTTTACGCTGATCTAGCTACTAGATTTTACCCTCGTGCGCTGTGCCCCCGATGTTACAGGTTACATGTGACGTAATTTTGCGCACCTGAATTCAAGCGCAAGGCACCACGCCCACCGAAGCACCGCTGGTTCTGTGTCGTTAAAAACAAAACAGCATGAAAAACAGTTACTGACTCTCCTACTGACTTTAATTGGGACATTTTGGTACGAGTGGAAGGACATTAAACGTAGCGATTCACGTTTTGAAGGCTGGCCGCTGATAAAAGCCCCTTGCTGCGAGAGGGGGGCGGGGGAGGCGCAGTAAGAGCAGTGAAGCACAGAGCCGCAGCGCAGCTAGTTGAAAAAAAATCTGAATAAATAAGAACGAAACTTATAAACAGACTACTTGGCGTTTTAGACTGTATCTGGTTAGCAGATCTGTTTTCTGATCCAGAGTGCAGCCATGACTGGTTCTGAATGTGAAAGAAGCTGAACCAGCACCGCAGAAGGCGTTTTTAGACTGAGCTCTGGATGGACAGAGCTGTGAACGGATCATATGGGTTTCGTTATTTTTATGTTATTTTTATTTTATTTGGTACAAACATTTACTCGCCATGTGGCAGCTAGCCCTCTGAAATTCACTCGCCAAACGGGAAATTTACTCGCATTTGGCGACTGGCGAGTGTTAATTTCGGACCCTGCCTACGACCTTGTGTGATGCGTGAGGAGGAGGTCCTAATGACGTCTTTAGCGCACAGCTAGTGTATAGGGCGAGCTTTGGAAAAGGGGCGGTCCTACTCCTGAACAAAGGAATTCGAAGAAAACGCGCGAACGGGAAAAGGGATGCACAACGAGATTGAAATCAGATAAGGAAGGAAAGGGGGGGGGGGGGGGGGGGGGAAGATGAAAAGATCGACCCTCGGCAGGATCAGCTTATAACCACAAACCAAACACAGTCAAAATCACTTACAAAATGCATGCACATACATCAGAAATATCCAGCAGTTAAAACAAACTCTGTCTTGGAGTAATTAAGCATTAAACTAAATCCTAATAGGTTCTGCCCAGGCACAAAATATCACCTTATGGGTGAACAAGAGAAATAAAAAGGGGAAATCCCGTTTTACTTGTTGTCTCCGTGGAAATGTCCCATTTCCGAATCCGCGGCGTCTTGGAGCGCTTCGGCGAGCACAGGTCCGTCAGGCGGCGAGGGAAAGGGGAACCCCGAAGTCTCTGGGCTCTTCGACGCTTTGTTCGGCCAAACAAAAGCGTAGTCCGACGATCACTGGGAGATAAGGGGCTCTCAGTCTCTGATCAAAGTGGATTCAAAGTACTTTTTAAAGTCGACCTCCTGCACAAAACAGGGATGGGTTGCTTTGGAAGTTCTCGGTCCAGCGAGAAATCGAGCATGTGCCACGTGGGGGGATCCCAACGGGATGAAACAGCTGTATATGTCTTCCCAGTTGGAGTGACGCCGGTGAAGAAGGGAGACTTGAGCGTGCGGCCTCTTTTTATAAGGTCTCATATCAACGTTAACTCGTTGCTAAGGCTGGTAGCCATTTTGATAGTATTGCATGATGGGAGTCGGTGGCCATTTTGACTGTGCTGCATCATGGGAAATGTGGTCTGTCACGTCATGAAAATGGCATAACAACTGTAAACATCTACATGATCTTTATAACCGCGATGTGACCTGATTTATCTAAATATCATTCATCAAAGTCAAAGCCTTAAAATTGCAATAAGTGAACTTATTTAACTGTGAAGGAGAGGGCAGAAGGGACCTTCTGGTATATCCCAACTTTGGAGGAAACCCTGCCTCTTGGAAATAACACTCTCAAATGTGGGGCCAACCGCTTTTTGCTGCTTTGCTTTCTTCTTTATGTGGGTTATGCTTTTAATCTATCTGGAAAATTTGCACTTAAGTTCGGAGAATAAAAACTGTCCACAATCTCAGACTGCCAGGTTGACAAGCCAAGGAGAAGATCCTGGGGACCTCAAGGGTCTAAATAGGTGGCAAATGATTGCAGTCGATTTTATTTTAGGTTATTAGGGAAAAGTGTGCTAATAATGCAAGCCACACAAATGCTGCAGCTCTTTAGAGCATTCATCCATCCACAGCTATCACAGCAATTATCTGTGGATGCTATTATAGCAAAATGGATACAAAGTTGAGTTGTTCAGATCCCAGGTCTAAGGTCAGCCTCAACCCATCAAAGCATCAAAGGTAAAAGATGGCCGTGGTTGTTCCAGATGGTGCTGGCTGTGACCTGCTCGTCAGCACATACTGCCCGGTATTAAATCTAACCTTCCTGTGTTTAGGGTAACAGACGATGCCCGGGAAAATGAGATGGACGAGAACCTGGAGCAGGTGGGCGGCATCATCGGCAATCTGCGGCACATGGCTTTGGACATGGGCAACGAAATCGACACGCAGAACCGCCAGATCGACAGGATCATGGAGAAGGTATTGAACTTTTTCCCAATCTTGTTACACCCTGTAATGGAAACGTTGGTTTACCTCAGCCATAGCGCCATATTTTATACAAAAAGACATGAATATTCAAATGTTTACTTTTGTTATGTTGACTTGGAAATATGTGCAAAGAGTTTAAATTAAGAAATGTAGTTATTGAGAAATTTTAACAAATGTGTTCTATTGTACAAAGGGTTAAGGGCTAAAAAAAAAGTCAGAACTGCAACAGGAATAATGTTATTTATCAATACGTGACTGAACCCCTTGGATTAGAGGATTAATTTACGAAAACGAAATTGGAATTCCTGTTATAATGAAAAATATATCCATCCATTTTCTGACCTGCTTAATCCCTCATGGGGTTGCAGGGGTTGCTGGTGCCTATCTCCAGCGTTCACTGGACGAGAGGCAGGGTTCACCCTGGACAGGTCGCCAGTCTGTCGCAGGGCTGAAAAATATATTACAGAGAAAATGTGCTTCTTTTTGAGGTCACGTAATATCGTTTTATATTCAAAGATTCTTGTCTTCTGTTCAATTTAATTGTGTATCACATATCTTTTTGTTTCTTCAGTAAACTAAATATCATTATCACGTGAAGAGGAAAAAACAAACTCAGTATTATGGCATAACATCTTTCTTCTTCTTTCCATTTCGAAATATGTTTCGTCCTAATCTCACAAGAAATATTTATATTTATAAATGTAGCCTAAAACTTTGCTATGCTAAATAGAAGCCAAATGGAAGTGTCTTGCTTAGCCAGAACCACCCAGGACAAACTTCCTCACTGCAGAAGCTTGGATTGTGGCATCAGGCTTCCGGATGGTATAGTGTTAGTGATGTGATCAAGGCAAAGCCTGTTCGCCCTTCTACATGAATGCAGAAAACACCACTGCAATTCTAGATACATTGCCATGAGTATTTGTTAATCAAAGCCTCCAAATCATTGACTTCAGGTGTTCCAACTACTTCCACATGGCCCCAAATATAGTTAACACTGTGTGATTCTCAGAATTCCAGTGTGGTAGCTTGATACGATGCAATAGGCCTTGCCTGAAATTATGTCTTTACTAAATATTTGACGGTCAACTGTTAGGTGTATCATAACAAAGTGGAAGTGATTGGGAACAATACTAACTCAGCCATGACGTGCTAGGCCACATAAAATGAGGAGAGAGGAGGAGGGGAGAGTGGATGCTGAGGAGCAGAGTAAGCAGAGGTCGCCAACATTTTCTAGTCAACTATAGACCTCTAGACTGCAAGAGGCCCTCATATTAACTCAAGAACAGTGTTTAGGGAGTTTCTAGAACAGGTTTTCACGCCTGAGCATCTAATCCAAGCCTTACATCAGGAAGCAATGCAAAGCAATTTGAGTCCGCTGGACTCCAGAGCCATGTAGACAGGTTCTCTGTAGTGACTGACTAATGAGGCCTCTCTGTGTGGCAATTCAGTAGACGAAACAGGGCTAGGCAATTTCCGGTGGAACAGGACTTTCCTGGCTGCATCGTGTCGAGTGTGATGTTTAGTACAGAGGGGATTATGGTGCGGGCCTGTTGGGCTCAGCTCATTTGTTCCAGTAAAAATAACTTTTTATGCTTCAGCATATCAAGACATTTTGGATGATTTTCTTCTTCCATCTTTGGGGAAACCCTTTGGGGATGGCCCCCTTTTTGTTCCATCATGACTACACGCATGTCATAAAGACATGGATGAGAGAGTTTGGTGAGAAAGAACTTGTCTTGCCATCAAAGGGTCCTGACCTCTACCCAAGAGGGCAATTTTGAGATTGAATTAACTGGAGTAGCGGATGTGAGTCAGTCCTTCTCATCCAACATCAATGTCTGACCTTAAAAATGTAGTTTTGGAAGAATGGTTGAAAGTTCCTATTAGCATGCCCCTAAGCCTTGGTGAAAGCCTTCCCAGAAGAGCTGAAGCTGCTAAAGCTGCAATGGATTGAATAACATCCTTTCAAATTCTCTACATTAAAAACGGAATGTCACTTAAGTTCCTATTTGTGTGTGTGTGAAGCTAGGCAAGTAAATAGACAAGTGAATATCATGTATGGTCGCCTTGAAGGCAATTTTTTCCAGGAATCAAAACAAATTCCCCAAAAAAATCTGTTCTGTACTATGGTTGTCAAAATAATTGTTATCTCAATGTAATCAAAAAACAGAATTATTCAAAGATACTCATTGGCATCAAAATCCACCGATCCATCCATTTTCCAACACGCTTATCCCTATTGGGGTCACAAGGGGTGCTGGTGCCTGTCTCCAGCTGTCAGTGGGCGAGAGGCGGCGTACACCCTGGACAGGTCACCAGTCTGTCCCAGGGCATCAAAATCAATATAAACTATAACAAAAAACAAATTCCCATTTGTCCAAATTGCTGCACTTCTTCCGAACACAGTGCTGCAATAATGGAGACACTCAGTCTCCCTGCAGCTGCCCAACAACAATCTTCTGCAGGAACTTTTAATTAGGCTGACCTGTCGAGTCCAGCCCTGAAAACAAATGCGACCCTCTTTATTGACAACACAAACACAAAAGCATTGCTCAGAGGGTGCCACATGCTAAGCTACCGCTAGGACACTGATGTTAGAAAGCAACCTTGAAATGGTCAGTAAAGCTCCAGTATCTGCAACAGTGAAGTAGTAAACCTCAAAGACGACATAAGCTAACACAATCTGTGTAAATATTAGCTTCATGGAGACAGACAGAGCAGTGACAGAGTTCTGTCGGTCTTAGCTCCCTCATCAAGATGTACGTCGCTCCATTCTGCTACGGTAAAAATCATGTTAATTAAAATGCTAATGAGATGATGGATCAGTCAGCTAATAAATAGTTCAGTAAAGAAAAAAAAACGGAAATCTTACACCTTCCATTACTCCGCCAATTTGATTTAAAGGTACTGGAGGCGAATGTGGCTAATAATAACTCATGTTATGGGGGGCCTGACTGAAGTTACTTTAAAATTACCTTTTTCACTAATTAGCACCTTTCAAAAATGTAAGCACTTAAGAAAACCTCAAAATGAGACCAAGCTGACCCGCGTCTCCTCTCTTCTAGGCTGATTCCAACAAGACTAGAATTGACGAGGCCAACCAGCGCGCCACAAAGATGCTGGGCAGTGGCTAGACGCCCTGAACCAAGAGCATGATCTTCCTGGCGTCCCGCGCCACACATCAACCGGCGCTGACATGCTTTCATCATGGTATTGACCTTCTAGGTTTGCACACATGCACATATCACCTCCCCTTCCTCAATTTAAATGTTGTTCTGTGTTGTCTGTCGAGCTTTTTCAAGATGATTGTCCTCGTAAAAAGATGATTTCTTATACTCCGTATATCATTCTTTCCAAAGGTTGTATATAGTGCTGACTTGATGGCTCTCTAGCTCACTTGTGAAGTTTTTATTCTCTTTATCTCTCTCTATCTCGCTACATACATACAACCATACATATATATATATATATATATATATATATATATATATATATATATATATATATATATATATATATATATATATATATATATATATATATATATATACACGTGTGTGTGTATGAAATAAAGTACACTGCTCTGGATGACAAGCATATAATAGGAATGCTAAACAAACTGTTTGTTTTCTTCTTTTCCTTTTCAGTATCTCAGTATTGTCTTTGTAAAGCTGTGTCATTCCATTTAGGCTACTGTCATGCTCCTTATTTGGTGTTGTCACAACAACAGAGGGAGAGAAGCGATTAGAAAGACACCTGTAATGATGATGATGATGATGATGGTAACCACACTGCGGTACAGCTGAAAGAGATTGCAAAGAGCTCTTACAATCAAAAAAGGCAGTTGCTGATATGTTTTTCCTTAATTGCAATCATACTGAGTTACTGTTTAGACAATGTGCAACTAGACTCTCTGTAGCTGTATTAGACATTGCATTCCAAGTGACGTGAATTGTGCGTTCTCTGCATGAAAAATGGTAGATTTTAGTCTCATAAATAAAACCTGTCTGAAAAATATATATAAAAAAACCAATAACATGGCAGTAGCAAATTGACAAAACGCATGCTCAGTATTAGGACACAGTTGTTCGTTCCATACTCCTGCAAGTTTGCAATAGTGCCACTCTTTCTGTCTCGATATATTTACCGACTGTGACCATCTCGTTGTACAATAAATGCAAAGGGGATCAAAAAAAGGTGAGATAAAGGTGAAAAAAAATATGAGGACTTGGGGGTTGTGTTGCAAAAAATGACCTGTTTTCTAAACAATTATGCAGTTCATTGATGAAGATGTTGATTATGTGTTGAAAGAGGAGGACTGGCTGTGTATTGTATCATAGGTTTTGGATGCTCTGACAAAAAAAGAAATAAAAGTTTGCAATGTAAAGCAAAGACACATATTTCTGAGAGACCTTACTTTTATAAGAAGACTGTATCTGTAAGTTTATTCTTCCCGTGTGGTTTGTTATTGGTAAAATACTGGTATTATTAAATGACAATAACTACACTCTAAAACTAAACAAAAAAATATCACGTTTTATTTTCATTTTTTTCTTTGCTTGTGTACTTTAGAGCTATGCACACCAAATCGCCAAAATGTTCAGTAGTTACAGTAAGGTGAATAAAAACCCTAAACCTGAATGACACAATAGGTTCAAACTGTGAGATTGATGTCCTCAATGCATGTAATAGTAAAGACTCCCTCTCTGTATCCTGTCAGTGTGTGCAGTGGTGGACATTTTGTAGCTAGCTGAATTGATTAAAAGTAATAAACCCTAGTAGCACCCGTGTCTGTCTTCATTGCTCACAGGAGTTTGGTTCTCAACGGCGACAGTTTCAGAGAGTTGAGTTTCTTCTAGGGCTCTAACACAGAAAGGTTATCAGTGACGTGGCAGACAGTCCACCAAATGTCCACGCTTTCCCTAAAAAACAGGAAGCATTCAGATCAAGCTTCACTAAACCTTAATTATGCACTGACAGTTAATGAGGTAGAATCAAAGTCATCGTGGATTTATGCACAATGGCTACTTTATTAGGTACGCCTGTGCAATTGCTTGACGTGGTGAAGAGGACTTGCTAATGTTCAAGCAGAGCATCAAAATGGAAAAGAAAGGGGATTATTATGTAGGATTATTTTGGGAGAATTGACAACAATACAAATGAGGACTAAAGTCATTATATACAAGGCTAACAACCTGAATCTAATACTCAAACATTCAGATTTTTAGAAATGCCTAAACGAGACAAACAGATTTGGCTATTTTAGTCTGTAGACACTCATTTCCAAATGAGCCTGAACAAGCAGTAGTCCAGGTTTTTAGGACTAATTCACATCCCCCTTTGTACTCCACTGCTTATGGTTTGGAAAAGATTTATGTGCTGTAAAGAGATAAAGTTGTGTTTTACCTCACTGCACATTAGATCACTAGGTTATCACTATGTGACTGACCGTAGCACCATGAACAGAAAAGGGTAAAACAGTGGAAAATGTAAAAAAAAAAAAATGAAAAAACAGCTGAACTGGCACTGATTGGCATTTTAAAACCTAACATCTAAATGAGAAAAAGACCTGCTAAAGGTTTGAAACATTTCCTTAAGCACTAAAAAATCCTTTAGGAAAATCTTTGACTTGATTCTTTAAATAATTCATGACTGCATGCACTTCAGCAGTCACCGTGTTTCATGGTGTTGTTGCAATTGTACATGTTTCACTTTCATACAGCACAATGGTGGAAAACAGAAGATAACAGGAGAAGCTCCAAGTGCTCTTACTTTGGGATTACAGCAACAAAACAGAAGCAAACATAGTCCAAAGTAAACAGAGTTATCTTAGGATCATGACTAATACACTTTACACATACTGTAGATCTAATCAATATTCACTGCTATAGTAAAACATCATGCACAAACCCTATCCTTACCCTGCTATGCCATTTTAAGACCAGCACTGATGCTCACCACAGATGAAAAGACTCTGAGTCTCTTTCTCCCATATTTTAAAAAAGCAATGGTGTTATAATCTTATGAAGGAGTTGTTATTTGGTGGGTTTCTACTTTTCCCGTTTGGAATATCTATGAGGAACTTGCTTGCCTTATAATGGATTTGTTCTCTGAGAGAAATGTCTCAAAACAACAGAAACAAAAAGTATTGAATTTTATACACACACATACTTAATGTCTTTCCCATTTTGTTTCACTTAAATTTTATCCAATGAATGTTATCATCGAACAAAGACAAACCAAGTAAACACAAAAAGCAGTTTTTTTAATGATGGTTTCATCTACTCAAGGGAAAAAAGCTATGTAAAACAAGCGGCTGAAACAACCCTGACCCCATCTGACTGTGACATTTAATTAAGAACTGACTCTAAACTGAGTGCCGATACACAAACAAGGCCAACTCAAGTCTACCTGATTGATAACTTTCTTAACTTTGACTAAGACTCTGGTCAGCTTTACAGTGCATTACGTTTAGATCTGACACAATCCGCAATAAAACAGAGCAGAGACTCCCACACAATGATTCTTTCCAAACACAGCATAGATGGACTTTGTTGTTGAAAATTGTGCTCTGGAAACCATGTATGGTACCAGCTTTGAAGAGATCAAATAAAAGTTGGTGTAATAGGTGAAGCAAGCAGCAGCAGATAGAGGCTTGCCTCTTGTCAGTTAACGGATTGAGTTTTTTTCTCAACCAAGGGGACGGATTTTAAATCTGCGCGGACAGTTTAAACTGAGGGTCAGGCTTTTTACGAGCTCAAATCTTGTTTTGATATCTGGCACTGGACAAGTACCGTGGCTCAGCTTCTGGTTTTCTCAGGATTTCTTTCACTTTTTGTAAAGGGACTTAAGGGAACATTTGTTGTAAATTAACTGAATTGAATTTTCATCACTATCTCCTCTCTAAGTCAACCAAAATTCTTAATGCCTTGTACTTAGTCTTACTTATACAATCACACCAAAGATAACTGTTTTTTTTTTAATCACCTTCTGCTAATTTCAGCCTACTTTGTTTTCATTTTCTGGGTAATTAAGCTTGTAAATTTCTTGAAAGATGAAGGATGGATTTGCTGAGAGAGAACACCTTTGAACCGCAGCCTACCAGTATCATCCATCATCCATTAATAGATTTATACTGACTAACAAATATGGGGGACAGCATTTCCCGTATCAAATAAGCACCGAATGCTTCTTTTGACAATAAATACTAGAAGACTTCATAGTTTATTTGAAGAATGACAAAGGTTAGAGCCAGATGTATGTATAAAAGTATACCTCATACATTTGCCAAAGCTACAAAAGTTCCATGACAGTGATGCAGGAACAACATCGTACAATCTTTGCCTGTCTTAATGTATAAAATTCAGTGCAGTTTGTTAAATGTTGTTTGTTTAATTTCATTCTCCTCGGATCTGGTGCTGATTAAATTGTTTGCTGATGACTTTGCAATGTTCACCACATAATTAAATTGCCAATACTATAAGAAAAGGATTTTAATTCAGTTTATTTATATAGCTCCCATTCACAACACATGAAAGTCTAAATTTAATTCGAGTTAGTCAGATTTGATGCAGTATAATTTAGTTAGTCTTATTTAGCTCCAATTACATGCCGTCCAATGCAATGCTAATTATAGCACAATACCATCAATTTCAGTTTATTATTTAAGCCACTTGGTATAATGTTGTCTGAGGAATCCCAGCTGATAGTAGGCCTATCAAGTCATTGCAGCAATCCCTTGTCCTGAGATAGCATATGGCAACAGTACAGTGAAACACTTAAGTAACAGGAAGAGATCTTATTGCTGAACCAGGCAAAATATTAGTGGACACCTGCCACAACGGGCTAAGAGCTGAGAATAAACACAAGAATCTGATCCAGAATTACATTTTACGAGAGAGTAAAGCACACTTACACAGAGCTTATTAGTAGGTAAAATTTATTTATGTCCTGTTTTTAAAGGATAGAAATCACAGTTCTTTGCAGAAAAAAAAAGAATCAAGAGAAATTACATGAATAAATACATTTGTTAGGATGAGAGGAATTAAAACAACATGCCTAATAAATTCAGTGTTAGGTTATGGATCTATCTGAAGGCTTGTCTCTGTAGAGGTTTCTTCAGAGGTGTCTATTTATTGAGAATCTACACCGTCTATGCAAGGAACAGATCAAGGAAGCGCCTTCCAAAGCATTAACACTTTCTATGTAAAAGAATAACAAAAAAAAGCTTATATAGGTAATGGCCGCAATAGCCCCCTCCATCAGTCCATCAAAGACAGAGACGAAGGTAAAAGTTGAATGCTTGAACCAGGAGTACTTTCTGGGAAAGAAAAAGAGAAAGTTAATAACAGCAATAGCTCTCTTAATAGCCACTTCCATAAAAGAGGCAGTGCCAGTAGTAGCAACACAGGGCCAGATTTAAAGGTACACATTCACGTTATTTGAAATTTTTAAAATGTATACATTAGTAAGTCACTCCGGTTGCATACAACGTTTTTCTGAAAGACGATCATGTCCTGCTGGCGTAGTATTTGGTACTTTTATCTTTTAAGCTTTGTTTTTGCTCAATTTGTTAGTAAAAACATAGCATTTTCTGTGTATTTTTTTATCATTATAACATCATGTGACCGGGGTTATGCCACCACTCATGCCAAAGCAATGCTAATGGAATAAAATAATTTACACTTGTTTTGGCTAAAAGTTGTAATTGTGCAAGCATTGAAATTGCTTGCACAATTTGTCATTGACAAAATTCTTACCGTGATGGTGTGTCCTTGTTTGCATTTGGTAGGAGCCGTAATTTTCCTTGATTTTGTGGAAGGAGGCTCAAGGAAGGACTCAATGGAACTTAAAATAGGAGGTTGGGTTGGTCTTCGACTGTCAGCTGTCAGTTTTCCGCTAGGCATTACAGCACAGTTGGCTCAGCTACCATTTAGTAGCTGCGTCAATGGTGGCCATCTGGCTTTCTAATAGTTCTGCAGTACTGCCAGTAGATGGCGCCAGGTCTGATTATGTCAGCTCATCACAACCATTGCTGGGGTTCTATTTAGCTATCTGGGTTCAAAACACTATCTGGACGGACGCGTGCAGAATTATTTATCATTATCTTATCATTATCTTATCCTTATTTTATCATAATCAACTGGATTTTGTTTTTTTTTTGGTGTAGGCATATAAAGTGGCCAAAAACCTTTAACATTTGTAAAAAAAAAAAATGAATCAGTGTAAAAAAAGTCCATAATTCCACTAACGATAAAATGGCAATGTAATTATATTTAGAAAATTGAGCAATGCTATAGAGTGTTTTCCAAATGAGAAATAAGGTTCTAATTGAAACTTTGCTAAGGGATTGAGAAAAGAAAATTACAGCAGTTAATGAGGGACCAAACTATTAAAGCAAATGAGAAGAGTGCAGGAGGGCTATCAGTTGACTGACTTTAGGAGGAGAGGAGCAGTGGAACAACGATCTGAATAAACTGAGGGACATGGAGTGAATATCTGCACAGAGAGGATTGCAGATTGCAGTGAAGCAAGGGCAGTAAGGGGGGGGAGGGGGGCTGCTCGCTGTTACGCAAAGGGAAGCCACTGCAATCCCCCACCACCACCCCCACATCTCGTTTCTGGAACACTAACGCAGAACCAAATAAACAGCCCCACCCTGCTCTGCTCTAAGAGCCTCTCATAACGCTGTAATATAAGATGCCATTAACCATGGAAGCCACTCAGGAGGAGGTTTCTGTCAGCAGGCTGTGTTTACCCTGCTCACAAAGGCCTAGGAGTGGCTTTCTGTCTGTTTCTGTGGCTACTGTGTGTCTTCTAGTTAGAGTGTTGGTCACAACTGGTGAGAGTGAAGCACAATGGGGCAGAGAGACAATTGACAGTGAGGATGAGCTCTTCAGCCCTTTTAACCTTGACCTCATTTTTATACATCTCAGGTGTCTGCTCTCCTGAAATATTTCGGTGTTATGGTGTCCCTCTTTCTCCTCATTTTAATGGTGCACCCTACAGTCTTTAACCAGAGGCCATGCACCATCATTCTGTCCTCAAAGGCATTAAATGACCTCTGCTGCCATAGACTCTGTGCCCTTCTAGTTATTTATCAGGCCAGGGAAACACTGACACACTGTGGTAAAGATGAGACACAGCAGGGCAAATTAGTAAAGCATGTTAACATTTAAATAACTGAAAATACGTCTAATACTGACTTAACTTGCTTCATCCACAGTCAGAAAGGCTGGATAGGAAGAGGAGAAATCACAGCAATTTATTTTAAGTGAAACTCGGATCTTAGATAGATTGATTAAATGCACAGTGATATATTTCAAGTGTACATTTATATTTATTTAGATGATTATGATTTACAGTAAAAAAAAAAAACAAATTCAATTTCAGTTTCCAACAGAATCATAAACGAGGTCCTCAGACTGTCTTTCGCATCATTCTCTCTTTGTGGTTCTGATTCTGTCTCCCTTCATCTCCCTCAGCATGTACCGTTCAGGTCAGAGAAAATTCCCACCATCGTCATCACATCAGCACCGATCAAGCTCCAACATGGGAAATACACAATTAGTTGCCATGTCTCTTTAGATAGCTGCTGAGAAAACTTGACTGTTTTTTTCTGTGTACCACAGTTTACATGTCAGAGTATGAGACAGCTCCAAAAGGTTTGATAAGATATCCCTGTCTGGAAGCAGAAGTCTAATTCTAGCTCTAGACTTGTAATGACATGTGTTAAGAAGAAAATTCAAGAATCCATTTATTTCAATAGTTTGTTGAGCTGTAAACTAGCAGAATAATTTTTAAAAATTAATTTTTATGTACTACTCTGACATCTACTGGCACATATCTAAGTAAGCCGTTTAACATAATAAATACTGGATGTTCTGATAATCTACAGCACCTTCTCTTTGTAATAAAGGTTTATTTCAGTTTTGACCTTCTGGAATATTAATCTGCTAAATAGATTCAAAGCTATAGCTGGTAATCCTGTTCAGAAACACTTTTTGTTATACTGGGTAAAATGGTCCTTCCACCCTGAAAGTAATTAATACATTATGTATTCAGAAAAAAAGAGGTTAAAAAAGGAATCTCTGTGAGAGCTGCAGAACTGTAAAAACTACATTGCCATTCACACCAAAGGGCAGGGATTTGTCAGAGTTTTGGTCCTGCTGTCAATCCCCTCTGTCCCTCAAGTTCTGGGGGTATCACCTTTTCTATTGGTTGTCCCACATGCCAATCATTCTGACAAGCTCACGTAACCCCGGTCCTTGTTAGTTTCCTCTTGCTGGCTGCGCATGCACGCTTCTAGTGTTTATGTATCCGGTTAGCTTAGCGTTTAGCTTCGGTGTTAGCCATTTGTTGTAGCTCCGCTGCTCTCACTGTATACTTTGAACATGGCTGAGAGTCGCAAGAAGCAAACCACGTACAAGTTTATGAGAAGAAGAGGAAGGCCTCAGTAGAAAGAAATAAGACCAAAGTGGATTTGGGAGATTTTTTTCATGTGATCCTCCTGAGGAGCAGAAGAGCAAGGTAAGAGTCTTGCATATGGGCAGTTATTCAAAAAGGGACTTGGAAAAACCACAGCTTTAATTATTAGCACTTTTCAAATCATATTGGCCACTCAAAGAACTTCACCCTATCCCACTCACTGACACATTCACACATTGATAGGAAAGCAACTTGGGTTAAGTCCCTTGCCCAGGGGCATGTCAATGTGTGAAAGAAGCTGGAATCAAACCCCCAACCTTCTGCTTGCAAGACAACTTCTCCATCCACTGACCACAGTCTCAGTTCAATTCCGTTTATATATATAGTGCCAATTCACAATGCATGTTGTCTCAAGACACTTTCCAATAAATGTCATTTCGATCTAATCATACAGACAGATTCTGACGTTCCAATTGATCCTAATTATCAAACAATGAATCACCTCGTTTTCTATCCAAGGTTTTCTATCCAAGGAAACCCAGCAGATTACATTGTGCCACTGACTTTGCAGCAATCCCTCATACTGAGCATGCATGTGGCAACAGTGGAGGGGAAAAGTCCCCTTCAACAGGAAGAAACCTCCAATAGAACCAAACCACGCTCAGCTTGAACGGCCATCTGCCGTGTCCGAATGGAGTTAGAGAAGACAGATCATACACACACGAAAAAAAAAACAGAAGCACTAATGCAGAAATATTTTTAATTTTAAGGAAAAGTAAATATAAATAGTTGGATCTCTGTTAAAGGCATCAGTTAGGAAAGAAACAGCTGAGCAGATAAGCACTGAGTCAGTTTTTCAATTCTATAAGATGAAAGAGATTACATACAGCTAGATGCTCAGCCAATGGCTATGTATAGCAGAGAGACAGGGTTAAATACTAAATGACAGTGCTCTCATTGATGATTGAGAGTCTTACTTCCTGAAAGCATCAGCTCCTCAAGCCACAGCGAAAGATCACAAACAGTAGTTCCATCCACTGTCAAATTGTCAGTCCTAGTGGTGACAATCAAGTCCTCCATTTTCTTATACTTTCATTTAAAATCTGTCAGTTTGACACTCCGTTATAAACTAACACGGTGTGTTTTAGGGTTTGGTTCTTGGGCCTCTTTTATTCACTACACGCTCTTCCTTAGTCAGATCATCTGTCACCATTGTCGCCATTCTGTTTGAAAGATGTCAAAATATCAATGTAATCTTTTGCTCAAGCTCAACAGTAACTCAGTAACTCCTTGTCAAGGCCCCAATGGTCTTACTCCAGAAAACTGGACATGTGCTAACTCAAATCAACTTTTGTCCCACCATAAGCTTGCCTGCAAGCTTAATACTCGCGGTATTTGTGCATTCACAAACACACGAGAATCCATTTTGTCCCACTCCTTCCTCAACCGTTCAAGAAGTGACCCAGCACAAGTTGGCCCATCCTGTTGCAGTATTATGGTTTAAGGAGGGGCATACAGCTGTGACAACAGCAACAGGTGCCGAGCCCACAGCACCAAAGTATACATGGCGGCACATGAGGACGCACTCGTAGATGCTGCTATCACATCTGTTTTGTCAGAATCCACAATTTCATCTTTGAAAGAAGAACAGCAAGCAGCGCCTCGTGTATTTTTGGATGGCAAAGATGTTTGAGCTTTTTTACCTGCCGGATTTGGCAGATTCGCCTGCTGCTTACATTTTCATTTGATACCTGGATTGACTAAAACCAACATTTGGTAGGCGGGCACTAGGTGTCGCTACGCCTGATCGGCTCTGAAGGTTCTGTAAAATGTCCCTCCTTTCCCTGAACAGATTTGATGGGAGCAGGCCCAGATTGATAATGAATGAATGTAGAATGCCACACATTTTTAATCTGGATTGCCGGGTTACTCCCGTCTCTCCATATCACAATCTTCACAACCTAAGCATCATTCTGAACTCCCCACTTGTTTTCAAGACTCGCATCAACTCTATCTTCAAGGCAGATTTATCCACAAGAAGAACACTGAAAGACTCTGGCCATCTCTAACTGATTCTATGGCAGATCTTTTGATTCATGCCTTTGTTACTGCCCAACTGATTTACTGCAATAACACCCTGTTTGGAATTTCCAATAAAGCATTGGACAGTCAAATGGACTGAAACTACGTAATACTTTTCTAAGTCATACTGACCACTCAAAACACTGTATACCATGACCACATTCACTCAGTCACACTCACAAATGTGCACACATTCACTCACGGATCAGTAGTCAACTTGGTCTTAGGTGTTTTGTCCGTGGGAACATCAACTTTCAGAAACCGGAACTGAACCCACAACCTCATGATTTCAAGGCAACTACTCTTCCTACTGAGCTTACTAACGTTAACTAAACATTTCCAACATATCAAACCTGCTCAGAAATCTCCACTGGCTGCCTGTCAACTCCTTCTCACCAACAACTCTTTCAACACCTTCAGCTCTCGGTAACTGTTAAAGGAGAAATCCAGTCAACAAGGAAACATCAGTGGATCATTAGCTATACCTAAAACTAATACGTTCGTGGTGATTTAATGAATGTAGCGTTAATCAATAAGAAAATAAAAGCATAAATTGTAGTCTCGATCACTGTGTCTGGGGGACATCACATCCTGTGACGTAATGTTGCAGTGAGGCACTGCGCTTTACCAGCTATTCAATAGGACCTGTTGTACACAGCTGCGATCAACAACAATTATTTCGGATTTCGAGAGGACTTCACCATTGAAATTCGCGAGAGCTATTGTTAAAGTGACAATACCCACGTGCATGGCCGTTGGATGTTCCAATACATCGGGTAAAAGTGAAAAATACATTAGTTATTTCCGATTCATGATCCACCACGGGTTCGTCGCTGGATTACGCTACATGAGAGCGAGACTTTTCGGTAGGTTTTTCTTTTTTATAATGTAGAATTTGCGGGGACATTTGTTTACCCGACCAGAGGGGCGGAGTGATACGACACACTTAGAAAGTATGCTCACTGTTGCGAAGCCCACTTATTTTATGCGACTTTGGTCTTCTTTTTTTTAAAGTCGCTTGTAAATTTCATGAGTTGCGGGTTGCAGTTTTTTGGGCTTGTTTCTGAAAGTGAAGTCGATTGTTTGGGCTCTAAACTGACGCTGAAATATCCCTCTGCCTCATAACGCGCTGCAGCTCATCCTGACAGGAGCAGAGTAAACTCAGAAGGAGCCGCTCTGCCCGTATTTTCTGCAGTTTACGGTTGCCATAACTGATGATAACTGCTGAAAGTAGATTTGGCAGATCACCATTTAGAGCAGAGATTGGTTCTAAAGATGAATTTTTAGATAAGATAAGTTTTTACTCCCTGATAACATTGCAGAACCCAACCCATAAACCGTACTTTAATGCTTATTTGTTGTCTTTTTATGTCTCTAAGATGTAAAATTAGCATTACTTTAAATTTAAATCTTTAATACCATGTCTATCTTTGTTTAAGAGGCAAAAAACAATATTTTGGCATGAAAACGGGTATTTATTTACAAGGGGACAGATAGGGCATTGGGACTTGCTCAACAGCCGATCCCGCAACCTGACGTCACAAACTGGGAGGTGGCAGTACTGTTCTTGACCAACATGGATGCCTCCACTAAAGGACATTCAAATGAAAATGACTCTTAGCATTTATTTAAAAGTATGTAATTTTATATTTAAAGTACGTACTTTCAGCAGTTTGAATTCTGATTTTGACCGGACTTCTCCTTTAAGCTTCCTCAACTCATACGGAAAGTATTGAACTAGGACCAGGGTCTACTTCTGTCCTTCACATGAACCCCTGCAGCTTAGGGATAGATCCTTCACTGTGACAGCCCCCGCCCTCTAAAAGTCACTCCCTTCTGAACTTCAGCCCCTTAAAACTCAAACTCAGCTGACCTCTTTAACCCTTCAATTCTTTGTGCTGGAATGTTACATGCCCTGCATCAACAAGATGTCACCAGCAAGTAAGAAAATGTCATTAAACAATTCATCTCCAATCATTTCAAACTCCACGTTATTTTTCACCCTCTAAAACAAACATCTATCATAAGCTTTTATCAGGTTCCTACATTTGAGTCACAAGCCTATGAGAATTACAAGGTTTTGGACCTATGCAGGATTGGTGGAATAACCTTTGCTGCTTTCTTAAGGTTGGTTTATTCCAATTACCTATTTAATTGGCAATTGAGATGTGGTGTGATGCAGCTGATCCTTGTATCCAATAAAACTGTTTCCCAAGGGAGACTAATAATGATACATTGACCCTATGCTTAATTCATCTGCAAGGTCCGCACAGCGCCATCCAGGCAAATTCTATAATTTCACCAACCATGCCCCTTCGCAGAGTCTCTGAGCTGCTATAATTTTCGAGAAGGGTGTAGCTTCAGCCACAAAATACGCCTGACCTCTAATACAAGTGGGCATGGTTTGTAGGACAGGGGCACAGTTTGTGGTGTCTGCAGTTGGGTATTATTGAAACTTTCCTTACTGCGTAAGAGGTTTTACTGATGGAGATTCACCATTATGATTCAACCCATTAATATCAAGATCAAGTCACTCTTGGAAGACATGAGGAGGCATTAAAAATGATGGAAACAACTGCATTTTCTACATCTAGATATAGTGTGCTGTCGTACACTTGCAGTAGAAGCCCTACACTGCCCCCTATAGGAGATTATTGGCTACACATGGAGTATAAATGTTGCAAAAGTTATGTCAGCTTGATTCAGCATGTCTGTTTCGTCCAGAACATACATGCCTCAAGCATAAACTAAGCTTTAGCCTGGATGAGAAAAACATAAACCAATAGCGTACTGCAAATTATTGTTTTGCATAAACCTCCACTTAGACATTTTTAAATGCTCTAAATTATCTGCTTGTCATTTTAAAAATGTTGTTGTTCATAGCTAAGGTAGTCTGAATCGTATAATAGAAGAGAGTTATGGATTGCGAAAGTAGCTACTGAAGAGAGATGACCGTGAACCAGAAGATGCGACCGCCACCGGGGAGCTTAAAACAGAGGAGAGGTCTACCCTGGCACCACCACTGCCCTAACACTGCGTTGAGGGAGTAAATGCAAGCAAGTGAGTATAGATGGCGACAAAGGGAAATAAAAGGTGACAGGGACATTAGTGGTGCAAATGTGAGGGAAATGAAAGATGAAAAGAGGTAAATATAGGCAGATTGGGGAGGAACAGAGGAGGGTATGAAAGATAAAAGTGAAGTAATTAAATAGATGGCAGGCATAGGAGGAGGCAGAGGACAGAGGAAAAATAATTGACACTGAAGGAAATAGGAGAGCGTCAGAATTTGAGGGGGAAAGTGAAGCAGAGGAAAGGGAGGATGAGATGTCAAAGGTGGTAATGAGCATTGGAGAAGTGACGGATCACTTCATGTGACTCAGCATATTTCCACTCTGCTTCTCGATGGCGGTAGTTTCGTTAAGGCCCCTGTCTCTGGCTTTGATCAAAACAGCCACAGCTGCTGCAGTGGCTGACCTAGTTACAGCTGGTACAGCAGGGGAGAGCAAGCTTTTGCTTTCCATTACCAGGAAGAAGTCACTTAGAGACTCAAAATAAAATATAAACAACTGCCATTGAGAAAACCCGCTCCATATATGTAACAGTTCCTACCAGTCCACAACAACCAGTGGTGTATTTCGGCAGATGTAATTTATTGAAGTCACTTTCTGGGTTATTTAAAAGTTTAGCAGTGAAACGCTTTTTGTTAGGCTAATTACAATCAACACCTCCAGTAACATGTGGTGACATTCAGGTGAATGATATATTTGGACAGGGAGCTGGTCCCGGCTAGGATGATACCTTGCTTAATGGCTAAGAGTCGAGGTAGACTCTTGACACCTTGCCAGCCTGTAACTGAGCTAACATAAGACAGCCATGCAGGCAGTCAAACCTAGGGACATTTAGAATATTTCATTAACCTAACTTTGCATATTTTTGGACTATGGAGTACCCAGAGATAACAGAAAATGCACAAGGACAATATGCAAACTCTTCAGAGAAAGGCCCACGCAGCAGTGCCTACCATTGTGTCTCCCCTACTTGAGTCACAACAAAAGTTCACATCATTTGTCGCAGGGCTGCTTACAGGACTTGCATTTTGGGTTGTAAATAAAAATAAAATAAGAGAAGTTGGACCTGTTTACGATTTTGTTCTTATTTCTTTCTCTCAATAATTAAAAACAGTGGAACATGTCTCAAGAGGATCCTCCCTTCAGAATCCCCCAGATCCATGCCTATTTATAAAATGCAGAGAAGACAGTCATTGATTTTGGGCCCAAATATTCAAGGGTAGAGTTCAGTGCTAAACTAGACTTGATGGACCTGAAGACCACCGTGCATACAGTCAACCTTGTTGTTGTTTTGGACCTAAATTGTACCCTCTGTCATTAAATTGGCTTACTGTCATCTTTTTTTCAGCCAAAATAAAACAGAACAACTGATGCATGCTTTTCATTTTAAAAAGGTTAGATTATTGTAATGGTGTCTTTACCCTTCACTTTCATTCAATACTTTGAAGGGGGAGTGGTGGCAGAGTGGCAAAGTGCCGCGGGTCGGAGTCGATCCCGGGCCGACCGCGTTGAGGACTAAAGGCCTCCTAATATGGTTACCGCTAACCGCTCCGGGGCGCTTCCGCGTCCGCCGCGGACGCGCCCCGGAAAACAAAACTTGCCAAATCCGGTCGGGAGAAGGGCGAAAACATCGTTTCCACCAACAAAAGCCTTCAGAGCCGTTCTCTGATGTTCTTTTAATGAAACAATATTAGGTAGATTGGACAACACGGAAGAAATAGCAGCATCAACGTTAACGCTTGCTTCCTCGACGAGCCGCCATTGCTATCAAAACAGTCTCATGTCATGGTCGCGTCTCCACTACGTCACATCCATGAAACACCCGCCCTGCCTCCTGATTGGCCAGACCATAAATTTGGTTGGAGAAATCACTCTCTATGGGCGATGTCCCAGATGTATGTGAGTGGAGCTAGGCGGAGCGAGACATGCATCTGGCTGTTGTCAGGTTAGTGGCCTGGTGCAGCACAGTGTCAGCCCACTGCTCCCTCAGGGATGGGTTGAATCCAGAACGCTGCTGCCCGTGTCCTCACTAAGACTAAGAACGTAGAGCACATCACCCCAGTTCTGAAGTTTTTACACTGGCTCCCTGTATCTCAAAGAATAGACTTTAAAATACTTCTGTTAGTCTATAAATCCCTGCATGGCTTAGCACCTGAATACATCAAAGACTTACTATTAGTGTATCATTCCTCCAGACCACTAAGTTCCTGTACTCCACTTATCTGGAACAAACGTCCAGAAACCTGTAAAAGTGCTGAAAACCTGAGTTCTTTTAAATCAAGATTAAAAACACATTTCTTTAGGATTGCCTTCGACTGTTCTAGTTAAACTGTTTTATTGAAACATCATTAGTTCAAGTTTGTTGTCCAACTGTTTTTAATATTTGCTTTTAGTTTCTATTTTCCCCTGTTTTATTTTGTTTCTACAATTTATTCGAACTTGCTTTTATTCTGTTTTATTTTCCTATATTTTAATCATGTAAAGCACTTTGCATTGTCTTTGTACTAAAATGTCCTGTACAGATACATTTACCGTGCCTTGCCTTGCCTTGCCTTGCCCTGCCTTGCCTTGCCTTGCCTTGCACAGGAATGCAAAAAGTTGCAATGACAAATAAGGATAATCATTGTTACTACCATACTTAGCTCTGCTTAAGCAAAATTTAAAGTTTCGGTTGTTTTCTATTTGTCTTTCCTTTAATGCCAAATAAAACTTTGGACTTGGTTTACCTTGCCGCACAAACCTGGGCATTGAATAAACACACAAACAGCTTACCGTAAACCAGGGGCGTCCAACTCCAGAACTCGAGAGCTACTATCTTTCAACTTTTGGGTGCATCCCTGCTTTGGCACACATGAATTTCCTCTCCAGGAGTCATTCATCTCTGCAACGGCCTGGTAGTGACTCATTAATCTGATACAGGTCTGCTGGGCAAGGGATCCATCTAAAAGTTGCAGGATACTAGCGCTGAAGGACTGGACTTGGACACTTAGACATCAGCCCTACGTGTGGTGTTACGGATCGTCAACCCAGCTGCTTTAGTCTTCTCAGTGCTTCATGGATATTTTTGCAGAATAAGCTCAAAAAGAGACAAGAGAAGAGGAAAGACTCACCTTAATTTTTGTAGCTAACCAGGAAACAACATTGTGGCAAAGACAGGCAGAAGATTGAAACAGCCATAGTTACAGCACACAGATAAGATTAAAAGATAAGATTAAAAATCTTCTTAAAAAGATGAAATCTCATGAGACCAAGACAAAAGCAACACGACTATAAACATTTAAATTAAAATAGAACCTATGTTTGTATTTGTGAGGACATGGAAGAAGTATTTTTCTGTCAGTATTTTAATGAAAACATTCAAGTTTTCAACTTGGCAGCTAATCTGCAGTTCAAAGGGTGTGAATACTTTTAGAATACTGTACTTGTCTCCTTACTGAAAAGCACGAAAGGCCTGAATACAGAGATGATCCGTGTCTGCCTTGTCTTTACATCTCATCCACTGATCGCCTTCTAAATCTGTCTCCTCATCCCTGGCAGACGCCACGTTCCAATAAAATCTCATTACTCCGAACACGAGTCGCTCTGCCACACAGTCGGCAAATCAAGGCTCGCTTTCAGACTCTCAAAGCCAGCAACTTCACGTGTTGCTGGCTTTGAGCACAGCTACTGGGGGTCATGATGACTTGTTTTGGAAAAAAGAAAAGAGCTCTCCAAACCTTGCTGGTCAGAAATTTACAGAGATTAAATCAACATTTAATCACCACAGTCCGTCACATTTATTGCACTGCTTTTGCTCAAACTCATATTTTGAATAGAACTACTAAAATATTCAGTATTTGGATTGAAACAATTGGTAAGTGGGCCACGTTCAAAGACAGATACACCAACTGCAGAGGGAAAGGCTTTCACTGAGCGTGGGTTCCCTTTTTCTGCCAAAATGTGCTACATTCGGATGAAATTACTGAAACTGATGCCCCACGTGTTTTGGCCAGACAGTAATTCCTTAGTAATAGCTTCACCTCGTCCTGACTTTGGCTACCATCATGGCTGCCGGCTCGTGGCCAAACCTCCTCTCTCTAAAGATGCAGGGATCTTATCTGTCAGCCAACAGACCTCCTGCAGTTTTCGGAGCTTGTTCAACTGTGTTTCATTTGCAGGAAACAAATGTCCTCCAAAACGTCTCCAGATTTCTTCTCCCTAAACCCCAGAAGCCCAACTAGGAGACAGAATGTCCCCATGGATGCGCTCCATCATCATTAGCGAGCGCGTGCTGAGCCTTGTCTCTAAACTTAAATCCATTGCTAAATTATATGGGAGCAGTAACTTTGTAGAGGGTTCAGCTGGTTACTTTTTAGTTAATAAAAGAATGTTTTCTGACCTTATCGAGCTGAGCTCGATAATACGGAGCCCCTAAAGGGACATGGAGGGGAAAAAAAACTATTGCGAGATCTCGCAATAGTTATTGCGAGATCTCGCAATAACTATTGCGAGATCTCGCAAAAGGTTTTCCTACGTCACCGAACCGGAAATAAAACAGATGGCCTCCTTACTGGTTGGTGGCGGTAATGCACCACATGGTTGTTTGCCAACCGCCATTAAACAGAAGAAGAAGAAAAAGAGGAGGAAGAAGAAGAAGTAAACAGACACAAAACAATGGAGGCGCAAACACATCATCCATGGGCGAAGTTTATTGATTTTTATTTTAGTATTGGCCTGACATATAAAGATATTAAATCGGTTCTTGGCCGCAGTCATGGATTTGACATTAGTGAGAGACATTTAAAAAGAATTCTCAGGGCGAGGGGACTTTCTCGTCGTAAAGAATACAGTGAACTTGCGGTCCTGGTGGAATTCATCAGTGATGAACTACAGTTCTCAGGTCAGCTTCACGGGTACCGGTGGATGTACGCCAAGTGCAGAGAGCATGGACTACGCGTTAGGAAGGAGGATGTGCGGTTGGTGCTGAAGGAGCTGGATCCTAGAGGAGTGTATTTAAGGCAAGCAAGACGCTTAAGACGACGGAGCTACTTTTCGAGAGGGCCTAACTTCATTTGGCACATGGACAGCTATGACAAGCTGAAGCCATATGGCTTTTGTATCAACGGAAGCATAGACGGTTTTTCGAGAAAAATCATCTGGCTTAATGTCTATACCACGAGTAGTGACCCAAAGTTGATCGGTGGTTATTACGTTGATGCAGTCCAACGTTTGGGGGGCTGCCCTAGGATTGTGAGAGGCGATCTCGGGACCGAAAACGGCCATGTTAGAGGCTTTCAGCGGTTCCTCGTCCCGATTCATCCAGACGGCACTGTTGATAGCTACCTGGAGGGAGCAAGCACCGCCAATCAGAGGATCGAGTGTTGGTGGGGTTTTCTGCGCAACCAGTGTGTGGAGTTCTGGATGTCCTTGTTTGCAGACATCAGAGACAATGGATTTTTTGATGGCGGGTTTCTGGACAAGGCTATCCTTCAGTTTTGTTGCATGGGACTGATCCAGGTGAGTTTTGTGTGTTGACGTAAATGTGTGTGAGAGGGAGGAGAGAGAAAGCTGGAGGGAGCAGGGGAGAGGAGAGAAAGAAAGACCTATTTTGGATACGTTTTTGAACTATTTTACATGTATGTACCGTTCCTCCTAAATTAATTTTGTGTATTCTTTTTACCAGGATGAACTGGATGACACTGTCCATGTTTGGAATGCACACACCATCAGACCATCGAAAAACATCAGTGTCCCCAGTGGTAGACCCAATGTGATGTATGCCTTACCTCAACTCTATGGGACCAGAGACTTTCTTTCCCTTGTTGAAGATGAACATATTCAGTTGTGCAAAGATGAATGTGTTTTTCGGCAGCCGATACCATGTGATCCAGATGTGTATGAACTATGCAACATCTTAATGGCGGAGTCACATCTGACTCTACCAAGAGATCCTTATCAGGCTGTGAACCTGTACAGGCACCTAAGAGAGGCCATCACTGCAGCTATTTAAATCAGGAATATTTCAATAGGCCCTGTAGGGGAACAATTAATCCCCAACCATTTTGATAGCTGATTATTCATTTAAGTTATTTCTTTTTGTAAAAATTTCACAAAATGTTTATGTCTTAGATGGGAATAACTGTCAGTATCAGCGTGTATCCAGTAACAATTAATACAGTATCTGTAAATGGACAAACTTTGGAGCCACGCATTGTAACGAGTTAGTGTAGTAGAAAATAATATTTATTTTTCTGTATGACTTATGTAAAACATTACATTTGAAACCCTGAGGTAATGTAAATGTTGCCAAATCGGACTAGTTTGTCAATAAAAAAAAATTATACAAACATTCAGATTTCAGTACTTATAGGTCACTTCTTGGGAAAATGCACTCACATAAAAAAATACATGTGATGGCATGAAGTTCTAGTAGTACATTATAGTAAAATAATGGAAATATTACAATAATTCAGAAGGGCATATTACACAGACAAACCCAGCTTTTACATTTTGTAAACAGGAACACTGGGTAGGTATCTCAGTATTGAGTTTTAAACTGCTTCTGAATAAGCAACCAACTGGCATGACTTCAACAATCACTAATTCTACCAGTGATTAACAACTCTGTAAAAAACAGAATATCACCCTTATATGCTTTTTAGGAAAGAAGTTCAGCATAGAAACTGGGTTAGATTCAAACTGGTGAAAATTAATTGTGCAGTCATTTTCAAAGTATAATTCAAAATATAAAATCTATGTAAAAAAAAAAAGTATGGAGGTGTATTATTGCTCAAGTAAAACAAATAGAAGTGCAGACTGAAAAGGACATGAAAGACTGCTACCACGATGTCAGTGCAACAGATGTTTAAATGACAAAATAAAACATAAATAAATAAATGATAATCAACCATACCATGAGGCCAGTTACTATTTGGCCTGATTAACACTGGTCCCAAATTTAAATGATGTCCATTTCTAAGTAGTTGCTGGACAGGATATTGTCAAACTCTGTCCGAAATTCTGGGTAAGAACTGTATGTACATGGCACATCAAGTGTAGCTCCACAGGTATGAGCAACAGGCCTTCTATTAAGGCCAGTTTCAACATTAAAGCTAACCATAATTTTCTCAACACATATAACTGAGGAACCTGTGCAGAAGCGCAGGATTTTCTCAGCTTTTGCTTGATCAGCATTTTTCACATAACGTTGGAGATGGTTTAAGGTTGCTTGTTCTCTTTGAGACAGCACCACCTTAGTAGTTTCAAGCAGTTGCATCACTCTTTTGCCCGTGGGCTTCTTTAACTCATAAAGACTCAACACACTTTCCTTATCTGGTAGTTTCAACTTTACAAGTGACATGGGTGTGGAGAAACAATCAACTATAAACTTGGGCTCTTGGAGAATGGCTTTGTGAGCCATTAGTTCTATGGCAGGCTTCATGTTGTTCTCTGGAGGTAGGAAATGGGAACCCATCCGTGTGAAAAGGTCAAGCAAGTCCTCTTGATCACTTTCATCCAATGTTCCCTGAAGAGCCTTCTCAACAGCTGATCTCTCGGTGGGAGGGAGGTAGTTGAGAAACGATGACATCAGGATGTCTGTATCAACATGGTCAATTCCATTGATGCATGCTAAAATAAAAGCCATTGATAGCTTTACCGGCATAACACCATGGTCTACAAATCCTTTCACCCAAATTCGTCCAACTGCTTGCCATTCAGCCTCAGAAAAATCTGGCCTAAGCCTTGGAACTCGCTCTGTTTCTCCTTCACACTGTTCAAGAAATTGCTCCCAGAAGGCTGTGTACACCTCCCTTGACACTCCGGCATCATCAATAGCTTTTTCATTGACAAAGTCCATCTTTAAAGTCATATTCATGATGCTGCTGTCAGTAAATACAGGCAAAAGATCATCAACAACCTTTATCCTGCAAACTGAGGTACGTCGTGTGGTCTGGGGACTTCCTGGGTTGCTGTCTGTTGACATCTGGCTGCTTGAATATGAGGGCAAATTGAAATTTAGCCCACTGTCCAGCTAGAAGAACAAAATACACACAATTAAAAATCAGAATTGTCAATTAATAAAGCAGAGGCACAAGTATCCTAGCTTTTGGCATGTTTGTAACTAGGTTACCGATGACCAACGAGGTTATTTATGCCCCTAAGATGTAACAAAAAACAATGTTATTCATCTGAGGATGCCTGGCAGTGTGGTCACACCAGAGTATGGTGTTTTCAGACATCAACTAGAGAGCACCAGGATTCGGCTGGAGCTGAACTGAGACCACCCCTTCAGGCTGCGTTTATTGCGCATTAGAGTCTGATTGTGCTTTCATACTGTGCCAAACTGGACCAAATTTGAGTCAATCTAAATTTAGATTGACCTAAAGCTGCAGGTGAGAAAACACCCTAAGATAAGATTTCCTTTAATATCCCAAAGTGGCAAAATTGGGGTTACAACATACTATAGCCTATTTCTTCTAAAAATGCTTTATTGGATTTATATCACATTTGTATTTAAAGTGAGAATACATCAAACATGGGAAGATATTGGGAGATATATTGAAAGATATTAATTTATTTTATGTACTTCACTGATTTCTTTTTCACTGACAATAATTTTTATTTCTCCCCACTAGGGGGTTCTGTAGCACCCTCAGCCCCATTGGGCCTTGATCTCAAGCATCTTTTTATGAGACCGTGCTACAAACTGCACCCCTTCTCAAACTGCTTTCTGTTCAAGATTTGTGATATCCTACCACAATAATAGTTAACACTGATAACATCAGAGTTGTTTGAAGTGGTGTGTCTTACCTGGGCAGTTTGTGCTGCTTCCTCGTGTATGGACTGCTGCTCATCCAGTGTAGGTAGGCCATCACCTGAAGGGAGTAGAAGCTGTATCACCTGTGTAGGTGCTCCACCCACCTCTGTGCTCTGAAGAATACAATAAAAAACAGCAGATACATTAACCCTAAAATCAGATTTCTTTTTAGAAAGGTTTTTCCTAATTACTTTTGTACATCAGCATGACTTCTAGACAACACCATGAACACTCCAGACAATGTTTAGAAGTCCACTTAAGTTTTAGGAATGAAAAATTAAAAGATCTTACATAGTAGAGGGATAACAGTACAATAAAGTCATAATCCCAGGAATTAGGTGACAGGACTTAACTGACTCCCAATTTCATTAAAGATAACAATTCGTATTTGTTTTTAATATCCCATCAAACATGTGATATTAAAATTCAAAACATTTATCTTTATTAAGAAATTCTAAAAGAAAAAAATTACCTGTGTGACATCCTCATCAACATGTTTTAAATTTATAACCACCACATCATCGTCCGAATCCCACACAAGTGTATCTGCCTCATCAAACAAGGGGCCCGGTTCTGGTAAAGTGACCTCACTCGTGTTTTTTCTTCTGCCAATGCTGCTATTTTTAATGTCTGTTGGGGTTGACTGAAACTGATGTGATGGACCTGGAGTTTGTGCTGTCTCAGTCTCAGATATTTTCCTTAACCTTTTTGATCTTTGTTGCATCTGAAAACAAATCAAAGACAGAGTGCTTTAATTTTTTCAGTAGTAATATAATACATTATCCACATAAAAAATAAATGCTGTGTAACAATACATGTTAAAACACAAAATCTATTAAAAGTGATGGTTGAACATGCAGACAAATTTACCAATTGTAATGATCCTTATAGTCATATGAATATGACTATTCCCTTTATTCATCAGCACCTGATGTTTTTTTGAACCATGAAGCAACTCAGTAAACACAATGGAGGTGAATGCACACGCCGTTCCTCAAAACTTATCAAATACATCATCCAACAACTGCAAAACATTCCTAATAAATAAGTTGTGACATGCACATTCACCAAGCTCTGAAATAATACAAACATTACAAGAAAATTGTTTTCTATTCCAAATATATGGCCAAACCTACATTCCAGACAGTGCTGAGGAGTGATTGCAATTAGGACATGCCAAGTTCACCAACCTTTTTTTTTTACTGAGCAACACACACCTGTCTCATGGCTCTAAACACAACAGGCACTGACAATTAAATGGAATGTCCCTATAGTCATACATGGAATGTATGACTATAGGGACATACTAGGGACATACTTATTTACCTCACTGTATATATAAAATGGACAGTTGTAATAAAGTTAGTGACAAGAGTAATCTTTGAGCAAATCATTAACATCTGTCCATGTCAGTATCGTTATTTTATTTATTACAAATATATTTGCATATACCTGGGCGCTTCCGTCACTATCACTTGAATATGAACTATCCTGCAGATCTGTGATGACTGACTGAGATCCATCTTCAGAATGATCATTTTCCTCAGATGAGTGATCTGTTGAAGCTCCCTTTTTAGTACAAATGTAAAATCTGAGGAGTTTTAGTTTAGTTTGTTCATACATTTGGCCAACAGTGTGATTAAAGGGAATCTTGTTCATTTTAAAATCGCAGATGTCAAACGTGAAGTCTTCAGCTGGCCCTTTTGTGGACAGCCCATCAGGGAAAAATAGTTCCTTTCCTAATTCCATGATCTGAGCAACAGTAGTTGTTTTTGCCATTGTAGCCTGTCTCGTGCCTCCACCACGGTTGGTCCGTACTTGTCTGTATCCATTACTGCCAAAATGAAGCCATCCAATTTCAACCTTTCTTGAAGTCTTCTCTGCTGACGTATTTTTTTTTCTGGCCATGGTGTTTTGGGATTCATCTGGGGTTCCACTCGGTGATCCTTTTGTCTTTGATTTCATTTTGCGTGCCCCTATTTTATATTTCAATCTTTCCAAAAGAGCGTCTTTACTGGTGCTTTGGCACTGTGTTAGTTCACAGAAAGATAGCACAGCTACTCTGTCACCATATGAGTTTATGTATTTTGTCATTTGCTCATCAGTCATGATGCGCAACACTGCCTTGTCAACCTGCAAACAGAAGAGAGAGATACTAATGTCAGTACAGTGCATTGTATCTATTTTGATGAATCTGAAATCTAATAAATGTTATTTACTTATTTTTCTACCTGGATTATTGAGATGCATCAAGACAATCAGAAATCTAGTTTATCACAAATTACATGCCATTTATGTATTATTATATGACATATTAAATATGTCTTAACTTATTCAGTGTAGTTACAGATTGTTTTTGAAAAGTTTTAAAAGCCCTGTAAAATATACCATGTTAGCATTCATTCTAACGCAAGTCAACTTTTGTACATTAAATAATTCCATTAATCACTGCAATTAATGCACCATTTAGTTTGCAAGAGGAGGATTCCTTGATTCAGCGTGGAAAAATTAAAAACTTTTCCTGTGGTTGACGTTCTCCATTTCATGACTCAAAAACATTGTGCGTCCAGGTTATCTCAACCTGAAAAAAGCCTAAAGCTGACCCTGTGCGAGTTAAGCTATAATCTTATAACTAAAATTCCACCTATAAGCAAGTATCTTATAGACAGGTATAGATGTATCTATAAATTTGCATACATAACCCATGTACTTATTTTAAAATGAATGCATTTAATCAATTTATCCTTATGATTAATCATTTAAAATAAATATTTAATTTGCTGACTTAAATATAAATTCTTCAAATGTATTTGAAATGTACTCTACATTAATTAATGTATGTTTCAGAAAGGTAGTTATGCTAATAAAGTAAAAAAAAAAAAAAAAAAAAAAAAACTGTGTCAAAGACCTTTATCCAGTTGCTAGTTATTTGTTTTGTAGTTTTACTCTGATGCTTAATAAAATAGTCAGCAAATGCAGATTGGAAAGGTTCGCTAAATACATTCAATTCGATTCAATTTTATTTATATAGCGCCAATCCATGAAACATGTCATCTTAAGGCACTTTACAAAGTCAAATTCAATCAGATTATACAGTTTGAGTATAATATAAATGTCCTTTATAAGGGAACCAGTTGATTGCATAAAAGTCCCGACAAGCAGCGTTCACTTCTGGAGAACCGTAGAGCTACAGGGAGAGTTGTCTGCATTGTCCATGGCTTTGCAGAACTCCCTTTACTGAGCAAGCATAAAGCTCACCAGGACAAGCTTTGCTCTTTAAGCCACCAGTGCCTCAAAACGTGTCGGCTCTATTAATTTCAAAATTTTTATTCTATGATAAATCACTGGCAAGGAATATTAAATAGCTGGTAATGACGATACAGGTTTTCGGAAATAAAAATCAACCAGACTTTACAGTCAACAGTATGCTCGACCAGCCAGGGAGTCCAAAGTTACTATGCTACAAAGTTACAACCAGTTTTATCCTCTACTCAAGTTTCATCATATCATGTTAACATTGTTATTAGGCTATCAAGCATGCATTCACTAAAATAAAACGAAACAATGATGCATTTCTACAATATTAGCTTATGATAGCATGAAGCTATTAACTCTAGTTTCGTCACGAATGCTGTTGCAAAATTTACTTCATGTTATTTAATGGATTGTTTACTGACCTTGTCTCTCTTCATTCGTGTAATGTCGTCTTTCGGAACTTCTCTAGAAATTAAGAACCTCTCCAAATCGTCCTCCATAGTTGTAGCTGACACATTTTATCCTTTTCACTTAGTTTGCGCCTCCGCTGTTCTGTCTTTTACTTCCGGTTTGCCGACGTAGCACTGTTGTGTGTCTGTTTTACTTCCGGTTCGCCGACGTAGGAAAACCTTTTCTTTTATTCTTTTCAAATGTCTCTCACTAATGTCAAATCCATGTCTGCAGCCAAGTACGGATTTAATATCTTTAAATGTCAGGCCAATACTAAAATAGAAATCAATAAACCTCTCCCATGGATGACGTGTTTGAGCCTCCATTGTTTTGTGTCTGTTTACTTCTTCTTCTTCTTCTATTTAATGGCGGTTGGCAAACAACCATGTGGTGCATTACCGCCACCAACCAGTAAGGAGGCCATCTGTTTTATTTCCGGTTCGGTGACGTAGGAAAACCTTTTGCGAGATCTCGCAATAGTTGTTGCGAGATCTCGCAATAACTATTGCGAGATCTCGCAAAACTATTGCGAGATCTCGCAATAGTTTTTTTTTCCCTCCATGTCCCTTTAGGGGCTCCGTACGATAAGGCCCTGGGCTGATTGACAGAACACCTGGACCCAGTGGGTGAGCCGTTAGCCGAAGCAACAGAAAGGATTATAAAACTCCTTTAAAAGGTAAAACCAAACATGAATGTGGCAAAAGCAGGCTGTTTGTCCTCAGTCAGCTCAGTCCAACATTTGGAGCAGGTTCAGTGCATTTTATGATGAAAGGGGAACCATGTAGGCAGACCAAGGAAGACATCAAAGGATCATAAAGCATTACGTCTGAATACAGAAAAGGTTCAAGGAGAGAATGAAAAAGGCAAAAATGCAGAAACCGGACTCAGTGTTTGTGAGAAATCGGCTCCAAACCAGCTGAACAGATCTAAACTGGCTGGGGAGGGGCAACCATGGATGGTGAATGGTGAAGCAATCAGTGCAGAGCTCAGTCCATCTGTACATTTAAGGTGTATAATGAAAAGAACTGGAGCTGGATAAGCCTCCGACCATGGACAGAGGCATATCTGATGGACAGGATTGTGTCCATCTGATATGCCTCGGCACATTTGAGCTGTCAGAAAAGCCAGAGGAGCTGCAGAAGAAAGAACTTCCTGTGATGTTGTTTGGTTCACTGTTTTTAAAAACATCATAAATGTTTCCTCTGCTTGATCCAAGACACGGCATCCCTTAATTAGAACAATGTACAATGGAACAAAGTATGCTTTACGAAGCCAGGATGTGCGGCTGTTCGGTGTCCCGAGGGGCCACACATTGTGATCCACACTAATCAGAACAAGGAGCCACTTTGCACCAAAAAAACTGTTTTTTTTAGGATGGGAAGTAGCTCGATGATTCTAATTTTTATGCATAAGAAGAAGAATTTTAAATTCTATTCAGGATGTAACAATAAACCAGTAAAGAGAAGGTAAAATTACTGAAACACGTTATCTCCATTTAATTTGTATTTTGGTTCTGAAGACCTTTGGCTGAGCCTTTTAGACGTTCTGTTTAATAAAGATCTACAGTATTTCATTTCAGAGGAAACCAGTGCATAACCTAGGTTCAATATGTCTGCCAGGGACTGGATTTCATTAGTATTAACGTGTCATCCACTGGTGTATTTCTTTTTTTTTTTTTTTACTCTAACAAATGAAAACAGACAGCTGGGTAATGAAGTATGGATTTCAACTGCAGGATTTCAGAAAATCTGTTCTGTATGCAAGTGGGGGAATGACATCACAAGAGGCACATGAGTGGAGCTGGCAGAAGTTAACACCATGGCAGGTAAGCACCTTATCACAGATTTCAACATATATCCTATACACACTTATATACTTATAGATAGATAGATAGATAGATAGATAGATAGATAGATAGATAGATAGATAGATAGATAGATAGATAGATAGATAGATAGATAGATAGAGCTATATATATCCTTGCATTTCAGTTTCAGGATTTCTGACAATACGTGTTTGAGCAACATATAGTTGAGATTGACTAAATGAACATGAAGGGGAAGCAAACCCTGATTATTACTCTACACAACATTTGTGAAATTTCCCACTGTGGCGATTTCCCCTAAGCAGCATCTAACTTTCTATTTTTGCCTCAGTGGACTTTTGCATGGTCGTGTCGAGCTGCATTAACTGATTTCTGCTGGTGTTTGACCTTGATTATAGGCAAAATCCTTTATGGCCTACATTAAAAATCTGACCAAACAAACAAGAGTTCATTTAGCAGCCTGAAGCTCCTCTGAATAATCTATGGAGTGCAGTGCCCTCATGTGGCCAGCCCTATGAATTACACCAAGGTAAAGTTCTGGCTTCTGTGCAACGTGTGGAGAACGTGCATATACACGTGTTGAACAAACACACACATCCTTGTTTTAAATACTTACTGAGAAACTTGCTTTGCCTTCCATTGAATTCCATTAATTTCCAACCCTATTAATAGCCCTAAACCTAATTAACATCTTAGTCCTAAACCCACCCTAACCACAAAGAATTGAGGACCTTTTTCATTGGTCCTCAGTTTGGTGGTAAAATACGAAAAGTATGTTCTCACTCATCTGCAAGTACAAGTACACAGACACACAAACTAATAAACACATTTTTATTTTAACATTTTACATTGAAAGTGATGCACTGTGGAAAATCAAAACAAACCTTATAAAAACATTGAGAGGTAAAATATTGGGGTGCACATACTGTATTAATGGACTAAATCAAACTTTCTACTAGTTTATACAAATCTGAGTTTTGGAAGCGAGAGAAATTTTCAGAAGAATGATTCTGTTGAAGTAACGTGAAGGTGGAATATATTTCAGTCAAAGTGCAGCACGGTGGTTAAAACCATGTTGTCCATCAAGTTATTTTGACTAGCAAATGTCATCTTTGCCCATTTAACACCATTGATCCTCTATGTGCAAACTGATCACTCCTGATGCACATCTAGCCGTTTAGTGTTGCAGATTGAGACATAACCATGAAACCAAAACACACTAAGTATGCGAAAGAAGCTAAAACTGGACTACCCTGGAGGAAAACCTGTTAGAGGCTGCAAGACTTCAATGGGTTCCCCTTGCAGTAGGACAACAACCCTAAACATACAGAAAGAGCTACAATGGAATGGTTTAGATCAAAGAACATTCATGTGTTAGAACGGCCTAGTCAAAGTCCAGGCCTAAATGCTATTGATCATCTTTGGTAAGACTTAAAAACCAATGTAGCAGTTGCTTTCCACCCCACCTTACTTAGACGAGCTATTTTGCAAAGAAGAATGGGAGAAAATGTCGTTCTGTAGATGTGCAACGCTGAAAGAGAAACACCCCAATACATCTGGACTGCAGCGAAAGGTGGTTCTACAAAGAATGCACAACTTTAGGTCGATCTATCACATAAACACCAGCGAAATGCACTGATGTTTGTGGCTGTAATATGACAAAATCTGAAAAGGTTTAAGCGAATGACTCATTTTGTAAGATCTGTATAATATTTCTACAACAATAGCAAAACAAGATAATTTGAGGAGGAATGTCAGAACTACGTATCTGTAAGGAGGAAAGGATGCACTTAAGAGCAGCTGCTGTCAGTGTTGACGCAAAGGAACAAAATCTACATCTTTCCCTCTTTTTCTCCTCCAGCAGAGTTAAACCTGATCTGACAAGAGGTAGGTTGAAGCTGAAATCTATATAAAAGAAATGATCCTGACTGGTGAAATAACCCTTTAAAAATATCTAGAAATGTGATTTGGCTGTTCCTCAAGGCAAGTTTCTCCGAGCAAACATCTAAATCTATCGTCACACGTGAATCAACTTTTACAAATGCGTGTGGGGATAGATAGGACTTGTCAACGTCTTCTGTTTTAATCTGAACGTAACGGAGACTGTCCGTCCCTCCTGTGTGGCGGCCCAATTACAGAATATTTACAGCACTGGTGGTTCTAAATGTTTTCCTTCCTCGGTATCAACAGATTGAGCACCCGTTCAGTTCCAGTGCCTTGCAAAAGTTACCCTTAGAACTTTTCTCCACTTTGTAACAAAACGAGCACAACCTCTCAGCGTATTTTATTTGCATAAACTCAAATGGGTACATCGCTGTGAAGGGGAAGGAAAACGGTGCACGGCTTCCAGATGTTTAATAAATGAAAATCTGAAAACTGTGGTGTGCATTTGCATTCAGCGCCATTTAGTCTGGCTTTCACCGTGATAAGTGTTGTAAGAGGTAAGACGTCCTGTTGCAGTTTACCCCAAGCCACGCAGGGGGACACAGCAAACATGTGGGGTGGGAAAAAAACATGTTCTGACCAAATGAAATTGAAATTAAACTTCTTGGCTTACATGCAAAACACTATGAGTGGAGGAAAACTAACACAACAACATGGTGCAGGCAGTATCATGCTGAGGGGATGCTTGTCTTCAGAGCTGATGGATCAATATATGAAGAAAACCTGTTAGAGGCTTCACATTCCCACAGGAAAAAGACAGAAACCTACCCCCATAGCTACAATGAAGTAACATATGCCCTTAAAGACTTCCCGCTTTGTATTTGTCAGAATCTTTTAACTCATGTTTCTTTTGCCTTCCACTTTGAAAATGATTCACTACTTTTTGCAGGTCTATCACGTAAATTCCCATTAAAATTCACTCAAGTTAGTGGCTGTAATATGATCAAAATCCAGAAAGGTTCACAGTTGTCAATGCTTTTGCAAGGCACTGTTTGTGCAGGTCCGGTAAACAGTGAGATGCACTTGTTCAAACTCTCTGACAGAAGCAGCAAAAGGTCATCGCTGGTGCTGGGGAGCCCGTCAAGTGTCCTGTTACCCAGTAACCCAAGTCTGTTGTGTCACAGCGAACGCGTCTGAAACCCAGCCGGGCCTAAGTCCCCAGGGGCAGCCACTGTCCGAGTCCTTCCAGGAAGCCCCGCACGTTCGAGACGTAGAAGTCGACGTTCTGAGCGAAGTCGGTGCAGATGTTGGAGTAAGTGTCCACCAGAGTGCAGTAGAGCGCGGTCCCGCCAATGCTGATCACCACAGTGGCCAGGCACAGCAGCAGCAGGATAAGACAGGAATCCCCTCCAACCTCATCTACAAAGAAAACAACTGTTAGAGACAAAGGGATCTGAGACCGAGCCTTTTCGGTTTGTTGCACTGCACCTTGGTCTATGCCGTCCTCTGGCTCGCTGAAGCGAACTTTGCGTTTGCCGCTCTGTTTATCGGCACTGTCGCTCGGGGGAGGAAGCCCGTCAAGGGAGGCTCGCCTCCTCTTCAGAATGGAGACCAGACCATCCGGGGAGGAGCTCTAAAGGACACAGTGTGAACGTTTACTTGTCTTCATTTTTATTCCTAAACTGGGTGTTGCAGTCAATATAGGTCAGCAAAGATCACAAGTAAAGCTTTAAATTAGGCCTGTTACAGTAAAAGGCCTTTTATCCCAAGACGTCCTAAATAGCGCAAACCATCCGCTCCACAGATGTATACCCACCGCTGAAACCGGGCCATCTGTCAGGCTTTCAGCCTCCATTTGCTGCAATAATGTCTGTGCCGGTTAAGCCGTAAGGACAGTGTGTCAGCTGCAGAGAGTGATCGGCAGGCTCAGTCGACAGGCGTTTTATAAGGGTGTGATATGTGACCTTTGGAAGACGTCCTGAACACAAACAACTTGGACCGAGACGAAGACAGCCCAAAGCCAAGAGCGAAACCTGAAGGGAAGCTTATCATACACACCATAAATCCATCTTCTTAATAACCGGCCCAAGTCTGATCGGAGCCCTCCCTTCATGGGAGCTTTTATTATCTGACCAAGGTGTGGTGTTTGGAAGAGGAGAAGCCAAGGCCCAGCTAAATGTTAGAAATGACAGATAAATCCAAGCCCTGCCGATCCTTAAAGAGACATTACAGGGTTCTCCAAAGCGGCGGGAGTTGTAAGGATGGGTCGCCACATGGTATTAATCAGGACATAATAAAGTCATCTGGTCTTTGCCGGGTCCTAGAACGATTTTACAGTCTTTGGCTAGGTAACGGACCGCTGCATGTTTGACAAAGCCAGACAGCCTATCCAGCGCAGACGCCTTATTGCTGCTGTCAAGCACGGCGGGGGTAGGCTGATGATTTGGAAGTGTTTTGCAGCTGGGTAAGTTACAGTCGGTGAGCCGACCAGAGCTGACCACGGACTCCTCCGTGTGTCAAAGCGTTCTAGAGTCAAATGCGAAGTAGGCAAGGCTGCTTCCTATCGCCTCCAACCTGCTCTGAGCTACGCAACCGCCGTGATCTTAAACCATCAGCGTGAGCCTCTCAGGCTGCGTCACACGCAGAGCTGGGAAGTAACTGGTGCCGTTTACTGGAGTAACGTTTTGAAGAAAAAGGAGTGGTTCTCCTTCACTGAATAAACAAACATGTTTTATGTGCACATTTCACATTTCCAAGTTGTGTTTTTTCACAAGACAGGCAAAGAACACACATATGTGTTCTTTGCCTGTCTTGTCCAAAATTTGTTATCTTGTAATGATAGTTTTTCATTTTTACTTATTTTATTCTTTAAAATACCTTACTTTATATTTTCATCACTCTAGCTAAATAATTTTAGCGAATTAAATCCGATGCTGGGACCAAACAGCTACTCAGTACTTGAGTAGCCTTTTAAGCAAACTTTTCCACTCCTACTCGAGGATTTATCTTAGACGACTACTTTTTACTTCCACTCGAGTAAAAACATAGTGAAGTCTTACTTGAGTACAATTTTTGGCTATTCTAACCAGCCCAGGTCACATGTGTTGGCGTAGCTCTGATTTCAGCTCAGTGCAGAACCACTCCCCTCAGCTCAGCGTCTGAGCCAGCGTTGGCTCAGGCACCGCCGCTGTCATCTAGCGTGTTGTGCAGCGAGAGGTCACAGCAGCGATCTCAGCCGGACGGGCTCAGGCTGAGGATGAGCTCACCAGAGCCGGGGAAATCACTCATGGGAGTGTGCAGGGCAATAAAAGCGCAGGCCAAGATGGAGGACTGGTTGCAGTAAAATGCAGTTGACCGGCAAACAGAAAAAGGACGAGATGCACAGCTATGCAGAAGCTGATCCATGGGAGGAAAAGAGAGACGAAAAAGGGTGTGAGTCAGTGGATGGTTACGTTTGGAACGTCTAGCTCAAATTTAGGTCAGCGTATTGTGCTTCCTCTTGATAAAACACATCTACAGTCCACATAGGAAGCTGCAGCATTACTCAGCAGGTGTAGCAGGTGACAGAACGAGCTCTTACCCCCTCCGTGTTGGAGAGTTTAGCCAGGTCTTTGTCCGAGGCCTGCGCTACTCCTGCCGGCCACTCCACCTTCACCTCCTCTTCCTCCGGTGTGTCCTCACCGTGCACCGCTTGCTCCCCCGCGTCTACTTCCTGCCCTTCCTCGAACGCCTCTTCCCCCTCGTCCCGCCGCTCTTCCTCTTCCTCCATGGGTGGTGAGGAAAACTCGGACTGGGAGGTCACGCTCTTTTCTCTCTCTGCAGCACCTTGTTCGGTCTCTGGCTTGTCGGCTAGAGAGGGAGAGAAAAGGGGGATCAACGTGAACATTTACAAAAACGTTTAATAAAAACAGCATTATGCAATGAAACACAGCTAAAATGTACAAATAAAATTTTTCCCCTCACTGTCTGAAACTAAATCAGACTAAATTGTTCCTATTTTAGAGACTGAGACCAAAGATCTAAGGACGAGAATTGTGGGTCTTAACAAGTCTGAATCATCACTGGGGTACAGTTTCCAGGTACCTGAAGGTGCCACGATCATCTGTCCAAACAACTATAAGAACCATGGAAATGTTCAGCCATCTTTTGCCTGAGGACACCATGTAAAGTACGAGAGTAGCAGCATCATGTCGCGTGGGTGTTTTGCTGTAGGAGGGACTGGTGCACTTCCCAAAACAGATGACATCATGAAGAACGAACATTGTGCTGAAACATCGGTTAGGATGTTAAAGCTTGGAAACAAAAGGTTGGGCCTTCCAAATGGACAATGACCCTTAGCATGCTGGTAATTTGTTACAAAGCAGCTTAAGGGCGACAAAGTCAATGTTTTGGAGTGACCATCACAATGGTTTGATATCGGTCCACAGAGAATGTGTGGCCAGAGCTAAAGAAGTGTGTGTGAGCCACGTGTCCTACAATCCTGACTTGGTTCCACCAGTTCTCTTAGGAAAAATGGGCCAAAATTCCAGCAAATGTGCTCATGATATATTTTTGTTTTTAGGTCTTAATTAATCAGTTTTTTTGTCAGGTTTTAAATGAGGACTCCAAGTGTGATCGAACTGGTTCTCATCTGCTCTTGAATGGGTTCAGATCCGGGTTATGATGTGTTGCTTTCTGGGATCCTTTACCCTACTTTGTGTTGTCAGACAACTAAATATTCACATAGAGCCCGGGTGGTCTTCTCTTCTAAATTACTGAAATATTTGAAAACTGTTTTCATGTTTACTCAGGTTCATTTTGTCTGCTTTTAAAATCTATTTAACGATCTGAACAACTTCAGCATGATTAAAAAAAACTAAAAACAGATGAAATCTGAGAGAGGACAAAGACTTCTTATTCACACTGTTTGTGAGCTGAACTGAATGATTTTCGACGTTCCTGCAAGAAGAAACTGAACCAAGCATGACTCCAGCTTTCAACAACACACTCACCAGAACAATAGAATAATTTAAAAACGACATCCACATCTCCATTACTTTCTGCGCTGTCCAAGACTCTGACGTCTGGTTTAACTTTTGGTTCTTTTGGCTCTGCTCCTTGATGTTCTCACCCACTCATAGCTATTGCAGTGGGGCTAATGTTGTGCCTGTCGCCGTGTTCTTACCTTTATCGAGACAAGGCTGCAGAGTATCCGTGCTGCCCTGAGGGTCTTTGAGTGCTGCGTTCAGGTTTGTCTGCTTTAGAAACATGGGTTAGAAATCCATCCCACAAGGACCAAAAAAAAAAAAAAAAGCCCTAACTTCATCACCAAGGATGCTTTTCATGTCTGACCTGGTCCAGGTTGAGGGATGGTCTGAGCGAAGCCAAAGATGAACAGAAACAGAGCAGAGAAACAAGAAATGTGGGACAAAGAGATGAGAGTTAGATTGGCCAGTCAGACTCAACAGCTTGTTATTGAACTTGTGAAATACCAAACAAGACTGCATCTGTTCCTGTGCTAAATCAAATCCACCTGCAGCAGACAACAGGAAAGCCCGGTGGAGCAGCAACAGCATTCAGAAGGCAGACCTACAGAGTCAGTCTGAGTCCAGCGGAAATGAACAGACTGCAGGCATATTTCTGCCCTGCCCAGTGGGGCTCTCGCTGCAGGCCATGTGGCTCTTTGCTCAGGGAGTCACCTTGATGGAGGCGGCACAGGAGATCATTTGGGGGGAAAAAGTGCTTTGTGGCATTTTCAGGCGGGAGAGTTTAGGCACAGCTGGACCTGGGGAATATGTTTTTTTTATATTTTAACTTTCAGATCAGCAGATCTTCACTGGGACTATTTTGATGAGTGAAAACAGGCAATGCAATAAATCAGAAAATCTCACAGACATCCTGAAAAACAAGCTGTTTAAGTTTTTATTCAGAGGACCCAGTACCTTTCTTTTACTAACTTTGGGTACCTTTAAATTTTTTTCCAAAGGCACTTATACACCCTAACCTCATCAGGCCAGACAGGAGCAAGCAGAGCTTCAACATAATACCAGTGGCGAGTCTGGAGGAGCTGCAGATATCCACTGCTCAGGTGAGACAAACTGCTGACAATTATTAGTTGTGCAGTCCACAGATTTGCATTCATGGATGCGAGGCGAGAAGCGCTGTCTTTGAGAGTAAACCCCTTTGCAGTTTTGCACAGGCCATGAAGGCGACATGGTAAACAGGTGGAAGAAGGTTGTTTGGTCAGATAGGACCATAATTAAACTTTTTGGTTTCTAAATGATGCCATGAGTGCCAAAAAATGAACACCTCCCCCGGGAACAATGGTCCCAATGTTAAAACATTTGGTTGTTTCATCATGCTGTGGAAATGGGACAGTGAGCGTAGTCAGAGTACTGGGAAGAACATTCCACAGTCTACGCATTGTAACAAAATATTTCTGTATCCTACAGCTTGCTAACGATGCCGATGTTTGTATCTGATTCGAGATTCCTATGACTCTAGGTATTTCATAAAAAGGATTATTCCATCTTGACTGCATTTGATGAGCTGTAGTAGAAAATCTAAAACACTTCACTGTTTGCACTTGAACAGATTTATTCAATGAACAGAGATTCTTTGAAACACATTTTAGTATTTTTTAAAGCTTTATAAAAAGAGAGCATTTTCTATGTTTTTTTTTTGTTTTGATTTTTTGCATAACCACCTGCATGACCACCTTAAAATTAGACAAGCATTAACAGCACAGCGCGATGACTGAAACCTGGACTAAATTATTCTGCAGTCATACCAGACTCTGTGAAACACAGCACCATTTTCCATTTCCTATTTTTAACCATGAGTGCATTTTTTTATGCTTACAAAATCCTCGCGCACTTGCTCTTCAAGTGTTCCAGGGACGTGCAGGGGGGGGGGGGGGGGGGGGGGTTGGATGCGGAGGGGTCTTGAGCACCTGCCACTTAGATCTACCGTGCCACGGTAACCGTGGTCAGTCACATGATCCACATAACGTGCCCTCCCTCTGCCCTACTTTTCCTCTCGCAGCTCGCGCTGCCTCCTTCTGCCCGGTCTGTCCTGCCCCTTTAAATCTGCAGCACACGTGACTGTGCTCTGTGCTGTTTAACTCCACTGTCATTGGTTATAGACCAGTTCACGCGTGACGTCACAAGCTACATCCGCGCTACATCCAGGTCCCGCTGGTAGGCAAAAACAGTACTGTTCTCGTCTACTACCATGACAAAACGGGTGAATTAGAGCGTGCTTTTAGTTCGTTTATTTTTGGGATCTAAACAATGTCTACGACTTGTTGTGCTCCCGGTTGCACACAGAGGCATTCCAAATCGTCGGATGTACGTTTCTTTCGTTTACCGAAGGACGAAGAAAGAAGAAAGAAATGGATAATTTCAATGAAACGGACGCAGGCAGACAATCCCAGTCGACTGTGGGATCCATCATACCACGACAGAATTTGCAGTCTGCACTTCATCTCCGGTAAATACAACTTAATTTTGCACTGGTCATTGTTCTACTTAAATAATTATATACATAAAAAATTAGGATATATACAGTACTTAAGTAAACGTTCGTTTCGTAATAATATACGTACATGTACAATGTATGCAAACCCGCTGGCATGAGTCTGCGAAAAGGATTAATAATATAAAAACACCAAAATAATCCTTTGTGAACAATGTTTTTTTTAACCTACCGGTGGCGGTTAGGTTTGGTGAGGCACTGTCTGTGTCTGCTTTAAATTCCGCCTTCCCTCTTTCTGAATGGCTGTTTTCTAGTGCGTGCTTGCATGGAGCGCGAGAGGTTTAAGTTTTGATTCATACTGGGATACTGCGGTTACCAAAATTATTACTAGGCTACGAAACTAGTCCCATTTAAGAAACTAAATGTTATCAGCACTAAAATAGGTGAAAGCTGCTGAGTGCAGTTCTGTAAATAAGCAGGAGAGAGTTTGATTTGTGGAACTTGAGAAATGTAAGTAACCAACGTTAGCATCTCAAAATAGCATCTAATTCTGAAGTATAATGCATTTATCAACAAAAACCTAATCTCTTTTATAAAACTAAGTATTCTGTGCCAGGCAGGAGTTCTGAAGACTGCTGGAAAGATGGAAAAGCAAGGACTGTAGGCTGTTAAAAATTCAGATTCTTAGCCACAGCTGCCTGAAAGAGAAAAGGTGAGGGTTTCTTTTACCAATATTTCGTTGTCATTATTGCTTAATTTTTTGTTGACCCTTTGATGCAGTTCAGGTATAAATTGCAGGTGTTATTTCTTTTACATAATATACAGCACAACAACACTAGATGCTGCCTAAACAACTGCTATATTTTGTTTAGACTTTTGCTTATTTATAATAGCGGAACTAGGATTCCACAAAATTATAGTGCTATTTATTTCACTATTTCTACTTCTAGAATTAGAATTACGACAAATACAACCGAGGAACACCATTTACATTGTTTTTATTGTACAAAGGTTTTCACACTGTCCATTAGTAAATTAGTACAAACCAGGGGCGGAGTTAGACATTCTCATCACCAGGGGCTTAGCCCATAAAATATTACTTCATTACGAGGGTAAGTTGGTACACCAAAAAAGTAAAAATCATTTAATCTGTTGATGCGGTTGTAAAATTTATTTAATATAGGCCTTTACATATCTTAAAATTTAATCTGCTGTTCTTTAATAGTCTTACTAGTATATACCAATAGTATATTAATATGTTCTCATTTCAATGATGAAATGGAAAACCATTCATGTAACAATTCAGTCTTGGTGTCACCAATCTTACTCAAAGTACAGTATTGAGCCCTCCATGCTCCTTATGTATTAAGATTTACTGCACTCCGGCTTCCTCCCACAGTCCAAAAACATGACTGTTAGGTTAATTGGTCTCTCTAAATTCTCCTTAGGTGTGAGTGTGTGCGTCAATGGTTGTTTGTCCTGTCTGTCTATGTGTTGCCCTGCGACAGACTGGCGACCTGTCCAGGGTGTACCACGCCTCTCGCCCAGTGAACGCTTGAGATAGGCACCAGCACCCCCCGCGACCCCATGAGCGATTAAGCGGGTCAGAAAATTGATGGATGGATGGATGGATGTACATTTAAACATTGACAACTCACTATTGTAAGGGAAATAATTAGTTGTGTGAGAGGATGTAGGTAAGGAGAAGCTGTTATCTACACTTCAGAGGTATGATGTAAAAAATGTGTTTGGAATGTTAAGATAAATTACATGAAATGTAATTACATTTGTTGAAGTTTGAATTTAATATTTGTAATGCTGTCAGTGTCAGTGACACTTCTACTTCCAGTGCAGAGTAAATACAAGACATTTATTTGCAGTCCCTTGAATGTATAATTTTGCTGTGTTTTATGATACAGACAGAGTATCTTAGATTAAAAAAATAATCGTGGGGTTTATCTCTGCACATTTCTATATCTTCAAAAGAAAATACAGGATATATCTAGACAACAGACATATTTTGAATATATTTGGTTTAATAGGCACGTATTTACCATCTGTTTCTGTTGCTGGTGAGTTCAAATGCAAACTTTTGCAAAGTGGGAAAAAAGTCAAAATTCGATATTCATCAGATCGGGAGCTGCTTTATAATTTATAATAATAACAGAACTTTTATTGATCTAACAATGGAGAAATTCACTTCTGCATCTTTACCCATTCCCTCGGGGAGCAGTGGGCTGCCACTGTGCGGCACCAGGGGAGCAATCAGGGGTTAAGGGTCTTGCTCAGGGACCCAGAGTGGTAGTCTGTGGGAGTTGAACTCAGAACCTTTGGGACCGAAGCTCAATGCTCTAACCACTAGGCCACCAGATTAACAAAAAGCATCTAGTGTGTGTCGTGCTTATAAATTTGTATAAATGTAGCAAGAAATACTGCTTTTCTCTTTAGACAGAAGAGACGCGTCCTGACGCTCAAGTCAAGCATAAAGAAATAGGAGCATGCATATTGCGTAGGACCAATGATGTCAGACCAATGAAATGTCCCTAGGGTTAAAGTTCAAATCAAAGTTCAAATCAAACATGATTCCATGTTACATTCTTTATAGTATGGGTTGGTACATTTCAGCCGGTTGTATAGCAAGGTATGTTTCTGTATCGTGTTTTAAATCCGTGCCCCATGTGCCCTCTTTTAACTTTGAGCACCTGCCCCTCCAGCGGTCTCTGCACGGCCCTGAAGTGTTCCCTACGTGATATGGACACGTAGGGAACTAAGATAGCAGACGATAAAGAAGTATTGCTCCTAAACGTTTCCTGGTTGGCAGTAATCAGTATAAACTGGATGAATGCTGAAGGCATCTGAGGGACATCCTTCAGATACTGTTTCTGTTATAGATAGACGAGCAGAAGGGAAAACTCCACATCACGTTTACCTGTGGTGTGTCCTGCAGATGTGGCTCAGCTTCTCAATGTGTTTCTGACTGATGCTGATGCGGTCTGTGTCGGGAGGCATCGTACTCTCAGTGTCCTTCTTCTCATTAAACTCACTCTCTGAAGACACAGGTGCAAATAATAAACAACTTAATACTTCTCTGTATGTCAATTTGATGTTTTACTCATATGCTTTTTAAGCACAAATTACACTTTGGTAAACAGCAGATGCATGCAGTTACCCCATTTCTCCTGCAGGGCTGCGAGGTTGGACAGCAGACGTTCATGGTAGAGCTTCTCCAGCTGTAGGAACTGAATGGCCCACTGGTCTGACAGCATTGCCGGTTAAAGAAACACCTCTACTACATACGTACACAGGCACTAACGTTATCAGTGGAGACATTGACAGTCAACTACACTCCGTCTTTATTTTCTGGAGGTTTATCTACACTGATATTAAAACTGGCCTATACACACAGGATGATAATAGAAACAACACATAAGAATAAAACCCAAAGCAAGTGGCGCCAAAATGATTTTGATGGCGCTGCAACTCGTCAAATACATTCACCGATCCACTTAGCAGCCTTCAAAACTGTTTTAATTCTTCACATGAAAGTCATCTCTTTTGTTATTAATAGGTCTGGTTAAACAATATATAATTAATGATTACTACAGGGTAGTTGTGTTGCTTGTGAATCACCTAATGTCATACATCGTTTATCTAAAGCCTCCAGGCAACATAGACACCGGAAATTGTGACCCATTTGGCTTTCCATATACAGCGTGAGCCTGATCTTTATATACACTGCATTAAAAGGCACATATTCCTGATTGGCTCATGTTGACATTTTATCAATCTAACCTTTTCCTTTCCAACTGGCATTGCTAAAGTTATTTTCATTCGCTAAATAATAAGAGAGATGTATTTAATGTATTTATTTATAAGCTAACATTACTCTATCTTTAGACATTAACATTTATTCATATGTGTATAAATGAATACATAAAGGTATATATTATTGTTTATAGGAAAAAAGGGAAAGTTTGTGAGCTCCATTACATCTTTCCAATTGTGATGTAGAAAACACATTATATATAACTGCGTCCACCAGATTGCAGCTTAGTTCATCATAAAAGCATGTATTGTCCCACCCCTGTCACTTTGATAAACCCTGTTCTACTTTCAGTTTGCATTTTATTTTTCATGACAAGTGAAATGCAAATAAAAGGAGGAATGAGACTGAGATGGCGTTTCATCAAAGAGGTGTAATGGGGACTGTGGAATACACAGAGGAGACGCTTTGGTAAAAAAGTTCCTTTAGGTAAAATAGGCCCTTGATATTGTCTGATAAAGCAACTTTTATCCCCGTTTCTCCCCCGACGGTCTGCACCGCATCTTTGACGTGTTGTTGTCTCCCTGTGATTCACGAATTCTCTCTACCTCTTTTCCTCCCCTCGCGCACAAACACATAAACACGACACCGTGTTGCAGCGAAAACAGGCTGTTGCCACAGCAACGGCACAAAGAGCACCAGGGAAAACTATAACTGCAATCCTCGGGGCATTAAGCCAAAGTATGGGGAAACACCCAGTGCCTGCGAGGCAAGTGAGTAGATGAAAAATAAATAAGAATGAAAAAGATATGGCTGAAAAGAGACAGAAACAATGACAGGAGCAGTTCTGTTGGCCTACAGGTCCTCTGATGTCCTATATTTAAGGATTCATTGTTCCTCACATCAGGACGGGCCCTGAGATTATTAAAAACAACAAGAACCAGCGAATCTGCTCCGCTCAGCGACCCTTACACAGAGTAAATCCCCCTTCAGCCAAATGAGATCGAAGCATTTCATTCCACACAGTTGATGTCTCACTATCTCACATCAGCTCATATGCCAGTGGGCTCAGTCACGATTCAGCTGAAAGAAAGACGGTGAACGACGGCAAATGTCACAGTGCGTTGTGCTGACATATGAGGTCATTGTGCAGTTTAAAGGATACAGTCCTGCTTCAGTGAGTAGGTCTCCGCAACCTTAAATCAAAAAAAAAAAAAAGAGAAAAAGATCATTGTTCAAACACAAGTTACAGCATTATTACTCACGGTGGTATTACTCTGGTAGAGGAAATGTCAGGCGACGGAATGCTTATTAGGCATGGAAGTGTAAGCTGACACCAAACAGCGATTTTGTTAGCCCTGTGTTAGGATTTGCTACGACACTCGCGGTTTTTTTTTGTTTGAAATTCGCCTAATCCTTTTAAAGATGCCGATCAAATAGCTGCAAAGCAGAGCATGCAGGCAACCTGTGAGACACCGAGTCACATGAATCTGCTTATGGGGCGCATTAAAATCTCTTTCTAAGCTCTCCACCCCCTCCAAATACCTCTACCTTTATCCACATGACCAGCTCTCTACTCTAAAACACGCCAGAGAGCCGAGCCGTGGTTGGCCTGAACCTCTTGCAACTTTTTAAAGTAATAATTAAATCTATTACTATTTAGAGCCTAAATAATGCATGTTTAAGAGAGGAAAACTGACTCAACATTTTACAGAATTTAACATATTAATGGTTGTGTCCCTGGCTGCCTTTCAGGCCAAATCTGTAAAAGATGGATTTTCTCATCAGCCTTGAAGAAACGTCACCCTCCGCAAATCATAACATAACATCATAACTGTTTGACACTTACAAAAAGAGCGTTCAGCAGGTAAAATGTTAAGTATTTTGCTGCTGGAAGAGATCAAACGTATTACGTAATAGTCTGAAAAAACTATAAAAAAAAAAAACCTAAGTCAATTGTTCCTTAGTTTTGCAAAGCTGTTCGTATCCCTCAAAATGTTTCATATTGTTGGTAGAACCACAATAATCAATGCATTTTATATCTGGATTGAAGGAGATAATTTAACACAAAGTAGAAATATGCACGGGTTTCAACTGTTTTTCGCGTACAAATCTGTAGAGTGTGGAGTGCATTTGTAATCAGCCCCTTCATTCGGGTTCTTGTAAGTGTAATCCATCACAGTAAATTCCCTATAGACGTCTCCTAACTACTGAATAAAGTCCATTTATTCCCAGCATGAATCCAGCTGTTCTCCGAAGGCTTCAGAGGTTATTTAGAGAACAACTAGGATAATCAATCAGACCTATGATATCTCTGGAGGAGCGACAGAAATCTGACGCTCAGGTGGCAGAATCTGTCAACACAACAATTACTAGTTGTGGACGTTATGGAAGCACAGCAAAAAGAAACTGCTAAAGGCTCTAAGAAGTTTGGTTCAAGCCATGTAAGGGATACGTATCACGTGTGGAAAAATGTGCTCTGGTCAGATGAGGCCAAAAACCTTTTGGCCAACGTGCAAACGTTATTTTTTGAGGGAAAAACAAACACTATACATCACCCTGAACCCCATCCTGACTGTGAAACGTGGGGCTGGCAGCATGATGCTGAGTAGATGCCTTTTTCAACGGGAAGATGGCCAGGATTAATGGAGGGGGGATGGAGATAAATGCAGGACAATCATAGAAGAAGACCTATTTGAGGCAGAAAAGGGCAGAGAACAGTGACCCAAAACATCCAGCCAGGGCTACAATGAAGGGCTTCAGATCAAAGCATGTTCTTTTATCAGAACGGCCCAGTCAACGTCCAGACATCAATCCAACTGGGAATCTATGGCAAAACTTAGGAAAATGATCTTTACCGACTCTCTCCCTCCAATCTGAGTGAGTTTGACAGATTTGGCACAGAGGAACTTCAGCCTCAAGGTGTGCAAAGCAGGCAGAAACATCCCCTAAACGAAAAGTGCTTCTACCGAGTATTGACTCAAGTGACCTGACTAAAAATTCTCACAACAATTTGGATTTTTCTTCGTTTGTAAAAACATTTGGATGCCCCGTGTCAGTTTCTTCTACTTTGCTATGATGCAGTTCTTTGCGTGTCGGTCTGTCCCATAAGTTCGCCTTGAGGTTCGCGGTTGTAACGCGACAAAATGTGAAAACGTTTCAGGGGTTGGAGGGAATACTTTTGTGAGGAGTTTTAATCTGTTTGGCTTTCCATTTCCTTCTTAGCCATGGTTTAAAAAGCCCAAATTTACAACATACGACGATGTAGATTCCTGTAGGTCTCATTCCCATTGCCTGTTAGGGGGTATCTACATTTAAACAAATTAATTCAGATGGTGAAATATTCTGCAGAGAAAAAGGCAACAGTGTTGCATGACTGACCAAATATATGTGGCTACACATATAGGCCGTGTCTGTCAGAGAAAGGAGAAAAGTGGGCCTACATGAACAGAAATCCCAAATACCGAGCAGTGAAGATTTCTTTTTTTCCACTTCTCACCGTGCTCCTGATTGTTAAAGCGACATGTCACAATAAATAGTTTTTGTTAAATGAGCCATGGCTCCCTATCTCTCATTAATTAAAGGAAAACAGCTCCCATTCTGCCCTCTGATTGCAGCAGTTGGCAGCAACACAAAGTAAACTGCAAGCTCGTCACCAGCGGTGACAAATTACTCATTTTGTGAGTGTGGGGAGGAAATTGAGGTCTAGACTGTATTACATGGGTACCATGAAACTGCTGGTTGTTTGCTGGGATTCTTCTCAACAAACAGTAGAGCTGGACCAATATGTTTTCAAAAGACGTTTTTTCAGAATAACTTTTTTAACCTGTATTATGTTTGCTGGGGCAAGCACTCAAAAGAGCTGAGGGTTTTAAGTCTGCATGCCTGCAGTGAAAAAAGTAGTCTGTATCAGATATTTTCTGTACTGCTTTTTTCTCGCATTAAAATGTTACTATCAGATAAGAATAATGTGAATAATTTTTTTTTTTAAGTGCATCAAAGCCAACGCGGCCATTTGTGAAATAGAAACTGTCCCCTCACACCTATTAACTGAGTGAACCATCATTGGTGGCGAAAATTGGCATTAAGTGTTTGTGATAACTGGCAGTGAATCTTTTACATCGCTGTGGATCCCACTCTTCCTTGCAGAATTGTTTTCATTTAGCCACAAGGGAGGGGTCTTCCAGCCTTTCTGAAGGTCAAGCCACAGCACTAAAGTCAAGACTTTGACAAGTTTACTCCAAAATACTCCTTTTCTAAGCAATTCAGAGTTGGACTTTTTTTTTTCTGCAGTCCTTACCCAAGAGAGCTTGAGCTAAAGATCACCCCCAGATGACTGAACAACCTCCTGGCTAAGAGCAAAATTCATGGGTCCGTCCAAATCCCAAATCTAAAGCAACAAATCCGTCCCTAACCATGATTCTACCACCACCATGTCTGGCTGCAGGTACAGTCTTTTATAGACACACTGTTTCAGTTTTATGCCAGGTGTATTGCGATGCACATCCTCCAATATATACTTCTTTTGTGTCACCAAAAAATGTTTTTTTTTTTGGCAGGACAAATGTGAGACTTTTATTTCTTTTTGGTCGGCCATTGTTTTAGCCTTGGATTTCTCCCATTGTCGCCCAGTTCCTTTATTATTCTTAAATCATGAACACTGAGTAAACTGGATAATAACTCTCTGTGGTTGACTGGAGTCACATGATGTCTTTCTTTCTGAGATCTTTTAGGCTAGATTATGCTGTCAGACATGTTTTATATAAAGGATTTCTTGATTCTGTAGCTCTGGCAGTAATGTGGGTTTCACTTGTGAAATTGAACTAAAGAAAGCTATTCAGTTAACTTACAAATTAACAAGGGACAGTGAAAAATGTTATATATGCAACTTTCTTTTTTATTATTTTTTGCAAATTAAATTAAATCATTATTTGAAAACTCCTTTTCTAATTTTAATATCTGTCTGATATTACAATGGAAATATTTACGTACTAAAAAAAGCAAAACACATTAGATCTATAAGATAGCAAGAGCCTTTCGATGCACGGCACATTTTCTCTACTGTCCTGGAAAAATTAATTTTCAGAGACAGATTATAAACATTGCTTTCATGTCCAATAAGCTCATTTAATACAAACCAACTCTGAGATGTGATGTATTCACCACAATAATAACATGGAAAAATCACATCTTGTGCATGACTAACAGAGACCAACACACACACACACACAGACACACACACAAAGCTTTTCTGTCAGGCTAAATAAAGCCACATTGTATTCCCTCTGGATTTGGAAGAATATGTTCCTCCCTGTTTTGTTTTTTTTTTGTTTCAAATGTTCAACCATGTGTGCACACACAGGACACGCACCTGGTGCAGGGAGTGCGGCAGGAGAGTGTAGTCCTCGTTTTCTCCAAGGGATTGCAGGGCCGCCAGCAGCTCTGGGCTGGTTCTCTGAGCTTCGTCTGAGGAGACGCCGCCTAGGAACAGGAGACAAAACGCTCGGATGTAAACCCTTTCCGTTTTAAAAGCTGATCTATCAACATTACACTCACCTAAATAAACTCCCAGATTAGTGGAAATCACATGAAAAGTGGTCTAACTGTATTGCAGTGATTACAATATCAGATCAAATGAATAAGTGAGTTGGCAGTAACAGCACACTGAGTCTTCATGGTCGTGGGGTGTGGCGCTCCCCTGGGGCTTGTTGCAATTTAGCTATGCCGACCTGCCGTCTCCTGTGGCAAATCCGTTTCAGTATAGTACAGAACGTTTCATTCTTTGAAGCACAGAAAATGACCCAGGGATTAGCATAAAGGCAGTATTTTACCTGTGGCACAGTTGATCGATGCTGCATCCTCTTTTTGAGTAATTTCCCCTTCAGGACCTCTCGGAGGAATGGAGTTTTTGTTCCCCATCCCGTGTGCCGCAGCCAGAGTTTCAAACTCCCAAGTTTCCTAAAGTTGCTGAGAGATCCTGCAGAGGGTCCGGGCAGGCCGTCTTCTTTTCAGCCCCCTTGGGGTAACATGAATTGTGCCGGGTTTATCGGCTCGCTTCCTCAGAGCAGAGATAAGGAAATTACTTCGAAGAGTTTACTCCGCTGCAAGGCCCCGGGAAAAGATTTAAGGGGCGCTCCAGTGATCACTGTTGATGTAGCGTATATTAAATCCTGCACCGGCTCTCCTGGTTGGCCAGAAGAACAAAGGAAACTGAAATGCTCATAAAGGCAGGGCTGTGGACGAGGCTGTCGCCAACTCTGGCTGGATCTCTGCCCTCCTCTTCGCGTATACTTCACTCCAAAGATCAGCCGCTTAAATTCCTTGCCCCAACCGAGCTGTCAAAACAAAGAGACACGTTTTAGAAGCAGAAGAACACACGTGGATTAAGCCCTCTGATCTAGAGAAAGAGAAAAAAGAGTCATATGTATCACTGGTGGACTGGCAGGCATGTCATCGACTACATGGATTTTCTTTGTGTTTATACCATGAATGCCGACTGCAACACCAGTTCAGCAGAGTGCCACATGCTGGAAAACTCTTTACGGTTGGCTGCGATGCAGAACAACTACCACTGAATGTGTCACTGCACAGACAGCTCTATCTATGCAGCTAATTATTTGTAACCCCTTATTTAATCTAAAATGGACCGTTTGGAATAAAAAATTAACTGTGTAGGCCTTAAAAGGAAAAACATCCAATCGTTGGACAAACTACCCACTGGTTAATGCTTGACTTGAGGGAAAAAATAAAGAGACTACAGTGCCGTGCTAGAATACAGAGCAGCACATGATTTTGAAGTAAAATAAAATGAGATTAAGAGCATTAATCTAAGAAGCAGCTAAGAGGTACATGGTAACTCTGGAGGAGCTGCAGGTCAGGTGAGAATCTTACAATAAGAAAACGATTAGTCATGTTCCCCACAGATCTACCCTCAATGGAGCCATTAGAGGAAGAACGCCACACAAGACTAAAAGAAGTGTAAACCCAGGTGCTCCGATCCGATAAGACCACATATTGACTTTTTTTTAAAGCCGTGTGTCACTTTGCTTCCACAGTGATGCAGCACTTTGTGGAACACCCTATAAAATACATTGAGGTTCGAGGTTTTGAGATGAAACAAAATGCAAATGTTCAAGAACTTTGAATGTTTTTGCAAGGCGTTGCGGTTCTCTTGATTTGGTGTCTAAATTTTTATGTTGAAATAAACAAGCTCTTGTACAAACTAATAAAAACTAAAACAATATCATTTAGCTTAGTGTACAGGACAGTAGGCATTCACATTTCACTGTGAACACCCTCCATCTGGTGAAGAAGGCCCAACAACGGCTCTTCTTTGGCAGGAAAGTGAAATCAGGACATTCTAATCAGCTGCTCATAAACCTTTATAGAGCTACAGTCGAAAGCATCTTGTGTCTCAGCGTGGCAGTGCGGTATGGGAGCTGCCCTGCACAGGAGAGGAAGGACTTAGCACGGGTGGTGAGGTCAGCAGAGGTAACTGTGGAATGCCATCTTCAAGATCTGGACACGGTTTATGGTACGACAGTCCACAAAAGGGCCAGACGTATTGCCACAGATCCCCCCCCCCCCCCACCACCACCACCTGGGCAATGCGCTGTTTGAGCCACTTCCATCAGGTAAACAGTTCAGGAACATTAAATCAAAAACTAATAGACATAAAAACAGTTTCTTTCCCAAAGCTGTGAGGGCTATCGCCCCCTGCTGAGAATCGATTTTTATATTTACACTGTCTCTCACATGCTAATGTCTATTTACACACTTTTAGCTTCTCGGGGAGTGTTTGTTTGGACAGTCATGCAAATTACAAGGTCCTTCAGCTATAAGGTTTTCATTTTTGCTAGTGACTATTTGCACACTTTTTAACTTCTCCAGGAATGTTTGTCTAATACATTCATGCAATTGCACAGTAATATTTGCATTGCTCTGTAAGGGGACTGCTATCTGTCTTTTTTGACTCGAACTTTTCAATCTCATCAGATGTTAAGGACTATCTGAATGCTCTTCGGCTTCTCAGGAGGTGTTGTCGGTACATTCAACTTAAACCTTATGGCTTCATTTGTGTCTATGTGAATTCTGAGCTGGTGTCTCACCAAAAATTCATTATGGTTACATAATGACAACAAAGACTCGTGACTCTTGATTCGTGAATGGCTGTGACCCTGCACATATGAAATTTTCTGCCTCATGTAACTTGCATTTTCAGCCTGAGCTTTGGGGGCATGAAATCCGTGTGATGCTCTGTGTGCACGCAGCCCGTTAGCTGTCATGGGAAAGTCCTGGATTCTGCAACACGGAACGCGACATAAAGTACAAACGCCAGCAGCAGGGTCTGACTCACAGGATTTGCAGCTTTAGAGATGAGAATGATGCAGGGGAGGCTTAAAGATAGAGGTCTATGTGAATCACATGACATTTCTGGGTTTTCTCTAGCAGACTCTGAAATTATTGAAGTGATGAGAAAGTATTGTTTTTAATCCAGGCTTTTTTTCACCACATCACATGAGTGTATTTGAAGAGACAATAGCCTGATAAAATCAATTACGCTCTCATGTCTAACCTAAGAGACACCCGAAGCACTATTTTTTAGGGATGTGTGTTAAATAACAACTCTGTAAACTTGAAGATTGATGTCTCTTTTAATAGTTTATGTTCAACAGGCTTTTGATCCTGTTTTCAGTGCTTTGTCTAATGGCAGACAAATATCTCATCTGTCTTTTGTAAAATCCCAATAAAGTTGAAACTGTACAGACTCATCCTACAAGTGGTTGTCCTATTTTCTCAGGCAATGGTCCAGCATCTGTGTCAGTCCCATTGGTTTCCAGTTTAACATCTGACACCTAGGATAAGGTCCCTTGTTAAAGAGACTCAAACAATTTGGGATTTCAGCCTATTCAAGTGGTATCTGTGTTACACCATTCTGTTCGTATATAAACAGAATGCACAATTTTCTCTTAGTTATGGTGTTCCACAGGCTTCTAAACTCGGCCTGGTTGTTTTCTTCCATTACATGCTTCCTTAGGTCTTAATATACGAAAGTATCATAGTCACATCATATAAGCTGAAAGATAAAGCCAAATGATAATAATCAGTTATTTATATTACAGTTTTTTTTTTAAGAAATACTAATCTAGATCAGTGGTTCCCAATGTTGGGATTTGGTTGTTACTGTGATAAGGTCTCAAAAAGTCAGGGACGGGTCTAAAAATCCTCCTTGGAAATCAAATGAAATGACAAGAGGATAATTAAAAAGTAAATTTATACCAAAAATGTTATTAGAGATAAAAAAAATACATACAAGTAGACACAACATGTATGTATATAATAGGTATTATACCTTTATGCATTATATTTAACATAGAAGAAGGCTCAGCAGATGCTTTGAGTCACAAATTCCTTATGTTGCAGGTTGGAAAAGGAAAAGTTTGGGAACCACTGATATTTATCACCTGTAATTTTCTACTTCAAAATTAAGGTCCAACTGAGCTTCAAGGGAACACAGAATTCCATTTAGTTATAATTGTTTATGTGATTGTTTTAGGTCCTTTTCACACAGAAAGATGGCCTAGCAGCATGCTCCAAAGAACTATAATAAATAAGATTAGAAAGAAAAATGTATGTGCATTCTAGACCCACACCTCCCACTTGTTCAACTTAAAATGTTTCCTTTACCGTTTTTTTCAACATGTTTTTATTTCTTTAGCAAAATTTCTGAAAGTGAAACCTTCCGCTTTCAGTTATCGTTTCTCTATTTATCATTAGGTGTCGCCATTGTCCTTAAGAGTTAGGGAAACTGACATACGATCAGATTAAATGGCCGTTTTACTCATTAAGCTGCTGAATTGTAAACTTCAAATCAGTTGCTAACCTTGGTGTCATGTTTTTCACCTGAAAGCAGTGGTTTTAGCACCATTTTCTAGTTTAGATAGTGGCCAAAAGCAGTAAACGTACAGCAAATGGCTCCAAAACGCACAAACACAAACAAATGCAACAGAAAAAGTCTGCTAAAGAAAGATGCTGCGAAGAAAACAGAATGATGCAAAAAAAAAATAAAAGTATACCAAAGTATACCAAAAACCAGAGCAAGTTTTTAAAAAAGCTGCAAACTCTCAGTAAAGACATTGGTATAAATAGAAATAGAAATATTGGATGTCGAGAAGACAGCAATTTACGTTCACGTCTTTTTAAACACGTGGCCATAATCTTTAACAGTATTTTAGAACATCAGGTCTGGTCCCACCTGGCTGTGTGGTGGACAGAAATAAGGAGAAATATATAAATGCCCAATAAATAAACCAATACACTTACAATTTATCAATTAATTAAAATAATGTATAAATACTTTAATTTCTGTTATTTTTTCTTTATATTAGTAAATCTTTGTTTAATTAAATTTATTTATTTATTTCACCACATTTTAGAATTTAATTGACCACATGTTTTTCTCTATTTATTTCCAACAAATTATTTTACTGTTTTTTTTTCAATACTTTTCTTTTTCTTTTCCTTTTTGTTTTTATTTTCTTATTCTCTCTTCTTTCTTACTTTTCCTTATGCATTTCTGCCTCATTATGCAAATAAGTGGGCCGTCCTTCACTGCAGGACCTGTGCGCAGAACCGCTCCCCTCCATGACTCTACTCCAGTTGTTAAACAGCGGCATGCGCGGTCTTTAAGTTTGATCTGAAACATTTCAGATTTGACAAAAAACCTCAGCAAAAATCAGAACGAGAAGAAACGTCTCCCCGCGGCTCTTTCACCCAAAGGCAGCTCATACCAATTAATGGGTGTCCTGGCTTCTGTTGATGAAGTCATAGCTGGGTTAAATAAAAATAAAAAAACATGACAAACATCATATGAACATTTCACTTGCCAGAGCTGAATCTTTAACAGGATCCAATGCAATAAATACCTCTATGACAAAACTAGGATGCAAACTAGCTGGAAACATGTCTAGTGGTGCGTTCAGTGTTAAATCTCATATTTATGTTTGCCGACTAAGGCACCACATTCTAGCTCTGCCACCCAGACTATCACACACCCAGTAACAGCCAAATGAAAACATCTCCAAATCACTTTTGCAGCCTGTGGGGGACTTCCTGACCCCGATCTGCCTCACCTTTCTGACACCTTATCCAAATGTTTCTTTTCACGTCTACAGCTCGCGCGCCCCCCGTTTTTTAAGCACTCCGTTTGCAGCCGAGCCTCCCAGCCTGGGTCGGCTGTGCTCCAGGACATCGGGAGGAGCTGCCCTTAGAGGACAGAGCACCTCCGCATCCCTCCGTCAGCATCGTTGAAGGAGGTTAGCCAGTTTAGCGCAGGTCCCTCTCTGCCATGACCTGCTGACGCTGCCGGAATAATCGGCGCTTCCTCAAAAGCCGTGGTGCGGTTCTCTGACAGTATCAGCTGATCTTCAGGACGGAGGACAGGGGGCTGTGAGGAGGGATGGGGGGCTGCACTCACTGCGGGACGATGTTTCTCAGTTGATCGTCTGTCCTAACATCAACGCCCTGGATCGGTGCCGCGTTGTTTTCCTCTCCGCTGCCCCGCAGATCAGAACCGCTGAATCCGGTCAAACTTCCCTCCGTGTCCCGCACTCTCGCAGCCTTCTCGTTAAAGCTTCTCTGCGGGGATTTTTTTGGTTTTGTTGCTGCTTCTTCTCACCGCCGACATAGCCTCAATAAATAAATATCTCCAGCCCTACGCGAGTTGGTTATTTGCGCCCGATGCTGCCATCTCCTGGCAGATGTGGCCCGCTGGCTCCGGGTTGCGTCCGCTGGTTACGTAACGACAGATGAGGCGCTCAGACGGTGAATAGGGTGGTAAAAACACAAACACCCAAGGCGGGGGGGTCACATCAGAAACGGCTAAATGCGTATTTTCTCCATTGCGTAACCAGAGCAGAGCCCAGTTATGTTTATCAGCCAGACTGGTGCGTCCTTTTAAAATGGCGTCTTTTTTTAAACTATTTTTGAATGCAGGTAGGCTCCATGCGCTCAAAAAAAAACGGGTTTGGGTCAAGTAACCCAATTTGGGCCTGGGTTGATTAATAACAGTGGCGGTTTTTAATGGGTAGGTTCCCGTAAAAACTTAACATCAAAGTTGAGTAAGATTTATCTCACCCAAACACAACAAAAGTTGTCTCAAATGAATTCAGTCCAACCATATAGACAGATTATAAATCTATATAATTTGATCCTAGTTAAATGCTGCAGTTTATTATTCAAATTGGTTGAAAAGTTTTCCGTGTGTGGAAACCCAGCAGACTGAATCGAGTTACAGATTACCAGCAATATCTCTACCTTGACAAGCCTTCAGTGCTTGCATTGTGTTGACTTCACAGGCAGCACAGCAGGAATCATAAGGCTCTACAGATAGGACTGGTTTCTGCAACGCTAGAGAGGCACAACACAGTCTTGTCTTGGTGTAATCTGTGTTGGGTGAACCTTAACATCCCCTCACCAAGCCACTGATTTCAACATTGCAACTTTCACAACTTTCACATCCAAATCCATCTGTCCATTAAAATCCTCTTTTATGGTCATTTAGTGGTGTCTAAATTTTGCCCACACGAACGTGCTGAAAGTCTTGCTTAGTTACATTTAGGCAGCAAGAAAAACCTTTTGTTGATTTCTTTTCAACTACATTTTCATGTTGCTGAGACGGAAGGCAGATTTGTGTTTAACTACGTCCATTCAACAAAATCTTGCCCTAGAGGATGGCACGACTGTCAGATCTCACACATACCCACAATATCCTCTACTAAACTCTGTCAAGTATTGGTAAAGCTCTCTAATGTGTCTGTGAGGCATCCTGTGTCCACTCAGGCCATCTAGCCACTGGATGGGAACCATCTGCTTCAATCATGATGTCGCCAAGCATATATGGTGCCTGTTCTCATCATGCAAAGTCAGGAAAAATCAAGTCATTTACACACCAATCGCTCTTCTACATGTGGACTAAATTATATCAAAATCAGGCAATTCCTCCAGGAATATACAAGCATGCTTTTACACATGTCCAATGCTCACATTAACATCTAACAAATATAAATGAAATTGTATGAATAAACTCTTCACAACTGAGGAATGATAAAATCAGGAATGCTCCAGTTTTGTCCATACAACAGCCTTTGAAAGGGACATGCTGGATTATTTAATGGCTTCCTTTTCACATTTAAATCATTCAGTTGTGGTCTATATAAAGTGGAACTGCAATGCTTTGGTCTGAATTCCTCAATATTGCTGCCCCACAGCCCCTCTATTGCCCCTGTTCTAATTTGCGTCTGAGAGCAACTCGTTTTGGCGCTGTCTCTTTAAATGCAAAGGAGGCACTTCACACCCCGCCTCCCTCCAGGTCTCAGAGCGTCCCACTCCTCCCGTTGGGCCATCTTTATAGTATGTTGGAGGACGGTGTAATGAATTGTGTCTATTAATACAACCAACAACCGAACATTTTCAGTTCTCCACTGTAGCTTCGCCATCTTTCAGCTTGGAAAACAAAATCATGATGAAAAATAAATAAAAGTAACAGATTTACGAAACTGGTTAGCCAGAGACCATGACCTTGTTTAGCATCTCCGCAGAAAATACTGTGATGTAATTGTTCAAATAAACGCGATGGAGGATAGAGAGAGCTTAACGGCTTGAAAAATTTGACCCAAACAGGATATAAATCTACGCAGCACCTGGAAAGACTACATTCCTAGAGATTTCAATTACACAACAAATTGTATTTAAGGGCTAGAAAATTTGATTCTGCACGAGATGTACACTTTGAGTCCGCTGTCAGAGCCAGGAAACAGGAAAGTTTTGCATAGTGAAGAATTCAAGTTTTTCAATACATTTTTATGAGGTGTAAAAAAAATCTAACTCTTCAATATAGCTTGTAAAATGACATGGGACAAGAAGATGGCAGTAACAAAGATATGGGACAAAAAGCATAGGTCTTTTTTTCCAGCTGATAAGAAAGCAGACCAGACCAAGGTGGGGAAAAAACTACAATAACTTAAATGAATATAAACTGAAATGCAGTTTGTCTTGCCAACAAGCGTAGACCTTTCTGAAAAACATCAAAAATAATACCAAGGCTTTTAAGGCAGAAAAAAAGGAACACAATGTAGTGGGAAGTATTTACAAATTTAGATGTTGAGCTGTTAATGCACTCTTGAAGTAATTTTGGTTCTCTACTGTTGTATGTTTCCTAGTTGTAGATGTTCTGAAATAGTTGAAATGGTTCTCTGTAGTTCTCCGTTTTATTCCCAGAGCCTTGGAAATGGTTTTGTAACCCTTCCTGGACTAATAAATGTCGATTGTTTCTCATCTGCTCTAGAATTTCTTTGGATCGGGGCACAATGTGCTGCTGTTTGTGATTTGTTAGCCTACATCGTGTTGTTGTATTTAAGTGGCCTCTTGGTTCTGCAGATCCTGGCTCAGCTTGGACGAGCTTAGTCAAACTAAACTTAGATTTTCTGGTTAGGAGCAGCCAATGTATATATATTTATACCACGGCTAAGTCAGTTTGGAGAGCCTTTTCCCCTCAATAAATGAAATCGCTTGAAAGTTGTTTTATTATTATTGTTATTATTGTTGTTATTATTATTATTCATTTTATGTTTGTCTGATGGTCTGAATCATTCAGGGGTGACAAAGCAAAAGCAGATGTAATCTGTAATGGAGAAAACTGGTTACGTTCTGTTGTTGACCTGAAAAATACTTAACCCGGACTCCACGCTGTCCCGACTCAGTCAGTATGATGAAGTCAGGTTAGGTGACTTCTACGTGCAACTCCTCCACAGCTGCCAGCAAGGATAGCTGCTGTCCCTTTTTTATTTCATTCTGGACATTGCAAAGCAATAAGCAAGTGAAGCAGAAAGAGAAGAAGGGTATTGTTAAAGAAGAAGACATATTTGTGTGTTGTGTGCATTACTTTCCTGTCTTTTTTTCTCCCTCTGCTGACTGTATAATTGGGCTGCTTCGGGGCTGAACTCTGCTTGCTCTCATTACCTCTTCACTACCTACAGAAGAGAAAAACCCAGTCTGACAGGACTTCATCTACGTATTCCAGAGAGAAAATGCATCTTTTTCTTCTGTACAGAACAAAACATGTATAAATATCCATGCAATACACAAGTTTTTTTCTTCAATTATAACGCAGACACAGACATGGTAGAAGCTACAGTGTAACGACTTTATTTTTTTCCCCCTAATTGAAGAATTCACCGAGCTGTAATGGTGTGTTCAAGGTTTCTGATAACATGCTGTTTCGTATGACTCACATCAAACCCCCTGCGTGGTTTCACCTCTGCACATCTAAAACACGCTGCCCTGAGTTCAGCATTGCTGACCGATTACAGCGCATCGGTGCCTCCTCTGGCGTTGGCGGAGAGCTCCTCACATATGGAGACGTTGGAAGCAGTTCCTTCTCCTCCTCTTGATGAGCCGGAAGAAGAATCCACATTTTGTTTTGATCATGTGCTGAAGCATTTCAATTGTCCGTTTATTCTTTCAAGACCACAGGTAGGAAAGACATAATTCACATTTATGTTTCAGTAGGTAGTAACTCCAAAGAAAGTCAAACAATTTGTCGCCGCCGACGTTTCCCTCCGCCGCTGATCTTCTTATTCGAACAATTAGCTTTAAACACGAAGAAGCACAATTTCTAAAGTATCAGCACCAAAAAAAGTTTATATACAAAAACGGCACCAAGGGTGGCAGAGTGTTCCCTTTAAAAATAATTATATTTTAAAAGAAAACAGCAATGATTAAAACTCCTTTCAGCCAGAAATGACTTGTTGACCTGTCCAAGATGGCTGGAGATATTTCAGTGTTGCAAAACACTGGGTTTGGAAATGTAGAGGTACATGTGCACACGAAAGGTTCTCACCAAATCAATAAAAGAAAAAGTGCATTCACAATGTTAACAATGTACAACAAAAACTCTTCTTGGTTGTGATTACCTGTGCAGCAGCTAGTGTGGCATGTTTGAAATGTCTGTCTGGAGAATCTCCACCTAAAAGCCAACACCAAGTCATTTGTTCCTGGCTTTGCAGCGAGGGTAAGTTGTTTTCAGCGTTCGGCGCGGGAAGCGTTCCAGTACTTTTCTGTTAGCTACACATCTGTCTGCAAAATACTAGAAGAACAAAGACATGTTTTGTCTTTGTTGTTTGGAGATGGTGGAAGAATGTGTTGTCCACAGCACCAGTCAGAAGTTTACATTCATGAATTATTAATGTGGGGCTTTGATGATTCATTTGAACTGTTGTTTTCCATGTCAGACTGATTGAGCAACCTCAATGAATTAAAAAAAGAGAAATAGCTTGAATTTATTCAGATTCATATTATTTTACAAAATTCAAAACGTAACCAATGAGCTCAAAATATACATGCAGACCCTGTAATATTTAGGTAAATAGCCCTTTCCTAAAACGCAGCAGCACCACAGGCGTTTTAGAGCTATTGAGAAAATCCCAGTACATTTCTGGATGAATGGTTGACCACTGTTTGTTAGAATGTGTACAGTTCGTTTAAACTGGTTCCCTGGCACAGACCAAACCTTTAAACTTGCTGCATACATTTCCAGTAGGTTTTACGGCTCTAGGAAGATTTTTGGGTGGGATAAATACAGGGAAGTCTCCAAAGCACGTAATCTTGTCTCCCTAATCTCAGTTGGGAGCAGGGGACGCCTACTGAACTTCATTAATAGCAGACACCACTTCTACCCTCGGATCAAAAAAAAAAATCTGGCTAGGATGTTGTGGAGCAAACTAGGATCCACCTGGGCCCGAGCTGATTATAAACAGAAAGTCAACGCTCACGATGAAGCAAGTATAACATCATCTTGATCTGAGAGGGTGGCACAAGTGAGTAAACCAACCAATGAAATAAGCGCTACCATTTCTGATGAGGACAATGGTCAGATATCCGACCAGCGTTACGTCAGCACCTTGTAGACATGGTGAGGACATCAAAACTATGAATCAAAGGCTTATAGAATTATGTAGCAAACAAAGTTGTTTTCCCATTTTTTGTTTGCTGCATAATGTCCTCACTATGCATCAAAATGTAGAAAGTTATAAAAAAATAAGGAAATGAGGAAAAGCCGTTGAATGACAAAGCTGTGTCTAAACTTTAGACTGGTAGTGGGTGTTTTTGATACTGTTTGTAGAGATTTAAACTTGTGTGGGTTACAGACAATTTATTAAAAAAAAAGTAAACCCTTTCCACATAATTCTTGTTTTGAAAAATCATTGAAGTTGTCTGTTCTATAATTGTTTCACCCTGGAAAAACAATGGTCCAAATGTATCATTAAAACGTCAAAATGTTAACAATAAGTGCTTGTATTCTTCTGAAGGCACTACCCGTCTAGTGACAAGCAATTTCCTTCTGTATCAGGCTGTGTCATGTTGCATTTCAATAATCTAAAACCATCAGACATGCTTGAAAACAGTAATCTCAGTCACACCAAAGCAGGTGAAGGTAGTTTAAAAAGGCAAAAATTAAAAAATGAGTCCACTTCTCTCAGTTTAGAATCATTTCCAGGTTTTCTGCTGTCTCACTTTTCGCCGCCGCTTCTTGCGCCACCTCCTGGTGGACGCATCAAAGCAGGTGACCATCATAATGTTCGCCTTGCAGAGGTTTACCCTGTTCTCCATCCGAGCTGTGACCTCCTCGAGGGCCTCCAGGTGCTCCAGGGAGTCCACTTCAAACGTCTGCCAGAGGTCGACTAGAGACGGATAACACGGTAACACTTAACTTCTTACAATGACTGTGTTTACTAAGTTTTCTGTTATTGTACCGTTCAAAGGATTGGACACAATCAGAAAAGCTATGACAGAGACACTTCAAATGTATTTAACAATGTTATTTAACATATATTACATGGTACATTTAGTTATATAAATTTAAAATAAGGTTCCAGTGAAAACTAAGTTCAGATGTGCTTCATTTCAGTGTGTTACATTATGAAATGGTCCAGGTAATGAAATAAAAATTAGTGAACCAGCTTTTTTGCCAAAAATAAACACATTACTAATGGCTTATAACTTGTAAGTTGATTCGAGGACAAGGTTTAACACCATAAAGCTACTTCCCATCTTGCCATGTATGCTGGTGTGTTGAAAACCTGTGTTAAATGGGTCTAAATGTGAGGAAATAAAGAGGAAAATTGAGATGCATCTAGTCCTGCTCTTGATACTTCCATTCTAAGTAGTGCATATATACTGGGATCAAGGGTGTAGAACTCAGTGTGTACCTGCATCAGGATGAGGTACATAACTTTCGCAGCGATGTCACTGTCCTGTTTAATTTCTTATTTATTTTTTTCACATGGAAAGATCAAATGACTTTCTCGGGATGAAATTTTAGTGCAAAGTGAGTAGTCAGGTAATTTTTAAGCCAAGTGAATCAGAAAATAGAGCAAGTCGTCAAGCATCCTGCATACAGAGGTGAGTGAACGTTCATCATAGCACACAATGTGTAGCGTGAGACTGCTGCCATGTTTGAAACAAACTTTTTTTTTTTTTTTTTTTTTTTTCCAGTGTCCTGTCTAGCAATGTGGCAATAAGAATTGATGTCTTAATGCCAAATAGAGCTCGACAGATTTTGCTTTCACAAGTGGAGCAAACAGCTTTCGCCATAATGCTCCGCTTGATTTGTGCATGTAAATAGCTTTATTGTGATTCCTGCAGGGAGAATTTCAAATTATATGGACACTATAATGGGAAAGTAGGAGAGTGAAGGAAGAACAAGAAGAGAAAAAAAAGAAAGAGAAGAGGTGAAAGAAAGAAGAGATAAAAGGGAGAGAATGATAAAACGTCTTCTGTCTGCTCCATCACCTGGAAAGAGACACAAAAACAACAGCACAACCAACAGACATAAAGCAACAGATACAATCGAGTAACACCTTGACGCTATTGCTAAATCATATGTATTATTATTTAAGCTGACATGTGTAATGTGATACCTGAAAAAAGAAAGTGAAAGAAAATAAATAAATAAATTACATGCTTTCTGTATATAAGTGAACACTTAATACCTGGAACCCTGCACCTGTGGGAGTTTGTGAGAGTGCACTAGTTTAGGTGAAAATTATCCTAAAGGAAATAGCTCAATAGTGGTTGTGGAGAACCAAAGACCCGCCTTCCCCGATCACAGAGGCAGGGGTCAGGGGACCCATAACCCCGGACTCTCAAAGGGGCCCCCAAAGCAGTGCGCCCAAGAGGGGCCATCACAGGAAATCTGCAACCCCCCCCCCCCCGAGGAAAGAGGAGAGACGACCCCGAGGAAATCCCCCAGCCACCGCAATGCCGACGCCCCCAAGACCCTCGGGGACGAGCCCGTGGGCTCCGCCGGCAGCCAGCCGCGTCGAAGTGGTCCCGGCCATGGGCCCTGAGGGCCAGAGGCCCAAGGGGCGCCCCGCCCCCGCGACGCCGCCATCGGGAATGGGCCGACTGCCTGTGCCCGACCCCCCGGCCCCGCCCCCAGACCAGACGCCCCCCGGACCAGGCCCCCCAAAGAGGGGGGGCCAACACGACCCGTACAGGCCACCCGACCAGAACCCCCCTCACCCACTAAATACCTAATAAACCCCCTCCCTCCCCAACCTTACCCTAGCCACCCCTGCCCCACCACCCCTTGTTGGGGAGAGCAGAGGCGTCAGCCCCAGACCCGGCAAGCCGCTGGCTACCCACAGCAGCCCCCCGCCAAGACCCCGGACCTAGTGGCCCGCACCTCCTCCAGGCCCCAGACTCCGTGCCGCGATCGGAGATCGGGGGTGTGCAAAAGACCCCAGATCCTCCCTACGCCCGCTCAGATGTTGTGTTGTTGCATGTTGTTCTCAAGTGTGTTTAAAACTGGGAGCACCGAAGGGGGTGCACGGCACCACCCAACAGGACCAACACCTCCACCCCCCCAGCTCACCCACCAAGCCTACTGGCTTTTACCCACCCCAAAAAAAAAAAAAATATATATATATATATATATATATATATATATATATATATATATATATATATATAGTCCGCACCGGGAGACTACACGGACCAGGACCGGGACAGGGGGCCGGACACAAGCCCACCAGAACGTCCCCCCCCCCCCACCCGTAGACTTAACCCCTCCCCAACACTACCATTCAAACATCTCACCATACATTCGACAGTAGACATCCAGGCTGGGTTAGTCCCTACTCCCCCTCCCTCCCCTCCCCCCACTAGCAGAATGCCGATCCAAAGAAGGGGAAGAGCATCTGCCCTGAGATGTTAATGACCATGCCCCCCTACCAGCTCAACAGGCCCCGAGGCCCCCCAGCGCACCAGAGGCCCCGTGCAGGGGCAGACACCCGGGCGCGCGCCGGCCCAGACCCCAAGCGGCACACCCCCCGGAACCGGAACCCCCGAGCCCCCGCCGGGGCCCCCGCCCGAGGGCGGCGCGCCCCAGGGACTCCAGGCCCCCAGACCCACCCAGGACTCACCCAGCGACAGCACAGCTACCAGGTCAGTAACCCACGTCCGTCACCGCGTAGCTCCCCAAGAGCGCCGCAAGTGGCGCTGAAGGCCACCCGTAGGCCTCCCAAGCCCCTCCCAGATGGGGGCAACAGACCCTGGAGTCAGACCCACCAAGCACCCCATTCCAAGTGGCCCCAGAACCCCAGGAACCCCTCACCCAGCCACTGCGCCCTGCAGGAAGCAACCCACCGCCCCCCATTCCACTAAGTGATCGTGCTAATCAAAGGAGCCCAAAGAGATCGATCAGATGTGGATGCAGATGCTGTCTCAAGATTAATATGATCCAACAAAAGATCTCTATACTGATTGATACTGAGATTTTCCTTACTTTTCCAATTCATGAGGTAAGTTTTCTTTGCAATACATAATGCAGTGAAAACCATGTAAACTATTTTATTCCCCAGAGGGCTTTCCTCAAAATTACTGAGCAAGCAAACTGATGGGGAAGGTGAAATTTTACAACTCAAGCACTTTGATAAGTCCTTACATATCTGTGTCCAGAACCTCTGGACTGGTGTGCATAACCATAACGCATGAATATAATTATCAGGATGATTGCCTATGCAGTGTGGACAGATATTAGATTGTGCCAGACCCATCTTCAATAATCTTTGTCCTGTGTAGTGTACTCTGTGAAGGATTTTGTATTGTATTAGTTGTAAATTGGTGTTTCTAGTCAATTTGAAAGTTCTAAGACATATCTGAGCCCAGAAGTTTTGTTCAAAGCTAACTGATAAATCCTCTTCCCATTTCAAAATAGGAAGAGATATTGAATCATCTATTTTAGTCAGTGTCCTGTATGATTTAGACAGTAGTTTGGGGGGGTAACAAATTTTTGACAAAAAAACTGACTATGATACAGTGTCGATCGTAAAGCAGGAACGTTAATCTCCTACACCATCGTATCTTGATATACCGTTGTAATAAAAGGCAGGTACATAAAAGTGTGACATACACTCATATTCAATAAATTAGGATATTTGTTCTGATGAGGCATGTTTGTTACATTAAAAGTGCCTTTTGAAAATAACAACCTTTGAGCAGGCACCATCTGTTTCAATAAGCTCACATTTCTGTGTTAAAAATGTTTTTATTGGACTGATGTAATATTCTAATCTTGTGTGCAGTGCTTTCATTAGCTGTGAGCAGAAAATCATTTTAACGGGAAAAAAGGATTGGAAATATCAGCCTGTACATATAATGTGTAATACTTCACTACTTTACTTACTTGTGTAACTGGAATAAGATAACCTTTTTTAAATATTTAATTCTATTAAATATGACTGTATATATCTGAGGATGATTTATTTCTCTTCTACTATTCTACACATTATCTATGAATCATGGATCAGTGAAAGCTATGCATTAATAAACTCTGGCTTTAGTCTATTTATTTTTCGTTGTTTTGTTTTAAACTTTAAAAGCTACCATTTGAGGGTTAATATTTTGTTAAAAATACACTCAAACAAATAAAATCCTTCATCCATTATCATTCCATTATAGTGTATTCCGTCTATGTTTACTCTGTCAGTTTTACGATGTAAACAACAACAACAAATCCATTACAGATATTACAAATGGATTTTTTATTACCAGCTGAAAGTCTTGGTGGGGTAAAACAGTCCCTAGAAGCGTTAAATGACAATGTTGCAATTAATGGCATTTTTTTAGGGCCAGTAAAGAACAAAGACTTGGAGCTGCGTGTTTCTCAATTCTAGAATATTTAGCATAACTAACCCTGTGCAGGTATTTGTTTCAGAAAAACAATTATAGGATGATCCCATAATTTATTATCCATTTTCTTGAACTGAAACTCGATGTCCCATTTGAACAATTTCGATGCATTTTTCTGAGATATACTTTCAAAGAAGATCTAAAATGTAAAGTCCAGATGTTTTACGCTTTTCATTGAGCGCAGACTGCATTTATAAACCACATTTCTTGTACTTTTGACCAATTAAATAAGGAAAAGTCATTTTACTTTACAGGCAGACCTGGCCAGAGCCATAAGCAAACCACAGCACTGCAAGAGCCGTTGAATTCTGGCATGTTATTTATTTTAGAACTTTATTTGTTGTTCTTTCTAGGCTAATCAAGAATGTAGCAACTTTAATTTGCTCAGTTGTTGTTTTTTTAAAAGAAGATTTCAAAAAATAAAAATCGTGATTTACTATAAATCAATATCATTAACATCTTTATTTATTCATTATTTGTTTTTGACAAGAGCACTATTTTAGATTATGATATATATTATATCATAGAGTTAATATTTATTACTACAACTCTAGTTCCAAAATGCTGTGTAGCTAATGACTCATTTCATGAACACTGTACCCATTTGTAACTATTTTTATAAGGAACTGGTCATTCTCCATCTGTGTTTGTAGTAGTTTGCCCCTCCAGTCTGCACTGAAATGCTCACTGAGCAATAGTCCGAGAGCAGGAGTCAGACAAATAACCCAACACCCACAATTCATTTGCAGCTTTCTCCTCCCGTAGAAATTTACCCCTGGTGGTGTTTAATAAATAATGCAAAGTGAAGAACTGTCAAAATCTGTATTTAGACAACTCTCTGCTAGCCCACTCATTTAGTTTAAAGCCTATCTAGAGTGAACATCATCTGAACGATTACTTAGGGTTGTGCTGCGGTGGCTGGTGGGTGATGGTCTTATCTGCAATTGGGCTCACAAATAAAACTCAGCTCAGGAGCCCATTCACCTTTGGCCTGTGCGCATTTACCTGGTTTATCCAGTACACATGCCATGTTTTATGTCTTGTCCAAGAGCACAAAATAACTCTTGTTGGATAACATTGGGATCATGTTTAATAATAGTTTAATAATTTCATAATATTTTTTTGATGTAATAATTTCTAACTTCAAGTCTATACTCAGAACCCATCTGTTCGAGAATGCCTACTCACTGTAACCGTTTGTTCATTGTAACTTTTTAATGTGTCCTTGGGCGCTCTGAAAGGCACTTTCAAATAAAATGTATTATTATATTAACTAAAAAAAACAAGTATAGCTTTTACTGACACTCTTGGTTCCACTTAGCGGGCTCCAGCATGAGGTTGTGTTTGACGTGCTCCAGCTCTTTCCTCAGTCGGCTGTATTTGGCCCGGACCTCCGAGATCCTCTCCTGACGATGCTCCAAAAACCTCAGCTTGGCGCTGAAGCATCCAAGGCCCTGCAATCACCAGTCCAAACAGACACACTTCACTACTACTCCTTCTTCTTAAATACTGCTTTAGATTGTTTATGTGAGCATGTAACGAGCATGTGTTCTGTGTGCAGCTTGTTGGGCGCCCTTGTATGACCTTAAGGGTTGTGGAGATGTAATGAAGAGCAGAACTTTCCTGTTTTGTTTTTTTTTCTGCACACATAAACATGATGTACAGGTGCAGATAAAACCTCTGAGAAGGAGAATAAATACCGTAATTCTAGGGCTGAAGGTCATACAGTAGTTATTCTCAGATATTGCTAATCTCATCGTGTGGAAGAAATAGTTTCAAGGACCTAATTAAGCACAAAAAACATGCCTAATATTTGATGCATTGCCCTGTAAATATCATCCCTTGCAAAGATACAGTAGTCACACCCCCCCTTGAACTTTTTCACTTTTCATCGTGTTGCATCCACAAAGTTCTATGAATTTCATTGGAAATTGAAGTGATACAAAAGAGCATAAGACAACGGACTGAGCATTGCTTAGCAGCAAAGCTACCAAAATACGGGCCACCTAAAGAGACAGGCCAGATAAGGAGAGCATCTATCGAAGAAGCAGCCAATGGTAATTCTGAAGGAGCAGCAAAAATCGGCAGCTCATGATGGAGCAGAGCCGGCCCAAACCATAAAAAAACTAAGCAGCTGCTTAGAGCGCCGGGGCCATTAGGGGGCCACTCAAGAACAATTATATCTTTTTTTGCATGTATAATGATTTATGTATGATTATAGTGACAAAACACACAATTTCATGACAAAATTGTGCATTTTTACAATAATATATCTTTGATTATGTAGATCATCCATCCATTGCCTACACCCGCTTATGGCAGGGTCGCACGGGTGCTGGTGCCTATCTACAGCAGTCAATGGGCAAGAGGCGGGGTACACCCTGCACAGGTCGCCAGTCTATTACAGGCAGGACTGAGGAGGGTGAGGTAGGTCATACTGCAGCAGTAATATAAGGTCCCTGCTGTAGCACGCACATTCAAACTTCCAGGGAACAGGTGGAAGGCAAAACAATGTTCGCATAAAAGACATGTCCTTCAGGGCCAGAGAAACAAATGGGGAGGAAGAGGGAGCAAAAATCCATACTAAAGGTATGTTAGCGTGTGTTGGTAATGCAATGTTTATCAAAGAGATTTGTGAGGCTGTTAATAGAACATTAATTGCTGGGGACCTTTAAACATCCTGGTAAATAACATAATATTTATGTTGTGTTTTTATTAGTCTAAAACTGAGCTTTAACTTTGATTTCATATTTCAGCTTCTTCTTTTTTCAAAACAAAGGTTTTGCTAATGTTGGTTAACAAACAAAAATTAAAATATCACCATGTTTTACTAGCAAATTCATGTTATTGGCAGAAGTACAGGGCCCCAAAATCTAATTTTGCTTAGGGCCCCATGGAGGCTTGGGCCAGCTGTGGGTGGGGGAATTTTTCAGGGCTACTGATAAATCTGACCTTTCTGGAGGACTGGCAACAACAAAGACAAGTGGAAAGAAAGCCATAAGAAATCCCTTTTAAGGTTTGCCATGAGCCCTGGAGGGTACACAGCAAACATGTAGCGGAAGATGCTCTGGTCATGAGACCAAAGGGGAACTGTTTGGCTTACATGTTTGGAGGAAAACTAACACTGCACATAACCCAGAACGCATAAACTCCATGGTGCTGCATGACGGTGGCAGCATCATGCTGTGGGGAGGTTTTTCTTCACCAAGGACAAGAGATGTTCAGAGCAGAGGGGGGATTGGATAGAGCTATATCAAGACCAGAGAACCTTGAACACACAACCAGGGCTACTAAAATGAATGATATATATAAAGCCATGCAACCTTTTCCACCCACTTCACAATTATGCTCTACTTTGGTGTTGGTCTCTCATATAAAATAACATGCATTAAGGTTTTTATGGTTGTAGGTAACATGACAAAATGTCAAGAATTATGATGCCTTTTGCAATGCACTGTATTAGCCTGCCTCAAAAAGCTATGTGTAACACTACAGTACATATCTAAGTGAGTCTCCTTGAGGAAGGACTACCTCCAGACTGCTCAGCTGGTTTTGCTTCCAGAGCGATTCTTTGTTCTCAGTTGCAGGGCATTGACCCAGTTTCCCCCATGTGCTCATTAAAATTGTATCAAAGTTGGCCCTGTCTGAGACTGGCGGAGACAGGGCAGAGTCTCAGGAGACCTGACCTGTCGTCTTGGGGGAGATTACGTCACCACACACACCGCTTTTTGCTTTTGGGGCGTCTGTTCATTCAGGCTCAGTTTACCAAGCACAACCCTATGGGCACAAACTGCAACAATCTGCTTTAATCTTTCTCACCTTATCAACTAGCAGCTGCCCAGTACAGCTAGTGGCTTTGTTTCTTTCCACCTTCCTGTTATGTTCGGTTTCAGGCATTTATTTGGCTTTATGGCAAAGTTAGTTGCATTATTCCAAAGCGTGAAAGTTGGCTTTTATCATTCATCAAATCAGCTCCTTTACCTTTATGTGTGTACACATAAAAAGGAAAGAAAAGTCAATTCTTCCACGGCTGGTTGCCATCAACCTCCAAAGACAAAGCTGAAAATGAAAATAAACGCAGCACCTGTTTATCAGCACCTGCTCGTTTCTGCATCCTTTGCACATTGTCGATCTCATAAACCTTGATGTCGTACGCCTCGGGAATTTCCCGCTCCGTCCAGCGAGAGTGCAGACCGCTAGCTGACCGTTTGGTGGACTGGGAGGTGTCGTGGGACAGACGGCGCTGGTGAGTACCTGAGAGGGAGCAAAAGCTCAGTGAAGTGCTGCTCTTCAACCACTTTCTCCTCCTTTTCTCAGTCCGACCTTTACCGTCGCAGTCAGAATGAAAACGGGACATTTCTGCCGCCGTGCCAGAAGCCGAGTTCGCTAATTTCTCATTTAATATGACAGACCAACACAAAGTAGGGCATAACTGGGAAGTGGTTGGGAAAATCATTCGTGGTTTTAGAATTTCTTTTACAAATAGAAATCTGGAAAATGTGGCACGCATTTGTATTCATCCCCAGTTCACTGTTAACCCCAAATAAAATCTGATGCAACCTGCTGCCTTAAGAAGTCCCAAAAATAAGTAAATGGAGTTAATGCATGTGTAATTTTAACTAAGTATACATCCAGCTGTTCTGTTTCTGGGCTCAGAGGTTTAGGTAAGAGCGTCATGGAGACAAAGCAACACAGCTGCAGGCAGGTCATGGAGGAAGTTGTGGACAAAGTTAAAAAAGGGTTAGGTTATTAAACAATAATCCGAACTTCTCATAGAACACGTTCGTTACAGTCTGGAATGAGGGAGACTGAACAAATCGTACCTTTATTGAACACCCCCACCGGTATTCGGTTAAATGTCCCTAGGTGAGTTTCAGATAAACCCCTTGTTTTGGTAGCTATCAGCAGGGTCCGTGCATAATTCTTGACAATGGACCACTCTTCTCAGAAATAGTAGAGCCTTTTCTAATTGATCATTTTCTCACTTGGCTGAAAGCCATTAGTAAAATGATTTGTACAAATGCTTTTCAGTGTATTCCACAAGCCATGTGGGGGAAACGGCAAACACGTGGAGCTAGGTAATCTGGTCAGATGAGTTTAAAAATTAAAGCTTCCTGGTCTACATGCAACATGCGATGTATGAAGTAAAATCAACAATGCACATCAGCCCGAACACAAGATTCCCTCCGTAAAACATTTCAGTAGCAACATCAGGACAGGCAGGGAATCAAACCAGAACATTGGACTAAGTGAAGAGCAATTTTGGTGTTAAAAAAAAAAAACAGGTAGAGGCTGCAAACGACTTGAGACGGGGACAGAAGTTCAGTCCAGCAACAAAACAAACCTGAAACATAGCCGGCGATGCAAGGGAATAGTTTAGATCAAGACCTATGGACCAGACAAAGGTCAGAAGGAAATCTAGTTAAAAATCTGTCAATACGCTCTCCATCCAATCTGACAGAGCCTGAGCTATTCTGAAAAGAAGAATTGGAAACAGAGGAAGTGCAGAGGAAGATTCATCTCCATAGGATTGACTGAGAGGGGCAGAATGTAAATGTATGCCACGCCTTTCGGATTATTTATTTATTTATTTTTTGCATTTTGCATTTTGTTTTTAAAAAAAACAATTATATATTTAGAACTGTATGTCAATTACGCACAACTTTGTGTTGGTCTACCAAATGAAATACAATGAATTTTGAGGTTGTAACATGACAAAGTGTGGACAAGCTCAAGGACTATGAATGAATTTGAGGGAAAGAAATAAGGACCTATAAGTGGAGTATACTGTATATGCTGTGGATGCTCCAGTGTTAGAATCAGCGTTTTCTGAAAAAGCTTTTTATCCCTTTTTTCCCCTCTCTGTCAGCACTGTTGTCTCTTTACCAACTAACAGTATATTTCCTTCAGCAAGTTTGATCATAAATGCACACACCCAACTTTATAATTTACTTTATCAGCCAAACATGCTTTAGTTTCTACATTTCTGCCTCCATTAGTGAGGGCCATCACCGGCTTCATATATTAATGATGTCATGTCACACACAATTAGACGTTAAGGCCTTTAAGGAAACTAGGCCTGACTGGCCTTTACATCTGTGTGTCATCTCTAATTAATGTCACATAAATACATTATGCAGCCAGATTTACAAACCAGTCCTATTCTGGCTGGAACTAGCATTCAAATAAATAAAAAAACTGTGTATGTGGTATAAATCAGATTCATCCAAAAACAGATGTTTTTACAAGCTTCAAGTTGAATTAAAAAGCAATGTCTGAAATGAACTGCAGTCACTGACTTCAACCAAGACATATTTAACTATAATTTATCATAATGTGAAAAAACAGCCTTTTGCAGTTGTATATCATAGGGTTGTTCTCAGTTAAAAACAAAAGAAGGATTCACTCTCCTGCATCCTTGTATAAGACCAAGAAATGCCTTTAGTACAGCAGCTACTTGTGAAACAGCTTCTTCTCCCAGTATGAGTAATTATTGACCTACCATGGAAGGCTGGCTAAAAAGAAATATTTTAAATGCCGTTCTTAGATCTTCTTGTATTCTTATATTAAGAATTCTTATTCTTAGAAAAAAGAAATCATAATGAACCAAAAAGTGGATTCCTGAGAGGAAAAGGTAAAAATGCAGGAGTGTGAAAATATAAGATGATATACTCTAGTACTGGGTTCACGACAACCATACAAGATAAGATTTTAATGATATTTTTAACAAAACTAAAAACCTGTCAGAACAGAATAATCTGCTTCAAGTTTGACCACTGTACACCTTTTACCTATTTAAGCTAATTAACACTACAAGACAATTACGTTCAAAGTGGTGGGGGCTTCTTCAACTCCAGATTGACCAGACACACCAGCCTCACCTCTGCTTCAGCTTTGAAATACGCACGTTGTTTCAACAACAGCAACAACAAAATATTAAGATGTTTAAATACTTTAGGTCTTGTTGCACAGAACTCCTAAACGATGTCAAAGGAAAACACAAGCTAACTTTTTTTTTTGCAAGAATCTAAACCCACATTAGCCATGCTGAATATGTTTAGCATTTTTGTTGGAAGTTAACATGTTTGGATAGTTAGAAATATTTAAGAGGAAATTTGTCAGGGCCTTAGAGTACATATTTATTCCCAAAGAGAACGTGATTTAGATTTTAAAAAGCCTTTACAACAGCAGTCTTACCTGTGTCTCCTCTCCTTCGTGATGATCGGCTGCTGCGGGTCACATTGAGCAGAGATCCACTCCTGTCGCTGACGGAATCTCTGTTTGAAGTGCTGCTGCCTGTGGCTTCACTTTCTCTAACCAAGCTGTCATACCCACTGCTAACCAGACTGCTCCGGTTAGAAAAATGCAGGGATGTCTTCCCCATGGCTGGTGGTAAATCTCCACTCAACACGCTAGTGGTGTCACTTGCGTGCCCACTTAGGTGGTCCGGTGTACGAGGAGCAGTCATCTGGCTGTAAGGGGAGGGAAGAGGGGACAATTGATCTGGTCCGGATAAGGAGGGGCTGGAGGACCTTTCCCTAAGGAGGTCTGTGATCCGGCCGTTGACAAATCCCTGAATGGCAGACTTGGTAGATGAGCACGTGGAGCTCTGGCTTGGAGTCCGACTGATAGAACGATGAGATCGTGGAGGAGAGGAGGAAAAAAACGAGGATGTTCGCTCAAAGCTAACCATTTTGCTGTCTGGTGACAGACTGGCGCTGCGGCTAGACTGTTGCAGACTTTTGTGGGACATGTTGAGCTTCTTGATGCTTGGGGAAGACTGCCGACAAACTTTGGGAGATGCTATGTTATGTTTTCCAAACGCAGAGTGCTTGGAATGAGAATTCACAGCAGACTGAGTCTTTTCAGTATGAAAGTAGTGATGACTATGATCAGAGCGGGGATTTCTCCTTGGGCTCCTATTGGCCCTTGGAAAGGTACAATCACCTTCATAATTCTCTTTATAGCTTGCTTTACAACCACCTTCATTGCTTCCCTTGGAGCTTTCCTTGGAGCTCATAGAAGTGTTACTACTGCCCTTTTCCATGGTTGGAAAGTCTCTTGGGGTTCTTCCAAGGGAATTAGTCCTTCTCGCCAGCTGCTCTAGTTTGTTATTAAAAAGCCTACTACTATTATCGGCAGGCGACCTAAGCCTGCTGCTTGTATTATCATGCTTCCTTGTTGGACCTGAGGTGAAAAAAGATCCATTTCCTTTTCCGAGTTTTTCTTGTTTGACCTCTGGGATAGATGTTTGTGGAGACAAGGTGTAGAGGCAATGGTTTTCAGAAGACTGCCGTCTGCCATGCCTTCTCTCCAGAGTTTCCCCAGGGCTGCATGGAGAAGATGATGTCACCCCCCTTGAGGGGGTCTTTCTGTGGTTGGGATTTTGCCAGCCCCTTGGTAGGCTACCTGTTACAGAGAAACCAGGCATGGTTTCATAGCAACCAGGTGAAACACCAGTTCTCTTGTGGTTGCTGCCGACTTGTCTGCAGGCAATGTCTACGCCCTCTGAGACCTTGTGATTGTGGGCATAATACACATGCTTGCAATCTTGAGGGCGGCCTTTATTTGTGTTTTCAAGTGTCTTTTCACACATTTTGTTTTCCAAAGCTTTGTTGCAAAAAAACTCATCTTTCGAGACTAGTTGGCCGCAAGAACTTTGGCTACTTGTTTTCTTAAGATGATGAATCTCAGAAGCACAACTCTGACTCTGCTTATCTTTATTATTGGCCCCTGGATCACCGATGTTTTTTCTTTTGAGGTCAGAAGCTGAGTCTGAGCCATGAAAGGTTTCAAATGTACTCCTCTTTTCTTTGGCACCATCTAGATCACAGCCCAAATGTGTATTCATCAACATTGGATTAATGAAAGAAGGCAAGAACCTGTTTTCTCTTTTGAACTGACATTGCGCCTTTTCATTGGTTGGATCAGTGTTTGCAGACTGAACAACAGCGGACGCGGCACCTGAACCGTCATCACTGACATCGCCAATGATTCTGATACGCTGAGAGCTAGCAGAGGTTTGACCTTGTTCTTGTGATTGCGCAGGGTCTCTGATACAAATGATGTTTCCACCTGTGGCCCCGCTGTCATATGCTCCACTGATGGTCACTTCCTCTACCATCGAGAAGACAAGTTCATCTTGACCCATTTTGTCCAACGGCTGTTGAACAGTCACTGTTATAGTGGCCTTCATTTCCTTACTATCCTTTGCATTGTGGTCTCCGATTACAACACTTTTAGCCATAGAGTGTGAAGAGGAACATGAGGACGAAGGAGATATTGGAGAGCTTTTACCGATAGGTGAAGCCCTTTTGTCTGTTTTGAACCAGTCGGCAGCTTCATGGTTCTCCTGTTTTTCCTGCGGCTGATTTTCACACAAATTGGTGGCAGCCTTGCTCTGAGAAGTTGCTTTAAAGCACTTGGATGGGACATTGTTACCTGACTTAACAGCTCCAGTTTTAGGTAGCTCAGAAGGGTATGTCATGCTAAGACCCAGAGCTTGATTCATCAGTTCTTCACTGGAACTGTTTGCACTGCACTCCTCACAGTCAAACAGACCCGAATCCTCTCTCTGAAAACTGTCTCCGGGGAGCGCGCCATCTGTTTGCTTTTCCCCAAAAGAAGCCTGGCTGCAGCCTTTACTAACATTCAACAATGTCTGTGGAGCTTTAGATATTTCCTTCTGGGGCTGAGTTTTGGTTAAAATATTCTTAAGAGTAGCACCTTTCAATGAAGACTTGAGGACTTCCATTGTCACTTCACTTCCATCAATACAGCCTAAACGTTCTTGAAGTTCAGCAAAGGTGTCACACTTAAGACAATCTCTCTCTCGTGGTTTCCCTTCTGCTCTGAGTCCTTCGGTGTCCCTCTGTGCAGTTTCCCCTGTCTTATTATCTCCATGCAACTGAGGAATTCGCAGAAGCTCCTGGAGAAGAGCTGTAAACTCTGGGTCATCCAAGTCAGACTTGTTAGGCTGCAAAGAAGGTATGATTGGCACAAACTCAGGTTGTGCCAACAGGGGAGCAGCTTTAGAGTGAATTGAGCCGTCCGAATGTATCTGGATGACGGTGTCACAGGACTGGTCGCTACTAGAACGATAGAGCTCTCCACGTAGTCGGAAAGACCGAACGTCCACATCTACCTCCTCTGTGGAGTGGAAGGCCCGCAGGGCCAAAGAATGAGGACCTTTTTTATCTTTGGTCAAACTCCGTCCACAAGGAGAGCATGATGTAGACTGCTGTGGGACACAGATGGAATATATTGTTGGTTCAAATAAATCGTGTGGTACAGTAGACATAATGACAACCCAATATGGTTGGGGGTGATTTAAAACCGAAACCACAGAACTTAAACTTCCTCTCAATAATCTAAACTGTTCTATATCTGAAAAAAGAGGAAATCGAGAATAGGTGCTATTCACTTCACCTCTTCACCATTTCATACCGTTGGTAGCTTTGGTTGTTTCATACCCAAAATTGGGTTAAAAAGATTTAACATTTTTTCCTGGCCATAAGTCAATTCATACCCAATGAGGGTGAAACCTGCTTTTAATTTACAATTTACAGCAGGTTTCTACAATCTAATCGCAGTTGTACTCACCCTGTAAGGGAATGTCATGTGACTCCACTAAAGCACGTCACTTTTGGTTTGATAAGTGGTCAATCTGTCATATTTTGTAATATCTCAAAATAAATGGAAATGGCTAAAACAAAAGTTTTCAGAAAATAATGTACAATAAAATTTAATTACATGTGAGATGTGAGCATTTTTATGTCTATTATTGTTTACAATTCCTCAAAATCTTTATGCAAATAAAAATAAACTAATATGTCACGATTTAAGCACAGTAGTATAAAATGGTTAATGTATTAAATGGACTAAACCAGACACAAAATGTTAAAGCATTGGTATGAAATGGGGGTATGAATTCCCAAAGGACCAATTGGACCAGGAGCCATCAAGAGCATCCCTTTTCCCCAAACAAAGCAACAACTGTGGTTTTCTGACAGAACATAATATTAAAAGGGTTTGCAATAACATACAATCGAGACAACGACTATTATGTCTTGCTAAGTTGCCCATCAACCCACTCACTCATCCTACTCCCATTCTGCATTGATACCTGGCCATTGCTCTTAACAGAAGTGGCAGGCTCTGTTGGTTTCTGGCTCACACCAACTATTAAGCACACTTTGGCTAACAGTGGAAAAACTAAGGTCAAAAGAAAAAGAACATTCTGTTCACATCACTGATATGCTTTTGTGGTCATTGTTGGGTAAGCCAGTTGTGACGGCAGTGTTCAACAGCACAAGTGACAGCTATGTCTCTTTCTTTGTCCTAGTCGCAGGTTTTAAAGCCCTGTTCAGGTTTCAATTCTTAATTTGTAAAATGAGTTGATGTATCCATAGATATTGTTAACAGTTCTCCACAAAGACTAACAAATTGGGACTTCTACTAGACTACTTAGCTTGCATGCAGTAAGTAGCTATCGTGTCATACCTTTGTCCTCTTTTGTGTCCTACGAATGCGAGAAGCCAGCTGAATGGTAGAGAAGGACTCTTGAAGATGTGCTAATGAGTCAGCAACTTGGCCAATCACAGCAATGTGGCAGCTTGAAGGCATGGATTCCCGAAGCAGCATCGCCAGCTTACTAGACCTGTGCATATATCCAGACGATAAACCTCATACATCCAGTCTGCTATTATATGAATATACATCTAAACTTAAAATTATTCATACTACTGAAAGATTTAGATGTAATGTAGCCAAGACGTTGTTTTCTGTTTAGGAAAGAGACACACAACAGAATGTACAAGGGGTATCATTATGGAAAATATTATTAGTTTTTATTCACATTTGAACAAAAATGCTACGTCCAAAACGATTCATACCCTTCTCCATAAGGTACATAAAAAAGCCTTTTTTGGCTATTGGCAACTAAAGGTCTCCTGTAATTGCCAATAAGCTGTGTGTTTTGGGTCATTGTCATGCTGAAAAAATCTCATGTTTCCCAATATTAGGTTTCTCTGACTGATGTTGCAGAGAATCGTGTTGTAATTTTATAATTTTTTTCATGCCATTTAGTTTGATTAAATTGCCTGTCTTGCTGGCTGAAAAAACAACAACAAAGGGTTATGTTCCCATCAACATCCTTGGCTGTGTGGATAGAGTTCTTGGTTTTGAACGCTTCTTCTGTTTTACACCAAATGAACGCCAAATCATTGTGGAAAAACAATTCAATTCTGACCACAAAACAGGAGGCTACAAGTCGTTTTCTTTCCCACATGAAATTTTACAAAAATCCAAGCAGGCATTCATAAGCCTTGTTCAGATATGTGGCTTCCTTCTTCTTTTTTCATCATTTGCCTTTTAGGGGTTGCCACAGCGAGTCATCTGTCTCTATCTAACCCTGTTTCTGCGTCTTCTTCTCTCACATCAAATACATTCACGACCTCTCTAACTCTAACAATAAATATCATCTTTGGTCTTCCTCTAGGCCTCCTGCCTGGCAGTTTCAGCATTGACACTCTTTTAGTGATGCACTCGCTATCCCTCTTCTGTGCATGTCCAAACCATCTCAGTCTCGCTTCTCTGACTTTAACACCAGAAACGTCTAGCATGAGCTGTCTCGCTGATGTACTCAGTCCTGAACCTATCCATCCCCGTCACTCCCAAAGAGAACCTCCACGTCTCCATTTCTGCTCCCTCCGGCTCTGCCTGCCTTCTCTTCCTCACTGCCACTGTTGCTAAACCCTAGAACATTGCTGGTCTCACCACCATCTTAAACCTTTCCTTTCATTCTTGCCAATATATCTGACATATGATCACCTTAATGAATGCATAAAAATGAGGAATGACAGGACATACACTGCAGAAAGGCCAGATCATGACACCTACTCTCAGTCCTAGATTCTTGCCTTTCCTTTTCTCTTTCTTCCTATGGGCACATCTGCCTTCTCTTCATCCTCTGCTGACCCATAATATCCCAATTTCCACCAGTACCCTGCCATTCACCAGCTTCTTGTGGCAGTCGTAGTCAACCCGGGCCTTCACCTCGATGGCGATAATGTTATTAACTCGCATGGTAAATTTGGCAAAACTTTTACACCGGATGCCCTTCCTCTTGCAACCCTCTGTATTTATCCAGGTTTTGGAGCAGCACAATTAGGACATAGGCATTAGATAGGCGGCTTCCTCTTTGGTCTGAAATTGTTGTTGCCACTAGCATGGCCAACATTATTTTAGATGGCTTTGGCGGTAATCATTTGCTAACTCTCTCACTATTAGCCTTGACCAGTGCAGATGTTATTTTTTTCACCTACTCTCACTTTGCATGATTTTCTACAGTCTGGGATGTCTTGAATTTGTTCATAATACTTTGTTTTGTGCCTACTAGAACGTGAAGAGTTGAAGATATGTCCCTGTAGCACTGTCCCAACTTGTGAGCAGCAACAATGCCCTGACCGCAGGTCCTCACAGAGCTCTTTTGTTTTAGACAGCAGGCATAACTTAAAACAAATCAGCTGTTAAGTTGAAAGAAGTTGATGTTCCCATTTAATCAGGCTCATTAAGATGCCTTGGGACAGAACAGACTACCTATAACTCTGTAGAATGTTGAATTTTCCAACAGGCTATTACCATTTATGTTAGGTATGAATAATTTTGGAGATCTCACCCACAGAAATTGTTTCCTTTAGTTCTGAAATCTATGCCATCTTGTAGTATCGTGTTTTGGCACAGATCCCATTTTGGGATTAACTTTATGAATACATTCCTTTCATTATTTCTAATAATTATGTAAGATTAGTCTGACAGTAATGCTTAGCATCAATTTGCTATGTGGATGTTGAACAAAGTGGACTTTAGAGACATATATTTCACAAATGTTTGCATCAATGTCATTTTGGAAATACAATCTTACTTGCTGGGGATGGTTTTATGTCCGCTTAGGAGAGCCAACACAATAGGGCCCAAGTCAGAATGTGGAAGTTTGTTTTTGCTCACACCCCTCATCCCACTGCACACATCAATCAAGGTCAACTTAGTGGTTCCCCTTGAACCTGAGAATGGAAATCAAACAGAGACAGAAAAGGTTGGTAGTAAATGTAAATAAAAACAATATAAATGACATAGCTAAATATTAAAAGCACTAGGTTGTTGAACCAGAAGCGGAAAATAATTTATTGGAAAATGCATAACGAAGAGTCACACTGCGTTCCAAATTTGACTCGGATGTCAGAACTGTTGGGTTCCAAGTTGGAAAAATTAACAGGAATAAATTAGTTAATTCCCTGATTATAGAACTTCAACACCAATCCCACCAATGAAAGAGATAAATTAGCTGCAGTAGAGAACAGTGTATTTGCTCTTCTGACATGTTGTATCTCTATAAAGCAGGAGAACAGTACTGTACATCAAAATGATAATTTATGCAATACTACCATAAGAAAGGGCAATTGTATTTATTTGCATTAACTTCTCTGTTTGACAAGCTGCGTTCAAGTAAACGTTACTCACACGTTTACTTGACATCTCAAATGTCAACTCTTTTTTTCATAAAGACTAGCATAGTAGCTCCTCTTCAGTTCACCATTTAAAAAACAGGAAGAAAGAAATTCTGTGAAAACCTTTTGCAATAATGCTGCTTTCAGTACGAGGAGGCTGAACGTAAAGGGTGAAGAACATCACAGAGCTGTGACACAGGTAAGTAATAAAGTCGGTGTGCCGACGTGCTGCGATGGCTGCGTCCAGGAGAGAAGCCGCTCGCTCTGCCGTGGGAGCCTTCACACGGTTGTGGTTACGTAACTAGAGAGATGGTAGAAAATAATATGCATATTTAACTTTTACATCTGATAAACACACACTAGCATTGCAACTATCTTATACATATATATATATATATATATATATATATATATATATATATATATATATATACATATATATATATATATATATATATATATATATATATATATATATATATCACTGTCACTGAATTTTCACATAATACTAGCAGTGTGTTTTTTCATTTATGTTCTTATTGGTCATATATTTTTTTAATTTTTATACCAGCGTAAGCCTGTTTAGTGCGGTGGTGATTAGTGACTTAACAACAAAAGTACCATTTAGTGCAATTCCATAATCACAATATCATATGAAGTCAGTGTATCAATGATTTAACCCCCAAAGCATAGTTAAAAAAAATGAAATCTAATCATAAAAAGAGAAAGCCTCTCTTTGACATTAACTGAGGTTGACCTAGGTTTGATTTTTGGAAGGAAGTCCATCTAAAGCAGAAAGTTCTATTTCACCTTGTGAAAAAGCGAAGACTTCGCTCATTTGAGTTTTTTTTGTGTTGGGGAGGTCGTTCCGTGGCTAATTTAATGTACAAGTGAGGAACGATCATATTGTTTTGTTCTGAAAAATGATTTAAATGTCAAATATAGGTTGGTCACAAAAAATATTGTTTGCAGATAAAGGATGCCTGTATTGATCCGAAAGTCGTTTCTCAACAAAAAACTCATTAAGGTGGGCCGTGATATTTCCATGTTGACAGAATAAGCCTCATTTTTATTCTGCCTTGACTTCTGAGGTTTTTCTCCAAGTGTTTTCAACCTTTCTGAAGACAAAATTTTCACCAAGCTGAGGATACGACGTTTCACCACTTCAGCAATCAATGAGCAGGAGGTCGGGTACACCCTGGCCATCAGTCCATTGTAAACACAGGGACATGAGAACACACCTGAGTTGCTGGAGAAAACCCAGACATGCACAAATGCAACAGAAAAACGTCACATGGAAAGGCTTAAACTGAGGTTTGTTTGGAAAACCTCCTTCCTATTATGAAACCATGCTGGATGGGGATAATATAATGGATTTAATATCTTATGCAGACTTTTAACACTATAACAAAACTAATCTCAAACTGTATTACACAATGATTTCCCTAAATTGAGAAAGCAGTCTGCTTAAAGAAATTATTTAACAAAAAAAAACGAAGAAAAGCTTATGTCTGATGTGAACTTCTCCCACATAAGTAAACTGAAATTATTTCATTGGTGTATTCATAAATCTTAATAAGATGGGTGTTGTTGTTTTTATGTGCAGGAAACGGCTTCTTGACTCAGTTGCAGGAGCTGTAAAATAGCACTCTGTTGGATTCTAATTCTTTAAATGGAGTCTTTGATGGGTTGCCAAGAAAGCGGAGCCAAAAGATGCCGTTGCATTAACAGCCAGTAATACACTCGCACCTCTCTGGTGGCTGGATTTAACCTTGTTTACAAAGATTGATTGGACTGTAAGGACTCATTTGTATAAAATCTCTTTTTATACAGATTGGGCTGTTCATTTGGTTTAGTTCGACTTCTAAAACTTTCTGTCACAAACCACGAATATTTCCTCATACCTGTATCCCATTGACTGGGTCCTCCGTGACTTTGATGTGGGCTTTAGGGCTGCCTGTTACGCCGCCCGGCGAGGGGACCACCTCCCCCAGCAGATCTCTTAAGGTATCCTCTTCGCCGCAGCAGAGCTCGATGGCGGACACTGAGACCGTCAGATCGGTCCAAGTCTTCTCCCGGCGGAGCTCGATGGCGCTGTACAGCCAGGAGATGGCACAGGGAATCAGGCCGAGCTTCTGGAGGTTGTCGCCGCTCCCCACCATGCTGGACCAAGATGCTTAGGAAAACAGCAGAGGAGTCAGAATGTTCGCAATCATCATACAAAAACATGAAAAAGTTGTTTGGTATGATGAATCTTCACAGCTCTTTTTTTTTTATCAGTACGCATCTTTTTGCATCCGTAGGTTCTTTCTGTTTCACCTAAAAACATTTTTCGTCATTTTTTTAATTGTAATGATTAAACCCAAATCAGCACAAAAGCTCAACTGGGGCAGTAACTATTTAAAGTAACCGTTCAACTAATTTTGTAAAGAATGCACTTGATTAGCTGTACTCAGATGTGAATAATTCCCAGAGCCCCTCGCTTTTATTAGCACCCTTGGTGTGTGTAAAAGTTTCAACATTGCATTTCCTCCACCAAACTGAACAGTGGGCATGAGGTGTCTTTTATTTTGTCCTCTATTTCATACCAAACTCCGAGTCCGAGTCTGCTGGAGTTTTTAAAAACATGCGGGTCTAAACGTGAGGAAATGAAGGGGATTTGGAGGATCTGTCACATTCTTGAAAAATCTGAGTTTATTTCAATGCACTCCTGTTCTGAATGCTGCCTTTTTTTTTTTTTTTACAAATTCTGTGTTCTGCTGCATCAGGACCAGGTACATTATCTCATATGTTTATTTATTTATTCACACAAAAGGATCAGCTAATCATCTGTGTATTCAATTTCATATTCTCAACTCTTGAGGGCCCTCAATTGGTCAGATTAATGTTAGTCGGATTAATCAGGCAGTTAGCAGCGTCACAAATTTCATTTTCATTTTCATGCATCCCGCGGTACGTGAAGCATCTGGCATTGCTGAGATTGCTGAGGGGCACACATGTTGAATCTGTGGCAGAATTTCAGCAGGACGTGGCTTGTGGTGTTGCTATAGTGCAGACGTCCAATTAGAGAAAGCTGTTTATCCTCAACACAGCCGGCATTCGGACCTTTGCTGCCTGTCTTCCTTCTCTTTCTGCTCTTTTCTCATCTGATTACTGTGAGTTAAAGGCCATTAGCACCACAGAATGTTAAAAAATGAATAACAAAAGTAGGTTTTGAGGCTGCCTAGTCAAAGTCTGGACTTAAATCCGGTTGGTTTTAGGTCCATCCTACTCTTGGTCTCAGCCGTTGCTACCAAAGGACATATAACCGGTTGTTGGGTTTAGGGAGCAGTTACCTTTTCACACAGGCACATGCTGGTTTATATAGATTTTTCTCACATCTACCTGGGATATCTTTGTCTGATATTAACATTTATTTAATGATAAGAAACATTTGTATGACAAAAGAAATCTAGGGGCAAATATATTTTTTACCAGTAGCATATTTGTCAGACCAGAACCTTCCTACAAAAAGCCCAAAAAGCTGGAGTGGTGCCACGTTGTGTCTCCTTGTGCACTCTTGCCCTACATTCGTTGTGAGTTAAGGGCCTGCTTTACCTTCTCTTGTCTTATCCAAACTCTAATTGAATGAGGATAAGAGAATTGGTTTACTCCAATTAAAGGCCCGAACAGCCCGCCGTTATTCAGGGGGAATGGTATTCTGTTTAGGAGATTGATATCCCTCTGGCCGCGGGCCACATGCACTCTATATCGGCCGACTAATTCAATCAGATTTACGGAGAGTGGCGTCATGTGAAAAAGCAGCTACAAGGAGACCCTGTCCTTACCACGCGTGTGTGTGTGTCATGGTGTGTGTGTGGCACAGATCTATTAAATCCCTGCACCAGCGCTAAGTGCAGTGTCCCATCTTCCTAATACAAACATATTACAGCCCACTTTGTTTTCAGAAAAACCTCTTTGTGTCCTTTTGAGCATGGAAGCAGTAGCTTTCAAAAAATATCCATATATGATTTAAAAAAGGGCTTTCTTTTTCTACTTTTTTTTACAAAAAGGTGAAAAAAGTATGATAAAGGTCAGATAGTTGAAATGGCTCAGCTGTGAAAAACCAGGAGCAGACGCAAAGATGGCCCGGGGGGAGGAAAAAAAAGGCAAAGAAGCAGAGGATGTGGAACAAAGGTTGATATGAGGACGCAGAGAGACAACGGAGACATGGAGTTTAAGTAATAGGGAAAGATTGAATGATAACAAGAGTGCCGCAGAACAGCAGGAGGAGGGGTGCGGACGGGCTTTCACGTTTATAAAAGCATCCCACGCCCATCTTAGGATTTTAACCTGTGGCCTCCTGCAGCGACCGATGACTCACCCACATCAGCGCATCCTAAGCCCAGAACGCATCCATCGCTGCCGCTGAGGACGCAGCGGATGACATCAGCCAAGACGCCTGCGCACACTTCAGCCTGGGCAACAGAACAAAGGACAGGGTGATCGATCTCAGCCCTGAAAATGTGCTTGCAGTCCAGCCCAGAACCCAAAGCAGGAGGGGGAGTTTACACAGGTTTTCAATTTTCCCCTGAGCTTAGGCACATGTAAGCTGAGCCGCAGACTCTTACCAGGGGGAGTGGTATCAGTTTTCTGGTCATTAGAGAGACAGGGCGAGACCACAGTGGTGTGTACAGTAATATACAGAGGGATGGATGGACACTACAACGTGCCAGTTAAATAAGACGGATCTAAACCCGAACTGAAGCGACAAAACGTGAAACCTGTCTCCAATAAGAGAGAGAGAGAGAGAACCGAACCTGTCCCGAATCCTGAGAATAAGCTGCATCAAAGTTAAAGGTCTTCAGGGGACGTTTTCTTTCCCGGCCCAGAGTCATTGTGCTGTGGGATAGGTTTTTGGTGAGCGGATCCATTATGGTGACTCTCTTCCTGGACGGGTCAATTCGAAGAACAGGTGGCTGGCCGTGGCTCTCCGACAGCAATCGGCTCACCCTCAGCACGACTTTGACCTGAGCACAGAAGGAAAAGAGAAAGAGATCCATGCTGATGTCTCCTGTACACACCGTGTTAAAGGGCGCCGGTAACCCTGTTAAATCTCAGATTACACAAAGAATATCTGTTGGGTTGAGAAAGCTAGGAACCTTGGGCTAGAGGCAGGACAATTTGTCCAAACTATTTCAAAGATCCCGTTCCACAGCCAGAAGAACCAGACACACGTTGCAGTGTCCATGCCAGGCACATTACAGCACGTCTGGGATCCATCTTCAAACTACTAAGAGGAACAAGTAGACGTGCACAAAATACTAGACTGACACTTTCTGCACAAATATCTCAATTATCTGATCCTTCAGTAGGTCTATAAGGTCAGGTATCCATCACGCAGTGTCAATCGCAGAGAGAGTAGTTGTAGGATTTCTTTTTAGCTATTTATTTATTCAGTAGAACTGCGCGGCTAAGTTAGCATAGCATGTGATCTGGCTACGTTTTCAGCTAATGCTAAGTCATGCGTTATTTGGGCTAAAGGAGAAAGACAGAACTTTTTACAATTTGGAGAGGAAAACGGACTGGTTACGTAATGAACGTAAGAAAACTGCATAACTTATTCATCCACAAGCCGCTCTGCTTTGACTTTGCAGCAAATGATTAGGAAATCGTTCATGTTTAAGTAGCTAAGACGCTGTTTTCTGTTGAACAGAAGACTTCAGCTGGGAAGGAAAAGAAAACTTGAGAGAACAAAGCATTGGTGTCAAAAAGGATTAGTGTGGAGTAATGGGAAGGTGGGAGTGAGATAATGTCCTTTTTAGTGCCGCCACTTGTTCTAATTGGCATCGTCTCACTGGGCATTTCTTTCGCAGCCTCTCGCTGACTAACAAAACATCCAAATACTTCAGGAACTCACAGTAGCAGTCACAAATAGGTTTGAAACAAGGGTAGATGTATTTCACAGTATTCACGGGGACGCTTTTTTATGCTTTGTGTACAACCGCATTACAACCACACACATTGGAATCAAATATAGAATTAAATATAGATCTGAAAAGTGTGGCATGCATGTGCATTCATCCCCCTTTACTCTGACACCTCTCAAAAAAGTCCAGTGCAAAAACAATTGCCTCCAGGAGTCATCTGATTTGTAGATAGAGTCTATATGAGGGAGGTTTTTTTGGAGTAGATGCAAACTTTATGTGTGGAGGAAGTCTCGACATGGCATATCCCTCTTACCACACTGTTCCTACGGTGAGACGTAAATGGCAGCATCATGCTGACGGGATGCATTTTGTCATAGGCAGAATTGGTAAGAGTTTATGTTGATATAAAGACTTTTATGCTTTGTTAAAGGAGACTTTAATCTAATCCAACGCCTTCAGGCACCTAAATCTCATTTTTTTCCTGCAGATAAGTGGATTGAGAAATAAAGCAGCCGCCATCCATCACTGTGCAGTTGTAAATGCAACCACTCAGCCAAAGAACGTGGTTTAGAACATGCAGGAATGTAAGCAGAGATAGGCAGAGTCAATTACCCAGGCCAGTGTATGACTCTGATGTTTATCTTCCCCCATTAGCATCTTTCCTGCTCCCTCTCCTTTATCTTCTCCTATGTCTATCCTTCCAATGTTACGCTCTCTTTCCAGCACGCAACGCATAATGAGCGGATCCTTCTGTGTTCATAACTTAGCTCTGCAAGATCAAAATTAGACATAAGCATCATGACACCCGGGCAAGTATAGTCATCTGGATGTTGCACAGGACCGCATTACACTACGATGAGATCATCCCGTATTGGCTGGATTTGAAAACCCGACAGCCATGCTCCTGCAACACGATAAGCTCTTAGGATCTGTAGCGGATTTTTACAGCTTCCCTCCTCGTGCATTTTAAACCTTAAGCAAGAACAGGAACGGTCCCTAACCGTTTTAAACATGCGTTAAACTCCATTCGTAAGGGCTGAATAATTCAGGAGGAGATTTCACAGGCAGAGAAAGCCCTCCACGGCTCTCAGCGCCGAGCGAGGCTTCGCAGCGCTGAGTGCCACGGCAAGGAGGGGCTGCCGACAGGGTCTGTCCGAGCCCACAACTGGAACGCCACGGCAGACTCAAGAGTCCATCTCTGAGACAAAGGGAGGGCTGGCAGCCATATTGATCTCCTCGGTTTCTCTCCCAGAGGAGGTGAGGAGAAAGGCGGGGAGAAACAGGATGGAGACATTAGCACCACATTACAGTGAATCAGGAAGGCGGAGTGATATAGGATCTCTGCCAAATTGACTGAGATCTCTTTAAGCTGCAACACAGGTGGTGGGAAGACACTTCCAAGGGGCAGTTTGTGGGAAAGGAGGGGGATATGTTAAAGGAACTGTGACACCAATACAGAACTATTCTATGTACAGGATGTAGTATAAGCTACAAATATACCCAATGTATCTTTTTTTTAGAACAGTGTCAGTGAATTATTCATCTGCTTATTTCTAAAGCTGAAGTTTAATTTCGTACTTTACTAAGTCAGTCGATCAAGTAAAACCAGTAAGCAGGCGTCAGAAAACGGCTGCAGGCGTTTAAAACCAAACACGCTTCGCTGTAAAACCGTAGATCGGCTCTCGGATGCATCAGAATTTGAAGTGAACCTTGCCAACGTCGGGCGAGTCTCTGCTTCTAGCGGCAGCTTGGAGCAAGCAGGGGGGCAGCGGCGGTGGACTTTTCTGGATGATCTCCCTGAAGCAGGTGGAGTGATTGGAGGGAGCTGGATCCGAGGCCTGGCCCTTTTTCCTCAACGTCAGGCTGAGCTTCTCCGCCGCCCTGCAGGGACGGAGGGAGGCGGTGTCAGTTGCGGCGGCGCTGAATGTACTAAGTGACTAATACAACACCATAAAAACACTCCCGCCACACTTAGAAATCCCGGAGCTCAAATGTATCTAAGAAATAAATATAGATTTGTATTTCCCAAGACTCTCCTATTAGTGACAGCTATAGTAAAGAAACATACACACTTCTGGTCTTTAGCAGGTTCTGGAATCACTGAACCTAATCTCTATATAGAAATAATAGATCCAACAATCATTCCTTGTTTACTAAATAAAGAGCAAGCTTTAATCACAAAGTAGTCAGAAAAAGAAAAAGAAAAGACACTCCACGATTAAATAACACGTAAAGCTCCCTTTAACAGCACCAAGAATCTTGGGCCTGTCTTCTTGACAACGTCGCTTCATCGCCTGCAACCCCCAGTTTGGGCCCAGCTTTGACCGTATGGGCTCACATTTGATCATATAGGAGACATTCAATAAATAGAAGGCTCTCCAGTTACAGAACGCGGCCCAATCACCAACCCTCCCTCGCCGAGCACACCCAAACATGGCGCTCTCTTTTATGGCGAAACATCTCCCCTTTGGTCTCATTTATCTAAAGGTCAATATTCCAGACGTGCTGTTGTTCTTTTAAACACAACCTTGCTAACCTAAAGTCATGCTGCCATATTCTTTTTTAGGGAAGAGATTTTCTTCAGGCAACCATTCTACAGAACCCATCCGTGTTGAGTCCATTTCTGTTTGTCCTTTCAGAAACTTTAACATTTCCATGCTCACTGAGGCATGTGGAGTCTGAAACGGAGCTGTTTGTGCGTTCTCGGAGCATTGCCGGGGTTCCTTGGGAATATCAGCTCTGTCATGCATCTTTTCCACAAGTGAATATTTTTTCTCTCTGTAGAGCGAAGGAATTCAGAACATTTGGAAATGGATTTAGAAACTCTTCCCAGATTGGTGCGCAGCCACACTTGCTGATGATCATTTAATGAACACGTTTAACTAGGCGGACATTCCTCGTTGTGTTTGCTTTGCATAAATAAAGCAATTTATTTATTGTGTCACTTAATTTGTAGTTACTCATTTCTGCTCGAACCTCCATGTTAAATAAAAAAAATGCATCAAAAAAGATACAAACTGGACATGCTAACATATGGATACATGAGTGTTGGTTATTACTACATCAAAAATCTGTCTTATGTAAAAAAAAAAAATCCCTCTAAACTGTAAATAATTAAGTAAAAAATCTATATATTTCAAATTTAATTTGGTGATTTTGTGCTTTTTTAATGAAGAAGCAGCACACAGACCGGATATGCCACTATTATAACATTTCCTATCATTATAGCCCAATTTCGACAGCCTCACCTGGCCAAAAGGGACATGGCAGCAGTGTTGGCGATGGTCACCACTCTGGAGATGTGAGGGATCTTGGAGGTTGTCTGAACAGCCCCAGCATCACCGCAGGTCGCCGTGGCATCGTTTGCCTTCTGCTGTTAGGAGAAAGCTCATCACTCATTATATAAATACCCCAACCAGCAGTTACTTTCCAAAATCTGATACAAAGGGGAATTGTCGCATCAAGGGAATCGCTTAGGTGCTTCTGCGTAAGTAGGCCATCTAAGGCTCAGCGCACATGCTGTAAACAAACACCATATTTGTTCCATCGCGGATGGAGGCAGCTGCATTCAGAATGTGAGGAATATGTTGTGAAGCATCAGAGCTGAGGCCGTATTAATACTGTCCCTACCTCTGATCCGCACACTACAGAGAAAACAAGAGATTATGTAAAGGAAGCCGAAAGTCATTTAGCTGTAGCTCCAGTGCATGACTCCAAGCATCTAACAGAACCCAGTCAGCTCAACGAGGGGTCAGCCTGAAGCCACTGACACCTGGAATATTATCGATTATGGCGGAAATAATAACTATAAATATTCAGGTCCATGATTAAATCACTGTTATTTGTCACAAGTACCTGATTTTTTTGCCACTTATTTTCATTCAAGTTTGAAGTATTAAACTAGCTGCTTTTTTTCTTCCAAGGCAAGGCAAGGCAAATGTATTTGGGTTGTATTTCAGTACAAGTACAACACAAAGTGCTTTACATGATTAAAACATAGGAAAATAAAAGCAAGTTGGATTAAAATACAGAAAAAATTAAACAAAATAAAACAAAAAAGCAAATATGACTAATTAAAAAAAATTAATGGACTACAAACTTAAACTAATGATGTTTCGGTTAAGAGTTTAACTATAATAGTCAAAGGCAACCCTAAAAAAAAATGTTTTTAATCTTGATTTAAAAGAACTCAGGCTTTAAAAAAAAACTATATATAATAATCATCCAAAAAAATACCTCAAATCTGTTTTATATCAGTGGTTATTTCCTACTCTGAGTCACTAAACAGCTGTTCCTATTTTGACTATTTTGACTGACTGCCGGTCAGTCTTCCTCGCTGCAACACAGTTGCAGAAAGAAAAAAGAAAATACTGCTCTGACAAAACTTCCTCTGAAACAGGAGCAGTGGTCATTAATTTCAGTCAACTAGAACATCTTCAGTGAACTTGCATCTTTCTTCTCTTGAGGATTCTTTTCATGGGAGGCAGTCGGCTGAAGAGGCAGGCTCACCCTAAATCTCTCCCTCTCTGATTTAAGTTGTTGAAAATCCGGCTTCTCGCATGTTTTCTGTGGGGTTAATTCAACTCAGTCCAGGCTACTGTTACAAAAACTGTGTTTCTCTGGCTTTACTAATATAGGGCTTTGGTTTGACTGATGCTTTCGCTCTGCTCTGCACTCACAGCTGCTGAAGGACTCCGCCACAGGCTGCAGGCTCTTCCCGGATTCTGTTTGGATTGTTATTGCAAAGCTTAGAAAGGCCAATTTCTTATCATACTAATGTGGCAAACTAATTTGAGTAAAACTCCATTACATTACTTTTGTAATGGTTCAGCGCAGTAATTGAAATTTAAGTATACATTTGATTCTTTGCCCAGCCCTAGCGTGGCTACGCTTGTCTCGGCGGCTGCTATCAAACCCCACATTTCTTCTGTGTCTCGAGCTGCTCTACAGGCAGCATGACCACATGAGCTTAGTTTTCTGTGAGTAACAGCCAGTCATTATGTGCCAATTAGGGCCAGTAGAGATGTGCTGTGGTGGTTTGGAATAAGACGTGGCTGATGGAGACCCAAGGTAAAATGCATAATTTATAAATACCTCCCTGCCCCTCCCCTTCTGTTCTTCATGACCCATTAGATTTTGCATCTTTATTCTGTCTCTGCTCGAGATCTGTTCTGTACTTGCACTTGAATGTTCCAGTATCATAATTTTTTCTCTCCACCCCCATGCTCCCATCCTTCTCTCTCCTGCTCTGCTTCGACCTCCACATTTCCATGTCTTGCAGTATTTTATCCCAGAGGAATCGTCCCCCGTGGATCTGCTCTCAGCTCCTGCTAATGTGTTGTGCCGCGACCTCAAAAATCAAACTGTTTGTTGACATTTTTCTTTTCACACTTGCCATCAAGGTCCATCTTTGGTTGATCCAAACAGAAGGCGACAGCTAACTGAATCGGTGCGCACCTCTCGCACCCATAGGCTTTGATCAGATCGTACATCCTTTCTCTGTTTCCAAGTAAACACTGATTGGCAGCGACAGGCTCTGATGCACTCACAGACTCGTGTGCAGGAAATTAACTCCTTATTCAGAGTAGGACATTTGGCTGTCTTTCCCAGGGCACATTTGTGTACATGCTGCCAAAGGAATGTGGCCATATGCCACCTCTGACGTGGTCTGTATCAACAAATCCCAGTGAGTCCCGAATGTGTCCCTAATCTTACACTCAAAGATCCAAAACTGGGTATTAAGAAAAACTGAGTTACTGCAAGTTGTAGATTCAAAGGAAGCAGCTAAATAATTAGCGAAGGCTATACATTTCTACATTGAATGCAAAATGGTACAAAGAGAGCCTAAAGAGAAATTTGCTTTTGTCTTTTGCACATGACTTCATCATGAAGCATGTTTTTTAGTGTGCAGCTTTTCCTTATCCCTTAAAAATTAGGGGCATTTTTCTGGCTTGTTTTTCCCTAAATAGTCTAAACCTGTAAAAACAGACTCACAAGAAAGATTCTGTTTGCACATAGTTTACTGCTCTGAAGGAACAATCCACATTGGAAGCAGTTGGGTACAAGAACTGACCAAAGAGGGCTGTGTAAACGATTGAAATTGCAGAGATCGTCCGTCTAGTGCAGGCGACAGCGGACATAGCAAGCAGCATCACGAGTGGAGTGATGGTGTTATTGTTTCATTACTAGAGCGTCTCACAATCACTCAAAAAGAGTGAGTGGAGTTCACTAGATATAGAGGATTCCTTGTAAATACATTAGACAGCCTCACCAGCAGCTGATGGAGTTTGATTGTGGTTTGCATGAGGCCCTGTGGTTGTATAGTGCAAGTGACTGATGCACAGATGCATGAGGACTCAAACACGCATGAGGAAGGTTCCAGTTGGTCCCAAGACAGAGCACACCAAGGAAGCATGGTCTTTTATGCACCAAGCACTACAGAACAATGTGACAAAACTACCTGCAGTCAAGACACAGGGATTGGACTGGTTAGTCCCGCACCGATGTCTTGATAACTGGATTCAGACAGACTAAGGGTTCAAGGTCTAAAACGTAGACTATCCTTAACATATCCTTCCATAAACAGAAGCCATGGGCTGATAAGAGGTACTGAGTCATGTTTAGCAAAGAGTTATGCATTCCGATAGATGATACTCATGTGCTAATATGATGGTGATGATGGGATATGACCAATCTTGCCCAACATAGTCACAAACGTGATTGATCTGGCAGTGGGTGTGGGTCTATAACTTTACAAGATGCTCAACATCTTGTAAAGCCAAGAGGGGGTCAGCAATCTCTGGCACTGTAATTCTGGGGGTCGTAGGCTTAGAATTTGAGAATCCCTGATCTGGAGGATCAGTTGTTGCACATGTGGGTCAACATGCCTCAGAAGACAGTTTTCCACACCAATCACCTGGTGTATCAGGCCCAAGAGATATCCATTTAATCCGATATTCCAGTCATTGCAGTACATAGCACTACCTTTGAGCATGTGCAGTTTCAGTTATTTTCTCTCAATAATTTTCTTTCTTAAATATATTTAATCATCAGTAAGTGTTGTAGAACACTTGGAGGACATCAGGGCCTATTTTTCTCACTCTACTGATTTCTACTGTTCTCCAGTTTTGCATTGCATTGAAATGACTGCTGTCATTTCAGCTTTTAACTTTTTGTTCTCTCTCTTTTATCTTCATAGTAGGTACACCTGGTCTGGCGTTCTGTTAGCTGTGACATCATCCAGGGAGGACAGATCACCGACTATTACCATCTAATGTAGAACAGATTACTGGATCAATGTGTGCTTCTGTGCTTGTTTGTCTGTCTTGTTGTGTCTCTGCTCTGTCTTCTCTAACCCCCAGTCAGTCGAGCCAGATGACCGTTCATACTGAGCCCAGTTCTGCTGGAGGTTTTTCCTGCTGGAGGTTTTTCCTCCGTTAAAGGGGAGTTTTTCTTTCCACTGTCGCTTCATGCTTGCTCAGTATGAGGGATTGCTGCAAAGCCATGGACAATGCAGACGACTCTCCCTGTGGCTCTACGCTTCTCCAGGAGTGAATGCTGCTTGTCAAGACTTTGATGCAATCAACTGGTTCCCTTATATAGTAAATATTTGACCAATCTGTATAATTTGACCCAATCTGAATAATATGATTGAATTTGACGTTGGAAAGTGCCTTGAGATGACATGTTTCATGAATTGGCGCTATATAAATAAAATTGAATTGAATTGAATTGAATAGAAATGCTGAACCAGTGTTACTGCTCCCCAATGCAGTGGAGATTGGAATCTTTTAAGCATTATGACAAGATTTAGGATTCATGTTTTGCAAGCATTTCAAATTTCATTTGGTTTGAGTATTTACCCCAGACCAGGGTAAAGAGAACAAAATATAACGGTTTTAACGCCAATACAACAATGCCCAAAACAGAATCCTGCTTTTGAGAAAATATCCTCAGAATAAAATTCGTTGGCACTTATTTGGGTTTTAAAGAGATGTTCTGAGTTCTTGGTAGATAAAAGGAGCTGACAGACAAGATGGAAATGATTTGTCAACACTGTGAGAATACCACAACTGGCTAACTCTTAGCTCCTAACAAAGCTAAAGCAGGCAGCTGCTTCACAAACTTTCTATTTCTGCTGACGTGAAGGCAAATTTCTTCGGTGAGTCTGGACTACATCTTAAATTTTAAGTATTTAGACAAAGCTAAGCCAGACTGGGTAATTCTAAACTTATTACAGATTATTTAAAAAAATATCTATGATTTGTGAAATATTTAAGCCTTTTGTCTTAGTTCTATCAAAAGTATTTTTAAATTCTTATCTAATTCTGAAGCGCAGTGGTGACACAGAGCGTGCGACCCAAGTACAGACGCCTCAGTCTTCGATGTTGCCGTCCTGGGTTCGGGAACCGTTTCCGCATGTTTCCCCCTCTCTCTCAACCCCTTTAGCTGTCAAATAAAGTCCACTAGGGACAAAAAAATGTAAACGAATAAAATATTATCTAATTCTTATACAAATAATAACTTTATTGTCATGTGAGATGAATATATTGTTACACAAGTTTTTTTGTCTTTGACTTATACATCTAGAGATTAATTTTCCAGATGCCCTGACTTGTTAAGTGACATTTTGTACCACCCCAGATGAAATCCCCAAATTTATTTCAACTTTAAGCAAATTATTTTCATCACTTTTTCCAATTAATTGTTGACCCACCACATATTCTCAGTTCAAATTATTAAATATCACATGCAGTCACATGCAGTCACTGTCAAAGTTGTAACATTTTGTTTGAAATGTTCATCCCAGTCTCATTTATGTTTACATCACAAAAGCCTGTCATGTTAACAGGGGTATGAAGAATTTTTAGAGCCCCTGTAGTTTCTGTCATGTGCCGTCTACGGACATAAACCTCAATCATCTCCTTGCAAACTCAACCCATGGAGTAGACTGGCTTTGAACACAATTATGCTGGGAATTAAGAGTGAAAAGAGAGAAACGGCTGTACTTAAAGGAGTTGAGGTTCGCTTTTGGCAAATTATGGTTAAAAGTATTAAAGCAAACAAAGTGTCCTCTCACTCACCTTGTCTTGTTTAATATAACAGCCAGTCACTGGGGGTGGGGCGGCGAAGGGGCACCTTCCATCATATTAATGCATATTTTAAAAGCCACAATTTTAAATATGGCTCCCCTCTCTATTGATCACAAGTGCTTTTTGACTGGCCGGCTTTTATGACGGGTAAATCATGACCCTATTCCATTCCATTAGGAAAAGGACTTTTAAAGAACGTGCTCACCGGAGGGATCGAAATAGGCCCTGATTCGGCGCTATGAATCTTTGGCCTGCCAACATGTGCACTCGTAAAGACATGCATTATCCATATAGCTCATTAAAAGGGGGAGTGGAAACTGGGAAATGTGTTATATAGGGGGTAGAGCTTGGAGAAAGCTTTTAGGGGTACCTGATGGTGAGAATTCATGGTGACACCATCTGGATTGGACACTGATTTAGAGGCCACCAGCTGCTGCTGCTCCTCCACCCAGCGGTCCATATCGGGGTTGGGGAGCTTGGGCCCCCTTCGTCTGAGGGTTTGAGGAGTCCTCTGGGGCGTCCTGGGGCTTCGTGGGCTGTGCGGGCTGTGTGTTTGACCGTACGGTGGCTGCTGCTGCGCAGCCTCCCTGGAGAACCTGTTTCCATGCTTTGTCCCACTGTGTCCCAGCACTGCGCCGGCGCTGAGGCTGGCTACAGGAGGAGGCTTAGCTAATGACTGGCCCCGACTCAGCGCCAGGAGGATGGCTTCCTGCTTGAGTTGGTTCAGGCTTGCACCACAGGCTCCGCACTGGCCCAGCTCCCTCTCTCTGTTCCTGGGCTCCACGTTGGAATGGCCGTGGACACGAAGGTTGTCGTGAAGAAAGGCTGACAGGTCGCTTGTTTCCTGCAGAGTTAAAAAAATAAAAATTACAAGCTGAAGAAGAACCTGTAAGATTGTTAAACGTCTGCCTGTGTTTGCAGAACAACAAGTAATGATTACAGCAAATACAAATTAATACTGTACTCACGCAGAAAGATTTTTTTACGCAGTACATCTTCAATATATCAAAGAAATGCATTTTATGTGCAAACAACCTTTGATGTGGTCAAATGCAGATGTCTGCTTTATGCAGTAGTCTCGCTGTCTTTCCTTAACTAAAAGGTTTACAGTGTGTATAAGAGACAAATAACGGGAGCTGAAATCCAAAAATGATGTCATAATGAAGTGTCTTTAAACGTCAGTCACTTAATAAACACCAAAACCTATTTTTTTTTCATGTTTTGTGTTAAGATTGAGATGCATTTTCATATTTTCTTCCAGAGCACTACTTGGTGATCATTTTCACAGAATGTTTTAAAATCGCACATCAGAGACGTCTAATTATTAAACCACTTCACCAGTTTTGTCCTTTTTTTTTTTGTATCTCGCTGAAAATAACATGAAGACGGAGATGCACTTAGAGAAGTCTGGACTCTTGGCAAAGAAAGCATAAAACAAATAAATTAAAGGGCATCAATATGCATTTGCTGCACTTTTAAAATAGATTGAACAAGTTGTGTAACACACCCTGGACCGTTTCATGGCACCACGAAAAAAGTGATCGAATCATCACTGTTCACAATCACAGTGATCTAAAACACAGGGGAGATAAACAGGGAGCCGATGTGTCTATTTGTGCTTCAGTGAGGTGAGCAGTCACTCTGTTTTAGCATTTTGTACGACAAACTACATGCTGTTCACTAACTGTCTTGAGTTGAAACTCTGAGATCAAACGTATTTTCAAAAGGCCCCTGAGAACAGATGGCCTTAAAACAGTTCAGCTCGTCAGCTCATTGTGTTGAAAAACTGCTGCTGACATCTCAGATGTCGGCCTGGGCCCTCGGCTGTCAAATCTAAGGACCACAAACTCAACAATCATCTGACTTTTCATCCTGGGAAAGTCGCTTCTTTGAGCTTCCTCGCATTTTGTCACGTCGCACCTAGGTTTGTGTATTTCACTGAGATTGCATTTGATGACTGTGAAGTGGAATGAAAATGATACATGTTTTTTTCTTTTTGTTTTTTTTATTTGTTTTTTTTTTTTTACTAATAAAAATCTGAACCGTGTGGTGTGCATTTCTATTTTACCCCTTTATATGCTAATATCCCTAAGTAAAATCCAGAGGTGCCAGTTGCCTTCAGAAGCAACACAACTGGAGGCCCGTTGTGTGTAAATAGTATAAATCCAGCTGTTCACTGAAGGACTCAGAGGTTTGTTAGAGAACATTAGAGAACAAACAGCATCATGGAAATCAAGAAACACAGCAGACAGGTCAGGGAGAACGTTGTGGAGAAGTCTAAACCAGGGTTACGTTCTAAAACAGCATCCCAAGCTTTGACCATCTCATAAAGCACAGTTCTGATTCTGAATAGTTCCTTCATACTCAAATCAGTTGTGGATGTCACTGTGCTCTAATGCACCATTGCTAGCTATGTGATATTTCCATTTCATTTCATTTGTTTCATATTAAAGGGGGAATTTACAATCTTGGAATTAAATTCCAACGCCCTTTGATCAACTCAGACAGTACAAAACACCACGAATTTCAGTTTCAAGCATCCAGCATCCCAAAGTTCGTAAGGCGTCTGCGTAGGCTAGTGTGAAGCTAAATTTTCTGCTTGGAGGAAAGCAGAACCATGAACGCGTGATGACCAAATGAAACATGGTGCTGGCAGAATCATGCTTGGCGGAGGCTTTTTTTCCCGTGTGGACAGGAAACACGATCAGAGCTTCTACATGTCCAGAATCACAGTAGGATAGTAGTTTAAATCAGTGGTTCTCAATCCTGTTCCTCAGGGCCCGTCATCTTGCATGTTTTAGGGGTTTCCCTGCAGCCACACACCCGACTTACATGAATTGGCGATCAACAGCCTTCCACTGCACTTAATGGCGTGCTGGGGAGGTAATGCAATCACACACACCTAAAACATGGAGGACAGTGGGCCTTGAGGAACAGAACTGAGAACCACCGGCTTAGATCCAAGTATATCTTTGTATGAATGGTCCAGTCAAAGTCCAGATCTAAATCCAATTGAGAATATTTAGCAAAACTTGAAGATTACTCTTTATGGGTGCTCTTCATCCAGTCTCACTCAGGTTTTGCAAAGAATGCGAGATGGGTATGAATATTTTTACAAGGCACTATAATGAAACGGACCCTAAATCTTTCTACCCATCCTTCAAGCTTCCCTGTACATAGAGACATGTTCACAGAGGTGATCTGCATCAAATCTTCCAAGTGCCATTACCTGATATATGTCATAGAGAGAACTGATGGAAGATGTATAGAACAATAACACGGCAAAATGAAAAGCTAAACCACAAAAGAGACTGAGCTTCCCATCTTGGTGAGCCCAGAAAAAAAAAAGAAGAAAAAAAAAAGATGATGATATCATAGAGCCACGAAGCTTTTGAGAAGTAACAGTCTTGATCAATAAGCCTGAAAGGAACTAACTGGCTTATCGGGTTTCTACCGACCATGTCAATGGCAACTCGCTCCAGCCTCCCTCCCTTCCTCACTCCCTGAAACATCAAGACCACGGCCCACCGCGCAACCATCCCACTTAAGAGGACAAAAATAAATAGTCTTTCCTCAGCGGGGAGGGCCAAAGATGACACAGAGATGTCGCCATGAAATATTCATGCCCATCTGAAAGCACTCACACAGGAATGTCACAGGTTTGCTCCGTGAGTTAGGGCCTGAGTGATGGATGGTGACCATGTCGGACATATAGAGGAGCATTCCTCTAAGAGGCAGCAAGATGGCGAGACTGATGTGGCCACATGAGCATTAAAGCACTAGTTAATAGCCGTTGAACGGGTGACAAAAAGCATGTAAAGAGGGTCAGCAAGTCTCGCATTATCTCAGTTCCGCAACAAAAAATTGCTTTCAGTTTTCTTTAATTTGATTTATGTTATGTTTTTTGTTGAAAAATTAATTAATTCCAGAAATAAATAATGCAGCTTTTCAAGTTGTTCCCTTTTTTTTTTTTTTTGCTTCATCCAAGAGAAGCCTTCAGTGGCTACATGGAGGAAAAGAAAGCCATCAAAGTCAGACAAATTTACAACTGAATTATCTGAGTGGTAGTTTCTAATACAAAAAAACTGTTTGAATTTAGCCCAAAAAACAGTGACACATTTTGCATGTATCGTATCTGAGCAGATTTTAATCAACATTTCTGAGCAGAAACTGTTCAGGTTCAGTCGCTGAAAACAATATATTTTTAAATAAATTCCCACAAAATTTTTCACATGTACTCAACTCATAATCAGCTAACGCTGTTAGCTAGTTCTGAAGATAATTTTTCTCCTCTAGTTTTTCCTCCGCGATCCGTTTAAGATTAAGTTGTAAAACGTTGTTGAAATACCCCTAAACCTTTTTAATGTGTTCATTTAAACCTTTTCTCTAACTACCACAGCTAAGGTGATTTTAAGTAAAGCATTAAAAGTATCTTTAAAATATCAAAATTTAAATCAAGTAAATTAGTTTGTAACTGTTATGTCCATGGTTAAATTCTGACAAGAATATCTATTTTGGTGGCAAACATCAAAGCACGCAAGTAGAATCTAACCGAAGGCGTTAGCTCAATCAACCGCTATTCTCATACGTCGCACACAGAACTCCATACTCCATACTAACATAGCTAGTTGGATTATTGATATTAATACTGGCATAATAATAGTTAAATTTTACTTTGTCTTCAGCTATAGCTAGTTTAGCGATAGCGTTAATGCTAAAGTCAAACTTGCTAGCCAGCTGACCTTCTTAACCCTGAGGCTAGATTCTTTAAATCAATTTCACTGGATTAATTCCAGCTATTTATTTAGTCACTGTCGACCGACATCAAGACCGACATCTTCAATTAAAGAATTTAATGTGAAGATAGTATTTCACCCAAAATAAAACAGTTCATGTTTGGAGAATCAAGCATTATTGTTTTATAGGCCCATGAGTTTAATAGCTAACATTTAATACCTTCCAAAAGTCATATTTAAAGTGCATCCAAACATTTGATGTTAATAATATCATACACATTTAGATCTGTGATATTTATTCATATATTCATAGCTTTTACTTATTCAGACTAATTAGAAATGTGAGCCAACTTCTAAAGTGTCAACTTTATTTAGATGTCTTGCAGGAAAACTAAAATATGTTGAAATCTGAGCTGTAACTGAAATCTTAAAATCCTACATATCATGTGTGTGTGTGTGCGTGTGCGTGTGTGTGCGTGTGTGTGTGTGTGTGTGTGTGTGTGTGTGTGTGTGTGTGTGTGTGTGTGTGTGTGTGTGTGTGTGTGTGTGTGTGTGTGTGTGTGTGTGTGTGTGTGCATCTTCATGGAAATCAAAATGGTGCTTTGGCTGCCATAGACATGCCAAACATATTTGCCTTGCCAAGGGTGGCTTTATGCCGAAAAATCCTCCCTTGGTGCTCGTGCTCGACGCTTGATTATTTATTTCACTGATTTTAAGGTATTATATACAAATTATATACACCGTATATGTATACAAAGAGCGAGAGGGTTTACTCCTGTGATAAATCTGATTCTGATTATATACAATAATGTGTATACCAGCCACAATAACCAGCTTGTTCATATAAATGCACTGCCTATGCACTACTGTAGCGTCCTCCATCGCAGCATCACTCACTGACCTTGCAGGAGAAGTGATGGTGGACAGCCAGACTCAGAGCTTGCTTCTTCAGAGCAACAAGAGCCGCGGAGCACTTCTCGCAGCACGCAACTTTCCGATCGGACCTCCCAGAGCCGGGATGCAGAGCCGACGCTGCGCCCCTGCAAGTTGTCCCACTTCCAAAGGACATCCTTATGCGTTCTCCCAGCGACCCTGGGAGGGACTTGTAGGACGGGACCTCGCCCGCTCTCTGGCACATATTCCGACCTGGATTGTCCCTGGGCCACCCGGAGCCCTCGGGAGTGGGGCGCTCCTCCTGTTGGCACTGTCTCCCACTGATAAAGCCAGAGAAGCCGCCGGAGTCACAGTGATGCTGCACTTCTGGGCTCTAAGAAATAAATCATCATGAAGAGGATGGATGTGGGCTTTGGCAGAGGAAAATTAGATATCAATCGACGTGGGCAACTGTAACCACACCCTAATGTTTTTTCCCCCTATAGTGCCACATGGTGCGCTTTAGCTAAAGAAGAAGAAAAAAAAAACAACAGCCGCTTCAGTTTTCCAGAATTTTTCATAACAATCAATAAATCTCACCTACCCAGTGCGCTCCTCGGACGGCAGCAGAAAACCTCTCCCCTCTTCCAGTCACAGAGGACATAACTTGTAAATATTTAAAAAGATGTTCCAACAAAGGCGGGGCGCAGTTTTGGTTAACTCGGCCAAAGCACCAGAAATCCAAAACAAATTCCGCGCTGTCATGTTAAGGTTCAGGAGACAACTTTCCAAAAGTGACCGGCTGGACCCACCAAATGAAGAGATGGTGCGATGACAGGAGCACGGAGGAAAGTGAGCGCACCACAGAGCGCTTTCTCCACGCACCGTGCTGTTCATGTGAACTCCTCAGGGGGGCAGTAAGGAGCAAGACATCAAGCAACAATCTATCTATCTATCTATCTATCTATCTATCTATCTATCTATCTATATATATATATATATATATATATATATATATATATATATATATATATATATATATATACAGAGGTGGGTAGAGTAGCCACAAGTTTTACTTAAGAGTAAAAAGTTGTCAGCCAAGGAATTACTCAAGTAAGAGTAAAAAAGTATGCAGTAAGAAGGCTACTCAAGTACTGAGCATCTAATCATAACAACTAGTGATTTAATGTTTCAGACTAAAATATAAGGTTATGTGTAAATTCTGGTATTTTGAAGACACAAAGATACACTAAAGACAACACTTTTCTAAATTTTTTTTTTTTACAATAAACTTTAAAGATATACTTACAGCAGTTATTGTACTGTCAGGGATTATGAGATTACAGAGACTGGATGTTAGAACAGTGCAAAGTACTTCCAATGACAATATCTACTGCTTACTGTACGTTCATTTGACCTCCAAATGGCTCAATGAGCTCAGCAGATAGAAAATAACATGAAAATAACAAAGCTTGAGTACAAATAAGAAGTCTCACTTTAACATAAACTCTAGGTTTTTGTCTCTCTGATGCATTTTTGGTTAAAACCAGTATGTTTTTTATTCATGAAGTACTCAAAGTAGGTAGAGTAGTCAGAAATTGTACTCAAGTAAGAGTAGCAATATCTGTGTAATAATATGACTTGAGTAAAAGTAAAAAGTACAGCGCAGTTAAACTACTCATAAAAGTACATTTTGCTCAAAAAGTTACTCAAGCAAATGTAACTAGTTACTACCCACCTCTCTCTCTCTCTATATATATATATATATATATATATGTATATATACAAGAGTATGGCACACTTCAAAGTGTGGCATGCACATCTATTCAGCCCCTCCAACTCAGTAAATCCAGCTTTTGAAGCAGTTACTGCATTGGAATGGAAACATTAAGATATAAGACAAGTTGGACTACAAACTTCGACATGAACATTTAAGGGCAACTCTAAACAAATATATTTTTAACCTTGATTTAAAGGAACCTCAGGGTTTCAGCACTTTTACAGTCTTCTGGGTGTTTGTTCCAGATAAGTGGAGCATAAGCACTGTCATGGTTTAAGTTTTGTCTGGCTTCTTTTCTTGTTATTTTGCAGTTCACTCAGCTCACCCTCCCTCAGCAATTAGTCACACCTGTCTGGACACTAATTAGTCTCTATTCCCGTCACCTGTCAGGCTCCTCAGTTGTTTCCTCGTCGCTGGCTCGTAATGTTCGTTCCCTCTCCATCATGCCTGTCTGCTCCTGTTCCCCCGCTCGTCTAGTTTGGTTTTTGTTTGGCTGCGCTGCAGATCTCTGTTTCTTTGTCCTGGTCTCTGGTTCTGTTCCTGGTTCTGCAGCAGCCCAGCTCACCTCTGTGTCATGGACTCCGTACCTGCCAGCCAGCTCTTGCTTCCTTCACCTCCGACTGGTAACAAGCTCTGGTTCCTCATGTCACCACCATCCACCTGTAATAAACTCTCTTAAATCCTACTCTGTGTGTGCGTGCTGTGTCCGGGTTCATCCACGACAAAATCATGACAAGCACTAAATGCTGCTTCTTCATGTCTGGTTCTGGTTCTAGGTATGCAGAGAAAGCTGGAGCCAGAAGACCTTAGTGGTCTGGAGGGTTGATACACTGATAACAAGTCTGTGATGTATTTAGGTGCTGAGCCATTCAGGGATTTATAGACTAACAGAAGTATTTTAAAGTCTATTCTCTGAGATACAGGGAGCCAGTGTAAGGACTTTAGAACTGGGGTGATGTGCTCTACTTTCTTAGTCTTAGTGAGGACGCGGGCAGCAGTGTTCTGGATTAGCTGCAGCTGTCTGATCCACTTTTTAGGCAGACCTGTGAAAACACCGTTGCAGTAATCAATTTGACTAAAGATAAACACATGGATTACTTTTCCAGATCCTGCTGAGACATTAGTCCTTTAATCCTGGAAATGTGCTGCAGGTGATAGAAGACTGACTTTATATTTGTGTTTAGACGTTTTTGGAGGTTCAGGCCTGAGTCCATCACTACACCCAGATTTTGGGCCTGATCAGTGGTTTCTAGCTGAAACAGCTGTGCACTAACTTTTGATTGGGCGTCTATTGGTCCAAATATTATGACTTCAGTTTTTTTTATTCAAATGAAGAAAATTTTGGGACATCCATGCATTGATTTCTTCTAAGCATTTACTTTAATCCAAACTATTCCACTGTAGCCTATGGTTGTATGTTTAGGATCTCTATCCTGCTTGAACTTGATCTTCTGCTCCCTTCTAAGGTCTTATGCAGCTTCCAAGACTTCCCTGTATTGTGCTGCATCCAAGATCCCGTCCCCACAGAGACAAGATTATGTGTATCGGGATGTTTGGTTGTACATCCACATGGTTGCCTAATTAATTTGGATGCATTTTGGATTGTTTCTGAAATGAGGTACCAGAATAGAGATATTCTAAAACGAGCATCATCTTTTCTCGAACGATGATGTCGTAGCTTCGCCTCTCTGTGATCCGCAAGCTCGTCTCTCTACAAATAATAACAAAGATGGCGCCGTACGGTGTTGTGGCTTTGTTATGGCTGTTAGTAGCGCACTCGGACTCTTATATATATATATATATATATATATATATATATAAGTGTAACAGACTTATTCAATAAATCAGAGTATGTGTTTTGATAAGGCTTGTTTGTCATACTGAAGTATCTTCTGAAAAATAACCTTTAAGCAGGAATGAAACATGTTTGTTAAGGCCACATTTCTATATATGTTTTTACTGGACCAACGTAATATTCTAATCTTATATTCTGTGCTTTCAGCAGCTGTAAGCAGAAAATCATAATATTTAATAGGAAAAAAAGCTTGAAAACAGTCTGTGACTGCAAATATCTGTAGATGATTTGTTTCTCTTATTCTACTGTTCATCAAATTTTTTGTGACTCATGGATCAGTGAAGCTTATGTGCTGCTAAGATCCAGCTTCAGCCAATTACTTTTTCTGTTGTTTTGTTCTAAGCAAGCAATAATTTAACTTTTTTTTAAACATACTGAAAGAAATCAAATCCTTCAGTCGTTCCATTATATATGTTTCAGATCATCAAGAAAGGTTAAATGTCAAACAAAGACAAGCAGAGTAAATACAAAATCCTGTTTATAAATTGTTTCACACTAAAAGTATCCGAACTATACTGACCCTGTTAAAGTACGATTACCCGCCTTGGTAAATTAATTGTGATTAATCACATTTTCTGGTTCACTTCCGTTTGCCACACCAAGGCACTGATTACCGCGCGGCCTGGGTTTTTAATCAAAGAAATTACTTTAAAAGAACCTCTCTGACAACATCAAGTGGCCTTAAGCGGTCTAAAAAAACAAGACTTTTCCCCTTTGTGAAGACCACTCGTTGACCCACTTTTTCCCGCATAGATGAACGGATTGTCCCATTATAAAGACGGCGACAGCTGGTTGGCGGGCTTTACATCAACCTGCGCTGCCCTCTCTGTAGTTACGGTAATCCCCGCCTCCCTCCCTCCCTCCCTCCCTCTCTCTCGCCGCAGCTCTCTCCGCTGTTGAGGTACTGGTTGCGTAGCCGGCGACATTTGGCGTGGTTTCGAGCTACATTTGTTAACAAAGGGCGACCGAGTATTTATTTATTGTCGACTTTTAACATTTTTCTCTGCCGTTCATCCGTCAAAATGAGCACCATTAACGTGAAGAAGCTCAAAGTGAACGAGCTGAAGGACGAGCTGAAAAAGCGGAATCTTTCCGACAAGGGGCTGAAGGCCGAGCTGATGGATCGCCTGCAGGCCGCGATAGACGAGGAGGCCCTCGCCGGAGACTCCTCGGCTGCCCAGGAAGGCTCCGGGGACGACGGGCTCGACCAGACGGCTGACCAAGAGGGCATGGGAGAAGAAGAGGAAGGCGACGCTCCGGTAGAGGAGAGCATGGAGGCCAACGAGGAAGAAGCGGAGAACGAGGACGACGGCAACGGCGTCGCCGAGGACGAAGAGATGGGTGAGGGGGAAGACGGAGGGGACGAGGACGACGAAATGGATCCCATGCTCAAGGCGGATGTAGACGACATGGAAAAAATTGAGGACGGTGAGCCCGGAGATCAATCTGCAGAGGGTGAGTCGGAGGAGTTGCTTATGAAAATGCCTGGTTGGATGGGTCGTGGCTGGATGCCGTTTTTTTTTTGGTTGTTTTTATTCCGCTCGATGAAGGGATGGGGGCGGCTAGATTTCAAACCGTTCAGCGCTCGGCGTCCATGTTGTCCACGCTAGGCCGCGGTGACGCTCACGCGTAGCAAGCTAGCACCTTCGGTTAGCTTATTTTATGGCGCGCCTTTTCTTCGTGCGGCTAACCTTCCGAAGGCTTCCCTCGCGTTTGTTGGGGAGTGTATTTTTTACACTAGGTACCGTTTAGCAACGCTTGTCGGTGTCAATTACGAGTTTCGAGAACGTGCTAACCGAGTGGGCTTTTTGTTTCGTTTCGTTCGGGGGTTAGCATGCTAGTCGGCGTCTTTGTCTACTGGGAGCTAAGCTTGTTAGCCATCTCAGAGGTTCCCAACCGCGATGTTTGGCCACAAATGCGCGAGGTTTGCACTAAAACAGATTCAGATAATTTGCTTATGTGGGTTTAGCTTCTTTTACAGCGTGAAAACTAATGTTCTTATTCCTGCTGGGTTAGCAGCTTCTGCTCATTAGCAGGGGGGTCAGTTTTCCTCTTTTCTCCATTTCTCACCCTGCCCAGATTAGGCAGGGTGAGAAGCCCCAGATTTTAATCACTACAAAACACAGGGACACTACGCAGTTTTGAAGGTGGAGGAGTTTGATTTATCTGAAAAGGAAAAGATGGGTGTAAATGAAAGATGAAAAATAGAGCGAAGTATGGGTTTCCAGACTCTTTCGTTTTTTAAGATTTCTGAAAGATAAACCCCCGATCAACAACTTTAACGAATAACTGGCTTTTTATTCTGGTTGATAATTGAATGATTTGCCACATTACGTGGTTTTTGTGAAAACCCTTTGATCATTTTTTACTTTTGAGGCACTAAAACATTCATGTAAGATGAAAGGGTCAATTTTTAACTTTTTATTTTTTCTCCTGGTCCTTTTTTTTAAAAAAAATTAAGTAATTATTTGCCATTTTATCAAATTGGTATCGAATCATTCAAAGTCCCATTTTTCTGGGATTTTGTGAAATGGGGGACATAACCAATCACACACCATGATTTGTTAAATGCATAATATAGAGTAACCCATCACTGATGGTGTTGGATATGAGGGCATTTACCCAATCAAAGTTTGTCAAGATGCCAAAGAAAAAGCGAAATATCTGTGCACCGCAGTGCTGAACGCAAAAGAGATTTCTTCTCAGATGTCCACATCATACGAAAATCTGAAAGAACACAAAATTAGCCTGGAAATTGAAGGGGGGCGGGGTGAAATGGTGAATTAGTTGGAACCTTGAAACAATCTTCTGATCAAACGGTGACGGTAGCTTACCCAGCACCATGGGCATTTGAACCAAACAGGGCTGGGAACCTCTGAAGTTGCTCGCCTGAAGCTGTGCACAAGACGGAAGTAGCGCCGGACCGTTTGTAGTTTTTGTGTTCTTAAAAACGGCCGTCTCAGAAAGTCGGCTAGCTGAAATAGTTTAAGACCCAGGGGAGGTAAGGTAAAGTCAGATCTAGGTGGGTTTCTTGCATGATGCATCTATCCCTGCCAACTGTAGACCCTCTTAAAGGCCACAGTGTAATTTTACTCCCTGTGTTGCAGGGTTATAGCCACGCACCTTTTTTTTTTATTTTATCTATTTATTTCCTTTTGCATTTCCAGTCCCAGCAAACATTTCTCCTACTGTACATTTGGGCCAGTTTATGTTCTAAATACTACCTGGTCTTAAGAACTGTTACTATCATTGTGTTGTTTAAGTGTAACTATGAGGTGTTGCCTCTTCATACCTTTTTTTAATTAATAGCAATGATGATTATGGTGGACACAGTGTAACTAACGAACGGGCTTTGTGGGCCAAAAACCCCCACTGCCGGTCCGACCTCTCTCTCTGTCTCAAAAAGGAGCACCTCATTCTATATCTTTGTTCTATTTTCAAAGGGGATGCGGACAAAGACACGAATGCTGATCAGAAGAATAAGAAGGGTGTTAAGAGACGCCGGGAGGAACATGGAAGGGGCTACTTTGAATTTATTGAAGAGAACAAATACAGCTGGTAAGGATGGGACAGAGCAAATATGGCCTTCGGCATCCCTGAAGCGCCATGCATAGCTTTGTTGACCTGTATTGGCTTTAACTGCCAATGCACTTCGCTAGCAAGAGGGGAGAAAATCCCCGCTTTTGACGTATTTCTTTGATCATATTTAACTACACAACTTGTCACTCATGTATTTGAGGGTCATCCCTGCCTAGCTATCTATTAAGAGCCTTACCATTTACTCTTTTTCCAGTGCCCACTCACAGTGTGTCTTTTTTGGACTGCATTCTGTAGCAGAAGTGCATCTATCTGACCTCTATGAATTTCCACATCTGTTCCTCATGCCACTTATGTTTTCTGGAAAGCCCGTCTCGTGTCCTCAATGTGGTAGGAGGCTGCTTTCATAGATCCCAGTGAAAGTAGCACATGTACACTTTATTTATCTATTGTTTTCCCTCAAATTCAGGGTTTGGTTTGTGGGTTTTAGCTGAGAGGCGGGGGTTGGGAGGGGGGGTGGGTAGGTCACAGGGATGTAGCTAAGGTCCCAGTTCTGGAACGCCCCACAGAGAAGCTCGCTAGTGGTCGTCCATCGTTTTGCCTCGCAGTAGTCTTCTTTTTTTTTTTTTGGTTTTGTTTCACTGACTGTATGATGTTCAAATGCTATTTCTGTATCATATCCTGTGTCTGTCCTCATGTATGAATGTGTGCAAATTTGCAAGACCCGTCCCCCCCTTCCCCCTCCTCCTCCCGTCACAAGTGACGTCATGCATGGCCTGCATGTACGGGTGCGTGAGAGTTTGTGTTCATGCTCCTACTTCCTGGTCAGTGTTTTTGTTTTCATCGCGCTGCTGATGCACTAAGGTTCAACGGGCAGGACGTGGAAATCCTCCGAGCTTCTCTTCATTTGGATGTTTTTGTGGACGTGAGGTTTAAGAGGGCGGGCCTCAGGAAATCATTCAGATTTGCCGCTACTTCCTGTAACATCTTTGCTGTTTTTACTCTTTTTATTTATGCTTTGACACAGTTTAACGTTGTTGTCCCCTCTCGACAAATTGGCGGAGCTTTGATTCGTGTTTCACATCCTTGTCTCACAATGCGACTGTGGAAGCTGCTGCTGCCATCAATCTCCCCTCAGCAGCGGTACATAACCGGCTCCAGGAAGAGCTCGCTCTCCCTTCTGCAGACCTGGACGCTTTGTTGGTGCTCCTGGTAAAGATGTTAAAGTTTAAGCCTCTTTAGCAACAACTAACTGAGACAGACTCACGCTTATATGTCCAGATCTTCATCTGAGACTCCTCTACAAAAGCATCTACCAAATATATAATAGCATCCCGCATTTTCTATTTCAAGAAAAAGTTCAGAATTTCAAAGATCGTGCCAAAATGGCTCATAAATAATAGGGGTCCTTCTGGATTTCTTTCAATCTAAACATGTATAACTTCTAAATTGCTTGTTGTGTGGACACCAAACGTGCCACAGATGCAACCAAGATGTTGTAGCTACAATTTATTGTTTCTTTCCCTGTTTTACGGCAAATGTGGTGTGGTATGTAAACAATCTGGGGAGGCATTTAAATCTCATTTACTCAGGCCCAGAATAGCTTACTCTCAAATCTTCCCATCCTCCAGGACCTTTTTTTAGTTTATAATAAGATTAGCAGTTTACAATTTGAGAAATGCCTTTTTATAAAGTATGAGTATGCATTTCTTTGGTGACTGTAGTAACCAAATGCTCAACCTCCTAATGATTGGTCCCCCGGCAGGTAAATAACTTTGTATAGCCTGCTTTGGCTAAAGGAGAGAGAAAAAATGCGTTTAACCCCTAGCGAGCAGTGGGCAGCGCCGCTCAGGGACCCATAGCTTCAGTCAGCGGGGTTCAGGCCCGCTACTCTCCGCCTTCTCAGAACGCCGCCGTCTGCTCTAACCACTGGGGTACCACTCCTCAGATAGGACAGCCCTCATTATGCTCCACCGTTTCACATGGCTGGAGCACTTTCTACAGGATTCAGGTCTGAGGACGGAGGTTACGCTGATTTTAGAAGGAGAAACGTCTGTCCATCTGGCCCCCCGGTTTTCAAAACCTCAATAATTATCCATTCTAGTGATTCTATGCGCTTCAACAAGGTTCTCTGGGTTTTGGCAACTGAAACCAGCCCACAGCGACGGCCATGGAGCACCTTCTTTTTTGTGTAAATTCACTTAACATACAGTCTCTATTTTTCATAAAAAGTTAGTTGTTTTTTTTAAAAAAAACATCTTTACCAGTAGTGCCAGTAAAGTCCACTGTAGGAACCTGCTTTAACTGGAAGCATCCAGGAGCTGCTGAGAAATGGAGGATATTGTGTTTGCATAGAGGTGCTCTCAGGAACAATGCAATCAGTGGTTTAAATGAACAGCAGTCCCGAGGACACGAACTCTTTGATCAGAAAGGAAGGAGCCGTTTCTGCCCTGGAGCCTCAGAACGGGGCCAGGTGCCGTGCCTTTCTTTCTCTGTCTCTTTCACGTTTTTAGAAGTCGCTGGACGCTGCAAGGTAAGTGCCTGCCAAGGTTCAAAGACATTAAAGGCTCACTGTGCTGACTCATGCTCTTTCCGGCTGTCCACCTCTTCTCCCCACTGTCTCTCAGCGAGTGGTCCCGACAACGTCACCATGAAATGAACTGCAGCCGCGCTCGAGTGCAAGTCTCCCAGCTGACCCGCTGCTCTCTTATTTTCCAGCGCCTCTTTTAAGTCCCCCGTTCCCCCGTTGGAGGAAGAGGACGAAGAGTGTGACGACACGAAAGTCTGCCTGGATACCTGTAGGTCTTCCCCGCCGACTCCGCCTCAGCACCAAAAGACCGAAGCATCGTTTACCAGAACATTGAACACCGTTTGTTACGGAGACGCAGACCTTCATAAAGGCTTTCTGTGTTTCTCTCCATTCCAGACAACTGTGACCTGCACTTTAAGGTGTCGCGTGACCGCTACAGCGCCTCCTCCCTCATAATGGAGAGCTTTGCCTATCTGTGGTCTGGAGGAAAGGGGACCTATGGCGTAAACGCCGGCAAAGCCTGCTTTGAGATGAAGGTGCGAATGTTAGCCTTTTTTTTTTTTTTTAAGCATCGTCTGTCTCTACGCTGTAGGTTTGTTTGCCAAGTGGGTAACTTTGTGTTTTTGCTGCGTGTTTTCAGCTCACCGAGAAGATTTCAGTGAAGCACATTTCCAGCAAGAACTTAGAAATTCACGACGTGCAGGTCGGATGGTCGTTGTCCACGGGCACGCTGCTGCTGGGTCAGTCCTGGTTTGCTTGCCTTAAGTGTTTATGAGACGTCGCTGATGTGCCTCTCGGGTTGATCAGTGTTGCCATAATTACTGTAAACGCTGCAGGTTTTAGGTGGTGGTGGACGCTGCCCCCTGGTGGGCTTTGACCAGCGCTTAGATAGACTTTGAATAGATTTTCTCCTAATTTCTCCAGGAGAGGAGGAGTTTTCTTATGGATACTCCTGCAAAGGCAAGAAGACCACCAACTGTGTGACTGAGGACTTTGGGGAAACCTATGAGGAGAACGACGTCATCTGCTGCCTGATCGTAAGATGAAATTTACAAGAATGTTTTATTAAAATCTTTCAGTAAAATTAGGCTCATTAGATGCCTTTCTATAGAGATGCACTAAACAGAATTGTCGCCCATTTCTATTGTTGATCTTCTGCGAAGCTTTGACCTACTGATGAGGATTTTTATTCCCTTTCGTTTTAAGAACTGTAACACATGAAAAGGATGTAAATATAGTTTTAATTTTTAGATCAAAAGGCCAAGATTAAGAACGGGCATTTAATCTGGTAAACTGACTTTTTAATTCTCAATTACACAGCTGCATCCACAATGGGCTGAATATTGTGGAACACACCTGGGTGGATGAAAGGGCACATTTCAGCTGAACATTGAAATCAGACTGTGAGCATAGCGGCGCTACATGCTAAGCTAACATGACACGGATGTTTCAGAGCAGGGTCGGCCACATAATGAAAGAAGGTGCGACTTATAGTCTGAAAAATACGGTAGCTGAAAGCCGGCAGATTTGTCCGTCTGCCTCTCTGACCTTTCAGAGATCTGTTTGGTGAACTTCAGATTTATGTAATATAAAATGTCTGTTTACACGTTACTGCTTTATATTTAGAGGATCAGGCCTGTTGTGTGTTCCTTCATAGCTTGAGACAAGCGGCCTGGTTTCTGTTTGTAGGACTTTGAGGACGAGGAGGTTGTGCTGTCCTTCTCCAAGAATGGCGGCGAAGCGGCTGTCGCCTTCAGGGTCCCCAAGGAGAGTCTGGGCGGCCAGGCCCTGTTCCCACACGTCATCTGTCGCAACTGTGCCGTGGAGTTCAACTTCGGCCAGATGGAGACGCCCTACTTCCCTCAGCCGGAAGGCTACACCTTCCTGCAGCAGGTCCCCGTCAGTGAGCGGGTGCGGGGGCTGAAGGGCCCCCAGACTAAGGCCGACTGCGAGGTCCGTGTGGGCTTCTGTCGCATCTCTTTGTTTTACTTGTTCTGCTCCTCCGTTGACTAAAACCGCCGCCGTGTCCCCTGCAGATCATCGTGATGGTTGGTTTGCCCGGCTCGGGGAAAACGACGTGGGTGAAGAACCAAGTCCAGCAGAACCCCGGGAAGTACTACATCCTGAGCAGTGACACCATCGTGGACAAGATGATGGTCAGTACCGGCGGCTCTACGGCTGGCTCTGTCCGTCCGCCTGGTGTTTTAATCTCCGTTTCTGCCGTTTGAACGCAGATCAACAGTCTGAAACGCCAGTCCAAGGACATCACCAAGCTCAGCGCCATCTCCCAAAGAGCCCCGCTCTTCCTGGGCAAGTTCATTGAGATCGCTGCCCGCAAGAAGAGGAACTACATCCTGGATCACGTAAGCTGTCCCCGTTTAACAGACGCCGCTGCACGAGGAAATTCTGGCACTGATGGTATAAACGAGGATTCCTTCTCCCTTCCTCCAGACCAACCTGTCTGCGCCCGGCCAGAAGAGGAAGATGTGTTTGTTTGCAGGCTTCCAGCGCAAGGCGGTGGTGGTCTTCCCCTCAGACGAGGAGTACAAGAAGAGAGTCCAGAAGAAGGTGGAGAGTGACGGCAAGGAAGTGCCCGAGCACGCGCTGCTCAAGATGAAGGGTAAAGCCTCCCGGAGCGCTGCCGTTGTTTTTCCCCCTTCTGCTCTTCCGCCGCTGACCGTGTCCTGGTGTGTGGGCCCCGCAGGCTTCTACGCCCTACCGGAGGAAGGGGAGAGCTTCAGCGAGGTCACGTACGCGGAGCTGCCCAAGGAGGACGCCGCCAAGCTGCTGGAGCAGTACAAAGAAGAGAGCAAGACCGCCCTGCCCGCCGAGAAGAAGCCCAACCAGGGAAGCTCCACCCCCAAGCGAGCCGGCAGCGGCGGCGCTCCCCGCAGCGGCGGCTCCCGGGGCGGCGGCTCCCGCGGCGGCGGCCGGGGAGGAAAGAACCAGTTTGGGCGCAGCGGACAGGGGCAGCGGGGCGGTGGCCGCGGAGGCTTCCAGAACAGAGGCAACTTCAGAGGAGGTAGGGTGTTCGGTCTAAGGGGTGCCGGCATGTTGCGGCACGCGTTGGACCGCGGCTCACGGTGATTTTCCCGGCTCTCCGCAGGTCCCGTCCCTCGCGGCGGCGGCGGCTTCAGCCGTCCTCCCCGCGGCTTCATTCCTCCGCCGGCCTTCAGGGGAGGGTTCGTCCGGCCCGGCAACTTCGGCAGGGGCGGTGGCCCCATCCCCAGTCTGGGCGCGTCCCCGAGAGGCGGGCCGATGAGGGGCAACATGGGCCACCGAGGCGGGCCCATGAACCGAGGCGGCCAGATGAACCGAGGCGGTCAGATGAGCCGAGGAGGAGGAGGCGGCAACATGAACCGCAACGTGAACAGGGGACCCCCCGCCCACGTAGGTGTCCTATGATGCGTCCCCCGGTGAGGCCAGAACCACATCCTCGTTTGACTCTCGTCTTCCTCTCTGCAGTTCCAGCAAAGAGGAGGTGGCCGTGGCAACTTCGGTCAGAAAAACAGTAACTACGGTAACAACAGGAACAGCGGGAGCTTTGGCAGCAGGAACGGCATGGACAAGGCTCAGGCCTTCAACCAGAGCTGGCAGCAAGGGGTCAGTACTGCAGCGGCTTTCTCTCACTTCTCTCATGTCAGCAGGGCGCTACTGGTGGTAGAATGAGAAGTGTTTTAAGGGCTTGTGGAGCTTGTTGTGTCTGGTGCCTGTAACCGTACTTCTTGGGACCTTAAGATCCCAAAGTTCAGAGGTCGATGGTCGGATGGAGTCTGTGAACATCAGCCTCTATGCAGTACGGCTCTACTAGCTTTGCTTCGTTTTTTGGTCCATGGTTCTTCCTGAAATGCCTCCAAGACTGAATGGATGGATTCTGAGCAGCACTTGAGATGTATGTAGGTGTTGACTTTGACTAGGCCGTTGTAAGATATTACTGTGATCCAAAGCGGTCCCCAGCAGCTCATGTCTGGGGTCGATGAGTCTTTAGCGGACCACCATTCCCACAGGATACCGCTCCCACTGCCGTGCTGGTTCTCCAGTGCTCCTCTGTCGCCTTTACAGAACTACTGGGTTTGTACTGAGGTGACATTGTGAACAGTTGGGACTTTATTTAATAATCAGGGCCTCCTAAAGGCATGTATTCTAATTAGGGGTATCAGAGTAAAGGCTGATGAGACCGGTCTCAATCGTTTTGCTTCCTCTTCACAATCAGGCGCCACTTTGAGCTGATCCGTCACATAGAATGTGTTTGTGGTTTTAATGTGATAAAATGTGGAGGACGACGTCCACGCAGGGTGCTCTCCAATCTTTAAATCAATTAATAGGAAACTGTTTGCTGACAGGTGCGTGCAGCTCGGTCCACTTTTAACTCTGAGCTCCTTTTTGTTTGCAGTTCTGGAACCAGAAGCCCTGGAGCCAGCAGTACCAGCCGGGATATTACTAAAACACTTGTTCTTATGGACTGGTGGCTGACACTGAGAACCCACCACTAGCCACGGAACCTCCCTCCGCCCTGCTGTTTGAGTTTTGCTTCTTTAGAGCCCACTTTTAATCGACGAGCGCCCCGCTGACCGGCGAGCAAGACCGACGGGATTCACCCGGAGCGAGAACATTCCACCAGAGGAGAGCAGGAAGCCCGGCTGTGGTCAGAGCGTCGTGGGCTCCGTCTATTTACACCCAGGACCGTGGGTTCAGTTTCCTACACACACTGTTTGTGGGTTTCCTCTTTGTTGTACATTTTTTTTTATTTTTTTGTCCCCTCCCCAACCACTTTTTAAATGACATGATTTTAAAATTGTTAAATCAGGAGCAGAGAGACGGATAAGTGGGTCAGTTTAGGAATTTTTGGGTTTTGTTTTTCTTTTGTTCAGGGTTGTGCGTTTTATCCGTGCTGTGATTTTATTTTATTTTTTCTTTGATTTGCTTTTTTTATTACAAATTGTAAATATTTTGTTTTTGTTTGTGTAGTTTTTGTCAGACATTTAAAAAATGTGATTTAATAGATCTGAAAGCAGGACAGATTATATGGGTAGACTAAATGTCAATGCTCTAATGTTAAACAGTCAAAAAAAAGGAAATGGCAGATAAGTGATTTTTTGTTTTCTTTGTTTTTGTCCCCACCATCAAAACTTGTAAGATCACAGACCTACAATAAACAACTTGTTTGCTTTTTTTACATTCATCCTGACTTATGGCTCTCATTTCATTCAAAGGTGTGTTAACTGGCCTTTGAAAAGCGAAAGACGCCGCTTCATTAATCTCTCTAGGCTGGCATGGCACATTTCAGATAAGTCCCTGAATGATGTCCAGAAAGTAGTTACTCTGAGTGCTTTTTCAGCGTAGAGCAAAGCCATTTTCTCCCCCCTGCGTTTTGTCTTTTTAAAGTATTCTGTGCGCTGACTCCTTCGCTCTCAGGGTCTTTAGTTTCCGGTCCTGTCAGCTGCTCCATCGCTGCAGCGGTCCTCTGACACACGGCGAGCACTGGAGCACAAGTGATCGCCCCTATTTTTTATTAAATTTTTTCATTTGACGCCATCAACCCGATTCACCAGCAGATCTAAAGGGCTACAGCGGCTCACGGGCGCCTAGTCGAGCTTCTAAAGGAGTAGCGGCGTTGTCTCGGGCAGCGGCCCCCCGTTTCCACGGCGCCCGCCGCATCTTCCCCCCCCCATCACATCCACACAGAGCGTGGAAGTACTGACTGATGCAGGGGTTTCCAGCTGTTTGTCATTTTCTGCCGCTGTTTTAGTCGTGCATGAATGTTAACTCTGTAACAAGATTAAAGGTTGTCCAACGAATGAGTGTAAATGCCTGTTGAGTTTGTACTGGTGTCATGCATGGAGGAGAGTTTTGAATTATTTTTTTTATTGCTAATTTCAATTCAAGCCTTTTACCGTTAAACCAACACTGACCTTTTGAGATGATGTGGCCCTTCTAGGTTGTGATCAGCTGATCGCCACGATTATGTCTTTTGTTCTATTGTTTTTATCCCATTTATAGAAAAAAACACCCCAGATTAAAGGGACTTGGTTCAGTGCCGTACTGGTGAGGAACTTTCCTGTTCTCAAGGCTGTTGGAATAAATCTTTTAAAAAATCTTTTTATGCCCACCTCCCGACTAATGTCTCCATTTAATCTTAATAGTCCAATAGAGTTTAGTTCCTATTTGACAAATAAATTGGTCAAATAGCCCAGGAACGTTTTTCTGGCCTATTTGACCAATGCTGCACGTGGAGGTTCCCATGTGCAGCATTTCCTCTCCTCCCCCCCACGATGCGGCATCTTGCAGAAAAGATCCCACTAAAGGGATGGCAGGTTTACTGTAAAGATATTTACTGGCAATTTATTGAATGCATCAAACTAACTATAAAGGCCTGTCGTGCAACATGCATGGTTATGATTTTGTAAAAAAAAAAAAATGGTGTAAAATTGTTGGCACCCCTCTGTCAATCTAAGAAAATCCCACAGTGGTCACTGAAATAGTTTGAAACTGACAGACGTAATATAAAAAAAAAATACTGGAAATTAACCAATTCAAGACATTGTCATTGAATTGTGGTTCAACAGAACCAGTTAAAAAAAAAACTAAGGAAAGAGGCCTGGATAGAAATTAATATTTTGTTTTTGGGGCAGTTACTCTGCACCCTACAAATTTACTTTTACAAATGGAAATGACTTTATGGTTTCAAGGTTTATTTTTTTCTCTCAAACGTTTGAGATTCTAATGCTAATAAGATAGCTGTAGCAAATAATAGCTAAATCAAAGGCTGTTTTCCTTTTAGAAGGTTTAACTTGCCTGACTCCAGGGAGGTGAGTGCTATTTCAGATTTGTGGTCGTCTGCTCCAGGTCGTGAGGAAACTGGTATCCCTTTACTCAAAGAAATCATGGCTTTAATCCTCAAGCCTCTGGCATCCTCAATAGAAACTGGTAAACGACCTTCTGACCAAACTCCCCCTAATGTTCCACTTTTTAAATCAGAAGATCCTTACAAACTTTCCATCTTGCTTCTCAAACATTTTGAGATCGTGACTGACATACAATATTCTTCTTAGTGGTCGGTTTGTTGTCCAGAAAGCATCAACATAAAAGCTATTACTGGAGCTCACCACTAGAATCCACGAAGCTCTAGATAAAGATGAACTTGCAGCAGGTATATTTTCCCATCTTTCAAACCCATTTGGTACAGTTAGTCATGATATTTTGCTTTCCAAATTTTATAAATATGGGTTTCGTGCAGATGTTTGTTTAAACCGAGAGCAATATGTTTGTTGGAATGGCTCTCAGTCACGCAACAATAGAATACATTAAATGGTGTCCCTCAAGGATCCATACCTTTATTTCTTATTTCTATAAAAAATATCCAGCCCTGCTTTTTCACTGCTATATGCAGACGACAGACGCCTTTTTGTTTCCAACAGAGTTTTGGCTAATTTAATTAAATAAATTAAATAAAGGTTTATGCATTCATTCCAAATGGTTCCAAACGAATAAGCTATCATGAAATGTTAAAGGCAAACAAACTTTATGTTATTTGCTGGTAATAAAAAATATAACCGGGAACAGTGTGATGAGAATATATTGATAATGAAAAAGAAAGTCTCATCAACTTGTTTTTTAGTATTCTTAGAAAATTAAGTGGCGTTGTAAAAAACTCTGCTTCCCAATCCTTGCATTACAGTCTCATTTATCCTTATTTAACACATTGTTTGAGCGAGTGCATTACCTGATCTGAGTAAAATCCTGCTGCTTATAGCAACTTATTCTGTAACAGAAGCACCAAGTACTCCTTTATATTCCAGGCTGAAATTAGTTCTTGATATATTTTAAAATAATATTTAGCAAACTTGCACTTTTGTCTACGTTGTGAGATATTTGATAGTGGATTTACGGTTTAGCTAATTATTTTGAAGGTGAGTCTTCGTTTCATGGTTACTCCACTACAGGCCAAGAATCTCCATCTACCATCGTTTAAAATGTTATATGGAGTTATTCTTCAGAATCAGTTTTTCCATCTTATGAAAGCCTCTGTCTCAATGCCGGTAATGAAAAAATAAAAAATAAAAGTTCACTGTCAAAATAATTTTAGGGCTTTTAAATACTCTTTTTTGTCAATTTGGTGCTTGATTGTATGAAACTGATGCATGTCTGATATTCATGTATTGTTAATATGCTGTATCTTTTTATTTTTTATTTACCTGGTAGGGATCATATAAACCGATGCTTGTTTCTACCATACCATCACATTCATTTATTACTTATATGCTTTTAACATTGTATCGCTTTAATTTTGCACTTAATGTTGTGTAAACTAATAAACTAAAGTAAACAGCTCAGGTGGGAGAATCCGTCAAGAGGACAACTGGGAAGAGTCATTGTTTAAAGAATAAAACCATGCAGGGGACACAGCAAGCATGTAAATTATCAACGATGACTGGGTGAGGGAAAACTAACTGCACCTCCCCCAGAATCCCCCAGAATCCCCCATCCCTACAATGAAACATGGTAGTGGCGGCATAATGCCGTGGAAATTAATTTCTTCTGCAGGGAAGCTGCGTTCCATTGGCCTCGGACTTGAAACTAGAAAGTCGCCGATTACGTCATCTCTGCCTTTGTGCGTACCAGTGTCCCTCTCGTCGGACAGTAGGAAAAAACATGGACCCTCTCACAAAAGCTAGCGTGAAACGTACAAAAACAGCCAACCAGGTCTCAGAATGCATTTTAAAGTCATGATTTATTGCAAAATCTTTGTCTTCTTTTAAGCCGTGCTAAGCAATTGAACCTGAAACGTTGAACAATGGGTGGTGAGTCTTCAGTGTTCGTTTAGCCACAATAATAATATTGTTCCACGTGGTGTTTTGTGCATATAAACAGCGCTGAAACATCCCGCCTCATGAACACTGAAAAGTAATCCGGGTACGACTGACTAAATGTTGCACAAACGAGACAGAACTGCTAAAAAACAGTCTGCAGTATGAAGTTTTATTCCGTTCTTTTCGACGGATGTGACCCTTTTGCACCCATGTTCCGGTTCATAATTCCAACTTTTGGAGCCGTTCCAGTTAAAACTTCCGACTCGGAGGTCAGAAACTCCAACTACAGAGGACAAATGGAGCGCACTTTGACGAGAGCTGGTGGGAAAATGAATGGAAAACTTGGAAGAAGACCTGTTAGAGGCTGTGAAAGAGTTGAAACTAGAGTGCAGGTTCAGCTTCCAGCCCTGAACGTAACAGCCAGAGCCACGATGCATACACACCGCTTCCCTGTGTAGGAATGGCCCAGTCAAAGTCCAGACCAAAATCCCACAGACCACCTTTGCAAAGACTTGAACATTGCTGCTCACGGACGTTCTCCATCCAAGGCAACATTTCCGTCTCTGGATGTCTGAGGCAAAGATACTCTGAAAGGCTTGCAGCTGTAATTGCGGCAAAAGGTTATTCCGGAAAACGTTGACGCAGGTCGGGGCTGAATGGGGACAAAAATGTTGACAAGCATGTCAGGAGGTCATTGCCCTCCCAGACAGCTGATTGTCCTTGCAGGGGCTGCATGTTGACCCTCATCAGCAGCGGATTAGTGAATGACAAGACCCCCCACTCTGAGAGCAAACAGTACAGTAGGGCTTGGCTCTGATGACCAACGTTTGGCTCGGTCTGAGCTCGACGAAAGACGCATAAGGAGCCCAGCGTCGTGTGAATTGACTTTCGCTTTCGCCTGTATGCGCTGGCGGGCCTCCCTCCCACCGCAAATAAAGCATTACAAGCCACGACTGTGAGGCTTCGGGGTGACAAGTGCTCGGTATCATTAGGGAGATTGTTTGCTTCGCCTCGGCGCTTCCTGCAAGTGCAAATCAGAAGGTGAAAGACGCGGGCAGCCGCAGCCTGACTGCATTCCAATCCAATCATGAATGTGAATTGAGGCAGACGGGCTCCCCTGACAGATGGACCGGGACACCAAGAGCATAGTGAGAAACAAATATTTTATTTTACAAACATAAACGCATTCATATTATATATACAGCTTTATTTAAAAAAAAAAAAAAAAAAAAAGGGATGCATCACACCGAGTCTGAATGATTGCACAAGATTTTGCTCAACTCATTCAAATTCGCAAAAGAAACAATATCAATATATACAAAAATCTATAAAAGTGCTTGTGGAGGGAGACGAGGGTTTGTTGCTGGCGCACTGCCTGTTGCATGAAGCTCTCCCGCTGAATGTCCATTTAAATAGAAAGTACTTAACGAGTTGGTTAAAAACATTAAATACGGCAACCCCTAACAAAAAAAAAAAAAAAAACACTATAATTTCCTTATAATATTTCCCAACAGTCTTCAATTCTAAGACTACTACGGCCTTCATACCACGGAGATGTTGTCCGGCACGCACGCACACCTCTCTACAATCATGTTGGGGAACTCGGCCACCTCTATTTCCGTGTAGTCCCCCTTTTTAACCAGATACATGATGGGCAGCGGGGAGCTCTCCGACACCGCGCACCGCCTCTCTCCGTAGCTGTAGTTACGTTTGGGCTGCTTGCAGCCTCCGGTGCACCTGAAGGCCTGGTAACCCGCCGGCTCGATGATCCAGTACTGCGTCCAGGTGAGCGCGCGGAAGTCGATGAAGTACTGCTCTCTGCAGCAGGCGTCTTTGTTCTGGTTCGTGTCACAGTCACCGGCAGAGCTGGAGGAAAAACGATGAGGAAAGTTAGCTGGGGTTATGGGGTGGGGGTTATCTTGCAAATGACTCAGGGGCCTACATTTTTTTAGCTACAGCCCTGCTCCCAGCAGACTAATTGTGGATTACGTTGATGACTCAGATTAACATAGTCATAGGATGCTAAACATAAAATCATTGCAAGCAGTTGCTGCTCTTACACCATTAATGTCTTCCTCTCTCCAGTGGTTTGTGTTTGGCTTTTTTTGCGACACAAGGACACAATCTGCAGCTGCACTGCCTCATTAAGTGAGCGGCTTACGAAGGACATGCGTCGCACTGGAATTTATTTGTCAGTCGCCGACTTAAAGGAACCTTTTAGAGTTTCTCAAGCAAATAATTCTGAAAAATGGAAAATGATCAACTTTGTGTTGAGTTTCTGCAAACGATTCCTTGCCACAAACTTGAGTTAGGCTTTTTCAATCACTTCTGTCACTGTGCCGAAATAACAACTTTAAATTTAACAATGTTGACTTTGTTAAGGAAGGGGGCTACATTGTAACAGACCCAAGGCCCTGAATTACACAATTACAACCCTGCTGGCAATACAGTAATTATGATCATTTTATCTCATGTTTAGATTACAATGAATAAATAAAAATATAGAAATTACAACTCTTGAAATTCTGATCGTGTCTTTCTTAAATGCGGTTTATGTGCCACGTTCTCCAAACTAGAGCTTCCACCTGGCTTAATTTTCACAAGGATAGAAGCAGATCCCGGATATCAAAATCTCTGACACTCACCCGTACTCCTCGAGGTTGAGTGTGTAGAGGACGAGCTCAGGCTTCCCCAAGGTGTTATCCGTCTGCTCCTGGGTGGTAAAGCGCACACTCTTGGCCATCTCTGCCGCGTAGCTGCCAGGTCTCTCGCCCTCGATCCACACCTCCAGGTGCATGGGTGTCTTCTGCTGCGTCTTGGACCAATAGTGCACCGCCTGGGTGACATCAAAGCTCTTCCAGCCGGTCTCGTGAATTGGGATCAACCTGTGAACACGATAAGGACCATCAATTAGAAATAATACACGGCCGACGCTTCCGAAAGGAGCGTCTCGACGCTCTTTGCTGTGCTATTTGGCGCAAAGGAGCGCGTCCCTACCTCGAATCCACAAGCGAGGTCCTGTTGGAGCCGTTGGACAGCGCCTCCACCCAGTAGATGCTGACCCGGGCGTTGTTGACGGGCCGGTGGCTCCTTCTCTCCCCGGTGTTCCGTTTGTGGTGCGAGGCTCGCTGGTAAAGCTTCAGCTCCGCCATGGTCACCTCGCTGTTATCAGGGATCCTCGCCTCCATGTCGAACACCATGCGGTGCCGGGTGGTGTCGGAGTACACATACTCCCCGGAGATATCTAAAGCGCCAAACAATGCGTGCGTTTTAGTCGGGTTCTGGTCGCATTTATAGGCGCGTAAAGCGAGTCGTTGCGCGCCAGGAGCCACGGTTACGCACAGGAATCGCAGTTAATGTGTTTCACTGAACGACTCAAACATATTCTCAGACAAACTCTGTTTCATCGTGTTACCTGCATTGCCGGGGACCCCCCTCAGGATGCCCGCCAGGCTGGGCAAAGATCTGCGCCTCCGGCTGTGGTGCATCTTCGCCATGGACAGGTACTTGTTCTTGATGTGCGCCGGAACCACCAGGTTCTCCAGGTCCCTCTTTTGGATCTTGGGAACTTCATCCAATCCGAGTTTTTGCAGCAGCGCGTCCTTCATGTCCTCGTGCGTAAAAGCCCCGGTGAGGACGAGGAAAGCGGACAGGACGCAGTAGGCGCGGAGGAAATCCATGAGGAAAATCGGTGAGGCTTTAGACAGCAGGTCAGAAGCACAAGTCACTAGAGTAGCACAGCGTGTCCGTGACACTTCACCGGCCCCTTATATCGCCGCGGCCCCCCCAGTCGTTCGCACTTTGTCAATGGGGGCAGGGACCCCTCATCAGAACAAAGGTGCGACAATACAGCCCCATCTAAAACAGGATATAAGTGGCCATACTTCAAACAGCAGCCATTAGGCAGACTCCAGTGCCATCTGCATTGTAGAGGCGTTTAATCGCCAGAGCTGCACTAAAATATATGTTTGATCTCGGTTTAACCTCCATTTGACTATATCTAACATATTTCTGGAAACAAAACACCCACCTGTATGTTTTGGTGCATTTTGTTGGATTGCTGAAGTTAAATAACTTATGCAATTATTGTATAGCCTTTTTTGTGGCCTCTTATAAACAAAAATACCCTTTTTGAGATAAAAGAAAACTAAGGTGCTCTTGGTATGAGCAGAGGCGCTCCCAAGGCAGCCCCTGAAAAGAAAATGATTTGGGGACCTTGCAGCTGATTTCAATCACCACAGCTCCCACGGCTAGAATTGACAGTCAGAATAAATATTTAAAGTCTCACACAGACATTTATCTGGCTATTTAACTAATCTTCTGGGGGGAATTTGTTGCTCGGGCTTTTATTTAGGGGCGTCTGATTAAAGCCGATAAATGCAAAAGCGCACCATGACCTGCTAGATGTTAATTTATACATCTTTAGTCTTCTCTTTATGATCATGTCTGATTGTGTTAGCAGAAGTTGACCCAACTGGACAATATTTGAACATAATGTAGGTAAGACACTGCAAAGTAGATAGAAACGATACTTTTTATTCACGGGTAAATGAGTAAAAGGGGCTGAATTGAAAAGTTGGGCAAATATCTCAAGATTTCTGAAAATATATGACCCTTTTTTGAATCTTGGCAACTTGAATTCCTTCAGAACGAGCCCACTCTCCTCCAAGCTGTGTGTTCCCTGCTGCTCCACATATGCCCCCAGACAGACATCTCTTGACCCTGTGAACCTGAAGCGCCCTCTCCTCCTCAGCAGCACCCTTGTCCACACACGGCCCGCGCTCTCCGTGTGTACATTCCACCGGGCGACGTCGGGCCCCTGGTCGGTCTGGCAGGAGTCTGTCGCTCAGCGGGCCCCCTCGCTCCTGTCTGGGGTGGCAGCTCTGTCCGGCAGAGGTACCAGAGCGTCAGGCGTATGATGAACGTGCAACAGACAGGAGTGGGGTGTGGGATCAGGAGGTGGCGGGTTCTCTGCCAAGAGAGAAGAGCAGTAAGCGGGGGAAATAGAGAGAGAGAGAAAAAAAAAAGCAAAGGATTAGATGTTTATTCCATGCTCTGCTGGCCAATTCCTGAAGCAGTCCAGTAGATTAAAATTATTAGCAAAACAGACAGTTAATCCAGGACCCTCCCCGCCCCCTCTCCAACCTGCCGTGGATGTGGATTGGGGCAGGCTCTTCACAGGCGGGTGATTATCTGATTCCATTGCGAGGATTTGCCTTGCCTTTTTTGTCACACAAACATTAGATAGAAGCGATGTGCTCTCGCTGGCTGCCCAGAAGGGCCCTGGCCCCCCGGTTGTGTATTGGGCCGCGTTTGCTCAGAGATGTCAGACAGACTGAAGGGGCACACAGGAAGAGCAAATGACAGATGACTGCCAGACCTGCTCTCACCGGCCAGCAGCTTTCCGACAAGACAAATTATTAATTAGCGGCATGGGGGAACTGCCAGCACACGACGGGACGCAAACGCAAGCAAAGTTGGACGGCTTCAAAAGAAGAACGTGGACCAGCGGCCAAAAAGTGACGAGCGCTGGATCATTTGCGAATCTTTATGCGCCCTGCTTGCTTCTTTTGTACACCTCAAGGGTTGCAAATACAGGTACAGATGAGATTTCCCTCCCCAAGCGATGTGCGTTTAATCTTTTTTTTTTTGCTAACCGTGCACCGATAGAAGGCCCACCTGGTGAGTCCATGTGGTTTCACATCTATGTACCCAGGAAATAAAGTCCTCCAGAAGGACTTTTTGGTTGATTCTATCACTTTTACTAAAGGTGGAAATGCTCATTAATTAGGCATCCTTTAACACCAGCAAGGCAAACAAACAAGCCAGCATCGGCCAATAAGATTACTTGACAGGTACGCTGTCTCCTATCAGACGCGACACAGAACTTTTGAAATGAGTCATGGGGATTTCTCAGGATGTCTTTTGGAAGAACAGATCCGTGTTGCAACTAGTGGGAGCTCAGTCTCTCCTGTTTTGAATTTAAATTCATAAAGAAATCTCACACATATAGGACGGTTTGGCAGAGGGCATTGTTACAACCCTTTACGAATTAGTTTCCCCTCCAAAACGTCCCTTATTTGTCGATACTCTTATTTGTTTTTTATTGTCTCCAACGTTTGAGTATGTCTCTATTAAAACGACACAATAAAACTCCTGAAATCCTGTTATTTCTTTTCTTTCTTTCTTTTTTGAATGGGTGTGTCACTCCAAGATCATCAGTGGTCACCATCTGGTGCCTATCTCCAGCAGCCATAGGTGGGGTACATCCTGTACAGGTAACATGTTACCCACAGGGCAACGCGGAGACACAGCACCAACAACCATGCACATGCACGCTCTAACCAAAGGGTGATCTTAGCGTAACCAGATGACCTAGCGGTCATGTTTCTGGACTGTGAGAGGAAGCCAGAGTACGGAGGGAACCCATACATGCATGGGAAGAACACGCAGAGAAAGCACTTCCCGGAGAAAAATAAATAAAAATGAGGTTTACTCCCTGCATCTACGAAATAAAAAAAAAAGCTGCGATTGAGAGTGTGTTGATGTACAACCCCTCGTCATAGTCCTCTGGCTGCAATACGGCGGATAAGAGGGGCCCCTGCAGAGGATAGTGAGGGGAGCTGAGATCATAGGAGCATCTATACCTTCTTTCCTGGACCCATTTTCACAGCCACGGCAGGAACATTACCCTCCACAAACCCATTGAAGTATAATTATAATAAAGAGCGCATCATTTCTCAGTGCAGAATCATCTTCCATAAAAAAATATATGTTACTAATCTACAGGCTCAGAAAACACCCCTGATCTGTAAAGAAACTGGGTCACAGTCGCACACAATCAGGTGTTACAGCTTGAGAGGAGAGCCCCCCGGTCGCCACAGTCAGCACGCCGTGTTCATCTGCAATAACCGCTGCAGGCTTAAGACCCTTGACCTGCGAGGATAGGGTTAGACATAGGGACTAGCAGTTCTGCTGAACTAGCCACTACTGGACCCAAACTTACGTTCTTACTCCAACTTCAAAACCTTCTTCAGTTTCTTTTTAGGTCAATAAAAATGATTAATTATTCAACGACCCTTTTCTGCTCGGGACTCCACAGTCCACAAGAAGCATGAAGGTGACGGTGGAGTCGTCCAGCGTCTTAAGTGAAACTCAAATTAAAATGTAAGGTTCTGATTTGTGACTAAAACGTGTGCGACGTCGTTGCAGCAGACTGCTATATGCTGGTTGATGGACTGGACAAGTAGGTGCCATTTTCTGCTTCTGTGCCACAGATCACAGGACCGCTTTTGTTATTTGGCAGCTATAAATCCAGGGACGGGGGTTCCTCCTGGCTCCCTCCTCGGCCCACTGTCGTCATCGTCGTCATCTTTTATCATACCCTACCGATCCTTAAATCACTGCACGGGCTCCCTGCTTGTCAAAGGAGATGTTTTTGAAATCTTGTTAGTGGTTTCAAGGCACTGGGCCAAAAGATAATCCATAAACCAGACGGCAGCTTCAACCTTCGACGTTGTATCGCCATTTCTTTTTTATAGAGCTTATGCTGGAACCACACTTCCTATTGACTAGTCAAACAACTAAGCCTTTGAAAACTAGTTCAAGGCACAACTGGGAGCATTTTCCCATCTCGTTTCGAGTGATTGTGCCACTCCCTGATGGAGCGGATGCCCTGGGAGGTGAGCCATATATCCTACAAAGAAATAAAACGCTGTTGCATCGATGTGATTGTCAGTATTAAACAGCCTACTAAATATTTTTATTGTGTGGTTAGTCATTCTGTGTGTGTGTGTGTGTGTGTGTGTGTGTGTGTGTGTGTTTTTGTAGATCTGATTATTGACAATGTAAAAATAGCAATAACTTAATTTGACTTGAATACATGAGTCGTCTGCTGTCAGCATCACGGGAGCAGACATGTAAATTCAGCGCAGATCTGTTTTACAGTGCAGCCAAAAGCCAGTCTAAGTGCCTGCGCTCTGCGGGCTAAAATACACAGGCCTATGAAGAAGAAACAAACGAAAAAAAAACTGGCCCTCACATTACAACCCCTAATTCGGGAAATTAAGCTGTCTTTTGTGTGATATTTCTCAGTCTTCCTTCCTTCCAACATTGCCGATCGAAGACAGGTCTCCGAGTTCAAAGCTCCATCTGATGCTCCGAGGTGCCATTTCTTTTCAATCAAAGGCCCAAACCAGCTCCCGCAATCAACAAGGCGGGTGTTAATTAACATCCACGCATTTGCATTGAAAAGCGGTCCAATTTATAGCTCGTCCCCTTCCATTTGTGAGTCATGAAGCCCCCCCCCCCTCCGTGTTTGCAGGGCGGCTGCGCCTGTTGCGGAGGAACGGGACCGCGTTTGCGCTCTCCGCTGCGTTTGCGCTCTCCGCTGCGGCGTCTCTCTGCGTCTCCCGGGGAAACAAGCTGCAAAAAGGTCAATATTGAACTGGCGTTGGTGGCCGCCGCAAAATCCCCATTCATCGCATTGTGGCCCACTTCCTGACCCGCTCGCCGCTCGCATTATCTTAACGTCAAATATTTGAGGAAACGCACCGCTCGCTTTGCACCTTAATGGCCCCAAACGCGTCTTTATTTCTGTGCATGTTCCCCGCAGCTGCGGAGGCCTGTCTGGGTCTGGGTCCGATCCATCGAGCCGGCCTGCCAATAATCATTGATCCGTCTGCGAGCAGGGGGGGGGGGGCGCTAGACCTTTGCCAGGACAAAAGCCCTGCACTTATTGCTCTGGACGGTCTAATTGTGTTTCACGCGTATAATGAGGGGCAGGGACACCGCGCCACGGACCTAATCCCTCTGTAGACTTAACCCAATAGGGTCAGACGTGATTAATAAGGAAAACTTAACAGCCTTAAATCAGCGTCTGATCAATAATCAACACTCTGGATACCTCCGTCATGCAGAAACCGTGGCCTCTGGCTCTGTGGTTACAGCTGCTTCAGACGCATCTGAAACCAAGTATTTCAGACTCTCAATTTGATTTAGGTCTGGACTTTGACTGGGCCATTTACTCAGGCCTCTCAACTCTTAACCAGCTTCCCTGTTGGAAGGCAGTCCCAAACTGGCCCACGCTGTCCAGGGTGAGGTTCAGTGGTATATTCCCAGACAGAAAGGCCAAACATGTTATATTTTATGCTTAACGGACCAGTTCTATGGACCAGATTCGTGGATTGGTCTATAGAAGGAGTGGTCGTTGTCCTGAGGATGGATTGTTCCACCTAAGCCGTGGATTTCTGCAGCTCCTCCAGAGTTACATGGGCCTCGTGCCTCCTCTGAATAATGCTCTCCTTGCCTTGCAGCTTAGATCACGGGTCTGGAACCTTAAGTCCCTCCAGGGAAGCGCCTCCTAACCACAAAGCGAATTTGAACCAAGAATTTTTTTCAAATATAAAGTTATGAAAAAGGCAGACGTTAATGGGTTCTCTGTGGGATTAGTTCCTGCTATATTAGTATAGCATTACAGAATGTTACCAATGTTACAAAATATCTTTTTTGTTTCACCATTTCTTTATCACTAGGTGGCAAAAATGCATGTTTTCATTCATCATTTTCCCAAGACGTGGTCTGTTTCATTCAAGAAAATGTGTGAAACCTCTCCCCAGCTTCATCCCCGGCCTGCCTGCTGTGTTCCTTGATCTTCATGATGCTGTTTTTTTTTTAAACTTATGTACTGACAGCATGTTTGACAACGAGGGGAGTATTAAGAAAGGATCGCAGGGATGTGAGAAACCCTGACTTTAGCTCATGTCCAGTCCTAATCGACAGCCACAGCCAGCAGGCTTTTTTAAGTGACGCAAATATCGTGTTTTACAACCCCTCACGTTGTTGTTAGGTTTGTGTGTAGATTGATTAGAAGAGTGTTCATTCAATGCGTGATTTGCACCGGCTTAACAGGTTTGATTCCAGCTCAAATCAATCTAATTTGCAGACTGAATGCTATGAACAATTCAGATCGGCGATTAAAGCCCTTGTGCTCTCATGTTAGCAATGCTCACTTTGTATCAGCATTCCCTCACAAGCAGGAAACTGCTGCTTAGAATACTGAAAGAGAGGCTACACAAATGTGCTGCCACCGGTGCAGAGCTTGCTGCACATCAACAACAAGTGTGTGTGAGTGCATCTGCATGCACCTGGCAAAAGCCTTTGAGCAACACTGCAAGCAAATCTAATAAATAATAAAACAACAATGGTCAGAAGTCGAGATCCTCCACGGCAGGGTGAGTTGCGTAAAGTTCTGATTTGTTGCAAATGTGACAAATATGTCAGTAATAAGTCAAACAGAAGGTTTTGAAGTTATTCTTGAGTATAGCATCGATGTATGTAAGAAAAAAACCAACAAAATTAAAATTCTCAGAGCCACTGCTAAAAACTCATGCCGTAGAGGCTGGCGTTGTAGTGCAACACATCTTACACCAGAGGGCGCTGCTGCATTTCTCTAACAGAGACCGGAGACATTTTCATCTTGTTGACGTTCATTCACTCACATTTTCATTCATATGGAAAACTGAAAACAAGTGTATTTATTTCTCAATGAAAAATAATTTTTCATTACATTTAATAAAATGATCCGGAACTAATAAATACTCGAAGTGTGTAAAATTACAAAAGCTACATAAAAATACAATTTCATTCAATGTGCATAAAGACACACAAGGAACTGACATACATTCCCAGGGAAAAAAACCGCTTTGGAAAGAAAGTATACAGCTTGAGACCTGAATATGTAAGTGCTGCTAAAAAGTATTCATCCCCTTACAAATTGCTTTAGTTTTTGTTTTCTGCCATACTTACAGTAAACGTGGCAGACCATCAATCTAATTTTAATATCAGACAAAGATAAATGTGGTAAATATCAAAACTAGTTTTCAAATAATATTTTATAAAGGGAAAAACACTTTCTGAACAAACCTGGTCCTATGTGAAAAAGTAATTGCCCCCTAACCCTAATGACTGCTTGTGCAACCCTTGATACCAAATTTGTTGACCCTCTCTTTTTAACAGGACTGTTCTAATTCTGCCCAGTGGTGGGTTTTTGAGCATAAAAATGAATAGTAAGCCCACCATCTCATTTGGACTTAAATCAGGACTTTGACTACGCCTTTCCAAAACCTTTATTTTGCTTCTGTTTTTGTTTTTTTTAGGCTGTTAGTTGTGGTCTTGTGTGCTTTGGATCACTGCTCTGCTACATAAGCCAAATGAGTTTGAGTATAAGGGTGTGTATTAATGATCTTCTCCATAATGATGTTCTGACAGAAAGCAGAATTCATGGTTCAACAGATTATTGCGACTCAGCGAAGTCCTAAAGCGGGATAGAGGCTCTGAAGTATCATACTGCCACATCCATGTTTCTCTGTCAGGATGATGCTCTTTGGTTTAAATGCTGAGTTAGTTTTATGCTTCCAGAAACCCCCACGTCTGTCTAGTCAGTCCACAGGAAATCTTCCCCAAGTTACAACTGGGCTCATTAAGATGTTTTTATGTAAATGTGAGACGGACCCTTGCGCTGTTTTTGGTCAGCGGTGGGTTTCACCTGGGAAACCTCCCCTGGATACCATATTGTTGCTCAGTCTCTTTCATGTTGTTGAATCACTGACCTTAACTGCGGCAAGTGAGGCCTGCAGAGCTTTAGATGTTGTTCAGGGTTGTTTGTTCACCTCCTGGATGAGCGTGAAAACCTTAAATCCCTTTGTAAACCCACTTGCACAGTGATAGATGTCAGTGACTTTGTTTCTTGCCTGTTCTAGACTTCTTTTTTTAGACTGGGGGATGATGTGTTGCCTTTTTGAGATCTCTTAACATACCTCCTGGTATGTTAAAACAGGTTGTGTTTAAATGATTTCTTGATTGTATAGGAACTCATCTTTTTTTTTAGTTCATAGTTACTTGTTTACATCAAGCCAGTCTTGTTTGGATTGCCTATTTTTCCTAAATAGCTGAAATCATCATTTGAAAAAAAAAAAGCCGTCTTTTGTATTTACTTTGGTTATCTTTACCCAAAAGTTAGACCTGACTGATGATCTGAAACATTTAAGAGGGACGAAAGAAAGCAAACGAGAAGAAATCTGTGAGGGAGCACTGAGCAAAGTTACAGACAAAGACTGCCCTTCATAGGACTGGTGGTGGGGGATTCTCCACAGTCTTCTGCATGTATAAATCCACATTAATGGAGTTGAAATGGCTAATTTGCATATCTGCAACACAACGGGATGCAAAAAAGCATACATTTTACAGCGTTATATATCATGCACCCTTTCAGACATTAATATTAAAGAACAGAACTGTTCTTTCTGTTCTTTAATGTTAATGTCTGAACAGTACTTTCAGGTTTCAACACGCCAATCTTGAACGCCACATATTCAACAACCCACCTGTGGGTGATGTGTGCTTTTTGTGTTGGTCTATCACCTGAAATGCCAATCCAACACATTAGAGTTTGTTGCCAAATATAGTGAGTGCAAAAAACTTTTTCGTAGCCTAAAGGTGGACCGTTTCATCCAGTAAGACTGACACAGGGGCCATTATGTGGCCGTATCAGTGTACAACATCCCTGTTGGACCCAAGCGCAATCTCGTTGTCGTTCGGTTGCTTTGCTCACCAAAAGGCCGGATAAAAACGTGGAAGTAGCTCACAGAGCCAGACGTTATTCTCATTTAATCCTAGAAAGAAGTGACTTCTGCTGCTATTGCCACCTGAATATATGTCAATACATATGTATATAAGTCACCGTGAATGTACATAAGACATCCTCTGCCTTATTTCCATTTTGTATTTTTATTCCTCTTATTTTTCTTATCTACTTCTTTTTTTTTCCACTGTATAAACGAGGACACACTGTATATAACTGATGCCCTTTGTCCTACTTTTGGCACCTTCTTCTGATTATTGATCACTGAGCCGATGTGACAAGTGAATTTCTCCAATGTGAGATCAATAAAGCCTATCTTATCTTATCTTATCTTATCCTTGTAGAATATGTTTTATTTACACCCCACAGTCAAATGTACGCATCCATTGTTGTTGAGTCACATCTGTCCTCATATATCCGTCTCACTGGCTCCAATGTTTTAACTACTGCAACATCTATTCCCACCATAATTAATAATTAAAACATGAACGATGTAATATTTACAAATGTCATGCATGACATCACATACTTAAAATATATTTCACTATTTCAGCATTCAATCTATTCTGGGGGGGGGGGACTGCAACTCTGTAGTATCTTTGATGGTATATTTAATTATCATTCGTTTGTTTACATTTTTATCGACCAACTGAATTAACTTTTCTGTTGTATGATTTGATTGAATTTGACTTTGTAAAGTGCCTATAAAATTGAATTGAATTTTATAATTTTTTTGAAAATCAATTCTGGCACTTTGTGGCCTCCAACGCGCAGTTCAATATGGTTTGACGCTTCAGTAAATAAACGTGATCTTTAAAGTGTTACTTATCTATGTTTGTTAAAAATAGTCATGATTTTTTTTTTCAAATTTGAATTAAGTATTTACCCACTGAAGTTATCTTTTAATTACTTATTTTTAATTAATATTAATCTCATGGCACTTTGGGGCCTCCATAACGCTGATCATTGCAGTTTAGCAAACAGTTTGTGAAATAGGTTTTTTAAGTCAAAAATATTTATTTAGTGTTGATATATATATAATTAGTTTATTTGTTTTCAATTTAAACAAATATAGAGTAATAATAATAATAATAATAATCATTATTATCATTATTGCACTGTGGTCTCCATGACACAATAAAGTAAAGTTTAACAGTTCAGTTAATCACATCGTGAAAATACAAAGTGAAAAAAAGTGTTTTGTAACTGAAAGGAACGTTGTCATTAATTTTTCTTATTTAACTGTATATCGAAATTGTTTATGCATGTGTTTTCATTTTATCAAATATCTATATGTAGATAGAACTTAATGAAAAACTCATGAAATGAATGAATAATCTATTTGTAGAATTAATATATCTTGTCCTTTTTGGGCTTCCATTGCGGGACAGGTGTGAAGGTGTCTCCAGAGTCAGTCTGCGGGAAAAACGGGTTTTCGCTGCACCACCACCAGCGGCAGCACACAGACAACCCGCACTTTCCATTCACAATATTGACAACCCGCACCAGTCACCCCCCTCCACACAGCAGATGCTGTGACGGGGGGCCATGATGATGATGATGATTAGCTGGGATTTTGCTTGCAGCAGGAACCAGAGATCGTGCAACGCGGGAAGATGAGCCGATAGACGACAACACATCTTTGGAGGCACACAGGGGCGCAACTCAAACAATCATGGCGGATTTGTCGCGCTAGCGCCGTGAGTATCGCGAGAGTAAGAAGAACCGGTCTAAATAGTGTGGAAGCCCTTTAAAAACTGTTTGATTTGAGGCCTTCTCAACACTTCAGCTTATCGGGACCCAATTTATATCATCCCGTGATCACATTTTTCTCCATTATCATGATGTAGACCTACTAGAATGTAATACTGGACACATTATGGATTGTGAGCAAACAAAATAGCTTCTGAGTGTTGAAACTGGAAGTTCCAGGTGTATCCTATTTATTAGCGTTTTATTTGCATCTCATCAAAGTTAGAGTTGGTAATCCTGTTCAGAAACACATTTAGACTGGGTACAATCGTCCTTCCATCCTGAAAGTAGTCAATACATTATGTATTCACAAAGAGGAGGTTTAAAAAATCATTCTCTGTGGGAGCTGCAGGCCTGTAAAAACTATAACCATGCAATCTCTGCCATTCGGTCTGAAGGGAAGGGATTTGTCAGAGTTCTGTTCCTGCTCTCACCCCTAGACATTACATACTCACCCTCCTCTGTCCCTCATGTTCAGGGGGAATTGTCTTATCTATTGGTTGTCCCATTTTTGACGCGCTCACATAAAGCCAGTGTGTGTGCTCTGTTCTTCCTAGTTTCCACTTGCTGGCTGCGCATGTGCACCTATAGTGTTTATGTATCCAGTTAGCTTAGAGGCTACTTTAGCGGTTCGCTTAGCCATTCATTGTAGCTCCACTGGTCTTACTGTAGACTTTGAACATGGCTGAGAGTCTCAAGAAGAGGAATAACCCGACTCTCGCCAGATGGATATACAGGTAAAAGCCAGTAAATTAGAATATTTTGAAAAACTTGATTTATTTCAGTAATTGCATTCAAAAGGTGTAACTTGTACATTATATTTATTCATTGCACACAGACTGATGCATTCAAATGTTTATTTCATTTAATTTTGATGATTTGAAGTGGCAACAAATGAAAATCCAAAATTCCGTGTGTCACAAAATTAGAATATTACTTAAGGCTAATACAAAAAAGGGATTTTTTAGAAATGTTGGCCAACTGAAAAGTATGAAAATGAAAAATATGAGCATGTACAATACTCAATACTTGGTTGGAGCTCCTTTTGCCTCAATTACTGCATTAATGCGGCGTGGCATGGAGTCGATGAGTTTCTGGCACTGCTCAGGTGTTATGAGAGCCCAGGTTGCTCTGATAGTGGCCTTCAACTCTTCTGCGTTGTTGGGTCTGGCATTCTGCATCTTCCTTTTCACAATAGCCCACAGATTTTCTATGGGGCAAGGTCAGGGGAGTTGGCTGGCCAATTTAGAACAGAAATACCATGGTCCGTAAACCAGGCACGGGTAGATTTTGCGCTGTGTGCAGGCGCCAAGTCCTGTTGGAACCTGAAATCTCCATCTCCATAGAGCAGGTCAGCAGCAGGAAGCATGAAGTGCTCTAAAACTTGCTGGTAGACGGCTGCGTTGACCCTGGATCTCAGGAAACAGAGTGGACCGACACCAGCAGATGACATGGCACCCCAAACCATCACTGATGGTGGAAACTTTACACTAGACTTCAGGCAACGTGGATCCTGTGCCTCTCCTGTCTTCCTCCAGACTCTGGGACCTCGATTTCCAAAGGAAATGCAAAATTTGCTTTCGTCAGAAAACATGACTTTGGACCACTCAGCAGCAGTCCAGCTCTTTTTTTCCTTAGCCCAGGTGAGACGCTTTTCGCGCTGTTTCTTGGTCAACAGTGGCTTGACACGAGGTATGCGGCAGTTGAAACCATGTCTTTCAAGCGTCTCTTGGTGGTGGATCTTGAAGCACTGACTCCAGCAGCTGTCCACTCCTTGTGAATCTCCCCCACATTTTTGAATGTTTTTTTTTTCACAATCTTGACTAGGGCGTGGGGATCCCTATCGCTTGTACACTTTTTCTGACCACAGTTTTTCCTTCCCTTTGCCTCTCTATTAATGTGTTTGGACACAGAGCTCTGAGAACAGCCAGCCTCTTCAGCAATAACCTTTTGTGTCTTTCCCTCCTTGTGCAATGTGTCGATGGTCGCCTTTTGGACAGCTGTCAAATCTGAAGTCTTCCCCATGTTTGTGTAGGCTTCAGAACTGGACTGAGAGACCATTTAAAGCCCTTTGCAGGTGTTTTGAGTTAATCAGCTGATTAGTTTGTGGCACCAGGTGTCTTCAAAATTTAACCCTTACACAATATTCTAATTTTGTGACACACGGAATTTTGGATTTTCATTTGTTGCCACTTCAAATCATCAAAATTAAATGAAATAAACATTTGAATGCATCAGTCTGTGTGCAATGAATAAATATAATGTACAAGTTACACCTTTTGAATGCAATTACTGAAATAAATCAAGTTTTTCAAAATATTCTAATTTACTGGCTTTTACCTGTAGTTCCGCCGAGCTCCACACATCTGGGATTGCTCCATTGGAGATGTATATCAGAAGGAGGGGCCTTATCAAAAATCATTGCATATGATCGGATAAAGCAATTGTCCATCATCTTTACTGCCGTGCTACAAGCTCTTGCCAAAGCCGGTTGGGAGAAGGGTGAAAAATCACTGACCCTAGCTTTAAACCAGCGGCAAACAGTGCAGTGAAACCTCTATTTGTGAACTTGTTTCCTTAGCGTGTCTATACATAAAAGAGGGAGAGAAATAGACCATTAATGGCTGGTATTACTAATAGCACTTAGCACCGCCTTGCTAATTGAATCACACTGGTTTAGCCTCTTGGAAATCAGAAATTGGATGAAATGTCATTGCTAGAACCAAGCCCTTCCAAGAGGTATCAGATGCAGTGTAGAGCTCCGGTTCCCATGCTTTTAACTTGGCAACTTTGTTGCTTTGTCGAAGACTTTTCAGACCCCTGAAGCGACTCACTTTGAAAAATTCATAAACTTTATGAACAAACTTAAAATGTAGTTTTTGTAGTCATTTACTTTTTGTAGTGTATAGCACTACAAAACTGAGTGAGAAAGGGAACAGGCACAAGGGGAGGGCTGCAACACAATAAACCTTGAGGCTCAGCCTCGCATTTGGATGTATGTATGATCCTCTCTATCTATCTATCTATCTATCTATCTATCTATCTATCTATCTATATATATATATATATATATATATATATATATATATATATATTGATATCTATAGATATCAATATAGATATCCATCTATGGATATCTATCTATCTATCTATATATATATATATATATATATATATATATATGTATGTGTGTGTGTGTGTGTATCTCGGAATTTTTTTTTTTACTACAGGCTGCCTTCTTAAAGATAAAAGATTAAAGATAAAAGTAAACTAGCCGGATGGTTTAAAGGGAACTGAGAGTTGGCTCCCTTCAGAGAGCCGCAAACCCCATCTCTGACAGCAACAAGAGACAAATCTAGCAAATTCTACTGTTATTGTAAACTTTTTTAGATGCCTGTGTTTTATATATGTCGATCAGTTTTTATTGTTAAGATTTAATACAGAACAATGTGCATGTAATTCTAGTACTGACATGGAGGATGTCATAACTGCAATATAAAAGCCAGGGAGTGTAAAATAATGACAGTAAAGAAATGCGTGATAAATGCGTGATAAATATAACATCCTCAGGGACCCCTCACACCCCCACCATAGACTATTCTCCCTGCTGCCCTCTGGAAAGAGGTTCCGCAGCATCCGCTGCAGGTCCACTAGGTTCTGCAAAAGCTTTTTCCCTGCTGCCATCAGACTGTTGAACTGCTGAACTGCTGAAGTATAAAAACGGACTGTGTACCACACTCGACTAGCTGATTTGCACATTTGCACATTTGTATCGTATCCTGCAAAATCGCTGCTGCACCTTACCCGGAAACGTACTGCAAAACTGTTTACAATGCAACTGCCTACTTTTAAATCACTGATGCACCTTACTGCATATTTGTTTATATTTGTTTTACATTGGTTATATTTCAACTGCCTACTGTTCACTGCTGCACTTTATCCGGAAATCTATTGAAACGTATCCTGTAAGTGACTGCGATTTATCACTGCACTTTTTATCCTGTACTGTAATTCAAGGATGCAAGGTATCCTGTAGAGTTACTGCAATCTTTCTGAGCTGTGTGAAAACGAAATTTCGTTCTGTATGCACTCTGTGCATACAAAATGACAATAAAGAAAGTCTAAGAAATCTAAGATATAAATACCGACAGGGGAACAAAGCCATAGAATGAAAATCGTAGAAACACAAAGGTTTTTAGAGACCTGAAGTTAGATTACGTTAGAGTCCAGCAGTTTTGCAGTTTTTTAATCTACTTAATGATGAATAGCTTGTTTTAAATTGGTTAATGAACCAGGGAAAGGAAGCCCCCCCCCCCTTATTGCTTACTTGTGTGTTTTGTGCAACGCTTTGTCATCTTATAAGTTGCTTTTAAATTGCTCTAGAAATAAAATTGTATTATATGGTATCAGTGAAAGCCGAGTTTAAGTTTTCCACCGCATAAAATGGCATCAGCATCGAGCCCTAATCGCTCCTTTTACCGAGAGACAGTGCCATGTTCCCATAATCCATCGCGGCGTTACAGAAGGAGCGGTCCTCTGGGCTGTCTCCTCCTGCCGACAGTCTCTGACAGCCCCTGACTTTGCAAAGACCGACCGGGCGGTGCAAAGGAAAGGAAAAGACAGGAGGGGGGAAACATTCAGGCAGTGTCCCGTATTTGGAATGAGTACGACTAGAACACAGTTTGTCTTTTCTTTTTTGCTCTCTTTTAAAAAAAAGTGAAACGGGTTTCTTTGTAACTCTTTTTTTTAACCGACAGGACTGGATACTCCCGAACCAACTGCAGACAAACTAAAGAGACATTTGGTTTCTGGACGAATAATGGGATTTAAAGAACATATCTGCCAGCAGCGAGCTTGAGAGGAAAACCCAGCGAGACGTCCCCTCACCACCACCACCACCACCACCTCCGGCTTGAGAGGAGGAGAACCGCTGGAGGAACACTGGAAGCGTGTGCGTGTCCTGCGGTGGAAGAAGTGACGCGGGGAAAGATGGCATTTGGAGGCGAAGAGCAGTAGCGCCAGCGTCGCTTCCCTGGCTAGCTGCGGAGCTAAGCTAGCAGCGGGCTGCTCGCTAAGCCAGGCTCGCCCTTTCATTCCTGGAGCAGAGGAGGGGCGCCGTGGCACTGCGGATCTGCCGTCGCCTTTTAGGGCTCCCTGCAAGAATGGAGAAAGCCCCACATCTGCCTCGGCACCAGCTCAGGGAAGACTGCTGAACCCGAAAAAAAAGAAGAAGGCAGCCGACTTTGGTTCTTACACTGTGCTTCCCAGAAGGAGAGGAGCGGAGAGCCGCAGGGATCCACCGGCCTGGGGCAGCCTCGGACTGGCCTATTTGTTTCCCTGTGCGCCCAGAGGGGAGGTAGGAGTTTTAGGGGGGGAAAAAAGAGAAAACATGGGGGAATGGTGCACATCTCACCCACCGTATGGATACTGGAGCCGCACGGGGAGATCATGAACGCAGAAAGAGCTCCGGTGCGCCCTCAGCACAAAGTTTGATCGTTTTCCAAGACATCTTCAAGGCGAGAGAACTTCTCTCCAGGCCCAGCTGCGCCAACTAAACAGAGCCGGGAGGTGGGCTTCCCCCCCATCCACCTTTTGAGCTTTAGTTGCTGTTTTATCCGTCCTCCGATCGCCCTCCGGAAGCTAACCGGCCCGCACCAACATGTCGGGAGAGGTGCGCTTGAAGAAGCTGGAGAAGCTGCTGCTGGACGGGCCGGCTCAGTCCAATGGCCAGTGCCTGAGCGTGGAGGCGCTGCTGGATGTCCTGGTGTGCCTGTACGATGAGTGCAACAACTCCCCGATCAGGAGGGAGAAGAACATCCTGGAGTTTCTGGACTGGGGTGAGTCGTGTGTTTTCGGGCTTTGCGGTCGGGCCTTGCGCCTCCCCCGGCTCTTTGGGCCGATCGGAACCGGGTCGGTGTGGCGCAGCGGCCCTCCCTTCCTCCGTCACACTCGCTTCTCTCTCTCTCGTCGCAAGGCCTCTGTGCTCTTGTGCAACCGAGAGTTTTTATTAGGGGTTTAGTAAGTTGTCTTTGCGCCGGAGTGGACCGGGCCGGTGGAAGTTGGCCCGTGTGCCACGCCGAGACGCACCGATTGGGCCGGAAGCGCGTTCTGCTTCCTCCTCAGGGAGGTTGGAAACCGGCAGGAAAACGACCCCCGGGTCTATAAAGTACACCTGACTGTGGATCAGCTCAAGAAATGCGTCAAAGCGCCCGCAGTTGGTTGATGTGGTGATCTAACATGTTGAAAAATCTCAGTTTTTAGACCTTAAATTATTATTAATAGAAATAGAAGACCTGCAGATCACACAGCACAGCTGATCAGGGGTGGATCTCTGACCTGCTCCGTTTAGATCAGGGTCCGGACCAATTTATGGCCTTGCCAATTAGTCCCCCCCCCCTACTTCCATTTCCCAGTGGCAGAAAAACAATCTACATAGCCAGGGTGGCTCAGTTTATGTCTTAATGAAAAAGGAAGGTCAATGATAATAGACTGAATCTCGTCTATAATTCAATTGTTTTTTAAGGCACGGTCCGGTCCAGTGATTTTTTTTTTTTTTTTTTTAAAGGTTTAAAAACAAAAATCCCATTTTAAAATCCCTTTTAAATTAGATGTCATAGAAAAACATGCAGTGCCGCCTCTCCTCCAGCCCTGTTGCTGCGCACTGCCAGTCAGCTGGCTGAATGGAGGCTGCTGCACTTCTCCCCTCCTTTAAATCGTGTTATATGTTTCGGTTTAAAAATCATGGCGGCAGTTCCATGAATCGCTGGTTTATTTACTCGAGGCTATCATGCGATGGGCGCCTCCGTGCCTCTGCTGGTTCTGATGCCCGTTTGGACCGCTCCGCTCTCACGGGAGGGGAGGAAGGAGTGTAGCCGATCACAGCGATGTGAGTCTGAAGGACCAAAACGTCCCCGTTTTTTTTTTTTTTTTTTTTTGCTCGGTTTGTCTGCACGGTTGACGGTGACCTCGGTCCTTTGAGGTCCCTCCCCCCACACACACACACACACACACACACACACACACACACACACACACACACACACACACTGCGATCCTTTTGCCTTGCCAGAAGCACTCTGTGTGTGAGACATTGGGGTTTGGTTTGTGCATGAAGCAGGAATGTGAACAACTCACCTTTTTTCTTTTTTTTATCTAGCGCAGAGGCCCAGCTCGCTGCCGGAGCATGCCTGGCTTTCTCCCTCTCTCTCTCTGTTTTTTTTTTTTTGATGCTCTAAAAAGAAGCGCGGCGGTGCAAAGGAGCAGATTGTTCCCTTCACAGGCAGAAACACGAATCGGCACAGATTAATAACACAGGAGGCGTTGGGAAACACACGCGGAACGGAAGGCAACAGGTTGCCTCGGCGTATCCTGCTGGCGCGGCTTTGAAGGACTGCAATGCAGGAGCGGCTTTGAACCGTGGGCTTAGACGGGCAGGAACAGGCTCCGGCACGAAGACGCGCGGCAGGGCGGCTCAGTTCAGCCCAACGGTGGGACAGCTCGGCCGTGGCCGTACGGCCGGGTCTGCCGATCCGGGACGCGGTGTGGAGGCAGCTGAAATGCGCACAGGGAAGCGTCTTCCTGCCAGTGAGCAGCTGAAAGGCCACGTCTGCCCGCGTGCTTTCCCTGCACGCTGCAAAAACGCATCTAAAAATTAGTGAAATGTTCTTAAAGTTAGCGTATTTGTCCTTGATTTGAGCCGGTAAATAAGATGATTTGCCAGTGGAATAAGATTTGTGCATTTACAATAGAAACAACTCATCTCCATCATCTCATTTCAAGGTCAGGATGTCTAATTATCTTCTTTTAGGGGTCAAAATACTCACTCCATTGGCAGATAATCTTATTTACCTGCTCAAATCAAGGACAAATACGCCAACTTTAAGACCATTTGGCTTATTTTTAGATCCGTTTTTGCAGTGCAGCTCTACCTGTCCCTCCAGGACTCTTGGTTTTGGCTCCTAGTCGCTGCTTCCCAGCTGATCGGCAGCATCTAGCCGGCCTGGCATCGATGCCTGCGTGGCCCTGGCCTTTAAGGAGCGGCGGCCTCATTTCCCCGTGTTGGCACCAGAAACGTGTGACCGGGCTCCGGCAGACGCAACACGCGACGCCCAGGTGTGTCCGAGCCGCCGCAGCCGCCCGGAGGTCCCGCACTGCTGCCGCCGCCGCCGCTTGTCGGGTTCTGCTCTCCGGGGACAATTAACGAGTCTCCAGGAACCTTTCCAGCGACGTGATTGTGTCTAATGAAGGGTGCAAGGCTAATTTGTGTTGTCGCTTCAACAAACTTAAGTGATTGTTCAGGTCAGGTAACCCCCAAGAGAGTTCAGATCACTCTGGATCAAGAGCCAGTGGCTTGTTGGTCCAGGCTGAATGCTAATATTTCCTCGCTGGCTTTAAAGCCTTGTGGCGAACTCGTTTCCCAGCTATAACTAATTAGGCGATTGATTTCTGCTCCTTACAGGCTGCCAGCTATTGTACGGTTATAAATGAAACCCGGTTGCACAGGTTGGCATCTAATGACTTTAACCGTGGCCTATCAGGAGATGGCCTCCAACGTCACAGCGCCTTGTTTTCTGAACCGAGGAAGAGCTGGGATGAGAAAAGGCCTCTTCACTTTCTTCTCTGTCCTCTAGTCGGGATGCACCGACATGAGCATTTGGGCCGATATCGATGTTAATATTGCCGTTATGTCGGATAACCGATACGTACCTCTGTGTGTATGCACAACGTTTACGTTTCGGTCAAGTTTTGTAAAAGTTTGTAGCGACTGAACCGCGCTAACCGGATTTTTGAACGTGGTTTATAGTCTAGACTCACACATTGCTTTCCTCTAAATACTCTGCTTCATTTAAAAACCCACATTCCTGGCTGCCATGAGATCTCCGCCTCGTGACTGGACAAAAACCACGTGACCAACCCCTCCCCCTCTTTCAACACAGGCACAACGGGCAACTAGGTGGAAATAATCAGCGGTTGTTAATATCGGCCCAGTTTTACTAATCGGGCCGATAGTGACCAAGATGCTGGAAGTGGTGGGGATCGGCTCTGCTTTGTAGGCATGGGCAGGTCGCCTTGCAGTCTGGTAACTGTGCAGCAACAGGTGGGGGAGGGGCAGCTACAAAGCAAGCTTTTTTTCTCCTCTTCCTGCTTCCTTTAAAAAAAAGGACTAACGTTGGCCGATACCGACGCTAACGTCGATATATCGTGCGTTCCTATTTTATTTTTTAGCTTAATACACCAATCAACACTGAGCTGGGAGGGATAATGCATCATTGAGCTGATTTGTCTTCAGTAATGAGAAAGAAAATCCTAAAATTAGCAACAGTTTGAATGAGGGGGTGACTTCCCCTATGACAGATGTGACAGAGTGGGGGTTGTTGTGGGATGTGCTTCCTTTACGACCAAGTATGACGTAAGAATGGGGGGGGGGGTTCTCTATGACCAAACATGATGAACCATAGACCCCCCCTCCCCCCTCTCTGGCAGCTGTAGTTTCAGAATGAAACACATTACTGTCATCAAAGCTGGGATGAGATGAATCAGTCATTCTTCTGTGGCTCGGTAACATCAGATCCATGGACCGGTACCCGTGTCCCAGCCGTTGAGCCGCCTGCTTCCAAACTTCTGCTTCTGTCTATTTCTGACCACAATAGATTTAATTTGCCAGTTTTCCTGAAAACACCGTCTTAAATCACTCGTCTGATGAATTCTCTCGTCTTCCCGTTAACCGCGTCTCGTCGAGTGAGCCCACCGCGTCGTCCCGCCCCGAGAGCACCACCCGTTGTCTGCTTTATTTTTAATTGTTTTTCTTTCATTGCTGAAGCAGCAGCAAAGCGTTTAGCTTTAAGACGACCGAGGAAGCTTTCCGTCAGCCTGATCCCCCGCGCCCTCCCTGAACGCCGCACAGCACCTTCGTGTCACTGCCAGGCTAGAGTTGGGGTCGAGTCCTGTCTTGTCCTCGTATAAAAAAAAAAAAAAAAAAAAGTTTGAGAGTGCCGGCGCTCCCATTTTTCCTTTTGTTCTCTGGAAGAACATGCAGCCACGGGGTCAAAGGGAAAAATGCACACCTGTTGCCTGTGTGGCACGCTGCAAGCTGTCTGGACCTTCCTGGCTGCTCTGCAGGCGAGGACGGGACGGGCTATCTGTGCGCTGTAGTGAATCAGAACCACTCGTAGCCCAGCGGACCCAGACCGGAGCAGACACACGGTACCAAAGCCCGCTTTAATCCCAGAGAGAGAGAAACGCTTCAAGACGATGGGGAGGGGGGGGCTGAGAAACCCTAGACCAGGGGTCTGCAACCTGTGGCTCTTTGGACCTTCAACAGTGGCTCTTAATAACTTTGGCTACAAATAATATTTTTATTATGGTATTTAAATGTGATGAAATTAGCAGTTTTGTCTTGGAATAATTGCTTTTAATTTTCACAACAGAACGATGCTAAAAGTGGCAGTGATATTTAATTTAAAATCAATATTTTTTTCATTATGTTGGAAACTATGATTTTTTTTTTTTTTACATCATTATCCACAAATATCCCGTTCATCCTCTTTTTTAAACCTCCAAATAGACATAAAAGGGAGTTTCTTTATCGATGACAACATATTTCCTACAGTAAATCTTTATCAAAAATCAAAAGGCCAGGCAACGTTTGCGGCCCTGAACGAGTTTAATTCAAGTGGACTGTAGGCAAAATGGCTCTTCAGACTGTAAAGGTGGCAGACTCCTGGTCTAGGCCACAAGGAGGTCCTCTTCTAGCTGCACCTGCATGGGTTTTTACAACTGGACAGATGTGACAAAGGTGGATGTCCTGTATGCCCCCCCCCTTCTCCCTTTCTCCTGGATCTTTAAAAGCCAGAGAAGACGACAGAAATGCGTGTCCTTGTTTCGTATTGACCTCGTTTCAGTTGAAACGGGGGGGGATGAACACGGAGGAAAGCACGCCGTATCCTCACTAAAACCCCCGCTTCTCCTGCGTCTCCCAGTCTCCCCAGCGCTAGGCAACCACAGCTTGTCTGTCATCCATACCCCCCTGAAGCAGGTGGAGGAGCTGGATCACAGCGGTCTGGTCCAGCGGTCTGTTTGCTGCTCTGAGAAATTCAGTGTTTAAAAAAAACAAAAAGAAAAAAAATGGAGACTGGGTTGGTTCTGTGCAGACTGGACCCAGAAATTGAGCTTCTGTCCTTTTTGCACGGATCAAGTCCTGTTTCCAGAGAACAGGCTGACGAGTAATGGCTCTTTCATTTTCACCTGCCTTCACGTGGGCTGCTTCTGGAACAGCTGCACCCAGGAAAGCCACGCTGTTGCCTAAAACTCAAAAGTGCAGGCGATGCATCCGAAACGCCGCTTTCCGTTAAACCTCGCCGCGCTCCACCGTGTTTGGAGGCGGCCGGCGGCTGACGGGCAGCGGCGTCAGGCCACCAGCGGCCGACCCGGCCGAAGCCGCCTGACCTTCTCCTGCTGATGAGCTGACGCTGATGTGTGCTCCACCCTGCAAGGCTTTAAATGGCAGCACGCCTCTCACACACACGCACACACACGTACACACACAACTGTTATGGGAGACGCGCACACCAACACACACATTATTGTGGTTTTGCCTTACTAGGCTGTCTCATGGAGAACTGGCTGGAGTTCCTCCCTGTTATTCCCGTTACTAAACAGACCAGAAGAGCCGCCTCCGCATCAGGGAAGGAGGGGAAAAAAAAAAAGAAGCTTGATTGTGGCTGCTTCAAGAAAGGATTTCTGCGTCACGTGGTTTCCAATTCTGCCCGGAGGCTCGTTTCCCCCATCAGCTGCAGGCAGCTCGGTGACGCTGGGAGAGGGGGAATAAACACGTGTTCGCAATACTGGCCTCCTCCTCGAGGAAGAGGCCGGTATTAACTTTTCACCACTAGCAACACCGATTGCTTTTATGCACAACCAAAATGGCAAAACAACACAGTTTCTCGATGCAGTTAGGATAATGTTATGTTTGTATAAATAAATAACCAACGCGGTCTTCCTTGTAAGAGCGGCTCGGTTAAAGGCGTCGTTTCTGCCTTGATTGGGCTCTGGTCAGGCATCAGATACTGGAATAAAGCTTCATTGTTCATGTTGATTCAATTAATCAAAGCTAAGAAGTCTTCACTGAACCAATCAACAGCGCGTCGTTGGCTTTGCTTTCAGTTCGGTAAAACTCAAAAGGTTTAGGACAACAAAAGTGAGACGGTCCTATAATTTCATCATTTTGGATGGGTTTAAAACATCTGCGTTGATTTGAAGGATTTTTCCTTTTCCCAGCAGTCAATGGCCACACGGGCTCTAGTGACCAAGATGCTGGAAGTGGTGGGGATCGGCTCTGCTTTGTAGGCATGGGCAAGTCGCCTTGCAGTCTGGTAACTGTGCAGCAACAGGTGGGGGAGGGGCTGCTACAAAATAAGCTTTTTTTCTCCTCTTCCTGCTTCCTTTAAAATCCTTTAAAAAAAAAAATCAGAGAAAACAGGAAATCTGTGCCGGCCAGGAAATGATGGACCGGCGCATGTCGCGGTGAAACTGCTGCGGCTCAGATGAGTTGTAGTAAAGGACCAACGGCTCTGTTGTGTTTCAGGATAAATCAGAATATTGTTGTGTGAGCTGGAGGGCCGTATCCTGCGCGGCCGTCCGGTGTCTGCGGCGGGCGCGGAGGGCAGGAAGGAACCGACGGGGACTCTGCGAGCAAAGTCGCGACCAAAGCGGCGCATGATGTCAGCCGAGGAAGCGGGGACAGCTGGATGGCATTGTGTCATTGTGTACTCTGGGCCTCGCCTCATATCCAGCGTCTGGAGCGTTGCTGGGAATGCGCAAGGCCGCCGGGCTGTTTGTCTCCTCGCTGGTGGATTCCCAGGTCACACCAGTACACAGACGTCTGTCTGTCACTCTCTCTCACACAGTGACACACACGCACAGCGTTTTCCAGTGTCCTGCGAGGAATCACAGCCAGACAGCAGAGCGGCCTGACCGTCCTCTCCGCTGATGGTGGCTGCTGTTATGTATACGTTTCCAGTGATTTAAAGGGGCAAGTCGAACACCAGCAACCACTTAGAGCATCCTATGCTCTCCTTCTCATTGACTAATTGTGCCATTGTCATTTTAAATGCGCACAGAACGAGCTGTAAGAGACCATAGCTTATTTCCTGTAGTGCCAACGAATCCAGTCTGAGGACGGTGCAGTGATGTCAACATGCAAGCTTCTCTACGCTCTGTTGGTTCGTGACGTTTTTTACGACTAGTTTACGACGCGGCGATTTTAGGCTTTCGCTGGTCATGTTGTAATGTGTTGGGTAAACGCGTGCGACAATGCGTCTCCCTGCTGGAGTCCATGCAGCGGACATGCTAGAAGCTGTATTAACGTTTCAGCATCTGGATGTTCACGGCTGACCCCTCAGCCGATCTGTCTGGGAGCTGTGTAGGCACATAAATGGCCGCTGCCAATTGTGGTGCGTCATCAGAATGTGGCAAGGGCGGGGTCGGCGTCCTTCCTCCGTCTCCCGGAGGACACGCGGTGGCACAGGTCATTAGCCTCTCGGGACTCCTGGGATGTCGCCTCCTCTGGCCTCTTACTCTCGTTTTTACCTTTACTTCTCATCCTACTCTCGTCTAGTCGGCTTTTCCCCCCGCAGGGCTTGTTGCACTGAGCTGACTGTACGATACCAAAGTAACGACAGATGTACCGATTTGGGTTTTTTGCAATGCTCTGACCCACAAATATCCTTCTATGAGAACTATATGTACCAAAATACTGGATAAACTAACTCTTTAACCAGCCCAGACTGACAGAGTTGTTCTTTACATCGCCAGAGAGCTACAAATACAGCCAGACTCTCCAGGTTAGGAGCCTGCGGGATGACTGCAGTTGACTAAAAACAATCGCAGCTCGTCTCGTTTGTTTAACAAAACAGGTTACAGCTCACCGTTTAGTTTTTTTTTTTTTTTTTTATCTGAAACTGAAATGTTCCCCTTGGGGCATCTCTAATTGTTTATTAGGGCCTGAGCGCACGGGGAAGAGAGAGAGAGAGAGGGAGCAGTCAGCGTTACTCAGCTCTGTGGTTAATCAGGATTTCACTATTATTTCAGAACCAAGAAATGACTACAGAGTTACAGCAAGCAGGCTTATATCGGAGGTAACCGGACCGTCGCTCCGTTTTTCTGTCTGCACTTTACCATGACACATACAGAGTTGTGATGGTAAGCTGCATTCAGCCTTTTATCGTAGCAGTTAGCGCGGTTAGCTGTGCTGACAGCAGTCCCTGTAGCGTAAGGGGATCCATTCAGCTTCCATTTATTTCCTGATGTCTGACTCCTTGCTGTCGCAGGCTAAAGAGTCAACGTATGCTCCACATGGAAAAATGTTTCCTTTTAAAAAAATGTGTACTTCTAGCGCTTCCTCTGATTTTAATGCGGGAAATCTCATTGTTGATGTCAATAGGTAACTTAGCCTGAACTTCTTCACTCAGTCACACCTTCCATACCGAAGAGTGTTGTCAGTGTACCCTGCCAGTGGCTAGGGATGGCGTATTTTTCATTATTTTTCTTTTTTCCAACATTATCTTTATTGATTTTTAACAGTACTTCCAGTAATATACAGGACATAAGTATGCTCACATTAAAGGAAAAGTTCAGGGTAGTTGACTATTGTCCAACATTCAGCTTGTCCCTTCTTGCATGCCAGATCGTTACAGGATATTTTAGTGCAACACTTATTACATACAGAGCATATGACAAAAGGAAAAACAAAAAAACAGAAACATTCCCCCAACCCCAAATCCCCCTGAAAAAAAACAGAAAAAAGTTCCAACAATAATGGTTTCTCTATTTTCCAAAAGATTAGCCCAAATTGTTTTAGTATTCTATTTAGTTCAGTAAATACAAACTCAAATGTATAATTCAAAGTAATATAGTCGGGTATACAAATAACGAAAGTTATTTCAGGACAGTCCAGGAGACCAACTGCAACTGTAGTTCACCCCCAACACCCCTCAATCCATGTTTTCTATATATTCCATAAAAGGACCCCAAATATTTTGAAATGGCGATAATTTCCCTTTTATAATGAAAGTAATCGTTTCCATTGGCAAGGTTGTGGATATTTCCTTAATCCAATTATTGAATTTTGGTTTATTGGTACTCTTCCATGAAAGTGCTATGACTCTTTTTGCAAGTAATAGACATAAATCCATGGCATTAATAATTTTTCTGGACATCTGTTGTATTTTCCATTTCTGACCAGTTTGTCAAGCCTTAATGATTTGATCCGCCTGCTGGTTTATCGGTGCAGGTCTAAAAGTGACGAGATTTGGCCAGAGTGGCAAAAAAGAAGTTTCCAAACTGTACAAAGTTTTTTTAAAAAAATAAAAAGGATGCATTCTCGCTGACCCTTTTGAAGGGGGCGGAGTCTGGGGTCAGAGCATTCCTGAGTCTGTGTTTGTGATTGGTTGCAAGGATGTAGTGACTGTAGTATTAACCTATGTGATAGGCTAGAATGCAAAAGCAAGGAAAACCGTTCCTCTATTGAACTTTTTACTGACCCTTTTTTTTATCGCACCACACATCTATTGATCGATATATATGGTTATTGAATTATCCTCTGGCCCTAATTTCAGTAGGTTATCTTTTTAGGCATGTCTCACACTTATCTATAGCTTTTGAGGGTAAAGTGTTCCCATTTGGGATAAAGCTTTGAACAAAGACGGCTTTTTATAATTAGTTTATGAAAAGTTATCGATATAAATATCGTATATTGGCATTCAGCCTAAAAATGTTGAGATATATTTTTTTTGGTCCAGGTCGCCCAGCCCTAATGGAAAATAAGTTTCCCTAAAATCCTTAGACAGGTTATTGCAGCCTCAGTCGAGTCGTACCATGATAGAAAATGAGTCTGCTGGCTCTGCTGGGATTCTTGGTCTCGGTGAAGCAATTAGAAACGTCTCATTCTGGCCACCGGTTCTGCATCAGAGACGCATTCATCAACGCCACACGGAGACAGGGTCACATTGTTTCCACACAGTTTTTGTTTTCCTGTTGTCCATGGATGAATTTGGAGATGCTGAACACTTTCAGCTGCTGAGCTGAAATGGTCCAGCGGCCAGCTGGCAAACTCCTTTTGCTTGCATAGTTTTGTCTCCGTCCATAGTCCCGGAACTGGGCTGTGCGTCAGCGATGAGGAGTGTACCGGCTTCAAGCTGCGAGGGCCATTATTTAGTGACACCAGAAAATGTATAACACAAACCTTCCTTGCTTTCTTCATTCACAAAGCTTGAGGGTGCTCCGGGACGTTCTTGTGAAACATTATCGCGTTGATCAGCGAGTCTGTTGTGTCACCGAGTTTCTGAATGGCTCTGTTCACATAATTTCTTTTCTGCTAAAGGCTTTTTCCTTCATAGTAACACAAACGCCTCACTTCCTTTGTAGATGCCAAAAGAAGCTTTCACTAAAATATGAAGCATTTAAAGTTCTGGGAAAATTTCTTCCTTTTTTTTGCCCTATAATCTGACGATTACGGACCCTCGTTAATCTATCGCTGATCTAGAACACTTGGATTTTATACACTTTGTTCTCGACGGTTTACCAAAATGCAGCTAAATGCTTTTTCAAAAGCAGTCCAACGGTCTTTTATTTTCCCAAGGAGCTAAAATAGGATCTAATTCGATATTAAAGTGCAAGCATAGGCCGGTTTCTGTCATGGTGGAGACCAAATCTTTGGATATTGACCCCTCATTAAAGCATTTAGTTGATGTTTCTGATCTCTGCTGCTTTTAAAGCTTGAACCTGCCCATTATGTTTTTAGCCGATTCCAGTTACTCTTCACCGTTACTCTTAAAGGGGCCATGGCAACAAATTTCCTTTTTCTGAGGTTTTGGGGGTTTAATATGATCTATTGTTCACTGATGAGGCCGTGTGAATGTCAAAAGTGAATACCAAAGGTCCTGTGGTCAGCTTTGTCTCTCGGCCCAAAGACGGTCAGATCAGAAAACTCTTTATCTTTCTATATAATTCATATCCTCCAACCAGAGCACACCATCAAGCAAGCAGCCCTCCCACCCACCAGCTTTCCAAATATGGTCGTAGCCAATCAGAGTGAAGTCTCCTGGGTAGAGCTGCATATCATTATAGCAACCCTTTTACTGAGGAGGGACATTTGGCCTGACAAAATAACATCCAGATGCTGAAACGTTATTTTTTTTTTTTTGATGAAATTCTTTGGAGAAGTTACATATGCAGCAATATCAACTATATGAAATGGTTTATACAGTGATGTCATGGCACCTTTAACAGATAGTTGTGTTTGGTGCATGGCTGATGTCACACTGTGTGTGGTTGAGCAGTGGCTGTAAAGGTTTTACTGCTTTCAAACAACCTCGTTACAGTTGTCTGTTCTTACCAGCAGGCGTTAGCGCGGTTAGCTTTACTGCCTGTAAACGGACACATTGTACGTAGTCTCTAAATAATGCAGAGCCTTACTTTAACAGGGGTATTTCTAAGAGCTGAAAAGGATAGAAAGCGTCCCCGAGGCGACCTGTTGTTGGATTCCTCCTTCTCAGTCCAAACTCCGCAGCGCCGAAAAGACCAGATCTGGAGAAGTAGCAAATGGCAGCAGCGTGAAATGAGGGACCAGCGCTGTGTTGTAGCAGGCTGAGTGGACAGCCGCCACGCCTTCACAGAATTGGCTGTTGTTAAAAATGGCTTCTTCTACTAAATATGACTTGATTTTAAACACTTCCCTGTCCCCGAGAAGGGCTAAGTCTGAGTCCTCCCCACCAAAGATTCAGCTATTATGAAAGCAGCTGCAGTATTAGATCCTCTGACGTCCTGTGGTGTAGTCCTCGCCACATCCATGTCTGCGTTTCAGTGTCTCTGATGTTCTGGGGGAGGGTTTGATGGTGTGTGTGTGTGTGTGTGTGTGTGTGTGTGTGTGTGTGTGTGTGTGTGTGTGTGTGTGTGTGTGTGTGTGTGTGTGTGTGTGTGTCTGGAAGTATTAAGAAATCTGATCCTCTTTCACTTTAGCAGGTGAACTCCAGCTTCGCGTTTTGACACAGATTACTTTCTGCTTTGTTTTTGTTGCATCAGAACAAAACGTGACGTTGGCGCAGCACAGAGCGAGCGCTTGGTCTTGGATATTCAGTGAGCAGACTGAGGCCGGGTCCCCTGAAATGTTTTATTTATGGGGGATTTTGTTCGTTGCTTTCTGCGCCAGCGGGGCCTCTGTCATGAGGCCATGATCACCTTTCGATGCGTCTCTCTCTCTCTCTCTCTGCTGTCTTTGGCTTCTGCCACTTCATTAAACTTGCTGTGACCCCCGTTGTGTTGCTGTTCTGAGAAAACGCCACAGACCCAAAGCTGCCGGATTCTGAAGTGGACTTCATCCCTGAATCGTATCAGTCTCCTGACTGGTTAAGGAGAAGCCAGGAGGAGCTCTCCGCCGCTGTTTGTCCCTCTGCGCTTGCCGTAGCCTGTGTGCGCCCCCTGGTTGCTTTGAGCGGTGGGCTCGGCTCCGTTTGGGGGGAGAGGGGGGAGGAGGAGGAGTGCTGACTCAGGCCCCAGCCCCTCAGCCTGTGGAATCTGGAGCTGAGGTGCAACGTAGGGGAGAACAGCAGCTGTGAGGCTGGGGCCGGCCTCTTTGTCCTTCGGTGTCACCCTCCCTGTTCTCCGTGCGTCTGCTCTGCCTTCCTCGTGGACCTCACTGCCTGCCGCCACTCCATCCATGACGGCTCAGTCTCTAATGCCCCTAGCACGCCAGATCTCTAAGCTAAATGATTCTCTCATTCCCTCTCTGCTCTTCTGTCCCCCCCCCCCCCCCCCGCCCCTTCCTGCCCTTCACAGCTTCTCTACCCCCTCCCTCTCCGTCTCTCAGACTGCTGCATTCGGCTTTGCCCAGCGACTTAGGATGCTTGACTGGCCCGTGCTTCAGTTCCTCTGTGTTGGACAAATAAAATATACGCGTCCGCTTGTTGGGGGGGTCTGGGCTGCGCACAGCTTAGGTGCATAGCTAACATCTCTCCTGATGCTGCATCCGCACACATGCACCCGCTTTCACCTGCTACGTCGTGTTGCCCTAGATTTACAGGGTCTGTAACTAAAACGCGTAGAGATCTGACCTTCAGACTGACTGATCAATAGACTGTCTTGTTGTGGGTGGTGAGGTGGTTTCCTCACAGATCTCCCGCATGGATTACGTGACGGCGACGTCAGAAAATCATGCAAAGAATCGGCTGCCGACGCCGCATTTACCTACAGCGGGAGATGCCCCAGCTGGGGGGAGCTAAGTCGGTGGGGAGCACGCTGTCAAGTGGCAGGAACACGATGGTATTCAAAAATGGTTTGCGGATAATCTGAAAAGTGGGGCCTGCTTCTGGTTTTGGCCACCACAGTGAAATCCAGGTCAGAAGCTGGGAGTGTTGCGCTCCAGCTTCCAACATTGAATATTTTGACCTCTGTGTGAAAGCCATCATCTTTAACACAGAGCAGTGGTTGGTGGCAGCATCATGCTCTGGGGATGAACACGATGGGAAAGTGGATGGGGCTGAATCTGTGGACCCCGTTGACTCCTCCTCCTAGGTGATTGATTCAAGAGGTAGGTGCAGTCAAAGTTGGTTCTGCAGAGTATTGACCCACGGGGGGGGGGGGGGGGACTGAATTCCAGAACATGTCAGACTCTCCAGGTCTTTAACTGGTCTAAAATGGTGGGAACCATGCCCCACATCCTCCCACTTCCTACCTACGTGCTGCTGGCGCTGATCTACTACAGAAGTCCAAATGAAACGCGTGGCGGTTGGTCGCTGAAACGTGAAAACTAGCGTTTCTGCGTCTGCGCTGTTCCGTCTGTCCCTCGAATGAGGACAAACTGGTGTCTCCAGGTGAACGTTTGTCTCCAACTATCAGAAAAACATGCCCGTTCTCAGTGGCCGTGTTCACTCACAGGCTTGGCGTGGGGCGAGGACCGCTCGTGTGCTTCTGGGCCGAGGCGTTTCCTTCACGGCGTTCGTCCCGCTGCAGAGACGCCGGGGTTCGGCGCTGCGTTCTGTGGCGTGCTAATTCAGTGGCCACCGAAGAGCGGAGGGCTAATGGGACCAATTAGCGAGTATCGGAGGAGAAGAGGAGGACAGCTGGAAATAGTTGGAATGGATTTGGGGAGGCCACGGGCTTGGCTTCGATTTGCTGAGGAAGACAGCAGCTCTCTGAGGTCATGGTGTCTGTCTGTGGCTGTGAGCTGCTCTCTAAAGCTGATGCAGCCCTGACCTTGGCTTCTTTAGCGATTGGGATTCTGACAGCGGCCCGGTCTATATTTAGGTCCCGGCTCTATATACCTCTGTCGCTTCACGCCTGGCCCCCGTCTCTTGCGCCCGCCGTTCAGGCCGCGCCTGTTTTTCTGGCCGGAAAGCGTGACTCGAGTCACGTTAGCCGGCCAAGAGGTTGGTCAGCACCATTCATCCGTTCTCCGCCTGAATGGTGGCCATTCACGCCGCCGGGTCTCACGTGCCGCTGATCTAATTGCGGCCTCAGCTGACGTCTGGGTGAATTCTCAGCCATTTAAAACGGAGCAGAACCTCACGGTCCAGTTCCACACTCGCTCTCAGCTGTGTTACATTCAGACTGGGACGTGTCAGCTTCCTGCCGTTTGATTCTAAGCGAGGGTTTGTGGGCTGTGGATTAAAGACTGCTCCATTTATCTCCGATGATACTTTTACGAAGTTTGACTTCCTGCGTCCTCCTCGTCCATCCCTGTCCTGTCTCTCTCTCTCTCTCTCTCTCTCTCTCTCTCTCTCTCCTGAGGGATCTCTGGAGGAAATCCTGTGACTGTGTGGATCGCCATTGTTTGCTCTTTTTTTTTTTTTTTTTCACCTCCGTTGGGGTAGGGCTGCATCACACCGCTGCTCTCAGCTGAAGGTCATGGTGCTGACCCCATGATCTGACATGCTGCTGCTGAGGAGGAGCAGGAAATCCGCCAACCCCACAAATTCAATTTTCTCCCCTTTAGGCATTTCAAATTGGACTAATAAGTGTGGAGGTTGCTTCATTTAGTTATTTACTTCCTGTCTGTTTCTTGGCACACCTAATTCTTGAGAAATTAGAGGTTCGTTAAATATAAGTTAGTCATTTCTAGGAAAGGAATGTCGTTTGTTTTGAAAAGTAATCACGTATGAACAGTCGTTATTTCATGATGGCAAAGAAAATCTGTTTTCCTTTAGACTTTTTCACATTTTCTGAAGGATTTTTGTCTGATATGATCACAGGCACGATATCATACAGTCCTGTTCGATAAATTAGAGTATGCAAGAGGCTTGTTTGTCAGGTTAAAAGTAGTTTTTGGGGGGAAAAAAGAAACCTTTAAGCCGGCATCGAACATGTTTTTCTTAATCTTCAATTTCTGCATGAAAAATGTGTTTTTTGATGCTGTGTTTTCATCAGCTGCAGGTGGAAGAAAAAGCATCAGAAATAAAGGCTTTAAAACATCATCAGTGTGTGATTTGTTCGGCTCCAGGCCACAGTTAAAGCACAGGTTCGTCCCGCTGTGTACAGGTGGACCAGTGTTCACCGACAAATGAAATTATTCCTGATATCAAGCATTAAGTACAACGCAAACTATGTTGCTTTTATCAAACCGTGCTTTTTACGTCAATGTTTTGAAATAGAACCACGAACATCCAACGGGTTTTATCAGAGGAAGACGCTGGGCGCACACATTCACTCACCTTGGCTAAAACACAACAAGCCTTTTTGAACAAAGAAGCTGTTCCTGTCCCTAAGAATTGATTAAAAAAAAATAGTATTTTAGATCCTGAAAGTCTTTGACCTAAGAAATCCGGTGATTTTATGCTTTCTTTCTGCTTAGTCAAGTAGATCCCCTTTCTACAAAAATCTGCTAATTGCTTCATTTCACAAAATGTTTGTTTAGTTCACTGATAAAATGAGCATTTAGCGTTCTAAAATTCTTAATGCGTGGCCTTGATGTGCTTTAAACGTCATTTTGACTCTCGTGGCGAAGCGTTTGAGCTCCGCTGGTAGAAGAGCGGCAGCGTAGACCCACGACTCCCTGGATTGATGAGTCTTTAGCAATTAGGATTATAAATTGATCACTTATAAGAAACGCCACAATGGAAATAAAAAACATTATCCAGAAAAAACACCTGGAGCTAACAGACCTTGGCAGACTGTTGGTTATATTTCTGTTCATTTAATCTATTTCTGCCTTTAAATGGGTCCTTTACTTCAAGACACACTGGTCCAGCTGGATGGCTCTTAGCGTGTCCACGTCTGGGGTGATCTGATCCCTTCTTGTTTACCCTTACTAACATTCTTATACCTGACAATGTATTAGGGAAAGAATATTTATTCCCCCACCACTCGGCTCCCTATAGTCGTCCCTTTTCCCGAGACAGACGGCTTGTCAGTCAGGTTTGTGGTTTCCAGTCCCAGATTGGCACATTTGTTGCCTTTTTATGACTCTTGTCTGCGGTAAAGCAATACCCGGCTCGCAGGCCTCCGACGACAAGAGTTGTGGTGGCCGGGTCACCTGAGCGCAGACCAGTGCCCCGGCATCCTGGTGGCCTCCGGCGTCTGCCGCTAGTCCCCCATCAGAAACCGGGTGTCCCTCGCGTCCCTCACCCTCGTCAGGGCAAGAAGCCGCCCTCTGTCCCCGTATCCTCCCACGCTGACTCGATCTGCTTATCGCTGAGGTGATTAGCCTCCCAAGTGTTATCTAGGTGTCTGGCTGCCGTTGCTCGGCCGCTGTCGGTTCTCACAGCTTACAGCGTCGGGCCCCGGCTTCTGGATAAGGCCTAAAAGGATGAGGCTTGAGCCTCCCTGCATGGGTAGCTCCGAGGTGGAGGCTTAAAGCAGCTCACTGAAAACACGTGGGCGTTTGCGTCCCCGTGGGTTTCTAAACGGATATGGCTTTCAGACGTCACCCAGCACCGCTTTTATAAAAGTGAGCAGGGAAACGTAGGATGGGATGGCACCGCTGTGTGTCGCAGACCCAGCCCTGTCCACATGGAATAGCTCTGAGGCAGCTACATACGGCGGCGCATCCTCACCCGCCCAACTGTTCCCAGACGGATATTTTCAGTATGCTTTTGCCCGCGAGCTCCAGCAGTGACACCTTTTTATTGTGGGGGTCATAATTAGTAGCCGAGCCAGTCTTTCTCCCTGTGACGGGGACCAGTTGTGGCCTAGAAAGTCTCTGTTATGTACGGCTACAGCGGAGGGGGGAGTGTATATATAACATGGCGCTTCGCTGCCCTCCAATTATTTTTGAAGGCAGAAAGTTGTAATCTGGCGGTTTCCTCCAGATTTGAGTGAGCGTCAACTTTATGATGGCTTTCTGGAGCAAAAGGATCCACTATCTGCTCCAAGATGTTGTTGGCTTCGTCCTGCTGTTAGCGGGAACCTTTGTTTCTGTTCGTCTCAAGGTTGTGAAAGTTGCCAAAGCTGGTTCTTTCCTAGATGTCCTGTGCTCCCTGAGAGTGGATAACGCAGCGATCTTTTGCCAAACTGGGAATCATCAGTGGGGGCTTTAACAATAGGAAGCTGCTGATGCAGAATCAGTAGTGTACTTTTTTCTTTCAGCCATGCGCTCCTCCTGTTGAAGCGTTGTTGTTTTTTCTAGGGCTGTGCGATTTTGCCAAAAATCTGAATTTTTCAACCATAATTATGATTTAATTTTTAATTTTCTTGTAGATAAAGATGCTTGTAAACAAGGACTATTTTAAACGAAAAGATTTAACTGTTTTTATTAATCACAATATTCTTATTCAAGACAATGGCTTGTTGAGTTGGACATCAATCCTTGTTGAATATAACGTGCAACCAACAACCAAGTCTGTGTATTAAAGAGTTTGACCGGTGCTTAATGCTATGGTGAGATTCCTGAAAGTTTCTGGTAACAAAGTATTGATTATATAAACTCTAAAACTAATAATAAAATGACATTATCTCACTGCTGCAACTCTCTTCCCTTCCATGTGGAGGCAAACCCACTTTAAATAAATTACAGACACCTAAAGGACGCGCCTCATCCATTAATTGTTACATAGATAAAAATTGCAGACTTCTGCGATTTAGAAATTCTGTTTTTTATAAATTGCGATTATATTGCAAATGCAATTAATTCTCTAGCCCAAATGTTTTCCTCTGTCTTTGGACCAAACCTGGAAGAGAAGCAGTCATGGCTTCTCTTCGGTTGGGCTTTCCAGTGTTACAACCCTAAAGGTTGCAGTTTGAGCCTTGAAAGCATATCTCCCCTCCGCCAGGTGAGTCCCCAGCAGCTCTGCCTGAACCGCCTCATTGGGGAAGGAGCTGGACGCCAGCACAGCTGACAGGTTTCCTTTGCGTCTAATTATTTTGATGCAAAACTGTTGTAGACATGGTGAAAGATGGAGAACAGGGGGTTTTATTTGCTGTTTCTAAAAGTTCTCCAGTTAGCTAGCTAGCTAGTTTACCGATTTATTTAATCTACAGTCATAATAATTTGTCCTGTTCTCGTTTGCATGGAAAGTCGTCACAAAAGAAGAGATGCACCGATCTGAGATCTGTGGTAGAGCTCCCATCTCCATTTATCCGCTGATACCAAATTTAGGCCTATAATTAAACTGTGTTCATAATTTTTCCCAGCCTTGCTGAATGACGAATATTATAAGCAGTGTGTGTGAGAAAGCAGTCGCTCCAAGTCAGGCTTTTAGCATTAGCTAAAGATAAAGGTAACAAGCTTGCTGAGCTTTTTAAGCTGTCTGTAGCATCTTAGGTCAGCAATTGGCACAACTCTACCTGGGTCTCTCCCTGATATTAATAGTAAATCTAATCAAAAGCAACATGTTGGTAACGATTACTTTTGACCTAGATCTGCAAGCATGAATTGTTTGTCCATTTACCTCAACTCCAAAGACTTTTTAAATGCATAGTTTTCTTTAAGCGGCAGGGGCTGAAACTTAAAAAAGATAAAGCAAAGCATCTGTGCTCTCATATATTCAGCCTTCCTGTTACCTGCTGAAGCGAGCGTGTCTGTTTTTATATAGTCGTCTTAAGTTTTCAAACTGGCATTAACATAAAACACACAAGTGCGTAGCTACGTTTCCATCTAATTGTCATGCGGACTTTTCAAATGTCGCAAAAAAATTGCGGATTAGGCGTGTTTCCGTCCACTGGTTTAAAGTGAAATAACCAGGCTAGGCAAAACGTAACTTCGTGATAAGTTGACGTTACGGATGGGTGTAATAAACAGGAAATAGAGGTCGCAAACTAGCATGGACCACACATGAGAGAAGGTAACACATCCCTGACCACTTTTCTCAGATGTCAACAAGTATTGGCGATGTTACATGATGTCCAGAGATGTAGAAAAAGAAATGCAGTTCTGCGTGTTATGGGAATATCCCGGAGAACCCCAGCAGCGGAAACAGCCGATCGGTCATGTGAGGTAAATGTTCGCTACGTCAGAACTTATTCGACAAATCGGTTTCCATCTCTTGTTTTGCGCATTAGCTTTTTTTCCAAATACCACCTCAAAGTGAGCGTAGAAACTTTTTGGTTTTTTTTGCGAAATTGAGGAAGTTATTCCGGATTTCGCTGTTTGTATTCTGTCAACCTTTTCTAATGCCATGCTTCAGCATGTGCATAAAAACCCTGATGGAAACACGGCTAATGACGTACTAAAATGGTAAATGGGAAAATGGACAAGCAGGAAAATGGGTTAGAACATCTAGATAGGGTCCAATAATGCCTTGTATCTGTTCTTCAAATCAGCAAGATATGCACTATGTTATTAAACAGTCTAAGGCTGAACAAGTGTCAAGTTCAAATTAATAAAGAAGAGCGTAAATAATTTAATAGCATGTCCACAGTTCACTAAATCTGCTTCCACACTGATAAGTAACGTGGTCCACAGGACCTAGGAACGCTGGTTTTGGGTCGTTCACTGAACAGAAGAAAAGAACGATTTTGGATCGTTGGTCCAACCGGTCCTCTGTCAGACCCGACCAAGGTGAAAATCAACCCACTGTCACCAGCTGCCTCCTCAGTGTGTCCCACAGGGGCTGTAAAACTTTTAATATCGAAACACTTTAATCATTGTCGAACCTCTTATTTTCAAAAACAACACCGTTTGTAGGCGTCTTGTCTTTAAGAGAGTTTTGGTCCAATTGGACCTGGTTAATCGTTCCTTCATTAATCTTTGTGCAGTTGTGACTGCTCACCAAGGGCTCACGTTGGCTTTCTTCTAGAACGTGTCTCTGTGTTGGTTGCTCTAGTGTCGTCATCTATGTGCTCATCATAGACCCTCAGGTCCTTCCTGTCGCCCCCACGGTTGAGCACAGCTAGCTGGGTAGGGTTCTGGTCAATGAAGGCGATCTTGGGTTACCGCTGTCATGACACGTTTTGCCGCGGGGACATATCCTCATGCTGAATAGGAGATACCCGGGTCCCATATTGGGACTGATTGCTGATCGGTTGCGTGAATGACCAGATAGTGATGTTTTTCTTGATTGGTCTGTCTTTTTTCTCTCTCACATTTTAATCTGCCAGGATCTTTATTACACATTAAACATGGCCACCCACCCTGTCCCACGTCAACCCAATAAAATCTTCATCAGCTTCAGCGTCTGCTTCAGAGGCCTCCCAAACGGACAGCGAGTCGCAGCTTTTATGCAATTGTCTGGATCCATTTATAGTACGGGTGGCCCATGGGAATCAAATCCTTAAATGGTGCAGCGTCGGTGCCGTGCTGTATCAGTCGAGCCACAGAGGGCTGCGAGCACAGAAGCAGCCCCCCTCATTTTCCACGATCTGCTGACGGGAGGGGAGGGGGGGGGATCCAAGCGAAGATGAGCCCAGAAAAGGCAATAGGAAACTTGTGCTGTGATATGATGGTGTTGGGAACCTCTGGCAGCGGAGCCTTACTTTGGGTTTGGGCAACATTTATGAAGTGCCGCTGGAAGTTCAAAAGGTACGGAGACATGGCGGCGTTCCTCCGTGTTCGCTGTGCCAGTCGGAGTTTTTAACGCTCCTAAAACAAGGAAATATCGGACGGGTTGCAGCTCCAAACTATGCGCTAGTAACCACAGAGTACCCACCCCCCCCTCTTCTACCCGCACCGTCTTTCAGGCTGATGTAGAGGCTCTGGCCCCATGAAGGCCCCTATATAAAGCGTTTGTTCCCAGGACTGAGCAGCAAGTGTTCCTGCTGGCAGTAAAGGATGAAGCTTCATCCAGCTGTCAGTGTCTTCCTCCCTGGCAGCCTCCTCCAGAGCAAGCATCTCTGTCTAATGTGGAGTTGGATGCAGGGCGAGCAGAGCATTTCGTCTCTGTCCAGAGGAGAGTTCAGGGAAGACGGTCCAACTGTTTGCACACGATGAAATTATGCTCTGAGTAATATCGCAGGACATGGTTGTTTCTACTGAAGCCCACTAACTATTCAGTGCTGGCATACACTGCCATGGACTATGGTACTATGGTATTCCCACTTTTTCACCCTCTTGCACATTTAGTCGTGTCCATCGTCGCTCTGGCTGTATTTAGGGTGAAAGGTGAACCTCAGCCTGAGTCTTCTTGCAGGATTGCACCATATTTACCTCGGTCCATTTTCCCACCAACTTTGTGGAGCTTTCCTGTCTCTACACTAGAAAGATATCCCCAGCACATGATGTGCACGTTACGTTTCCTGCCACACAAAGCCTTTTGCAGGTGGTCCAAAATGTTTATTCATCCACATGTGTGCTGCGTCCCCGACACGTAGGGCTGGGCGATAACTCGATTTAATCAATTCATTTGAATTTACAATATTTTTGGTAAATCGGGATTTTTTTTTTTTTTTTGCCATTGCAGTCATTGGTCTTCTTTGATGAGAACATCATACAATGCTGAATAAATGTTTTGGAAAATACATATTTACCATAATACGAGGCATTTTAATTTATTCATTTACTTATTTTTTTTAAGGTAGTTTGAAATTACACAAGTGAAGCGAAGCCTGTTAGCTTATTGTGTAACACCACTGGCAGTAAACTTTCAGCTATACTTTCATTGTTTACGACGGCATGGTCGCCATCTTGTTTTAACGGCACGTTTCACAGCTTGTATTTAGTTGCACTTTGAACTCGGATCACCTCCCAGACGAAATGCTTTACATAAAAGCAAGTTTTAAAATATGTTTTTAATTGCTTTTTGTGAAAGGAAAAGGAGGTGGGATCTATTAATTAGATTTGGTAAAATAAAATCAGAGATTTTATTTCTAAGCCATATTGCCCGGCCCTAGTGTCATGCCATACTCCTTCCTGTATTGAAGGCTGGATTGGTCGGTTCACCGTTAGTTTAAAGTTCCTCCCTGACCTGTCTGCTGTGTTCCTGGTTCTTCCTGGTGCTGTCGGTCCTCTAATGTTCTCTAACAGACCTGTGAGGCCTTCACAGAACGGCTGGATTAATACCGGGATTAGTTGACACGTATTTTTTGCGTATCAGGGGCAGTTGGTAGCTCTTAAATCTAATTCAGGGGTGTCAGAGTAAAAGGAAGCTGCACACCACACTTTTCAGATTTTTATGTCTTAGAAAATAGTGAAATAAGATCATAAATACTTGTCCTTGCACCTCCCAATTATGCACCGTTTCATGTTGGTCCAACGCTCAATAAAACACAGTAAAGTTTGTGTTCAAGGTGTGTGAACAGTTCAGGAATTCATGGCAGATCTGTTGTTCTATACTTCACTGCACAAGTCCCAGAAACTCCCCACATGTTGCTACCAGATTATCATAGACGTGTTGCGCAGAATGATTTGGTTCAGTTGTTGCCGTTTCTCTGGATTTATCCAGGTGGGATCCGTACGGTTTAGTTGTGCAACACTGGACTCATCTAGACTGCCGTCTTGTATCATGGCCATCGTTCTGCTGCTTCCGGCGGTGCTACACCTCCAGCAGAGGGGCACAGCCAGTCAGGCTAAGTGAGTATGAAAGGAGCCCGTCAGGCCGCGATAGCCTTTATCTGCAGATGGTATCAGCGCGCCGTGTTGACAGAGTCGTGTAAATCGGCTTGTTTGCAGTGTGGCTTGAACACATCTAGGAGAACCCTTTGAAGTGGAGGAGGGAAAACGTCCTTCACAGAAACTGCTGGGAGCCCGTCCTATCCAAGGCAGCCCCGCACACACCGTTGCCCCCGTGGGGTGGGGGGCACACACGCCCCAGCAGGCTAGTTCAAACTGTTTCACGCCGCATCCCGGCTATTGTTTTTGGGTTTGTTTGTTTTCTTTCCGAAGCCAGGCCCTCCCTCTTTTTCTTTGGTGTTCGTGGCTTCTTAATATTTTGGGAACATCCTGTTTGTGTGTTTAATGCCGCGAGGCACGGATTGTTCGGGTTTAAAAACCTCCAACCATCCCCGGCCTCTCATTACTGCCACAGAGCAGGAGCGATACAGGAAAGGGAGACGAACTGAGCTGCGACGAGGAGAGGGAAGGAACGGCACCAGTACGGGGCGACGCGGAGAGGAACGCCGCGTCGAGTGGAATTAGTGGTTAGCTGTGGCGCAGCGGCGGGGGCCCAAAGGGTCGCTGCAGACAGACACCGCTGGGAATTCTGGTGTCTCTGGTGTGCAGTCTGCCGTTTTATGTGTAACGCTCTGAAGCCTGTTTACTTACAATAGGACTGATTCCATCCTTCGCCTCTGACGGATTTACGGTGCCTTAATGATGGCAATGCTTGATATGCAAGATTCCTGATGAGACAAGTCGGGGTTCTGTCCCCTGGCATGTCTCTAGAAGCGTTAGACGGTGTATACGGTATATCTGGGTTTTTATGTGACAGACATAAATGGAAGGGAAATGGAAGGAAATACTGTAAGGTTTTTAAAAATCTGAAATGTGTGGCCTGCATTTGATTCAGCCTCCTCTACGCTGATACTCTGAAATGAAACGCAGCCTTCAGGACTAAAAATGGGGTCCACCTGTGCGTAGTCTTACCTCTGTCTAAATGCAGCTTTTCTGTGCAGGCGTGAGAGATTTGTTAGAGAAACCCAGAGACCGGGCAGCATCACGGAGACCAAGGAAGCCCCTTCCTGGAAGACAACCTGTTGAGATTGTGGCGCAGGAAGCCTTCCAGCAGGACGACACCCCTAAACATACAGCTAAAGCTGCTGTGGGATGGCTTAGATCAAAGCATATGTCACGTGTTAGAACGGCCCAGTCAAAGTCCGGACCTAAACAAATAAATCTGAGAATCTGTGGCATGACCTGGACATCGATGGTCAGGGATGCTCGCCAGCCAGCCTGACAAACATGGAGGGGCAAACGTGTCTGTGGATGTGCTGAGCTGCTAGAGACACACCCTGAAACACTTCTAAGTTTAATAAAACCTTCTACCGCTACATTGTGCGGGTCCGTCACAGAAAGCCCGGTCGGATTCGTCGAAATGTGTTCCTGTAAGGTAGCTAAATGTCAAAGATGAATCCTGGCCCAGGCAAGTTCGAGTGCCTCCAGCGCCGAGTCGCTTTCCCTTTTTAGGACGAGGCCGTGGAAGTCACACTGCTGCCCTGTTTCCTTTGATGAAGTCAGACTGTTTATTCAGACCACTGTTAACTGTAGTTACTTGTCCTTTTATTTAACTTAGAAATAGCTGGGGTGTAAAACAGCTGGTATTTATAGGAGATGAAAACCTTATCTTCAGATATTAGAGTATAAATAGGGACCTGATTGTGTGTTTTCGTACGTTACAGGGCACACTTGTTTGATTCTCTGGCTGCTGGCTCCTACCAGCAGCAGGCTTGCCTCGGTCATAACCATCGCTGGGTCGTCTTCCCCCTCCTGTCTGCTGTCTTCCCTCTTCATGTCAGATCTTGGAAAGCCTATCTATCCTCTCTCCATCTCACTTGTCTTTCTTGTGAGCAGCATTTTTATGTCATTACTTCACCCATTATGGCTTCCAGATGTCCCTCAGTCCCACTCAGGGATGGGGTTAGAGAGCGATGCGGGTGTAATCCTCAGACACGCACTGCAACTTGGTCGGCTGCCGACCGGCCATTTTCTTTAGTTATCTTTTTCTGTAAATGAGCGGTTCAAGGGCTGTAACAGGGACTTTTTAAATCATCCTATCATCTTTTTCAAACAATTATCCTCCAAAAAGCTATTTAGTTTTGTTTTTCTCCCAATAAACTTTCAGCTATTGTAAGTATGGTGGCCCTGAAGTGCAAAACACATCAAATAAAACTTGAACAAAGATAACCACCTTAAACTATTCAGTATGTATTAATAAAATGCCAAAAAAATAAAGCAAAGCCCCCATTCCTCGTGTAATGAAAAGGGCTTAATATTCAGACTGTCCAATATGAACTGGAAATAGATAAAATCAGGCTTCAGCTCAGTCATGCATCAGTTTCTTATTTCAAATGTAATAAGAAATTTCTTATTTCTTACCTACGGTGTGAAAACGTGTTTGCCCCCTTCCTGACTTCTTGCGTCTGTGCATGTTTGTCACTCATGTGTTTCGGAACATCAAACAAATGTAAATCTTAGTCAGAAACAGCACAAGTAAACACAAAATGCGGATTTCAGATGAAGGTTTTTATTATTGAGGGAGAAAAAAATAATCCAAAACCTGCATGGCCCTGTGTGACAAAGGGGTCGCCCCCAAACCTAACACCTGGTTGAGCCGCCCTTAGCAGCAGCCACTGCCATCCAGCTTTTGGGCTAACTTGCAAGGAGGCTCTTCCAGCGCTGTGGAGGAATCTTGGGACACTCATCTTTGAAGAATTGTCGTAATTCAGCCACATTGGAGGGTTTTCCAGCATGACCGGCCGCCTTAATCATCCCACAGCCTCTCAATAGGATTCAGGTCAGGACTTTGACTAGGCCACTCCATAGTCTTCATTTTGTTCTTCAGCCATTCAGAGGTGGACTTGCTGGTGTGTTTTGGATCATTGTTCTGCTGAAGAACCCAAGTTGGTTTCAGCTTTAGGTCACAAACTGATGTCCGGACGTTCTCCATCAGGATTGTTTCAATGGCAGCAGAATTCATGGGTCCATTTACAACAGCAGGCCTTCCAGGTCCTGCAGCAGACCGCCCACCACCAACATATTTTACTGTTTCCTTGATGTTCTAGTTCTGAAATGCGGTGTTACTTTTATGCCAGATGTAACGGCACACGCAGCTTCCAAAAAGTCCAACTTTTGTCTTTTGTCCACAGAATATTTTCCCAGAAGTCTTGGGGATCGTCAAGGTGTGTTGTGGAAAAATGGAGACGAGCCTAAATGTTCTTTTTGCTCAGCAGTGGTTTTCATCTTGGACCTGTACCATTTTTAGCCCAGTTTCTTGGTGATAGATGGTGGAGGCATGACCTCTGACCTTAACTGAGGCAGGTAAGGCCTTGGACATTGTTGTGAGGTCTTTTGCGACCTCTTGGATGAGTCGTATCTGTGCTCTTGGGGTAATATTGGTCGGCCAGCCACTCCTGGGAAGGTTCACCACTGTTCCATGTTTTCACCATTTGTAGATCCCTGCTTTCACTTTGGTTCCCTGGAGTCCTAAAGCTTTAGAAATGGCTTTGTAACCCTTTGCAGGCTGATGGATCTCAATTACTTTCCTTGTCATTTGTTCCTGAATTTCTTCAGATTTCCACATGACGTCTAGCTTTTGGTGGACTTCACTTTGCCAGGCAGGTCCTGTTTAAGTGATTTCTTGGTTAAGAACAGATGTGGCAGTAATCAGGCCTGGGGTGTGGCCGGAGAAGGCGAACTCAGGTGTGATAAACCGTAGTTATGTTTCAACAGGAGGAGCAATCACTTTCACACCGGGCCATTAAGGTTTGGATTTTTTTCTCCCTAAATTATAACAACTTTCATTTTAAAAACTGCATTTTGTGTTTATTTATGTTGTCTTTTACAAATATTCAAATTGGTTTGATGCGCTGAAGCGCTTAAATAAGACAAACATGAATCAGGAAGGGGGCAAGCACCTTTTCACACCACTATATGTTGTTTAGAAGTTTGTTTGGTTTAACTTTGACTCCCGTTGACATTAAATTTATCTGCACATCTAAATGTGTTTGCGACAGGATGAGGGGAGTTTAATTTGGTCCCTTACAAAACATCTACACAGTAACACACACAGGGAAGGTGTGGCTAAATCTTTCCATGCGCCCTCATTCAGGGGCAAAACGTTGTGGATGGACTGCATCTAACTTCAGGGTGCGTTCTACAATAAGAAAATAATGTTGGACAGTTGTTTTGTAATCTTAAAAAATGCTCATCACACATTGCACGTTGTATTTGGCAGTATTAGAAAAATGTATTGTGAAATTAAGTATGAGATAATAAATAGGATTTTATAGAACACCAAGCCCAAGTATGTGCTTTGCTTTTGATGTACTCCTGCTTTAAATAGTGCATATGTTGGACAGCATGGTCTTATTATACATTTAATTTTGTCATAATAAGGCACCAACTAGCTTTTAGGCCGATTTACCGACTCAGATGGATTACGGTGGTGGCCGCCATCATCATCATCGTCTTTCTACGCAACTGACATGAAAGGCGAACATCAGTCAAAGTTTTTCCGACCAATTTGGGATTTGAAAAGCTTGGAAAACATTTACAACCTGGCTCCATTTGCAGTGAATCATTCACTTTTTTCCCACCAATGACTGGAGCACACACACACACACACACACACACACACACACACACACACACACACACACACACACACACACTCGTCACAGAGCTACTTGGAGTAAAACACTTCTACCTTCGGTTTAAAGATTTGAGGGAAAAAGAAATAGAAATTCATGAAAATAATGTGCTGTCTAATGTACCGTTATAGCCAACTAGCCAATGTTACTGACAGCACCACCTACTGTATGTCAGAAAACACTAATAAAATGCATTATTTTCTAAACTTGCCATTTAGTTACCATACTCAGTTATGAAATCTGAAGAAAAAAAACCTGAAACTCTTTTTGAACTTGGACTTGGTGCACACAGTGATCTATTTTTAGAAACTCCATGAAAGGCGGGAGCGTTGGGTCGGTTTGTTTCCATCCACCTTGCTGGTCACGCTTTCTCTGTGGCTTTTCTGTGTCAGTCCTCTTTGCAGTCTCCATGACTGTCCATTGAACCATCTGCACTTAACCCCACACAAAGAGTCCCTTTTAAAACAAGCATGCGACACTAATTTATTTCTGCACCCATCCATGTGGCAGCGATTACTTCAGAACAAGTGATTTATTTTCATGGGTGTTTTTAAAGTTACGCTGACCTTTTTTCTTTTTTTTTGCTTCACCCAGCACTGAGTCAGATCCACCAGCTATGGCTGTGTACTATATGTAATAGCTGTTTGACTAACACATAGACATGAGCACACGCCCAAGCCCAGGCCTGTTCCGGTCAGTGAACACGCTCGCCCGCGGTTCCTGAGTTCCTCAGTTTCACACTAAACGTCTCCGACTCCCCTCGCGGGTACAGAGCGAGATGGGTCCGATAAGCTGCACTCAGTGGTTTGGGGCTAAACCAGTCTGGCTGTGTGGATTAGGTGGCGTCTCTCATGTTTTTCCAGTTTCACTGCATCCGAACTGTCACCGCTGAACACATGCCTCAGCGTCGTACCCGCCACGTGGCAATCTTCCAGCGTGGATGTGTTTTTATGCCGTTGGTGCGCTGATCAATGCCTTCCCGACAGTGCATGTAGTTCCTCTGGAATGACACGCCAGCTTTTCCCTAGATTGGCTCACATTGCAAAACCCTGAAAACAAAGACTAGCAGTCATGCTAACGTCTGGATTGCCAGCTTCCCTAGCGAACCACGGCTTCCTACTGCACCTTGTCATAGCAACGGTTGCCGTGTTTAGGTGAGCCTGTATGTTTTGCTAATGAACTAAGATGTATGACCAAGCTGTGTGGTATTTTTCATTTTATCTGCTGTGGAACGGGACCTACGCCACCAGTTGAATGCAGTTTGCCCCCCAAAAGAACTGCCACTTGGAGAGATGGTCGTCAGTTTCCCTTTATACAAAGATAATGTTTGTAACCTGCCAAGCTGTGGTGTTTCTACCAGAGTCTGAGGAGAATCTAGTCAGCAGTTAGTTGTCAGGTGTAGGCACCTAGACTGCTCTGCGGGTGCACATATTTGTATGCAGCCGTGTTTGTACATGAACTTTGTTGTGGAAAGGGGCCTGTGGGCTCCTGGCTCCGAGATGAAAGGCATTTCTCATGTGGCTGCTTTAAGTGTAGCTCCTTAGTCAGCGTGCAGCCACAACCCCCCCACCCCCCTCCTATGGCCTACCTCTCTGTTCAGCTTGTGCAACTAACAATTAAAGCGCCTTGGAAACATTTATACGCCTTGAACTTTTCCACATTTTGGCATGTTGCAACCACAAACTTTAATTTGTTTTATTGGGATTTTATGTGTTGAACCAACACAAAGTGGTACATCACTGATGAGGGGGAAATCAAAGGATACATGGTTTTCTCTGAAGCCCCTAAATAAAATGCTGCGCAATCAACTTCCTCCAGAAGTCATCTGGAAAGTTAGTTCGGAAAACAAACTTATCTGACCATCTACCGAGACTGACAGGCTGGGCAAAAAGGGCTTTATTCAGCCAATCAGCTGAGAGGCCTCCTGGTAACTCTGGAGAAGCTCCAGATAGCTGCAGCTCAGGTGGGAGAATCCCTTAAAGACCGTCTAACCCCCCTGTACCCTTACTTCGTCCACATCTAATATTTGCAAAACGTGCCAAAAGGAGGCGGTGGCCACAGGGCCAGACCATAATTCATTAACAATATATAGCGATCGATACACGTGTGGTGTGATAGAAAAAAAAAGGTTAGTAAAAAGTTCAATAAAAGAACAGTTTTCCTTCCTTTTGCATTCTAGCCTATCATGTAGGTTAATATTACAGTCATTACATCCTACCAACCAATCACAAACGCAGACCCAGGAAGGCTCCCAGGCTCCACCCCCTTCAAAGAGGTCAGAGAGCACATGTTGTTTTTTTTCTTCTTTTTAACTTGCAGTTTGGTAAAAAGTTAGTTGAATAAAGGGTTGCGTTTGAATTCAGTGTTTGTATTCTCTATCTAAAAATAGGCCATTAGGCAACAGCATGAAATGGCCAGGGCTGCACTTAAGTATATGTTTTACATTTTCTGATAATTATCGGCATTGATCAATACAATTTTCTATTTTATTCTACTTTTTTCCTACATCGTCCAGCCCTAGGTGGCCGGCAGATCAGGAAATGTGCTCCGGCTTTAACCGTTTGTGTCCGTACCAAAAACGGTTCGGGCCAATCACGTTGCATTATTGAGGTTTAAGGCGGGACGTACCACAGCTGAATCAATATAAACAGCAGCGCAGGAGGACACACACATAGCTGCTGCTATCACATTTGTTTTGTAAGAATGCACAATGTCTTCTTTTATAGTAGCAACAAGTGCTTGATTAGCTTACCTTGTTGTGGTTTCTCATAAAGCCTGCTACTTACAATTTAATTTGACACCCTGGTTGGCTTAAACTAACCTTTGGTAGGTAGGCATTATGTGTCGCTTCGCCCAGTCAGCTCAGAGAGTTCTGCTGAAATTCCCTCTTTTCCCCAAACGCATTCAATGGGAGCAGGACTGACGTTAGTTTTTTTTTTTTTTTTCTGGGTGACATCACATCTTTTGAACCAATACTAATACAGATTCAAACTTCAAATGCAGTACACTACTTAAAACTGAGGAGGGCTCCACTCAGGCGGACACAAAAGCAACAAATGTGCAGTAAATTGTCAAAATACTGACCAGGACATGTAGACAGAGCTATAAGACATGCATGTCTATAAGTTTATTAGTGAAGAAAGGTTGATTTGGGGGTTAGTTGTTCTTTAACTGGACAACTATTAGTGCCAAGAAATAGTTTTATTCAATTTAGTTTTCATCTTTGTTATAGCACTTAGAGCAAATTTGCACATCACCCTAAACACACGACCCCCTTCCCGAAGAAGCAGGGTGGTGACCGCTTCTTGGAGTGGGAGGCTTCTCCTCAGCTGAGACAGGGTCCGGTGGGACGATGGATGGAGCTTGAGCTGTTGTGCAAAGAATGACGGGGGCGAGAGCTGTTCTTTTTTTTTATTATAAATTTGCAAAGCTGATGGGGACATTTCCCAAACACTCGAGGTTACAGTTGTAGCAGAAGCTGGTTCAACAAAGTATTGACTTCAGACAGCCGAAGACGAATGCACGGCACAATTTTAAGATTTTTGCTTGTGAATAATCCCTCGGTTTCTATACTCCTTTGGGTTGGTCTGCCACCCGAGATGTTGACGTTCATGGTTTTAACATGGCGAAATGCAGGAACCTTCAAGGGGGGTGAACCCTTTCTCAAGGCACTTGTAATAATTTATTACTTTTACATTTTGGTTTAAATTTAGGTAAAATAACCGTGGTGAAGACTTTCCAGTCCTGACGGCTATAGAATGCGATATACCAGCAGTGCATTGTGTGACCTTCGTGTCGGGGCCAGTGGTACCAGTGGGTCTTTGTGCAACAACAGTGGGGTGGGGGGTGGGGCTCACTCAGTGTGTTTGACAGAGCCAGCTGTTAAATGGAAATGCCAAAAAAAGATAGATGGAAATTGTTCGGTATCCCAGGGAACGTTCAAACCTCTGTGTCAAAGGCTGGAGAAGCTTGTAGAGCCAAACCAGTAAGAGGATGGGGCTGAAAATCCCCAGTTGTCACGATTTATTGTCATGATGTGGTAAAAGCTCATTTGGTAACATGGTTTTCTATGTCCTGCATATAGAAAGCCAACGGTTTACTCAGTGGCAGTCAGTGTTATGGACCAAACCGCTGTTGTAGCGTCTGTTTACAGAAGAATCAGTTTCTGGAAAAAGATATCAAGTGTTCAAATTAAACAGTTTTACCTTTTTAGAGCTGACATTACCGGGAAAGGGTCATATTTGGAGAGAATCCAGCTGTTAAAACCTATGTATTAGTTTTCAGAAACACCCGCAGCTTCTATAGTCAATCCTCTATCCCCTCTAGCATCTCAAAGACACCTTACAAAACCAGCGGCTCCAGTTTATTTCCATCGCTACAGAATACCGGGTGTACCTCTGTTTTGCTGCCGTTGCACGCTGCAGTGTCTGTAAGATAAGTTATTCTGCACTGACTGGTTTTCCGCGCAGCACCGTGAAGCTTTAACGCGCCCCTCATTTCTGCGTTGCGTCAGAAGAAAGGGATCCAAACTGGTCTTGAATAAAAGTTCTTGAGGCCTTCCAGTGCGCTGCCAGAGATTTCCTTTTGAAATGCGCAGTTTTAAGAAGAAAGCCGTTTTTATTTGCTCTTCAGCATCGACTTATTGGTTAATGTGTAAAGAACAGGCCTGACTCCAGGCATGTGTACTTAACTGGCTACAAGGGCGCTTAAAACAAAGATATGATGATGTTGGTGCAACAAGAAGGTAGATTTTGGAGTTGGAGCCTTGAACAGACAACACCGGTGCATCCTTTGTGACAAGTTTAGCCGAGCCCCATGAAGACGGGGGACGTCTAGAATTTGATTTTGGATCTTGTACAAGAAAAGAAAACAAAGTATAGAAAAACTTGTATTTCTAGACTGTTCTCTAAAATCATCTGCCTATCTGTTCATTTGTCCACCCTTTCACCCATGCAGCCATCCGTTCTTCTCTCTGCACATCCGTCCACTTATTTGTCTTATTCATCCTTCCATCCAACCATCCGTCTCTCCTTCAGTATAGTACAGTATTTATCTATCTGGGTATTTTTTCTTTCATCTGTCCTTCTCTACTGTTTCATCCACTTCTCCATTTCTTCCTGTTTTTTTTTTTTTGTTTTTTTTTGTTTTTTTTTGCAAGTTCTACCTGTGCCCCAGTAGATCTGCCATAAATTGTATAAGCCGAGGCTAAAAGAGACAGATAAATCTGAAAATTATTCTAGAAAAGTATGGATATTTGCATAGGAACCCTGCAGGTAGCCTTTTATGCTGCTCTTTAGCGGCTGGCCAACATGGCAGAGTTGTTGGTGTGATTTCTCTGCTCCGCAGTAGCTGCAGGTCGGTCCAGCTGTCGGTGGACTCAGCAGTGACGGCGAGGAAAAACTGAGAGGGAGAGATTGTTGAGCAGAGAGCGAGCCGTTTGTTTTATTTCAGCAGGCATTTCCCTGTTTCACAGTGGGAGAACATCCTCTTGTTCAACTCTGGAGGCTGTGTGAAGTCGGGGCAGCCAGAGGAGCATAGCACGATGTTCAGCCAGGGCGGGATCGCAGACGGGCCAGAGTGTCAGCTCGGCTGGTGACACGCTCTCTTACTGCGACGCCTATGTTAGCCACAGGAAGTTTTTGCTTGGACATACAAACGAGCGGTATTTTTTATGGTTGGTTATTCTAAGTTCGATTTTTTATTTTTTTTTTTCAAATATACCCCCCCCCCCCCCCTCCTCCTCCTGAGCGGTATCAGATTATCTATGACGCTGACCTTGGTGAACTTGCAGCCAATCCAGGTTGTCCTTGGCATGCTGGGAGCATGTAAACCAGGAAGCGGCCTGAATAGTTTTCCACAAATGAGGGAAATGCTGACTCTGTCAACAGAGATCAAATCTGTTGAACTTTTGTAAGAGAACGTTGGCAGCCATCGCAGATCCCTCCCTAATCCCTTTTTTTCCACCAGGAACCATAACCGAGGGCACAACAATAGCAAACTTTATCATCCAGCCTCTGTGTGTCCGGTGTCATTTAGTGTAAAGAGGACCAGGTGGTCGCCAACGCTGTGATAAAATCCATTTAGAAGGACGTGGAGCCAGAGATACGGGAGGGCTGCCGTTTAGATTGTTCCATAAACTGGATATTTTGGGCCTTGCATGGAAATGATGCAATGATGTAACCTGCCCATGTCTTATCCTCACCCAGCACAGGGTTCTGCAGATTTGATTCAGTCAATAATTGAGACCAGCAGACCCCGTGCTAAATTTCACACACGATCACATCTGTTAAAGAATTTTTATTGTATTATTTGTATTTAAGCAGGTAATGGAACCACCGTTATCAAGGAGTCAGACTAAATCTGCATCTACTAAGTATATTGATCAGACTTTTCAAAAGGATAACTCACTGATTATTTCCATATATGTTTATATGCTAAAACAGAGGATTTCCTTTATTTCCATCCGTAGATGCATTAAGCCGTAATTTCTTGGCAGCTTCTTTACGAACTAGCTGTCAAACTAATCAGTCATTACCTTGTGTACCGTGTTCTTTGTTTTGTCTCACTTATCATGCCAAACCCCACACCTCAGGCTGTTTTTATAGGTGAAGTTTTGTAATAAAGAGATGGTAGAGTGTTTTGGCTCTTCTTTGGTTTCACTTTTTAGTGTTTTTATTTCAGAATGTTGCCTGTTTTCACGTTTTACCTTCATATTTGTGATCAAATAAAGCAAACTGCTCACTTATAGGCCAATGTGAGTTTCTAGTAGGGTTGCCACGACACTAAAATTTCAAACTCGTTATCGATACCCAGGAAATTAGTCGATGCTCGATACCATTTTTGATCCCACGGGATTAAAAAAATGCCAAATAATTAAAGGCATTAAAACATTTTATTAACATGAAAAACTCACCTTTTTCAACATGGAACATGTTTTCTCAACAGAATCACAGGTGCTAGCTAAATAAGTGTGCAAATAAATGCTAAATGAATAAGCCAAATATAAGACATGTTTGGCCAAGTTTGTTGTGTTGCTCAACTTAGTTGCCACCACTTTAAGGCACCATTTGCACACAGGCTTGTCAAGAGGTTTCCCCTCCTCGTTTGCCTCAATATTGCTTAAATATTTAGTATCGATACCATTCCAAATTAGTATTGTATCCGGATACAGCATTTGGGTACCGATACTTTTCAGAGTATCGATACTTTTGACAACCTGAGTTTCCCATTATTATGATTATCCCAACTTTAACTTCTATTAGGTTTAAAAAAGGTTTATTTAAAACAGGCAATAATTATGTGCAATTGCTGTTCCTAAAATACTAAAACATGATTGTTATAGGTATAAAACTTACATGGACAACACCTTTAATTTGAAATCTGATGTATAGAGTTCAGAGAAAACAGAAGCCTTCTAAATTTAGTAGTCATTTTCGAGGGCTTTTCCAGAAAGACTATTTTTATCTTTTTTGCTGTTCAGGTTTTTGTAGAGCTCAGATAGCTAGTCTACAGTCTGCTGCTTGACAGACGTGCTCCTAGTACCTCCAGCTGTAGTTTTAAAGCTCGCACCTTGATGGCACCTCCATTTTCACTGCATGTCCAGAAATATTTAAAAGCTGTCGAATTTGTCTATATTGTAATCTGGGAAAGGGACAGGATTCTTTCAACCAGCTTTTTGGCAATGTATAGCAATATGTGGGGGGGGGGGGGGCACGTTGCACCACTCTGTCCTCCATGCAGCCAAAGGAAACGCTGGTCAATCCATCTGCATCTCATTAACAGTGATCTAAACCGCAGAACGGTACGGTGGTAGATGTTAGCCTAACACAGCTAACCAGCTCTCATTAATGATGTGCTAAGGATGATGACTGCACACCTAAAGGGTTGCATTAAAGGTTTTACTGATTATTTTTCTTGCAGGTTTCTTGTAATTCGGGCGTCTCACGGGCAAAAAAAGGTCGTCTGTTCTATTTTCTGGTGAAGACAATAAACTCGTTTCCTGTTTTGTTTCCCCAGCCAAACCATTCACCTCCAAAGTGAAGCAGATGCGTCTGCACAAGGAAGACTTCGAGATCCTGAAGGTTATAGGAAGAGGAGCGTTCGGAGAGGTAACGGACCACGTCTGCTCTCTTCTCATATTCTTACGCCGCTGCAATCCCAGACGGCTAGTTTTTGCAAGAATGTAAACTGAATCAGTACAAAAGCCTCACTGTTGTCATTTGTTGTCCTTTTTGGGGCTAGACTTCAGAAAATTGGAAGAAAAAAAATGTAAGAAAACTGAGCAAAGACCTTTATTGCAGAATAATTACAATGGGCTTGATTGTGATATTTTAAAGACTTGAGTATTTGTGGAATGGAAACAATCTTCATGTATTATTTCTCAGGCAAACGCCACAGTGACATGACTTGTCTTCCCTCCTGTAGAGGCAGATGTTGCGATCAGTTTCCGTCAAACGGACAGTCTGCAAATGTTCAGAATGTCCTAGGTGCTTGTTTTAGGTGACAGAGGACGTCACAGAGTCTGGGGTTGATGGCGGTGATATTTTCAGCACGTGTCTGGAAGAGATTCTGCTGAAACCCTTATCGCTCGCTACCTGAACGACAAAATCCCGCCGCTTTTGCATTTGCCAGTGAATTACTTCCCACTGCTGGTGGAATGCGGCAGGAAGTGTTGCTGTGAGCATGATGCTACTTGCTTCTCAAACAGCTCAGAATCCTTGGCTGCCGCTAATCTGTGAACATGCACTGAATCAGAAATGCACGTGTCATTGGGTTTCAGCTTATGATGTCAAAGAAGAGGAATGCTGAGGGGACAGGTATCGGAGTCCTTAGCCCAGGAGTCTTGCATAAATCAGCGTCCCACTAAAACATAACCTTGTCAGGTCAGGTGTTTTACCAGAGTTGTTTGAAATCATTATTGCTCTAACTAGGAGCGCTTTATGTTCAGTTTTTGCTATAGTTAATCAATTGTTGTACAGAACAGAGCAAATTCCTTGTTAAACTCCTGATAAGCAGAGGATGAAGATGGATACGGGCACTACCACCACGTCGCAGCAGAACAAACACAAAGTATTACTTAGACTTTATTGCCATTCAATTGGACATTCACAATATACATTTAAGGGACAGTGTGTTGCGAGGCTCCGACTTAAAACAGAAGACAAGAGAGAAACATAATAAATGTAATTATTTGTCATTTGGCAGGAATGTAGCAGCAAACAAAAAAGACATTTTAAATGCACAGAATGGTTATGTGTAAGACAATATGAGTAGTGCAAATATATGCAGCAGCAGGATGAACAATAAATGATGAATAAATGATGGTGCAGATGGTACAGAAAGAGCTAGATTAAATTCAGATTGTATTGTAACTATGACTTTGTATGACTAATCTTTACTTATACATGGAGCAGAGGTATCCTCACCCTCTGTGTGGGAGAGCAGTCCGTATCAAACAGCTCTGCAGTTAAACAGGACTCTGATGTTGTTTTAAAATAATGATTGAGTTTACAATTAAAACTCTCTTCAGCATCTTTTATTAGCAGTTAGCACGTTTAGCTTAGCTTAGACATACTCTCATAATTTGGCAAAACATCAGCAAATCACTTGGGGGGGGTGGGGGCTGCTGCTGGTGCATTGAACTGAGATATTCAGATTGTCTTAAATCTGGGGTGGGGGTCAAGACGTGAACTCCACACCCCTGATCCCACTACAGGTGCACTATTCTTAATGGGAGCACGCGAGAAGCAACATCCTCACTTAAGCGATGCGGTATGACTCGTTCTACAAACTCATCTTAATTTCTAACATATAGCTCCATTTATTACTCTGCTTCTAGTGAGCCAGCATAGGAAACAATGTAAGAGCAGCTTAAGGTCCTTCATTTGACAGTCAAATACTAACTAAAGTTTCCATGTATTATGTAAGAGCCGATCATTGTGGGGCCAACATCAGCTTTACGTGTGAGCGGTGTTTTGCAGGTGTTCTGTGCGGCTGTGGGCGATCCCATAGTTTGTATTTTGATTTCTCAGCAAAAAATGTGTGGATCTATCCCCTGGCAGGGACGGAAAGATGGAGGCCAGCTGCGATAGCGACAGAGAGAGTTTGAAAAACAAAGCCGAGGGAAAAACACGTAGAAGGTCAGAGTGTGAGCGGCGCTCAGGACGCTTTGATACGGTCCTTCGCTCGCCAGCAGCAGGGAGAGAGATGGGGCCAGGTGAGCGGCGTGGTGGGCCTCGGCCGAACGAAGCCGCGCGTCCCGACCCGCCCACCGTGAGAGCAATTCTGTTTGGACTCCATCAACACGCTGAGGTGCAGGAAAAATAGTTCAGCCGTTTTAAACTGCGCAGAGCTAGTTCTGTAAGCCTTTTCTGAATACCTCACTTGGGTTTATTTAGACTAGATTTTTGTTTTTAACAGAGATGAAGATCAGACCAGGATAGATGGAAAGGAAAAAAAAAAAAGAGGTCGAGGAAAGAACAAAAACAGAGAGGCATTGCCAAGATCATTGCACTCCCCCTTTCCTTCTGTCCTCCTCCCTCATTCCTCCCCTCTTGTGAGAGATCACTGGGGGGAAATCCAAACACTGCAGGAATGTTATCATTGTGCTGCATTAGCAGCATTCCCCTGGTTAATTTAATAGGATGCAGACCCCTCACTTTCACAGCCCCTCTTTCTACTTCTCTCTGTTTTTGCATTTTAAAGCTTTTTTTTTTTTTTTTTCATGTCCGTGTCGAACTCTATTTCATCCCGTTTTTTTAAAGGATGACGGAGTGTTTTTCAGAGAGCGGCTTTGTTGTGTGTTGAGAGGAATCAGAATGGTATCAAAAGGACGAGGTTGAGTGAGCTGCTCCGGCCGTCTGCTCACAGCGGTTTGTCGCCGCAGCTTGTGCAGCTCCTTTTTTGGCAAACTGTAAAGCTGGAGCTGAAGAAGTTTTTTTTTTTTTTTTTTTTTTTTTTCAGGGCTATGTTTAGCAATTAGCAGTCAGGGAAAGCTGGCAGTTGTTAGTGTTGGTGAGACGGCGCGGTGGGCTGTTACGACAGCGTGATCTTTAGCCATCAGTGACAAACAGCAGCTATAAAAGGAAACACCGGTTGCTAAGATCTTCAGCGCGCTCTCCGTTTCTCCAGAGTCTGGGTTCAGAAAGCGTTCTCCACGTTCACCAAACTTGTTTTTTTCTTCTCATGGCAAATCCAATGTGTGTCCTGTATTACGTGATTCCCACAGATATGTTGTCACAATACTAACGATTCAGACTCGATACTAATAAAAAAAATACTCTGGATCATTTCTGGTACCACAGCAACAGTTTGTGAAGGCTCACTTAATGTACTACTTAAAGGAGAAGTCCGGTCAAAATCAGAATTCAAACTGCTGAAAGTACTTTAAATATAAAACTACTACATACTGTGCAAAAAATTATACGTTTTTTTAATTAAGAATAATTCTCATTTAATCATGTTTATGTGGAGGAATCCATCTTGGTCAAGAATAGTACTGTCACCTCCCATTTTCTGACGTCACTCGGCGGACCCGCTGTTGAGCAAGTTTCAACGCTCTGTTTGTCACGGCGCACTATTTTCCAAGATGGCGACGACTGATGCTCTGTACGAAGCAGAGAGTGATGAAGTACTTAGTGACAGTGATGAGAGTTCCGTGGAGTCATCATCATCTGATAGCGATATGGATGTTTTAGAAGAGTTTCTTGACAGAAACCGGACTTTTGACGGAATCCAGCGTACCTATTTCCATTGCAAACTCAGTCGGGTCCTACATTATATATATATATATATACACGTGTGTGTGTGTGTGTGTGTGTGTGTGTGTGTGTGTGTGTGTGTGCGTGCGCGCTCCGCGCAGCACGGCTTTGCCGGCGCTGCAGCGGAGCGCGCGCACACACACACACAGCGGAGGAGAGATCGCGCTGAAGTGACTTAAGTTATATATTTGCCCCCTAGTAAATAGGGCAGGTGGTCATTATTGTATAAATAATAAAATATAAAAGCATTCCAGCACATGCTGGGCGGAGCACGGCTTTGCCGGTGCTGCAGCGGAGCACACACACACACAGCGGAGGAGAGATCGCGCTGAAGTGACTTAAGTTATATATTTGCCCCCTAGTAAATAGGGGGCAAATAAAATACTTCTGTTAGTCTATAAATCCCTAAATGGCTTAGCACCTAAATACATCACAGACTTGTTATCAGTGTATCAACCATACAGACCACTCAGGTCCTCTGGCTCCAGCCTTCTCTGCATACCTAGAACCAGAACTAAACACGGAGAAGCAGCATTTAGTTCCTATGCTCCACTGATCTGGAACAAACTTCCAGAAAACTGTAAAAGTGCTGAAAGCCTGAGTTCCTTTAAATCAAGATTAAAAACACATTTGTTTAAAATTGTCTTTGACTGCTCTAGTTAAACAGTTTTACTGTTTTTAATGTTCTTTTTTGTTACTACATTCTATCCCCACTTGCTTTTATTCTATTTTCTATCTACATTTTATTATTTTGCTATATCCTAATCATGTAAAGCACTTTGTATTGTCTTGTACTGAATTGTGCTATATAAATAAATTTGCCTTGCCTTGCCTAAATAGGGCAGGTGGTCATTATTGTATAAATAATAAAATATAAAAGCATTCCAGCACATGCTGGGCGGAGCACGGCTTTGCTGGGCGGAGCACGGCTTTGCCGGCGCTGCAGCGGAGCACACACACACACACACACACACACGCACACACGCACGCACGCACGCACACACACACACACATAGCGGAGGAGAGATCGCGCTGAAGTGACTTAAGTTATATATTTGCCCCCTAGTAAATAGGGCAGGTGGTGATTATTGTATAAGTATTAAAATATAAAAGCATTCCAGCACATGCTGGGGCGGAGGGATACCATGTGGTATCCCTCCGCCCCTCTGGTCGGTAACCATCCCCGTAACTTCTAAATTAAAAATTAAAAATTTAAAAATAACTTACTGAAAATCCTCGCCCTCATGTCATGTTCAAAACATTCTTCTTCGAGATGGTCACTGCATATGACGTGTTTTCTCTCTGGCCAGAAGTTAGATGGCAAATCCGCTCTTCAAGTTGGCAATCCAGCGCCGAGCCCGGTGGCTCATGAATCGGGAAGTTGTAATAAGCTATGTTTTTTCCACTTTTACCAGTTGTGTTGGAACATCCGATGGCCATGCACGTGGGCATTGTTGCTTCAGCAATAGCTCTTGGGAATGTCAGCGGTGAAGTCCTCTGGAAATCCGAAATAATTATTGATGATCGCAGCTGTGTAGAACGGCTCCTATTGACTTTGCATGGAAAGCGGAGAGAAATGATGTCGCCGCTTCCGCTCTTCCACGTCGCAGGATGTGATGTCAAACGCCCCTTACTGCCCATATTTGGGCAGTCATGTCAGCCCCCATACACAGTGATTCAGACGACAATTTATGTTTTTATTTTCTTATTGATTAAAGATAAGTTCATTAAATAACCACGAACGTATTAGTTTTAGTTATAGCTAATGATACCCTGATTTTTCCTTGTTGACCGGACTTCCCCTTTAACTTTCTTAGAAACCAATAAATAGGGCACAATTTTAGCCCTTTTTAAGAGAGATGTACATAATTTAAGTGTGACTTCCCTGTTTCACTAAACAGTTGACAAGATAACACTAATAGTAAAGGAGTTAATATCTTCTATGTATCTATGCACCTTTTTTTCAGTCCAGCAATTATTTTATTTTATTATAATTGCTTATCTTTAGCGTGCCAATGTCTGCTTCCATTTGCCTGACCATAAAAATACATTTTACTACTAGGGGACAAAAAAAAAAAAAGAAAAAAAAAAAATCTGGACTAAAATGTGTGTTCAAAGCAAACATGGATCTGGCACATACAATACATATTTTTACGGCGTAAACAAGGATCTGGTCCATGGTTTTTAATATGCCTTTCTGGATCTGCAGACACTCTGTGTTGTGACATATTTTTTTTGGCTGGCCTCATCCATTATTGAAGGTTTTCTTTTTTCTTTTTTTTTAAAGCGTGGTGTTTTTTCCTCACAGCTGCAGGTATATTAGCTTAAACAGGTCAGAGAAAAGGACAGAGCAGACGCCAACTTCTCTAGCTAAAAACTCGAGCCGGTTTGCGTTCAGACAGGTCTTCCTCTAGGTCTCTGTCCAACACCCAGGCAGCAGCACCTCTGCTTTTCCTGCGCTATCTTAATTTATCTCATTTTCCCCCCTCCTCCTTCATTGCTAATGGCCGCTGCAAAAGCGTTAATGCTTGCTAATAAATGCAGCCAATTTGGCTCACGTCATTTACTCAGGTTAAGCCTTGTTGTACGCCATGACGTGAACGGGTAAAGGCAGAATATCCTTGCACGCTGGTCATGGAGCGAGCAGGTTGTGATATCAGCAGGGCCAGGTTCCCGGACCGGTTGCATCCACACCTGTAGGTATCGCTGCAGAGAGGGAACCCGAAGCACAAGGTGGACACCTCTTAAACAAGCTGAGCTAGAGGGTTGAGCTGCTTTTACACCGTCTGGAAGCGCGGGTGTAAACTTTACAGCGGAGGTTTTATTAGTGTCATTCAAAGCCGAGCTGCTGTTGCTGTTTCTAGACACTCCACCATAGGCTGTTACCAGATTATTGTAGTTTGCGTTGTGCTTACATTCAAAGACGTAGCAGTATTGGGTAACGTATTGTGCCTTATAATTAGGGACATTGCGACCACAGGCGCCTTTTCACTGTTGTATGCTTTTAGGGCAGGTGCATCCCTCTCCAGATCACTCTGGGTGATCCTAAGGCAGGCGTGTCCAGAGTGCGGCCCAGGGGCCATGTGCGGCCCCTCAATTGCATTTCAAGAAAGATTTTGCCAACCAACACTTTATTATTTATAATTATTACCGACAAGTTAGAATCTTACTGTTAAATGTTGGGTACAACACAAAAAACATTTGTCTTTTATTAACCACACATTCTCTTTAAATTTTAAATAGGACTACATCTATCAGCGACTTTAACTCAAATGCAGACTTTGGTGCATTAAATCTGATTGGAATGTATTTACTAAATTGGCTAAATACAGATAGTCTAATTTGTTTATTTAAAATGATCATATTTTGTAGAGCAGGTAAAAAAATGTCGCAATATTTCGGCCCACGAGCCACTACGTTTGGACACCCCTGCCCTAAGGTGTTTCCTGGGATGAAGGGATAAATTGCCCCTCCAGCGGGGTCTGGGACGGCCCCGCTGTCTCCTCCCCCCCGTGTGACGAGCCCGACGCGTCCAACAGTGCGGTTTTCTATGCTTAAAATCTATCATTTACTGAAAAGAAGGCGGTTAGCAGCTTTAAAACAGTTTACTCGTCCACTCCTCCTGCGCTGCGTTCTTCCCAGGGTTTCTTTTTCATACTGCTGGCTCTAAATCCGCAGCTGAAATGATCATTTAAGCCTTATCTTTCTCTCTGTCTCTACTTTCTTTTCCCACATGATTTACTCAAAATTGATCTCTTATCAAAAAATGCTGAACCAGACTTTTTGCTAAGTTCACACACAAATGTCCTTTTATAGGGAGGCCGTTTGTTTCTTTAAACATTTGACCCACGATCACAGAAAACCGTTTTCGCGGCTCCCACTGTCCTCCAGGATCAAACGTAACGCACACAGATGACGTGTTTTAAGAGGTTTGGCCATCTTTCTGACCCGTCTCTCACAGAGTCATCTGAAACGAATCTCTTCCTCTTTGCAGGTCGCGGTGGTCAAAGTGAGGAACACGGATAAGGTCTTCGCCATGAAGATCCTCAACAAGTGGGAAATGCTGAAGCGAGCGGAGGTTAGTAGCACCTCACAGCCTCTGAACTCCCTCTTCAGGACGCACCGTTTATGCATAGCAGCGTGTTGCAGTGATTGTGGGCATTCTTTCAAGGGAAATAGCGATGGATTAAAAAGAGAAGAAAGGGCCCCCTGTCAGCAGAAACCACATCCTCCGCTCACTTGCCTTTCAAGCCAACGTTTGTCGATGGATGGCGGAGCAAGTCGCGGCCTGAGCTGCCGCTGCCGCTGCATGTTTTTCTCATCAGCTTCTCCCTGACACTCTCACATTCCTGCTGCTCCTCTTGGTCTCTGATTATAAAAGCTCATACGTCACAGGGCAAAGCGGGTCCATAATGTCTGGAGGTGCGCGCAAATGCGGCCGGCACGGGAAACTCTGCAGAGCAACGGATCTGTACCGGTTCACTCAGCGGATTTCCATATAACACACAGTGCTATGCTGTTCGTTTTGATGATTATTTCTTAGTGCTTATGAAAACCCAAGATTCACTTGATCAGAAACTGAAATGATCATAATTAGACCAATTAAAAGGATTTTTGGCAGAGAAATGTGGACCTTGTGAGAAGAGTATTCATGTGTTGTGCAGTATGTAATCTCAGGGCCACTTTTGCTCAAGTTAGTAGTAGTATATTAACCCCATAATATAAACGTAATTCTTTCTCGGCCTGAAAACCAACCGATTGTCCAACATGACTTGGGGAAACCTTTATACCGGCGTTTCTCCTCCTAGTTTACAGGAAGTCACCAGCTCAGGATTTACAGACACGCTCTGCCAAGGCCTTCGCCTGCAGGAACGTAGAAGACCTTTGTCCGTTGATTGTGCCGTCCAGCATGACATGTCTTCAATCTCTCCTCAGACGGCGTGCTTTCGAGAGGAGCGGGATGTTTTGGTGAATGGAGACAGCCAGTGGATCACCACCCTGCACTATGCCTTCCAGGACGACAATAATCTGGTAACGTGCAAATCCCCTTCCTCTGCAGCATGTTGGTTAGAACAAAATCTCTTTCTCGCAGAGAAGTAATTGCAAAATAACTCTGCAGCGCATCGGCCTTCACTGAGTTAAAACACAACAGGAAAGAGAATCTGGAATCTGGCTCACATATCAAATTTATAGAGATGCGATAAACACCAGAAAGAATCCAGTTTGGGTCTGTTTCTAAGTGAGCATCATGATGGCTGACTTCCTCAGAGCGCTGTTAATGTGGGAGACGCTTGTATAAATAATACATTTGACCTTCCTGACGTTGCACGTCCTGCATCGTGACTAGTCTTCACATGCACGTTACCGTGTCCTCCTGAAACAGCTCTGTTTGTGCACGTTATGTGGCCATAGTAACAACGTCGGTAACGTTTGCTGTTTCACCCCGGAGGTTGGCTTCACAGCTCAGTAGCACCTCTCCAGGACGCGGGGTGAAGTGCCAGATGCCCATCAGCCCATCGACTCTTTGCCGCGGTGCATGTCAGGATTAAAAGCAGCCTGATTATGTGCAGCTCACATATGTCTGTGCATAAGACAAAAGAAACGGTGGACACGGCACAAACTGTGTCTGACTTTAATTGGTAGCTGCAGGCATTCGTTCTCCCTGCAGCCTGACAGTCTGTCCTCTCTGCATGACCTTGAGTTCAAATGCCAGAACTGCTTGTCATTCCATTTCCCACATTCTCACAACAAATGCTGGACAACTCCCTAAGGCTCTAAAAATACACACCGCAGTCTATCCAGCCATTTATTTTTAGGTAAACCCGCAAGTGTGAAACTATTTAGGCGCAGCTTCTGCGTAAAGTTTGGATGAAGACGTGGAAAAGTTGCGTATTTTGTTTTCCTTTTTTTTTTTTTTTTTCCCTGCGTCATCGATCCGTTTTCTGCCACTCTGCCTCACCAGTACCTGGTCATGGACTACTACGTGGGCGGCGACCTGCTGACTCTGCTGAGCAAGTTTGAGGACCGGCTGCCTGAAGACATGGCCAAGTTCTACCTGGCTGAGATGGTGCTGGCCATCGACTCCGTTCATCAGCTCCACTACGTCCACAGGTGAGGCAGCGGGATGGTGCGCGTGGCTTCCTGTCTGAATGTGCGCGTATGCAGTGTTTTGTTTTTTTAAACAAGAAGCTAACTGAGCAGTAACTCCTGTCGGTGGATGCTTCGTGTATTTACACTGGTCCTGCAGATGGGGAAATAATCCAGCGTCAGGAGAGGCAGGATGTCGGGGTTCTGGAACATGGTTGCAATCTGTTTACAAAAGAGCTTAAAGAGAAGCTTCATTGGTAAAATGGTGTTGCAGGAGTACAAATGGTCCAAAATACCTGAGCAGTGACTGAAGATGCATATTTAAAATGCCTTTCAGAAGCATTCATACCACTCAAACTTCTTCAAGCGACAAAAACAATCGTCGGTGAATTTTATTATTGTTTATTTGCTTAGATGAACGCAGAGTAGTGCATAACTGTAAGAGAGATTGTGCATATTTTTCCTCTTTGTTTCCGAGAACATTCACAAATGATTTAGCCCTCTTTACTCTGATACCCTTAAATAAGATCCAGAGGAAGCAGCTGCCTTTAGGATGGCATAGCAGAGCATGAATCAGAGCGGCGGCCCGCTGGCCCCGAGTCACTCTGGAGGAGCTGCAGAGATCCACCGCACTGTACAAAATTATACTAAAGTACATCAAAGTACAGTGAAGTTAGTAGATGTAATGTCAGAATGTAAAAATTAGGGAGCAACGGATACTTTGTGTATCATACTCCTCCTCACCTTCTGTGGCAACAGGAAGTTGTCTTGTTTTTTTATTCCAGGTAAAGTGCAGGTCTGATGTAGTTTTTCATGCATTAATAAAGCATTTACACCTAAACTCAGACACGTCCCTCAAGCTCTCTAGAATCAAGACCTATTGCTCTGTTGAGGAAGGCCGACACAGTTGTTGCCTTGTCTCCTTTGCTCGCTGCTCTCTCAGGTCCTTGTCCTGTCTCCTTGTGGAGAGGTGGAGTTATTTCTCACTTAACAAACAAGATTCCTCAAAGCTCGCTGTTGACACGCCGCAGTATGGGAAGCAGTTTTCCCCGCTGACGTCGACGGCAAAAGAGTTTTTTTTTTGTTTTTTTCCCAGCCAACTAAAGACGCCCTCGGGAGCAGGATATAAGGCTCTTCCAGACAGGAAGTAGTCACATGGGCACGTTCGCATAATTACAGCATTACTTTCGCCGGGGGCCCGTCACAGCACAACGAGTGAGAGAATGATGGATAGACGCAGGAAATAATGGGAGATAACTGGGAAAGAAGGGAGGGTCCGAAAGAGGCAGCGATACAGCCTGGCTGCTTAGTGTTTCTGGGTGTGTCTGCAGTTTTTTTAATACACCGCCTCTCAGTCAGACGTATATACATACATGCTGTGTGACAATGACGGCGTCAAAGACGCATGTAAATAGAAATGTATGGAAAGAAAGGCAGCGAATAGAGGAGAGTGAGAGCCACTAATTGTATGGTGTCAGCGGGGGCTGCGGGTTGGGGTTGGTGCATGGAACGAAGGAGGGACGGGGAGGAGGGGACAGCGCTGTTTCTCTTTTGCTCTCTGTGTGGACACTTTGGGACACTAATGACCGGTTTTAGAGGTGTGTGGGTGGAGGTGTGGCGCTGCTACCGCCCCCACCCCGTTTCTCTGCTCTCACTTATCGCACGCTGGCTTTGGAGAGGGTGGGGACAGCCGGGCAGGTCCCCCGAGGAGGGCGTGTCCTGCTGGCCGGCGCTGGCTCCTGAAGGCTGTGCATCAGGACGTGTGTTTATCTCGCTGCTGCCTCGCCGCTGCTATACAGGGCAGTTACTCGCTAACCTTTTCATTTAAACATTTTATCGGTTTATAATCAAAGATATAAAAGTGGTTGTTGGTACAAGTAAAAAAGTACTGAATAAATGGTAAACGCTCCATACATTAGGTGTCTTTTTACACCAAGCTTTGAAGCTGAAGAACAACCCAGTGAGTTTGAAGCATTGTCACTGCTCTGCTTGAGGCACAGATGCCCACTCAAAAGGCACACATGCTGCTTTGTAGTATTTGAAATGCAGCTGACTACATCAAAACCCCCCTTAATGACATTGTTGGGCCCTTCTGACCGTGTTTTTGTTTTTTAAATGACTGGAACCACAAATAGACAGGGACAAGAAGGATATTCTTCAGGAACGAGCACCTGGAGTAAATATACGGCGGTTTCATGGTGACTGCTAGAGCCGCACGACGTACTGAATCATGGTTGCCACCGCGGTGTGACTGTGTCCAACATCGCGGTGGCAACGGGCTGCTTAGGAGCATCATTTAGTGGGGGATAGGTTTCAGGTGCCAGGCATGCACACTGCATGCTGATATTTGGGCTAATTAACGTTAAGGGCCTCTGCTTTGATTCAGAAGGATGCTAGTCTTGTCTGTCCATCATTTTCTGTCGGGTTCAAACTCTGACCTGCTATGAAGAACCTGCAGCACGTATTTATTTCTGTTGTGCGACGTACAGTTGTGTTCGAAATAATAGCAGTGCCTTTAGAAAAATGAGTAAATGTCAAAATTCTTCAAAGAAATTGTACTTTAATGAACACAGATACATTGGGGACACAGTACATTCTATTCCAAAGCAAAACAATTGCGCAAAGTCATCAAAACTTAAATAATAATAATAATATTTCAAATAAAGTAAGAAATGGCATGTTCAAAAGAATAGCAGTGTTGCCATCTTTCCTTGGAAACTCAAAAATGTACTGTACAAACAAAGAAATTCTTGATAAGTGAACCTAGCTGAGTATCCTAAACTAATATTTTGTTGCAAAACCACGGTTTCTGATGACTGCTTCACATCTGTGGTGCATGGAGTCAACCAACTTCTGGCATCGTTCCACAGGTATTGCAGCCCAGGATAATTGCACTGTATTCCACAATTCCTCAGCGTTTCTTGGTTTTGCCTCATGCACTGCACTTTTTATGTCAGCCCACAAGTTTTCAATGGGATTAAGGTCCGGGGATTGTGCTGGCCACTCCATCAGTTGAATCTTGTTCATCTGGAACCATGCTTTTGCTCGCTTGCTGGTGTGTTTGGGGTCATTATCCTGTTGAAAGGTCCACCTCAAAGGCATTTCCTCCTCAGCATATGGCAGCATGACCTCTTCCAGGATCCTGATGTACTGGAACTGATCCATGATCCCTTGTATGCGGTGAATCGGACCAACACCATAGTATGAAAAACATCCCCATATCATGATGCTTGCACCACCATGCTTAATGGTCTTCAGTGAGTACTGTGGCTTGAATTCTGTGTTTGCAGGGCGTCTGACATACTGCCTGTGACCCTTAGACCCAAAAAGAACAATCTTGCTTTCATCTGTCCACAAGATATTATGCCATTTCTTTTCAGGCCAGTCAATGTGCTCTTTGGCAAATTGTAAACGCTTCTGCACATGTCTTTTTCTCAGCAGTGGGACTTTGCGGGGGCTTCTTGCTGGAAGGTTAACCTCAGTAAGACATCTTCTGATTGTCACAGTACTCACTGTCAACTGAAGGTCTTGCTTGATCCTCTTGGATCCCATCATTGGCTGAGTCTTCGCCAGTTTGGCTATTCTTCTGTCCATTCGAGGGGTTGTCTTTCTTTTTCTTCCTCGTTTTTCAGTTTTTTGCTCCCATTTCAGGGCATTTGAGATCATTTTAGCTGAACAGCCAATGATTTTCTGCACCTCTTTGTATGTTTTCCCTTCTTTAATCAATTTTTTTATTAGGAAACGCTCATCTTCAGAACAGTGTTTTGAACGACCCATTTTCCTTGTTTTTTCAGGACAAATGCACAGCCAGCATGCCAGTTGTCTTGATCCTTAAATACGGATCACCTGTTAACACCCTTTTTTCCCAGAATACCCTCCCTAATTGATGCCCTCTCTAATTGAACTCACCACTGCTATTTTTTTGAACACACCCTTTTCAGTTAATCATTCAATTTCACAGAATCCACAGTATGCATGGCTGTCCTGTTGGGTTTGTTGGTTTTCTATACCTTTATTTTACCCCCCAGAAACTTATCTGGGGTATAGAGTTTGAAATGTTAATAACACCAGTGATTTTCTTGCTGCTGTTGAGGCACTGCTATTATTTCGAACACAACTGTAGTTGTTGAAACAGTTGTAATTTGCAAAGAAATATGGAAATTGGTTTGGGCCGGTAAAAGCCTGATCGTTGCATCTCTAAATAATTTTCACACCGGACACAAAGTTTGGTGACAGAGATGCTAAAACTCCCATTCAGTTGAATTTGGCTGAAAGAAGGTTTCTTCTGCTACTTTTTCCTCGCTTCCAAGAAAGACAGCTGACCAGCAGTGCACAGCAACAGGTAGGGGCGGGGCAAGGCTGTGCTATTCTATGCTCCACATGCCCTGAAGATGATATCTGTGAGTTCCCACATCGTATTAATAGCATTTTAAACAGTAGGAGCGGCACGGCGAACAATGTGGGTGGTTTCAAAGCCGTCACTTCCTGAAACCTTCGTAAACCTTGAGACCAGTGATCAGCCCAACCGGACTGGAACTTAGAAACACATGCATGTTAGTTTTGACAGAGGGTTGCTGCAGGGCATTTAACCCCTACATAACTTGCACTGTTAAGACACACACCACTGGCTTAATGGGTGACTGTAATTGGCTGATTTCTTAGCTTATCCTGAAAAGGAGAATGACTATTGGAGGAAATAATACGGCTTCTTGTTGCAGACGTTTTATTCACTGACAGAATTTTAAAAGTTACCGGTTTCATATATATGTTAGCTGTCAGGAAAATGTTATATTCTTTATTGCTTCCACAATTAGGACTACTATACGATTTGTTATGATGGTGTAATTATGCATGAAAAGCCGGACTCTTATGCATGAAAAGTGAGCCAATTGTGAATAACGAAATGATCCTGCAGTATTTTTCAACTTTTGTATTATTTTTATTATTATTATATAAAAGACAATAGAATATTGTGCGTCTAATATATTTACTCCTCTTTTGTGTTCTGTCTTACTTGTGCCTTAGCTTACCTATATGCCGGCCCAAATGTGAATAAATGATTTCTGCCCTGAAGTTAAGAGGAGACCAGATGAAAGACATGAGGAGCAAAGAGCCTGGAGGTCGATCTCCTGTCGCCCTCAGTCGAATCCCATGAGAGTCAGAATGTGCACAACGTCAGATGTAGGGGCCGCCTTCATTTGTTCAGTGGTCAGTGGTCTGCGTGGCCTCCCAGAGGACCCTGACAAATGTTTCAATGGACCGTGTCAGCATGGCTTTGTGCTGCCAAGCACCACATCTGTCTGCTCCGACGCTGGGATTGGAGAGGCGGGGGATGGGGCCGAGGGCCAGCAGAGTAGGTGTAAAGCTGCATAGATCCGTTGCAAAGACCAAGAAACTAAACACACTTTGGCTCTAAATGTCAGTAGACTCTCTGGCATACACAAATGCCAAGTTAACAGATTTATGTTGTACAGAACTGTGTGGTTGTTGATGCGTATGCTCATGGGTGCCCTATTGATCCCAGCCTTTGTGTGTTTTCCTATTGATCAGAGCCATGTGTTTCCTGAGAATCTGCTGATCGTACTTGATCATTAGTTGTGAAAGGGTCTCTGTCGCGTTAGTTTGCGTTTGTATAGAGCCCCGTATTCCTCTAACTCTGAAAGTAATTCCCAAGGGCCAGAAACATAGCTGTTGCCGCCTCTGGGGATGTATTACTCTGCATAAACCTGCATCATTTCATTAACCTCTCCTGCACCATTCAGAAATTGCTATATTCATCTCAACTTGCGGTGACAAATCGTTGCCTCAGACTTTAATCCACCACCGACTGGGCTTTGGCTGGAGAAAAGGCTTAATTTACGCATCACACATAATTGGAAGCAGGTTGCGCTAGCCACTCTCTTCAGTGTGGATATCGCTACTGAGAGATGTTTAAAAATGAAGTCAGAGGAATCACTGAGATGTAACACAATGTAAAAGTGTTTTGATTGTTTCATACCTGACCTATGCAAACATTTTTGCCCACCTTGTTTATGTTTAGTCAAATTTTTCAGAGAAGTGAATTGATCCAGAGGCAAGTTCAACAGATACCAGGAAGGCTGAACAGAGTACAGCAAAGTCGCTCTGTCATGCTTTTGAGCTTTTTTTCCTGCCTGCAACCGAACACACACACACCAAGACTGTTTACAATTAGTAATGCTAACATATAATGCTAATTGCGAAAATCGGAGGGTAAAGACAGTTTAAACTACCTATTCTGTTATCATGTTGTCTTCATTTTATAATAGTAGTAAAAAGCCCGTTTTATCGTGTCCGCTCTCTCTTTCACACACGGTGAGACGTTGCGTCTCCTTCTACTTTAAACAATAACCGTTCAAAGCAGCAAAAGCAGGGAAACTATATTTAATGCTGGTAATTACAGTTGTCAATGATAAGTTCAATTCAATTAAATTTTATTTATATAGCGCCAATTCATGAAACATGTCATCTCGAGGCACTTTACAAAGTCAAAATCAATCATATTATACAGATTGGTCAAAAATGTCTTATATAAGGAAACCAGTTGATTGCATCAAAGTCTTGACAAGCAGCATTCACTCCTGGAGAAGCGTAGAGCCACAGGGAGAGTCGTCTGCATTGTCCATGGCTTTGCAGCAACTGTGGTGTCGGAAGGCCAGAGCTGTACAAAAAACAGAGGTTGGAAATGGGCCACAACTCTCCGATTGATGCATTTCTAGTTAAATACCCAAACGCACACATCTGATGAAGTCCCTCTACATGGTGTCTGTGCAAGCAGCTGGGTTTGAGCCTCTACTCAGTCTGACTGAACACATATTGTGAAGTTGTATGAAAAAAATCTTATTCATTTTGACGTATTTGTGCTGAGAAGTTCAGCACAGAAACAGGTGGGGGAGGGCCAGTGCTGCCAACCAAACTCTGGCACCTCTTTAAAAAACGACTGTCAGACCCCAGAGATCACTTTGATTCTTTGAACCGGCTCATCTCCCGTTTTAGAAGAGATCGACTTTGTTTCTATGATTTGAATAAAGAATCAAAATCTTTTATAATTTTCTTAAATCTTCTAATTTTAGAAGAAGCAGCTCAGTAACGATGCAGGTCATAGCTTCGTTGGGGTGCCAGACATCCAACAGACACCAGCTTCTCTCATCATGAATTAGCAACAGCCATGTTCCCGTGTCCTGGCTTTGCAGGGCTCTCCAGTTGCCGGCGTGCAGAAGGCATGTGTTTGTTGTGCAGCGCCATCCAGATGGCCCCCACAGATGGTTGCTGCGGTCTTAGAAGAGATTACCTTCCTCTATTCCCGTCTGTTGCGGCGCTCCTTAAGACTGCTGGAGCCCTGTGACACACTAGCCCAATTACTGTGCTAACCCACCTAGCCTGGCGTTGGCGTCTATTATTTGTTTGCTCAGAAGTGGAAGGGTGGACGCTAGGCAGGTGACATGCTTTTAGCCCACATCCGTTTGTGCAGCCGACGGTCCATCATCCGTCGGCGGTAAATCTGGGACCGAGAAGCCGATGAGTTGAGCAGAGGTTGCTAGAGCTGTAGCTTTGGTTAGAAGATGGGGAAACACGGGCTAACAGTGGCTTCCTTTAGTACTAATTGGTTTATCAGTAGCAGATTCCTCCGTCCTTTGCCTGCACTACAGGTACGGCAAGTTGAGATCAACTCGTGCTGTCTGCTCCTTGGCAGAGCAGAGGTCTCAGCAGCGGATTAAGACTCTCCAGCAACCGGACCCCATGTACACACATTCACACTCCCCCGCAGGTCCACGTGCTGTGGGTCTGGCCCAAGTCTTATAGGTCATGATTTGTGAGGCTTGGGCTTCCGTCAAGGTGGCGCACAGTTCCTGCGCCTGTCAGGGGGCGGAAGAAGGATGTGCATTAGGGACTAAATAGTAAAGGAGCTGTAAAGAAATGTCGGTTTATAGCATTTGGATCGCTGTTGTGAAGCAGCGGTAAAGAATTGATGATAAAATGTCTTTTAGAGCGCTCCAGACGTATGTTTTCTTTGTTGTGGAGCAATTTCATGATTCAACTGTGTACTTTTAGTTAGAAAAAAATGGAAACAGTGTGCCACCTTTGTCTCTCTGCCACGTTTTTGGCCCTCTGGCTTGTGGTTTAAAGTGGTTGATTTAAAATCAAATATCTGCTGTGGAGAGGGACTTCCTATCTGGAACGGAGTCACGCTCGTAATGCAAATGCTGGGTTGACTAAAAAGTGTTGGTTTACGTAATCTTCTCACATGCTACTTTAACCTGTAGTTTTCTAGGTCGAGGCTTTAGTGTTGCCTCGGAGAGGAGAGACGGCGAGTTCATCCGGCTGCTCCAGACCCACTAAATGAGACCATTAACACTGCTAGAAAATGACAGGGGCTTCACATGTGGCTTTGAAGAGACCTCTGGTTGAAGACTGAGACAACAAAGCAGTCTGTTAATAGTCAAAAGATGGAAAATCTCCCTGGTGCGTGCAATACTCTCAGATCACTGAGAGTGATCTCACAAATGTGAGCTTTAACGGCTGATGTTTGGGAGCTGAGAACAAGATTCAGCAAACTACATTCACTTATTGCACAATGCACCACTGGGTTAGTGCAAGTGGGACTTTAGCTTTTATTCGACGCAGCTTTTTTGAGAAACATCTAAAATAAATACACTGTTGACTGTTGTCATAAAACAAGTAGAAAAGACAGGGTTATCTTGTTTTTATTTGAACCATTCAGAACCTTTCTTTGCTGCAAATACTCATCAGAGATGAGCGCTGCTGACTAGTAGTTTCAATGTTTTTGTGTGTTTAACGACTCTGCGTCAGCTTGTATCTTCACTACTTTGTACCCTGTCTTGTTACTGGGAAACAAACCATTGTTCTTTTTCAGCAATTTCATTACAAAAAGTTAAACTTTTAGATTATATTCATTCATTACATACAGACTGATTTATTTTAATAGTTTTTTTGTTCTTTTTACTTTGATGATTATAACTGATGACTAATGAAAACCCCAAATTCAGTATCTCAGAAAATTTAAATATAGTGAAATGGTGCCATACTAATCAGCTAATTAACTCAGAACACCTGCAAAGGCCTTTTAAAATGGTCTCTCAGTCTAGTTCTGTAGGCGACACAATCACGGGGAAGACTGCTGACTGGACAGTTGTCCAAAAGACGACCATTGACACCTCGCACAAGGAGGGCAAGACACAAAAGGGCATTGCTAGAGAGGCTGGCTGTTCACAGAGCTCTGTGTCCAAGCACATTAATAGAGAGGTGAAGGGAAGGAAAAGTAGTGGTAGAAAAAAAGTGTACAAGCAATAGGGATGAATGGTCCAAAGTTATGTTCTTTGGACATCAAGGTCCCAGGGTCTGGAGGAAGAGACGAGAGGCACAGAATCCGTGCTGCTTGAGGTCCAGTGTAAAGTTTCCAGTCATTGATGGTTAGGGGAGCCATGTCATCTGCTGGTGTTTGTGTTTTCTCAGGTCAAAGGTCAATGCAGTCATCTACCAGGGCGTTTTAGAGCACTTCATGCTCCCTGCTGCTGACCAACATTTTGGAGATGCAGATTTTATTTTCCAACAGGACTTGGCACCTGCACACGGTGCCAAAGCTACCAGTACCTGGTTTAAGGACCATGGTGTCCCTGTTCTTAATTGACCAGCAAACTCTCCTGGCCAATTGAAGAGGAAGATGCGATACACTAGACCTAACAAAGCAGAAGAGCTGAAGGCCACTATCAGAGCAACCTGGGCTCTCATAACGCCTGAGCAGAGCCACAGACTGATGGACTCCATGCCGCGCCGCATGGCTGCAGTAGCCCAGAGAAAAGGAGCCCCAAATTAGTACTCAGTGCTGAACATGCTCATACTTTCCATGTTCATGCTTTTCAGCTGGCCAACATTTCTGGAAATCCTTTTTTGTATTAGTCTTAAGTAATATTCTAATTTTCTGAGCTACTGAATTTGGGGTTTTGATTAGTTGTCAGTTATAATCCTCAAAATTGAAAGAAATGAACACTTGACATATCAGTCTGTGTGTAATGAATGAACATAATATACAAGTTTCACTTTTTGAACAGAATTACTGAAAAAAGTCCACTTTTTCATGATATTCTAATTATATGACCAGCATCAAGAAACACATTGGATAATATAATATCACCACTGTTGCTTGATATTCTAACCATCAATGCAGCCTTATTAAAGAACATTCTCAAATATCACATTTAGCTAGATTTAATTGTGTAGTATTTCATTATTTTTTTTCTTATGTTAAGCCTCATTGCCTTTAATTTTGGTTCTGATTCCTGATTGGGCTGCTTGACTGAGACGCCTCCTGTTAGCAGACACTTTTTACCAGATCCACATCACCTTTCCTTACAGTGGACTGGTTGGAATATAGGAAAGGACTTTAAATCAGATCGTCACAGCACGTCTAAACTCCTCTAAGGTGGGGATGCATTGTGTTTGGTTGGTGTGAAGCATTCTGTGGTAGATCCCCATACTATCATGTAAGTCTCCTTCCTATTAGAGTCGTCATTATTGAGCTGTTTGCACGTGAGTGGGGAGCAGGGATGGCTGAGTGTGTTCTTGTTTTAAGCCCTAGGATTGTCATCTTAAGCAGGGCCATGCCTGAATCACTGGACAGAAACACGCACACCCATTATGAGCCGAAATGGGCGGGTGTTGGCTAACTGGGGACATTTGAGTTTTGCTTTGTGCTGTGGGGTAATGTTGCATCAACCGTGTTCCTCCTATGTAGAGAGTTTTCAGGTTTTACTAAGGGGGGGGTTGGGTTGGGTGGTCTGCAGCTATTCTGCACACATTTTTACTCCACTTATACTGGCACCCCTGATAAAGAGGTGTAAAAAAACCAAATTTAGTATAGTTTGACGCTGACATGACAATAACGCAATTTAATTTGACAACTACACATTTCTAGGAGTCCAGCTTTTAATTCAATGGGGTAGAAAATGTTAGGAAACAATAGTTTTCAGTCCAATCTGCTGTCTTGGCACACGCATGGATCACATTATGTCAGGTTCAAGAAAGTAACTGCTTGGCTAAAAGTCTGCGGTCAGAGCAACAATTAAAACGTTTAAAACAAACCGCGGCGAGCTCTGAACAGGGACCCAAACTTATCTGCCCCCCGTTTTCAATTAGGAAACAACAAATTCTCCAAAGATCACTACTTGGGAACAGCAGCACATTTTTTCAGTTTACAATGATGATACTGCTATAAAAGCCTCATTTATTTGAAGCCTTTTTATTATGCTTCTTTACTACAAGTGTTCATAAAAGTGTGGCTGGCTGAAGAAGTGAGCAGCAGCTTTTGAAACAGCTGAAGATAAAGGGTTTGCATTGTTTCTGAAATACCTTCTGTGTAGAGAACTTGCAGATTTTCCAGGGCTGGATATCATATCTTGGAAACAAGTGGAAAATCTGCTGATTCAGACAATTAATGAAATGACTCTTGGATCAAAGGAAAATAGATGTTGGTGTCACGATGGGTTCAGGTGTGAAACTAAAACACTGGGTTAGGGGTGAAAGCTGCCGATTGAATAAAAAAAAAAGAAAAAAAAAAAAAAAAGAAAAAGCAGCTCTGCCAGTTTAGGTGGTAGAGGGGGGGAAAAGCTACCATCCTAGGGTAGATTTCTTTTTTTCTGCTGACTGGAGTCAAACTGCAGCATGTATGTGAAATATAAACACACCATCAGCAGTAATAATGCAGAACAGATGCAGGAGCAGAGGAAAACTTGGAGAAAGTGTTGTCAGGAACACCCCCCACCCACTCTCCGTCTTCTTGGTCGGCAAAAATACAGCAGGGGAAAGGAGTAAGGGAGTGGGTCTGCAGACAGGAGGCTGCATATTTTCCTCCTACAGTGCATCTGTGTCTTACTCTTACCGTGCATGAAGCTCATTCCCAAATCACACACTCCACTGTGTTTTTCCCTCTGTTTATTCTTTCTTGTGGTCAATTTAAACTCGTCCCGCTGCTGATGGATGGACACTTAATGCGATCGCAAGCGTTGTTGAATTATTGTCCGCAGAATTTACAGGCACGTCAAGACTGCTCCGATTGCTGACTTTGTGAAACCTGATTTGATGAGAAGTGATCAGAGCTCCCAGGAATATGAGCTGAGGAGTGTGTGTTTTTTGGATGTCCCGAAAGGTGTTTTGATTGGAAGGTGTCTGCTTTTCTTCATCGTTTTCAGGAACCGCTCACTCAGTTTGACTTTTCCCCTTCTTTCCCTCCCTTTTCCCCCCTCTTTCTTTTCAGGGACATTAAGCCTGACAACATTCTGCTGGATATGAACGGCCACATCCGCCTGGCTGACTTTGGCTCCTGCCTCAAGCTCATGGAGGACGGGACTGTACGTTTTGACCACACTGCTGCTCCTGCTGCTGCTGCTGTTGTTCCTCCTGGCCCAAAGCAAACAATACCAGAGTTTTACTAACCTCTCTGCCCACCCCTGGGGCTTTCCCATGAGGAGTTTGTGGTTCTGCCGTTTGGCCTAGCTTGCAGGTTACGATTCAGACAGTTCTGATGTTACAGGAAGAAAAATGGCGGGATGAAAAGAAAGATCAGAGGGGGGGGGGGTAATATGGAAGGTGACTGCTCTAAGCATAAAAGTAGGATTAAATTGATGCAAAATAAGATTTCAAAATAAGATGCAAAATAAGATTTCATAGTTTCTGCAAAGTCAAGCAGATCCATTTAGTTAAATGTTGTTCTTCCCCAAATGGCATAGATCAAAGAGAGACATGTTTATGTTAAAAAAAAGATAATGGTGCGTTTTACGCATCGCATAAGAAGAAAGGTTAAAATGCTAACTTATAACAAATAAATAAGACAAGACAAACTGTTAAAGTTACTGTAGCTTTGACCTTTACTGGAAAGCCAGTGTAACCAGTAATGCTTTCAGTCCTGATTTAAAGGAACCAACAGTTTCTGCAGAGCTGAGGCGCTTATATAATAAACACTGCCTCCCATTGGTCAGCTCTGGTCCTGGGAAAACTGAGTGAGCCGGTGTCTTACCTCACAAGCAACACTAAATGTACTGAACCCCAAGGCTAATCAGTGCCTTATAAACGAATAAAGTATTTAAACGTATCCTTTTACAACCAGGAAGCCAATGCAGTGATTTAAGGACCGGTGTAATATCAGCAAAGTCCAAACTGCTCGATTTTCTTTTTTTTTTTTTTTTTTTACTGAGACCGGTAAAGATAGCACTACAGTAATCTAACCTGCTGAGGAGGAGGACACAGAACAAAAAGGTATCCAGTCTAAACCGGACAAAGAAAAACTGGTGCATGATTTTAAGATGGCTTGAGATGGATTTAGTCTGTGGTATTTAGCCTCAGTGAGGTCAGAGTCTGAATTTTTAACCTTGCAACAAACATTATGACAGATTTTTTTTTTCTGCACTGAGTTGTGAAACATTGTGATTTCATTAATATTACCGATCCAATGGGACAATTATTCTATTAAACTGTGTTCATGGGGTGACAAAGAATAATGAAGTTGTCTCCTCAGCAAATGTAGGATATGATCTGTTCTAGGGCTCAATAAACTTGAATGGGGGGGGGGGCATGTAGAGATTGAATGAAAGTGGGACAAGAAAGAGGCCTTGAGGAACCCCACGTTGTGAGCTTTGTTTGCTCACATTTATAATTGGCAAATGACAGAAAGTAGCCACGGTCTGACAAATAAGACATGAAAATAGATGAAACATAAAATAGGATCAATAACGTAAAACGCCCGAGCGCCTCAATTTAGGATGGAACAGTTATAAGCAGCCCCTAGCTTTCTAGCAGATACCGCTGAGTTAAGTTACTTGTGTGTTTGTGGCTGTCAGAGTGGTCTGGTTTGCCTGGCCAGGCCCCCACAACCCTAAAAATCCCAGGGTCTGCTTATAAGACACACGTTTGATGAGCATCAATGCAGAAGATGAACTGAGAGGCAACCTTCACAATAAGAGCCTTAAGCTAACACGCGTCACTCTGGGCTATTGATAACTCTGGGCACCATTAGCATATTTCCAACATATTTTACCTAAACCATGAAATGAATTTGAACAGAATCTAGTGCTCCTGAAGTTTTCTATCTTTCCACCTATTTTAACAGCAGTCTGACAGGTGGGAGGAAGCAAGCTGTGCAGGAGTCTGGTGGCTCTGCTTTCGATGCTGCTGTCGAGCTTGGCCACTTATTGCGTCTCAAAGAGTTCATGTAGGCGGTCTGAGGAGTGCCTGACAGCGTTCGGTGCCCCGTTCCTGCAGTGTTGCTACGTTGACTCGCCTTCTGATGTGTGACGTTTTGTGGGTTTGTTGGATCCTGAGTGGCGCTTGTGTTCCACCACTAGGTCCAGTCCTCGGTGGCGGTGGGGACTCCCGATTACATTTCTCCAGAGATCCTCCAGGCGATGGAAGACGGGAAAGGCAAGTACGGACCCGAGTGCGACTGGTGGTCCCTGGGCGTCTGCATGTATGAGATGCTGTATGGGGAGACTCCTTTCTATGCAGAATCCCTGGTGGAAACCTACGGGAAAATCATGAACCACAAGGTGAGCCCACTACGAGCGTCGGCACAACCAGCCGCCGTGTTCGCTCTGTGTTTTCACGCTCTCCGTCGTCTGACGGCACTTCCTCTTAACAGGAGCGATTCCAGTTCCCGCAGCAGATGACAGACGTGTCGGAGGAAGCTAAAGATCTGATTCGCCGGCTCATTTGCAGCCGGGAGCACAGGCTGGGTCAGAACGGCATCGAGGACTTCAAGCAGCACCCGTTCTTCACCGGTACCCCTCTGATTTGGTTTCAGCATGAACACATACCTGACATCAGAACGTTTCATGAGGCTGACGATCAGCATTTCAGAGTTCAGATATGTGCTGTTGTGTGTATTTATTCTTTTTGGACCAACTTGAGCTCGTCCTGCTTTCAGGCATCGACTGGGACAACATCCGGACCTGTGGGGCCCCCTACATCCCAGAAGTCAGCAGTCCCACAGACACCTCCAACTTCGATGTAGACGACGACTGTCTAAAGAACTCGGTGTGGGCCTTTTTGTAAAACGTGTCACTCTGCACATGTAGGATTTGTGTTATTTGCTGTAAAATCTCATCGTATCTCTCTGGTGGTTGCATGACTTTCAGGAGACGATGCCTCCTCCCTCTCACACGGCCTTCTCTGGCCACCACCTGCCGTTTGTGGGTTTCACCTACACGAGTAAATGGTAAGTCCAAGGGACTCGTGCAATCCCCTCCCTGACTGGGATTCAGGCAGTGATGACGTGTATTATTGTTGTTATTATTATTGTTGTTCCTGATGTCATTTGTCTGACTCTAATAGTGTGGGATGAGATTAGATCAAATAAAAGCTAAAGGTGTAGAATAAGATAGAGGGACAGGGAACAAGGGAAGCTTTCCTGTCCAAGCGGACTCTGTGTGATTGTCACTCTGCCTAAAGGTTTGCCGTTGTAATTAATGACCTCTCCTCCCTCATAAGCCGATGCTTATATTCAGCTGTATCTCCTCACACCAAAGTCGTGCATGCGAGAATTCAACCCTCCAGCCGGTTACTTCCTTATCTTCCCCAGGCTCTGAAAACACTGTTTTTCTTTCCAGTCTCTCTCCCTCCTTTCTTTCTTCTCCTCGTTCATGTCCTTTTTACTCTCCTTCTCTCTCTCCTGCCTTTACAGTTTAACGTCCATTAACGCCAAGCGTAGCTCACATCTGTATTTGACCCCATTTCCTCTGATCCCCCAAATAAAATCCAGAGCAACCAGCTGCCTTCAACATCGATCGCCAGAGGCAGTAAGAGTGTGGCACAACAGCAAACCTACCAAGACATGGCTCGCTAACTTGAACTAGCAGGCTAGGCTAGGAGAGCAACAGTGAAAGAAGGGAAAAGGCCCTTGGTAGCTTTGGGGGAGCTTTAAAGAGCGTCTCGTTGCAGCTGCTCACACAAGCTGCTCAGGAGACTCGGCAACGACGTGGAAAAAAAAGTAGGACATCGCTAGACTACCAGAGCTACAATGGAAGGACTTAAAGCATATTCACAAAGTTGGTAGACGGTGGAAGCTGATCGTAAAGTATAGACTCAGAAGGAACGATGCAAATGCACACCACACTTTTCAAACCACGTCTTTTCCATCCACTGAGCTGTGCTGTGTCTCTCATAAAAAAATAATAACATTAAACAAACACATCTCAGTGAAACACGTTGTTTTGGATGAGGCTTTTGAATTTGAAGGTGCATTTTTTCCTCCCTCCCTTAAATGTTTAGTGCTTTTGATTTTCTTCTTCATCGCAGGTTGGCCCTCCTGCTGTTTCCGTTTTTACTTGATCAACCTTTTCACATGGAGCTTTCATTGGTGCTTACCTCCCTCGTAGTTCCCTATCAGACCGGGGTTGCCTCCGACAGCTGGCCGTAGATCCGGGTAAAGCGGGGCAGGGGCAGCTGGACCTGGATGTTCAGCGCAGGCTGGAGGACAGCCTGGCCACCGAGGCCTACGAGCGGAGGATACGCCGCCTGGAGCAGGAGAAACTAGAGCTGAGCCGCAAACTGCAAGGTGAGCCGCAGCGCCAGGCCGCATCGTGGTGGGGAGTCCCAGCTTGACGGGTCCCGGTAGAAATGGACGTTTTCCCCGTTGCAGAGTCGACTCAGGCGGTGCAGGCTCTGCAGCACCCGGCCGGCGAGGGACCAGTCGGCTCCAACAAGGAAGTGGAGATCAGGAGCCTCAAGAGCGAGATCGACATTCTCAAGAAGCAGATCGCTGGTCAGGGACTTTTGCTTGGATATAATAGTTTGTCTAAAACAGTTTGCCTGTGTAAAAAAAAAAAAAACAACAGCCACCATCACTTAGACTCCATGTAAGATTTTTACTGAAATGCATGTTTGTGTCAGACTCAGGCCAACTGGAGAAGCAGCTGGAGGACGCGACATCGGCGCGCAGAGACCTGGAGGACTCGTCCAAACACGTCAGGAGTATGGAGAAACAGCTGAAAAGCCTCACACAGGAGAGGGACGACTTACAGAAGGTAAAGGCCTTCCTCTCTGCGCCTGGTAGGCTTTTCATTTAGCATTGCTTATTTGGTGCCAGAAGGTACTCCTTTAAGAATATCTCTTCACCTTCAACTTATCCGTAATTCAGAAATACGCGAATCCTTTGTTTTGTAAATGAACGTGCGGTTGGCCTTCAAAGCTGTGTTGAGGACACGTGAAAGGATTGTTGGTCCTCTCCTCTGACCAGGGCGTTATGGAGGCCACTGAGAAGTTGAAGTCTCAGTCTAAAGAGCTGAAGGAGGCCCACAGCCAGAGGAAGCTGGCCATGCAGGAGTTTTCTGAGCTCAATGAGAAACTGACAGAGTTCAGGTAGAGTCCTGCCCACGTATCTATATCCGCTTGATTGATTGTTCTGTCTCGACACGGGGATGGTTTTATGCAGAGCAGTGCCCTGTTTCATGGTTTCCCTCTGCTTACCCTTTATTCTGTCCTCTCAGGTCGGCCAAGCAGCGCCTCATTCGCCAGCTACGCGACAAGGAGGAGGAGATGGAGAGCCAGAACCAGAAGGTGGAGGCTCTCCGCCTTGAGGTGCGAAAGGCTGAGAGGGCCAAGAAGGAGGTAGAGTAGACTCCCTGTGACTGGTAGCCACTCCCTGTTCTGTCTGCGTCTGCTGCTTGGTAAACAATTCACCCTTCTGCTCAGTCTGCCACTTTTATTTCCCTTCGTCACATCCAATATCGCTGTGGCTGATCCGATACCATCCTTAGTTAATAGTCAGAAGGGAAGTAGAATAAAGTCACAACATCAAATAACTCTGATTGTATTTGACGTGTAGCGCTGTTTCATTTAGTAATGAGTGAAATCTGTTTAATTGTGCGTGTTATGCGACATGTCTGTGAGGTAGTGTTGTTTCCTATCAGGGTTCCCGCGCAGCCTGGAAAAATGTTCAATTACGTTCGAGTATGTTCTAGGATTGGATAAGTGTGGAAAAGGAACATTAAGCTTTAGTACTGTATTTCCAGACAGTCGCCAATTAACATTCTTCCACCAATCTGTCGGTCCATTCTTTCTTCCATCCATCCATCCAACCATCAATGATGTTTTTTGGACCCACCGTGGACCTTTGTGCTCTGAGGCTGGGCTGTGAGGCAGAGCTCAGGATGTTGGGTGAAAACTGCGCAGGAACCCTGTTAGACGTGATGGCAGGTCACCCGTGAGCGACGGAGGATCTCAGAAGGTCGTACCTGGAGAAAGTTGTAAGTTTGTCTGTGTCCGTCCTCAGATGGAGGTTCAGGCTGAGGAGCAGGCCTGCGAGGCTCAGAAGGAGAAGAAGCTGAGAGAGCGCAATGAGCAATACAGCCGGCAGCTGGAGGAGGAACTCGAAGGGTTTAAGGTGATCTGATGCGTCCTCTCGGTATTTCCTTCCCACCTGCTCTCGGGTTTCACCGAGCGCTCCTCTCCCACCGTTTCCGTCTTTTCAGGTGAAGCAGGTGGGCTCTCCTGCCGCCCCGGCTTCGGCCGACCAGACCCAGGAAGTGGGGCGGCTGCGCGCGGAAATGGAGAAGAAAACCCTGCTGTATGAGGAGGAGCTGGCACGCAGAGAGGCGCAGCACAGCACCGAGCTGAAGGCCCTGCGCAAAGAGCTGAGAGACGCCGAGAGTCAGCAGCTCAACCTGCAGAAAGAGATCCTGATGCTTAAAGACAAGCTAGACAAGTTCCGCAGGGAGAGGTAAGAGTTTTTTTCTTCTTTTTTTTCCTGCTCGTTAACATTCGCTTTAATCATCACTTCGATCTGATCAAGACTATTCCTCTTTGTTGTTGTTGTTGTTTTTTTTGCAGTGGTGATACTGTGAGGTAACGGCAGAATAAATAGCTGTGATGTGTCTGTTTTAACGTCCCGCTGAGTTTCTGAGTGTGTTCTAGCTCTCCCAGCGTTTCCTGTGCTGCTCGCTCTCTTTTCTCGGGGTCTAACATGTTTCCATTTCCAAACGCGTGCAATGAGATGAGTGTGCTCGCCGTCACAAAGATGGCTGCCCTTCATGGAAAGATCTTAACAGCCGGTTTGGTGGGATAAACGCGGCCGTTTTACCTGCTACGGCCTCGGCAAACTGCTCAGCTGCTTAGGGCCCCAGAAACGAGCCAGGGGCCCCCATGACCACTACGCCTGCTTTTCTTATCACACGTCTTTGCATGGGCTGGTATGAGAGCTTCACAGTCTGGTAGCCTTGAGTAAAACTACCACACTATCAAGCTGTTTAGACATAAACACAATTTAATTGCTTTCATTCAAAACAGAAAAGCAACAGTCGCTCCTTTCCGTCAAAATAGTGGTTTAGTAGGAAGTTATCTAACATTTATTTGACTTAGACACACGTAAGTGCCAGAGTAAATGCCATCATTCAGTAGGAACTTTAAAGTGGACTCACCTTGATAAGAGTGACAGCTAGTGCGTTTTAGCCTCCACTTGTCTGTTCTCTGCTCCTGGAATAACAGCATTTTACTGTAAATGGTAGAAAGACGCAGCCGGCTGACCGGCAGTGTGCAGCCCTGCTTGTAGAGACCCATCAAAACATCCTCCCTGGAGAGATATGTTCTGGTTGTGTTTTAGTAGTAGCCTCGGTGTTGTCCCCCCCCATGGTAGAGTCATCTAACCTGCAGATGTCTGGATTAGCTAACAGCCGTGTCCGATGCATTAACAAGTAAAGACGGAGCCCGTTACAATAAGGGCCACAAAGACGTTCTTCTCAGTGAATTCTATCCGTTAGCAAAAGTTTGTTTTCCAAAAAGCCATCCGGCCCGTCAGAAGGAGAACCCGACGCCGCACGAATCGCGCTCCAATGAAATCTGGTTCTTGTGCAGGAAGCTTCAGGGGTTTGTTTTGTGGGCCTGTGGCTCTACCTTCCTGCCCGGTGTTACTGACGTATTACTTTCAGCGCTGCCTAATTCCTTTTTAAACACGCCGCTGGATCAGTTCCAAGCCTCGTTAATGTGTTGGAATTAAAAATAAGCGGCCGGTCTTAGCTCAAGAGTCTTTTGGTTGGGCTTCTGCAGGGAGACGTGAAGCCGGGGACTCTCAGGAACAAAGAAAGTCACAGTTTACCGACGCTTTGAGCTGAAACTGAAAAACCCGGCTGTATATTTACCAAGCACATTTGAAGAATATCTTCAGATTGGGCCAGGGGTCAGGATTTCACTAACAGGTGGTGGCTGCACTCCTGCAGTGCCAGACTGTAACACTGTGTGTGTGTGTGTGTGTGTGTGTGTGTGTTCCTGCAGCCAAAACGAGCGTGAAGAGTTTGAGACGGAGTACAAGCAGAAATATGAGCGTGAAAGAGTCATCCTCACTGAGGAGAACAAGAAGCTGTCCAGTGAATTAGACAAGGTACAGTATGTGTTCATGTGTCTCACATAAGTCTCTGTGAATGCCTGAAGCAGGGTTTGTTTTCAGTTCTCTCTAGTGCATTGTCAGCTTTTTGCAGGATCTGTTTATCCATAAAACACAGTCAGTCTCAGCCCCCCCCCCCCCTGTAACCCCTCTTGGACAGCCCGTCACATTCCTCCCTCCACCCCCCTCTCTCCCAGCGATTCCAAAGAAATCACTGTACACCATCCCCCTGAAAACGGCCCGCAGCCCCGCCGCCCCGTCGGATAGGATGACGCTGGATCTCGCCGTGTTGACTTTGGAATGGGCTCCTGGAAGTTCAAACAGGTCCCCGGCTTTAAATGGTCTCTAATAGGCGGGAGGCATTTTGACACATGAAATATGGTCTGAGCGTGTTTTTAAAGTCTGTAAGCGATAAAACACAGCGTCGGAATCAAACCAGGAGGATCACAGGGATGCCACTGGAGTTATAGCTCTTTAATGCACTGTTTTAGTTTTCTTAGCCCTTTGGGCTGATTAGATCTGCCTACAGGCTAAACACTTGACACCTAGAACTCTGATTGAACACCTTGTTTGCTCTTCTTTCATGAACTTTCTGTTAAGAGGTTATATGAGAAGTGTTTCTGGTGCCGGCTTTTATGCTTTTTATTACTAACTTAACTCCTGTACTCACACACACTTTTGCTCGCAATACTTCCATTCTAAAATAAAAAAAAATGAAGCATTTCTTTAAAAGCTTTAAAAATAGTTATTTCTACAGATGGAGCGAGAAACTGTAAAAATGACACGCAGACCGGTTGAGCATCCTATAAATAAATCTGTGCTAAAACCAAAGGGATCTTCAGTCACTGGTAGATTATAGACCCGTCGCATAGTGATGTTTCCCTTTGATTGGTTAAACAGCGCCGCTGCTGTACGGAAGAATGCTGTGAAACTTTAATCCAACCCCAGGTTAATGATTTGTCCACATTGGGTCTTTTTGCATTAAGTCCATGGAAGCATGGACTCAATGCACCTGACGGCTCAGGTGTTCGTTCCTGTTTGTTTCCAGCAGTCGGCTCACATAAGAGCTCTCCTCCACGCCATAACCACCGTGCTACCTCCTGAGTAGGATTAAAAAACAGCCGGGTAAGGGAAAAACAGCCAGTCCAAACACTCTCAGAGCACGCAGAGTGGAGTAGAGTACGGCCCAGTGGAGTCCGTGGAAAAGCCCCACAAGGCTTCACTTACCCAGCTTTACAAACTGACTGACTCTCTTCTGAGCCCCCCCACAGTTCAGCAACTGACCTGGGATTAAATATGGATCCAGCATTGGATCGCCTCAAATAAGGAGTTTGGCCGTTTCTTTATAAAGTAAAGCTTTCTGTGTTTTGTTTTAAGTGTTTTTTCTTAGCGCTGACGTCACAGTCCACCAGGCTAGGTTTTGCCGGCCAGTCTACCGCGCATGTGTTGGTAAAATGTTCTGAATCCACCCAGCAGCGCGCAGCTCAACAATTCCTCGGCCCATTTCGCAGCAACGCCATGCCATGCCATGCCATGCCATGCCATGCCATGCCATGCCGCCGTTAGTCGTTTCACACGTGTGAACAAACCTTTTCATAGCTAAGAATGAAATCAATGGGTTATTTATTTACGCAGATAAACTCTCCAGTTGTTAATTCCCTCGTGAATTATCCAAAAACCTTGTATTACATAAATAATTTTGGTTGTGACCCTTGACTCTTCTGAAATATGACGAATGATTCAAATCAGAAGAACGTCAAACAACTTCCTGCTGACATGTTATTTATTTAAGTCATATAAAGATACCAGTGTAACAGTCTGCAAATAGAATGTAGAAAATAACATTTTTTACTTTATACACATACGTTCACGGCACCATTTCATACCCGAACTAAAAAAATATGTTGGCTACTGAAAAAGCAACTATATGAAATGGTAAAGGATGAGCAGCTCTTAACTTTGAGATGTTAAACATAACATTTAGAAGCAAGAATCTGTTTTTCCACTCCCTGAATCTGTCCTATCCAGTAAAACTTCTATAATTACCCGTACCAGGAGTTTTTGGGGGTCATTTCGTCACCTGGGTGCACCTTAAAATGCTTCTAAAGGCAGCAATTATGATTACCTCACCGTGTCTAGATGTGAGATCACGATTCTTAATTACACTAACCACACCAAGTAACGTGTTAGTGTTTTTTTTCTTAAGCTTCCCCGGTGCTCCGAAACGCAAGACTTTCTGTATTTTCACAGCAGCGGCATTCCTGTGCGTCATCAGAAAGCCACGAAGGCTAGACGGGAGAGAAAACTCAAAACAACACCAAACTAGTTTCCTCACGTCCCAGCGCTGACGAGACGCTAGACACCAGAAATGTATCCAGAGTAAAGGGCTTAGAGCAAGCAGTCAGGCGGTTTGAGACCTGCAATGACGTCGCCATGGTGACATGTAGGCAAACATACCCCCCCCTCCTCCCTCCTCCCCATCATCTCTGAGAGGAATCAAAACAGCAGCCTGCTCTCAGTGTTGGTGTGTAAGCGTAGACGCTCCAGTCCGGGCACATCATGGTCTCCGTGTGCAAACTCGGTTCACATGTGGTCATGCAGAGCAGGTCAGCCCCTTAAAGGCACAGCGCCCCCTCACGGCCGGTCTGTTCCACTCATTACACCGCCCGCTTTTATTCTGAAGTGATGCTTCGTCAATCAGATGTCTTTTGGCTCGACACGTTTTCTAATAACGCCTCGTGGTTTTGTTCCCCTGCGCTCGCCCAGTTGAGCGGTTTGTTTGAGAAGGTGAGCAGCTCCAACCAGCAGCTGGAGGAGGAGATGAGGGAGCTGGCCGACAAAAAGGAGAGCGTGGCCCACTGGGAGGCCCAGATCACTGAAATCATCCAGTGGTAAGACACACGCACCGCCAGACCCGGTGCACGCGTCCACACGCACACACACACACACACACACACACACACACACACAGCTGCCTTCTCAAGTGTCCCAAACTACAGCCCCGAGGCCTCTTCTTTTTCCACTCATGCTACGGCCCGAACAGGGATGGTTTCACACACGCACACACTCCGTGCAGCGGCGTATTGGGTTCCTCTTCACTGTAAAGCTGCGGCATGTCTCGCATACCTCCGGAGTTGGTGGAGCTGCTTGAGCCGGCCTGCCTCTCACATCCTCGCCCATCACAGCTGACACGGGGCCAACTGCTCGGCCTCCCTCTGTTGGACGGGCCTGAAGTCTCTGCATAGCACACATAGCCCTCGCAGACGCAGGGAACCACGGAAACACGCTCTCAGCCTCACAGCCACAACACATTCCAAACATGCACATACAAACGCCAAGCTGGGACACACTTTTAGGGGAATATGGAAGCCAGTGTCACCCTCTGGTGGTGGAGTTTTGCCACAGCACGGCAGGAACAAGGAGGACTTTAGACAGAGCTGGTATTAAAAGCAGTCAGCATGCGATCTGTACAGGAGTTACGATTTATGTCTCTGTGGGGAATAACAAAAATCCCTACCACGGAGTATGATACTCACATCACCTCAGAATATGATTTATTATAGTTCCATTCAATTCAATTTTATTTATATATCACCAATTCATGAAGCATGTCATCTCAAGGCACTTTACAAAGTCAAATTCAATCAGATTATACAGATTGGTAAAAAACTTCCTATATAGTCAATTTTCTGAAGCTATTTTTATTTCCTGCCCAATAATTTAGGACATTAGCTGTGTTTTTCTCCTAGATGAAGTCACCAAAGGATCTGTTAGCCGTATATTTCTTATTAAACTTATTTAACGCACTTTTTTTGTGTATACTGCTTCGTCTCAACCCCCCGGTCGGTCATGGCAGATGGCCGCTCACATTTAGCCTGGTTCTGGCTCTGCTGGAGGTTTCTTCCTGTGTTCCTCTCCACTGTCGCTGCATGCTTAGCAGGAGGGATTGCTGCAACGTTAGCAACTCATTGTTGTCCACTAGTGCTACATTCTCATTCAGGGGGAGTGGTTGCTGCAAAGTCGGCGACTCGCTGCAATACCTTAGGTGGAAAAGAAAAATTACCAATCGGAACAATAAACTAAACTTGACTGCAGCTTGGATCACAACCACAACAGTTTTAAAACATGTCCGCGCGTGTGTTGCAGGGTGAGTGATGAGAAAGACGCTCGGGGCTACCTGCAGGCTCTGGCCACCAAGATGACTGAGGAGCTGGAGGGTCTGAGAAACACCAGCCTCGGAGCGAGGGCCACGGTAAAAAGATGCATGTCAACGCACACAAACTGTTCTCACCTTTTTCATGGCCCACCCTGTCAAATGAAATGCCGTGCTATTGTTATGGTCTAACAGTACGTGCCGACGGTTCATAAAACCGTCATGGTACTTTATTTCTGACATACTGCATGTACTTTAAGCAGGGATGATGGTGATACCCACCTTAGTCCCTTTAGATTAGGCCTTTGCTCTTAATGCAAAAAGATTTTAGCTCAATGGGACAGACTAACAAGTAGTTCCTTTAGAGGGAGCCCAGTCCAGCGCCTCCCTGATTTCTCTTCTCTGCCTTTCAGGACATGCCGTGGAAGATGCGCCGCTTCGCCAAGCTGGACATGTCGGCCCGTCTGGAGCTGCAGTCGGCGCTGGACACGGAGATCAAAGCCAAGCAGAGTATTCAGGACGAGCTGAACAAGGTCAAGGCTGACAGCATCTCCACCGAGTGGTAAGACCAGAACGGCCTAACTCTCTATGAGCCGCTCCCGCTGACAACAATGTGTGACGCGCTGCCGTTGCTCCTCCGCCAGTAAACTTCAGGAGGTGGAGAGCAAGAACCAGGAGCTGCTGGCCGAGATCGAGCGGCTGAAGAAGGAGACGGAGGAGCTGCGGCTGCGAAGGGGTATGGAGCCGCGTCGCTGCAGGCTAGCATGTTGTTTAGGCTGTTCTGCTGCGGGTCCAGTTAAAAATGTGCTCATTGGACGTCGATGACAGCGCCGTGTGTATTAAGGGACGCTGCAGTTCCTCAGAGATTACCTCAGTGAAAGAGGATTTGGTTCCAATCACAGGGCTTTGCTTCAGCACATATATGTGAGAAATCGAATCCTGTGCCCGCGACACAGAAATGTATTGTTGCTGCAGTCATATGAACGCTGCGCTAAGCCCTCGGAAGCCGTCCTGTGACTCGTTTTGTTTAAGTCGCTCTTTGATGCTGCAAAGCCCAACCACAGTTGTGTGACTTGTTCTGGGTCCGCAGGTGTCAAGCACCAGGATTCCCAGAATTCCTTCCTGGCTTTTCTCAACGCCCCCACCTCGGCCCTGGACCAGTTCGATGTGAGTGTTTCACCAGCGCCCCCACAGGAGGTTTGAATGAAGCTGCGTTCAGCTCCGAGGCTAACCACCACCGTCATGTCGTCCACTTGTTGGGCAGCATTTCTGGATTCTTGTTGATGTGTTTTGTTTCTCTGTCTTTCTTTATTTGTGTTTTTTTTTTTTTTTTTTTTTGGTTGCTTTCTGTGCATCCCTCCGGTACACCAGGACTCTTATTCCTCATCCTCGTCTTCTTTAATTGAGTTTTGGGAAGATGTAAGTGTGATGGTGGCTAGACGGATCTCCGTGTGTTGTAAGTCGTGTAGAAGTAGCTTCACCGAGCCCAGCCCTGCTTGTTGAAGGAGAGAGATGTTTTTTATACATTTTTTATAGCCAGAACCCGAGTTATTACAGAACCTCGTGTTGACCTTCCCAGGCTTCATCTTCCCTGTAACCCCGTGTACATTTTCCCATCACTACCTTTGTCCGTCTCTGTCATCAACGGCCGTCTAACGTACGAACCGTGGTCTCCTGCGGGGCTCCCCGGCCAGAGAGCGGCTGCACAGGCCGACTCTGCTGAAAAGAAAAGGGTCTGTTTAAAAAACGAACGGGCCGTAGGAACGTGGGTCAGAATTAGCTCAGAGTTTCAGCGCTGGCAGCTCAGTGTGTCGTAGAAAGCCTTTCAGCTTCAGGAGAAACGGGTTCAGACAGGCCGGCTCTGGTAAGCGCTGGCCGGTGTGAGTGAACGTTCCCTCTGTGCCATCGTCACGTCCCTCCCTCGGCCTGTTTGAAATGTGTTCTCAGCTCCGTTTAACGCCCGGTGTGATAGTCACTCATGTGTGTCTCTGTCCCTCTCTGCCTCTCTTCCTGCCACTGAAGCGCTCGCCATCCGTCGGCCCGGCTAAAGGCAGACGTGTAAGCACCGTCACTGCAGTTCTGCAGCTCCTCTTTGGTTTCCTGACCACCGATCTGGGTGCACATTCAGCTGTCTGCATGGCAGCAGAGTAAAGCTCTTTGTCTCCATGTCTCCCTGTTTCCCAGGACCTGGCAAACGTATTCATGTCCTTTCCACTTTGGACCATTTTTGGCACACTGCAACCACAAACCTACGTGTCGGAACCGCCCAGAGCGGCTCATAGCCGTAAAGTGAAAGGAGCTAACGCTAAGGCTCGCGTTAGCTCCTTTTTGAATAATAGCCCTAAATAAAAGCTGCATCCACAGCTCAGATGTTGACCGGACAACTAAGCCGTGAGAAGTCCCAGTCGAGGTTTGGCACACAGCAAACATGATCCCAGGTGACACTAAAACTGAACCATTTAGCTTATGTTCAGAAAACCAATCCGCCGTGTTTCATTTTCCGTCACATCTATGCACTACGTTGTGTCGGCCCATCTCCTGAAATCCCAGTGACACGCACTCGGGTTTGTGGTTGCGACCTAACATGACGCGGAGCGCTTTAAGGGGTGTGAATACTTTAGCCAGAGCCTGCATTGCTGTGGTGGGCTACCTGTCATTTGGTGTTGCTTGTTGGATGGCCCTGCATGCTTTGTGGTGGACTGTCTATGTTGTGCTGTGCTGGACTCTAGAACACGTGGAGTCAGCTTCCTTAAGAGGGTTTGACCTTAAATGGACCCGTCCACCGTCTTTCTCTGTTAGCATGGTTCTACCGAGCCCTGCTAGTTGGCTATCTTCCTGTTCCCTCTTTTGCCCGTCGTCTCTCTCCTCTGCCCAGTTCCTCGTACTTTCACCTCCTTTTTATCACCTGCTCCTCCGTTTCTCATCCTCCCAAACCGTTCTTCTACCTTCATTCTGCTCTCCTCAGCTGGACTCCATGGACAACTTCACCCCCTCCAACACTCCGTCTCGGGAAGACCACCTCAAGTCCCATTCCCGGTCCCCTTCCATGGCTAGTGACATGGAGCCAATAGAGGTGAGGAGACAGACAGGAATGTCCGGCATGTTGCTGAGCGAGAGCGAAACGCTTCGACCTATTGCCACGAACGGTTCTCGGTCTCATAAACGGCACTGTGTGCAGCTCGGTGCTGCCGCTGTCGGCGCCGTCACCCGCTGTGAATTACAGCTAATCTAGTTATGCAGAGGAATCCTGCAGCACACCAGCAGGGCTTAAAGCTAGAGAAACCCGTCATGTTCTTGGAGGGTTCTCTGTGCTGCGGCACAGTTAACCATCAATTTGTTGGTCAATAATAGAAGAAGGTTATTTAGCAGGCCCTTTGGCACCATGTTCAAGGGGTTTCTGCTCCGCTCTGCAGCTGATCGACCACCCAGGCCGTACGGTTCAGACCCCCACCATGCGTTCAGGAGGGTACGGGAGCATCGGACGCTCCTCGCCAAAGGTCAGAGCGTTTTTTGTTGTTGTTTTTGGCTTCATGGAATATCTCACGGTCTCTCCCAGCCAAAGCTTTGATAATCAGGGTTTGTCGCGTTCGTCTCCCGCAGCCCAAAGCACATCAGTTTGTTGTCAAGTCCTTCAACACGCCCACTAAGTGCAATCAGTGCACCTCCCTGATGGTGGGGCTCATCCGTCAGGGCTGCACGTGTGAGGGTAAGGAAAGCAGGGACTCCTGCGACAACAATCCCAATGTCATCCTGAAAGCCGAGCGGTCAACTTGCCTCCATGTTGCTTTGTCTTCAGTGTGTAATTTCTCCTGCCACGTAACGTGCGCGGACAAAGCCCCGGCCGTGTGTCCTGTGCCCCAGGATCAGACCAAGGGGCCGCTGGGCATCGATCCTCAGAGGGGTATTGGTACAGCGTTCGAGGGCTACGTGAGGGTGAGTGACCTGAGGCCAGGCCAGTGTGAAGGATCTGCGACATCACCCTCGACAGCTTTTTGCTGACGCTTGTCTTTGCTCCCTTTGCAGGTTCCCAAACCTACAGGGGTGAAGAAGGGCTGGCAGAGAGCCATGGCTGTGGTGTGCGACTTCAAGCTGTTCCTCTACGAGCTGGGTGAAGGGAAAGCTACCCAACCGAGTGTGGTCGTCAGCCAGGTCTTAGATATGAGGTAAGGAAGAACACCAACACCGACGGCCATCTAACCGTAGGCGTGTGATCCAGGTAAACCCGGTCCGGGGGGTCATCGTTCTGGTTGACATGTACAGGCCTCGGCTCACAACAGTTCAGGTGGATCCAAAAGGGATTCAGCGTGTTCAGAGCTGCAGTAACATCCAAAAGCGTACTGTTGTGCAATTATACACTGTTTAAAGTTATTTAATGTTGATAAATAACTCTCTGTCTGTTATTGTCTGGTGATGATCAGCTCTTAAGCTGATATCAAGACAATGGTTGAAAGGGATGAATTCGAGCACTAGCGAACAGCAAAACCTGCACACACATAGAATAAAGAGTGACAACTTCTTTTCAAGTCCAAGAATTTAATAACAGAAATAATATGAACATCCAGAGAACATCACTATGTAATGCTGTTTATCTGAATTAACACAATATTTCGATTAACAAATCCTCTCTACTAGGCTAGTGAAACTTAACTAAACTACTAAGCAAAATGAAGATAAAAAAGAAGCTAAGCTAAGGAACTATTTACATGCAAAACAAACAAAAGACAAAACAAAAGTGGTTGATCATAATCAGATTAATTCAGTGAATCCTTGTTCACTGAAGATCTGATTCACAAAGCATGGAATGGAGTTAGAAAAACGTTTGGTTATCTAACATAACCCCAGTTCTTAGAATAATATGAGCGAGGTGTCTCGCTATGGGATGCAGCCTCCTGCAGCCCTGATAGAAGCATTTATCTCAATCTGCCAATCCTGATTGGCCGGTGAAAGTGCTCGTCTTACGCCACGCCCAGTAGCCCCGACTACTAAAGCGTGCGCAGATCACGTCACTTCAATTCAACAAGCAAACCTCTTCTCACCGCCCAGCAAGAAGGGTTGTCTGGCGAGACACCTCGCTCATATTATTCTAAGAACTGGGGTTATGTTAGATAACCAAACGTTCTTTTTCATAATATTCACTCGGTGTCTCGCTATGGGATATGGTAGCTCCCGTATTGCCAGACAGCTTATCGAACAAGAACCGGCCGAATGGGGAAGGTCCATAAGTTCCGTTATGACTCCAGGACCGCACTGGCCACGCACGGTCTGGACACGTCAAGCATGTAGAACCGCACAAAAGTCAGAGGCGAGGACCAACTCGCTGCCGAACAAATGTCCTGAACGGACACTCCCCTGAATAAAGCCCAGGACGCGGCCATCCCGCGGGTAGAGTGTGCACGTAAACCCGCCGGGGGCTGCAGACCCCTGCTTTCATACGCCAAAGCTATAGCCTCTACCACCCAGTGGGCGAGGCGCTGCTTTGTGATCGGCTGTCCCTTACGGGGCTCCGCCCAGGAGACAAAGAGCTGATCACTCCTCCTGATGTTCTGTGTCCTGTCCATATAAGAGCGTACAGCTCGAACAGGGCACAACATGTGCGCTCGCTTTTCACCGGGGGAAGCGGAGAACGCCGCCAGCTCGATCGGTGAACAAGAACCAACTACTTTAGGAACAAAAGCTGGGTTGGGTTTGAGAACCATACGCGTGTACCCCGGGTCGAACCGAGTACATGCGGGGTTCACAGAGAGCGCATGAATGTCGCTGACTCGTTTCGCAGAGGCCAGAGCCAGTAACAGCACTGTCTTAAGAGACAGATGTTTAAGACTGGTCCCCAACAATGGCTCAAAAGGGGGCCCTTTGAGCCCTTCCAGAACCACCATCAAATCCCACGGGGGCAGCAAAGGTTTGGAGACAGGGAGAAGCCTGCGCGCGCCCTTCATAAACCGGCACACCAAAGGGTGTTGGCTCGCCGTTTTGTCCCCAAATCCTATATGGCACGCCGCTATAGCAGCCAGATAGACCTTAACCGTGGAAAAGGCTTTTCCTTTATCAATCAGTTCCTGTAAAAACGACAGAATCGCTGGTACAGAACACTGAAAAGGAACGTAGTCCCGTTCAAGACACCACCGCTCAAACAGTCCCCACTTGGAGCCATATAGAGTCCTAGTGGAGGGAGCCCTGGCATTTTGGATAGTATTAACTACACTCTGCGGGAGCCCAGCAGTGGTCAAATTGAGCCACTCACGGGCCAGGCCCACAGCTGCAGTCGCTCCGGGTGCGGGTGGAACACTGTCCCCGCCCCCTGCGAGAGCAAGTCCCTGCGCAGCGGCAGCTGCCAAGGCTGGGCGCACAGCATCTGGAATATCTCCGCCAGCCAGTGTTGTGCTGGCCAGTGTGGAGCTATCAGGATCAGCTTGTGATTGGATGCCCTCACTCTGGCGAGAGTAGGGGGTATCAGGGCCAGCGGGGGGAACGCGTAGAGCAGCTCGTGCGGCCAAGCGTGCGCTAGTGCGTCTACGCCCAGGGGAGCATTCAGGGTCCTCAGAGAGAAGAACAGCTCGCATCGAGCGTTTTCCCTGAACGCGAACAGATCTATCTGGGCGCGGCCATAGTGGGCCCATATCTGCTCCACGACTTGCGGGTGCAGCGTCCATTCCCCGTACATTGGCGCGCCCCTGGACAGCAGGTCCGCACCTGTGTTTAAATCTCCCGGGACGTGCGTCGCCCTCAGGGAGAGAAAGTGGGCACTGCTCCAGAGGATCAGTTCGCGTGCCCGATCGTGCAACATACGAGAGCGCAAGCCTCCCTGGCGGTTGATATACGCCACTGTTGTCGTGTTGTCTGTCCTCACCAGGACATGGTGACCTGAGAGGAATGGGAGGAAGTGTCTCAGGGAAAGAAACACAGCTGAAAGTTCGAGGAAGTTTATGTGCAGGCGCTGGAGAGCTTGGCTCCAGCGACCCCTCACAGACCTGCCCTCGTGAATGCCGCCCCAGCCGTATAGGCTGGCATCCGTGGTCACAACCTTCCTGGACGATGCGGTGCCCATGGGCACCCCTTGGGTCAGGAAGGACGGGGCTCGCCAACAGCGCAGAGCTGTTACACAGTCCGCTGTGACCGTTATCCGCCGTGCGCCATGACGCACGGGGTCCATTCGGAGCTAAGCGACCCAGCGCTGAAAGTCCCGCATGTGAAGACGGCCGAGGCGAATCACGAGGATGGCTGAGGCCATCAGACCCAGCAACCGAAGGCACAGTCTGAACTGGACGGATCTGTGCCGACGGAAGTGTGCAAGGCAAGCTCTGAAAGTCGTCACCCTCTCCTCTGATAGGCGAGCTGTGAACGGCACAGAGCGCAGGGATAGCCCCAGAAAGCATATCTCCTGCGTCGGAGATAGGTGGCTCTTTTCCATATTTATCACAAAACCCAAATCCATCAGGTGTGCTGTGACAATATGTGTGTGAACCCTGGCTTCCTGTTCTGACTGCGCTAACAGGAGCCAGTCGTCCAAATACGTGGCCAGACGTATCCCACGGCGTCTGAGCGGGGCTACCGCGGCCTCTGTGCACCGTATGAAAACCCTCGGGCTGAGAGACAGGCCGAATGGTAGAACACGGTATTCGTAACACACCCCTTGAAAGGCAAATCGGAGATATTGTCTGTGAGGGGGGTAAATGGGAATGTGGAAATACGCATCTTTCAGATCCACGGACGAAAACCAGTCGTTCGGTCTTACTAGACGCAGCAGTGCTGCATGTGTCAGCATCCTGAACTTGTATTTCCGCAGGAATTTGTTCAGGGCTCTCAGGTCCAGAATAGGGCGGATTCCCCTCCCCCCCCGTTTGGGGACGAGGAAGTATCTGGAGTAAAACCCTGACAGACTCTGTTCGGGAGATACGACAGAAACCGCTCGTTTGTCTATCAGAGAGAGGATCTCCTCCTGTAAGACTCGAGCTGATTCTCCCTGTGCATGTGAGTGTACTACGCCAGAGAAACGGGGAGGGACAGTGGCGAATTGAAGCCTGTATCCCCGGGAAATTGTGCGTAATACCCACGGTGGGGCCGCTGCTGCTTTCCAGCTTTCCCATTTGAGAGAAAGAGCAGGAGCATACTGCGGCTTTTGCTCCGCGCCCCCCTGTGGTAGAGCCGGGAAATGATCCTCGGGTACCACCGCAGGTGTGACGGGGCGCTCTGCTCTGCTCCGCGGGGACGGCGACGCCCATCCCGGTAGCAGGGCTGCAGGGGGCTGAATGGCCACCCTGCTTATGGAGAGAGCATTGTTTGTTTTGGCTTTTTTTATTATCTGCACCCTCGGCTCGTGGCCTGGTTGTGACAGATTTATTGTTTTTATTTTCACACCGTTCAACCTTCGAACGTGTGTGTATGTGTGTGCTTGTGAACATTCTGCTCGGGGCGCAACAGCGCAACTCTCCGAGGCGATGTCCCTCTCCTCGCGGACCGGCTCTGGAACGGGCAGCGGTGGCACGGGGCGCGCACGAACAAGCCAAAACGGTGGGCCTGCGCAACGGGGAACTGCAGGCTGCACCAACTGAGGAACGGGCGGCTGTCAGGCCGCTCTCTTTTTCTTCATCGCCCGGGGGACCGAGGTCGCGGCGGCTGTGGGCAGCGGCGGCGCAGCGGTCGGGGAGGCGGGTTTCCCATGCCAGCCGGCTCCGCGCTCCTTCCTCATTGGGAGGGGCTGGCCAGGTGGTGGTGGCCGTCTCGGTATTTTAAAACGCGGCGGCTGGGAGGCAGCTTGCACAAAGGTTTTGCGCTGCACCGGAGGTGAAGGCGCTGGGGCTTTCCGAGGGAGACAAAGCTTGAGGGCCTCGTTGTCCTTCTTTTTTGCCTCGCATCTCTGCTGCATTGTGGCCAATGCGGAGCCGAAGATGCCTTCAGGGACGATTGGCATATCCAGGATGTCATCCCGCTCCCTGTCGGTCAGGTTAGCGAGACTGAGCCATCTCGCTCGCTCCTGGACGACGAGGGTTGCCATCACTTTTCCCGTGGCCTGGACCGAGACACGTTGGATGCGGAGAGACAAATCGGCGATGACCGCCATTTCCTCCCACGCATCCGGGTCTTGCTCCTCAGCGGACGCGCCAAACAACTCCGCTTGGTAGGCGGTGAGGATGGAGAGGGCGTTGAGTGCTCTGGCCGAGAGGGCAGCTGCTTTGTACGCCCTTTCGGTCAGCGCAGACTGAAAACGCTCGGGCTTAGCTGGCAGCGTCGGGCGCCTGGTGGAAGCTGCGGACAGCTGGCTCGCGCTGCCTGGGCAGAGATGCGCAGCTACCGGGACTTCCACCGGAGGCATGGAGAAGAAGCCATGGGCGTCCATCGCCTCGCAATCGAGGGATGCCGCGCCCGCAATGGGGCTCCTGTTGCTGTACGGGCAGCTAGTCCATGTTTTGGAGAGCTCAGTCAGCAACTCGGGGAAGACAGGAAGAAGCTGCTTCATCGCATTTCGCGCCAAGGGAAGCCGTTTGCCTTCATAGCGGGACCGGGTGGGCTCCGCTATTGCAATCGGCCAGGGGATCTCCAGTTTCTCTGCCGCGCGTTTGCACATGTCGAGCAGGTCCACGTGGAGGGAGGGAGCCGGTGAGCTCGCTCCCCTGTCTTCCCTGGTGGAAGGGCTCGGCAGCTTCGGCTTTTCAGTCTGGACTGGCGCCATGAAGATGTCATCCTCTTCCTCGTCCTCTGATATGAGGAACGAGGCGTCGTCATCCTCCTCCATGGGGCTAACATCCAGCACGTCTTCCTCGGGAAACGGGGGGGCACGGAGCTGCTCGCACTGGGCACTCCAGTCGTAGCCAGTCTCCGGGGCTTCCCCAGCCATGACCTCGTCCTCCTCCGCGGCTGCCTCGTGGGCGGCGGTGGGGAGGAATGGGTCACGGTCCGAGATGCTAACCTGGCGGGCTAGTCTTCGTCTGAGGCTCTTGACCGTGAACACTTTGCAGTGCCCACAGGACCCGGGAACTTCGAGGGCTGACCTGGCGTGGTCGACCCCCAGACAGGTACTGCACACCGGGTGGGTGTCCTTCCCCGAAATTTTGTTCCCGCAACCACAAAGACGGTAGTCTCCTCTGGTGTGAGGGTTTTTGGCGGTTGCCATTTTCCGACGAGCTGGAGTGCTGGTAGGGAAAGGGATCGTGGCTAGCTGGTGTGCTAGCGTGGTGGGGTCGAGAAATTCGCTGGTGTGCCAAATGCTCGACCGACTCGAGCGTCCGCGGAGGGGAGCCGAGAGGGATTCCGCCGTGGAGTGAACAGAAAAAAAGAAAAACGATACCGGTCCGGTCTGGAGTGAGCGGACAAGGCAGAAATCGAAGCACAGTGCTAGCGTCCGGCGACGGAAGCTAGCAAGGTCCGTCTATGGGCAGTTAAGCTAGCAAAAGGCTCCGACGTGAGATAAGCTCTGAGGTGAGAAGAGGTTTTGAATTGAAGTGACGTGATCTGCGCACGCTTTAGTAGTCGGGGCTACTGGGCGTGGCGTAAGACGAGCACTTTCACCGGCCAATCAGGATTGGCAGATTGAGATAAATGCTTCTATCAGGGCTGCAGGAGGCTGCATCCCATAGCGAGACACCGAGTGAATATTATGAAAAAGAACATTTGCCATGTGTTTCAACCCATTCACAATGCAGAGCCCAAGTTAAACAAACATTATTTGATGAAATAATATTTTGTTTAAGTTAAAGAACCGAAGTTCACCTTAAAGAATGTGAATTGTGGTTAAATTAGCTTAACTAATTCAGAACAACATTTGAAATGTGTTTCAACCCATTCACAATGCAAGGCACAAGTTAACTAGAACATTATTTTGAGAAAATAACATTCTGAGGACCGGTTTGTCCTTTAAAATCATTTAATTCAGGATCGCTTGCCTTTGTTTATGCGATTGTACCTCCGGAAGCTAGGGGTCGCTGTGGCAACTCGGTGGCTAAGAGGTTACAACATAAAGTTATCAAAATTGCCTTGAAAACCGGCATTAATATACCATATTGATGCGGGAATAAGGCTCATAACACCATCAGAGGATGGCGGAGCAGAACAGTTACACTTTATGCTTTAAATCGAACTTTTGAAATGTCCGAAACCGGATGTTAGCAAGGCTAATAGCATGTTGGCTAGCGCGAGCTACCGGTTAGCCCTTTTGTTCTAAACACCATGGGTTACAAAGGTTTACAAATCGTTTCCCAATAAACCTTTTAACTTCACCCTCATCTCGCTGCCCAACCTGTTGATGCCTCATGTGTGAGTTTTGTCCACTTTGGCCGTTCACGGAAGGAGCGTTGAAGGAGGAAATTGTTGGTTTGCCTCTTGGCAGGCTAGCGTTAGCCTTGCAGCAGCATATGGCTAACGGCGTGGTCTGGATAGCTTGGAGGCCATGTTCTTTGACCGGGATGCAGTCCGATTTGAGCAGGGGTTTTTCCTCAGAATTCCACAGCTGTCCGCTCCATCTGGGTTCGCTCTCCTGTATAGGCTGAGAAGAAATACACAGAGCTGTTTCGCATGCAGGATCTTTTCTCCTGCTACCGGTGATAACGTTAAAACAGCAAACTTAGCTCTGTATTTGTGCGGACATGTTGTTTGTCCGGATTCAGTCAGGTCCTCTGCTGAAACAGGCAGTCGGGTCTAGCAGACCTTGGATCAAGCGTGGCTGGTCCAGGCAATTTTTCAGATGTCCCAGCAGATGAGGCCATATGGCCCCATGGTTCAGGCCTTCTCCCTTGTCCAGGAGAGGTGGTCTGTGCAGCTGCTGAAGAGGTCGGCAGAAGAGGGCTGAAGAAGAAGAGAGGGACTCTTTGTCTGTGCTGTGACTTTTATCTTTAAGGAGGGGTCACAGCTGAGAGAGAGGAAGAGAGGCCGTCCTTCCGGCCATGTCCTTCCATGTCTGTAGCAGGACAGAATTCCTTTGTCAACCCTTCCACTGTGTAGAATCCAATCCGAGATCAATTATTTATCACGGCATATTATGGCATAACAGTACCAATGTTTCCATGCAGAACAGTCCTCAATCAAGCATGTTTATCCCAATGTAATATGTGAGTATGTCTCAGTTTGTGGCTCTGCCAAACAAAACAGCCATTTTAGACTAAACTCGAAACATGATGAACCCAGAAATGGACCCCCTTCATGCAGGGGTTGGCATATTTGATTATATTGTGAAGAATTAGTTCACAATATAATATTATAGCAGCAGAATTTAGATAATTCTGCTGTTGTCTGCAGAGACAGATCTATGGCTGCCTTCACACCGCAGGCAAAACCGACCGTGTGTGACCCGTATTTGGTCATTTTTCAGCGCGGCGTTCACGGCCCAATTCTAAACTTTTCACCAAAAAAAACTATTTGTCCCACTTTAGTATCACATATGTGGTCTAAATTGGATAGGTATCAGATATTTTTCAGAGCTTTCATCCGTCCTTAACGTCACTGTCCTGACTCTCCACAGCAGCAGCAGTCACGGCTCCACAATCAGCCATTCCTAATCGCTCTCCTGTTTGTTCCTTACCTTCTTCTAGTTATGATGTGGTCTTAATGTTGTCGGCGCCAATTACTCAACAACCTCATAATAACACAGAGGGTACCACTTTATAACTAGGCTCCCCTATAGATGGCTAATGAATAGTTTATAGCTATGTTATTAATTAATCTGTAAGCGTTTTATAACTCATACATAAGTGTTTATTATGGATTAATTAAGGGCACGAAAGAGACACAACTGACCTGGTTCTTGCCAATTAGTGAGCCTGATCTGTCCAACTGCATATTTAATCTATAGTTGCTTATATTAAATATTTCAGACTAAATTACTACCATGTAAGCACAAACCAGTCAGTTTTATCTCTTGCTTGCCCTTAATTAATGGATAATAAACACTTATGAATGAGTTATAAAGTGTTTACAGGTTAATTAATAACATATCCTTAAGCTATTTTCCATCTACAGGGGAACGTTATTGTAAAGCGGTACCACACAGGGATGCTGGCATCCGTTTTTTGTTTTTATTGAGCGCTTCTAGAAACAATTACATCCACCATTACGTCCGTCCGTAAACACTGCGCTGCTGTGTGACGTCTACTGTCTTGTGTTATCTGAGCATGTGGGTCACTTTAGGGTCTGGAACCGTTCAGACAGCAGTCTGATGACGGTGGCGTTTAATTAGTAGAATTAACGACCTTGCAAAACGTCCGATTCAGCAAAAAATCAGAGATGAGCATCAGGACCTACAGGGAGAACGCAGCAGGGGTCGTGGCCTAGTGGTTAGAGCAGCGCGCTTCCACTCAGAGAAGGATGCAAGTACCCGGTTCGATCCCCAGTGCCGGCACTCTGGGTCCCTGAGCAAGACCCTTAACCCCAAATTGCTCCCCGGGCGCTGCACATGGCAGCCCACTGCTCCCCAAGGGTGATGGGTTAAAAGCAGAGAACAAACTTTTTATTCTTTGTCTGCACCATCAACACCAAGTCAAATTCCTTGTAAGTGCAAACCTACTTGGCGATTAAACTTGATTCTGATTCTGCTATCACTGACCTGGTTAACCTGGATCTTTTTTTCAAACATGGTTTTTACATCAAGCAATTGTTGCAGGACACGGTCAGGTATTAGATGGAAAAAATCCTGTTGGCCTAATGGGCTCTTCCATCCAGCCGACTCTGTGAGTACAAATAAAAGGAGCGTTGACCTGAATGTTTCACCTTCCTGCCACGCAGGGACGAGGAGTTTTCAGTCAGCTCGGTTCTGGAGTCGGACGTAATCCACGCCAGCCGCAAAGACATACCCTGCATCTTCAGGGTGAGGCCTCTGCTGCTTCCTTCTTAAAATGACGTTGAAGGCTTTTTTTTTTCCCCTCTCTGACCTCTGACCTCCCCTCTCTCCTCCCAGGTGACGACCTCCCAGCTCTCCCCCTGCAGCAGCCACAAGGCGTCCATCCTGATCCTGGCCGACAGCGACCAGGAGAGGAACAAGTGGGTGTGCCTGCTCAACGAGCTGCACCGCATCCTCAAGAAGAACAAGCTGAAGGAGCGCTTCGTCTACGTCCCCAAGGAGGCCTACGACTGCCAGCTGCCCCTCATCAAGACCACCCAGTCCGCTGCCATCATAGGTGCGCGCCCCGCGTTCATCTTCCCTGACAAGGGCACGGTTATTACTTTCACTGCCAGCCAAATCCCAAACCCGGCCCTAGGGTTGGGAATTGAAAAGATTTTCACGATTCCGATTCTGTGAAACGATTCGATTCCTTTTCGATTCTCTTTTCGATTCCAATTTGGGGAAAAAAGGATAACAAACAGTTTGATGATGAGCATCAACTTTTTTTACTTAACTATCACACGACCTTACAAACTAACAAGGTCAAGATGTCCACAGCAAATGTGCAACTGGAGTAACATTTATATTTGTTTAAATAAAAAAGGAATATAAGAACAAACTTAAATACAGTAGATGAGTTGTTTAGAATACAAGAAAATGTAAGTTTGTTGTGACAGTTGCTCATTAATCTCTCTTTAGATAACCTCAGTCATCTAAATCTAACGGAGAAGCCATCCGTTTAATGAAAAAGCATTACTGTACAATTTTGGGAAATAAACTCATCTCCCCCTGATTTAAATAAACGAGCGTCACCGTTCTCTCGTTCCCTGAACTGCGGAGCAACTTCGTAGCATGTTTTGTTACATCCACTGCAGTAGCTAGAATAATAATTCCAGCTACCAGTAGTTCTAATTAAACATGCTACCAATGAAGGGCTGGATTAACGATAAAGGCGCACTCCCTTAATAACCCCAAAGAGAGGTAGGAAACTGGTTTATTTCCAGAAATGGCATATGATTTACTAGGCACCACATTAAGCACAGCCAGTAATATCAAACTAGCTACTTACCACCAGAGTTGCCTTCCATGCTGGTCGTAACTTTAGTTTCTGTCCGGTAAGAATCAAAAACACGGCATTCGTTAAATTGTATGCCATGTTGTGTGCGCAGGTGTTTCTGCTTGTTGGATCTATTTCCTCCCGCGGATGTAAATGCCACTTTGCAATGATTGCAAAGCGCCTCGTTGCCATCTTTCTCTTCCTTAAAATGAAGCCAAACTTTCGACCGCTTTACCCGATGGGGCGCATTTTTTTTTTGTTTTTCGCCTGGTCACGTCGTACTTGCTTACTGAATGCCGTGTGCGTAACTTGCGTATAAAACGTGGCATAACTTGCGTTAAAAAAAACGTCGTGCTACTGTTGTGCTGCTCAGAGCCGCGGCACGACGGAATCGAAAAGAGAATCGTTAAGCTAGCTTCCAAACGGATTGGAACAAACGGAACCGGTTCTGAACAGGAACCGGTTTTCGATTCCCATCCCTACCCGGCCCCTAATCTCAAAGATAAATCTTTCCATCCATGTTTATGTGAGCACAGTGGTCCCAGAGACATTTCTGTTCTCAACCAATTAAAGACGAGTAGGCCTCCAGTCTGATTTATCTCCTTCCTGGCCGTCTTTCTCCGTTTAATGTGCCCTCAGATCATGAGCGTGTCGCCCTTGGCAACGAGGAAGGCCTGTATGTCATCCACGTCACCAAAGACGGTAAGTCGCGCTGACCCGTTTCTTTTTTTCTTTTTTTGTTCTGGTGCCTTGACGTCTGAGCTGCTGGGGGTAAAACGCCGCTCTCTCTTGCGTCCCTAGAGATAATCCGCGTGGGCGACAACAAGAAGCTCTACCAGATCGACCTGATCCTGCAGGAGCAGCTGCTGGCCGTCATCTCCGGCCGCAACCGCCACGTCCGCCTCATCCCCATGCAGGCGCTGGACGGCCGCGAGACCGAGTCCAGCAAGCTGGCCGAAACGAAGAACTGCCAGAGCATCGTGTCGGGCCCGGTGCGGAGCGGCGCCCTCACCTGCCTCTGCGTGGCCATGAAGAGTAAGATCATTTGCTACGAGGTGAGCAGGACCTGGCCCGCGGCCGTCACGCTCGGTTTCAGCCTGAAGTGGCGTGGCGCTGAAAGGAAAAGCTCTCTTCCCTCCTGCAGGTGACCAAGGGGAAATCCCGTCACCGTGTGCTGCGGGAGCTGCAGGCCCCGGGGCCCGTCCAGTGGATGGGCCTGCTCAGCGAGCGTCTCTACGTGGGCTACCAGTCCGGCTTCATACGCTACAGGTTCTCGCTTTAACTCTGGATTCAAATGCAGCACACCTAATAGAATCCACACGCCTAACCGACTTCGATGTCCTCCACAGCGTCCACGGGGACGTGTCCCCGGTCAGCCTGCTGCACCACGAGGACCACACCCTGGCCTTCATCCCCCAGCAGGGCCTGAGCGCCCTGTGTGCCGTGGAGATCTCCAGCAAAGAGCTGCTGCTGTGCTTCAGCTCCATCGGGGTCTACGTGGACTCTCAGGGCCGCAGGTCCCGCCAGCAGGAGCTCATGTGGCCGGCTCCTCCCAACGCTGCCTGTGAGCGCGGGAGCTTCACCGGGTCCGATGCACGTTCAGGGAGCGCGCTGTTTCCTTAAGCTGACGGCACGCTGTCTTCCTTCTGCGCAGGCTACAACGCCCCCTACCTGTCGGTGTACAGCGAGAACGCCGTGGACGTGTTTGACGTGAACACCATGGACTGGATCCAGACCATCCCTCTGAAGAAGGTCCGTGGTCCGCTGAAGCGTCCCGAGGCCTTTTTTTTTTCTCCTAGGTGTGGAATATGTCGGGATGACAGAGTTCTCTTCTTCTCCTGTAGGTGCGACCTCTGAATGTTGACGGATCTTTGAACCTGCTGGGCCTGGAAACGGTGCGCCTCATCTACTTCAGAAACAAGACGGCCGGTAAGAAACCTGCAGCTTCATTCAGATCTGTTAGCAACGAGAGGAAAGCTCAGAGGAAACCTTTTGTCTCCTGGATCCAACGTCTTGGACCAAGATGTTTACAGTAGCGGGGAAGTTATTCACCCCCTTAAACCAGGGGCCCTCAAAATGTGGGACAGTTAAACCAGTAATAATAGTAGTAGTAGTAGTAGTAATAATTATTCCACCCGAGTCATTTTTCTTCTTTTCTGTGAGGGCCTCAGAGGTTTTCTCATCCGGTCTTTGATCACAACATGGAGGCAGCATCATGCTTTGGGGATGCAGCAGAGGAAGGGAAGCTGGTCGGAGGCGAAAAGGATGATGGGTGAAGCTGAATACGGGACCAGTCTGGAAGAAAACCTGTTAGACGTCTCAAGAAACTAAACATGCACCCAGAGCTACAGGGGGATGGTTTAGATCAAAGCATATTCATGTTTTGGAACAGCCTATTCAAAGTCCAGACCTAAACACAACTGAGAATCGGTGGCGAAAGCTCTGCTCCTAATCCAGTCTGACTGAGCCTGAGCTATTTTGCTAAAGAGATGGGAGCAAATCTTCAGTCTCTCCATGACTGTAAAGCGTCGACTCGGTTTTCTTGGCTAAGAAATGAAACCAGCTGCAGTTCCTCTGCCACCTGCCAGTCAGACCAGCACCAAGAGGTGCATATGACACGAAGACCCCGCAGCACACTGAGGGTTCTGGGTGTTACGCGGCTAAATGATGAAGAACGTTTAAGGGGTGTGAATACTTTAGCGTGGCACTCTAGCCTAAGCTGAAAGCGCGTGGAGCTGAGTGAGATGTGTTCATGTCTGTGTCTGGTTGTAAGGCCGGGGGTCTCTCTTGCTTGACCGTTTCAGAGGGCGATGAGCTGGTGGTCCCGGAGACGTCGGACAACAGCAGGAAGCAGATGGTGCGCAGCGTCAACAACAAGAGGCGCTTCTCCTTCCGGGTACCGGAGGAGGAGCGCCTGCAGCAGAGGAGGTAGGGTGCCCGCGGGTGGCTCTGCGCTGCGGCGGACCCGCGTGTGGCCCCGCTCATCGCTTTGCTGCTGTGCTTCCAGGGAGATGCTGCGAGATCCAGAGATGAGGAACAAGCTGATCTCTAACCCCACCAACTTCAACCACGTCGCCCACATGGGGCCAGGAGACGGGATTCAGATCCTGAAAGACCTCCCTATGGTACACACACAGGGACGATCACCTCGTATCATCTCCCAAGACGTGGTTCTGATCCACCTGAGCGTGTTTGAAGCTGTGCTGCTCACTCCTCTCTCCCCCCCCCCCCCCCCCCCGCCCTCCTCTGTGTCCGCATATAAAGCCCAACGTCCGAGTTCAGGAGGCCCGAGCAGGATTCAGCGGTTCGGTCAGCATCCCCTCCATCACAAAGAACCGGGCCGAGCCGGGCCGCTCCATGAGCGCCAGCAGCGGGCTGGGCATACGTGAGTATCAGTAGCTCCTGCTTCCCCCGGTTGGGGTTCTGTTCGGTGCGCTCATGTCCTCTGTCCTCTGGGTCCAGGCCCGCTGTCTCAGAACGGCAGCGCTCTGCGCAGGGAGCTGTCCGGAGGGAGCTACGGATCCAAACGGCAGGCCATGACCTCCCCCTCCGAGAGCTCCCTGTCCTCTGGGGGGGGGATGGACTGCGTTGACGCCCCTCTCTCCCAGTTCGACAGAGAGGTCAGTAACTCGCTGCGACAGCAATCAGCCGCATGCGGGGTTGGTTCTCCACATCCGATCCATTCAACTTTGGTTCCATTAAGACCCGACTTAACGCTTCTGAGCAGTTTGCTTAAACTAAGCTGATCTGAAGAACAAGCCAAGCCCTTCTTCAGACGCCTCTGTCGGGGCCGCTGTGTAGACGTGATCAGCCTTTGCTCTCCACCTGATGGCCAGCTAGTCCTGTCCGGACCTCCTTCACATTCTGTCACCAGCACCCCCAGCGCGTCCTGTCGGGATTTTATGTGACCAGAGACCAATGTGAGCGGGCCGTAGCGTTGTCTTTAGCGCCCCCATGAGGCAGTGCCCTGTAGAAGCGCCGCTGTCTCTTCCAGCCTGTAGAGACTCAGTGTTAGCATGATGCTAACGCCGCCATGTTTAGAAACGGAGACATGGTGCTCAGACCACGCTTTCCTGGTTTCATTTGTTGTTTAAACCCGGGCGTCGCCTCCCCTCCTGCTACTTCTCTCTCGGTCACATAAAATCCCAGTGAGGTAGGCTGATGTTTGTGGACGCAACGTGACGGATGTGAAGAAGCTCAGGAGCTGTGAACGCTTTAGGCCGACGCTGTGAGTAGGACCCAGACGGAGGTCGCGAACCTTTCTAGAGGCTCCCATCCCAGCTTCCGACACCCATTTCGCCACATTTGTCGCCTGACCCCCACCCCGACCCGGCTGTACAGTGCGCTCCCCATGCCTGTCCCCTCCCCGCCACCCCAGCATGTTGTCTGGGTGCTGAGTGTGAACTCTCCTCTGCAGTGGCAGGCTGTGTCGCCGTCGGAGAAGACCCCCGATCTGAAAAGGGCTTTAAGGACCCTGCTTAGTAAGATGAAGGTAATGTGCTCAGCTGCAACGACTGCACCAAACACACAAAACGTGAGCGAGCACCGTGTTGCTGGACATGCCGATCTCACACACACACACACACACACACACACACACACACGTGTTATCACTGGAAATATGCCGCCTCCCCTCCCTCTCTTTCTCTGCACCATCTCAGACTCGTCACCTCAGCAGCAGCTGATGGTTCGTTGCATCTTTTACTGGAACATCAGCTGCACCATCAGTCACTCTGTGAGTCTCCTGGCTTTCATTGTGATCTTTGGTCGCTGGTTGAATGGTGCGACGCTGCTTCTCATTGCTGCATCACAGAGCATGTCTGCCTCCATGCCGCCCCCTGCCGGCCCCCTCATCTTTCTAACCAGGATCAAATGAAAAGCTCGGGCTTGCATCAGGATCTCCCCGGTGTTCACTGACTGCACCAGACATCAGTCCACAGGAAGTGAGTGCAGACTGGTTGGAAGTGAGGTTGCATGCTCCAGGTGAATCCTGCTGCACGGTTTCCTGGTACATTACGGCGCAAAGGCCGACACGCCGAAGAACCGTCTGGCACTCCGGCTGCTGCGGTGTTTCCCCTCCAGACGGGCCAGAGCGCCACGCTGCGATTGTTTGGCGCTCCGCGGTGTGCCGCGTCGTAGCCACGGTCGGGCGGTGACTGGCTTCTGTTTCTGTGCGACTCTGAGCAGAAGGAGCGCCGCATCGCTGACCTGGAAACGACGAGCGGTGTACGCTGACCTGAGGACGCCTCTGGAGTGGAAAGAGAATCACTCTAACGCAGCCAGACTCTGCTGGACGGTCCCGTTTGGCCCCACAGCTTCACGGCCGCAGAGCCACAGACCGCGTCGGTGCTGGTCTCCCTGCGAGTCGCAACCGTGCGTGATGAGTTTGGTGTGAAGTTAAAGCCTTGCTCTCCTCCTCCATCGGCTCAGCCTGCATGTTTGTTTCTCCTCAGCTGCTCACCTCTGGTCAGCTGAGCTGCTGATCTGCTGGGGAGGTGGAGGACGGCAGCTTCCCCCGCCTGAACGCCCCCCTCCCAGCAGATCAACGGGCCATTGTGAAAGACCAACATCACGGTGCCTTGGCACCTATAGGAGAGACCGACACAAAGCAGAGCATCCCTGCAAAGTGACATGAAAACGGTGCAAAGCGTTGCTCTTGTCGAGGCGGAACATGCTCAGAGTTTGTGTCAGCGTCCGTTTTGGGGTCACGGTGCGGGTTTTCGTACAGGGTTCGGGTCACGGGACGTGTAACTGGACCAGGCTAACACGTGAACACGCTTTGACTCGCAGCATCCTGTTGCTCCGGCTGCCTGGGTAGCGTTGTCGTCCTGCTGGAAGGGAGAAAAGCATCCCCACCACATGACGTCTCCCGGTGTGGGCGGTGCCATCAGGGCGATGTGCAGCGTTGGGTCTCCGTCAACATAGCAACGGGTTTGATTTTAGTCTCGACTGCTCGCTGTCAGCGGTGGAATGTGATTTTATTTCAGGGCGTTAGGCTACGGGGGGGCAGCATGTCCCTGCCATGCGCTGCTTTGTGTCGGTCTGTCACATGAACTCCCAGGGAACGTTGGGGCTTGTGGGCGGGGGCAAAATGTTGGTCGGGGGTGTGAACACCTGGCAAGGCACTGTGCTATAGACACGTGACAGGCACCATCTCCGCTTTCATAAACCACAAGAGCTTGTCAAAACGGGACGTTTCGTTTTAGGGAACCTCCTCCTGTCGGGTTCTTTTCACCCCTCTACGTGTTTTTTTGACTCCCTCTCTCCTCCTCTCCTCCAGGACTCGGACTCCCCCCGTCACTCCACGGCCTCCAACAGCTCCACCTTCAGCAGCCCACCAAGTCCGGCATCCCCACACAAGACCAAGTCCCTGTCCCTGGAGAGCACAGACAGGACGGGCTGGGACACATGAGTCCTCCCAATGCCCCCCCCCCCTCCCCCCTCCCATCCAGCACAGGACTCCTCGATCCCCCCGCAGCCTCCCCTCCTCTGCCCAGAGAACTGCACCTCCCACCCGCCGCTCCCTCCAGACAAACACGTGTCCCGACAAACACCTCTGGGCCTCCTGGTGGCGGAGGACATGTGGGACGCGCTGTTCGCCGTTCAGCTGGTGTGACTCTCCACGACGGGCGTAGGCTGTAGGAAAGACCCCGTAGACACTGACCCCCCCGCCACCCCCCTCCCCTTTAGAGATTCATGTAGAGACGCTAAACTTTACGATGCAACAGAAAAAGAAGCGGATTGTTCATGAGAGGAAAGGATTTGTACTTGTACATAGGACCGGCTGGGCTTCAGGGGACAATTTTAATTTATTTATCGATCTTAGACCGGGAAGGTTGGCTTTGCTTCGGCGTGACGTGAGGCGAAGCGTTTCCCACAGTCGCTTTTCTTTGGGTGCTGCAAAAAATGTAAAAAAAATAAAAATGTAAAAAAAAAAAAAAAAAAAATCAGATAAGAAAAAAAAGGTGGGAGGAAGAAAAGGAATGAGTTTTAGTTTTCTCCTGACACTAAGTGCAGTGACTTTATTTTCTGCTCTAATCCTGCTATTTTGAGCATTAGCTAAAGAGCCGAGAGCGGCGGCTCTCGTCACCCCCCTCCCCCCTCCACTCGGTTCCTGCGGCAGCCGGGACGGCGCCCCACGCCGTAGCACCGATGTTCCACTTTGCTGTACAACCAAACTGACCAGCTCACTGACTCCCATCGCCATGATGTACATAGGTTCAAAGTAGAGAGTAATATATGATAAGGAAAATACTATAGAGAACTACACGGGCAAAGAAATCCTGATTATTTTTCTTCTTTGTTTTGAGTGATTTCAGTTTGTATTCTCACAAAAAGCCATTTTTTTAAACCACTTTGTTGCTTTTTTTTTTTTTTAAATCAGTTAGTTTTATGAGTTTGTTTTATATGACACGTTTTGTGATGTTTCATTTGTGTTTCCCCCTTGGTTTGCGTGGAGTGGAGCAGCTCTTTACGGACTGCCGCTACCATCTAGTGGAAATGTGCATTTCTCGCCACCCTGCTACCGACACGTGCGCCGACGCCCCCTCGCACACCGAGGCGGGGCTTTTACGCAGCAGACGCCTTGTTCCCGCCCCTCCTCTGGCCGTCTGATCGGCCGTGGTACCAGGATGGAAAAGGCTGGCCCCTCCGCACACGGATAAGCTCCGTTTAACCAAAAATGGACAAAAGAGGGACACGCTTTGTTGTTTTTTTGTCGCGGCCTTTGCCTGTCAAACATGTTCATTAAAAGCTCTCGATGGACAAGAGCCCACTAAAGAAGAGAATGTATGAGAGTGGCCGGCCGACTCTGGGGGCTCTGATTGTTTATGAATGAGCCGAGTGCTGCCCGCTGTCTGTAGAACCGACCGGGCCGGAGCTCGCTCCCCCGGTTGGCTTTTTTTTTCCCTTTTCATTTGTGAACCGTTCAGCAGTTCTTCCCTTCTTCTCTGTTTTACACGAGGAACAAGTCATGGAGCAGAACCGTAGAACCGGCATGGGCCCGCTAGGAGAAAGGCACCGTCTAACACGGTTTACTATTTTTATTTGCAGAGAAACGGCCATTGTTCTGACTGCAGCAGCTGCTTTCTTAGGGATGAATAATCTTAAACTAATATAAAATAATCCACCAATGTTCTTTTTTGCTGTTCTGCTCTTTGCAGAGTAACTGGAGCTGAACCTCCCTGGTTAGTCAGGCTGTCTGCGGGCGGCTGCCGCTCGTAGCTTACAGTAAAATGACCTCAGGCGGTGGCTGGTGTTCCTTTAGTTTTTTTTTTTTTTTCTTTCTAATCAGACAAACTTGTCTTCCTTTGAAGCGAGAGAAGAGCATGGCTGCCTCCTTTCAGCCAGCTGAGCAGCAGTGTGTAGCAGCTGGTGGAGTAGGGCCAACGCGGTGTTGCTCTACATCCTGGCACTTTCAATGCCAACACACCCAACAGTGCGGTGGAAGGTTTTAGCTATTTTGAACCGTTTTATTTGTTTCTGTGACGCCGGCTCCCCTGGGACCGGCCCGCGCCTAGTGTGGAGGTGACAGGTTTTATCTGCAGGTTCTGCTCGCTGTGACCATACAGTCCAGGTTAAAGCCCATCAGGATCCGCTCCATATAAGGGAAACAAGCATTAAGTACTTCAGTGGTCATTCCTGTCCGGACGCAGCAGATTCGCCCTCCGTACCCGATTCCAAGCGTTGTTGTTTGTGTTTTTATTTTATTTTCTGTGGTGATTTGAAGCTCAAAGCTTGCTCCGTTTTAGACCCTCTGCACCTTTAAAGCTGCCGGCTCTCCTCCGTTCTCCCCGGGGCTCGCCTGTAGGTCGAGTCCGGTCGGAGGGCGAGGGAGCAGACGCGTTGGGTGGGGCTTAATCATTGGCCAATATTGTTGAAAACGACTGATCCCACAAGTCCTGGAGCGAGGAAGGAAATCTCAGGAAATGTCCCAATCAGCGACTTCTTCGGCGGGCGCGAGGGAAGGAGTCCAGGCGTGGTGGAGGGTGGCGGCTGATCCCGTGGCCGAGGCGCCACAGCTTTCTGTGGAGGAAAGTCTAAAACAAATCAAACGCCTTTACATTTCAGTGAGGTCTTATCTACAGTACCTTCTATATTATTTGCTCTTGTCATATCATATTACACTAGTTTTTTTTTTTTCTAGGATTGCTTTGTAATAATTTGTACAGTTTTGCATGTTCTAGATGTAATCATTTTGTTTTTGGTTTGTTGTTTTACTTGCTTTTTGTTTTGTTTTGAACGGTTTGGGCGTTTTACTGAGGATAACCCACTACAGGTGATGTAGATTCCTTTTTGCACAAAAATATTTAAAGTGTAAGGTCAAAAATAATGTATGGAACTGGCTGCCACTGATGTGGAGAACTCATATTAACCTGACTCCGATGTATTTCAATAAAGCGGAGGGCTGTTACGAATACACACCCAGAGTGCTACTGTGTGGTCATTTCTTCTGCAAAACACAGATTCTGTTTTTTATTTAAAAAAAAAAAAGCTTTTATTACAAAATGAAAAGCCAAAGTGTTTACATCTATGAACATTTTAGAGGAAATGTCAATCTAACATTTACAGTAGCTAGAAGTAAGGGCACATTTAAACAGACTACTGAGGATTTCACTTTCCAGGACCAAGGTCGTCTGGTTGGTCTGTGACGGGGCCAGACAGGAAGTAACGGGAAGCTGAACTTCACCAGCGCTGGCAGCTAAGAGACCGAAGGGAGTGGTGTTTTTCAAGTTTCTACCTTCTTAGGTTGGTGCTGTGCTGGCAGCTATGGAGGACGCGCGCATCCAGACCGGGCCCCGCGCTCAGCGAGCCTCGCTCCTACGAGACCCAGAGCAACCTGTAGGTCTCAGAAACACACACAGCCCTGTTAAAGTCTGCTTTTTAGGATGTGAGACCATGACGTTTTTCATCTATGTAAATAAATGAATCCTCTACGTTCAAATTGAAAAATGGAGTGCAGCCTGTGAATGTCGGCACGCACACCTACAGTTTTATGGAAGCGCACCATTTAGCGGCCTTGAATTCCCACCTTCCATCAATGATGCCGGATCGGCCTGAAATAAGGTTCTGCTAGATCAATTGGACCTTTCTGCATTTGCACTCAGAGAGGATCTCGTTGCACACCGAGCTCAGCATCAGTAGTTGGGAGACGGGATCCAAAAGAAAAGTCCAGAACTGAGACGCTGTGATGGTCTGATCAGATTAAAGGTTTTGGGCAGAAATCCCAAAACCAGAGCAGATAGTTAGAATTGGCAGCAGGAAAAGTCCGTTTGGACCCCAGACCTGCAGGTCTTCTGGAAAGCTGAAGATGGATTTTATTTTTCAGAATCCCAGGGAATTTAAAGGTCTGGTCAGCGTCCAGATCCCAACCCATGAAAGATGACAGAGAGCTGCTTTTGATGTAAAACATGATGCTTCTACAAAAACTAGGTTTTTTCCATTGAATTGTACAGGATGTTACATTATAGGTGGGAAAATGTCAATTCTTATAGTTTGTGCATCATTACATTTATTTATTGATCAAATCCCCACACGCTTCCTGGCAGACGCGGTTGCGTCTAAGTGCTCGTCTACAGATCAGAGTGAAGCTCAGGTTCTGAGGGACGCTTCAAATTCAAGACGGGACGCCTGAGAAAGAGACAGATCTCTGAGCTGGAGGGAAAAATGAGCGGCAGGAAGCCCACACTGGAGGACAGAGCTGCTGTCTCGTATGTTTCACCCTTTTTATAGAGTCACAGATTATAAAAGTAAAAAAAAAAAAAAAAAATTCACATTTTGTTTTTGTCAGGCTCAGAAGTTTAGGTCCAGATGTAAAGTTTAGTCTCCATTTGTCGGTAAACCTGGCAACAATCAGCTGGAAGGGTCACTTTTTGGATCAGCTGGGCTGGCAGATAGAGCTGAGACACATTAAGGCAACCATCCAGACTGTTCGACTGCATGGAGGGTCCCAATCCGACCCCGGACAGATCTCCACGGGTCTGGTTCTCCTCATACATTCTTTACGTTGTAGAACCCGAGCTTTGCCTGCCCTCCTGCTTTCACTGCCGCGCCGCTCGGTTCCAGCAGGCTTCGGGTCACTTTAGGCCGCAGCTCCATCCTCCCCCAGCATCCTGAGGATCCCGTTCCCGGGGACGCCGAGAGCTGCCTGCGTGGCGCCGCTCAGGTCTCTGACGCTGCTGTACCGTGACTGGCTCTCCAGTCGTAGGGTGGAGTCGTGCCTGGACAGGCTGTCCAGCCGGTTGGTGCTGAGGCGGGGCATGGTGCCGTAGGGCCGCTCCTCGGCCGCCTGCAGGCTGGCAGCTGTGTGTCTGCCGGGAAGAGCAGAGATGAGCTCAAGGAGGGACTGGCTGTGCAGACGAGGTGCGGGGTAGGAAGCTCACCTGCCGTCTCTGGAGCGCTGCAGGCTGCCATGGTAGCTGCTCATCTTGGAGCGCCCGCTGCGTACCGACCCTGCCCGGCTGGTGCTGGCGCTGGGGGGCTCGTCCAGCATAGCCAGGTGGGTGGAGGAGGCGTGGGTGGAGGTCCCCTGGGTGGACGTGCCCCTGGACTTCCTGACGATGGGCGTGTTGGGGTCCCTGTACAGCAGCTGGGCGAAGTCGGGCTCCTGGAGCACCTGGCGGCTGTCGTTGACCATCCCCCTGCAGCGGGGGAGGGAGGAGGCCAGTGAGGAAGACGAGGAGGAGGAGGAGGAGGGGAGAGTGGGGAGGGAGAGACGCAGGAGGGTGGGGAGGGAGAGGGGGAAGGTGGTAGGGAGGTGGGTGTGGTAGGAGAGGATGGAGGAGTGGGTGGAGCAGGCGGTGGGACAGGGGGTTAATGCTCTGAGTGGGGGGGGGGGGGGTGCAGAGAAGGGCCTGTGTTCACCAACAAGCCTCACTGAGGAGCACGTCTACACCCAGCAGAACCCCAACCGGCCTCTGAAATCTCTGGTGACAAGAATGTGAGGCTGGGTCCCCCCCCCCACCCCCACCCGTGTGACGCCTGGCTGGGGACCTGTGTCCTGTCTAATCACACCAACCCTTAAGGACCCCCGTCTACAGCCCGACAAACGGCGTCAGCCTGCAGTGGGTACGTACTCTTTGCGTCTCTTGCCGTGGAAGAAGCTGGCCCACTCGAAGCAGGTCTTCTTGCTGCCCACCCAGAACACCGAGGGGATCCCCACGATCAGCATCATCAGGTATTTGATGAGGAAGAGGGCCAGGTCGGGCCGGCTGGTGCTCTCCACCTGAAACGAGACGAACACAAGGCTGGTGACGGCGGAGGCAGGAGGAGGGACTCCTCAGCACCTACTGGGGTGGAGGAACGTCATCAGCGGGGAGGCAGGAGGAGGGCCAGGCTGAAGCTCAGCACACATCTAAACCAGACTAGTGAGATTAAAGTCCCTCTGATACTGTCTGAGTCTAACAGCAGATTTGCCACATTCAACATGGCGGATGCTCTGACTCATCCACAGCATAGGCAGACCCCGTCCAACGAGGCGTCTACGTAAATGATGTCTATGGGTGCACCCCAAAACGTGCAGCTCAGGCTTGAGACGCGTGCAGCTACTTAAATTGGCATTTCAAGCTGCCATGGCGACGCCTTTAGGCAAAAACCATGGCTACAAATCCCACAGGAATGAATGGAGTCGGGGGAGGAATCGTGAAACCTCCCTGCTTTCCAGGCATCGCTGTGTCTGTGTCATGCGGTCGCCTAGAAACCCAGTCTGACGTGAGAAGTCCTCGTTTTCAGCGCTGGAGTGCCGCAAACGTTGAGAGAAATAAGAATTAGAGTGGAGCGTTTTACTCGCCCTCGTGGTTCCATACCAGACTGAACCTCACCAGTCCTAAAAGCAAAACTGTTCTGGACTTTCAAAATAAGACCAGGACGTGCTCTTCAAAATAAAAGCCTCCATAAAGCAGATTATTGCTGAATGAGCGAATCCAGTACTTGCAGAATTCGACCAGAGATGGAAATGGGTTTTATTTATCCTCGCATAATAATGCTTTCTGATATTTTTATATTAAACGTCTCAGTATTCTATTGTTCCAATTTGCATTTTAAGCTTATGAAGGAATACAACAGGTTTTTAACATAGTTCTAACACTTAGCACAAAGCCATTAGCGAAACACGACCAGGGGTCTGATTATTAAAACATCGCGTTTGGCTCTGATCCGACAACATGTACTAACCAGGGGGCCCCATCAGCAGTCCTTCAGAAATGTTCCTAGTTAGGGTTTGGTCATGCACCGACTTTTAGGCAACGTTGTGACTGATTGAAAAGCGCAGAACGGTCAGGGAGCGGGCTGTGGAGAAGTTCAAGAATACCCTTCATAGAGAGCAGGGTCTCTTCAGCCAAAGCGGAAGTGCGCCGGGGGTCGCCATGACAAGTGCAGTCAGTTAGGAAGGAGGCAGGAAAAGGAGCCTGAATGCGAAAGGCTCCCATCCTCTCTGTGCATAAACATCTGTGTGCTCTACTTCTTTACCAACATGCTGAACATTTCCTGCTGGAGGCGTGTTAACGTCAGCATCAACCAGACACGTTGGTTCTAGCATCTTTCTCTCCTGTCTAAAAGCCCAGACTTCCGCGTAGGAACCAGAACTCCACGTCCACCTTTGCTGCCGTTTCTGTCACACAGCGAGGAGGTGGTGGGCTGAGCCAGGACTGCAGGCTGCAGATGTGGTTTTTATTAACGTTGTGATCAGGCTGAGATGCAGCGGGGCCCTTCAGTCTGTGTGTGAGCCAGAGCAGGAGTAGCTCAGCGGGAGAGACGTCCATCTAAATCTAGTCCTCCACTTTGCGTCGTTCCTTCCTACTGATGGAACGATTCACGACGTATTGCAGCTTGACCCCAGTGACCCAGTGAGGATTACAGCACCGCTCTCCACACGGCAGCCTTCCAGGCTGAAGCTTGGTTATTTCTATTGAAAAAGCTCACCAAGCCTTTGTAATATCAAGCATCCAACAACAGGCACTCAGGGAGAGCTTGTTAGGTGATACTGGCTGAAAGGAAGCGAGCAGAAAACAGACAAAGGGCTGAGTTTAAATTATTAACAGCTTTATTATCTCCGCTGCGCTGATGCTGGAGGCTGCAGCAGCTCCCCGGAGACCAACGTCTCTGCTAGCTAACACGCTTCCACCCAGCTGGCACCTCGCACACCAGCCTCCTCTCCAACACCACAGTTAGACTTTTCTTTTAATTTTGTTCAAGGGCTTCTGTGCAACCTGCCCCCCCACCCCCCACCCCCCCACCACAGCGACAGGCTGGTTATTATCGAGACGAGAGTCGTGAAATGAAGTCAGAAATGGCCCGTTAACCTGTGTGAAGCTGTTATTGCCAGTATTTAGCAGTTTAAGTCATGCTCCTGCAGAGGCCGTCTGTCACTGATAGCTGGAACAAGACCTAGAGATGGATCAAGAACTGGCTGCTGCTCTATTAGACACTCAAAGATCCTTTTTTTTTTGTCTGGCCATTGAATGCACCTTACCTGAGCTCTGACAGGTCGCCCCGACAGCAGCGCTTAGTGAGCGAAGGAGAGCTGAAGTTACACAGATAATCTGGGCGGCTTCTGGTCATTTTCGTTTCCTGCTTTTGCAGTTTTGGTCGTTATCTACCCGCCGTAGATACCGGGAAGGCTGAGAATATTATAGCGCAGTTGCTCTGTTTGGCCTTTTGATCTCCAGCAACATGCTGGATCTGGAAATGCTGGCAGCGTTTCGCAAATCACAAAGTTTACTAGGGGTCCGCATTCTGTGGAGGACACCTCTGGAGACCACTGTTCACTCAGTAATGCTAGCTGCAAAAAAAAAAATTAGACAGCTTAAATAGTCAGCTCCAGATCCTTTCGTCTGTGCTTTAAAATGTTAGTGAAACCCTGTTTTACACCCAGTCCTCTCACACAGCTCCTAACAGAAATAACCATCATCATTTCCAAGTTCAGTCAATTAGTCCCTCACAGGATCCACATCAGCAGCTCAACAACTTGAGAAGATCTCTGACTGATGCAACTTTTAATAACTAGTTTAATGCGTTTCAAGTTGACTTTTATATGTGATGCAAAACAAAAAAAAGAGATCCACGGCCTCACCTGAGAAGAAAAAGTCATGAGAACTGAAAAAGATGGACAAAATCTGCTCTTTCCTATAATTAGCTTCTTTAAAGCACACATCTGTGACTATTAAACGACTCTTTCCATTAGTTTCTTTGTCACACTGAACCGTCTCTGGGACTTTCCAAACTAACGCTGATTTCTGAGCTGTGTGGAAACGTTGGTAGAAACATTTCTTCAGCCTCACACGCAGGCTCTGAGATTAACACTCGCCAGACGCCAAATGCGAGTACATTTTCCGTTTGGCGAGAGCTAGCCGCCACATGGCGAGTAAATGTAAAAAGAAAATAAAAGTAAAAGAAAATTACCAAGTAAGCCATCGTTTGGGTGGATGCTTCTTTACGCTCCTCTGCTTTCAACAAACGCACACCTACACAAACACTCGCACATGTGACGCAAGAACGACAGCAACGGCGTCATGTCTGCTAACAACTAGCGCTTAGCTCAGGCTAATAGGGGGTTTTCACTGACGTCACCAGTGTTGGGCAAACTACTTGTCCAGTGTAGTGAGCTAAGCTATTAGCTACTCAACAATAAATTAAACTTCACTACACAAAAGCTACCACCTATAGAAATATAGCAAGCTAAGTTACACAAATGTGTTAAAAGTAGCTTAACTACATCAGAAGCTACTTAACGTTGTACCAACCTAATGTCAGATCAATTCAAAATGAGTCTGATACACTGGTTAAAACATTTATTAAAGATCAGCCAATGACCTAACACAGTGTAGACATTGCTTTATGAGCAGCATAATAAAATACAAACTGAAGTAATTACTGCTAGAAATAAAACGTGCGGTGGCGTTAATAACGTTTGGTGGCGTTTTTTGCATATTATATTATCAGGAGGTTGTCTTTTATGTGCTCAGCCACTAGATTTAAAGGTGTTTTACCCAACAAGAACACTGCAGCACCAGACACAACCAGGAGGTCCCTGATCGTTGGGGAAAGGCAGAAAGAAGATGCACCATAAGCTTTTTCATATTTTTTTTGTCATTTTAAACATGAAACTACCAAAGCACAAGCCAAGTAGTAGAACTAAATGTTGAAAAGAAATTAAAAGCTAAATAAAATAAACCAGGTCACTTAATAAAGCTGCATTTTCTGTATGCTTTGTATTTATATTCACATGATAATATTGTCAGAATTAATAACATTTCTGTTAAAGATTTCATTTATCTTCTGCACCAAGGGCATAAGTAGGGAGAACAAGCAGAGTGAGTTTTGTGTAATATCAGACTTTATTATTGAACTAAGCAGGATTTAGACAGGATCAGAAAGGAAGGTGCATCTTCTTTCTGCCTTTCCCCAACGATCAGGGACCTCCTAGTTGTGTCTGGTGCTGCAGTGTTCTTATTGGGTAAAACACCTTTAAATCTAGTGGCTGAGCACATAAAAGACAACCTCCTGATAATATAATATGCAAAAAACGCCACCGCACGTATTTTACGCGAGCGCACGTTTTTTACGTCACCGCGCGTTCTGGCTGGAAACGCGCGGTGACGTAAAAAACGCGCGCTCGCGTAAAATACTGGTTGGAACTGCGCGTTTTCGTACGGACGATAATTGGCCTCATCGGCTTGCCATAACAGACAGGAGAGGCAGAGTAGAAGCTCGCGCACGAACATGTCCAACCAACAACTCTGATTGATTGTTCACTCTGAATGTTGTTTCAAAATAGCAAACCTGGTTTCATTTCTTAGTTATGTCCTGGATTTTGTAGCGTTAGTGGACGCTATGTCGCTACTTGATCAAAAAAATAACGTCACTACAGGAAAGTTACTTGATTCATAAAGCAGCGACGCTACGGTCAAGCTACTGGAAAATGTAGTTTAACTAATAGCTTCGCTACATGTAGCGGCGCTACTGCCCATCACTGGACGTCACTGGCCAACTTCCGGTCCGCCATATTGGTTTACCATGGTTGAAATCAAGTTAAGGTGAAATTAATCAAATTAAAACACGGCTGAGAGAGGGAGTACAGTACGCGGTAGTCATAGGCAGTAGTCTGAGTAGCGGCGGCGGAGGCAGTCAACATGGCGGCCGCGGAAAGTAATACGTCATGACGCCCAAGCCCTATTATTAATATATTCTTACATGTTTTAAATACTTAACAGTTAATTACCTGTGACAAAGTGAGCACCACAGACTCTGGCGTATTCCATCTTAACACCGTCCAAATCGGACCTGGATATCCGTGTCAGCCATAGGTGACGGCGTTGTTCAGAGAGCTGTTTTGTTTTTTCACATTGATTCACTATTACGGCTGGTAGGCGATAGAAAGAGCGTTGATCTCCACCTCCACAGGCCGTGCAACCAACCATTAAACATGTTTTCCCCATTGTTCACTTTCAATACTGCCTAAGACGTCATACAATGCAGGTCAACGGTGCGAAACGACTGACACCCAATATGGCGGACGCGCTGAGTAGTCACGTGAGCGTGACGTCACCTGAAAACCCCCTATTACGTAGCGGGGTTTTTTGGAGATATTTAGCAGGTGTCAGTCAGAATTAATATTTTGGCCAGTAAAAAATATGCTTGGCCCGTGAATCAGGAAGGTAATTTCTGCTCACACGACTCCTCCTCTCCTCCGCTATTCAACTTTGTAGTGTTTCGGAAACAAGAGATGCGATGACAGGAACTAATTTCACTCTGAGTGACACGGGGACTTATTTCAACGCCGCACCTCCAGTAAAAGCTAAAGTCGTGGCTGGCGGTAGCGGCTCATAACATCTGTCCAGTAATGAGCCGCTACCGCCAGAGACCAGATGCCTTAAAACAGGACAGAAAGAGGCTGCTGTCTAAAAGAGAGCGAGAAGAAAACAACGTCCTGAGTGACGGTGAGGTGGTTTTAACCCAGCTAGCGGAGCTCACCTTATAGGGACAGGGGATGTGGTAGTCTCTGCACTTCTCCTGCACCCAGGTTGTCTCCCAGATGGTGCGGTAGCTGCTCTCGTAAAAGTAGCAGGCGATGACGGTCAGCAGAGGAACCAGGTAGAGGACGGAGAACACGCCGATACGAATCATGAATTTCACCAGCTTCTCCTGGTTCTCCTTCTCCAGCGGGATCTCCATGCGGACGCGGTTAAGCGCAGCAATGCCGGCCAGCAACAGGACAACGCCCACCTGGGAGAGGGGAGGCGGCCATGTTTAAATCCTCCTTACAGCAGGCAACCCAGCTTTAAGCTAGCACTGCCTCAGGAGGGCGAAACACGACAACATGTCTGCTCTGTGTTGGTCTGCTACATAAAACACATGGCGTTCCTTTACAAAGGCTGCCTACTTCAAACCAAAGTCACTGTATTAGTAGAACGTGTAAAGTGTGAGAAGCAATGAGTGTGGCTACCTGTGAAGCTTACCATATTGTTCAGACCATAAGGGGCACTGGATTATAAGGCGCTCTAAATATTCTTCCCAAGTGTGTAATATCAGTCCTTCCCTTCACGTACACAGCTCTCTATCAGTCTCTGTCAGGAGGACAGAGTAGTCGGACTACACAGCCCTGTTTCTAACATAAGGCCAAAATAAACATAACTTTTATATTGAATTAAATTACTAGGTTTATTGTTGCTAGCACGTACTCTGGGCGCGGGCTGCCTAAAGACTCCCACATACTCGGGCGTACTGTACGCATACTGTGAGCTGTGCCAACATCTCCACGGATGTTTTACCCTCAGAGTGAAGTACGCCTGAGTATGTGGGGCCTTTACATGAATGCACTTCTAGTTTAGACATTACAGTCAGGCAGTCTTATAAACAGCTCAGGGGTCCGATCAGGTAGGGACACAGTGTACTGTAATGCTCCTAATATCGATTGAGCGGAGCGGCTTCATTGCTAACCAAAGTCGTACTTACACAGTTTAACAGATTTTGAGCGCATTGTACCACATAAAATCAGCCAATAAGCACAACGGTAATCATAGATAAGGCGCACCTTCAATTTTTGAGAAAATTTAAGGATTTTAAGTGCGCCTTATAGTCCAAAAAATACAGTACATAAACGGAGAGGTGTGTCTAAAGCGTCCTCCTCACCACCACATCCAGTCCCAGCGGCGCCAGCAGGAACCAGCGCAGAGCGGTCAGGTTGTAAAGGCCCACAAAGCACACGCCGCTCACACTGTCTCCCTCGATCTTGTTCATGGCGAGCAGCGTGACGGTCAGGACGCCCGGGACGCCCCAGGCGCAGGCGTGGAAGAGGAGCGCCTTCTTCTCTATGGCCTCGCTGCCCCACTTAGGAACCGCTGCCAGGAACCAGGTGATGGTCAGGATGACCCACCACACGCTGCCGGCCATGGTGAAGAAGTACAGCACCATGAAGAGAAGAGTGCAGGCCTAAGAAAAACAGAGCAGGTTTTTTTTTTTTTTTTAATCAGCGTGCGGGGGGGAGCAAGGCAGAGCACAACGTCCAGATCTGACCTTGTTGTGGGAGCCTTGAGTCACCGTGGAGGCCCTGAACCTCCCGGGCGTGGCTGCGTTACAGGAAACTCTGTCCTCCAGCAGGAAGCCAAGGAAGAACACCAAGGACACCATCATGTAGCAGACGGCGTAGAAGATGATGGGCCGCTCCGGGTAGCGGAAGCGGGACACGTCGATGAGGAAGGTCAGGAAGGTGAAGAGCGTGGCGGACAGACACACGATGGACACCACCCCGATGAAGTAGCGGGCGAACGTCAGCTCCTCGCCAGTGAAATACATGTTGGGGCACGGGGGGGAGCAGTCCCGCACGCCCATGAAGGAGTAGCCCAGCTCGGGCTCGATTTTCAGCTCGCGGGGACACCAGAAGCCGTAGTCCCTGTGGACGGAGGCGGGCGACTCGGTGGCGTCTGAGCCGGACAGGAGGTCCACGGCTCGGGGGTAGGGCTCGTCGCAGTCCGGGAACCTGGGGAGGAAACAAAACGCAGCTGAGCTGTTCACACACAGCCAACATGACTTCCAAAGTATTCACACCCCTTCAACCTTTCCTCGTCTTTCTCACGTTTAAACCCAACTTCTAAGTCTGTTATTGGGACTTAAACATTTATCACAACAATCTATCGCTGTTTGAGGATAGAAGCGATGATAAAAAGCACTTCAAGAGCCATTGGCCACAGTCACGCAGCTTTAGGTAGGGACATTTTATCGCTAAGCATTCAATTATATTTATAAAGATATTTATATTTTGTTCTGCTGTCACGGAACCAATGGTGAAAGTAAAGATCCAAAACAATACTTTTAGTTTTCTGGGGTTTGTCGCTGTCACCATAAATCAACATTTTTATCACCATAAAATAAATTTTTCCCAATACCTGCACAACTTAGAGCAGTTGTCCTAGAAGACAGACGGAGATAAATACAGGAACCCCCTGGAATAGAGGCTGGTGGAGGCCATTAAAGACAGAGGGGGGGGGGGGGGGGCCTTAGATCAAGCCTGTCCTGAATGGTCCAGTCAAAGTCCAGACAGGGATAGACATGAAAACCGACTGACCACAGAAGCTCTCTGTCTAAACTGAAACTGGGTTCGTTTGGAAAGAGGAAAAGGGAATAGAGGCGTGACCCTTGACCTCCCCACTGTAGCCCATCTGCTTCTGTGCACGTATACTTGTGTGGCCTTGCAGGCTCGACCCCAGGCAAATTACGGACTTTTTATATTTCTTTTCTTTTTTGTTGCAGTTTCTATGTTTTTGTAATCGTTTATAAAAATAAAGTATAAAAAAAGAAGAAAGGGGAAAAGGTTTTGGTGTCTAAATGTGTAAAGATGGTGGTCCAAAAGGTTCTGCAAAGCATCTGATAGTACTTTGGGGGGGGGGGGGGGGGGTTAATACAAATGAATGCAAGACTAGAGATTTACTTGTCAAAAATTTTGAATATCATGCATGTTTTCCCTTCAATGAATTAGTCTACCACTTAAAATCCCAAGGGGACCTGGAGAAGTTTAAGGAGTAGGAAGACTTTTGTTACACGCAGCAGAACGGTTCCAGCAGCCAATCAGCTCTACACTCGGACTACTCTACTCCTCCCACACACATCCAGGGAAGGAGCCTCAGTCCTGCTCCCACCTGCTGCAGTCCATCTCCTCGGGCCAGCTGACGCCGAACATGTCCATCAGTTTGTAGCAGTCGCTCTTGGCCTGCAGGCAGAGGCGGCGGCAGGGCGAGGTCATCCGACCGTACTCGGTGCACACCGGGGCGTAGATGGCGCACAGGAACACCCTGAGGTCTGGAGAGCACTGCAGGTTCACCATGGGATGGAACGGCTGGGCGGCGAGACGGAGAAAAGCAGAAGTCAGGGCATTTGACAGGAAGGAGCTCATTTTGGAAGGTGAAGCCCGGGATTTGGAGCAAACAAGGGGGTCAGCAGAGCATGAAGAGTGACGTTTTCTGGAGATGAGTCCGTCAAAACAACTCTGGCCTCTTTCCTGATAACCCCCCCACCCCCCATCTCTCCCCCTGCTCCTCCTTCCCTCTAACCTCCACGGCTCCCTGTGCTGCGGCAGACAGGCCCTTTGTGTTGCAGAGAGGACCACGCTGTGGCTGACTGACACTCACTGACAACATGCATACACTAGCTGACAACAAGGACTGCCGGCGGAAGTGTATTATTTACAGGCTGCCCGCCCCACGGGGCAGCGCCTGGCTTCCCTCGCACACTGACAAAATGTGCCAGGAGGCGGAGGGAGAGCAGTCAGCATCTGGGGACCGGGAGCGGATGAGGGTGAGACACGCAGACACTCCCGTTTGGCAGGGAGTCATCTGCATCCACCTACAAGTGTTTGTGTTGCATCAAGGCCCCCCGACCACGCCCAGTCGATCACACGAGCACAGCGTGGACCCTCCCCCCGAAATGTAAAGACGGAAGGGCTGTACGGTCGGCAGACGGGCCCAGAGACGGGGGGATGGGGACAGTAAATGGCTCGTTAGAGGGATGGGGATTAAGTAAGGGATGATGCCCCTCGACGAGTCCACTGTCAGGAATTAATGGATGACGCGGAGTCCATTCATTTCCGATAATGGACACCTCGTTGGGCATTATCCCGCTTATACCATGGTCACTTACGAAATAATGAAATACTAAATCAATTATTAACACTTTAATGTTTTTTTTTCACCGTTAAAATCGTACGTTTTTCCACAAGAAGCGGCTGAGAGAACGATTTAATGTCTCGTTGCGACGTGTTGCCGAGGTAACCAGCGTCAACTGTCTCACCGTTACCGTCTAACGTTTGAGATAATTTGGCACAATCAGCCTATTTGACCTGGACTTTTTTATAGGTGTCCTATGACACTTTGTAACGGACACCCAGCAGCCAATCAGAATCGAGCATTCACCCAGACCACGGTGTAAGGAAATGTCCCCGCCGTCTGAACCACGCAACGGATCTGACTTCTAGAGCCGCTCAGGCGTTTCCATCCACCCCTCATCGCTATGAGCCCCGCTCTCATGTTTCACATCTAATCGTCCATCATGTTTTCCAGCCAGGGCGGAACGACGTCTCTCTTCCATCAAGAGGCTTGTTCTGGCGTCGTTCTGGCTACACAATATCAACCAAATATGTGATTGCAATACCATTATGGAGAATTGTGGTGCCGGCATCAATTACAACTAACATTTTTGACCACTACACAACGATGTCACCATAAACGCTCATCATCATGTGGGCATTAAGGGGAGTAAGGCTCCGTCCAACGGCCCAGCCACGCATCGCTGTATCGTGAAAGCCCAAACTTCCTGACGGAAACGGTGCAGCTCGTCACAGCTGGGCTGCGTGTTTGGGATCAATGTCCTGCTTTCAAGACCCAACTGTGTGGTTTGGGTCAACCCGTCTCAGATGAAAGGAAACTGAACCAGCAGGACAGCGTCACTGGTGGGTTCAGGTTCGACATCGACACGGGTTGCCAAGGCGTAATCGCAACCCTCTGGACGGCGCAGCTGCTCACACGGACGGGCCAAACCGTGACAAGTCTGGAGAAGTCGTTTGTGAGGTTTTTAAATCATAAGCCGCTGCATCATGTGGCAGCATCATGCTGCGGGGCGGCTCTGCTGCCAGTGGAAACGGTGCATGCAGGCGGACTGACTCTCACATCAGCAGTTAGACGGTGGAAACCTGGACTCGGTTTGGTGTCCCGACAGGACAGTGATCCAAACAGAGCTAGGCATGGATAAAGAAGGCAGACACTGAGCTTCTTGGTGGTTCTTAATCCTACTGACCAGATGTGGGCCGTGCTTAAAAGAACAGTCAATAATAATGAGTACAAGTGGCCCTCAGACCGCCTCGGTATCTGCCAAGACACCCCAAGGTTCACCTTTTAGAAAGACGACGAGTCGGAATAAACATCTGCATAGAATAAAGAACTAATGATGCACATTTTATTCCCTTCAGTCCTTCATTGTGACCGGAAAAGAACCTCTGCGGCATCTTTTCTGTTCTCATCTTCTAGCTCACAACCCAAGAATAAATGAACTTAGATGCGATGATGTAGGATTTTACAACTTTTATCCCCTTTTCTGCAACGACAACATCGGACCTGGACAGACCCCCACATGTCTGCCTCCCCTCCAGCTAATCACACGTGGCTGCTAGAGTCTGTGTGAGAGCGCTGCTCATGTCAGCTCCCAGGTCTGAGAGGATTGGCACACTGCTGACGTCAGGGGGCAGAGGCTGATGGAAGATGGCTGATGTCTACCGGGGGAAACGTCCGCTCCCTTCGGTTTACTCCACCCACAGCGAGCAGAGGACTGATTCCATCCTTTTCTGTCAATTGAGTAATGACCCTTGACCGAGTAAGACCGTACAGAAACACCAGCAGCCAGAGCAGGTCAGGACCCGGAGTCCTCCTGTGTGACGACGGCAGGTTGTAAAATGATTTTTTATTCATTTTTTACCAACTTTTGATACATTTTCTGAACATGTAACATCTGATTATGTTAACTTCTGTTTTTATCAGAGTTGTAAGATAGTTTTAGTTATTGTTTTGTCCATACGTTTGCTGGAAATAAACAACATATATTGTTTTTCAAACAAGTCCGAAGTGTGTTCAAGAAACAAACCACCTGTCTCCACCCACGGCCTTTATTGGAAAATGTTGTTTTTTGGACCTTAGAAGGCCGCGATGCAGACTAATCTTTGAGCTTATGTTGTGCTTTTTGTTATTGGCTGTCTAGTTAGAAACAAATAAACTAAAACTAAAACTAAAGTGGCTTTACTTCAATAACCCTTAACATAACCAGCAAAGCTCCTGCTTTGGCTTCATATCAAAAGTTCAGCATGCTGTTTGTCCTGATCCCTTCACTCAAATGTTAGTTAAAGGAGCGTAGCGCAAGTTCCAGGATCTTACCAGAAGTCTGCCCCTTCTGGCGATAAACTGAAATGACACCAGTGTTGTCCACATACATGGGAGAAGAGGAAAAGCTTCTGCCGCTGCAGCTGCACCGGTCTTTTGTTTAGAGAAGTGATGTCTTCTGAGGAAAGACGCGGCAGAGGCTCAACAAAGCAGCCAGGCGAACGAGTATACGTACTTGTGACGCGCGCGCCCAGAGGATTCGACCCGAATTACTCAACAACTGACTAATAGAGGCAACTGCGGTAAATAGAGGATAACTAATTTTACACGTCAGGCAAGTGCAAGGGCATGTACGGGAAAGAAAAAAAAATAACATTTGATTTCAAAACTTGCACTGTGCACCTTTAAATTAAACAGTATAAAAACGTTTTAAAGACTTCCCTCCCACCCACAATGCCTTCTTCCACCAATGATCACTTTAAGATCAGAAAACTCAAGGAAGATAGCCAGTTGACTGGCTGATCTAAAAAAAACTAACGTCATAGAGCAGAGCAGAACTTTGTTCCTCACATTTGGGTGAAGTCAGCTGCACCTTCTCTGTGTCTTCATTAGGCGAGGGACTTGTGTCTGGAAATCAAACTATTTTATCTATCTAGACCTGGCAACACTTTAATCCCATTCCAGATTTCTCTAGGCTGTAGAGCAGGGGTCTGCAACCTGTGGCTCTGGAGCCGCAAGTGGCTCTTTGGACCTTCCACAGTGGCTCTTAATAACTTTGGCTACAAATTATATTTTTATTATGGTATTTAAATGTAATAATGATAATAAATGCAGGTTTTAGCAGTTTTTTCTTGGAATAATTGCTTTTAATTTTCACAACAGAATCATGCTAAAAGTGCCAGTAATATTTAATTTTAAATCAATATTTTTTTCATTATGTTGGAAATTATGTTTTTTTACATCATTATCCACAAATGTCAACATCCCATTCATCCTCTTTTTTAAACCTCAAAATAGACATAAAAGGGTGTTTCTTTAACAATGACAACATATTTCCTACAGTAGATCAAAAATTATAACTTGTCTTTTTTCAAAAAAGTCAGGCGACGTTTCCGGCTCTGAACAAGTGGACTGTAGGCAAAATGGCTCTTTAGACTGTAAAGGTTGCAGACCCCTGCTGTAGAGGAACCGTGTAAAACAGTAGAAAACCATAGTGGTTTTCTACTGTTTGGAGAAATAGGTGCAGAGAAACGGTGTATTTCATTTCAGACGACCAAAAGTGTGATTAGTCTCTACTTTAGTCCTGTGACATCGATTACTCTAGCAGTGATGCCAAGACGGCGCAGCCTGACTGCTCAAACCCGACCTAACGCAGCTACCAGGAGCTCACGTCTCCATTCCTGCCCTGTAGTTTTGCATCCTGCGGCTACTTCTATGCAGGATTCAGAACAATGCGCCGCCCTCCGCTGTGCCGCACAGAGACGCGGTAGCAGAGACGGTTCAGTAAATATGTAGGCTACTGGGAGCCATGATTCACTGCAGATCAGCTCTCCTCCTATTCATTGTGCTCCGGCTATTTTTATACCTCGGCCTGTTTACCCTCCTGCATTTCTTCGCTATCAACGACAGGCTTTTATCCGGCAGTCAAGCCATCGTACGAGGCGGTTTAAGTGGACTGAACTGATCTAGCAACCTGACATTTCGAAAGGACCGGCACAGAGGAGGCCCACACTGTGGAAACAACTTCTTCAGCCGCTGGCTCGGTGAACGGCTCAAAGCTTCTTAGGCAGATTTTCACTTCAGCCTCGGCCAAAAGGAAGTACAACCCCTTTCTGTCCAGTGGTAGCTAACGTTTTCTGCATATACCCCACTGCCACAGTCATTAAGTGCTCATATGGTCTCCGTAACGCTGTTTTGAAACCATAATTGGTAAGCTATGCTTCAGGCCTGTTAAGCAGCCAAAGGCACGCTGGCTTCCTGATCTGACAGCTTGCCAAAAAAATAAATAAACTGTTCTCTTTAAAGAGAAGAAGAGCAAACAGAGATAACATTCTGCACAATAAGCAAAAACTGCTACTAAATGGAGCTTTATTTCATTCAATCCATACGATCAAAACAACAAAAAAACAATTGTTATACGTAGCATTATCATAGCTACAGAAATAGTTTTTATCTTAGTTTGACAGGTGATGTGTCCATGTTTGCAGAGAAATGGACAACATTTAATGCTGGACTCAACCCACAGTTGTCATCTGTTCACATCTGCAACAGCAACAAGAACTCATTACAGCTCTCACTATGCTGCACGTCCCACAGTATCAATGTGTGCAATGGAGAAGGACCATTGCTTGCCAGGGTCGCTAGAGTTGGAAGGCCAAACATTGAAGCTCCGCTCACCAATAGAATCGTCACAAAAACAGACTCTAAATATGAAATGTATCCAGTGTCGGAAGAAAAAAAAGTTGCTAAACAACACAAAATAGTCCCAGTCGACCTCGTGATGAGAAGCGCGATCAGTGATCTCACTGGACCCTCGATGGGACGAGTGAAGCTAACCACCGCCGCTGCACAGCCACCTTTTGAGGTTTGCAAAATTATTCTTCACCACAATACTAACTACAGGTCCAGCTCTTACATCTGGCCAGATGGACCTTCACTCTCCTTTATGGACACGCTTGCTCTAGATTTCAGTGACGGAGATCCTGAAGTGCACGGACACATGCCCTGTTTTACTTATCAGACGGATAGCAATATGTTAAAAAGGACGAACATTGGCCGATACCAATGTTAATAGCGATAAATATTGTGCATCCGTAATTGTGATGACGGAAAAGATACTGTGGGTTATTAGCCATCAGCATCCTCATCCTAATATTCACCAGTGTTAATATGTTCCCCTCATATTGTTCATTATTCTATTGATCGCCACAGACCGACGCTGTGATCTAACTGCAGAAGTTACGCCGCCATATTTGCTGAACCTCAGGCCGGACATCTGCCTAGTTTGTTTTTCTGGGACTAATTTATGAAACTGGTGGAGGTCATCTAAAACAAATGGTTTGAGTTGCCTCTGTTATATTACAGACTGAGGTCAGGAAAGTGACGAGGAATATTATTTATAAATATAAATGGTTATACAATCGGTCTTTATTCAGTGTTTAGTTTTTTTTTTTTTTGCTTTAAGTCAGCTAAAAAAAGAAGGCAATGGAAAACCAAAAACACAAAGAAACTCATACGCTAACCAGGACCAGAACTAGAATCGCGTTCAGAGTTTTAAAGTATGTTTCTCTCCCTGAATTTATTTCAGTCCTGATGAGCTGAGAAAACGGTTTTCCATTCGTGGACCTGCTACTCTAAAATATGGTGAAAAGGTGCACCAATCAGCCGCTGGTCGTCAGGAGACGTGGCGATATTAAGCTGTCATCAGCGTAGCTGTGAAAATTAATGCGGTGCTTAAATTACCACACAGAGCAGAGGGAATTAGCATCATTTCTTCCCCTTCCCCCTGCTGCGGGTTCGCACGTTTCTTCCGAACGCTGTGTGGTAAAACCCTGAGATCTTAGACGTGAAGGAAAAAATAAAAAAACAGCCCTGACCTCGGTTTCACCCCGCACACTTCTGATACAGACAGCCTGCTCTGAAGCGCGGCGACATTTACTGTGATTTTCATCATTAATTCAACCAAGTCTAATTAGGAGCAGCCATTGGTGGTTGAGTGCGCTACCAACGCTACAGTGATTCGTTTTTAATGAAGGCTCAGAGTCAGCTGCTGAGACTCGGTGAGCCGCCGACAATAGAGCCCAACGTGGCCGTTGTTCTTTTTCCCCGTCAGCCCCCTCCCTCCGTACAGCCCGTACTTCCCTCCCCTGTATTCCCAGTGCTCCTCTACCGCCATTCCAGCGCTCCAGATTTCCAAGCCTGGTGCCATGGCGACGAGGGATGCATCCACTGGGAGGAGGAGGGTTGGAGGAGGTCAGGGTGCAGGGCGGAGGGGACCACCTCCCGGCAGGCCGGGAGGGGGGGGGGGGCTGCCTCCTTTGTTAACGGCACAATTGGGACTGTTTCCTGGGCAACGGTAGAGTCCTGCCAATGGGGGAGGTGGGGGGAGGACAAAGGAGGCGCAGGACTGAGGGGGGTCGAAGTGAGGGAGGGAGGAGTGATGGGTCGACCAAGCAGCCGTGTCATTTGCTGCTAAGAAAGTGTTTGTGTTTGACACTGTGTGATATCCACTTACACACACACACACACACACAGGAGGGTTGTTGTGGACCGGCGTCTCACTCTCTGGATGTGCTCCGTATTCACTGCGCTGCCAATAAACACGCTGTCGGACATTAGATAAAACAAGAGGCTCTTTTATAGTCCGGGTCACGCTGGGTAGGATTTATCAGGCCTCGTTGTGTCTCCATGTTGTGTGTATCTGCCTCGCTCGGGTACGTCTTCACTACAGCCACAACAGGCGCGCTACTCCGGGGCCCTTTTCCGCGGCGTCTCACCAGAGGGCTGCCGTGCGCTGAGCTGAAGCCTCGCAGCTCCTTTGCAAATACGCTCACACGCTGGCAGGGTGGAGTATCTGGGTTAGCCCACACAGCGGCTGAAACCTGACGCCGTTTATCTGGACGGGCTGCCAACCTGAGACGAGAGGCAGGGTGAACTGGCTGAAAGGAAAAGGGGGCAGAACAGGGACGGGCCAGATTAGAGCCAGACTGCCCATTAGTCCTTGTTTCTGAGGCTTTATTTACACCCAGCGCTGAATACATGTCAAAACAGATCTGATGGAAACACTTGGTGTCCTGGGCCTGCTCTCACCACGGTGGCCGTCGTTCTTTATCCATCCATCGTTACAGAGGCTCCGCCCAGTTATCAGTCTGACCTGATTAGCATTTTCAGTTGGCCCCGACCCTCATTAGCATTTTGTACAGCCGCTGCTTTTAAAATCGCTCACCAAAAGAAGATCTGAAACCAGTTTCTAATGTTCCGTCCATCGTTGGGGTAAGCGCCTCCCCCTACCGCTGCAGCAGCGAGTCTTTTGCCCAGCGCGGCTACACCTATGCCCCGTTCCGCTCAGTCCGACTGGATGGAAAAACGCTAGCAGCAGTTTCAGGTCTTGCAGTAGATTCTCACTGGATTTGGTGCTGGACTTTGACTAGGCCACTCGACTGTAGCTCTGGCTGAACGATTAGGGCCGTTGTCGTGCTGCGAGCTGAGACTCTGTCTCTTTTCTTGCAGGACGTTCCTGCCTTCAGCTCCATTCGTCTTCCCCTCAGCTCTGACCAGCTTCCCTGTCCCTGCTCAGAAAAAAGCAATCCCCGCAGCGTGATGCTGCCACCACCGTGGTGCGTTCGGGGTCATGTGCAGTTTTGGTTCACCTCCGGGTTTTGTATGGATGCCAGAACGTTCAGTTTCGGTCTCCTTAGCCTTCAGCACCTTCGTCCACTGGGCACATCTTTCCTTCAGTGATGACTTCTTTCTTGTGGCTTGAGCTTAAAGGCCAGACTTGTCCTGCTCCTCTGGGCTAGTGCTCTCATTAATGCTCTTCTTTCCCAGCCCTTCAGGTTGACGGCCATGTCTTAGCGGGCTCGCGGTTGTGCCACTCCCTTTCCATTATCAGATGAAACGTTTAAAGCTCTGGTTTTACTTTCATAACCTAGCCTTGCTTCACATTTCTCCCCCTACCTCATCCCTGACCCGTCCCGCTGCGTTCCTTGACCTGGACCGACCACGCAGGAGGACTGGGTCATTCTTCTTCTTCTGTGTCCCTCGCGTAAAAGCCAAATAAGACGTTGGTGATTGTAACACGGCAAACAGCACCTACAGCTGTCCTTCACTGCGCCTAAAACACACGGACTCTGGCGTTTTTATCGAAGCCACAAATGGAGGAAATGATCAGATGCGTCTTTTGAGAAGCGGCGGCGTACTCCTCTAAGTGTAGGTTACCGCCGAGCAGAGGGTTTCTAGCGGCTTAACCGAGTTCCTGCCATGAATCCAGGCTGCTTTGGGAGCTGCGCAGAGCATCCATGTCTAAATAAGGGGATTTGAATCCATTTCAGGTTTTTTTTTCTTTCAGCGATGCCATTAAAATCTGCCACGCTCTTACTTATGAGAGTGTGGCACAATATCACTGTAGCAAAAAAAAAAAAAGGATTCCCAAACCCTCGAGGCCCCTGTCCCATTAGAGCGGCGAGGTCATGCGGCGGTCAGCGATGACGGACGGGAACGAGGACAGAAACATGAATGTTTCAGCTTTGATTCGTTCAGAAAGTAAATTTTTTCTCTGCTCCAGCCTGCAACAAAAGGATTAATATAAACGCCGTTAAGGACTGGTTCTACACGTTTGTGTGGCTTTGTCGCTGATGGCACCGTGACAAACTGCCCTACTTTCCCATAAAACTAAAACCAGGGAAGATCTATGAAAAGAGCGCTTGAAAAAAACAACAACTTCAAGAGACAGCACTTCAGGCGGGTTGAAGAGAAAGTGCAGAACCGGCAGGCGTTGGTTGCCGTCCAACTCCCGGCTTCTCCACGGTGCAAGGCATTCATCATTATGATCGTGGCTATTAAGCAGGCCTAATTCCCCTTTAAGAATCCGCTGTCAGCTCTCTCTTGGCTGCTCTCGGCGCCTTCTAAGCTTTGAATTCAGCCAGGGACTGAATCCGGGCCTGAGTTATCAGCAGGACAAGAGCCCAACAGAGGAGCCGTGTCCATGATGTGGAAACCGTTGGGTTTCTGGCCGACATCCTAAGCTGACGAGCACCCCGGGGCGCTAAAAGAGACCTAACTGTGGATCCGTGACCGATCAAAGTGACCGCTGTCGGAACCAGGAGTGCGTCTTTCTGGTTAGGGCGACGCCGTCATCCGGCTTTCATCCAAAACGCGTTCACACAGTTTTTACAGCGTTCACGCCGCTTGCATCGCCTCACATTTTACTTTCCACGTTAGCCGCACACTTCTATGTATGTCCCAGGATTTAACGTGAGAGGACCTCAACCATCAAGAGACAGACGCTAAACGATTTAGAAACAAACTCATTCCGTCCCGGCACTGACGAGACGAGAGGCGGGGTCCACAGAGGTGGACGCGGCGGCTGTGATGGAGAACATGCGGTTGCACATTGAGCCAGCCTGGCGGGCGGGCCGTGTTCAGAGGTTACGTAACCCCGGCTTCTGAGCACCAAGCCGCTTCTCCCAGCAGCCCCTGCTGAGTGCAGCTAAGTGGACAGATGGATGGCAGGGTGTCCCACAGCCACACCATCGCCATGTTAGCAGGGTGGGGCCGACGGCTGGATGGGAAGGAGGGTGAGCTGCAGCCTTTTCCTCAAATCTAGACAAATGTCTACGCGTCTACCTGCTCCATAGGTCGACAGCCTAGAGGACCGACCCACCTGACAAGTGGATGCTTTTGTCTCCTGACTTTAAAATGCGTCTTTTAAAGAGGATAAGTGAGCCATGATCTGCAGATGTCAACAGATCCACTAAACACAGAAATGTAAACTTTAATCCATCGCTGGGACCAAAACAGTATGTTCTGCTCCCGCTTTACTGGTGCAGCTGGGTCGTTCTTCTAAAGCCTGTTATGTAAAATAGATTTGGTGAGCAGGTGCTGATGTGAAAAAAATCCCCCCATGTTGGGGTAAACCAGCGCTGCACATCTGTAAACATCCTAAATGTGCAGCCCATCAGCCAGCACAGCGGCTCGGGTCACCGAGGACAGCCCAAAGATGTAATCTCTCAATGAGCGCGTCTGAAACCGCGGTGGCCAAACGACGCCGTCCTCAGACGTCCGCGCCCCGCCGCGTTCCCGGCAGACACGCTGAGGCCCTTACATAACCAGCGGTAGTTAGATTACGTACTCCTAATCTAACCTGGAATACGCCGCCTGCGCGGATAGGAACGGGCAGTCTGCTGCCGTCTGATGAGGGCTCAGCACTCTGCAAAAGCCCGAAAGCTGAGCTGAAACAAAACCGTGCTTTACACAAGGTCTGGGAGACAGAGAGACAGACAGAGACGGTCACAGGACAGAAAGGGGAGAAAAATGTCGCGTCGCTTCGAACCCAGGACGGCCGAATCGAGTGCGTGGGTGGCGCCGGTTCTACCCCTGGGTCACCGCCGTGCCGAGAGAGAAAAAAGGCCACACGTCTAAAAGATGATAGAAACCCTCTGTAGGAATGTCCCTGCGTACGCTAGCTAGTCGCACCTTGTTAAAAAGCTCTTTTACCATCTTTCTGGTTTTACGCAGCAAATATTGGTGTTTATCATGTACTGAGATACACAACATCTTCATATATGATACAGTAATACATGCACTGCTCAGGCTCTTATTGAGCAGCACCGGTTTCCTTCAATTTTTCTTCTGAGGAGAAAATTGTGCTTTTTAATTTTTTTTAAAAATAAAAGTAATTATGAGCCAAACAGAAACTGTAGGCATTATAAGACAAACCCGTTCAAGAATAACTTGCATGTAAAATTATGGGTTTATAGAGTAGAATTATTTTTCTGGTTCTTTCCCACCGATATTTAATCCATCCATCAATCAAGGGAAAATCAGCCGATTTCAATCCCTAGCCAACCGACTGAAGCATCAGCTAATTAATAGTTAAAGATTTAAAACGGGACATTTCTATTACAGAAAAATTAACAGCTTACTGTTAATTCTTTTTTTTATCCATCAACTATTAAATGGATTGTCCTAGCTAAGTTAATCTTTGTCAAAGTGAGCATGAATAATAACTTTGGAAAATTCCATTTATTCGATGGATTTCTGCCTTAAATAGCAGAAATTAAGATCGTCTCAAAGTGCATCAGGAAGAGAAATATTAACCATTATCATTACACTTTTTTTTCCAAATATCTTTCAAATATTGGAAGAACAACTGGAACAATGCTATTTCTGAGTCGTTTCTTTTTCCTGTACCAAACCTACGGTGTGGAAAATTCACCTCCGTATTTTATCACCGCCAGGCGCTGCTGTGTTTAAATCAGACGCTGCAAGAAAAGTAAATCAAATCATCTAGAACAATTTTCTGAGGATTTTCTTTTGCACAATTTGTACGATTCCTTTGGCCACCACAAAACCCACATTTCATTTGTGCTTAAAACATATTTTTCTCCTGAATTTCTTTAACTTTTTCTCATGAAGGAAGAACTGCGTTCCCGTTATGAAACACACTAAAACCCTACACCCGCACACAAACGAAGCGGCGCTGGGGGAAAGCTCTCCAACGTCGGGGGTGCACCGTACCTCCATGGCGAGCGCCGCCGTCTGCTGGTCGTAGTGGTTCAGGATGTTGGGCATGAAGGTGGAATTATACGGCAGCCCTTGACACATGCGCAGGGTGATGGGCTCGCAGGTGAACAGGCTGTGGCTCCCCGCTGCCGCGTCCATGGGGATGGCCACGCAGGCGGCGAGCATCGACACGGAGAGCACCCACAGGAGATCCATCGCCGGTCTGCACCGGGCGGAGGGGGAGGAAGACACCCAGGAGATGGCCGGTTAGGATGAGGGGTTGCGCTCTGCTACCGTAGGGGTCATCCACCAGGTCAGAGTAGTAAGGAGGCTCGAGTTGACCGACGATCTCCTCTTCCCGCTCAGATCACAGAGAAACGGTCCACCTCGGCTGGGGCCATCCAGCATCCTCGTAGCTGAAGCTGGCAGCGTGCGGCATTGCTTTGGGCCCGGTCAGTCTCCACGGTGGGTGGCAGGGGGCCCACCAGCCTGAGGGAGGCCGTGCCGCTTCAACGGCAGGAGGACTCACACAGGAAGAACCAAAGGTGGCGGCAGATGGAAACTAGACTCCGATCTGCGAACAGGAAAAATCGTCAACACAAAACTAGTAAAAGGTGCAGCATTTTTTTTTAATCGTCAATCCGGACTAAAAATTGGTTTATAATATGAGGCAATATAGCTTAGATTATGATGTTTAGGTGGTTTCATGGTTGATTTTTAATGGTAATTAATCAGCAACAAACAACAGCTCATACAATCAAATAAAAGGAAAATTGGTTATTTAAACCTTTAATATTGTTGTATAACGATCAGATCGAGTGTATTCTCCAGTAGCTTTTATTATATGTGGCTTTAAAGTCCTTGCAGAAACAGATCTGATCTTTTATATCGCCATTTTTCCCCCTTTATATTACAACTCATATTACCACGTCGGTGCACACCCAGGCAGCCAGAACCCGCTACAACTCAACACAAATAACAAACTTCAAAGGAACAGGTTATTCTTGTCGGTGTGTGTCATGTAAACGCAGATTAGTACAGCGTTTGTCCATCTGTCTATCAGCGGGAGCAGCTCCTCTGTCTCTTCACCTCTCTGATGGGGAATTAGCTGACGAACCGGACCGGGAGGCGGGTTGCTCCCTTCTCCCACCTAAACGCGGATTCAACCCGAGGGAAGCGGCGAGGAGCGAACAAAAGAAGACGGAGGGGCTCCCGTCCTCCTGGCTGATGGTGAGCGGAGCGGAGGCAGACGGGGCTCCGCTCACCGGCGTTATCGTTCACCGCTGAGAGCGGCCGGCGGGGCGGCGGCGGCCAGGAGGACGGGTCGCTCCGGAGGAACACCCCACCCAGAAATGTACGGAGGAAAGAAATGAACGGGAAAAAATATATAAACTTTACCGGAAGGTACTCCCAGGAGGTTCACGTGCAGCAACGGTGGTCTCAGCAGCTCGTCCACTCTCTAACAATGAGCTAACCTCCTCCTCCTCCTCCTCCAGCCTCCCTCACCTCTCCTCCTCCTCCTTCACTCACGCGTACCTCCCTGCGTCAAGCCCACGAGACACTCAAGATGGCTTCCGCTCCAAACCTACCAAATTAAAATTCAATTCAATTCAATTCAATTTTATTTATATAGCGCCAATTCATGAAACATGTCATCTCAAGGCACTTTACAAAGTTAAGTTCAATCATATTATACAGATTGGGTCAGATTATACAGATTGGTCAAAAATGTTCCTATATAAGAAAACCAGTTGATTGCATCAAAGTCCCGACAAGCAGCATTCACTCCTGGAGAAGCGTAGAGCTACAGGGAGAGTCGTCTGCATTGTCCATGGCTTTGCAGCAATCCCTCATACTGAGCAAGCATGAAGCGACAGTGGGAAGAAAAACTCCCCATTAACGGGAAGGAAAACCTCCGGCAGAACCGGACTCAGTATGGTCATCTGCCTCGACCGACTGGGGGTTAGAGAAGACAGAGCGGAGACACAACAAGAGAGACAAACAAGCATAGAAGCACACATTGATCTAGTAATCTGTTCTACATTAGATGGTAATAGCGGGTGATCTGTCTTCTTTGGATGATGTCACAGCTAACAGAACGTCAGACCAGGTGTACCTACTATGAAGATAAAAGAGAGAGAACAGAAAGTTAAAGCAGAAATGACAACACGTAATGCATAATTGAAGAACAGTAGAACTCTATAGAGTGAGAAAAATAGGCCCTGATGTCCTCCAGTAGCCTAAGCCTATAGCAGCAAAACTATAAAGGTATCTCAGAGTAACATGAGCCACTCTAGTTATAAGCTTTGTCAAAAAGGAAGGTTTTAAGATTAGTCTTAAAAGTAGACAGGGTGTCTGCTTCACGGACCAAAACTGGGAGTTGGTTCCACAGGAGAGGAGCCTGATAGCTAAAGGATCTGCCTCCCATTCTACTTTTAGAGACTCTAGGAACCACCAGCAGACCTGCAGTCTGAGAGCGAAGTGCTCTGTTAGGAACATACGGGGTAATCAGAGCTCTGATATATGATGGAGCTTGATTATTAAGGACTTTATACGTTAGAAGGAGAATTTTAAATTCTATTCTTGATTTAACAGGAAGCCAATGAAGGGAAGCTAAAATTGGAGAAATATGATCCCTCTTGTTGATTTTCATCAGAACTCTTGCTGCAGCATTTTGGATCATCTGAAGGCTTTGAACTGCATTTTGTAGACTTCCTGATAGTAAAGAATTACAATAGTCCAGCCTTGAAGTAACAAATGCATGGACTAGTTTTTCAGCATCACCCCTGGACAGAATGTTTCTAATTTTGGCGATATTCCAGAAGTGAAAAAAGGAAACTGTGGAAACCTGTTTAATATGGGATTTAAATGACATGTCTTGGTCAAAAATAACACCAAGGTTGTTTACTTTATTACCAGAGGCCAAGTTAATGCCATCCAGATTAAGTGATTGGTTAAGAAGTTTATTTTTTGAGGACTGTGGCCCAAAGATTACAACTTCTGTCTTGTCAGAATTTAGATGCAGGAAATTTAAAGTCATCCAGCTTTTGATGTCATCAAGACATGACTGCAGTCGAAGTAATTGATTGGATTCATCAGGATTTATGGATAAATATAGCTGAGTGTCATCAGCATAACAGGGGAAATTAATCCCATGCTGTCTGATAATTTTGCCGATCGGAAGCATATATATAGTAAAGAGAATTGGTCCAAGGACTGAACCCTGTGGTACTCCACAAGTGACCCTAGAGTTTGAGGAAGATTTATTATTAACATGAACAAACTGGAATCTGTCCGACAGATAAGATTTAAACCAGCCTAATGCTTTCGCCTTAATCCCTACAGTATGCTCAAGTCTTTGTAGGAGAATATTGTGAAAAGAAAATAGTCTCTCATAAAAGCCCCGAAAGTGCACACGAGACACAGAAAGCTATATTATGTCACATTACCCACTCATACATTATCTATACCCGCCTATCGAGGCAGAGTGGGTCGCGGGGGTGTTGGTGCCGGTCTCCAGGGGCCATTGAGTAAGAGAGGTCAGGTCGCCAGTCCGTCACAGGGCAACGCAGGACTAAATACACACCTCCCTACATTTAGAGATACCTAACAATCACGTTTAAAATAAACATGACTTCAGTCGTTCCAAGTTGTCAGGTTCCTGAAGATGCAAATAATAAACATAACAATAATGTTTTTGGACTGTGGGAAGAAGTCGGAGTACCAAGAGAGAACGCACGCATATACAGGCAGAATATGCAAACTCCACGTGGAAAGACCCCCAGCCAATATTATATTATATTTCATTATATTATAATTCATTATATTATATTATATTATATTATTTTATATTATATTATATTATTTTATATTATCCTCCATGAAGTGTTTGCAATAGCTACCGGTGAGTTTCCTGCAGTCACACTGGTGGATGTTTTTCAAGCCACAAAGTCTCAAATCATTCAGAGGCTGCAGGATGCACACCTTCCAAAAAAGATGGAGTAAGAGGTTGTGGCAGACCACGGCCAGCAGATGTCACTGTTGGCCGCGGTGAAAGCAGGTCATTGTTGTTGGTAGGTTCAGCTCTGAAAACAGAACTTCTCCAGCCCGTTTCTCTCAGAGCTTTGAAAAACTTTGCCGTGCCCTGACATAACAGTAGCCTCAACTCACATCTGAGGTCCATGGCTTTAAAAAAGGCTGTTTAGTTATCCTCTACTTATTTCAGAGTGTTTCTACCATAGGTTAATTTATGTAATAATAATAATGATAATAATAATAATAATAACAATAATAATAATAATAATTAATAAAAGAGAATAACTCAAGTTCAAGTTTTATTGTTGTTTTATTTTTCAGAACGCCTCTTCATGCTACTTCCGGTCTTGCGCTATGTAAACAAGCGTCACTTGACGTCATCCCCCCCTCTCCTCAGCAGCTTCTGTCCACGCTGCGCGTCCCCCATCTGGATGTTACGCTCAAGCTCTCTTCTCTTCCCTCAAGTCTGAGCTTTTGTTGCAGCACAGGCTCCAGACAGAAACGTAGTTTTATAAAGAGGCCACATTGAAAAGAAAAACCATCAACAATTGTACTTTCCTATTTGTCATCTGTACCACGTGTCAGGTAGAAAAAGTGTTTCAGAGGCTGATGGTCTACAGAGATTGAATTTTTTTGGCCTTTTGCCCCTACCTCTGTCATTGTTAGAACCACGCTGCACACATTCCCCTGTGCTTTGCATCTTGCATTGCAGCACTCCCTCCTGGTGTGTGGCAGGCTGTTGCAGCCAAGTCCATGCACCAAGAGTCCACACAACGTTACTATGGAAACATGTCAACTGTGCAGGGAGACATGGGAAGCACAGGAGCTGGGTCATGAGGAGCGAGCAGGAGTTGGAATTTTTCAAATCTGCTGATGGTAAGATTGAAAAAGTTTTCAAATACAAAGATAAACGGGAAGTCAGGAAATTACACGACCTTTGCTCATTTTAGTAGTTTTAGTAAGATACAGTCAAGTTAAAAAAAACTAGGCTCTCCATCAGCTCTTTCAAAACATGTTTGATGTCTAATCTTTTAATTTACCTGTGGAGAAGAAGGCGATAAAGTTACAGGTAAACACCACAACTGGACCCTGTTTGACTTCATTGTCTCAAGATATCAAGGCACCCTCTGCTGCACATTGTGATTCGTGGTTGTTTCAATGACACTGAGCAGAGCAGGTCAGGTGTTGCGGCAGCAAAGCATGCCCATACCGTGACACTTCTACCTCTGTGCTTCATAGGTGGCATGTGCTTCTGCTCCTTGAATGCTGTATTTGGTTTATTCCAAACACGTCCTCTTCGCTGGTGTCCAAATAACTCTGTTATACACTCGTCTGTGCAGGAGGGCATTGATCCAGACACCCTGACCTTTGTCGACATCCCCTCTGTCAAACTGGTTTTCATGCTTTCTGAGAGAATAAAGACTTCCTCCATGCACATTTCCCGTCAAAGATACACTTGTTTGTATATACACACACACACACACACACACACACACACACACACACACACACACACACACACTGCTGTTAGCACCTTGTGTTTTGCTTTCAGTTGTCAGACCTGGACATGTGGGCCGTTGTTTTGAATGTCCCCCACGTTTAGCCTATTTTCTTTAGAGTGAAATGATTTATATCTGATGCGTTTACTTGTTAAAGGCTTTATCAGACTGATACTGTCTTCTTCCTGAACGTCTCAGCTTTTTGGATCTCACCGTGGCGTTCGTGCTCGCTTCAACGGCTGGGAGCAAACCAGACTAAGTCTTCTGGGCCTAATGAATTCAGCTTTTATTGCAGCAGCATCATCTCACAATAGAAACTGTAGAAAAATCAAACCTATTATTTGAGTACATTTAGTCAGCGGAGATAAAACTTTCCACATCAACAAACAATTATTTAAAAAAATTAATTACCTGTGGCACAGTTATAACAACCTCCTTAAAATACATAAGCATAAACACAGAGGCATGTTTTCATTCATGCCTAACTTCTTTTTAAAAGTGGATCATAATTTATTGGAGCTTTGAATCAGTTATCAATGATTTCTTGTTTTTCTGGGGGTAAAAAACATGGTGAAGCAGATGCCGGTCATTTGTTTTTGCCACTGGCCACAACGCTTCATAAGGAGCCATATGCATCCAGCACAGCAAGCACTCGCTGTTGGAGAACAGCTACAAAGAGAAGCATCTTGGGCTCATCACGTCCCCATAACCACCATTACTGGAGATTCCTAAACTCTCCTGGCACTGGGACTGTGTGCTCTGCTTGGAAGAAACTAAAACTGAGCTTTTCAGCAAAAACATGGAAGCTGGATTTGACACGAAGCAGCAGATGAATATCTGGAAAAACGGCTCTTGCCTACTGTCAGTTACGGAGGAGGATCAGTGATGCTGTGGGCGTGCTTTTCTTTCAGAGACCTTGGGAACCTCGTTTGGAGTGCATGGCACCACAAACAGTTCCTAACAGGAGAACATTTTAGACAAAGACATTTGTGGGCGAGAAGCATCAGAACAGTCCGCTACTGGGTCGTCATTGAGTCTTTCCACAAGACAGGGATCCAAAACATGCGGGCAGGTGAGTGCAGAAACGGTTCAGCAGACACAAAAGCTATTTACCAGTGGTGCCAATGGTTACATTTGTGTTCCTGTGTCTCCTAAAGATGCTGCTTGAGTTAGAGCTGCCAGGAGGCCGTGCCAAGATGGAAACCAAGCTCAGTGCCTGGACCCCTCTGAACCACCCACTGATCAACAGCAAGGTCCGTTTTTCATGAACACCGCCTTTTGAGATTCAATTAAGTCTCATTTGGTTCTTGAAAACGTGTCAAACGGCTAAAAACAGCAGGATTTTTACGTTATTTAACTAAACTTGGTCTCTATCCCCAGTTGTTTGACGAGAGGAGACACCTTCTGGCAAAATGGGTCTGTTCAAGAGGGCGACCTCCGCCGAGTTCATCTCAAAGGGATGTTTCTGGTAAACCGAGTCACGTTCTGTGGTATCTGCGTTAGTTCGACAGGTGGTCCGACAGGCAGAGGAAGGCCGTGCTGCAGGACTTTGTGCTGAACTGTTCTGTGGAGCAGCTCAGGTTCCTGAGCCTCAGCGTGAGCAGGATGCTCCCCCTGCAGGCCGCAGACTTTACCTGCCTGCTGCCCAGAGCCCTCTGCCTCTACTTGTTCTCCTTCCTGGACCCTCGCAGCCTCTGTCGATCTGCTCAGGTACGCACCACTGAAGCAGCTCAGAAAGGCCACGTTTCAGGTCCGTAAAAGGAGTTTGCCCTCTGTGTGAAAGGTGAGCTGGCGTTGGAAGGGCATAGTGGAGCTGGACCAGCTGTGGATGCCCAAGTGTCTGAAGCTCGGCTGGTGCATTGCCTTCTCGCCCTCACCGTTTGAGCAGGGCGTCTGGAAGAGACACTACATAGAGACTGTTCAGGAGCTCCGACTGCAGGTCAGAAAATTAGACCCCCCCCCCCCCCCCACCACCACATCTGTCACGTCACATCCACAAACTTTAATATATTCTATGTGACGGACCAATGCGAAGTAGCGCCTAATTGTGCAAGGGGAGGAGAATGCTACATGATTACGAAATCTTTCTACAAGTGAAAATCTAAAAAGTGTACCGTGGTTTTGTACTTACCCCGAAAGAAAATCCAGTTCCAACAGTTGCCTCCAGCATTTTACTATATTTAGTGAGCAGGGTCTACCTGTGTCTAATTTAATCAGCATAAATGGAGCTGGTCGGCATCATCCCACAATGAAAAGAGAATAGCAGGACGGAAAACTTACCAAGAAATGGCCAATAGGTCTGTTGTGACTCTGGAGGAGCTGCAGATACCCAAGCTCAGGTGAGCGAAAACTTGCTAAATACAGCCACAGTGGTTTAGATCAGAGGTTCCCAACCCTGGTCCTCAAGTACCCCTGCCCTGCATGTTTTGGGCGTCTCCTTGGTGATACACACCTGACTTGTATCAATGAGAGATTGAGGGGCTTCTACAGCCCTTGATGGCGCCTGTGGAAGTCATGCAATCATGTGAATCAGGTGTGCTGCAGCAGAGACACATGTAAAACATGCAGGGTAGGGGGACTTGAGGACCAGGGTAGGAAACCACTGGTTTAGATCAAAACATTTCTTCCTTTGTTACAACGGCACACTCAAATCCAGGCCTAAATTCAGCGGAGAATCTGTGGCGAGACTTGAACCATGCTGTTCACAGACGCTCCCCATCTGACCGGACTGAGCTCGAGCTATTTCGCAAGAAAGGATGAGCCAAAATCGTCAGTGTCTTGATGTGGAGAGCTGGTAGGAACATGCCTCAAAGGGATGTTCAGCTGCGATCGCAATCTAAGGTGGTTTCACTTCACAACTACGGACTGCTTTGCGTTGGTTTTTCTGATAAGAATCCAAATCAAGTGGTTAGAACGTGACAAACTGTGAAAAAGGTTCAGTGGAGCAGCTGAAGAAATGGCCGTGTGTTTCCAGACAGTGTCGATGCTCCAGGAGCCGGAGGTCCCTGTTGCTTCAGCGGGCAGCGGTGGACCCAAACAACCATCAGGACTGGTCTGCACCAGCGAGGAGCGTCCAGTGTCCAGCATCCAGCCTCCGGCAGCCGGCTCCAGGTCAGGACTGAAAACAGTGAAGAAGCCAAAGGCCTTGCCACCATGGAGAGACTCGGACCGGCATCCCAAGGATACAATACGCTACAACTACCTGGACAACCTGGATCCCACGGAGCAGGCCCTGAGAGTGTAAGATAGCGATGAGTGCTGAGTTATAGGGTGATGTTAGGCATTCACCTTTTGCTTTTTCTGACCTCTTAGACTACGGTTTAAATGCTCTAGCTGCCTAAATATATAGTTATTTAGAAATATCATTGTGATGATGAGGTTTCACCACAGTCGTCTCCCTCCAGGCAAATGAGAAGTAAAGCCTCCCCAGGCCGCAGCGGTGCCTCCCAGAGCAGTGATGGAAAGACGAAAACGCTGTCTGAGGCCACCTACAAGCTACGCAAGGCTAAATCGCTGGTAAATCCACCATTAGCTCACAGTGACGGTGAGCTCCTTGTCTGAATATCAGGGAGCGTGCCGCCAGCGGGCATCATACATTATGAAGTAGTCCGTGGAAATGCATTGATGCTGATGAAGAGAAAAAAAGAGTTATGCTGATTATGGTGTTTGAGGAGAGGAGGAAACCTTACCTAGCAAATGTATTCAACCCCCTTGAACCTTTTCACATTTTGTCATGTTACAAAATGTGAAAAAAACCCTCAAAAGCATCATTTATGGGATTCTATGTAATAGAACATACCATGATGTTGCCACCACCATGTGTCAGCGCAGGGATGGTGTGTTCAGCTGCCTTTAACCGTATTTCAACCATAACTTTCTGCTTTTGTCCCTCTGTTCTGCCAGATGTTCCTCAGAACCAGGGACTCCTCTCCGCCTCCTCCTTCTAACCCTCTCCCCTCAGATCATCAGACCCAGACTCGGCCCTCATGGGCATCTCCTACTCAGGAGCACCCAATCACCAAGGAGAACGCTGTGAGCCTGCTCAACGAGACCCAGTGGAATGCGGGGATCCGACCCGGGCCCGTCAGGACCCCGGTGCCTCCTTTGAGTTCGGAGGCCCTCAGGGCATCCCGGCGCTTTCAGCGGAGCACTCCCAGTAGGTATTCGCACTCGCTCTGCTCCTTTGGGCAGAATCTGATGTAACGGTGTTGTAAGAGAAACATTCATGGGAAATTATAGGCTGCGTCTGACTAATTCTGGGAGAGAACAACGGTAGGCAGCTTGTGACCCGATTAGAAATGTTAGAGCCTTGGTTTCTTGCAGAGTTTTAAGTGGAATTAAATGCTTAATTGCAATACCTGAGACAATATTTAACTTTTAAGAAGACTAGGTAAGCAAAGCCAAAGATCATTAAGAGGGAGCATTTTAAATGATTTCTTGATTAGCTTATATATTTTGGCAAATATGATGAAAGACTACATTCAACCTGCAGTTGTAATTTTAGATGTAAAGATATTGCTTGTTTGCTTTTGAAAAGTGCAAATAATAATCTTCATTGTTTGGTGGTTGAGTTAATGTAGTTACAATCAGGTCAGTCTTGGTGTTTGAGCTTAGTTTGTTCACACCTACTGTACATCTCAGCAAATGATAACCAATTATCCTGTTAGAGGTGGTGATGTCCTTAACAGGAAGAGGGGAGTCAAATCAAATTCTATTAAAGGCCTCTCACAGTCTTAGGCCACCCCTGGTAGGTTGTATTCTATGATAATTGCCATTATTCTTGTTCTGTCCCACCCTCTAGTTCTACACTGACAACATAGCCAACAGCCAATGAAGCGATTGGGCCTTTAATCAGTTCACACCGACTGTCCCTACCTAGTCCAGGTTGATGAAGCCTTTTGCTGACTTGGAAATCTAGGGCAAAATCAGGCAGTATGTCCTCAGCTTTAGTACGTGAAGTTATGAAGCATCCAAATTAGAAATCTGTTGAAATATGTCTCTTTGGTTGAAATGAATATGATCATATTCATTAGACTCAAACAGGTCATTATTTCATTCATGGGACAAAGGTACTCACTTCTAGATAAATAAATGCGCAAAATCATCCAATTATTCCCTAAAAAATTAAAGGCAGCAATTGTAAGAAAACGTGATAATGGTAGAAAACTGTGTCTAACTTCAAATAAAAAACAAACATTTAGTTGCAACCCGTTTATTTCCTTTGCTTGCAGGTACCCCGCTATTCAATCTTTGAAGTGCAGCTCCACGCTGCCCCCCCCCCCCCCCCCCCCCCCCCCGCAGGACAATGATATAGCAGCAGAGCTGGAGGAGAACTGCTTGTTCAAATTAAGGCTCCACACGTCTTTCAAACCTGGCTACCCCGTCATTTTTCCAAAGAATCAAAAGACGCTGCATTTTGAGGATCAACTTAAGAAGTTTTACAAAACTTTGGGTGGGTCTTTGGTTCTCCACAATCACTATCAAGCTATTTCTGGATAATCTTCACCTAAACTAGTGCACTTTCACATCTCCCACTGGTGCTAGGTCCCAGGTATTAAGTGTTCACTTATATACAGTAATCTTATAATTTATTTATTTATTTATGTTGTGTCACGTTCTTTTTTCAAATATCACATTACACATGTCAGCTTACATAATAATATATATGATTTAGCAATGGCACCTAGGTGTTATTCGAGTGTATCTGTTGCTTTATGTCTGTTGGTTGTGCAGTTCTTTTTGTGTCTCTTTCCAGGTGATGGAGCAGACAGAGGACATTTTATCATTCTCTTCCTTTTATCTCCTCTTTCTTTCACCTCTACTCTTTTTTTTTTTTTTCTTTTCTTTCACTTTTTGTTCTTCCTTTACTCTCCCATTGTCATGTCCATATAATTTGAAATTCTCCTTGCAGGAATCATAATAAAGCTATTTACAAGCATAAATCAAGTGGAGCACTATGGCGAAAGCTGTTTGCTCCACTTGTAAAAGCAAAATCTGTCGAGCTCCATCTGGCATTGAGATTTCAATTCCTATTGCCATAGTGTTACGGAGGTTCAAAGTTAAAAGACTGGCTTCTCTGATTTGTAATCACAAAGTGGGCGTCTGTCAGAACGCACTAAGTTCCCCCAAGACTTATAAAATGATGACAACAGTCAGTCCTTTTATGGTAATTTAATCCAATGTGTGTGTGGTTCTGGAATTACCCAAACAATAACATTCATCAATAAACTTAACAATAGCACACAAACAAAAACAATAGTAATATATGTCCTGTAGTCAACTAACAACAAGGAAATGGTCAGCAGCATAACATAACCCAGTTGACCATTTAGACCAACCAAAGCAACTAGCAATTAGCACTGCTAGAAATATAAACTGTAGCACCGGATATAAACTCAACCAGCCGGCCTAAATATCACATAAACAACATAACTTACGTTTCTCTGGACGCACACTGAACCACAAGAGGCAGAGCAACGGATACAATGTTGCAAACATAACCTGCTGCCTGCATTACTCGCTTCTCACCGTCGTCAGTCTCTTCTTCTCTTTCTTACTTGCAGTGGCACTCAGCCCGATTGGCGCTATTGCGCCCCTAGTGGCCGGATCTGGCCAAGTCCCCAGCTACACTATGCAGCCTTCAAAACAGCCGCCCCCAAATTTGTTCCAATAAATTTGTCGTACCCAGTCTATCGCTGTTCATTCTCCTCTGGTATAGCAGGGAGTCTGATAAGACGGCTCACAGGTCGGACATAGGTGCGGTCCCGAACTTCAACCTCCGCTATGCGAATCAGACCATCGGCCCCAGGGAACACCTGCTTGATTCTCCCAACAGGCCATGATGCTCTGGGCAGTTGAGGGTCGACGATCATCACGATGGTGTCCAGCTGAAGAGGGGACGTGTCGGACTGCCACTTGGATCGGGTTTGCAGTGTGGGCAGGTAGTGGCGCAAGAACCGAACCCAGAAGCGATCCGAAAGCACCTGACAGGCTCTCCATTGCCGCCGGCTGAGCGGCTCTGAGTCGTGGTATACTGCCTGAGGTAGGGAGGGGTCTGGCCGCCCCATCAGCAATAGATTAGGTGTCACCGGGTCCAAGTCTGCTACGTCAGATGACACGTAACCGAGGGGTTTGGAATTGAGGATACCCTCGATTTCAATCAGGATGGTGGTAAGCACTTCTCCACTGACAACTTGTGAGCCCAGGGTAGCAGTCAGAGCAGCCTTGATAGACCTGATTTCCCGCTCCCAAGAGCCACCGTGGTGAGGGGCACTAGGTGGGTTGAAGCGGAACTTGATCTGATACTCTGCCAGCTGTGCTTGGAGAGAAGGATGGAGGGCTTTGAAAGCTTCTTGCAATTCCCTATCTCCCCCTCTGAAATTGGTGCCTTGGTCCGAAAGCAGCTCTGTTGGTTTCCCCCGACGGGATATGAACCTCCTCAAGGCCATCAGGAAGGAGTCTGTGTTGATGGTGGACAGCACCTCAATATGGACAGCTCTTGTCGTGAGGCATTTAAAGAGTAAGCCCCAGCGTTTCTCATTCCGTCGGCCGACTTTAACCTGCATCGGACCAAAACAGTCAATCCCCGTAGAGTAGAAGGCTGGTTGATGTAGCCTGAGCCGTGCAGGGGGTAAGTCTGCCATTTTGGGATTGACAGGTTGGGCTCTCCATCTCTGGCACTCAGGGCATGAGCGCTGTTCTCTTCTTATAGCCTCACGGCCACGAAGGATCCAGAACTTCCTCCTCAACTCTGCAAAGAGTCGCTCTGCCCCAGGGTGTTTCAAGTCATGGTCAACCTGTCGGATGAGCAGCTTAGTCACAGCATGTTTCGGGTCAAGGACTATAGGGTGAATAACGTCATCCTCCAGTTCCTGACAACGCCTCAGACGCCCTCCAACCCGTATCAACTGGACTGATGCGTCATATTCTGGAGCCAGCGTGATTAGGCAACTGGAGGAAGGGACTGGTTTCCCAGCTTCCAGACACTGGACTTCTTCAGGGAAGCTGTCTCTTTGGGCGGACTGCAGGATGCTGAGTTCCGCTTCCTTGAACTCCTCTGCTGTGGGAGTCTCTTTAGCGTCAGCTGCCACACCGTGAAGGTACCTCGCAGTGGCTTTCACCAGTTCACCAAATGTGCTAAACTGCTGAGTATCAGGTATGGGATGATGGGTGCCGGTTACTGTGCTAACCAGGCAGATCGTTGGCTTTCGCAGCTCTTCAGTGATGTCCTCACTTGTTGTGACTGGGTGCACTGGCCACTGGTCAGGTGGCTGCCGCAGGAACGGGGGTCCATAAGCCCAACGATTCTCACCTGATAGGTCTTTCAGTGACTTTCCCCGGGTGAGGTCATCCGCTGGGTTTTGTGACGTCTCCACGTAGCGCCAAGCATGGCTATCAGTCAGCTCTTGAATTTCTGCAATACGGGTTCCTGCAAACACCTTAAAGCGGCAAGAGTCCGACTGGATCCAAGAAAGAACAGTTGTGGAGTCTGTCCACATGACCACTCTGGATATCTCTAAGGTAAGCTCTTGAGTTAGCACGTTTGCAAGCTGTGCACCCGTAAGTGCAGCACACAACTCCAGCCGTGGCATTGAGAGCTGACGCTTGGGTGCCACTCGGGACCGAGCTGTCAGGAAAGCCACCTCCACATGCTCCTCTGCATTTTCTGTGCGTAGATATCCCACACTGCCATACGCCCGTTGAGACGCATCACAGAATATGTGGACCTCTCGCTTGTAGGCTGAATGATCCATGGCTGGACTAACATAGCAGCGAGGCATACTGATGCAGTCCAGGTACTGTAACTCGTTCTCCCATTCTTGCCACGCTGTGAGCAACTCGTCAGGCAGCAGAGGGTCGTCCCATTCTCGCTTCTTCTCCCACAACTGCTGAACAATCACCTTTGCCCTCGTAGTATAGGGCGTGAGGAACCCTATGGGATCATATTGGCTGGCCAATACTTTATAGATGTTCCGCATGGTGACAGGGGAGCTATCCAGCAGCCGTGATTTATACCGCAGCGAATCTGAGTGGCATAACCAACGCAGCCCCAGGGCAGGTTCTTGCGGGTCCATGTCGGTGTGGTTTAACAACTGTTCGCTGCTCTCTGACCTGATCTCCTTAGGTAGGTGACCGATGACATCTGGCCTACTGCTGGCCCACTGTCGCAGCTCGAAGCCTCCCTCCAGTAACAGCCCTCTCAACTGATCTGTAACATCTCTGGCCATATCTGGGGTAGGGAAGCTCTGTAGCCAGTTGTCTACATAGAAGTGGTTCTCGATGGACCCACGCACTGCATCCCCTGGTTGAGTGTGATCACGTACATGCCTCTGTAGGGCGTATATGGCACAGCATGGGGAACAAGTAGTCCCGAATGGAAGGACTTGCCACTCGTACACTCTAGGTGGGGAGTCTCTCTGTAGATCACGCCAGAGGAAACGCAGCAGAGGGCGGTCCTCTGGCAGCAATCTCACCTGGTGGAACATTCCCTTTATGTCACTGCTGACAGCAATGGAATGTTCCCTGAACCGCAGTAGGACACCCAGAAGGGATGCACCCAGGTTTGGACCAGACAGCAGTAGCTCGTTGAGGTTCTTATCCCTATAAGTATAAGAACAGTTGAACACGATCCGATTCTTCCCATTGTGGGTCACCAGGTGATGGGGAATAAACCACGACTCATCGGAGGTCTTCTCCGGCTCCTGGCTAACTTCTGAGACATAGCCTGCTTTCTTCAGCTTCGCAATCTCTGCCTGGTATGCCTCTGCCTTCTCTGGGTCTCTGCTAAAGCGCTTCTCTGTACTACGTAAGCTGGCGAGTACCGCTTCAGGCCGCGCTGTGAGTGTAGGCATGTTACTCACCCGCAATAGTGGTGTGGCATATCTGAGGACCCCATCCACCTCCACTCTTCTAGTCTTTGCCTCTAAAAGGTTCATGGCCTCCTGGTCTCTCCGTGACCTAGTCACTAGCTTCTCATTTCTGTATGGCAAGATGTCCAGTTGCCAGAGCTTCTCTACTTGGTTAAAGAGTTCAGCTGCCGGGGAGATGGTGGACATGAACAGACACTGTGTTGGGCGATTGCCCTGTTGAAGGGATTTGACTGGCCCTTGCAGCGACCAACCAAGCCTGGTCTTTACCGCAGCTGGGCCCCCAGGTGGGCCGAGACGGACAGGTTCGATCGGGGTCACCAAGTGCGGACAGTCAGATCCTATCAACAGAAGTGGGTGAACCGCTGTGAATGGCTGCAGGGGGAGCATCCTGAGGTGCTTATATCTGCGTTGGAGTCTCTTCACTGGGTAAGAGTGTTCCGCAAGCCCTAGTCCGTCTGCAGTAAAGGCGCTCTCAATGGTAAATGTCTTTGTTGGTTGACCAGTTGGAGATATTTTGAACGTCACCGATGAGCCATTTAGTGTTTTTACATCCTTCCGAACTGTTCTCAAGGTGAGGTTCTCGTGAGTTCCCTGCAGCTGCAACTTCTGGACGGCTTCCTGGAGGAGGATCGTCCTCTCTGAGCCATCATCCAATATGGCATATGTTTCCAAAGTGTGGTCGCCATTGCGCAGTAGCACTTTACTGATCTTTAGAAGGACCTGATTGCAGCCGGCACGACGATCCAGGTACAGAACATCTGTGGTTGACTTCACCTCTGCACCAGTGCCGTTCACTGGTGTGGTCTCATTCCTGCCGGACCGAAGATTAACCTCATGCAAGGCCTCAAGGTGCTTCCCCTTGCACGTCTTGCATAGGACTCTCAACCTGCACTGGGCGGCCTGATGGTGTCGGCCACAACGCCAGCAACGATTGTTGGACTTCACCCAGGTCGTCTTCTGCTCCTTGGTTAATTGCTTAAAGTTTAAGCACTGGTCCAGAAAGTGTTGCGCGTTACTGCAGTAGGGGCAGTAAGCTTTGGGTTTCTCCGGAGCCCCTTGGTAGTCCAAGACTTCAGGTTGACCCACTTGGGGTGGTGTGTCATGAGCAGTGCCATGCAGCACGTTTGAGGTCTTCCTAGTGGCTTTATGGTCTTTATCATGCTCCTTCCTTGCCCAGCTTCTCCCTCTCTGGATGTCCTCTATCTTGCTGAACCGGTCTCCATCCTCCTGGATTTCCAGCTCGTATTCAAGCCATTCTGCGAAGTCCATTAGAGATGGGATTCCTGCCTTCCAGGAGTGAAGATGGCGTCGGAAGGTGGCTCGAAGATCCTGGGGGAGCTTCCTTGTTAATCTGGCCACATGAGACCCACACCTTAACTCTATGCGTCCATCTTCACCAAGCTGCTCCAACATCCCGACTAGAGCTCGGACTCTCAGAGCAAACCTCCTGAATGCTACAGTGTCGCCAGCTCGGATAGCGGGCTTTTCCATTAGCTCTGCGATCCGCTGAAGAGACAGCTGGTGGGGCTGACCATAGTGTTTGGTCAGGGAAGCCATAGTGTCAGAGTAGGGGAATAAGGAGTTACTATAGGAATCAGCTATCAGGAGAGCTTCTTCAAACTTGAGGTGGTCACAGAGCACTTGGTACTTGAACATCTCTGTCGCGTCAGCAGGAAGAAGATTATCGAGGGCACGCTTTAGTCTGGAAAACTCTCTGGGGTCACCCCGTGTGAACTTGGGGATAGACGGCGTCGGGCCCCTGTATGTCTTCTCGTTGCTGTTCGGCAGTGGCACTGCAGAGGTTAGCCGTTGTGAGGGTCTTGGGGGTGCAACCGATGGCGGCACCATATCATATTGTGGTTCTGACAGCATGGATGGGACTGGTGACAGTCGTGCTTCCAACTGCTGCAGACGTTCTCTAAGGTTCTCCACAACATCAGCAGGTTGCCCTACGGGTGTAGGCTGATCTGTTGGAGGCCCATAATTATCATCATAGAATGCTACTGGTGGGGGAGGCAGCGGCCAATCATGATCGGCTATATTTCTGTCGGGTACTGCAGGCAGATGGTGCAGCTCCCTTATTGGCGGCGGTGGTGCGGCCTGCAAGAGCGGTGATGGCATCCGTGGTCCGACCCTGTCTCCTAGTGGTGGATGTCGTTTTTCAGGTGGTGAATGTAGCATGGGGTGTTGTGACTGTGGGGACCTGGTGCTCTCTCGTCTGGCAGGGGAGTGACTCTGTTGTTGGTGGTACAGCTGTGTGGTCTGTGAACGGGGAGGTGTTGCACCACTCCCATCCATCTGTCTTCTCAGGTCCGTCACCATTAGCTGCAACCTTCTGTTCTCCTCTTGTATTTGCTGCAACACATCCATTATTGCAGGTGGGCCTGGGTCTGGCCGTGGGGTACTCACATACGCAGGTGCTGCAGCTCCAATATGACCGGGAGATGTCTCTCTGAACTCAGCAGAATAATGAGTGGGCTGTAGCGAGCGCTGTGTGAGGGGTGTCATCTCGGCAATTCCCTCTCTTCCTCCGCTCCAGCCAATCTCTTCTAACGCAGCGAAGGTACGGGGTGGGTAGCTCGCAGCCTGTGGGAGGGTGTACCCTTCATAATCCTCCATCCATCTGGGTTGGGTTGTCCGCCGGCGTGGACGTACATCTTCACTTGGGGGAACCTGATCCATTTTCACTTCAGAATTACCTTATCCGGCTCGAAGGACCATTTGTTACGGAGGTTCAAAGTTAAAAGACTGGCTTCTCTGATTTGTAATCACAAAGTGGGCGTCTGTCAGAACGCACTAAGTTCCCCCAAGACTTATAAAATGATGACAACAGTCAGTCCTTTTATGGTAATTTAATCCAATGTGTGTGTGGTTCTGGAATTACCCAAACAATAACATTCATCAATAAACTTAACAATAGCACACAAACAAAAACAATAGTAATATATGTCCTGTAGTCAACTAACAACAAGGAAATGGTCAGCAGCATAACATAACCCAGTTGACCATTTAGACCAACCAAAGCAACTAGCAATTAGCACTGCTAGAAATATAAACTGTAGCACCGGATATAAACTCAACCAGCCGGCCTAAATATCACATAAACAACATAACTTACGTTTCTCTGGACGCACACTGAACCACAAGAGGCAGAGCAACGGATACAATGTTGCAAACATAACCTGCTGCCTGCATTACTCGCTTCTCACCGTCGTCAGTCTCTTCTTCTCTTTCTTACTTGCAGTGGCACTCAGCCCGATTGGCGCTATTGCGCCCCTAGTGGCCGGATCTGGCCAAGTCCCCAGCTACACTATGCAGCCTTCAAAACACATAGTGCTAGACAGGACACTGGGAAGAAAAAAAAAAAAAAAAAAAAAAAAAAAAAAAAAGAAGTTTTACAAAAAATGTTATATTTGAAAACAATCTTTGAGCATCATAGAGAAGAAAAAGTTACATTAGTTTGTGTTGTGAGCCATATTTGAACCTTGTATATCTTTGGCTTGAGCTTGTTTTTCCCCCCAGTTTTTTTAATATGAAGGAGAAATTGTCAGAAAACGTTTGCGTCAAAAGTGTGGGTCAAATTGAATTATCATTAGTACGTTTGCAAAACCGGACAGGCCTCTTTTTCCATTCTGCACAATTGTTTTCTGTGTAAATTGTATTTTCCAAGTATTACTTGTAAAACTCATTCTGGACACAAGAGGGTGGAGTAAATGTCATTATAAACTGAAAAACGTTTTATCCATAGGTGCTAATCATTGTGTCCTTTCACTGTTTCTTCCTTTTGTAGTTGTAATAATTTCATATTGGAAAAGAAGTGTGGAAAGAGAGAAAATGAGCCGTGTGGATTGTTTATGTGGACTAAATGGAAGTAGTAAGGGTCTGGACATGGGTACACAATGGGTACATAAGGGAGAAAGAGGAAACTAACCATAGCCTTGTTTTTTTTAACACACACACACACACACACACACACACACACACACACACACACACACACACACACACACACACACACACACACACATTACTCCATCTTCTTTCTCAAACTAATCTGCTACTCACATTTAAATTGAAATCTATTTAATTCAGGACCTGATATTATTCGAGAGTTCTTACACCAACTCTAAGAAACCCAAAATCTGGAGTTTAGAGCACTTGTCACCAAAAAAAAAACCTTTACATGGAAAAAGAAATTACATTCAATTCAATTCAGCTCATTTATGCACCAATGTACAGGTATTGGAAATAAAAACAGATTTCTGCACTTCAGAAAGTGAAATTTGTATACTGTATAGCTTCATTACACAGAGTGAAATATTTTAAGCCTTATTTTCATATTTTCTTATAATTTTCATGATTAAGGGTACAGCCCAAATTCAGGCCTAGAATGTCACAACCAAGCATAGTAGCAACATGGTGACTGACCTGCTTTTTGCACCTTTTGAGCAGATAAGCTCTGCTGAACACAGTGGACCGACACCAGCAGATGGCATGGCACCCCAAACCATCACGGACTGTGGAAGACTTAATGCAACGTAGATTCTGTACTTCTCCTCTCTTCCTCCAGACTCTGGGACCTTGATTTCCAAATGAAATGCAGTTTACTTTCATCTGAAAACAGGACTTTGGACCATTGAGCAACAGTCCAGTTCATTTTCTCCTTAGCCCATGAAAGACACTTCTGGTGTTGTCTCTGCAGCTTGACACAATGAAAGTAACATTTGTAGCCAATGTGTAGGGTTCGTCTGTACGTAGTGGGTCTTTAAGCACCGACACCAGCCTCAGTCCTCTCCCTGTGAAGTTCCTCCAAATTCTTCAATGGATTTTTTTTGACAATCCTCAAGGCTGCGGTTCTCCCTGTTGCACCTTTTCCTACTACACTTTTTCCTTCCGCTCAACTTCCTATTAATATTCTTGGATACAGAACTCTGAAAAACCAGCTTCTTCAACATTGTCCTTTTGTGTCTTCCTCTCCTTGTGGAGGGTGTCGACCAGTCAGCAGTCTTCTCCATGATTGCGTCGCCCACTGACCGTTTAAAGCACGTGTCAAACTCACGGCCCGTCAAAGCAATTTATCCGGCCCTCAAGAGCAAAAAAAAAAAGACATATGTCATAAAGTAGAGGGATATATCCTTTTGAATTGTATAAAGTGGCTAAAACAGTGCAAATGTTGATCTTCTTTAACTGTGTAGTAACAGCATCCTGCCACTAGGCTAGATGTCTTTTTTCCACAACACATTAAAACATCCCAGAAATGTCCAAAAAGAGATGCAGAATGATGAGTTTAAAGTGTAACTCACCCCAATATATACTTTTTTTCAGATTATATGTATAAACTGGGCATAAGTGTGCTACTTTTATGTTACTGTGCATTTTGTTAATACTTCTATGTGAATTGAAATGAAATAATGAAATCAAGTGTCATCTATACAGGTGCAACCGGCCCTTTTAATGACTTCATGATGCCAAAGTGGCCCAATATAGAAATGAGTTTGACCTCCTTGCTATAGATTCAGTTTGTTAGCCTACATGTAGTCCAATACAACCAGATATATTAATAATAATCAGCCCATAATTTTGTGAAGTTTCACCTCAGTTTGGATGTACATCTATGTAAAATATTTTATCGATAAAAATCCAAAAAAAAAAAAAGTGCATCAGATGTCACCGTAGCAATTAATAAGGACAAAAACGCTTTAAGAAATGTACCACCTTTATTGTCCAATCCGAACCTCCCATACAGTTTGCGAGAACACAGCCAGAGCAACTTCCATAAACGGTGAGTAGGAATCTCCACAATATTAAACAAGAACTGTCAGTTAAAGACAACAAGAATAAAGATTATTTTTAAACAACGTCTCGCGTTCAACACACGGTCGCACAGGTCGGGGCCGACGAGGGAAGTGCTGTGTGCGCGGCCCCTGACAGAAGATGGAGGTCACTTCAGTCGGAGCTGAGACATAGACGATGCATATACCTGGATCTGCATGTCATTGCATCCGACATGTGGCTCACACCCATTACTGGAAATATGTTGAAATACAATCGGATGATACAAACAGCAGATGTTAAAGTGATGTTAGTCTGACACGTTAATAATGGGACAGGAGTGGCTATGGGACATTTTACATGTATGGCTTTATGGATGCAATACAACACAAACAGAAAGGTTTTTCCGTGCTTCACAGGGTAAGACCTTTGTCAGCTTATTTAAGGCAATGCAGGTCGATCGAGACAGCCCTCTGGCACTTCCACAGTGACTACCAGGCTTGGGTTGTCTAAGAAAAAAAAAGCTTTTGTGGAAACAGATTTTAAGCAACATTTACGTCCATTAGTACACATACGGTCTGTGTGATCGGTCTTCAGAGTTTATAATAAAAAAGAACCAGTTTTAACAGTCACAGATTGTCCATCCTAGTTTGAGAACACGGGTCGCCTGAAGGAACGGTCAGGAACGTCCACGGAGGAAAAGAAGCAGCTGGAGGATCCGCTTCACTTTCCTTCAACAGCTTCGTTTAAGGCAAATTTCTTTTTTTTTTTTGGGTGGTGTTGAACTGAAAACAGGCCAACTATGCCAAACACATTTCAGTTCAAAGCTATACAACAGGGCACTTTGGAGAACAGGTGATTGTTTTTGCCCTTTAAAGTTTCCATCTCTGGGTTAACATCTCTGCTCTACTGAGTGGAATTTATTTTAAATTAAATACTTTTGGTCTCTCAGTTAAAGCGGCGGGCAGATTTATTGAGCCACACGGTAAAGATGTGTAAAAAGTGAAGATAAATTGAACTTTTATTGCAGTAGCACAACCATAAAATAATCCCGCTATTGTGTACATTTATTGAGTTGCGGGGGGTAGGGGAGATAACACTGGCAGTTACTGATAAAATACACCCTTTTAAAGGATTTTATTTTTAAATAACCATGAAAAAAATAAATGAAACTCAAGCACCTTTAAATTAAGGTTTGATTGAATGAGTTAAATGCAACCAAAATGTGCTGCCTGTGCTGGGCAGAAATATGAGGTGACAGCCCTGTAAATCCCTCCCCTAGACGGAGCAGGACCCATATGCTTCCTAAAACCATGAACTCAGCTGAATCTCAGCTAGAACTGTGTGCTTTGGTCAGATGAACCCAGCTGGGTACGGCCCGAAATAAAACACGGGTAAGCCTGAGTTTCAAAGCCTGCCGCCACACACACGGCAAGCCGGGAAGACGACGCATCAGATCGACGACCTTCTGCCTCGCGGATTAAATGTTGCCGTTTTCGGATCTCTCCGGTGTGAGCTCAAGCTGCTGTAATAAAAAGACGCATTCCTTTCTAGCAGGGGTGACGGAAAATGTAGGCAGCACTGTAAAGAGGGGACTCACTCAAAAAGTTGGCACAGCGTGTAGCTTTTGAAATCTTAACAAAACACCTGATTGGCTCATTCCTGATCGCTGGGTTGGTCAACACGCCCGGCAGCATCTCCCTGGACATGCAGGAACGTTCATTGATTCTTCTTTTCAACGGCGAGGTCCAGACCACCAGAGCTCCTGCGATGGTCGTCGGCTTTAAAGCGTTTCTTGGAAATCTCGCATGGGGATGCAAACACGAACTGAAGCTGGGTGTTCTGAAGTCGCTATCCCAGGAACAAGCATTTATTCTGCGTCAGAAGAATCTCATTTGAAGTCCAACATTAAACTAATTTCACCGTCAGCTAAAATGTGTCATTTAAGAAGATTTTTATGCTGCCTTGCTCATTTAGCTGCAAGTGCAGCTTACAAAGATCATTTTTCTACATCCAGTAAGGCTAACGCGTAGCGACAGTTTGTGCTCAGGCAGCGTTGAGAAGCTGTCTGCAGGATGCTCTCGTGGTCTCTCGGTGGGAAAGCAGAAGAGGGCTAAAGAAACTGGAGTGTGTGATTTTGCACGGTACACACAAGTAGGAAGAACAAAACTTTTTAAATAATGTAAACATTTACATCTTGTCTGAGGTTGCAATGATCCTCTTCATATCAGTATTTATAAAAAGATAAAAATGTTACTGGAGCATAGTCCGGATGTTCTTTGGGGTGGACTCGTCGTTCAGGTGTTTTGTGGTGAATCTGAGGAGACAGGAGCCAAAGTGGACTTTAGAGGGACAGGGCAAGGAGCCAAAAGTCTTGGACAGCAGGCAACATTATTAAATGATGATCTTTTTTAATAAAAAACAAATAACACATACTTGAGAGCATTCAAGAGCCCTTCGACATTATCTGCCGGTTGGTCCTTCAGCACTTTTATGCAGCCTTTCATCTGGGGGAAACAAACCGAGACAAAATGAGTTTGAGCGAGTCCAGGAGCCGGCCTCGTCTTTACAGAATTGAAGCACGAGAAAGTCTCCTTACATCTATCTTGGAGGACTTGTTAAAAGCCCCGTTAGGATGGACGTGGTCGTAAAGAATGATGACTCCCACCATCACCCTCATGCAGAACAAGAGTGTGTCCTCGCTGCTGAAGCGACTCGAATACTCTCTACAAAAAAAAAAAAAACAGTAATACAACAGAAAATTAGGATCCAACCATTGAATCTGGGTCTAAACCTGAGGAAGAGTGTGGGATATCGGAGGCAAATAAGGTGCATCTCAACAAATTACATCAGGATCTGAAAAATCATTTTTTTAGAAGTCAGTTTCTTAGAAAAATTATTTTGTAACAAAACAGCAAACTATTTGTAATAGAGAACTGCTACATTGTGCCCATGCTGTGGCGCACATAATCAGAATCTGCTGACTTGACAGAAGCTCATCACCGACATCAATCTGTTTATAGCGAATCAACATAACGTCTGAGGTTCAGTTTTCACTTGAATTGCTGAAATAAATGCCATGGTAACTTCTTCTGCTGTTGCCTCCACTCTTCTAAAATAACCACACTGGTTTGTTTAACCCAACGCATCAGGTCTGTTCACGTGGACCAGGGTGTCTTAGTAGAACCTCAAGTCACCTGCTTCAACGACTACCGGCCTGTTGCACTGACTCCCATCATGATGAAGTGCTTTGAAAGGCTGGTAAAGGAACACATCGTCTCCAGTCTCCCCCCAACACTCGACCCGTTCCAGTTTGCCTACCGACGGAACCGCTCCACTGAGGACGCCATCTCCTCTTCTCTTCACCTGAGCCTGGCACACCTGGAGGAGAAGAACACGCACGTGCGGATGCTGTTCCTGGACTTCAGTTCAGCGTTCAACACCATCATCCCACAACATCTGGTGGCAAAACTGGAGCATCTGGGCTTCAACACACCCCTACGAAACTGGCTGCTAGACTTCCTCACCAACAGACCTCAGTCAGTCCGGGTCGGACAGAACACCTCTGATGTCATCACCCTCAGCACGGGCTCCCCTCAGGGCTGCGCCCTGAGCCCCCTGCTGTTCACCCTGATGACACACGACTGCGTCCCCAGGTTCACCACCAATCACATCGTGAAGTTTGCAGACGACACAACGGTGGTGGGCCTGATCAGAGACGACAACGACCAGGACTACAGAGAGGAGGTGGAGCAGCTGGTGGGCTGGTGCAGAGACAACAGCCTGATCCTGAACGTGGAGAAGACGAAGGAGATCATCGTCGACTTCAGGAAAAACCGGCCTCACCATGCTCCACTGCTCATCAACAACTCAGCGGTGGAGGTGGTCAGCAGCACCAAGTTCCTGGGGGTGCACATCACGGACAACCTCACCTGGACTGTGAACACCGCGTCGCTGGTGAAGAGGGCACAGAAACGACTGTACTTTCTGCGGAGGATGAGGAGAGCCCGCCTGTCCCCGCCCATCCTCACGACCTTCTATAGAAGCACCATAGAGAGTATTCTGACCAGCTGTCTCTCTGTGTGGTGTGGAGGCTGCAGTGCCTCCGACTGGAAGAACGTGAGGAGAGTGGTGAGGACAGCAGAAGGGATCATCGGGGCTCCTCTTCCCTCCATAAAAGACATTTCATCGCAGCGCTGTGTGTCTCGAGCCCGTAACATCATCAGGGACCCCTCACACCCCCACCACAGACTATTCTCCCTGCTGCCCTCTGGAAAGAGGTTTCGCAGCATCCGCTGCAGGTCCACTAGGTTCTGCAAAAGCTTTTTCCCTGCTGCCATCAGACTGTTGAACTGCTGAACTGCTAAAGTATAAAAACGGACTGTGTACCACATTCGATTCGCTGATTTGCACATCTGCACATTTGCACATTGTATCGTATCCTGCAAAATTGCTGCTGCACCTTACCGGGAAACGTACTGCAAAACTGTGTACAATGCAACTGTCTACTTTTAAATCATTGCTGCACCTTACTGCGTATTTGTTTACATTTGTTTTACACTGTTTACATTTCAACTGCCTACTGCTCACTGCTGCACTTTATCCGGAAGTCAATTGAAACTTATCCTGTAAGTGACTGCGATTTATCACTGCACTTTATCCTGTACTGTAATTCACCGCAAGGTATCCTGTAGAGTTACTGCAATCTTTCTGAGCTGTGTGAAAGCGAAATTTCGTTCTGTATCCACTCTGTGTATACAAAATGACAATAAAGAAAGTCTAAGTCTAAGTCTAAGTCTAAGAAAGACTGCATTTCATTTGTAAGGAACTTGTAGGGCAGCAATAAGAGTGAATATGTTACAGTACATTCACTGTAATAGTGTTCAATAAGCATAAACACAATCTTACTTTCGGGGTAAGCTAGATGTGACCGCACACCCAAGATTAACGGGGAAGGTCCATGTTCTGGACAACTCCTTCCCGGAAATGTCCGCGATTTCACTGTCATTCAAAGATTCTTCACTTTTATGAACGAGAACTAAAGCAACAGCAGCTGTAATGGGAGCTGGCTGCACTGCTGTTAGTGTTGAAGAGCAAATTGCTTTGCGCCAGGTATGAAGATAAGCTTTGTACCCGCTGATTACTTTACATGTTTTAATACGTGCACACATTTGCAGATCAGGCCCATAATGCATTTTCTAATGTTATTCACAGTTACTGTCTCTGTTGCTTCAACGAAACGGTCTGAACGCAGACAACACTGCCCAGCGGCTTTAACAGATAGACACCAACGCTCGTTTTAATGTACGACCAGATGTGGAAATGTGGAAATGCAGAAACTCACGGTGTCTCCAACATGACCTTGCAGACGCTGGCCATGGTGCTGAGACAATCTGTCGTGTTCTCCAGCGGAAGAGTTTTGTTCTAGAAAGGTTCAAGAAAACAAGCTCTGTTACTGATAATTACATTTTCTTAACCATTAGTTTACCAACAATCACATGATAAAATGTATAAAAACGAAGGTTTGGCAACATTTAATGCCCACTGAGTTAGGCTTTTGGATTAAACGTGACGTCTCAAGATTTAACTTAAAGCCTGTGTTTGGCTGCTAGTTCAAAGCACGTTTTCACAGGTTTTACTGTGGATTTGAGGCCATGTTGCGAACCTCTGCCCTAGAACATGAACAAATCATGGCTAAGTTGCAGTTTACACTTGATTTTTCAATACTTTAACTTTTCCAAAGGAGTTAGTGGTCGACTTAAAGACTACAAAGTCTCCGGGTCCAGTTGCTGCAAATAAGCTAAAATCACTCGCCCTCCATCCCGGTGTGTGTGACAGGTGCGTCATGCGGTCGGATTTTCCACGCTTTCATTTCAATATGCTGCACTGTGGCCAAACGTAAAGAACATTGTTCGTAGGTTATATCAGAGTTAGGGCTGCACAACATCAGGCAATATTACTGTAGGTTCTATCAACAGCTGCTTGAACTGCAATAACTGGACTGCTAATTACACATGTACCGTATATTCTGGCTCTCTAGTAATATATATGCTTAATGTTGCAGAATATGTTTTTACAAAAGGTGTTAACGTATCCTGGTAAGACCATAAGGAAACTAAAACATATAGATATCAACAAGACTGCCAGTTGTGTGAATTAATCCGGCCTCACAGCCGGGTCTTTCAGGAAGGAGTACAGGCAAAAAAAAATTGCTTCAAAATGAAATTCCACAGAAAGTTAAACCTCAGACTAAATCAAAGCAGTACCACTGGTATTCACTACAGTGGCAAACATTTCAAAGCTTTTTGCATCCAGCCAAGTTGTTTAAGTTAGCCGGACTGTAACTTTATGGGACTGCTAGCGATGTTGCGTTACAGAGGCTAACCCCTATATCCATCCCAGATGGATGGCCAGCACCTGCTTCTTTAAGCTATTTTCTTTCTATCTTGACGTGTTGCTAAGACACACCCGTGGTCTCCAGAACTACAAACTAGGGCTGGGCGATATAGAAAAAAAGCATATCGATAAAATAGAAATCATATTGATCAATATCGATAATTATCAACAAATTCAAAACATATATTTTAAGTGCAGCCCTGGCCATTTCATGCTGTTGCTTAATGACCTATTTTTAGATACAGAACACACAAAAGCTGAATTAAAACTCAACCCTTTATTCAACCAACTTTTTACCAAAACTGCAAGTTTTAAAAAAAGAAAAAAGAACACGTGCTCTCTGAACTCTTTGCAGCTTGGTGACTGAGCTTGGTTCCTGGGTCTGCGTTGTGATTGGTTGGGAGGATGTAATGACTGTAATATTAACCTACATGGCTAAAATGCAAATGGACGGAAAACTGTTATTCTATTGAACTTTTTATTGACCCTTTTTTTCTATTATCGATATATGTCTGTCGATCGATATATATCGTTGTTGAATTATCGTCCAGCCCTACTACAAACTGCCAAATTTCCTGCTTTTAGAGAAGTAGTTGCTCTTGCTGAAGGTCGGTTAAATCACATAGACAGACTCTCGATATACCCTCCAGATCTCCTTCTACATTTGACCTAAAAACCTTCTAATGGCAGCTTAGACGGTCGTGTTGCATCAGCCTCTCACCTCCGTCACAAAGTTTGTCGTAGCGGTGCTCAGTGTCTTCAGCATGGGCGTGGCCTCAGCGTAGAACAGAGACATCCTATTGGCCATCTCGTTGTTGACTTCATTTTCTATGTCCAACTGTGAACAAAAGCAGCACAGAATAATTAACTGGGTCCAACGACGTTCTTGTTTCGGCACGTGTTCAATTGTCCAAACCAAAGTCTTACGTTCATGTTGTTTATCCGGTTTCGACTGATGGTCCTTCTGTAGTAGCTGAAGTCGTTCTGGATGGCAGGAATTCTCATCTGCATCAAGACATCCAAACACTCCTCAGCCAACACACACACACGGTGCCTTATGTGACGCTGAGCAGAGGCCCGCGTGTGGAACTGTGTGAAACCGACCTTGAGTTCGTCAAAGCGCAGAGTGAAGTGGAGGATCTCGGCGAACTGTTTGGCCAGTGCCTGCTCCCTCTCCAGATGCTGAGTGGGTGTGAGGGGTGGGCACGTCAGTGATTCCAGCAAACTCTTCAAAGCCTCCTCTGCAAAAAAACCCCAAACCAACAAAAAAACAACACGCATCAGAGGATGCATTTTATTTCATTTGATATCTACCTAACCAAGAAATCCCAGATGTAGAGAGAATGTATTGTATGTGTGCAGGGCAGCGTGGGACACCTAGTCTGATGGAGAAACTGTAGAACTTTTTGAGTTTGATGACCAGCGGGCAGACGGAGTTCCAGGCCCGCTCCTGCAGCATCATGTCGCTGGGATTTTGGATCGCCTGGAACAAGCACGAATAGAAACACCAGAAGCTGCAGGTTGGCATTCATAAACCATTCGGGTCATTACAAACCAGGCATTCACCACTTTGCCTGCACCAAAATGATCCCTCAGACCTTTAAGTAAGGGATGATGGACAAAGATCTAAGTTCATTTATTTGTTTAGCCAAATCTTAACGTGCCTGTATGAAAAGCTGTTGATGTGTTTTCCTTACATCTCTGATCTCCTGCCCAGCCCCTTTGTATGCCTGCAGACCTGTCAGGATGCTCTCAGAGTCCTGCAGGACTGAGTTCACCTGGTTCCACACCTCCCGCTCCCCTTCTGTCGGCTGTGCATCTGGAAATACATCAATCCCATCAAAACTTGAATCATTTATACCCACCAGTTAATCTTAACTTCAAGCTGTACAGGCGTGACATCTTTTTCCATTCCTTTGAACAGCTTGAATGCACACGTTTAAGGGTGAAATGACATAATTTACATGACGCAGAGGAGAACAGAACCCTTCACTAAAAATCAGCAGAAAACAACCGATAAATTCCTGAATAACATCTCCTGCCCTAAAGATCATCTTTGATACCATAATACCTTGGCGTCTGTGCATTCAGGGTGTGCAGTGGTAAACTTTAAATGTTCCTTTAATGATCACACATGCAGATCCAGTGCAAAATTCACATCCACCCATTGTATATGTCATTTGTTTTATGCCTTTTAGCATTAATTTGCACCACCCCCTTTTGAAGGGGGTTAAAAAGAAGATACAAAATAACAAGAACTGGGTGTACAAATTATACTTTTTTTGTTTAAAAAAAAAAGAAGAAAATCCCATAAGATCAATATTATACATTTAAGCATAAATATATACATACGCATGCAGTAACATTTGCATTAATGCCAAACAGCATGTTGGTCAAAAATCCCACAGTTTCTATTTAAATGGTGGGTTTCCGAGCACAGACCTGGCTCAGTCCACAGATATTAATTAGGGCTTAGGTCGGGGGTCACCACCGAAGCTTGACGGTAGCGAGCGTTATCCATTCCCAAACCATTTTGGTGCTGATGAAACACCTAACTGTGTCCACCTTTCAAACATCTGGCCCTCAGACGAAAGCCACCTGGTTAGGTTCTTCAGCATGGAGAGAAATCTATTATTAGTTTTTCAAGTTTTCATGTTTGAGGCGCGTCTTTTGCTTGCCATAACACTGGAACAAATTTCTCTCCGTAGTTCAGGAGCAATCCAGGAACAACCAAACGTGAAGCTGAAAAAGGTTTAGCGGGATTAAGCTGAGTTTAAACCTAACGTTACTCCACAACCTGAGAAACAAGGTGATGCTGTAGCATCCTGCTGTGGGTCTGTTGTGCAACTAGTGGCACTGGCACGTTGCACAAAGATATTTTTTCAGCATTTTTCAAGATTGCCTTAAATCAACAGCGTGATGGTTGGAGATTGTACACATTTGGATGTTCTAACAGGATCATGAGCCCAAACACATCCAAACTAGTGCTGTAATGAATAAAGCTGGCTAGGATTAAGCTTCTGGATTTGCCCCAAACTAAACGCCATTAGAAATGTGCACTAGGATAACAGCTGGGTCTGTGCCAGGAAACCAATTTGAATGAACTGGGAAAGAACTGGGTGGATGGCAAAAAAAAGGCGGCGTTTTCTTTGCAAAGTCTAACGACATATAAATATTAGTATGGGTGTATGTATATAATTGAGCCTGTGGGAATAATGTTGAACACTTTGTGGAAAATCAAAATAAATCCAAACTTGTGCACCCATTTTTTTTATATCTGAAACGTATTATCATGCCCACCTTAACAAAAGAACTGTTCAAATCCCAAAAGGCTCAGAAACAATATGACCTTAAACATCTGTAGTGTGGAGGCAGCAGCATGTTCATATCAGACTGTAAAAGATCTGTAGATGGGTTGGAATTAAAAAGACACCAAATAAGATGGTAAATCTGAAGAAATAGTGTTTATTTTCTGAGTGTAGGTTAACAGTGGCTATTTACATACAGTGCCTTGCAAAAGTATTCACGCCTTTGGCATTGTATCAATTTTGTTATGCTCCACCCTGTAATTTAAATACTTTTATTTTATGTGATGGATCTGCACAAAAAGTCTAAGTTGGCGAAATTAAACATGAAGATCTGAGAAAAGAAAAAGCTGAAAATGGCCATGTGCATATGTATCTACAGCCTTTACTAAGCGTCTAAAAGTTTTGTTGGAACCAGTTTTGTTGTGTCTATTTATTATTTTAATTATTGTTTATTTATTTTTGTGACACCCCGAGTTTCTTGTTATACATATAGGAATATCTTTATTCTCTATGATATATATATTTTTTTGTATTTCGTTTGTTCAAAATAAAGACTAAACACCTAAATCCTCTCTAAAACCCTAATTACCTTCAAAAGTTGCATAATTAGTGAAATGAAGTTCCCCTGTGTGCAATCTAAGTGTCACATGTGTGGTGTGTGAATTCCTTTACAGGGCACTGTATACGATAGCTCAATGTCGGTATGAGACTTAAAAACACACAGTTTGACTACCAATCTCCTGGAGCTGCTCTATACATAGAAAACCCCTGACAATAATAGTGTCTGGGGTCTGTTTTGCATTTCAAAAACCATCCACTCCCATCTCTTCCTCTGCCGGATAAACAAAGCCTGAGGTTGGCTGCTCTGGGAGAACAGCTGAAATGCCACTGTGGAGGTGTAGTGTGAGGCTTTTCTTCTTCTGTGGGAGGTCTCAACAAAAGGCAGAAGCAAAACTCACCAGCCTATATCAGCTTTATTCTAGTTCCTGCCACTGATGACAGAAGAACTAACACTTTACATTAACTGCAGAAAAAGACTGGTGCAGTGAACACTGAATACATGTCAGTATTAAACATTTAAACATGCAAACAGAGAACTTGGTGAAAGCAGACGGCACAGGTGAAAAGGTCAGCTTCATTCTTCAACGAGGAAACACCAGGATATATTGACAGAAAGACGAATGACGCACAATGGGAGCAACATTATAAATTCAAAGGAAGACAATTGAGATGTTGAATGGGCTGACCCCTGACCAGCCGGACTAAAGGAAATATGCGCGGATGGGAACGAAAGAAGTGTTGGAGTTTAGAAAAGGGACAGGAATAAAGTCGTGCTCACTTTCAAAGTCAAGGAAAAAGTTTGGCCCCTGTTCAAGCTCTGTGCAAGTGAGCACTTTTAACAGATTCCCCATTTGGTTTCTGCAAGACAGAGAGAGAGAGAGAGAGAGGAAAACAACGGGGGAAAGAAAGAAAAGGAGTAGATGTTAGAAAGAGTCATACAAAACGATCTGACAGAGCAGGAGGTCGTAGCGGCGCTAAAGTCGTAGGAGGAGGGAGAAGCAGCAGCCCAGGAGCACGGCGTGGAGCGAATGAAGGCTTTTCTGTTTTTATCCTGAGCAGAACACCATGTGACAGAAAGGAAACAGCTGAGCAGGGTTACACATCACTCCCTCCACCCACGGCGCTCCGCTGCTGGCACACTTACTTTCAAAGTCCAGGAAAAAGTGCGGATAGTTCTCTATTTCTCTTGTTAGGACTTTTAGCAGGTTACCCATTCCAGCAAACCTGATGGTCAAAATAAAGCGACAGGAGTCAATGATAAAACACAGTCTATGTCCGTGCTAAACACATTCACTGGAACAAAAGGCTGAGCGCCCAAAGTGAATGGCTCAATTTGGACCACATTTTGTAAACATGTGCACATCATGGTTCTGGTAAGCATAATATCAAGTCTGTAAAGTACTGGCATGGTGGACCGTGTTAGCAGCAGTAGATGGAGATTGTTTCACGTCATTTCTGCAGCAAGCAGTGGAAAGAGATGCAACAACGTCTAAATGTCAAAGGCCTCACCATCATCCCGTCCCCAAGAAACAAACCACCATACGGTCACATGACTACAGGCCTGTAGCCATGATGTCTGCGGTCATAAAATCACCTAAAGGAGATCACGGGCCTCCTGCTGGACCCCCGGCAGTTTGCTTGCATCACCTAGGAGGATCCTGTTTGGATCACTAGCTCTCTGACTGACTGGCAGCAGCAGGTGAGGCTTGGTAGCATCTTCTCCCACACCAGAACCATCAGCACTGGCACCCCCCAGGGATGTGTTCTCGCCCCACTCTTCTCCTCCCTGAACACAAATGACTAAGTGTGTACTGTGGATCACTTCAGGTTCCTAGGATCTACCCTTTCTCGGGACCTGGGCTGGTCCTCACACACAGACACTGTTCGGAAGAAGGCCCAGCAGAGGCTGGACTTCCTACGGCAACTCGAGAAGTACAACCTTCCAGAGGAGCTGCTGCTCATCTTCTACAGTGCCGTCATTCAGCCTGTCCTGTGTTCATCCATCACCTAGTGGTTTGCCTCTTTCACAAACCAGGCCAGGTCCAAACTGCGACGAACAGTTTGATCATCAGGGCAGACCTACATCCAGGATTTGTACAGGCCCAGGGTCAGGTAAAGGGGCAACTGACATTTCTGCAGACCCCACACATCCTAGACACAAACTGTTTAGACTTTCACCTTCAGATAGGCGCTACAGAGCGCTATTAGTGAAAAACCTGGCGCTACATAGCCTTCCCCCAAGCTGTCTCTCTGGTGAACACAGCCTGATTAGTCAGCAACACTGCTGTGAAACAAATAAGTCTATTGCACTTTCACAGCCTCCATTTTTTGTTTCTTTACATATAACCCCCACTATGTATAACTAAGGTCTGTACATTGTGAATGCTGTAACCAATGTCAAATTCCTTGATTGTGCAGTCATGGCTGTATAAAGATGATTCTGATTTTGTTTCAATGTAATAAAGTTACCAGGCTCCTTAACGTTGGCCGTTTCATTTCACTTAGCTATTCTAGTTGCCTGTATTTGTTGGTTGTGGATGCAACTTGGAACTGTTTATTTTCAGACTGCCTCTTGGGTTATATCTGTCATAAATGCATTTATAAAACATAAAGAAATAGAGTTACACGCCTTTGAGTCCTGGTCACCTCTCATCTATTGCCGTTTTAAATTGCATCAACGTGATGAAATATTGGATGGATAGTAACTGTGTTCAGCTAAAAGATGGCCAGTGTGGGATGTTTATTTTGTGCTCTTCCAACATGCTTTTAACCTTTTCATCCATATAGAAGTTATCATTTCACCTTCAGAAACATGGAAGAATCTTGGGAATAATGTTTCAGTGTGAAATTAAGTCTGATGGGCTCTTCTGGAAAAACGCAAATATTTCTAAGCTCAAATGTCTTCTGTCGGAGCCAGTGCCTACAATGCATGTAACTTCATAATTGCCACATTGCCTTCACCTGTGACTGTTGGGAGTAATGGCGTTCAGGGTTTCCCCCATTATATTAAAATTGATAAGCGTCTTGACTCACCTATCCCACCACTAAAATTTAGATTAAGGTACGATGTTTTCAGATATTTAGTCCATTTAATAAATTATCATGCATTTTATATCTAATAATTTTACTTGTGAGTATTTAAAGTTCCAATAACAGTAAAGTCATTCAAATTCATTGACATTTTGGAAAAGGTAACTGCATATTTACTTTGCCTAGTAACTGGTTACTCTGATGGTGCAGTTACTGACTCAGTTACTCAGTTACTTTTTGGGCGAAACAACTATTTAACTATAACTTGTTACGTTTTTAGGTAATGTTGAAGAAAAAAAAAGGTATTCCCTTCCCTTTTGAAGCTGCAGGGTTATATTTATGTGTTTTATTTAGCTGGGACCTGGGCAGTGTTTTGAGGACGGAGTGCTCCCCTAGGTTGAAGGTCTAGTTTTGTCTCCGAGGAACTTCCCATGAAAAACCGTGGCGTCTGGAATAGATAACGGTATATAAGGGAGTGATTCAGTTTGGTATAGTTAAAATGGAGCAGGATATACAAGAGCAGACTCTCTCCTGGACATGTGTCCCATGCTGTTTTCCTTTCTAATAAAACCATGAGAAATTCTGACTTTGATAAAATCATCGATCCCTGCCAATGAGAGAGATTTCTTTTTCCTTGCCCAACACTGGTGACTGCCAGCATTTTAACTCCCCTCTTCTGCTCAGCCGACTGCCAGATTGCCTGTTGCCATCTTGTTACAGCGCCTCAGTCTGAATATACAGAGTACTCTGTCTCTGAGGAGCATCTTTGTTGGTCTTCTGAATCTGCCTCTAAATGTTGCGTATGTTTTGATACTGCCTCGCTGGTTTTGGATTTTGGACTGCATAACCAGTCGGATTTTGTGATTGCCTGGAAAATTGTCTGGATTAAACACTGGATTTAAAGAACCTGTCCTGCCTGCCATCCACTATAGCCCGAGTGACTGGTGGACCCCTCTTCACCATCACTGATTCAAATAAACTCCGGGTGCTGGGTTCTTTACACTAAGATACGACATCCATTCTCTGAAAGTCCTTAGGACCGTTAGCAAGACTAGAGTAGGTTATCGTAACTCTTTATTTTGCCGATAGTAAGTCTCACATCTGCATCTAGAAAAAGAAAATATATATCACAACTTTTTCAGCCACATTCTAATTTTAGATCTAGACCACCTGAGAAGCTCCTTTTAGATCTTCCCAATTCTGGATTGGTCTTTAAGGGACATTGTGTTTTTTCCTGTAGCATCCCTAAAACTGTGCAGCAGCCTTTTAGTATTGATCAAGTGCGTCCCCATTTTTTTCTTTCCTTTTTTAGCTTGAACATCTTGTTTTTATCAGATTCTAATGACTGCACACGTTTAGCTTCTCGAATTATGTTTCTTTGGTACAGTTCTTTACATCGTTTTGTAAATTCCTGTTTTTCTTTGTCTTAACTTGAACATTTCATTTTTATCAGAATATTCCTTATTATCTATTAAGTCATTCTCTTCTTATATAAAGCTTAACTTTAAATTTACCTTCTTTTTTTCCATTTACAACACAGGAGTTCAGTCTCTTACTTTGTGTTACATGTGAGTTTGTATCATTTACTATTTTAAGAGGGTTGGAAAGCTAATCTGAACCAGTTTCTCTACTCTTCTGAATTAGAGCCTTTTGCCTGACACTGGGGTGGAGGCCTAAATTACAGCTATGTACTAAAAAGCTTTTACTGGTGGCAAAAGCAGCAGGTAAGTAGTAATTTCCAGGGAGAAGTTCCCGGCTGTGCAGGGTGGTCATAAACTCTGTAATCACAGCAGGTTTTGAAACTCACAGTAGCAGAACCAGAGGCTGAGATTTATGGTTAGGACTTTGACGTCACAGCTCGGCACATGAGTGCAGGCGCAAAACTGGATTCATAACCAAAACCAAACAGAAAAGGGGACTTCAATAAGGTCAGACTCTTAGTATTTATAAAAATCTAATAGGTGGCACCTTTTAGCTCTGTGTAAAGGAGCTAAAATGTTTCACCCACCAAGTTGTAACGTTCCTTGCCGTTTGTGGGGAGACAACAAAAGAAAGACTGTGTTGCAGCGTGCACATGATAATCACACAGCACAGCCTCCAGCGAGCTGCCGCCTATTTTTTCTCCCCATAGATTCGTCCCTCAGCCTGAACTCATCAGAAACGGACTTATAAACAGCCAGTCTTCGTCGTTACAGGCTGAGCTTTCCTGCTTTGAACCTGTCAACAGCAATATGTTCAGATGAGGACTGATTGCCAACTTTTATGTACAGTACAGTAGCTGCAGTTCCAGCTCAGCTAGTGCCAATGAGGCACCACAAGGGGGCAGTGTGGCCTCATTTTTTATATTCAAGCCAAGCCTAAAGGTCTAGTTGGTGTCATGTTAGTACATGTGCTTTGGCAGCCAAGTGTTTCCTCCAGGCAGCGTCTGACCTGCAGCTACAAGTTCCTCCTCACACTCACTTGTTGTAGTCGCTGAAACGGCTTTTCACTACCCTCAAGTACTCGTAAATCATGACAAGTGAAAGTACCTTCAGAAAGTTGGCTTCCCTGTCAGAGAAGTTCAAGTTCTCCAGGATCATGTGATCAAACAAGCCTTTGTTTCCAGCATCATTTCGTAGACGTTAAAAACGATTTATAGAGAGTACTCTAAGAGCTTTGGCGCTGTTGGCTCTATTAGAAATGATTGATTAGGATCTTTGTGGATGTTAAAAGTGGTTAACTGTGGACAGTTTCCTCTCTAGCTCATAACTATCGTTGAAATGAAACGGAGTTCCAGATTCGCCTCTCTTTCTCGTTTGTGAAAAAGCATCTGAGCATCAAGTGTTTGTTGCCATGCCAACAATCCTGCTCTAAAGCACAAACATCTCCCTGCATGAATTTAAGGAGTAGCATTACAGCAATTGGCTGGTTGCCCTAATACCTTGATGCCAAATTACATATTTGTATATTTTGATCTAATGCCTACATGCCATGACAGGATTTGGCAGCCGGTTAGTTTAATCATTTAGAGGGAAACAGAAGGAAGTGTGAAGAATGGTAAAAATTAATGGAGTATTTGTCTTGAATCTCTGAGCGGTATCAGCGGCACTCGGGAAGAAGCCGTGACAAGATAAACGCAGGCTGAATATCCGCTGAGCTTCGCAGAAACACAAAACACTTTGTTACGTGAAACGTTCTCCTGTTGAGGCATTGGTCCTAATACCGCAGGGGAGGAAAAACACTCCGGGAATTTTTCTAGCGTAGCCAGTTCCTCTTTCACAACCATTCACTGGCATTGCATGGATTGAAAGTGGAAACTTTGACTTTCCTCTTTTCCAGACTATTTACCATTCAGCTGGTTGAATAAAGGGGACATTTCACAGAATTTAAACCAAAAGGGAAAAAAAAAAATTGGTGAAAAAAAAAACTGAAATAGAAAATTACAAAGCACTTCCTATTACAAGAAGCCCTGGTTTAAAATAAATTACAATTTTCCAGCAATGCCATCACATCCACCTCGAGTATTTTTGCTTCCGCTTCAGGACCCCTCAGGGGGCCACGAGCTGAATTCTGCTCATTTCAGATCACTTGTACTTCTTGATTAAATCTGGACACTAGCCATGTTAAATGGACATAAGTAATTGGAATAAAGGGCTAATAAGGACCGACAGCATGCGTTGCTAAGCCTGTAGCTTTATTGGAACGTGGTGCGGGTCCATTCTGGGCACTCAGAAGACGGAATGAACACACTTCTGAGTTTGTTTGTATAAGACTGTTCCACAAAGTAAAAAAATAAATAAAAAGCTTCAGATTTTTCTGAGTACAACTTCTGTGGTTTTTAGGGAAATTTGAGGACTACGCGCATGTCACAGCGCTTGTATTCTGAATAAAGCCTGGTGCATGTAAACGTACGTCATGATCGGATTAACTGATTTTGTGCCCATATAAACGATGTATCTGGATCATCTTTTCTTCTGCAATCTGTGAACATTTCAAACAGATCAAGGAATTTAGCCAACGTAAACATAGCTACCTGAGGTTTGCCATAACCTTTTTTCACTGTCAATTCTGACAATTTCCCTTTAAGAAGGCAGAAGGCTGCCGCTTGAGCAGCTTTTTGGACAAAAAGGGATTATGATCTTAATGCCAGGAGAGCAGCCTAATCTCCGCTATGACGATGTAAACGGCGGTGTGTGCCAACAGGCTGATGTGCCTTAGCGGTGGATTAGATTTAGCCGTACAAGCTGGTTAAACATGTCTCTTCCCTTCAGGTGTGAACGTGTTTGTGCGTTGGATGTACCTTCTCCGGTGGAGGACCTCAGGTTGTTGTCTATATCATTCGCTTTCTCTTCTCTGAAAAGTAAGAGGAGGAAGAAGTTCAGACAATCGTGACAAAAAACAACAAAAAAAGAACTGTGAGCGTCGTATCAACTCTCTCACTGGCTTCCTCTTTTCTCCTAGAAAACATTCGATAAACAGTACACGCCGGGCCAGGGATGGAATACAGCTCTGAATTATTCAGCAGTGAGCTCTACACTCCTGCGTGTCCTTTCAAAGACAGCTGAAGAGGCTTCGGTCTTCGGCACGTTCCTTGGAGTATTGAATGACCTGAGAAAAGCTGCGGCTGCACCGGGATTCACTGACACTCAATCTGGGCTCAGAGGAGCGAACAAACAAACGTGTGACAGGCTCACCACTCAACACTGTGCTCAAACAGTAGCGCCTGGCGCTGAAGTCTATACATTCAAGATAGCAGATTAAGTGGAGCCAAAAGACAGCCAACAATAAAGCATTAGAGTACATGCCGGGTTGTGGCTTGGAATGTTGTTTTATAGACCCATGTGCTGTAAGTCATTTTGGTGGGACTGGTTCTTAGTTGGCTACAGGATCATTGCTAGAAGCAAATATTCATGCCAGAAAATTATTTTATTTAAATATTGTAAGATGATCAGATTAGATACATTATCGTAACGTTATTTCGCCTTTTATCACCATGGGATGAGAAGTGACATGGTCAAACTGGAATAAGACAATAGATCACAAAATGAAGAACTGCCAGTATGACTGGACCATCACAGCGCTGCAGCAGGTGCTGCTCAGGGTTCCTAAATCACTTAGCGCTCCACAATGCACATGAGATCTACACTGATTTGAGTTTGATCAAACTCAGGATGTCGATCAACTCGCAGCTCTGCCAAACCGACCAAAACGGAGAGCAGAGTGAATCAATGGTAAAAGCAGATAAAAGCATTTGCTGTACATCCAGCCATTATCATTGTCATGTGCAGGTCTCTGACCGTTGACATGGAAAAGATTAGAACGATTACAAAATGAAATGATCGTTTCTGACAGTTTACACAGGCAGCTTTTAAAATCCCATTTACGGCTCCCAGAACATAGTAAAAGTGTCCCATCCTTGTTTTGCTAAACAGTTGACAAGATATCACTAATAGTATAACAGTTAAGATGATTTATGTATGTACCATTGTTCCAGTTGAGCAATTGTTTTTAAATCATAATGGCTTATCTTTAGTGTGCCACTGTGTGCTTCCATTTGTCTGTCAATTTGCTGATGGATAAAAATGTTCCTACTAAAGGGACAGGTACAGAATCATTCTATAATAAAGTATGTTTCAAAACAAACATGAATGTGGCGCACAAACAAAACATTTATATATATATATATATATATTTTTTTTTTTTACAGAGTAACCAAATATATTCAGCCGCAGCCATGGGCCATTTCTGCCTTTCTGGTCATTTTGCATAATATATCCTTTAGTGATCAACTAGCCCTTCCTCTGGGCCGCCACCTTATCGTGGTGGAGGGGTTTGAGCGTCCCAATGATCCTAGGAGCTTCACGCCCCTAGTAGGGTCACCCAAGGCAGACAGGTTCTAGGTTAGGGACCAGACAAAGAGCAACCTAAAAACGTTGTGTTCCCTCACCCGGCCCCACTCTGGAGCCAGGCCTGGAGGTGGGGCACGCTAGCGAACGCTTGGTGGTCGGGCTTTTATCCATGGAGCCCGACTGGGCACAGCCCGAAGAGGAGACAGAGGTCCCCCCTCCAATGGGCTCACCACCTGTAGAAGGGGCCAAAGGAGTTGGTTGCGTTGTGTAATGGGTGGCAGTCGAGGGCGGGGCCCTTGGCGTCACCTCTCTGGTGGGGAAGGAGCCTGAGCTGGTGCGCGAGGTTGAGAGGTTCCTGCGGCATCTGCTGTGAAGCGGGTGCTGTACCGATCCGTTGTGGTGAAGAGAGAGCTGAGCCAAAAGGCAAAGCTCTCGATTTACCGGTCGATCTACGTTCCTACCCTCATCTATGGTCACGAGCTTTGGGTCGTGACCGAAAGAACGAGATCCCAAATACAAGCGGCTGAAATGAGTTTTCTCCGTAGTGTGTCTGGGCTCTCCCTTAGAGATAGGGTGAGGAGCTCAGTCATCCGGGGAGGACTCAGAGTAGAGCCGCTGCTCCTCCACGTCGAGAGGAGCCAGTTGAGGTGGCTCGGGCATCTGGTTAGGATGCCTCCTGGACGCCTCCCTGGTGAGGTGTTCCGGGCACGTCCCACCGGGAGGAGGCCCAGGGGAAGACCCAGGACACGCTGGAGGGACTATGTCTCCCGGCTGGCCTGGGAACGCCTTGGGATTCCCCCGGAGGAGCTGGACCAAGTGGCTGGGGAGAGGGACGTCTGGGCCTCCCTACTGAAGCTGCTACCCCCACGACCAGACCCCGGATTAGCAGAAGAAGACGGATGGATGGTGATCAACTAGAGCAAGAGGATAGGTTGCTATGGGACCAGACTTTTTTCTGCTCTAATTTTCAGCTTCAGTCTGGCTGCACCATAACCTGTTATAGTCGGCTACATTAGCCACCAAGTAACGGAAGGGGTGCGCTGGTTGGCTTCATTGCGTCACAGTTTCGTGGCTGACTGAGCCGGCAGCTGATCGGCATTTTCCTGCGCTAATTTCGTACCGCAGTAGAACGGAGCGTTGCAGAACACACCAGGGAAGCGCGACTCAATGGGGAGCTCAGACTGTCAGAACACCATCACTGGGCTGTCCGTGAAGCGAATTTAAGCAGACAGCGTTAGCTTAAATCATCTGGGAGGTTTAATGCTTCACTGTCGCAGATGCTGGAGCTTTACTGACCTTTTTACGTTGCCCTCAAACACTAGTGTCACAGCATTGGTTTGTAGCGTTAGTAGCATATCGCATCTTTCAGTATTTTGTTTTTCAAAACTGCCTTATAGGAAAAGTCACTCCTAACAATTCTTTTGTCTTTCTCTGTCAACAGAGAGGGTCGCATGTTGTCCTGGCTGGACTCGACATGTTAGCTGAGTGTAAACCTCCAGCAGCTCATCGCTTTGGGCAGATGAGTGCCTGCAGGGCGGGTAGTGGCAGTGTCTCTGTTTTTGCAGCGCTGCAGTCAGAAGAAATGAGAAATTGAGGGCAAATGCGAATGGGTCAGTTCGTATCAGTTTTGACACATTGAGCATCTTTTGAATAATCCATTTTTGAAGTAACGGTTATATCGGGATATGGATTGTTTTGACAACACAAACATCCAGACATCCTTCCATTTCTCTGCTTTACCCTTTCCCAGTCCTCTGTCCTTTTTTTCTGTCTTCTGTACAAAGCAAACATTTTTCTAGCCAGACATTTAGTACCCAGAAAGGTCTTTTAGATAACCAAGGATCTCATGTCATTTCAGATTGAAAGATAAAGAAATTCGCACCCTGCCAACAGTTGGTGAGCCAGTCGCTCATCCATGCAACCTTTCTCTTCGGTCCGGCTAGTTATCCCAGCGAGTGAGCTGCTCCGTGAAACAATAGTACATTCAGCCATGCAGTCAGCGTAAGAGCCAGTCAGTTGGTATATTAAGTCAGTAAATCTGACAATCATCCCAGCATGTGGTGGAGCCAGACAGCGCAGGGGGAGATGCGTGCAGACGTCTAAAAAATAAACATGTTTTTCAGGAAATGGCATTTGACAGCTACGGTGGAATTTTCCTTTGACCCCAAAAGGAAAACACGAGCGGTGATACAGACGCATTGGCCACTTGTAAAATGGCGCAATGATCCAAGCTGGGTTTCAGCATTTGTTTTTCATCTGGGACGAGGTGATCCTGGCTGATGAGACGTTCAGGGCGTTCCGCTGACTGAAATTTGTACATCTGCCTTGCAGCCAAGCACTGGATGGTTGCGGAACGTTGGATCTTATCCAAATCTTAATCACATTGTTTGAGCTTGTTGAACACAACAGAGAAAACATTTTAGCGCCTAAAGGTTTGCGCCAAAGATGGTTTGAATCCAATTTGTACTTTAACATCTGTATGAACCACACGTGCTGTGCCTTTCCCATTTGTCTACAAACGATCTGTCTCCCTGGTGGCCAAGAAGACAGTTATTATAGCAGGAAGCACCCAAATATGAAAACGTGGATCTCTTAAGAAGAAAGGAGCCACACCTACATAAAAAAAAAGAAAAGAAATTGTGTTGTATTAAAAGCTGCCATCTGGTTGCTGGTTTGGGAAGGAGGCTAATAAAGCTTCTGGGTGGAGAAAACATTGAGAGACGTCAGGGGATCGCAAAAATTAGTCAAATGAAAGCAAAAGTTGATTTAAAAATAATCTAAAGCATAGAGAACAAAGCACAAGCAGAGATGGATAAAACTAAATATTCACATGTAAATGGATTCAGTGGATGTTGAACGTTTAAAGTATACAACAGAAAACAACGACTCAGGGTTCATGGGGTAAAAATGGACCATACGAGCAAACATTCACGAGTCTTTAACAGGCTCAGATGTTTTCAACTGATTTATTTAAAATAAACCGGTATTAAACAAAATTGTTACAGTGAAAAAAAATGTAGCTCATACTCAAATGATTTATCCGATCTCTTTCATAATTACATTAAAATCTAACTCTTTTGCTCATTCTGGGTTGTTTCTGTGCCAAAGGGTGTTGCATTTACTACCAAGTATAAAGAAATGGACACAGAGGTTAAGGAACTGTTAAAAACAAAAATCAAAGCATAATATTGGGGTCAAATAGTTTCTAACCTGGTTTAAGTGAGCTGGAAGTGACTGAAAACCACTTCTTCAATTGTATTACAGGTATCTTACTTTAAATGTTTCTACCAACAAAATCTAAATTAAAAAGGGCATTTAGGCAAAGCTAAAGCTCTGCTGAAACTCTGCGGAACGAAATCCATCTGCACAGAGTCGGGTTAAGGCAAAACACAATTTTGTCCATTTGTGTAATTTTGCAAGCTAGTGTTAAGTATAACTAACATTAAGCACTCTCAAGCTCTTGGTGTGTTAAGCCAAATTCAGAAAGCTATTTTAATTTAAAACAACACCCCCACTCAGGTAAAGTGCTAATGCAACACAGTTATTTTAGGAACTTAAAGGAAAGGAAGTGAAATAAATCTCTTTGCCGAGGAGCAAAGAACACAAATGCACAGCGTGTGCCTTAAACACGGCATATAAAAAAAATACACTTCCCCCCCTCCAGATTCCCTTTATCTTTTTTTTCTTTCGTGGCTCTAGTGGCTCGCTTTTTTTTTTTACACAGTAGGCTGACAGGAGGGGGGGGGGGGGGTGGAAGAGGGGGAGAGACATGTGGCAAAGGACCGCGTGTCAGAGTTGAACCCAGATCGACCGCGTCGAGAACTGAGGCCTCCGTACATGGGTCGCGCTACCCGCTGCGCCACCAGCGCACCCCTGAAATACATCTTTGAATAAGTAAACCTATCCTGTCATTCCTCCTAAATGTATTAAATCATCGGTTTAGTGTAAAGTTTAACAAAACAACACTCAAAATCATTTGTGTAAAAAAAGAAAAGAAAAAAAAAGTTCAATGTTTTGTAAGATGAAAACCCTTCAGGTATGAAGTCAAACTTCTGAACTGTTCTAACTAAGCTTCATATTAAAACATGTGGGCCTTTGTAGTTTATTTCTAAAAGATGAGCTGACCCAGCACACGTGGCTACAAAAAAAACCCTCCACCAAACACAAATCTCACGCTGCATCTCTGCAAAGGGATTTGGAGATGTGGTATGCTAACGTTATCTAGCGTTACCTCTGTTTTGATATGACCCCTTGATAATCTGGCTTCTAACCTCACAGTTCCAGTTAACCTTGTGCAGAAAAAGCTTACAGAAGGAGGCGCCTAAACGTCGCAGTTCTTAATGCATCATGCAAGACTCAGGCAGATCCGACCTCACCATTTTCTAGTCCTTCCCCGTCTTACGTCGCTATGCTTCCCACCCCTAAATATAGAGAAAATAGCAAATGTTTTGAGCGTTTGATCATCAATCCAATGGCTGCCTTAGGTTCAGGGAGAACATAACAAATGCAATCAAAAAGGAATAAAGTGGGATTAAAAAAATAAATAAATAAATCACACAATGGGCTCGTAGACTTCCAAAACTTTGTGTCTGGATCCGAAAAAGTGTTTTTCTCCTCAGTTATCTCCTCTGTAATTCGCAACAGGAGTTCTGAGCTGACAATGGGGACGGTGACACAGCTGCTGCTGTCCGCAAGATTGAACCACAAATCAATTATTTTACATGAATGAGCATCGTGTCAGCCACTTGAAAACGCACTTTTCCAGCAGGAGTCCTGGTCACGCAAGAACAGCTGGTGTGTTGCTGTGGGAAGCAGGAAAGAGTGAGCTCAAGCTTAAAAATCAGAGCGCAAACACGTTCCAGGTCACAAGGAGTCGGAAAAAGATGGAGGGAATAAGGGAGCGAGGATGGGTGGAGACACATTTCTGTCCACACCCTTTAAGACTTCAGAGACGGGTTAACCTTTAAAGTGAAGTGGACGGGTCAAGAGGCAGAAGTGATTGAATGAATTTGTTTTGTGTGAGGAGTTGCTATTCCTTTCTGCCTAGCAACAGTTAATGGATGGATGGATGGATGGACTCATAACAGCTCAGTGAGCTGTGGCACTGTGATCGGAAGGGTAATCAGGGACGTTTCCTCTCTTTTCATTTCACAATTATGTTTGATGACAATAAATAAATTCTCTTCTCAGGAGCAAATATGCATATTTTCTTCAAAACAGCACCGCATAAAAAAACTCTGCATTTTTAACGTGACAAATGCGTGAAGCAGGAAACCCGTGAGCCCACTCCCTCAGATCAAAAAGCCCATGTTGCTGAACAAGCACTGTGATGTGTTAGAGCTGTGTTAATTTCCTCCGTTCTCGTCCTGGTTCAGCACTGCTTCCTGTGTGTTAGTGCACAATTCTTCACCATTACCAGGATATTTGAACAAATATCCTGGTAATGGTGTACAAAAACAACTGCACTGCCTCATGCCGTTGGCTCGGTTTAGATTCCCGTACATCATAAACAAAATGATCTCAACTCCTACCAGAAAGTTACGTATGCAGAGCTCAGAACCAGCTGGACTGGATCTGCAGTTTGTGGAATCTGGTCCAGCCGATGACTGATTGAAAAGGCTTGCTCCACAATGCCATGACGTGTGAGGAGGTGAAACGATTTTCTCTGGTAAATATTGGTGTACACAACTCAAATCACTTAAAAATCTAGAAACTCACTGGGCGGCTGCGTGCCTATATTCCGTTCTTTTTGAATCTGGCTGTGGATTTCCTCACTTACATGCTTTTCTCCCCCTGGGAACTGAAATTAAGACACGTTGTTTAGCTGTGACATAATCTAACTTGTTTTTTGGATTCACAAGCATATTATTTTGATTCACAACCAGAAACGTGACTCATTTCATTCAAAAAAAAAAAAAAAAAAGAAAGTAAAATGAGGACTGCTAATAAGGAAAAAACTGGAAAACCGAGGTCTACCACAAATCTCACCATCACAATATAAACACATCAGTAGTACAGAAATTGCACAGGAAGTAGTATTTCTGACGCACTTTTTACTGAAGGTCACCGAGCGGCGTGGGGATATTGTGACAAAAAAAGAAGTGCCTTATTGTGATCCAAATCATTAAAGGAGTATTCAACCATACTGGTTCAAACCCTTGTTGTTTTTATTTCATTTAGATCTAAAATTTGATTGAAATAATACACATTTTCAGGCCCATCTGCCCAAAGGTCCAAGCTACATAAGGAGTTTACATCCTTAACCGGTCCTATAGCTAGAAAATACAAAGTGGATAAAAATTATAATCCTACTAATAATGTACATTGTCATAAATAATTGAATGGGAATATGTTCCTCTGTCCCTTGCGTTCCGGGGGTATTGTCTTAAATCTTGGTAGCTCAACACGTTGTGCTAACCTGGGAGTGTGTGATATGGGATGATGTACTGAAGGCCACTTGCAAGTTACGCTGATTACCAAGTAAGCAGAGTGGGAGAGCAGGTGTGAAGTGGGTGCAGTCGAACAGCATTCCACAATGATCAGCAGAGCTGCTGGAACCCACTGCCGCCGTTTTTCCCGTTTTATACACATTAAAGTGCATGTGAAAAGGCCCCAACTTGGATGTGCAAGATTGCTGCACATCGTTTCACCTCCTACTTTACTTTTCAACAACTGGCAAAAGTACTGCCAGTGTTATCATGTTTCCGGGACAGAAAAGCTGCTGCTAGGGTATCAACTATTGTGGGATTTTAATGCACAGTCACAGCCTGGGTGCATTCTGAAAAATTAAGAACTAACAAAGCTACCCCTGTATTAGAGTAGCCGTCTCATAAAAAGGCACCTATATTTTCTACATTTAAATTATTACAAGCCCAAAAACTTTTTTGTAAATGATCGTGCTCCTACCTCTGGCTATAAGGCTAAATCAAACATTTCTAAATCTAACATTTATAGCAAATCAGTATGCATTTGGAACCACTACAGAGTCCAAAAACAAATATTAATGAATGTAATTATGAATACATTGGCCAACCCTTAATAAATAAAAATATAGAGCTGAAAACACACAATTGTACAACATTTTAGCCAAAGAGCAGCTACAGGTCAAAATGAAATAAGGAGAAGCACATCTGAACCCTGTGAGAAATTTGTCAAACCAGTAAACATGTTTAAAGAGTGAACCTGAGTGTGGGAGTGCAATATTTGACACTTATTTAATAATGTTAAGCCAAAACAGTGAGGATGCAAGTCACAGAAAACTGCACAGAGATTCAGCAAGTTGAACCCACTTCTGTCGTGGAAAGCAGAAGTGGGGAGAGGTCAGGATTCTGAGCTGTTATTGTGTTCCCCAGTGATATACAGTAAGTGTGCCGCAGTTTGACACAACCTAACACAAAGAAACACAGAGCAAACCAGATTGTGTCTTGGTCCCACTCATTTCTTGAAGAGTTGCTGACACGAGTGACCTTCCACCTCTTCTTCTAGTTCAGGATGGCTAAAGGGATGTTTCCGGGATAGCTGTTCTAGCTGTGTGGCTTCCAACTTTATTGTCACGTCAACATAACGTGTCACATGTTATTTTCCGTTTTATATGAACAGCACTTTGTTGACCTTGGCAACTTTAAAGTGCTTTAAAAATAAAGCTGGTATAAAACAGGCATGTCCAATGAACCTTGTTCGCTTTTATAGCTTTGTAAAACACAGACCATTTTATTTCTGTGATATGGCTTGTCTACAGGTACTAAATAACCAAACACTACATAGAAAATACATCATTCTCACGAAAACCAAATTATAAAAGCAGGAAAAAAATAAAAATAAATGAGTTAATAGACGAAATTGCAAATGTAAATGCTTTTAGTGGTTCAAGTGTCCATTTCGTGAAGAAAAAAACAACAGTAAGAGGAGAAAAATGTATGGCATCATGTTCACAGACTGATTCTACAAGGATAACCTGGTATTCATCTGGATCATACTTTTACACTTGCCACCTAGTTATTGACGTCAGTGATAAGCAGCCCTACCTCACAACGAGAACTTAAACCAGTGGATTATCACAAGGCTACATCTGATTGTTGTCGATCAGAGGAATCCCTCAGGTGGAAGAAGCAGTAAGACATGGACAGAAGGATGATATCATGATCACTTATGCTAAAAGCTACATACCCCGAGTTTTTAAAAGAGACTGTAGGGCCCGTTGTCAAAAGCTTTGTGCATTCAAGGTCAAGGTATCTTTGTTTAGTCAGCCTGTTCTTTTTGCCCCCAAGCATTAACAGCAATTTGAGGATCTGTGCATCCATAAAGAGCTGTTCGGTGCAGGGCTTGCATTAATGTCACAATGACATTATATGATCTGCTCCAGATGACAGGTGGCTTTACACGGCTGTTTTATTTTGGATCACAATGCTGTGGCCACACCGGACAGCGAAATTACATCAATCAATTATACGAGAAATGCTTTAGAAACATGATTTGGAGAAAATCAAAAAATTACCTCTGTATCACAAGCAACGATGTAACCACCTGAGCCTCGTGGCCATGGGATGCTTACGGGTATTGAGTTCAGTTCCATTTGAATCAATCTTGTCACATTTATACCAAATTTCTTTAAAAGCTACAGTATCTAAACCAGCTAAACTTTCCATCAAAATGTTCTCACACTTTAAAGGCCCTGTAGTAAAATGAGAATGTTTTCTGTTACTCTGAAGCATAGAGAGAGACAATGCGCCCCCCCACCTCAACCTATTGCCGCGCATAGATGGTCCCTAACATACTTTTCCCTTGCTTACAAGAGAGACACGGTTAGGTGTGTGGACCAGGGCCCCACCTACATTCTCATTAAGCTAGCACTGTTTTAAAACTATGTAGCAAGCTATGAACAGCAGACTGAACACATTCCTTGTGGTAGCCAGCTATTATCAGCTGGTTGGACTCTGTGTGTCACTCCCAGTTCTATTATAAGCAGAAGAACAAAAACCTAAAATAGTCTACGCAATAAACAGAAGCTTCTTCAAAAACTGCTTTACTGTTATTTCCAAATTTAAATGCAATGCTTATTTCATGTTTTGAATGATTGCTCCAACACTAGCTATGTTTACATGCACATAATTTCACGATCGGATTAAAACGTATTCAGATTTAATAATTGGATTGTCAATTAATCCGATCATAATGTGTGTTTGTATGCACCTGGCTTTATTCAGAATATAATCACTGACATGCGCGTTATCAAATTCCCCTTAAAAAAAAAAAAAACTCAGAAAGAGTACTTCCGTCTTTGCTAAACTACAAAAATAGTAAATTAACCAGTATTACACGAGTTTGTTTGTTTTCCGAGACCCCAGGCTGGACTTGAACGATTATGGTTGAGTCGTTACTGAGTAAGCAACAATTTTGAGCCCTTTTATTTATTTATTTTTTGAACAGAAAGATATCAGGGCCCCCGACAGTTTTGCTTCCCGACATTTTTCCGCCACTCGCCAACGCAGAAATATGTCAAGTTTACGTCAGGCACACATGCGCACTCGGGTCAGTTTGCCACATTCGGAATAACTTGAGCCCGACAAGTGTCTATATGCACGTTATTCGGTCAATCGGAATACAATTTAATTCCGATTGAGCTTAATCCGATCGGCTCATTTACATGATGCACTTTTATTCCAATCGACTGTTTATTCCGATTACTTTTGTCCATGTAAACATAGCCGATACGGCTGTACGATTTTGCGCAACCAACTAACAAGACAATGTATTAAACAGTTTGACTGGTACTTAATGCTATTGTGAGATTCCTGAAAGTTTCTGGTAAAACTAGTAGGATTAAATAAACTCTAAAATAAATAATAAAATTAGATTATCTCACAGCTGCAACTCTTTTCCCTTCCATGTGAAGGCAAACCCACTTTAAACATGTTACCAACGCCTAAAGGATGTGTCTGATACATTAATTGTTACATAGTCAAAAATTGCAGACCTCTGCGATTTGGAAAAACGTTTTTTAAAATTGAAATTATATTGGAAATGCGATTAATTGTGCAGCCCTAGTAGCTAATGTGTTCATTGGTTTAAAAAGACATTTCTACACCCTTTTAAAAATCCTTTTGCTTGAGCAGACACCAACTACATTTCATTTCACCACTTTGGACTGAAACAGGAGCTGCATCCGAAAAGGTCTAATTGGTAAAAAACTCTTCAGCCAAAGCCGGAGTCGGTCAGTGTCAATCAATATATTATTTTAGCTACAGTGGGAATAATTTCTGTTTTTGTTTTACTCAAGGTCATTATACCATGTACGGTTGTCAAAATAATTTTTCTTGATATAATCCATACTAGAAAAATAAACCCAAATCAATACAAAACGGACCCATTCATAGTTTCCCAAATTGTCGCACTACTTTCAGCAGCATTGTTGCAATAACAGAGACACGCAGACCCTTCCCTCCCTGCAGCTGCTCACCAGACCAAAACAATGGGCTGCTGCTGGAAGCTCTAAACTCTAACATGGTGAGTACATCCAGAAAAAAACCCATATATGACCCTCTTTAGCCAATAAGGCAAACCAAAAGGGTTGTTTTGAGATACTTTCCCAATGAGGCTGAAGCTACAAGCTAACGCTACGTAATTGATGTTCAACTGCAACTTAAAAAGGTCAGTAAAGCTCCTGCATCTGCAACAGTGAAGTAGTAAACCTCCCAGACTACATAAGCTAACGCTAGCTGTTTAAATATTCGCTTCACGGACACCCAGTGACGGTACTCTGTCGCTGTACCAAGCAATGCTCTCTTCTCCTGTTGTACAAATGAACACAGGAAAATTTTAAAAATCTTTTTAATTAATACATTTTTTTATGACAGATTTTTCTAAAGGAAGGCTGAATTGTTCCCTACTCATTGGCTTTGCTCTAATTAAGGGAATTAAAATGCTGTCATATTTTAATTATTCAAAATGTCCTCTCTCAATTTGAAAGAACCCTGGTATTGAGTATATTTCTTAGTATGGGTGTTGAGTTTGAAATGTTAGCATACCAATGTCAGCCTAAGCCTCGTCCCACGTAAAGATAAAAAAAAACAAAAACACATGCAATTACAGGTTTTCTTTGTAACCCTTTAAAGCTCTATACAGCCAATGCCCTAATGAGTCAGTTCAACAGCTAATAATGAAATGCTCTCTTGATCCAAACTGAAAAAGAGGGGGTCCGTCAGTATTGAAACAATTATTTAGGTCATTTTGGACATAACCATGCTATGCAATAATACATAAATTGGATGTGATTAAAGCACAGTTTAATGCACTTGCAAAATAAAATAAAAAAAATATATACAATGGTGTATATTGTGTATGTTGTAATGTTTCTGGGTGCTCACCTGGTGGTTTTTAAGTCAAACCACTATAACAGAATGAAACGCAAAATCAACAACAATGACCAAAATAACTTATGTTTGGAAATATCTTGGAAAATGTCTGGGAAGCCATAAAAAACAAACAAAAAAAAACAGCTGTGTGAGTGAAAGAAGCTCAGCCAGAGTTATAGTATATACTGCTCCATCCACTACCCAGGTCATTAATAACGGAAACTTAGAACTTTTTATTTTTGTCTAAAGTCTCTCGGGATGGTTTTGTTAACATTAAAACAAATTTGGGTTTGACTTCTGGCCTGGATAGCATGCATCAGTACGGACCATTATAATTTTAGATTCACAAAGAAATCTGCAGGTTAACAGAACCGGGCAATTTTCTGCTTGGTTGTTCTTGAACAATGTTCTGATCCTCAAAAATCCTACACAGGGTGCTACCAGGATCACACCGATAACAACTCTCTGGTGTGGATGCTGTTACCGAATGAAGACGACGCAAAGTTAATCATTATTAGCATAAGTGAGGAAGAGGCACATATATGTAAGAAACTACCTGAAGGAATACCTTTCAACTACATATGGAGACATTTCTGAATTATTCAGGCAGCAGGAGAGAGCTTGACTTTCAACAGGCACCAGGAAGGCTGAACTAAGAGCAGAAAAGTTGCTCTAGTTTATTGGAAACGGCTGGTTTTAGATATGTTAGCCTTTCGCCAATATTATTGTTAAGGTTACAATTAATGCAGCACGAAACTACAAACTCTGTATATGAAATTGCAATATTACTGTAGAATATTGAGAAGAAGATGATTATGATACAGATGAACTGATCCCTTTCAGTTTCCTCTATCTTCTTCATCATGATTACTACTCTTGGTCCCCTACATCTATATCAGGTATGGGCATAAAAAGACAGCAAAGCCATTGGACCAGGCACATTATTGTCAAGTTGCATACAAATAGTTGACTGGATTGCAATACAGAACCCATTGATATTGCAATGATGATTTTTTTTTGCAGGTTTTTATTGGCACTAGTGGCTTGTTTTTCATACAGTGGGCTGACAGGAAAGGGGGTACGAGAAAGGGGGGAAGACAGGCGGCAAAGGAACACAGGTCGGAGTCGAATAAGGACTAAGGCCTCCGTATATGGGTCGTGTGCGCCAACCACTGCGCCACCGAAACACGCCCACAATGATGATTTTTAAGGCATACATTGTGCAGCCCTGGTAACGATCGGTAACTGGAATAGGGGGTTGTAAACAGGGCTTTGAACCGATTTTTTTCCCCAATCGGTTCGTTCCGAACAGAAACGGAATTATAACGTTTCCGGTTATGAGTTCCACCAATAAATTGACGTTCCCGAACCGGTTAGAACAAAAAAATACTGTTCCCGGAACGGTTAATTTCGTTCCTGTCGGCTGTTTGGAATGAGCGTTTTACTTAACGATGGATCGTAATCAGTGACGGACTGGGATTAAAAAACGGCCCTGGCACCAACCAGCGGCCCACATGGGGACGCGCACGCACGCGCGTGCACGTGCCCGCAACACACAGATATAACTTCACATGCACAGAAATAACACGCAGGTTTGTAGCCCATTGGTGTTGAACTCTAACTTTAATATGCATGAAAACTGAACCAAGAGGCATTTCAGTGTTTCCCGCAGGAATTTGCTTAGGCGAGGAGGTGCGTTGGGGGGGGGGGGGGGGGGGGGACGACAAGTTTTGTGCGGACCGAGGGGGGGGGGGGGCGTATCCATGTGTTTTTTCCCTGCCATTCAGTATATGCACGCGCAAAAGCAGCAACAAAAAACTGCGTGTTAACGTCAAATAAATATGCAGCAAACCGAGTTCGTTTCTTTGTTTGTTTGTTTTTTTTTGTGTTTTTTTTTTTTTTTTTTGGAATGTTGGCGAGGCGGTAGCGTGAGTTTGGCGAGGCGGCTGCCTCGCCAAGACAGTGCTGCGGGAAACCCTGCATTTGGCTTATTAGTGGGCCGAGAGATAATGTAGGCCTACAATGAACAGGGTGAAAGGGGCGCCGCACACCCGACAATCATGCCGAATGCCAGACCGTCCAGTCCGTCACTGATCGTAATTTACCTCTTATTTAAGATGTGTAGCTCTAGTGGAGACACCGCTCTCGCTCCATTCAGTCAGCGAATGTGTGATGTGATGTCACACAGGAAGTGAACCTCAGCCGTCATGGTAATGTGCGCAGGAAAATTATTATTTTTTTTTTTAGTTAATTAGGCAACGAAAACTTTGAGGAACGAAATAAAACCGGTATTAACCGGTTACCATTATTTTTAAATCAGTGTTCCAGTTCCAGAACATAAAAAATAATAACGTTTCCGGTTTCGTTCCTGTTCCCTGTAAAATACAAAAAGTTCCCGGTTTTCGTTTTCGTTCCTTGAACCGGTTCAAAGCCCTGGTTGTAAATGTCAACTCTGTGAGAATTGTTTCTTCGTTTTAGAAATAGTAGCTTTGTTTCCATCCAATTGTCATGTATATTTTGAGCGAACTTTTAAAATGTCGCAAAAAAGAAAATGCAAATTAGGCGCGTTTCCATCCACTGGTTTGAAGCGAATTAACTAGGCTACGCAAAGTTTACTTTCGTCACAGGTTGAGGTTAGGCATGGCTGGAACAAACAGGAAGTAGATTTGCAAACTAGCATGGAACACATATCTGAGAAGAAGGAGAGAGGTTTTCAAGAATGTGTTGCTATCGGTTAAGTTGCAATTGTTCTGCCATGTCAACAAGTATTGGTGATGTTACCGGCTGTCCGGAGACGTAGAGAAAGAAATGCATTTATTTGCACCTTATGGGAATATTCGGGAAGACGCCAACAGCAGAAACAGCGGATCAGTCATGAGGTAACTGTTTGCTATGTCTGAACTTATTCGGCAACAATATGTTTCAGTCTCCCTTTTCACGCATTAATTCTTTTTCGGAAAAGCCAACAACCGTTTCAGGCAAGCGTAAAAATGATTTTGTGAAATTGAGGAGGTTATTTTGAATTTTGCTATTTCCATCAACCTTTTCTAATGGTAAATGGACTGAACTTATATAGCGCTTTTCCAGTCATGCTGACCACCCAAAGTGCTGTACACTAGAGCCACATTCACCCAATCGCACACAGATTCATACACCGATGCGCAGCTCGGTAAGCAACTTGAGGTTAAGTGCCTCGCCCAGGGGCACATCGACATGTGACAAGGGGAAGCTGGAATCGAACTCACAGCCTTCCAATTGCAAGACAACTACTCAACCCATCAAGCCACAGTCTCCCACAGATATTTCAAAATGCACATAAAAAAAGTTGATGGAAACAGGGCCAGTGAAGCCCTATTTTACAGCGACTGTCTTAGCATATACGACGTGACAGCAGCTCACCTTCTGATTTGAATAATTAATGGTAATGGAAAATAGGTTTCAAAATTAAAATACATCTGAAATTTGGCAGAATTGGCAAGCAAAGGTGTAGAAAACCAAAGTCGGAAATTGGCCACAATATTCTAATCGCTGCTCCTCCTCGCTTCATTATTTTCATATCACTAAAACTGAGAAGAAGTTACCTAAAATCTATTTGGCAACTAGGCATGCGCAACAGCCCGGAAATTACACAGAAACAGCCAAACTGGCGTTAGCCCTGCTGCATCCATTTTTAAAATCCCTTTGCTGTTTTGACTGGCCAGGCCAGCAGCCCCCTGAATTGGGTTAGGGGAGCTGCGTATCCCTCAGGCTCTCCATGCGACAGCAGGGCGTGCTGGGAGGGCAGGGGGGGACGTCTGAGCTCAGCTTGTGGGGAGGTTGGCTGAGTTTTACCCTAATATGGACACAGGCCAGGGGGGGAAGGAGGGGGGGGAGGCAGGGGAGAGGACAGACTGGGTGGAGAAGGGGAAACCTGCCCAGTGCCACCACAGTGGCAGTCATGCTTCCTGCTGCTGTTTCACTGATACTTTTAATCCCACTTCATATAACAGTGCGGGATTTAACCGCTGCGGTCCACTGACCGTGGTACAAACACTCGATTCACACTGAAGAACTCCTCAGAAGTCAGCGCCACGTCGTGTGTCAGTTCATTTCTGCTGTTGCCTTCTGAAAAGCTCCCACTCAGAAACAATGCAGCACATAGCTCACACACACACAGCTACACAGTTACTTGTGACACTGAAGTGAAGGACGGAGCCGCCTCCTCCTCCTCCTCACAGCAGCACTCCACTCTGTTAAACCGCTGGCTCTGCATGCCCTTCGGTTCAGCCAGCTGGGCCTGCTGCCTAATTTTTTACACTTGCTCAATACAAACTACACACACACACACCACAATCCCTTCATCACATCTGGCCTCTGGCGCAGTGGGACAAAACCCTCACAGTGGTCGGTGGGATGAGACAGCGCGGCGGGTCAATGGTCCCAGTGATGAACTAGAGCGCCTCTTGTCAACCCCGGGGCGGAGAACGTGGGATTAAGAGATACTGGCGAGCCATTCGAAACTGTGAAAAGCAGACAATATAGGAAGGCAAAGAAATCAAGGCAAAAAAAAGAAAGTAGGAAAGCGAAGGCAAGGCCGGTGGTATTTAAAGAGAAGGAAGAGGAGGCCGAGTAGTTGTCTGGATACTACTGGCGGCTACCATGTAGAGAGAGGGACTCCAGGCCCAGAAATTCCTCCTACGTCTCTGTTCAATGCCACTTCTGTTCTGCCAAGTCCGGCATGTCAACAGCAGCGCAGATACAAAGGGAGCCATGTCCGCGTGAGACTGGCTCTTGTGTGAAACCTCTGTCAGCATGTGTGTATGGGACAGCGTTAAGCAATCGCCACCTATGAAATCTTTCTCTGAAGGAGGTCAGAATCACATCAGTCCTGATGTGCAGGCTGAGCTAACCTGAGTATACAGTGGCCAGAACATTTACTGGCTGCCTACTAACAACGTCTTTTATTGCAGTAGCAAAGAATGCAATCTTTAAGCACATTAATTCAGTAGGGGAAAATCCCACGTTGGAAACAATTGTTCTGAACAAATTCCCTGCTCTGACGATTTTTGGTTCCCTCGCCAATTCCTAATAAATAAATAAAACTAAAGCATTTTTTGAATACTTTTTTTTTTAAGTTGAACAGAATTTCTACAAACTTCATAATAAACCCAAACTTCTGTTTTCCAGGGGGAGGATGTGACAAAGACCCACTCAAGGTAGGGGTAGGATGGTAAGGGAGCGCACCGCTGCAAAGACGCCATCTACAGTCCACCAGACTGTCTGAGAAGCATGCCAGGAAAAAGTCCTGTCCTATTATACCAAAGGTAAATGTTGTGTTTGCTGAACTTTACTGGGGCTTTAATGGGAATCATGTACTTCTGTGAAGTGACACCAGTGTTTCCCCTGCCACTCAACAAGGGGGCCAACAAAATTGCCTGACCCCCAAAAAGGTCAGGGCATGTAGTAAATTATTATATGTCTGTGTGTATTCACGGTTCATTTTATTAAAATTTGCCTTTCTAAATAGTACCAGATCACATCCTGAGCTATTTCTGTCTCTAGGCAGGATTTAACCGCTGCGGTTAAACCTCTAGAGCTCAATTTAACGAGCGTGTACGCGACGTCACTATAAACTGCACGGCGGGAAGAAGTCTCCAAGGCAGCTGCAACTCACAAGCTCCTGCAGCCTCTCTACACCACAGGCTGACAGGTGTGGGGTGGGTGCCTGCTGTGGGAAATGTAAGAATTGGTCAAAAGAAATAGCCAATAAGTGCGCTCAACTATGAAGTTCAAAATGTCCGCGGAGAGTCAGCGCGATGCGCAGTACAACCAACTGTGCAGCTGCCTTTAGTTTCTCCTAAACTAGTCGTTGCTCCTTACTTTCAGCTCAGAGTCACCCGTGTTCGCACGCAGGTAATGCCCAGCTGTGGTTACATTCAGAAGAGTCAGCAGCTACCTGCCATTTTCACTTCTTCTGTGGTTTTTATGCAGACGTAGTCTGCATTAGTTTATGAGCCAGGGATTCCCTATAAGATTCCCCGTTTACCTGATGACGGAAACCAGGTATCATTTAGAATCATTACACGCTGGAACCCGTTTCAAAATCGTGCCGTTGTAAGAAAAAACATTTGCCGTTGTCGTGTAAAGTGACAGCACAAATGCAACTGCTCCGTTTTCACCAGAGAGCACTGTTGTGTAAACAGGGCCTCAATCTCTCTACCTTTAACTCTACTGACTCCTTAGATCTCAAAAGTACACACAGACATCCTTGTTTCAAATACTTACTGAGGACCTTGCCTTGACTTCCATTAATTTTCAACCTTTTCTATGGCCTTACCCTAACCCTAACCCTAACCGTTACCAGTATATGGCATGAACCTAGTTGACACCGTAGTCCTAACCCTAACCCCTCGCCCAGAAAAAAGTTAGGACCTCACTTTACATCAAAATCCTCACTTTAAGAGTAAAATGGGCAACACATGTTCTCACTCAGCTACAAGTACAAGTACACACACAAACACACTGTGTATTACACATGCATCTCTCTCGAACATGCACATTATACAAATAAGGAACGCATGGTTCAATGTTATTGTCTTAGAATATTTCTTCTTTTTTTGCCTGGATTAATATCCTAAAGCCATCAAAGTCTGTTTTAGAAGATAGTTATGAACATTTTATGCTCATGCCTGAACTTTTTGGTCTATGCTACAAAATGATCAATCTCTTAGTACCAGTCCTAGGAGCTAAAAAAGTTCACGAACATGTTGTTAACCCCCCCCCCCCCCCTCAAAAAAAAACAAAACAGTGTCAATAAATTCATTCAGCACTGGATGAATCATAACTGATCTTGCACATTATGTACTTATTAAATTAATAATTTCTAAATACTACTACTACTACTACTTTTTAAAAAAATCATAATGTTGAGCCAAAAACAAGCCAAAAAATTATCAACTTTCATAGTCTCCAAACCTAACAGTAAAAGAATCCTACAGAAAATATAGACATCAAAAGATTTTATAGAAGGCAAGGTGCTTTAAATTAAAGCTAGTAACAGCAGTCAGGATCCAACATCCATCAGTTTGAAGTGTTGAAATGTATTTGATTTTGCATCCAGGTCTATGTAACCAGTCCATTGGTTGGTGCAGCAAAGACAACCGTTTAAAGCTGCAGAAAATTGTCTCCAAGTTACTGTAGAAAATAAACCAAATTGCACATTTAGTGGGGGGGGGGGGGGGGGGGGGGTGGAGGTGGTTCTTTTCAAAACAAACCAAGTCACCACTTTCCACAAACACTGGCTCTACTGTCAGGTCCCTGTAATCGCCACATGTTTAAAACACACGAGCACACACAGGTTTTGGGTTGGCTGGTGTAAATTTAGCATTCCCGCCTGGGCACCCACCTATGCTTTGTTACAAAACGAGGAGCTTGCACAAGGTGCACACGGAACACAATGTGAAAAAAAAAAAAAGGAACTACTGTGGAATACAGAGTACAAATAACGATTTATAGCAGGCTCAGTGTTTGCCAAGTTAAGATGCAACTCATTTCAGGAACCACCTTTACCCCCAATACACACCTATTAATACAGGCTGAATGCAAGTCCAATTCGGATCCGACTTGTACCAATAGCTTTGAAGGATTGCCTCACAAAAGCCGAGTTTCAAAACCGTTTGTCCATCCCGATCTGTTGTCATTTTGTTCCGTCACATCTTGCTAAAGTGTGAATCACAGCCTACGTGTCATAATATTACATTGCAGACGTTCATGCAGAAGACATGCAAAAAAATGAAACATTTTTTGTTTAATGTGAAAACTACCTGAAAAGAGTCAGGCTGATAATTCCTGTGAAGTACTAGGGTCTAAACTATGATGCATATTACTGCACGTTAGCTAGCTTTTCGACTCACATCTATGCACTAAACGGGCAATTTGATAAGATAAACACAGAAGTGGAAATCACAGAGCAGAAGTGACACACCTTCTGCTGTGTAAATAACACGCACACAAAAAAAAAAAAAAAAAAGAGCGTAGTGTGCAGCGCCGACGTTTTGGGCAAGACAGAAATGCAAAGCATGCTTAGATAAACATCATTTAAACCCCGATAACTGTCTAATCAAGCTTTTCCTCCTGCAGCACATTTCCCATGGCTTTCCAAGTTTCCATTGACCCAGAAGCCCGACGCTCTGGGCATTTACGTACCAGCTGCCAAAGCAGGAGGTTTGCACAAATCAACCAGGCATATGGATAGCTTTCCTGCCACCACTGAGGGTTTAGAAACAGTATTAGTGCTCTGACAGGATGTAGAGATGGTGACTTGAGTCTCAGACGTGGACATCGAGCCCTCAAACCAAATACTTCACACACGACTGGGACTGGTGCTGCAGAGACGGAAACTTGACTTCGACTTTGAACGGGTGCTTTCAATTTATGACCCAGAGATCTTTGCAAACTATGAGCTGTTAATGCTAGGGGTTAGAAGTTAATGCGGTTAATTAAAAAAAAAAAACGAGTTAATAAGAGGCTTTGTCATTAATAAGCCTACTTAGTTTTCTCTGAGTAACCTCTGCAGAATTCAACTCAATTCAATTCAATTCAATTCAATTTTATTTATATAGCGCCAAATCATGAAACATGTCATCTCAAGGCACTTTCCAAAGTCAAATTCAATCAGATTATACAGATTGGTCAAAAGATTTCCTATGTAAGGGAACCCAGTTGATTGCATCAAAGTCTTGACAAGCAGCAGAAACTGCTTTCTGCTACACTAGCTATAATCTTATCACTCTCCAAACTTTTATCATCTTCATCTGTAGTAGAAGCCAGAATTGTTTAAATGTGTTGCTGCACTTTCCTGGAGTTTTTTTTTATTACCTCTCAACTGTTCAGCGTCACTTCACGACTTATGTGGACCTATTTAATGTTGCTCACAGCGTCAGTGATTGACAGGTAATGCTCCGCGGTGGAATGCCATGTTGAGCTTCAGCCACTGCACTGTGCAGCTCTCTGTTAAGTGCGAGGGACAAACTGGGAGGAAAGAGGCTTTTCGATTTGTGACTGCAGAATTATAACCCCCACAGAGGGCTTTTTTTATTTTGTTGGCTGGCCTTTATGGGTCAAGCCTTTCTGATATGCGCTGCTCGGTCTGCCGGTCGGCCCTGTGGCGCTCGTTCACGAGTTAACAGGTCCACACCGTGTCCTGCATGCACTGCAAAAAGGGAACTAAAAGTAAGTAAAATTTTCTTGAAATTAGTTTTTTTCCCCTTGATTTGAGCAGCTAAATAAGACTATTTGCCAATGGAATGAGTATTTTTACCCCTACACTAAGATAATTAGATATCCTGCACTTGAAATGAGATGATGGAGATGAGTTGTTCCTATTTTAAGTGCAAAAATCTTATTCCATTGGCAAATAGTCTTATTTAGCTGCTGAAATCAAGGAAAATACACTCATTTCAAGAACATTTTACTTACTACTTCTAGTTCCCTTTTTGCAGTGTGGTGCTGAACCACCAGCCCGCCGGGAAAATCCCCTCTAGTCCCTGTCTGCCACTGCATTAGCACTGCAGTGAAATCATTTCCTTTATTTACACTTGCGTTGTCCGGCTTTCGCGAATCACTCGAAACTGTCGCTCATGAACCAAGGGGCCAGGGCAGCTAATTGATTCAGTCATTTACCCACCCCTAATTAGCACCTCATCCCCCAATTTGTACCAAAAGGCAAAAACCTGAAAACTTTGGATTGCTGAAACAGACTTCAACTTACTTTCACTCCTGTTATACAGAACATTATGTGTTGCATTCACTTGCACACTTTAAAGTAAAAGCCCCTCCTGTATGGTTTGTTAAGAAATTAAATTGAAGGAGCGCAGAGCCAAAGGGACAGTTGTCTGCATTCTCGATGGCTTTACAGCAATCCCTCATACTGAGCAAGCAAGAAGCGACAGTGGAGAGGAAAACTCCCCATTAACAGGAAGGAAAAACCTCCAGCAGAACCGGGCTCAGTAACGGTCATCTGCCTCGACCGACTGGGGGTTAGAGAAGACAGAGCAGAGACACAAAAAAAGCACACATTGATCCAGGAATCCTTTCTATGTTATAGGGTAACAGCAGGTGATCTGTCTCCCCTGGATGATGTCACAGCTAACAGTACGCCAGACCAGGTGTATCTACTATGAAGAAAAAAATGACAGAACGAAAAGTTAAAAGTTGAAATAACACCAAACAATGCAAATTGGAGAGCAGTAGGAGAACTCAGCAGAGTGAGAGAAATAGACCCTGATGTCCTCCAGCAGCCTAAGCCTATAGAAGCATAACTATAGAGATAGCTCAGGGTAACATGAGCCACTCTGACTATAAGCTTTGTAAAAAAGGAAAGTTTTAAGCCTAGTCTTAAAAGTAGATATGGTGTCTGCCTCATGGACCAATGCAGCGGTATAGACTAGACTGATGTAGAGTGATGACCTGTCCAAAGTGTGCCCCACGTCTCGCCCAATGACTACTGGAGAAAGGCAGCGGGTAAAAACAATGGATGCACGGACGTGTTGAACTTTCCGGACTGGAGATTTGACTTGGACAGCGTGAAACAAACCTTTTAAGAAAATAAACAAGAAACGTTCTTAGCTTTAAAGTCTCCAAAATAAGACAAAAAAAACCCTTTCCCTTCAAAACTATTATTGCAACAAGCCACAGAAATCAGAAGCGATGCATTAACAGCTGAGCGGCCGTCTGCACCCAGCGCACACAGAGCCTAGAACAGCCAGGCAGGGTTTGCTGAAGCAGTGCAGCAGACTCCCAGAGAAGCGGCTGCCGACCCGACAGGATGTGAGCATAAAAAGTGAAACGTGAGTGGGAAGTGTGCAGGGTCACAAGGCAGCACGGTTGTACACACACTTGTTCTCACCGACAAATAAAGGGCCGGGCAGACAGCTAGTTTGGGGTAAAACAGGAAGCCGGCGCTGGTGTTCTACAGCGACGTGGCCTTGGTCCACGACAGACGAATAACTCATTATTTTGAGAGCAATCCTAACAGGAGGCGGCGAACGTTGACCCTTCAGGCGTTTAAAGCTGTAAAACCTTTATAAGACAACAAGCTTTTCTAAGTGAAATTGAAAGGGCTCCTGAAGGCGCTGCGCTGTTCTAGTCGAGAGGGACGACCTTGAATGAGTAGTTATGCGGAGTTCCAGTCAAAGCAGAGGTGAGGCGAGCAAACACAGATATACGGCTAGCCCCTTTCTCTTTATATCAGCGCCAGAAAGAGAGACGCTGAGCAGAGCTGGAGGCTGAGAGTGAAATTAGCCTCGGATTTCCCAAATATGAAATGCTAGAATGGATGCTGATCGTGTCTTAAAGCCTTTCTCTTTACGTCTCCTTTCACACTTGTTCTGGTCTCCTTCTCTCATGTCTGTTACACACACCCAAAATCTTTTAGCGGAGCATCGGAGGCTCTGCAGCGAGGGTGTTTTTTTTTTTTTTCGTTTCCAGCCCAGATGGCAGCTTTGGCTGAGTCAGCAGTGATCGGTGGGCAATCTGAGACTGGACGAGTCGATGCTGACAAGCGGACGAAACACAGAACAACAAACCCACAGTGGAAGAATCCAGGGCCGTATGGCTCTTTGCCAAAGTCAATTCATTTTCTCCCATTTTGGGATGTTACTCCCACAACTCCAAATGTATTTTAGGGTTTTCAAAGCCATTCAGTAAGGATCATTTGAAATGGGCGGCTTGCGTTTGGATTCAGCGTCCCCAAGCCGGTGCGCAGAGCATGATGCTGCCACTGCCGTGCCTCATCATGAGGATGGCACATCCCTGGCCTAAACTTCCTTACAACTTTAGTTTTTTTTGATCTGCCCGGTTGCCACGGGACCCGCTGGTTTACTGATGTTCTGCAACGGGCCTTTGGGGTCTTCGCAGAACAGCTGTGGTGAGAATTACACACAGTTAGAGGGTGTTTAAAGACAATTGGCCGCACTGGATTTTGCTGGATGTCAACGTTAAACAGCGTTTAATGGTCTTTTAAGATTTTCCTTTGGCAAAACACAAAATAAAAATGTTTCAACTTCAGAGTAACAACTTTGTGCTGGTCTGCAATTCAATTGTCTCTGCTACGACAACATGTGTAAAAGCTAAAGGACCATGATTTACTTTTTAATGCACTGTATAACAGCTCGATTAGTAGAAATTCGGTCTTGACTTTGACAACTGCAGACCCTTTTATTCTATATATATATATATATATATATATATATATATATCTGTAATGTCTACAAAAGTGAATTGTGGACGTAATACAACCTACACAATTACGACAATACTGTGTTCGCGTAAAAAAAACCCCCAAAGACACAAAAAATCTCAAACCAGCAGCGAACACGCATTGGTAAAACGTACGGATCTATTCACCAAATACTGAAATAGTTCAGGTTAATCACCTTGGCTCACCACAAAAGAGGAACACTGCTTTGAGAGGGCCCTGAGCTGCTTATTCCACATCACATTTCCTTATTCAGCTGAAATCTTAAGGTATCACCCGGTGCTCAAATCCGGCTTTTCATACATTACTAGACTCTTTCAAATAAAAAATAAATAAAAAAACTTGCTGCCTGAAACAGTTTCACTAGGAGTTTAGGAGCAGCCGCACTGCAAATATCACATTTCTCTATCCAGCCCCTTTGGCGGTCTAGAGTAGCAGATTTCAGAAGTTAGATGCCAATCAGAACCAAATAGCTGCAGTCAAAGCTTCCCCCCCCCCCCCCCCCCCCCCACCACCACATCAGAGGGAAGTATCAACACCAGTTTGCTGTCCTCGTATCAGGTGCGCGCCGCTTTCCGTCTCACGAAAGTGACGGCTGGTTGATTTTTGCAGAAAACAGAAACAGAAAACAAAGTTATCTTTAATTTACCTTCTTTTCTTTTGTAGTTTTCCTTTTTTTTTGTAGCAGCCAGTCTGTGGCAAAAAAAACAACAACCAACTGCTACGAGATATTGTGCAGTGCAACAAACAAATAGTCTTTCCTGTGCACTCGACTGAGGCAGGTTAAAGCCGCAGCGTGGAAAAAAAACCATATCCTGTTTTTGTGTAACAGAAGAAAACCCTGCACAGCCAGAGCGCCAAACGTGAAACCTGACATTTCTCAGGCGCGGAGCAGAGGCCTCGGACCCCACCAACACGTCGAACTCAGGTCCCGCCAAAGCAAATTAGTTGACGACAAGTTTTCGCTCGTTTGAATGCTCTCCCCGCGGGGCACCGCTGCACGCTGGGGGGGGGGGGGGGGGCATCCTGTCTGCGCCGCTGCCTGCGGGGCCCCAGCGTGCACACTGGCCCGGGCCATCCGAGCAAATGCCGGGAGACGCAACTAGGCTAATCTGTCCAACGGACATGCAAAAACACGCCGGCAGAGATCAGGTTCGTTCACAGCAGCCATTGTTCCGAATCTCAAAGCCCCCCCCCCCCCCTCTTAATTCAGTTGGCACGCCAGAAATTGTGCGAACGCGGCCTGCCAGCCCTGGTCCGAGGGAAAAAGCACACACACACACACACACACACACACACACACACACTCTCTCGGGCTGTTGTTGCTGAGGAGTGCAGCTGTTGCTGTATGTCCTCTTGAACAAAAGGGCGCCAGTTCAGCACAGCCAGGCCAACCAGTGGGCACACACACACAGACTCCCAGAAACCCTGACGCTTTCAAAAGATGGCACCAGTCGTAGGTTGAACACCCACTGAGGGGCTGCACACACCATCCAGTCTAGAGTACAGCTGAGATGTGACCTAGGTCACCATCATCATCATCATCATCATCACTTCAGAGACGCAACATAGGAGGTGCAAGACTTCCTAAACTAGTCAGTGAGTCAATAATGATGGCGATCTGCCACGCAGGGCTGCAAAGGTGAAGCAAAAAGGAAGCCGTGACAGGTAGGCTTCGTGTGATTTGTGACGTTCACGTGGTCCGGCGGTGCAAAGTACTTCTCTATGAGCCACCTGCCTGGGACTGGGTGATGCTGTGCCGTCAGGGTCGTTAGGTGAAAGCACGGTCGGTAAACTGTTGGAAGTCGTTACATGCCCGGGCGTCCCAGAGGCTTCACCCCCCCCCCCCCCCCCCAACGCCGCCTGACCCAGCAGCTCCGGACCACAGCGCCAGCGACACCTGGCTAAATAGTCACCGAAGGGAAGAGGGGCAGGCAAAGGTGGCGTCTGGCCGAAGAGTGCCGCGCTAAGTTTGCGGGCTAACACAATGCTAACTGTTAAGACAGTGCAGGGTGGGGGGGAAGTGGTCTGAACAGGGATGCACACCGGGTCATTTCGCAGCTAAAGTGCGACGTAACGACAGCGCGCAGTTAACTCCTCCGCCCAACAAGAACTGAACGTTGTCCGGCTTTGTTAGCGCTTCCTCCCTGCGGTCACCCACCGTCTGTGAGCCCGTTTGACAGCCCCTGACTTCTCAGCGACAAGTCAGCCCGGTTGTAACTCGAGGCAAGTCAAAAGCCCGATTAACGCGAGGTTAAGGCCGACTCACCTGTTGATCCACTGGGTAGTATCTTCTCAGAAGTACACAGGGAAGTGTGGATGGGGTCTGCTCTGGTCAAGGAAGTTCACACTTCACACACACCGACCTTTACAGCTCAGCCCGTCCCCAGCAGCAACAGACAACAACTAACTGTGTCCTCCTTCCCTCCCGCTGCTGGGCCGCCACCAGTGAACTAAACCCCGCCTCCCCCGTCAATGATTGGTCAGATTATGGGACAGTGCAAATAAGGCCAATTAAAATCCGGCTTTAGTTTTGTTTGCCCAATGGCTATGCATTAAATCATGTCCTGATTCCACTGCTCTGAGGAACGTTTTAGGCATACTAACATAAGACTGACAGATCACAAACATAATGAAACCGTTTCCACTGTAATAATGATAATGATAATAATAATAATAATAATAATAATAATAATAATAATAATAATAATAATAATAATAATAATAATAATACTAAATTAGTTTATAATATGTTCGTATCATAATTGATCGTACTGTTATCTACATTCCCTTAAAACTGAATAAACCAAATTAAATTAATCTCACATTATATTCAATCTTATTAATAAAATACACATTGTGTGTATGTTTCGGGGTGGGGGTCGGGCGCCTTGTTATTGGATGAAAGGTGGGGTACACCCTGGATAGGTTGGAGAAACCCCACACATGCAGAGGGACAACATGACATGTTGCCGGGACAAAATGCCGGGATTCCAACCGAGGACCACCTTGCTTCGAAGCAACATTACAAGAACTGCCACTGGATGTAATTTATTTGAATATAGGATCCATCTAGCACAGCCGTTCACGATTTACAATCCAGTTAGTGATGTTGCCCTCAGTTCAGCTAAACAAAACTGGTTTGAAGCAGCAAGTGTTACATGACGTTCTGAAAAATAAAACTTTTTTGTTTGACATCTTCAGGAAACTTGTCATTTTTAAAGAACCGCGTTTTTGATTCTGTTTTTAGATTTCTAAATAAAGAAAAATAAAAAAAACTGTGCAAAAAGAGGATGGATACACTTCCTTCTACGGGATGTTGATATTTTTGGAAAATGGTGTAAAACAAAAGCACATAGTTTCCTACTTAATGACAAAAAGTCATTAGTAGTATTAGTGGTATTCTGTTATAGAATTGCAATGCAATTATTCCATGAAACAAAACAGAAAACTGCTAAAACCTGAATTTCTTGTTCTATCTATATTTTACAACTTACTTTTAACCAAATTTATCAGGAGCCAGGTCCAAAGAGCCCCTTGTGGCTTCCAGCTAATCCAAGCAATGGATACTAAAAAATAACAAAAAGATTTCTCCATCTTTCACAAGACTGGAGAAGAAAATGCGAAACAGCAGCAAAAAGAAAAAAAACTAACTCTGGAGTAAATCTAGACAAAGAAACCAAGAGACATACAGGACAAACACATATTTGATTTATGATTTGAATAATAACATTAAAGGAAAAATTAACTGTTTCCTCTGTGGCATTTAAATCCAAATTACATGGGGTGTTCATGCAAAAAGGCTAATCGAAAAGGTTCTGGATTAATAACACTATAACTACCTTTTTGTTTAACGACTAAACCAACATCTTTAATCTTGAGAAAAGGGTTTAGTTCATAAAGCAAAATTTGAAGAGCTCTCCAGGTTACACAGCGGTGTAATACTGTCCAAACCTGACCCCTGGCGGTAAATCATTGTATTGCTGTGATTACCGCTGCAGTAGTGTGATCACTGCGACGCTTCAGATCAAAGATTTTTCCTCACAAGCTCACACTGCAGTGAGATTAGGAGCAAAAACTGCTTTTATCACGCCTTTCATTCACTGTGCAAACAGATGGCTGCTGCCGGTTCGAGCAAACACTGCGAGAAGTGCTTTATCAAAACCGCATGTAAAGTGGAGGCTTTAAATCTCCTAATCCCACCAGACAGATGGGTTGAAAACAGTGATTAAATAATGTTGCTGTCACAAAAGATATCCAGTCTACTGTGTTTTGACAGTTTTTTGTTGCAAATAAGTAAACCTCTTTGCCTTAATATATAGTGTACTGTGTTATCTATTCTGTCTTGTAGTAAAATAACTTAAAACAGCTGATACAATGAAAATTAATACTTCTGACACGAGACCGATTTTCCACACAGTTTAAGGTGTGAAAATAACGACATGCAGCGATTTCACAGCAAACGCCTCTCCATTTGAATGATTTGTTCTAACTCCTATCTGAAGTTGTCTATCCATTGCATACTTTTACTGAATATTATTTTCATAACCAAGGACGACATCCCACAGTTTATGTCTGTTTAATATGTAGACAAAAATGATTTTTCTGTTTCCATCTGAACTATTGAACACGCATTAACACGCTCCGCCTTTAGGTGGCAGCAGCGCCCTACAGGCATGAACTCCTACCAGGACTGCTGCCACTGTGGGTGGAGTTGATACCCAATGTCTGAGAGAATTTCAGGATTGCCCCTGTTACTAATACGTTAAACACCTAAGGATCTTAATATGGAACCTGAGGCAGCATAATCTTTTAGAAGTGCATTTGTTTGTGGATGTATATGTGCATGTGTGTGTGTACTTGTGATTGCAGCTGAGTGAGGACATTTTTGTGCATATTACTAGTAAAGTGAGGACCTTTTTTTGGTCCTCACTTTTTTCTGGGCTAGAGTTTAGGTTTAGGACTAAGGTATCAATTAGGTTAAGGTTAGGTATATACAGGTGAAGGTTAGGTTTAGAGTTAGCGTCAGGGTTAGGCCACAGAAAAGGTTAAATATTAATGGAAGTCAAGGCAAGGTCTGCCCCAGGTCAGCAGGAAGAGTCTGGAGGAATCCAGGCCAGTCAAGCAGGTAAGTCCACCGTCAGAATTCCAGGACCCAGAGACCTGCTGGACCAGCCAAAACCACAGGCACCAGTGGACCAAGGCAGGTGCACCTAGCCTCCAAACTGTCTGACCGGGCATAATCCAAGTCGCTTAACCCCCTTTCTAACTCCAGGCTCTATTTTACCCCACCAGTGCCCTCGCAGCCCCCGCCCACCAAGGCCCATCCACTAAAACCCCTAGCAGCAGCCCATCAGTGCCAGCAGCCACAACTCGCACAACTCTGTTTGCGGTTTGCAGTCGTGCCATACTCTTCGCATTTTTGGTTGATCCTTTGAACCCTGCTTCAAACTTCTCCACAACTTCTTCCTTGACCTGTCTGCTGTGTTCCTTGGTCTTTATCATGCGGCTTGTTCACCAGTGTTCTCTAAATGAACTCTGAGGCCTTCCTAGAGGAGCTGCATTTATACCAAGTTTAAATCGCACACCTGAGAACATCTACTTATTAGGTAACTCCTGAGGACAGATGGTTGCACTAGATCTTCTTCCTAAATTCATTGCATCTTTATGTATCAGAGGCTGGATACAAATGTTTGACACACATTTCAGATTTTTGTCGGCAAAACATTTTTAAAACCATCTATCCTTTTTATTAACCACTTCACGTTGTGTACTACTTGGTCTTGGTTCAGCACATAAAATCCCAGTGAAAAACATTGACGTTTTGTGCTTTCAATATCCCAAAAAATAAACAAAAGGTGTGAAGGAGTGCAGAAACGTACGGAAGGCACTGTCATTCAGTTTATTCATTTTGCACAATTATGCAACAATTATGCCAAGGCGCTTTGCAGGACAAAATTACACACAGCCCAGTTTGATCAGTTACTAGTTTAGTCAGATTCAGACATGAACCCTCTCAGAACATTTTGCATTCAATCCAAACATAAACCAGCAGGAAACCAGCAGATTGCCTCAAATCTTCCTTTTGATTCAGCCCTGATTCCGGAGCATGCATGGGACCATAGTGGGAAGGGACCACTCCCTGTTAACAATAAATAACCTCTCGCAGAGCCAGACTCAGGATGGGTGGTCTACTGGCCGCTATTTAAACAACAGTCTAGATGACAGACAGGAGGAGACTGTTTTCTGCGTGCATGAAATGTGTTTCCATTGCTATTCTCCACAGCTGAGGGGCTCCCTTTTCTTAATTTGGTCCGAATGAGTTCTACATGCAGGCCAGTTGAACTCTTTTACCGCAGAGCCTCAACGTTTCAATGGACGAAGGTCAGAAGTTCGGGATTGACATATTAAAAGAAGCAAGGCCTTTCTTTGAAAGACATTATGAATCATTCAACTGGTCTCAGGGATGCCTTCGCAGATTTAGGAATTATTTATGACATGACGGAAAAAAGATCATCATGTTGTGATAAATAAGTAATCATGAATAATTAGAGAAAATCTCCAGCAAGTCGCAGGGGGGTGAGAGGGTGGAGAGGTGGAGACAATAATCTTGCCCATCCACTAGTTTAGGGTTTAGGCAACCCAATTTAGGGTTGCCTAAACCCTAAATCGGGTTGTTTAGGATTAGGAAAGGTGGGGTTCAAGTTCTTACAATGCCACTTTCAAACATGAATCTAACTCCTCTGGTTATGATCCACAAAACAATAGATTCAGTTCTGATTAACTTCATTATTGTTATTGCTTTTATTTTATTTAGTTTTTTTGCATTGTGTGTGTTTTGTCGTTCAATTGCATTCTTTTTATTGCTGTTTTACACAGCTTGTCAACTGTCTTGCCTCACCATGGATTTCCATTTCAGTGGCTGTGGTCTATCCATTGCACAAGTTGAAAATCAAAAGGAGATCAAAAGTTAGGTCTGGGCAAGGACAGTGGTAGCCCGGAGCAAGGAAATCCAAAGCTTGGTTATTGTCTGTGTTAATCTACTCCCAGGACGGGGATTGAAATAAGCTTGATATGGGCGATTTCGCTGTTGTTAGCCAAAGGTGAATTAAGGTCCACACTTGGAGCATAACTGCCCCTCCCTCACCCCCCAATAATATTAATATTGAAACCGTCGATATGAGAGCAAAAGTAAAAACAGAATCCCATGTTAGCGTGTCCCTCCTGTGTCTGCCCTTGGCACCCGGCGGAGCAGCAAACCACTCTTTCATCTCCTGATGTCCATACTTGGCTAAACGCCTGGACACTATGCTAATGGCAACATGCACTCGTTTCGATCCCTGTTTCTGTTTTCAAAATGCACATGCGGTGCCTTTGCAAAAGTATTCACACTCCACTGAACATTTTCATGGTTTACATTTCAGTGTATTTTAATGGGATTTAATGTGACAGTGCCTGAGCAGATGTGAGGATGCATGATTTCTAAATGTCATCACTGTAATTCGATGAAAAGGCTTTTTGTCGCCCTGTGGAACAAGTGCGCTCCTATTTCCTCACAACTCGCCTGCAGAGAGGTATTATCAAGTTCCGAGGTGGTTTTTTGTTTTATTGATTTGTATTTTCTTCTTTTTTTATCACTGTGGAGCCATATGTTTAAAGAAAATGTAAACATGACTGGTATGTAATTATTTTTGAGGCCTTATTGGGCTCCCCCGCCTGCTTGCTTGCAGTGCTGTGGAGTCCTGACCTGATTTGCAGGCTATTTACCTAAGTGTATATGAACAAATAATGCATCAGTCAAGCTCCCAGTTAGTGGTGCTGTCTGCCATGGGTGATATGGCTCACCACCCTGGGCGTCACTCTATTGGGGCGTGGCTGAAGCCATTAAAAAATTATCTGGGCCCATGTGTTGCATTTAGTGTAAGCAGTGGAAGAATATATGGATTGCATAACGGAAACAACACAGACGTTGGCATCTGATTCACAGCTTTTGATTCTAAGCCAAACTAGATACTCGTAGATACTCACAATTACAGTATAAGTCATATCAGTGAAACAAGGTGAGTGCCACCCCCCTTCCAGAACTAAACAGAGATATAGTGTAAATTTGTACTTCCCAAAAGCCCTTCATCCGTGCAAAGCCACATACCTTATTCATCTTTTGTCTTATTCTTTTCGTATTTGTCCAAGGAGAGGTGAAGAGTCTCGACTTTGGCAGTTATTTCTCCAGCGGGAGCGCGATTGTTCCTGCTGCGGGGAGACTGCCAACCTGCAGCCTGCAGAGCTGGCTCTCAGTCTGACTCCTTTTTTTGAACTTCCATCACTACGCCATATTCCTTAAGACATTCAGCTGCTTCTTGTGGATTATCAAGTCTTTGTTTTTCCATCCTGTAGAAACAGCTTGAGTTTTGCAGCTACAATCTACAAATATATTATTATTATTAATTTCATATTGTTTCATACTATGCTTTCACGGTTTGTTGCAGATATATGTATGTGTGTGTGACTGTGTATGTCATTTTATACAAGCATATTTGTAATGAAAAAGAAAGAGACCTCAGGCAGAATAGCTCCTGTATCCAGTCAGGAGCTAATGGGACTCTCAATCAAATCAAATCAAAATCAAATCTTCACTGCGTTGATGCATATTCAACACATACATTGTTGTCTTGCAAACACTTTGCCACTGTCTAGCGGTCCAGTGATGTGCCCTAAGCAAACCCGCATGTTAAATACCTACATTTAGATTTGTTGTATGTGCTATTTAAATTACTCCTTTTTACTTGATATGCTGTTTGACAGCAAAATCAAGAAAACATGTTTTCATCTTGTAATTGTAAAGAATCTACACAGTTTGAGATTTTATTAAATCTTTATGACATTGGTGAATCCTCCCAAGTGGGTCATCTTCAACTCTTCTGTTGACATAAGAAGTCATGAAAAGTGGGGGAACAAAGAAGGGCCCACTTCAGGGTGCCAGTCACACAAAACCAGCCCTCAGCATGTATTTGGATTGATATTCTGTTTGGACTTTACTCTCGCTTGGCAAACTTGGCTAAGCGGTCCCAAGTGCTTCGCAGTGGTATCTTGCTAATAGGCCTCTGTTTTCTGAGTGGGCAGAACAGCTGCACATTCACATCCATGTTGATATTAAACAGCAAACAGTCTTCGTCTGATCTGCCAGGCTGTGTAGACTTTTGGAGCTCTTGTTAGATCTTTCATGGTATTTAATGTCATTTGCTTGTCCACTAATTTGATACTCTGATAATTAGTCTGATAACTGATAGTTCAGCATGAATTTTAAATGTGTACTGAGGATATATTCTAACAAATTTTGAAGATCATTTAGATCAAGTCTTTTTTCTCTCCCTAACCCTGTCCTCCTGTTTTAAAAAGACACAAAATGTTTTGTGATTTTGGCATTTACATTACTGGAATCATGATCAACTTTTTGAATCTAAAACAAGGAGATCTTTAAATTATTTCCCTAACAAGCGCACTGTTGTGTAATTACACGCTATAAAGTCTAAATTTTAATCAAAAAAACTCTCACTCTGTTAGGTATTGTCTGGTGAATATCAGCCCAATTGGCTTTGATATTAGGACAATAAGTGAAAGAGTTATTCAAGCACTAGCATTCTTCTACCAGCAACTCTGCACACATATGAAATAAATGAGTGACAACTTCTCTTCAAGTATCAGAATTTATTAACAGATATGCTCATCCAGAGAACAGCATTATTAATGTTTTTTCACCTGACTCCAGTCCCGTCTGTTGTCCAAGTGAACAATGAGATATTTATGCTCCTTCACCACCTCCACGTCTTCTCCCAGGATGGTACTAGTGTGGGTACTGTTCCTGTTTCTCCTCAAATCTACAACCATCTCCTTTTTTTTAATCCACATTCAAGATGAGATGATTGTTTCCACACCATGCCACAAAGCAGTCCACCATGCATCCAACGACTGCAGAGTCATCTGAGTGTTTCTGCAGATGACAAGAGTCTGTCTTGGTAGTCTGAGGTGTAAAGAGTGAAAATGAATGGTGAGAGTACAGACCCCTGTGGTGCTCCTATCCACACGAGTCATGAGTTTCTGACAAAGCAAATCAGGCAGAACTGTATTAAATGCACTGGAGCAATCAAAGAACATGATCCGTACAGTGTTGTCGGCTTTCTCTAAATGACAGTGGGTTTGTTCAAGCAGGTGTATAATGGCATCTTAAACTTCAGCTGATAAGCAAACTGCAAGGGGTCCTGATAGTTGCTTGTTTGTTTTCTCAACATATTAGAAGTAAATCATTTAGAATTGTTTCATCCCTGTTAATCACTGCCAAACCTCTGTTCTTTGTGTCCTGTTCTGGTGACTTGGGCATCCCGTAGCAATGAGTTGTTGCAGGGGCAGCTAGCTGTTGGTGCAAGAGAGTGGTTGCTCTCGCTCGCTCTCCTTTGTGCCTGCTCCAGGGGACTTCCCCACAGCATCTCTGGTATGGCTGCGCTCAGCGCTGTACTCATATTGGGCCTATGGAAGCTGCAGCGTGGCGGATCAGCAATGTTAGAATAGGCACTTGTGGGCAGGTTCCACCAGGTCTTGTATCAGGTGTCCTACAGAAGCTGAGAAAGATCACAAACAGCCTGTTTCCAACGGCGGCTCGCTTGTTGGTTTTGATGTCTGATTTCACTGAAAGAAGACTCTACTTAGCTTTGATTCCAGTTTAAGGAGCGTCTCTCTGATGCTGTTGCCATCGCAGAGGTGATCGAGATCCTAACATTGAAATCAGTCAAAGGCATGGAAGGAACACTGGAAATGCTGGGGACGGTGCTCTTGTTGAAAACTTGATTTTCAAAAAATGTACAATTAGAGAGGGAATTTTGTTTTTGTTCCACTAAATCATATGGTTATGCCAACTTGAGCAGCAGAAGTGGCAGTTTCGTCCTCCATCTTTACCATGCACTCTTTTAGGACTTGCAGCTCATTAGCACGCAACCTGGGATAGCCAGGTTTCCTGAACAGATTGTTAAACTTCTAATTGACATGACATTGAAAATCCAGGTCAAAATTTGTCCTCACAAGAAGAAACTCACAGCAGAGTGTTACATGTAGATTTTTGCTTTGCTTTGTATTTATGAATAGACCTTAAAGGTATAGTGGAAAAAAGTTTGTTCTTGTTTATACTTTTCTGGACTGATTAGGCTCTACTCCCCTCAGCCAACAGCTACCAGTCAGCTCAGTCACCCACCAGCCGCCACTCTGCACCTGATCAGCTCCACTTGTTGCACTTATTAGAGTCAACTCTGCTCACCCGTTCCCCTGCCTACATATTCCTGCCCCTTTCATCCACTGACTGCCAGAACGTCTTGTCTTGTGTGATGTGCTCTGCGTCTACCATTTCCTGTGTGCTTAGCCAGCTGGACTCTTGTTTTTTTCGTGTTTTCAGCCCTCACTGATGACAGTTTCCAGTATATGCGTGCTGCACAAATCTGCCTGTTTCTCTGTGAGTTCCAGCTGCTTTGCTTTGCCCAGTCTGGTGGTTCCTCGGTCCACATCACCTGTTCTGGTCAGCCCCTGCCTTCATCACTGGTTTGTCCTGTCACTGCCTGCAACCCCTGGTCAGTCTGGTTCTGCTTGTCTGCCTCATCTGCCACTACTCATCCCCTTCAATAAACTTTTTAAAACGTAACTCTGTGTCTGACTGAATTATCAGGTTCTTTTTGTACTACTCTTAACAAATATTTTTTGGGCTTCAAGTTCCGGGGAGATTATCTCTTGTATTGGTTGTCCCAAATGCCAGTCAGTGTGATAAACTCACCTAACAATGTGTGTGTACGCTCCTTGCTAGTTTCCTCTTGCTGTGCATGCACACTTCTAGTGTTTATGTATCCAGTTGAATTGAATTGCTTCATTTATTGGAGAGTATGTGACAGTACAACTCATCAAGAGAAAGAGATACATGGGAGACAGGTTCACTGAGGCAATGCTGCCTTTTCCAGGGTGTTGCCTTTTACAGAGTATAGAAAAGGAATACATTGGGATGGTTGAGGGAAAAGAGGGGGGGACAGTAGGAGAGTGCAGGTAAAAAAAAACAACATACACAAAAGCATAGTGTACAGCAAAGTCAGCGAGTCATAGGAGGGAGTATTTAACACCATGTTTATGTGCATGTGTGAGTCAGTCAGTGGAGGCCTATGACTGACAGGTAGCCAACCCCCCCCCCCCCCAAGCAATAGTCTCAGAGGGTATGTTGTCAGCAGTTGCACTATTCACAAGTCACAGGTGTCATGAGCGGGTGGAGGGGCAGAGCATCTTGTTTGCATAACTTCCAGGAGAGTTTGACATACTATAAATCAGCCTCCAAGGCCAGCACCGGGCAGCCAAATTCAATAACAAGGAAAATGTTTTGTCTCAGGCTGACTGTGAAATTTTTTCACCCTTCAAGTCTGTGCTAGGCCTCTTCATGGCACTCCCAAACAGCCAAATGTGTTGGTCTTTCACAGTAAAAGCTAGAACTTCCGAGGTCTTTTCCATTTCACCATTGAGTTCAGACCATGGCCAGCATGTGAGGCTGTTGTAAGGATCGCATCCAGCTTGCGGTTTTGTTCACAAGCATTTGAATCTGGGCAATCACAGCTTGATTTAATCCGTCACACAATCCCAGCAGCCTTACCATGCCAGAACTGCCGCCGAGACCTTCCGAATTTGCCCATATACCAGGTAACCGACAGCTCCAATAAGGAGAAATCCTGTTATAATTTCATTTATGTATGCATCTTCCACACCCTCAATGGGCAAAATAAACAGGCACATTATCCTCCAATTTTCCCAGGAATCCAGGGGGTATCCGGCTGCATGTGTCCCCTCAGGACAGAATGGCTCCCCTGTGCCTGGTCTTCTTGTTGAGAAAATTTGATCAATTGCGTTGAGCGACCAGCTGACCAGATCCATGGTTTTCAATTTGGAAGATTTGCAGAGAAAGGCTCTGAGAGAGTTAGCGGCATACAGACAAGAAAGCACAAGCAGGAGAGGTTTGGGGTGGAGAGGCGCAGAGAAGCGTCCACCTTCACCGAAAGCCGGAAAAGAAGATGGGTAAAGTTAGCTTCCTCCCACCGTATACTTGATATAAATGGCTGCGAGTCACAAGAAGCAAACTGTCTTACAAGTTTATGAAAAAAAGAGGATGGCCTCAGAAGAAATAAATAAAAACAGATTCTTTCACATGATCCCCCTGAGGAGCAAAAGAGTAGGTAGGATGGTCCTGCGCATGTGCAGTTATTCAAAAAGTCACTTGGGCGTTTACCTACATTTCCTTGTCCACATTTCCGGAAAAATTGTCCACACCTTTAACAAAAAAATAAAATAATATAACTTGTGTAATTATTTTCTACAAATACAAATATTTTCACGCACATAGATTCCTATTTATGGATGCACAACGATTTTCATACATTTTGGTTTACAATGAAAAACTTCACCACTACACATTCTGATTTACAAGCACACAATATACATGAGTGGAATTTGTGGAAATAAAGGTGCAGTGAACGAATCACTCTCAGCTTTAGGGGCTTTGTTTTCAGTGAGGAATTTCATGTGGTGTGTGAAGTGAGGCTTTAGAGGTCTGTTAATTGCAAGTGTATTCTGCAGCAGTGGTGAACACTGCCAAACACATTCCCTGTCCAACAAAACATGCCCACCGACTTTAGGGTTAGGGATGAGGGACATGGATAGGCATATTTAGCAGGAGGCATGTTTTTTAGTAGCTGCAGCTAGACCCTTATCGCTAATTGCTCTGCTGTTAACTACCAGTGGACCTGATGTGCTTCCAAAGGCTTCTACTAATTGATGTGCATCTCTAAATAATTTCCCCCTTGGCATTTTAAGAGCTACCAGTTTTAATATTAGTTCCTCAGAAATAATTACATAATATTAGGATTCCCATGTCTGAGAGGTTGTTGATGCATAATTTGGCAAATCATTCTTTAAATTATTATTTGATCAAAATAATGTTTTATCTAGTGGTGGCTGGTGAAAAAAAATCTTGGTGGGGCTGGCCAATACATTTCCCTGCCTAACCCAGTACTTGCATTCAAATTAAAAGTCAGAAAATTACTACGATTCCACAATAAGCATTTAATTTCCCCTCTCAGAATCAGAAGTTTACACATAGTTAACCATTTACAGCAATTTTAGGTATTATTTTGGAAAGGAACAGTATGAAATACAACACTCACACTGTAATGATCAGAGGCATGGGGCCCAGAATTCAGCCAGACCAGCAGAGGTTCAGATCAGGTTCTTTTATTAACTAATATCAAAACAGGGAAAAAGCCAAAGAGACCGTCGAACCAAAAGACTATAAAAATAGACAGATGAGCAGGGCAGACAAGGCAGGAACAGGCAGGACAGAATGGCTCAGGTTTCTGGAGAAACAGGGGATCAAAAATCCAAAAGCAAACCAACATACAGAAATTTGCAGGAGGAGACTCACCTACACTCAACAAGACGACCTGGCACTGATGTCTGGTCTCAACAGTTTATATGGAGGTGGAAGCAGGTGAAACCGGTGAGAGGTGATTGCAGCAGGGGTGGAGTAGGGCAGGTGTGCAGAGTAAGTAATTAGACCAGACATCAGTGCTGAGGCTCAAAACAAGAACAGATCAGACAAATCTAAAAAGCTGACAAGACAAGTGGAAAGAAACAAACTACACACGATCTAATAAAGAACAAAACAACCCTGAAGTACAAACCTAAAACAGAAAATAAAGCTAAGACTAAAACTGATGACAAAACAGGATAAACTAACAGTAAACAAGAACCTAGACAAGACAAAACTCAAAGCAACCAGAGAACCTAAGGAAGGAGGGCAAAATACCTTAAACATAAACCAGAACAGAACCCAGAATATTTCACACACATGACAAAATGTGTGTGTCTCTCTCTCTGTATGTGTGTGTGTGTGTGTGTGTGAGAGAGAGAGAGAGAGAGAGAGAGAGAGAGAGAGAGAGAGAGAGAGAGAGAGAGAGAGAGAGAGAGAGAGAGAGAGAGAGAGAGAGAGAGAGTAAATTAAATAAAAGGGTGAATGGGGCGGAGGGTTCTTATTTGTACAAGAACTTTGCTCGTCTGTCTTTCTGTGTGGCAAATTTCTCAATGACCCTTGTATTGAAATCAGGAATGTCCCGTGTCAGTTTTTTCTCTATGGAGAGCATAGCCAGAGCATTGAGCCGATCTTGTGCCATAGTGTTTGTAAGAAAAGTCCTGTTTAAAGTAGAGAAGCACCACTCTGATTCTGATGTTGTCATTGGTGGGTGATGAGGATGTTCAGAAGACGTACAGTTTCGGTGAATGTGTCTCTGCCACCTTTCAGCTTCAGAGCCTTGCCGCCATCCTAAACAGCCTCTCCATCCTCTCCTTAACTTTCCACATCCAGAACATCACCTGGTTAACTTTCATCTCTGCAGCATCAAGTTCTTCCTTCACACTTTTGCCAAACTGGTCCACAGTCCACTTTACAGTTTCAGCTCCCTTCCCTCCCTGTCCCCCAGAAAACCTCCATAAACTACAACTAGTACAAAAGACAGCAGCTTCATCATTACATCATCTACTTCACACCTGTACATTAACTCCACTGGCTCCCTGTCACATTCAATATAAACCAATCCTATGAACATACAAGGCCAACCACAACCTTGGACAATGCAGGACACATAACCAACACTATGATGTCATACATTTTAGTTTAACACAGATCGCACATTACAATAATCACTCTCTGCTTTTGCCTTTGCTTATAAACTCGTGAGTTTATAAAAAGGCATCAATTAACTTTTTTGAAGTTTAATAAAACGGTTACATTTGAGCCCTGTGACTGGAGACCTGTCCAGGATGGACCCTATGTGTCCGCCTCTCGCTCACTGACTGCTGGAGAGTCAACACAACCCCCCCAACCCCCCACGACCCTGTGTGACGTCAAGCCGCGTTTCCCCATCAGATACAGCTTGACGTCACACCTGTACGGATAAGCGGGTATAGAAAATCGATGAAGGATGGGATGTTAAATTTTTAAAGTTTAATATAATTGCTCAAGGTTTATCAGAAAAAACACAACTTGATTTTTTGGGTCAGATTTTTACTTTTTACAATCTGACCCAGTCAAATGCAGAACAAGTTTCACATTCCCACCCTTCTTCTTCTTCTTCTTCTTCAAAAAAAAAGCGCATCATGCTTATTTAGCCTGAGCTAGCGCGTTACTCTTTGAGTTTTACATAAGAAGCCATACTGGAAGCCAGGGAATAAACACTGACAGGTGACATGGCCACAGGTGGAAATAACTCATTAATTAACTGAAGGAGCAGCAACAGAAGTTGTCAGCTGTTCAATCCGCTTTCTCACCTGCTAGCTCATAAATCCAAATAAAAACTTTGACCACCGCTACTTTCATCTATGTCATCTGTGGCCAAGTTGAGACGCTCTTCCAAAAGTTATGATTTAACACAGATGAAGCTTAGATTGGCAGATGTCTGCTTTGCAAAGACCCACCCTACTCTCTGATTGGCTAATGTCCCGGCTCTGCCAGGTTTCATTGGTTGAGAGCAGCTTCAGTTTAAAACTTTGAAAAAAAGTCTAGACGGAACAGTTTGCGCTCATTTTCCAAATGACGGAAATCCGTCACAACGACGGAGAACTTTAAACCCTGACATATTCAATCTGGACCACTACATAAAATGACCAGCATCCTCATGACATTTTAGTCAAGCCTAATGATCTCTTTCAAATCAGACCACAAAGCAAGTGCCTACCTCCAGTGCCAAATGGTGTTGTGTGTCTTCTCCCAATGTTCTCCTTCTCTTTGAGGGTGGCTCCCGAACAGGTCCCCTGTACTCCTCATCATCAGCCAGATTGGGAACAGTCTCCCTGATCCAATACAGATGTTTCCATATGTTAGGTTCTGAAAACTGGCTGACTAGGGATATATTTACCTACCCTAAGGCTTATTACTGGCATTCATATTTAATCTAAACTTTGCATTGTTTGAAAAAGATGACATATAAACATTTAAGGCAACACATTTAAGGCAATAATTTATGCAGAGAGAATAAATAATTAGGATAGGCTAGGCTACATATTAATGATTTATCTTATCTGATAGCCTGCATGTGATTGATGAACGCCTGGGTGACTCCTGCGATGTATACAGAATCGATGTTCTTCTTCTGCAGCTGTATGTATAACACGTCTACGTGAGGCATGATCTTGTGAAACAACGAAAGGAAAAAACAGAACGCGTCGTCTTCTAGCATTCTCACAAAGCCGCCGGCTTCTCTCTTCATTGGGCCATCAAATGCTTCTCTGTTCCGGATAGTCTGAAAACACTTCACCAGCTCATCCTTGTTCTCGTACACTGTGTTAACAGCACGACTGTTGAAGTTCCAACGTGTTGACGATGCACTTTGAAGTCGGTGGGCCACCACTTCATCAAGCACAACAGTCCTCTTGCTCGATTTCGTAAAAAAATAAGCAAATCCCCCCAAGTCGGAAAAGAAATGACTGATTTTAGGGATATGGGAGGTTGCTTGTTGCATGACCAAATTTAATTGATTGGCATAACAGTGAATGTAGTGAGCGTGTGCATAGATGTCCTGCACTTTCCACTGCACTCCTCCCGTGGCACCCCTCATTACCACAGCTCCATCATAGGCCTGGGCTATCAACATTTTCTCTTGTCCCTCCGGAAGTATGGTCTGCAGCCTCTCCAATAAAGCACTGGCTATTGCTTCGGCACAGGCGTTGGGTAGCTTAATGAACTCAAAAAACTTTCTTGTATATTGTTGCGTTCATCAATGTATCTTAATACCAACACCAACTGACAGTGAGTGGAAATGTCGGTAGTTTCATCTGCTTGGATGGCTAAAAATTCAGCTGACTTTACTTCATCCATGATCCGTTCTCTCAGAACAGCCAGCATACAGTCCAGGAGCTGGTTCTGAACTGTCTTGGAAGTGCCTTTAAAAACGTTTGCATTTTCAAGATGTTCCTTAAAATCCTGATCAATGGATGACATTAAGTCGACTAGACCTCTGAAAATTCCGGGATTGTCTGAAAAATCAGTTTCATCATGTCCCCGCATTGCCAGTTCAAAAGCACCACAAAACTTCATACACTCAATGAGCTTTGATAATATGTGCCGGTTTCGATCTACCTCTTCATTGTGCCTTCTTACCGCAATTCAATTCAATTCAGTTCAATTTTATTTATATAGCGCCAAATCATGAAACATGTCATCTCAAGGCACTTTACAAAATCAAGTTCAATCATATTATACAGATTGGGTCAGATTATACAGATTGGTCAAAATGTCCTATATAAGGAAACCAGTTGATTGCATCAAAGTCCCGACAAGCAGCATTCACTCCTGGGGAACCGTAGAGCCACAGGGAGAGTCGTCTGCATTGTACATGGCTTTGCTGCAATCCCTCATACTGAGCAAGCATGAAGCGACAGTGGGAAGAAAAACCACCCATTAACGGGAAAAAAAAAACCTCCGGCAGAACCGGGCTCAGTATGAACGGTCATCTGCCTCGACCGACTGGGGTTACAGAAGACAGAGCAGAGACACAACAAGAGAGACAAAAAGCACAGAAGCACACATTGATCTAGTAATCTGTTCTACATTAGATGGTAGTAACGGGTGAGCCGTCTTCTCTGGATGATGTCAAAGTTAACAGAACGCCAGACCAGGTGTACCTACTATGAAGAAAAAGAGAGAGAGCAAAAAGTTAAAAGCTGAAATGACGACAGTCATGCAATGAGGTGTCCATCGTCTAGCTGCACCGCTATGCTAATCTTTCCAACCACGGACAGTTTTCCATATGAATTCTTGATCTTTCATGTTTCTTAATGCGTTCGAGAGGTGTTTTAAGTCTGTCTGTCCAAACCGTGTCCACGTCAAATCACTCCGGTCACTTTTAAAAAGAATGCAGGGAAAACAAAAAAGTGCATTAGCTGTCCCACAAGCTGTCAGCCACAACTTACGCTGGAACCAACTCCTGCTGAAAGTCCGGTTGTAGGATTTAGTTTTTCCCTTGGTTCGCTGCGTTAATTTTATTTCGGGCTTGTCAGGTCCCAGCTCCTTTACGTGGATTTTTTCCACCATCGTGCTTCTCGCGAAAGGGTAACTCAATAAAGATCATACTGAATTGTGTGAAAGCTGCTCATCAACTTGAACTGTCGTCGTCACCATAATCTCTACCTCACTGTCACTGCCTGGCTGACAACTAGCTACGTCACTATATCAATGTAGCAGGGGCAAACATTCCAGGAGTCCCAAAGCCATTAATTTTGGCGATGCTGATTGGCCAAATATTTATTAATTTTCCATAGCAAAAGTATACGATTGGTTAATTCGCTACTCTTTTGGGGCGCTTTGAATGAGCGCCCCAAAAGAGAAATGATACGTTGTGTCGTTGGAAATGCACTGTTGAATGAGAGTCAATTGGTAGGAGTATTGTTTTAATAATTAATATTACAAGTAGCCACATACTATTTAGTAAAAACTGACATCGATAATACTTTTAAAATCTATATATATTATGATATTTCCCCTCCACATCTAGGGAGGGCAGCGCCCGAGCGCCCCCTATGGACCAGCTGCCACTGGTTTTAGCTACCTGTTTGATTTACATTGTGAATATGTTTGAACGCACACCAATTCTTGTCCTGAATTAGTTCAAGCTAATTTGACCCCATTCCAAGTTCTTTAAAATGATGTTTGGTCCTCAAACATAAACATTCACACTGAACTTTAAAAATCATTGAATCATTTTATGGAAATGGTTTTCAGTCATGTTTCCTTTTCCTTTTGTTCTTTTGTGTGTACATAGTTAATTCGTTTTCTTATATCCTTAATTTTGTTTAGCAGTTTTGGTTAAGTCAAAGAGGTGTTGATTGAAATATGTTTAACTATAAGTTGTATTATTTCTATTAATGCATTTTTAAATATGAAGAGAATTTGTCATGAATTTATTGCATAACTGTACAAAATTTGCTGTTTGAGAATGGCAGAGCTCAAATCATCTGCTTCATCTATTGTCTTTATATCATTAGGACATATTAGGACAATTGGGCTGGTATTCACAGGGTAATACTTGACTGACCGAAGGTTATTCCATCTAATATTAAATAATTTATATGGATTTAATTGCAGAACACACATAACTGAAGGTTAGGTCAAAATTGATATTCATGGCTTCATCAACATTAATAAAAAGTGCAATACCACCTTAAAACAACCCAAGGGCATGGTGCCCTTACCCCCACACTTCACTGTATGTTTGGTGGTTTGTGTTTTGTTTATTTTGTGATATGCAGAGTCATTTTAGTGCCAAGCATACCCTTAGGAAATGGGGCCAAAGATAAGCTTTAATTTCACCAGGCTATAAAACAGTCTCCTGCAAGGTGTGGGAGGTTTTAGTCAGGAATTGATGTTTTCTCTGGAAGAAGAGGCATCTGCTTTTAATTCCCAGTCGCTTAGATTCACAGGGGTGTGTAGACTTTTCAGAGCCACGTTATTTCATCATAATCGCAAATGAGAAAAACAATTAATTGAAGCTATATCTTCAGTTATGGTCTAAACAAAATGTTTTGGTAGGAATACTTTACCAGAGGAAAGTAATGCATGGTTTTCAAATCAAACTATTGTTGAACATTCAAACAAACCAATAAGCTTGATAAAAATTAAAGTAATTTGTATGACTAATATTTAACACCCTCCAAAGCCCCTTTTTATAGCGTATATGGCACATAGAAATGTATGAAGACAAGTAGTCAAAGTGGGAATGTGTGATAAAACGTTTGTGTAGGCAAACTTGCAAGAAAGAAAGCAAATAATAGAATCTTTAAGAGGAAGGTGTGTGTGCGTGTGTGTGTGTGCGTGCGTGTTTGTGTGTGTCTGTGTGTGTGTGTGTGTGTTGGGGGGGCTTCAACCCAATAATTCACTGAGTTATTGTGTACCCATAGTTCAGGCTCTATCATCAGATTAACGTCAGACGTTAGGCAGCGAGGGCTCGAGGACGGGTTGGAAGATAAGAATTTGTTATTTACTTAGAAAATGAAAGTCTGCAGCCATCCTGATGTCCATTTTCGTATACTTTTGATGAAATGGTGTTTCACAGAGCAGTAAATAAAAATGAACAGCCAACCTGAATGAAGTTTTTCTATAACGGTCCATTTTAAATTTTGAAAGAAAAGAAATATATCCCTGGGGGTATTGTGGCCCATTTCTTGCCAATTGCTTCTCCGTTTTCCTTTTCCTTTGGATTGAGCAAATCAAGTCAGCTCCAATGTATACTCAACAAAAATATAAACGCAACACTTTTGGTTTTGCTCCCATTTGTTATGAGATGAACTCAAAGATCTAAAACTTTTTCCACATACACAATATCACCATTTCCCTCAAATATTGTTCACAAACCAGTCTAAATCTGTGATAGTGAGCACTTCTCCTTTGTTGAGATAATCCATCCCACCTCACAGGTGTGCCATATCAACATGCTGATTAGACGCCATGATTAGTGCACAGGTGTGCCTTAGACTGCCCACAATAAAAGGCCACTCATAGTAATAGTTTCAGGTTTTATGCTTTTTTTCATGATTCTCTATTATGTAAAGTGTGGCTGCACGTTTCCCTTCTGGAGAGCTACATCCTAAACCTTTTAAAATGGTAAAACGGTTTGGGGGAATGTTGTACATTTAAAGCTTATTTATAAAGTTATTTAATTGAAAAAAAAGGCACCATAATGCACACATAGTAGATTTAAGCATGAAGGCTGGTTTTCACCTGTAGTCCCTTGACAAGCAAATGTTATGTTATTTGTGAGAAAAATGTGACATGAACAGCGATGCTAACAAAGGATCTCACCTAAACACATAAATACTGTATCTTGAATACACTGACTGATAGTCCATCCTTGCACCACCAACTCTGTTTTTTTATTTTTAAGACAAAAATGTGTAGTCTAAAAATGTTTGGATATTCCCTTAGGACACCATGCTCCTTTTTTTTCCAAAAGTAAATAAATATATGAATGTATATATAAACAAAATAAAATAAACCATTAGAATCCAATACACACACTGATTGTGTTTTTATTGTATTCAGCAACAGACATGATAATAAAGGCACTCTTAAGCTGATGTGTGCTCAAAGCTGTTTAAACATGCTTAAACATAGCTTAACCTCTTAAGACCCAATAATTTTAGTCTAAACATAGGTTTTTGATATGTAAAAATTGTCTGTTTCTCTTCAAACATATTTTTCATTCTCCTGTAAGATCTCAAAATGAGATTTACATCTGTTTAATATGTTTGAAGAGGAACTAGTTTTGTGGCTTTTCCTCAAGTGTCTAAAAGACTTGCTTTGGATCAAAATTCCTGGGTCTTAAGAAGTTAAGCACGTTTTATGTATGTAACATATGTATGTCATACACATCCATGTTGATATTTCGTATTATCGTTTAGGCTTACATCAGATAAAGCGAAAAACTAAACGGGTGCAAGAATGCAATCCTGCGAAATCCCTACAAGACATTTTAGCCAGCGAGATATAATCTCATCTACACAAACACATCGTTTTGATTACAGGAAATTAATATTTGAGGAGACAGGTGAAATGCTTCTCTTTTTTTGACTTGGCGGAAATCTGTAGATACTATGCTTTATATGATAAACGTAAGAGTTTATTGATTATTTATACTTCAGTAACCATAGTAGTAAGCAACAGACGATCTTCCTTCTTTCTCCTCCTAGCTTTCTCTTTATCTCAGTCAGGAACTCTCCCTGACCTTGAGACTTTCTTCACTCTGCCAGATCCCTGCAGGACCTTTGTTACAACTTGCCCCTCTATTTGTAGGTTCAGAGGCAAAATGAGAAGTCAAAGTTGATTCCCCTCGGAGATGGCAGTGGAGGCACTTACAGAGAGAAATCAATGTGAGGGAGAGCAAGCAGAACATGGCGTTCTATTTCTGCAACACTCCGGCTCATTTTCAAAGCACGCTCTGATGAAATCAGATTGATTTGCTCAGTGTGAATGAGGGACGGGGGGCAGCAGCAGCAAAACAAGGACATCATCGTTGGCTTTGATGCCGTGTGATCATTGTGTGAAAAAAAAGCATAGTAGGGTTAGTGTTTGGAGGATTTTGTGCAGTGATTTTTACAGGGCTGGTGATAGTAACCTCTTTGTAATCTCCCTAATAATCACAGTTTGGTTTTGAAAGGTGTCCAAAGACATCAAAGGTGAACAAAAACAGCAATATGAATTAAACTGAAATAATTAAGCATTTAGTTTATTGAGCTCATGAGTGTTGAATTGAGATTAAATACAGTAGTGACATCCAAAGAGCTGTCTGAGACTTTCAGAAAGAGTATTATAGCAGCTTATGATTTTTGTAAGGGATTTAAAGTGGTCCAAAAAGATTTTGGTGTGGCTGTCTAAGCAGGGCCACCCTGAAAGCAGACCCTCTGCAACCCGAACAAGTCTGCACAAGTTTAGCATTCAGGAGCCTCTCTCAGAAGCACAAAGACCAGAGGGAATTATTCCAGAAATCCTGACCAGAGGGTCAGGATTTCTGGAATAATGTTCTTTGGACAAATGAGTCTGTAACAGAATTATCTAAACACCAGAACAGAGGGATTGCTTGGCAGAACCAAATACACTATTCCAGGATAACAGACCCATACCAACACTGAAGCAGGGAGGTGAAAGAGTCATGGTTTGGCAATTCCTGCTGCAACAGGAATCCACCATGAATTTCACTGTGTATTAGAGGGAACTTGAGAAAAATGTGAACCCATTTGTAGCATAAGTAAAGCTGAAGCAAGACTGGATCTTCCAACACAGCAATGGTTTCAAAACATACCAGTAAATCCAATTATGAAATAGAAAGTACTTGGCCAAGTCAAAGCCCAGGTTTTGGCCTTATTGAGATACCTGAGGGGTGAAACAGGCTGACCATGCAAGTAACCCTTGGTATATCTAACAGTCTGGTTAATACCTTTGTGTTAGCAGGCTGCAACAAGTGTCTTACTGACAAGCTTAATTTTTGCTGTTTACATGGAATTAAGCCACTTTTCATTTCAGTGATAATCAATCACCGGGTAATAGGTACTGGTTTCCAGCTTGCAACTGGAACACGATTAATTTAGGTGTGATTTTTGGGTGTATACAGAAAACCAAGAGCTTGGATACCCCACATGAACAAATTTCGAACAAAACAAAACTCCAGCAATAAATCATTATAGATCATTCTAGGTTTCCCTATCATCAAATCAGAATGTTGATTGGGTGATTTGTCGGAGTGTGTTGAAAAAAATGAATGTAGGCAGTGTGTCCCCCAGCCCTTTTCCACTGGTGCTGTGTGAGTGGCTATTTGACGCCATGTTCTGTTGCAGTCAGTTGACGCTTCAGTGTAAAACCATCAAGGAGGCGCCTGGGACTTCTCAGTGCCAACAGGAGCGACCACTCTAGTGCTGCCTGGGAATCCACCAAGGGGGGAAGACGGGGACAGAGAAAGGCAGGGATGCTGGGGACGGGCTCTGCAGTTTCAGTAAACAACTCAAAGAGATTTACGTCAGTACCGTGTTAGAGGAGATGGGAATGAATGAGCGGCAGACACAGAAGGAAGAGAATGTGAAGGTAAGATAAGGAAGATTGACCGTAATTAGGCGAATGAAGCAAAAAGCTTGAACTTGCAAACAAGGTTCCAGAACAAAAAGAAAATGGAAGAAAAATGAAAATGAACCAGAGACAAGAGAGATGGGTAAATAAACAGAAGGAGAGCAGAGCAGAGTTAAAGATCTTGTGAAGGATGCTGCTGTCGCTGCAGCTCGGTGCAGGAGTCTGGTGGGGCAGCAAGGTCACAGTGAGCAAGAAGCACACTGCAGCAGTCACCCTTAACATTGATTTATGTCTTAATTAGTGCGCTGTAATGACGCTGAAAACACAGACCATTTGTCTCGTTTAACACACACATATTGTATGGCTGCAGAACGAGGGGTTTCAGGACAGGCATGACTAAGGGATAATAAATGCGTTTTAAGATCTTGTGCAAACTCTCAGAAAGGTTCAACTAGGACAACCAAATGCCCACTGACATTCAGACAAGTACATAAATTTTTTTTATTCTAGGCTCCAAAGCCCACTGCTCAGCATATATCCTATCCTCCCCTGTGGCTTAGAAATTCAACTGACAAAGTCATAGAAACAACTTACAGATTCCACATCAGTAGTGGTTTATGGAGGGTGAGTTTGCTTATAGAGATGAGGTGGAGCATGGTGTGGGGCCAACAACCTGCTCCTCAACAACTTAAAGACCAAAGAGCTCATCATAGGCAACAGTTCGGGGGTAAATAGAGGTCCCACTATTAATCATCAACATGGACTGTGTTGAGAGAGTGTCAGACTTCCGTTTCCTGGGAGTACACATCAACGAGAGCCTATCCTGGAGCATCAACACCTCTGAGCTGCTGAAAAAGACCCAGCAGAGACTGTACTTCCTGAGATTGCTCAGGAGCAACAACATCTAACAAAGACTGCTGGTATTCTTTTATATCATACTTAGGGCTGGGCAAGTTAACGCGTTAATTTCGCGTTAATTCATCAGACTATTAACGGCGATATTTACTTTAACGCGGGTTAACGCATGTTGCTCACATGCTTTTATTTTGTGAAGGTCTGTTGCTGCGGTGTAGGGGTTTGAATCAGAACAGTAGGTGGCGATAATGCGCCAATAACCTCGCTGTCAGCCCAGCCTCGGATTCAAAGAAGAAGAAAGGTGCTGGCTGGAAAAAAACAAAGCCGACATGCGGAAGGCGATGTTTCCCGCAGGAATTTGCTTAGGCGAGGCGGTGAGTTGGCGAACGGAACAAGTTTTGTGCGGAGCGGAGCGGGGTCTGCATCAACGCTGTCGGTGAAGTCGCTTCTCGCTTCAAAGTATCCATGTGTTTTTGCCTGTTTTTCCCTGCCATTCACTATATGCATGCGAGAAAGCAACAACAAAAAAACGCGTGTTAACGTCAAATAACCATGCAAGCATATCAAGTTAGCAAGCATTTCAGTTTAAAGTTCTTCCAGCAACGAATATGACAGAAACAAGTTAGTTGTAACCACTGCCAAGTTAAACTTTGGTATTGAACATAAAATGGTAATGTTGCTCCCTGCGGTTACCTCAGAAATTGCCTGTTTTTGGTAGATTTTTTCCCCATAAAGAGAATTCCCTGTCAGTGGCAATAAGCTTTAATTTATTATTATTGCTATTTTTTGTTTTACATGTTTAAGTTGAGCTTTACACTAAATATGTGTTACTGATAAGTGCTACAAATGTTACAACACTTTTGTTCATATGGCAGCAGAACATTAAAATAAAAGTGCTCTTTACACTACTTTTGAATTCATTCTTGGAGTTTGTAAATACAATGCGATTAATCATGATTAATCAGGCAAATTATGCGATTAATCGCGATTAAATATTTTAATTGTTGCCCAGCCCTAATCATACTGCATGTGCGTATGGTGCACCCACTGCACAGTGACGCTTCAGAGGATCATCAACACCGGCCAAAAGATCGTTGGTCGCCCTCTCCCCACACTGGAATTACATCATCTCCGCCTTTTTACGTTCCACTTTCCGTCCATCGGACAGTAGGAAAAAACATGGAGGCTCGCAATGTTGTTAAAACAATAACAATGACAATAATGCTAATCCAGGGAGTGTTTCGTGCAAATAAACAGAGCTGAAACATCCCGTCTGATGAAAACTGAAACGTAGCACCTGTACAACTGACTAAATGAACATGTAGATTCTCCAGGTAGATTGGCGTTATTGAATATGACAGAACTGGAATATAATGAGTTCCTAGTAGCTTCACCGTTGATTCATCTCTAATATTTTCCAGTTAATTTGGGTCTCTTTTTCTAAATATGTGTCTTGTGATCCTGATGATCCTGATGACTATTTGCAACATAGCCCAGCAAATTTGAAAGTGCCACATCCACCTTTGGAAGTTTTTGACTTTTTGGAGTCAGCAAAATGTCTTTTGGCCAATTTTGCCTAAAAAAAGAAGCTGCCTAAGTCATGATTTGGGGTTTTGTTTATTTTGCCTTTGGACTTTTCTCATTTAGTCTGTCACCTCTCAGCCACCAGTCGTCATCCAATCAGCTCAGTCTCCCTCTAGCCACCACCCTACTCTAGATCAGCTCCACCTGTTCACCAGCATACATATACCTGCCTGAGCCAACTCATGGCTGCCAGAACATCTCTTCTCTTCTCATCCAGTGTGATGTGCCCTGCCTCTACCAGATCCTGTGTGCTCAGCCAATTGGACTCCTCTGTTAAAGGTTGCCTTTAACAGAGGCAGTTCTGCCCGTTTCTCTGTGAATTCCAGCCGCTTGCTCTGCCCGTTCGCCTGATCTGTCACTGCTTGCATCTTCTGGTCCTCTGCTCATCCCTGCCTGACAGCACCTTCTGCCATAACTCATCTGCCAAGTCTGGTTCTGCTTGCCTGCCTCACCTGCCACTATTCATCCTCTCAGTAAACCTTTTAAAAATATGTAACTCTACGTCCGGCTGAATATCGGGTTTACCAGTAGTAACCTTTACAGCCTAACAATTATACGCACCTTGATATAGGATTTTGACCGCCTTTAGCCACAACCTCAAGACTCAGAAATTCTGTCCAATGAGAAGAAGTTAAGACATATAATTCAAATTAGAAACTTTTGCTAGGTCAAAAGGAGAGTTGCTTCACTGAGATGCATTGAGGGTGTATTTTGCCGATAAGATGACACACCACACCTCTTGTCTTCCCACACTGCTGCCAGCCTCATTTCGTGAAGCTCACAGTTTTGGGAGATAAAGCTGTCTCAACGTATGACTTATAAATGGGCCATCTTTGTGGGGTTCTAACAGAAATGTTTTTGAAAGATGAATGAATTACACACAAGTTGACTCTTTGTAGCATTTCCCGGAGGAGGAAGAATAAGTTATTATAAGAAGTGAGATATGGTTCAGATATGATGGAAATAATGGGTGAGCTTCTGAAGAGATGCTGGCGTTCTAAGGGAGGACAGTATACAGTAGATTGGCAAGTGGTGGCGACGAGACAACAAGAGGTAAACATGAAACATCAAAGAGCACAGGAACTAAGAGGTAGTAGTTCTGATTACCACTCATGGAGCAAAACAATCTGGCATCTGGCTCAGGGAGTCTTTAAACTCCTCCTTATGGAGCCTGACGAGCTCCAGCTGTGAAGAAACACCTGCCAGTCACGCCCTGCAATCATTGTAGGAACACACACACACACACACACACACACACACACACACACACACACACACACACACACACACACACACACACACACACACACACACACACACACACACACACACACACACACACACACACACACACACACACCTTTGGACATGACAGGTTGATGGCATCAGCTGCTTTAATGCTTTTGTCAAAGTTCAGGGCTTCCTTGTCTGAAGATGTCCAGGATTCCCATGAGCATGGCTTCAACCTTTGACCTTGAGAGGGAGGACAGATGAGGGTTTTGGATCAGAGACAAAATATGTAGCTTTGACCTCATATCAAGCCACTAGAGATGATTATCAGTTTGTTAGGTAAGAAACCTGTTTTATCTAGTAAGAGTTATGTTCTTTGTTGGGCTATTGGTAACCAGTAGCTTCCCCTTCGCAGACGTTTTGCACTGCCTTTCAACAAATCATAAGGAAGGCAGTAGCTTTCTCGTCACTCTAGTTAAACCTGTGCTTGACACTGGGTAAAAACAACAGAAATTGTTACTTGTTTGTAATGAATGCAGATGATTTTGCTTTGTAACAATTATCTTATGTTTTTTTTTATGAGTTTTACCATCACAGCGTGCCTGCACTGAGAACAAAACAAGAGTGGTTTTCAGAATGGCGCTTTTAACAACAGCCGCTTTTGTCTTTAAACACACGACAATGCACAGAGAATCGTTCATGCAAAGCCAAGGGGAAATTCCTGCACAGCGTCTCTGAAAAGATGTTCTCCTCATTAACTCCACAAAAGCGGCAGGAGAGAAACGAGTAGAGGAACGTCTCATGGTAGTCTGAAAGAATATAGTCAGAAATACGCATGAATGTCTCCGTATTTCGCAGCTGAATTATATAATGAGCTGCTCAGACTTCTAATCCCGAGCAGCGTTGCGTGATGCTGGAGATGGATGTTGAAGGCCTTGGGGCTTTGTCATTATTTCGACTCAAGACAAACAGCTTTATCCTGCTCCAAACATGAGCAGCTGTTACAAGATTACATAAAAAGTGATAATTGCCACTCTCTGTTTCTGTTCTCTCTGCCATTGTTTTCTGTTTGCACACTCCTTCTTGCACTCACGCACGGACCGCTCGGCAAATTCAAGATTCAATGAGCGTTGGACTTTGTTTTTCTGAGGTCATTTGGAGTCCGCAGTGAAGGAATGCCAAGGAGCCCGACTGTGAGGCTGTAAAAAAGTATTTACCTCTAACAGGTTTGGGATGCTTTTAATTTTTGGTCTTAATTAAACATTTCAGAATTTCAAACGATTTTCAATCAGGCAAATACCACCTGAGTAAATCAACAATGCCATTTTAAAACTGATGATTTCATTTTATTTAGGATTAAAAAAGCTTACTAAACTATCTTGGTTCCATGGGAACATGTAAATGCCCCCTAAAAAAAGCATTTGTACCCATTCGTCTGTGCAGAACTGTTTTGATGCATCCACAATGGAGGGTTTTTAAGCATGAGTGATCTGGTTAAGACATAGCGCAGCATCTAAATCACACTGAAATGTGCACTTTGACTAGGCCATTCCGATACCTTCATTGTGACTTTTTTAACCATTTATAGTACATGTGGAGTTGCTGATTGTCTTACACTTACTGTCTTGTGGTCACATGCACTTTAAGGGTTACACAGCCCAAGGCTATCAGGACTGCCATCACCATGTTTGATAATCTGAATAGTTTCCTTTCTCTGTGTGCATCGGATGCAAAACTTTTGTCTCATCATTCTACGGCGTACAAAAAAACATTCCCACAGCATGATTCTGCCACTGCCATGTTTTACTGTGGGGGTGTTCTTGAGGGGATGGGAAAGATGTTTAAACTTGCAAATTTATAACAGCATCATTTCATATATTGAAGATAAAAAGGGGAAATTTCCAAATTTGCTGCCCCACCTCATTTTTATGACCTTAAGACAGTTATATATTTATGAACAAAGGGGATCAAAGCAGTTATATTTGGTCCATATCTATAAAGTAAGAGAAGGCCATGGTGCATTATTGTTGAGTGGAAAGAAAACAAGGTTTCTCAGACCTTTTTTCCCAACTAAAGCATAAACTTTCGTTCTTCCTGTGAAACATGGTGGCATTGGTATGGGATTCAGTTTCAAGCACTTTACTGTACTTGATTATTAGCTGAAAAGGTAAGCAGACAGTAGGACACTACCTTTTACAGCACAGTGTAACCCTTAGGCAACAGAAAGTTTTTAATCACCATGCCCAGTACATGTGGGGGCCAGTTTCAAGTATGAGACCAAAGCAAGAATACTGGCCCTAGTATTTATACCCACAGCCACAGACTGTAATGAAACGGTTTAGATGAAAGCACGTGTTAGAATGGCCCAGTCAAAGTTCTGCCCTAAAACCAATTGAAAACTTCTGACAAAATTATAATTGCTGTTCACGGACACTGTCGACTACTTTATTTTTCTATCACAGAAAAAGCCCAGTAAAATTCACTGAGATTTATAGTTGTAACATGACAAAGTGTAAAAAACTTCAAGGTCTATGAATACTTTAATTGGGAACTGTATAGAAGATTGGCACAGGAAGTGCCATGATTTGAAAGGTGTGTAGTAGCAATTATAAAGTAACTCTAAATGTACACTTGTTCCTTTTTTCAGTGCATGCAATGTAACTAAAACTGCAGTCATTCAGTCAAAGTTGACGGTGAAGCAAAGTTACAGCAGCTTTGCAGAAAGCATCAATGACACATAATTCATGGAGGTCCATATGGTCAGATATACAGATACGGCTGCATTATATCATCTGACATGGTGAGTGAGGAAAAACAGCCTGACTCAGATACAACACCTTAAAAAGGCTCTGAAAGATTGGAAATGTGCATTGTACTTGATTACAATTTCTTTGTTCTATTTAAATTAAAAAAAAAAAAGATTGAATTGCTTAAAGCCAGCAACACCACCACTCATCTAGATTTGTGTCGAAGGAGAATCAAATTCCAATTCTCACTCTCCTTCGGCTCTGGAGCCTACCTGCTCCCACGAGGGAAATATCTGTCAGATGGCAACACAATACCTTTATCCCCACGAGCCATATCCAACATAAAAGGCTGTCACTATCAATACAATATACACGAAGAGTCATTACTGAGACCTTAAGGTGAGGAAGGTTTTGCTGCAAAGAAAAGCGACTGATGTGTGCTGTAGTGTTCTCTGAGTTTATACATGTCCCTGAATGCCCACTGACAGCATACAGAGAATGGACGCTAACAAGCTAAAAACAGCTCGAGTGTAAGCCTACAATTCAAAACATGCATGAACAAAGACACATGGTTTACCTCACTTTTGATTGTAGCGATATTTAGCTCCGTGCATATTACCCTAAGACCTATAGGAAGGGTTTGACATGGTGCTCGTTAAGAGGCAATTTTAATAAAGTAATAAAATCATAGTAATAAAACAGACATTTTTTTTCTTTTTCTTAACGTATCCTTTCTGGCTGTGTAACGCTAATAATTGCTGTCTTTATGCCAAAGAGAGCCCAACAAGTTTACTTTCACAAGTGGAGCATTACTGCTTTCACTATAGTGCTCCATTTGATATGTATGCAAAAAAAACTTTTGGGATTATTTCACATTCAATGGATACAGAAACGGAAAGATAAAAAAGAAAGAAAGGAAGAGCGAAAGATGAGGCAAAATGTTAAAAAGGAAAAAGGTGACAAAAACAGAGGAGTGGAAAAAGGGAGTGCAAGATAACATCCTCAGAGCCTGCTTCTACACCTGCAGAAAGAGAGATAGAAGGAACAACAAAACCAACAGAACCCCCCCCCCCACCCACCCATCTGCAGAAAGCAGCTGCTGCCAGCTTGCCCCTCCCTCCCCAAATATTTACTGTCTAAACTGAAAAAAATGCTTATAGATTTAGCGTCCTGTCTGTTTAGAGACTGCTGAGAATAACTGCCTTGCATTTTTGCATGGGGTGGACCATCTTCTGCCACCTGTGCGAGTCAACTCCAGCCCAAAAATTTGGAATGTGTTCCACAATTTCTCTGCATTTCTTGATTTTGCCTCAGACATAGTAGCTTTGACGCTATCTCAAGGGTTTTCTATTGGATTAAGGTCCAGACATGGGCTAACATGAGCTTAATCTTTTTGTTCTGCAACCAAGATGCTGTTTGCTTACTGATGTGTTTTGGGTCGTTGACTTAATGTACCACCTAGTTCAAGGGTATTTTGTCTTTGGCAGAAGGCAGCCTTACCTCTTTCCGGTATTTCAGGGAATTCAAACTGATCAAAGATGCCTGTTTTTTGTGTGTTTGTTTTCACAGGGAGCACTAAAAGAATCTCTCAAACATCCTGCCCTTGCTGAGCTGGTGCCAGAGCTTCAAAGGTGACCTATTATGCTTTCTTTAAACATTTAGGATAGGACTATGCGCTATACGAAACATCTTCATTACATATTTGGCAAAATAATTCTCAGATAATAAGATTTCACCTCCCACGTTTTGCCTGTTTTGAGCACATTAAAATCCGCTGTTTTTATTTGATGTAAATCAGATTTAGCTGGCCACGCCACCCCAACTGAAAGTTAACACTTGGACTTTACACACGTGACAAAGGCTGCCAGCGGTACAGCTGTATATCTTTGACCCTGAATCAGACCAAGAAGCAGATGTGGAGTCAAAACTAAATTAATTACTTCACACATACCTCATATCACAGGACTGTTCCCGGTCGGTGGTGACAAGCTCGCGCTCTGCTCTTTTACTCCTTGTTTTTAAAGGCAGACACCAATCAGCCCTCCTTCAACAGCACAACCAGGTACCACAAAGACTGTTGTTATGTGCAACATGCTCTATCTACCCCGCTACCGTAACAATCAATCAATCAAGATCAATCAAGAAGCTTGGTTGTCATTATATGTAACCATAATGTAATTTGCTGGTGAGGCAGACACAGAATGTGTTATGTGTATTCATGTGGTCAAAATGCACATAAATACACATAACACACAGACATATTTGCTTTACATCAGATCAGAAACCTGTGTAACTAGTAGTGTGTTTTTGACATGTAACAGATGATGAACTTGGCTAATGGTTTGTTGATTTTCAAAAGGGGACGATAGCCCTTTCAGTTGTTTTTAAGTCTTTTGGATTTTGATTTAATGTTCCTGAATTGTTTACCTGATGGAAGTCAGTCAGACAGTGCATTGCCTGGGTGGTTTAGATCTGTGGCAATCCTTCTGGGCCTTACTCTATTTTTTAATCTTTCATCAAATGCTAAAATCAGGGAAGCATTAACTTGTGCTAAATGACAGAATATGTTCTCTCATTAAGTACTTACAGCTCCGTCATCTGTAGATTTCCAACGAACGGTTAGGACAGGACTCTCTTCAGTAGACGTCTTTTGGTAAATCCTGCCGTGTACTGTCGGTAGTTTTCCAAGCAGTCCTTCTTTGGCAATGTCAAGAAAGGTTGTCCCTGGCTGGAACATTGCCATCCAAAATAAAATGAAGTCACACATCCCTGTTCTCCGTGACTGGGAGAATGTGTTTATTTCAGCCAACAACAAAACATTTGTCTTTTCCATTATACAGCGCATACACTGGAAAATGTGCTCCTCTTCTAAAAATGAAGTGGGAGGAGCTCTGTTTGGTTTGCTGGGTGAGGGGCGGAGTGCCCACACCGATTGTGATGCAATAATCGGCTGTTTTAAAAAAATATATATCTTATTTTTAGACAACCCAAAAATTATCTTATTGCCAAAAACCGACCGGGTGGGATTTTTGTTTAGCACTTGGACTGTTTCAAGAAGCAGTAGAAACCCAAACAAAAACGTGCAAAAAGTTAATTTTAACATGTCACCTTTGAAGGAAACTTCCAAGGATGGGATAGTCTATGAATAACTTCAACTGCTATCTAAAAGTTTAGCTTCATCAAAACCTACTTGTATGTTAGACCCAATCCCAACCAAATTATTTAAGGAGGTATTCCCTTTGATCAGTGGTCCTATTTTAGACATGATGAATCTATCCTTAGTAAATGGATATGTACCACAGGTTTTTAAAGTAGTTGTTATTAAACCTTTACTTAAGATACCTTCTCTTGATCAAGATGATTTAATAAATTACAGACCTATATCTAATCTTCTTTTCCTATGTAAAATTCTTGAGAAAGTAGTTGCTAATCAACTATGTGAACATTTACAAAGTAATCACCTATCTGAAGAGTTTCAGTCAGGCTTCAGAGCTCATCATAGCACAGAAACAGCTCTGGTGAAGGTCACTAATGATATTCTCATGGCCTCAGATAATGGACTTGTGTCTATACTTGTCCTGTTAGATCTCAGTGCTGCATTTGATACAGTTGATAATATTCTCCTAGAAAGACTTGAACATACTGTAGGGATTAAGGGGAAAGCATTAGGCTGGTTTAAATCTTATCTGTCTGACAGATTCCAGTTTGTTCATGTTCATAATAAATCTTCTTCAAACTCTTGGGTCACTTGTGAAGTACTACAGGGTTCAGTCCTTGGACCAATTCTCTCTAGTATATATTTATATATATATTCTTAGCAAAATTATCAGACAGCATGGGATTAATTTCCACTGTTATGCTGATGACACTCAGCTATATTTATCCATAAATCCTGATGAATCCAATCAATTACTTCGACTGCAGTCATGTCTTGATGACATCAAAAGCTGGATGACTTTAAATTTCCTGCATTTAAATTCTGACAAGACCGAAGTTGTAATCTTTGGGCCAGAGTCCTCAAAAAATAAACTTCTTAACCAATCACTTAATCTGGATGACATTAACTTGGCCTCTGGTAATAAAGTAAAAAACCTTGGTGTTATTTTTGACCAAGACATGTCATTTAAATCCCATATTAAACAGGTTTCCAGAGTTTCCTTTTTTCACCTCCGGAATATCGCCAAAATTAGAAACATTCTGTCCAGGAGTGATGCTGAAAAACTAGTCCATGCATTTGTTTCTTCAAGGCTGGAATATTGTAATTCTTTACTATCAGGAAGTCCACAAAATGCAGTTCAAAGCCTTCAGCTGATCCAAAATGCTGCAGCAAGAGTTCTGATGAAAATCAACAAGAGGGATCATATTTCTCCAATTTTAGCTTCCCTTCATTGGCTTCCTGTTAAATCAAGAATAGAATTCTTCTAACGTATAAAGCCCTTAATAATCAAGGTCCATCATATATCAGAGCTCTGATTACTCCGTATGTTCCTAACAGAGCACTTCGCTCTCAGACTGCAGGTGGTTCCTAGAGTCTCTAAAAGTAGAATGGGAGGCAGATCCTTTAGCTATCAGGCTCCTCTCCAGTGGAACCAACTCCCAGTTTTGGTCCGTGAGGCAGACACCCTGTCTACTTTTAAGATTAATCTTAAAACTTTCCTCTTTGACAAAGCTTATAACTAGAGTGTCTTATGTTACCCTTGACTATCTCTGTAGTTATGCTGCTATAGGATTAGGCTGCTGGAGGACATCAGGGCCTATTTCTCTCACTCTGCTGAGTTCTCCTACTGTTCTCCAATTTGCATTGCTTGTCGTCATTTCAGCTTTTAACTTTTTGTTCTTTCTCTTTTTCTTCATAGTAGGTACACCTGGTCTGACGTTCTGTTAGCTGTGACATCATCCAGGGAAGACAGATCACGACACCTGCTATTACCATCTAATGTTGAACAGATTACTGGATCAATGTGTGCTTCTGTGCTTTTTTTGTCTCTCTTGTTGTGTCTCTGCTCTGTCTTCTCTAACCCCCAGTCGGTCGAGGTAGATGACCGTTCATACTGAGCCTGGTTCTGCTGGAGGTTTTCCCTTCCCGTTAAAGGAGAATTTTTCTTTCCACGCTTCTTCAGTAGGAGTGAATCCTGCTTGTCAAGACTTGATGCAATCAACTGGGTTCCCTTAGATAGGATTTTTTTTTTCACCTGTATAATCTGACCTAATCTGTATAATCTGATTGAATTTGACTTTGGAAAGTGCCTTGAGATGACACGTTTCATGAATTGGTGCTATATAAATAAAATTGAATTGAATTGAATTGAACTGAACTGGTTCTGCCGCTGAATGCCTCTGCAGCTCAGGAATGTCTGGGACTATTGCAGCGGAAAGCAAGGCTTAAACTGCTCCTGCTGCTGGCACTGCTGGTGACGAGGGTGCACACTGCTGCAGGAGATGCTGGGGATGTGGCAGATGGCTCTGGGGTTTCAACAGGTGGTGAACGTGGTGGAGCCTCGGAGGCGAGGCTTGTCCCTTAGAGTGCTGAGACGAGATGCCGGCTGTGTCTGATGAGTATGTGGAGGCATCAGCTGGATCCCACGAATATAATTGAGGCAGTCTGACCACAATAATGGCGGTGTCCACAGAGGGACATCTGGAGAGGCTGTGGCGGGGAGAAAGAAGACTCGCAATGAGCTGAGGCGTCTGTCTCTGTCACTCCCTCAATTATTGCATCCAACCCTGCCCACACCAATTCACACCTAAACTGCCATACTGTCCGATTAAAAAAAAAGAGATTTGGTGAATGTTTTATTTCAGGTTAGGAAGAGCGGAATGAATAAAATGTGAACAACAAAAATCTCTGCTTTGAATAGAAAAATGTCACGTGAACTGAGTGGGTTTTATCTGTGCCGCCTGTGCACCTCCTGTGCTTTTCTTTGATACAGTTGGATGAAGTAGATTGTTTTTCACATTAAACTGGCTGCTTTTAGCAGTGACGTTGACACATGACAGCAAAGCCATCTGTAGCAACTAAATCACAAAGAAAGATTTCCTTATATTACAGTTCTACACATGAATTCTTCTTGGTCTCCTTTATGTGTGGAAGGAGGGAGGCTTGCATTTTTTCTCTGAAAAAACCTTCCTCTGACTGGGGAACATGGAACAGGTGTCGTCTTAAACCCTCTGTCATCTGCCATATAACTACAAATGTGCAGGAAAGCACCCGGACTAGCATTACCCAGACAAACCAGTAAACTCAATCCCAATGCCCAAGTAAAGGTGTAAGAAGACCAAGGTCAGGGCTGTCATGAAGGACTCCTACCTTTCTTGAATGAATGCTTTACAGACCACTCTCATATAGCAAAATGATATCCAAAATATTGCATTAAAGATAATTTGTGTAGATGAGGATTCTGAGTTTTATTCTATCAACACTTGTGGATGAGGATCAGTGCCTTCAAATCTGAGACCATAGTCTTGAGCCGGAAAAGGGTAGAATGCCTTCTCCAGGTTGGGGAGGATTTGCTGCCCCTAGTGGAGGAGTTCAAGTATCTTGGGGTCTTGTTCACGAATGAGGGGAAGATGGAGCGGGAGATCGACAGGCGGAGTGGTGCTACGTCTGCTGTGAAGCGGGCGCTGTACCGGTCCGTTGTGGTGAAAAGAGAGAGCTGAGCCAAAAGGAAAAGCTCTTGATTTACCGGTCGATCTTTGTTCCTACCCTCATCTATGGTCATGAGCTTTGGGTCATGACCGAAAGAACGAGATCCTGGATACAAGCGGCCAAAATGAGTTTTCTCCGTAGTGTTTCTGGGCTCTCCCTTAGAGATAGGGTGAGGAGCTCAGTCATTCGGGGAGGACTCAGAGTAGAGCCGCTGCTCCTCCACGTCGAGAGGAACCAGTTGAGGTGGCTCGGGCATCTGGTCAGGATGCCTTCTGGACGCCTCCCTAGTGAGGTGTTCTGGGCACGTCCCACCGGGAGGAGGCCCAGGGGAAGGCCCAGGACACGCTGGAGGGACTATGTTTCTCAGCTGGCCTGGGAACGCCTTTGGATTCCCCCGGAGGAGCTGGCCCAAGTGGCCGGGGAGAGGATGGATGGATGGATGGATGAATGAATGGATGGAACACTTGTGCTATTACAGAACAGTTGTGTTTGATCTGTGTCTTCTGAGCAACCAAAGATCTACACCAGGTTCTGAGAACAGCTGAGATGTTACTGCACTCACTAATAAAGCTACAGGCTTAGGAATACATGCTGTTGGTCTTCATACGTTACAGGAGGAGTGACATAGTGCACACATGCGCAGTCAGGCAGTTGCCCCAATCTGAATGACATTTGTTAAATAAATGTTTAGATAAGCAATGTTTCAATTACAATCAGCATCAAACACCCGTCTCATTTGAAATATGATTTCATTCGGTTTGACTTCAATCCGATCAGAACATTCCAAGTGGGGCCTTTACATGGCACTTTTTTATTCCGGTTGACCATTTATTTCGATTACATATGTCAATTTAAACATAGCTAAAGAGTCTATGCAATCTTCAGGGCTTTCCTTAGGTAGAAAACGTTTTAACTCATTTGAATAATTAATTGAACTTGACTGCATTGTTTTATAACATCAGTTACATTAATTCAGTTATCTGTCTGTACGATTTGATTTAATTGACTTTATTTTTGTAAATTGGCAAGAGACGAAATGTGTGAATAGACACGATATATGAATTTTTAGCATTCTCTACACATTTACTTTTTCTTTCAAAATAATATTCTATTTTTACATTTGAACTGCATCCACAGATTATCACTGATGTATTCTGAGCTGTCAAAAATAACCCCTTCTAGTTCAAATCACATCCCTTCAAGCCTGTCTCAGAGGAAGATTCATTCAGCTCGTTTTCCCTCCTCCAACTGGACAAAGGGGAATTGCTCAGTTCAACTACCATGAAAAATGCTGTCACTCACACTAGATGATTGAAGTACATCCTTTTCAAGCAAGCTATTTCTGGTTTAAAAGTTGGTAACCCACATTTTTATGGTCTGAATCCATTCTGGGTAAAGAAAAGGACAAATTTTATGTTTGAAATGCAGGGAATGATTTTGCATGTTGCAGCTGAACAGCGTTAACGACAGAAGCAGTAGAAGCTAACGTCTAGCACGTGTCTGGTTTCCACCTTCTTTTATTTGACTTGTGACAGAGCACTTTCAGATCTCATCTCTTCATACTCCCCTATTGCAGGAAACGTCTTCTTTAAAAGTGCCTCTGTCATTTTTCTTGAGACTAAGTTATACAGTACCACCTGCTGGCAATGGCAATGATCAGGTCCTGCTGAGCAAAATCTGTTATTGCAGTAAAAGATTTTGGTTTGCCATGTTTCTCTGTTTATGTAACCCAGCAGATAGCTAGAAACTCAGAGAAACCATAATAATTGTTTGAACCCAGAATTCGGACCAAACATCTTTTAAAATGACCCTTTCTTTGGGTTGTTAAAGGTGGATAAATGTCAGGGATTTTATTATACACGTAACTCAAGAGATGATAAATGATACTGGGTTTACAAGAAGACAAGAAAGAAATTTGACTGTTTCTGAAAACCACAAAAAAAAGAAAAAATGTTTTTCCAAACATAGTAAATTTTGACAGGTTAGAAACTGTGTTTTAAAGAGTCTGTAACCAATGACCAATGATCCAATCCAGCTTCACAAGTCTATATATTGTAGTTTTCATGTTTCTCTCAATTTATGATAATTAAACGTGCTATTTTTTATGAAATATAACAGAGGTTTGATCAATCTCAAAATTGTGGTTTTGGGAAGAGGTCCCCAACTACAAGGCCCCTTATGGATGGTTTCAATAGTATTAAGGAATGGACCATGAGATTTTTAAAATATTCTGACAAACCAGAAACATCTATCTGGTTTTGTTGGTGTGCTTGCCATGCAGGGAGATACGCAGCTTAGGGGGAGCAGGAAGACATTTAGAGTCTGGTTTGATGGAAGCAGACTCTAAATGTAGCATTGGTAGCAGCTAAATGCCAGTCTTATTGTGACTACGAACAGTTTATATTTAGCGCTAACTTTTTCACTTTATACAAATCTTGTGTGTCAGAATCTAAAATGCTGACACACAAACATGTAAACAAGTATTTCCAGCCAGTCCAGTGTCATATCTGGAGTTCATAATGATAGCTTCAGCTAAAACAGCAACTAGAGTGCTTCATGAGACAGACTCCACTTGCACAAGAAACACTGTGATATTTTAGGGCGTAGCTTTTAATGTTGTAAGCCACGCCCTTTTGGCTCTGCACTCCAGGCAGAATGATCTTAAAGCACACATGGCCCATGATCTAATTGTTTCTACTTTAATAATGTGAATGGAAAAAAATATCTGCAAAAGTGGGTTTTCCTCTTGAACCCATTATTTCTCAAACCCAATCTCAGATAATCAGAAGACAATAAATAGGAAACTTTGAATAAACCAAGAAGATTTGTTAATTTTGCCTCACACTCCAAATTATGTGAATATGAGTACCCCAACATAAGGCGACCTCTTTTGCGTTCCTGACTTGTTTGCAAAATTATTTTAGTTGAGATTGAATTTCAATCTCTCATATGAAAACCATAGAAATGTAATTAAGCCTCAAATTGGTAAGCTAGAGGGCGCTCTAGCAGATGATCGACTGGAAATGACGTGTCGGGACGCATCCTGTGGCCATTGTTTACATTAGCTTGATGAGTTACCCTAAACTTACACGAAACACCATTAAATCGACATTAACGCTCGTAACACTATCGAATGATGGTGGAGCAAAACCAAAACCAACATTATGTTTAAAACAAACAGTAGTTATGGTTAATTGGGGTAGTAAGTTAAGAGGCTAGTAGTGCTAATGCTAGTGGACGTTCAGCACAAACTTGAAAATACTTTTAAGGCCATATTTTTTTGTAATGAGTGGACCGGAAAACACAGACATTAATGTTCCATCGCTGTACAAAACCTTTATGGAAATAAAGTTTGTTATAACCGAAAAACACACCCAAAACATATCAGCATAGCATTGTTTCAAAATTGCTAGCAGGTAGCTTAGCCAAAACACAGTAAAACACATTAAAAGGAAACCATTTTAAATGATTAATCCCACCCTGACGTCCTCTATCATCTCTGCCAAACCTTTGCTTTTGTGTCTGGTTGTGGCGACAGGGCAGCCGGGGTGAAAGCAGTTCGGGCCGGCTGGTTTGTGAATCCCGGCCTGGGAACCCCAGTTGAAAACCGTTCGAGCTGGCGGCGAGGAAGCTCGGCTCTGCGGGGAACTCAGCAAGCTTTAGCGTTGCTGTGGAGGGGAGTGTTGCAACATTTTTAAGCACCATCCAGCCACGGGAAACAGTCTTGGCTCAGCTTTCCTGCAGCAGCTCAGAAGAATCACAAAAGCTGGTTTCGGTATAGGCCGGTTCCTTACTCTGGCGTCTGTTTCCACAAGAGATAGACTGCAGACTTAGCCATAACAGACAGAGAGTTATTTAATAAACATCAAATAACTTAAAAACATGTGTAATGGCACAACAAGAGCATGGAAAGGAAATGCTGGACTTCTACCGGCACAATGTGATTGATAATCTGGCGAGGAGGCAGTGGCTGTGAAGCGCTTAAGTAGTGCAGAGTACAGGTGAACCAGGGAGGCAATCAGGCACCAGTGGCGCCTCCAGAAATGTTCATAGGGGTGGCCACTTGGGGTGGCACTGAAACTAAAAGCCATAATTTCAGGATTTTATTCTACTGTTGATGTAAAGCTGCCTGTACTAAACTATCAGAAAGACTTAAGTAAACGCCTACTAATATCTTGTGGTTTTTAATGTATTTTGGGATTTTTAATGTTCCTAATGATCTAATGGGCATAGACCAATAACAGTACAGTTCACATTTTGAGTTGAACAACAATTCCTTTTTATTGTGTAATTATGTTTAGAATAAGGTGTACATTTATTAATTTATTGGAAAATAAAACAGTTACTAGAGGGAAAGTAGATACTGGCAGGTACAAATAAAAGTGCGATAAAAGCTCAGTAAGAGCGGCTGCCTAAAATTTACACTGGGCAGTGGGTGTGGCTGGTGGCCAGCCCCTGTTGCCGCTTCTGTCCGGCACAGGTGACTGATAGGGTAGGGAGAAAGGCAGGCGAAATGCGATGGCACCAAAGCACAATCGTGGCATGAGGAAACATGAATCGTTACACAAGTGGAGAATGAATACAGTCGCAACCACTTGTTACAGACTGCACATCAAATAGTTCTTTCATTGATGTAATCCCGTGCCTGAGAATACCGCAGCTCCTCCAGAACTTTCATGGACCTATTGGTAGCTTCTCTGATCAGTTCTCTCCTTGCATTAATCTTTCAGTTTAGGTGGATGGAGGTCTTTTTTTTAAGGTTTTTACAGCACCTTAAAAAAACCTTACCACCTTTTTAGGACGACAGGTCAGAGTCGAACCTGGGTCAGCCACGTTAAGGCCTCCATACTTGGGTCGTGCGCGCTAACCACTGTGCTACCAAAGCACGCCCAGGTGGATGGAAGTCTGAGACGATTTGCAGTTGTGTCTCATTCCATTTTTGATGACGGATTGAACAGTGCAGAGCTCCAAAACTCAGGACATTGTTTTATAACCCAACCATGTTGCATCTTTGACCTTATGGCAGCTGTACTTAACTAACTTTAGGAGAGTTTATTCTTAAATAAACCAAAGAAGCAAATTAATATAGTGATAACTCCAACTTTGTTCTCTACTGGGTTCATCTCTGATTCTCAGTCCCTGGATGACTATGTCAGATGAATTTTGTGATCCGATCAATGGCTTTTCCACTTATAGAGTCCGTTGATATCAAGGCAAAGCAGAGAGACTGTTGCGGTATCTGATTGCCAGGCATCTGCAGTAACATACCGAACCCCTTCAGCTCCCCCCTCCTCTGCCCCTCAGCAGGGAAAACCTGGGAAGGAGAATCCCTTTGTATTAACTGCAGAGCTGCCAACCACTCTTTCAGGCAGGATGAAAAGCTGACTGCAGAGGTGAAAACGGGGAGAGACAGGGATAGGAGGGAGGTGAGGGGATGTTTCTCTCTCTCTCTCTCTCTCTTATGATTGGTATGCAGGGCCAGGCGCACTCTGTTCTGCAGTGTGGGTTTGCGAGCGCTGCTGCATGTCTGAAAAAGGGGGGAATTGCACTGCAGAAATGGGTGTGGTGAACACACACACACACACACACACACACAGATCTATAAAAGCCCAGCTGTGCAGCCCCAGGGAACCCTTTCTGGCTGACTGAGTCATGTTTCTACTGCCATTGAAACGGAAGATCTGATCTTGTTTTATTGCCCATTCAGAAACCGAATACTTGCAGTTATTGATTACTGTATTTCAATTCTCTAACTCCTGTTACGAGACATTAAGCTGTACTGATTCGCTAATTTACAATCCTTGAAACCCATTTAGTACAGAAATTGATTAAGAAAGGTCATATTTCAAGTCACAAAAATGTAAATGGAAAGTATATTGAAAAAAAGTGCAACATTAATGAAATACAATGCTATGTAGTTTAAACGAATTAAGATGTCTAATTAATTAAAGAGGTCCCTACACAATTCTGCAACAGATACCAAGACTCTTTTCTGGGTTGCACTTGAATCAATGCTTCTCAATCCTGGTCCTGCTTTAGATGTTTCTCTGCTCTAGATTCAGATGTTACCATTACTACCTCAGCATGCCAACAAGAGCCACAGAAGCTTGTTAATCGCTGATTGATTTGAATCAGGTGATCAGCAAAATGAAAACAATTAAAACATGCCGGACAGTGGGTCCTGGACACTGGGATCGAGAACCACGGCCTTGGGTCTTCAATAACCCCTTTCCCAATATTCAAGTGAACTTGGACTGTAATGTTCAGAGGTATAGGACCCAGAATGCAGCCAGACCAGCAGAGGTTTCTTTAAACAAAAGGGCTCTTTAATAACAAAATCAAAAACAGGGAAACAGCCAAAGAGACCGTCGAACCAAAAGACGGCATAAAAATAAATAGACTAACAGGGCAGGTAAAAACAGGGACAGACAGGCAGAACAGGATGGCTCAGGTTTCTGGGGACAAGAGGGTCAAAAAAATCCAAAAGCAAAACATAAACTGAATGCTGCAGGAGGAGACTCACCCATCAACTCAACAAGAACGACCTGGCACTGATGTCTGGTCTCAACAGTTTATATGGAGGTGGAAGCAGGTGAAACTGGTGAGAGGTGATTGCAGCAGGGGTGGAGTAGGGCAGGTGTGCAGAGTAAGTAATTAAACCAGACATCAGTGCAGAGGCTCAAAACAAGAACAGATCAGACAAATCTAAAAAGCTAACAAGACAAGTGGACAGAAACAAACTACACCCGATTTGATAAGAAACAAAACAACCCCGAAGTACAAACCTAAAACAGAAAATAAAACTAAGATTAAAACTGATGACAAAACAGGATAAACTAACAGTAAACAAGAACCTAGACAAGACAAAACTCAAAGTAACCAGAGAACCTAAGACAGGAGAGCAAAATAACTTAAACATAAACCAGAACAGAACCCAGAATATTACATGGACACACATATTCACTTGGATATTGGGGCCTTACAGATGTGAAAGGTTTTGTTTTTTTCATAAGTTACGGTGTTTGATAGCGAGGTTTTTAACTATTATTCTAAAGGAGCAGCGATTGGAAACATGCAGGTGATTTTAGCTGCTCTGTCTATGGCCATAGATCATGAATAAATAATTCAACTCAATTCAAAAATATTTTATTAACCCAAAAGGGAAATTAAATGATGTTGTAAGTCATGTTATGGGGTTTCTTAAACAAGTTGTAGATGCTGATGGCTGCATGCAGGAAGGAGCTCCTGTACCGGTCAGTCTAACAGCGGATCTGGAGAAGCCTCTGACTGAAGAAACTATTGTCGTACAACAGTCTGATAGAGATGAGGCTCGGGTCGTCCATAATGTTCTTCATTTTATGAAGAATCCTTCTTTGTGCAACCGTCTCCAGAGGTTCTAGAAGAGTCCCCAGAACAGAGTTGATCTTTTTTATCAGCTTGTTGAGCTTCTTTAGGTCAGTTGCTCTGATGCTGCTACCCCAACAGGTGATTGCAGAGGAGATCACGGTGTCCACATCAGTAGTGAAGAAGATCTGCAGCAGCTCGCTGCAAACCCTAAAGGTTGAGCAAAACCAACAGGTTGCTAAGGTTACGCATCATAACAGAGGTCCCCTATCATCAATTTGTGGTGAGCTGAGACACGGACATAAAATTCTAGGCCTTTCTTGTTAGCACCACCCCTCTTCTGCTGGTCAGGTGTGTCCATTTCAGGGATAGCTGCTTCATCTGTGCAGTAATGTCTCTGGAAAGCAGCAGCAGCAGCAGCAACTTGCTCTCAGCTGCAGAGACGAGACTTCAATAGATTTTCTCTCCTGGCGCTAGTTGAACCCAATTACACGCGAAGCAATAAATCCTTAGCAATGCAATTTCCCCTCTAGACAAGATCTGCTGGGCTTCCCCCCTCTCGCTCTCTGCACTGTCTCTTTCCTCCGCAATACACACCAACAGCCCTGCACTTCGTCTGTCTCTCCCGCAGTCATGCCACTTAGTTTTAGCGCTTTCTTCCATTAATACTTCTCAGAATTTTTCGTCTCTCTTTTGGTTCCCCACTATTTTCACCTTTTCACAGTCCTGTCTCTCACTCTTTCATCTAACCTGTTTCATTTTTTGTCTCTCCCTTCTCTCTCATCTTTTATCCACCCCTTGCTCTCTCAAATGCTCTTAAGACACCAGCCTCCCTGTGACCTTCATCTGCTATTTTCTTGCAAGTCTTCCAATGTCGTGTCACCTTAGAAAAATCTCCACAATCTTCTAACACTGTCCTGTTCTTATTGGTGTTTGTGTTCTGTCTTGCGTCCTCACATCTCTCTTCATTAACGGTAACATTTGTTGTAACCTGTCTCACTTCACTCTCCTGCAGGAACAACCGTACAGAAAGCATGTAGGAAGTTTTTTTCTCTAGTAAAGATGTAGTATAAAGAGGGCAAACAAACTTACACAAGGGCATGGAGAATGGAACTGCTAGTGAAACAATTCAAAACATTTTTTACACAGTTTGTCCATTATTATTCCCATTTTCAAACCTTTTCTGAAAGATAGTTATTAACGTTACCTTCTTATTTTGTATTCATGGCTTCACTCAGTATTTTCACTTTGACTCCCCGCTGTCTTGTCCCCTCTCCAATAGTTTAGCTTTAGATATATATATATATATATATATATATATATATATATATATATATATATATATATATATATATATATATATATATATATATATAAGAGGCAATATGGAAAGCAGCAACGGCCAAATACCTGCAACGAGTAAGGCAAGTTCTGAGAAGTCAGCTCAATGGCATGAACAAGGTCCGGGCAACCAACAGCTATGCCTTGCTAGTAATCATGCTGTTGTAATAAGTTGGCCAAAGGAGGAAATCCAGACAACTGATGTTATGACACAAAAGCTACTCACCATGCATGGTGGATTCCACTCCAAATCCAATATCCACAGGCTATACACTAAGGGCAACAAAGGAGGCAGAGGCCTAGTGAGCATCAGAGCCACCATTGAAGCATTTAATTTCCAAGAATATGTCAGGAGCACTCAGTAAATGTCTCAGACAATGGAAGCTGGAAGAGAAGGAACTAAAGGAACCATCATGGGAGGAAAAACCCCTTCATAGGATGTACCACTGACAGATAGTGGAAGTGGCTGATGTGACCAAATCTTACCAATGGTTGAGGTCGTCCCTTTCGGGGGTCTTTCGTTATCAGGACTGTTGTGCCCTCTGGGGTGAGTCCCATTCGTCAGCAGTTGGTTAATTTGTGCCACTAGGTGCTCATGGAGAGAAGTCAGCTTCTGTCTGGGCCTGGTGCTGTCCAGTTCTTCATACCTGGATGTCTGCCATTGTGATGTGCAATGGACTTTGTTCAGGGAGATTAATGTGGTCTGCTCTTAGATCTATTAGCCACTGTGCATCATTGTTATGTGATGCTTCTTTCTCCTATATACCTTTCCAGTATTGTTCAGTCTCCCGGCTTGGTGGGTAGGTTTGTGTGGTATTACCCTGCCACTGAGAGTACACTTTAGCTGGTGCAGTGGAGAACAGCTTGTTTATTCGTCTGGTCTATATCTCCTTTGTGTACCTCCTCAGTCGGGCTTCCAAGGCTTGGAGTTTTTGTTTGGCAGTTTCCAGGGCCTCAGGTATGGGCATCTGTTTGTATTTTGGGGGGATTCCCTCTCTGGATGCACCCTTCTGGAATTCTGACACTTAGCTTACTTCTTTTGTTTTGCCTTGATTTTGTCTTGCAAACTTCTCTTCCATGGTGGACATTGTCCATTATGGCCGCTTTTAACTAGCCTCGTGAGACCATCCTGATCTCGCAAGCTTTCAAGGTTTCCCTCGCAGATCAGTCTGGCTACTCTCCGTTAAAGAAAATTTGGAGCCGTTCACCAAACGAACGTCCAATCAGCGTTGGCTTTGAGGCGGGTTGAGTTGTGACGCAACGAGAAGCGCGACGGTTCAGTCTAAAGAACATGGCGGCTTCAGCCGATGAAACTAGCGTTAGCGTGGCTATCGAGTAAGTTTTATCGGAATTACAGAGTATTTCTTTGCTGAGCTAACGAGCCTTTACCTGCAGCAGCAAGAGTAGCTTGGCTTGTGGTTGTGTTTTCGTCGTCGCTCGTAACAGAGCGACGACGAAGCATGTTGACGAGTACGTCATATGCTTCGTTGATCTGATTGGTTTATTTGGCCCGTCTATCACCAACATAGGCCAATCAGCTAACCAGTATTTTCGCCCCTTCCCAAAATTACTTCAACGGAAGGTTTCCAGATGGATATGCGGAGCAAATCCATCTGGCGGAGTCAGGTAAGCTTTTAACTTTACCTTTGCCAAGCATTCCAAGGATTACTAGTGTTGTAATGTATATCTGCTCATTGGTTTCTGTGATGGTCACAGCAGGGACTTAGTGCTGTATTTACATTATCAAGGAGATCCTATGGGGGCACTTTACTTAGCTTTACAAGTCAATGTCTGGTTTGATTTAGCCATGATCTTGTCTCTTTGGTCAGACATTCTCACATTCAGTTTTTCTTGCATCATTGGGGCTTGGTACCCAATCTCTGGGGGTTGATGTTAACTCCGCCATCTGACCCTTGGTTCCCCTTTGCCGTAGCATTCATGTGTTGTATCTCCTGGGTCTCTAGTTGTGAAAGCAGCTGCCATTTGTGGATGTTGGAAAACTGAGCTACTAGCTGTTTCACTGTTAGTTTAGACTCAATATAGCCTATATATATAAAAATATATCTTTTTCCTGATGCACTTGAGACATGAAGACTCCTAATCCTTCGCTGTAAAAAATAAAATCAGTTGTGTCATCAGCATATATTCACTGAGCATATTCAGTATTGTTAAACTGCTGAACTATAAACTGGACTCTGCACCACATTTCCACATTTGCTCATTTGCACATTTGCATCACTGCATCACTATCTAGCATTACAAATGCTGCTGAACTTTTAGTTTCTAAATGCATTCTTGCACAAATGCCTTTTTGCACCATAATTTCTGCACATACAAATGGTTTAAATATTCTCCTGTACACTGTGATCGCACACTGTTTCTTTCTCCTGCATTGTTTACATTTCAACTGTTTACTTTTGAATCACTGCTGCACTTTATACTGTAATTTACAAGCTGTATGCAACAAAATTTCGTTCTGTATGCACTCTGTACATACAAAATGACAAATAAAGTTGTCTAAGTCTCTAAGTCTAAGTCTAAGTCAAAATGATGAAATATACATAATCAATAACAGGTTAGAAATGGGAACATTCTAATTAGCTGTGCCTAGTACTTGTCAGGATCCCCGAACTGTGGACTGGTTTTAGTTAATTAGTTGATTTGCCTCACCTGCTGTTAACGATCCCCAGCCTGTATTTAAGTTCCCTTGGTTTGTTTCCCCGTTGTCGGGTCATTCTGTGTTCAACTTCTGCGTTCTTCTGGTTCAGTCTGCACTCCTCTGCGTTCAGCCCTGTTACTCCGTGTTGCCCTGTGTCCTCCTGTGTTCCTGGCACTCCTGCGTTGTTTGCTGCCTGAGATTTTGTAAGTCTTTTTGAATAAAGTCTCCTTTTTTTACCACGCTTCTGCCTCCGCCTCGTTGCCGCCTAGGTCCTCGCCACCCGCCAAACATGACAGAAATGACCAGACCACGAGGGGACCAGGCATTCTGGTGGGAGGTTTTGGCCCAATTAAAGAGCCTCCAGAGACAGTTTGAGAGGGCTGTTGTGTAGATCGGGGCTGGTGCCCCGCACGCTTCCCGCGAGGGTCAGCCACCGACGCCAACTCTCCGCCTGACAGCGCCCAGCCGGCTCTCTCCCGTGCCTGATGCCGAGAACCCCGCTGCTGCTTCCCTGGCCGCCGGAAACCTCCCCACGCCACCGCTCCAGCCGACTCGAAGGCGCTGCACGCCACGGCCCCAGCTTCCGTGGGTGTGGCGCAAGCCAGAGCAAGGTCAGCCGAGGATTCCCCTGCGTCGGCCGTCACTGAGGTTCCAGCTGCGCACGCCACGGCCCAAGCCTGCGTGGGTGCGCACGTCCCTGTACCACCCGACGATCTCAAGCCTCCAGGGTTCCCAGTCGCTCTTAAGCCTCCAGGGTTCCCCAGCGCTCTCAAGCCTCCAGGTTTCCCCAGCGCTCCGCCGCCACCGGCCGCTGAAGGGTCTGCTTCACCCGTCTCCAGCGTTCTCAAGCCTCCAGAGTTCTCCAGGGTTCTCAAACCTCCAGGGTTCTCCAGGGTTCTCAAGCCTTGAGGGTTCTTCAGGGCTCCCAAGCCTCCAGGGTTCTTCGTCGTTCCCAAGCCTCCAGGGTTCTCCGTCGCTCCGAAGTGTCCTGCCGCCGGCCTTTAAGATTCGCTTGAGATGCCGCTCCGCCGTCGGGGTCGCCCTCCACGACGCCCACATCAGACCCTGCCACGCTGTCGCTGTCCAGCGCTCAAGTCTCCTGAACTTTTGTATTGACTTTTTCCCTCCTTCCGAGACCCCCCACCGACCCGCCCTGGCCGGGTTGTTTTCATTTTAATGGACTCTAGTAGGCGTCTGGCATCCACCCTTAAGGGGGGGGGGGGGGGTGATGTCAGGATCCCCGAGCTGTGCACTGGTTTTAGTTAATTAGTTGATTTTCCTCACCTGCTGTTAATGATCCCCAGCCAGTACCCTTGGTTTGTTTCCCTGTTGTTGGGTCATTCTGTGTTCAATTTCTGTGTTCCTCTGGTTCAGTCCGCACTCCTCTGCGTTCAGCCTTGTTACTCCCTGTTTCCCCGTGTCCTCCTGGTTCCTGGCACTCCTGCGTTGTTTGCTGCCTGAGATTTTCTAAGTCTTTTTGATTAGTCTCCTTTTTTTTTACCACACTTCTGCCTCCGCCTCATTGCCGCCTAGGTCCTCGCCACCCACCAAACATGATAGTACTTGATAGATTTCCACTCGTTAAATATTTCTGTGCTATATTGCAACCAAATGATCACATTCATGTATATATGTAACCTGACAACAGCCAGCTGCATGTCGCTCCGCCTAGCTCCACTCACATACATCTGGGACTCCGCCATAGGAATTGCATTTACAGAAGGCTGGGCCTTATCAAACATTCTTGCATATGATTGGATAAGCCACTTGTCTGTCATCTTTATTGACGTGCTATTTCAACCACTCACACCGAAGCTAACCCGTGACGCTAATGATAGCGACGCAGGAAAAAAATAATAATAATAATGTGTTTGCGGCTCTAGTGGCACGCGTTTTATTGACAGTGAGCTGACAGGAAGAGGGGGGAAGACAGGCGGCAAAGCGCCGCGGGTCGGAGTCGATTCCGGGCCGACCGCGTTGAGGACTAAAGGCCTCCTAACATAGTTAGCGCTAACCGCTAACCGCTCCGGGGCGCGTCCGCGTCGGCACGTCCGCTGCAGACGCGGACGCGCCCCGGAAAACAAAAGTTGCCAAATCCGGTCGGGAGAAGGGCGAAAACATCGTTTCCACCAACAAAAGCCTTCAGAGGCGTTCTCTGATGTTCTTTTAATGAAACAATATTAGGTAGATTGGACAACACGGAAGAAATAGCAGCATTAATGCTAACGCTTGCTTCCTCGACGAGCCGCCATTGCTATCAAAACAGTCTCACGTCATGGTCGCGTCTCCAGTACGTCACATCTATGAAACTCCAGCCCTGCGTCCTGATTGGCCAGACCATAAAATTGGTTGGAGAAATCATTCACTATCGGCGGTGTCCCAGATGTATGTGAGTGGAGCTAGGCGGAGCGACATGCAGCTGGCTGTTGTCAGGTTAGTATATATGCACATATTCAACATTTACAACACATTTAAAAGTTTCAGCAGTGTAACTGCAAAAAAAGTGACGCACTGCACAAACGTTTTTCATCTCTATCAACTTGGTGACCCAAAGCAGGGTCCCTACCCCAGTTAACCTCTGCGATCTTATGCTGTTGTTTTTCTTGGAAAAACTGAGGTGGCTTTTGGCAATGTTTATTGGTATCTATAGAAAGTCACCATGGTTCTCTATTAGCAATGATCATAGAATTGTTTTTACAGTACTGCTTCAACTAAGAACTGTATGGGTAGCCCAAAGCAAAACAGCCTGACTATAGTATTGCTTGTTTGTGCCCCTTGTTCTAAGGGTAAACCCAGCGAGCTCCAGATACCATGCATGATAGCTGTTGTGTTGATTATGATGAAAAGTACTGCTATTTTATAAAGGCAGCACCCGGTACCAGTAAAAAAGATTGGACATAACATATGCTGGTTCTGTACCTAAAGTGGATCCAAATGGGTGAAGCCAAGGCTCCCAGTGTCAACTTCATTGCTGTTACCAATGTTTAAACAGAACGAATTAGGCTTTCCCTACACGGTTCCTCCAAGCAAACTAGTGTCAACCTTCAAATGTGACAAGGGACCTACATGCATGTTGATGTGTGAAGGTTCTCCCACATTTTCCTAAGGGTGATTACTGTCAACTCATTACTGGGTCAGAGAGTGACATTCACAAAGAAACCAGAGGGAGGCAGACACAATATAATTGATCTGACATGCCAACAAATTAGTCATTTGGTTTAAATGAATGTAATAAAAATCATTCATGCATATTTGATTATTTTTTACTAATTGGATAGAAGATAAGTAGAATTTTACAGAATTCAGCAGACCATAAAGTATTTCCAATCTCCATTGGGAATGCTTTATGGTCTGTACTTACGAGAACTACAACATGTACTGTAGCTATATCATCGGGTCAGGATTCAAGTCCTTAGCTTGTATTTTAGCAAAGATTGAACCCACACAGTGACAGATGCCATCATTTGGTGTTTGTTTGTAAGCCAGGCATAGTTTGCTGCTATACAATGCAATGCAATGTATGCAGTTAGACTACATAAAAAATGCAATATTGGTTCAGACAAGCAAATTCATACTACATAGGTTTTTTTACCTGGAGCATCATTTTCAGTGGTATTATTATATCTGAAGATGGAGACTGGAAACATTGACAAATTGAAGTGGTATACGGGTCAAACGAAAGAAGGAGGCAGGCAAACTCAAGTAAAAAGGGTAGTTTAATGGTAAGCGCAAAGTCTAAAAGCGTACATAAACAAAGGAACACATGGAGCATAAGAAGGACCAAGAGCCTGGGACCAAGACAGTAAAATGAGAATCTGCTAAGAAGTGAATGAAAGATACAGCATACATACCGGCAGGAGGAGAGATTATTGGAAAAATAAACAGACGTGTTTTATTCACAGAAGGAGCAGCAGCTGTGGAGAAGCTCCCAACAGTTTACTGTATATTCAGTAGACTGAGGATTGTAAGGAAAGTCAAGTTACCCAAAGAAACTTCAAAACACTGGTTCTGCTGATTCAACTGAGTTGAGTTTTCTTGTTTAATAAAAAATACTAATATTTTTTATAGTAATAAGATTTAAAAAGTTTGTGATGTCTTTTAGGATTGTATAATGAACGTCATTTTCAACATGATCTCAAAGTTGGATTGCTGATAAAACAATAGACAAATCAGTATGACTGACTGGATTACCAGTTGTCGAAGTGCTTGCCAACCATCTGAATAAAAAGCTAAAGAAAACCAAATTAAGGGGTCTTTCTGTATCAAAGCTGATGTTGAATCTTCCTGTCATCTGTTCTGTTCTGAGTTTTCAAAGCCCTGTACTGACTTGCTGTAAAGGGGCCTATTGGACACCAAAACAACAGACTCTGATGCATAACCTAGCCACAAACCAAACAAATTGAGGTAAACAAAGATGGAATTGCAATTTTTGGGCAATTGAGTGATGAAGCAGCTAGACCTATGTGCTCAGTCACCAGTACTGGGGTGTAATGCCATCTTAGGACGTGACAGATTCCAACTCCCATCATGCAATATGGTCGACCAGATCACCAGCCCCAGCATGCAACACGGTCAGCGTGACCACCGGCCCTAGCAACAAGATACGTTGCTATGATATGACATAAAAAGCGCCTGGCGCGCTCAACTCATCCTTCTTTACTGGCGATTCGCCAAATTGAGAAGACACGCAGCTGCTCATCCCATGGGATTTTCCCCACGTGGCACGTGTTCGATGTCTCACTGGACCGAGAACTTCCGAATCAAACTGTTTTCCTTTGCAGGAGGTCGATTTTAAAAGTACTTTTAATTCATTTTGATCCTATGGAAGCCGCTATCTCCCAGTGATCGTCAAGAACTCCGCTTTTGTTTTGGCCAAACAAGCGGCGGACACAGTCCAGAGACTTCGGGGTTTCCCCCTTTCCTCGCTGCCTGACAGACCTGCGCTCGCTGAAGCGATCCAGGACGCCCGCGGATTCGGAGCTGGGACATCCCCTGAAACAACGTCAGAGTAAAGAAAGGATTTCCTTTTTACTTCTCTTTTCACCCATAAGGTGATATTTTGTGCCTGGGCAGAACCTATTAGGAATTAGTTTAATGCTTAATCACTCCGAGAAGGAGTTGTTTTAACTGTGCTGGATATTTCTGATGTGTGTGCATGTATTTCATAAGTGATTTTGGCTGTGTTGTTTTTGGGTTGATGATAAGTGACTCCGCCGAGGGTAAATTTTCCTTTTCTCTTCCTATCTTCATCTTGATCTCTTTGTCTACATTTTTCAGTTTTGCGCACTTTCTTTGAAGCCTTTGTTCAGGAGTGAAACTGCCTCCTGGCCAAAGTCCGCCCTGCTCTACGCGTGTGCGCTAGATACGTCATTAGGACCTCCTCCTCACGTGTCATGCAAGATCGTAGGTCATATGTCGTCATAGTCGGCATCTTGGGAAGGTGCAAGGGTAGGTCTAGACGGTTAGCTTAGCTTGTTGTGGAGTACCGAAGCATTCCCCATCTAGCTTCTGGTCTGTTTTCTCTAAGCTATTTTGTCTTTCAATGCTGCTACGTCAAAGTGCCGATTTCTTAAATGTGATGTTTAAACAACTGTGAATTGAATTAAGAATTGCTACCTCTCATTTAACCCATTTTGACTTGTTTTATTTTCATTTATTTTCTTTTGCATGTTCTTTGAGTAGCTAGTAGTGTTTCCTAGTGTTATTAAATATAATAATTACTGTAACAGGGAATTGTTTTTGTTTTGTGTGGAATAGTAATTGTTTGTGTTTATTTTGATCCAGAAGTTGGATGGTCTCTAAGAGTAAAAGGATTACATCTTTTCAAGTTAACAACTGAAATCAACTGAGACATTTTCATTGGTTTGTGATAAAGAAGCAAGGGTTAAAACTCCAATTGCAGTTATAATTTGAGTTATCAACGTTTGCTGGATAAATCTCATCGGTCAACAACCGGTCAGATCACACTTTTTCAGCATAAATAAGTTCATAACAGCTGATTGATAAATGCATTGTTAGTGTTAGTCATTACAGGCTTGTAGCCCTTGGATCACAACCATTTGAATTACATTTGTTATAGCTACCATTTGAGTTTGAATGACCTATTATTAAAATTGTAATAGCAAATTATAATTAATAATAGTACTCATAATCAAACAGGTTTCTGGCATAACAGGGGATTGTTTGTAGGAGAGGGAAGCATTGTTGCAAAAGTTTCACTGAAATTAAGGAGATGTGATCATATGAAGAGTGTTTCTTGTATATTAAGGAGTGGTTCTTAGCAGGAATACCTTGGTTCCATACTGAAGTTGAGCGGAAGAACCCTATCCTTAGGTTCGAGGCAAGATGCTGCTGATGCTGCTGCTGATCTATAAGTTAATAATGGAGAGTGTGATCTCCTCTGCCATCATCTGCTGGGGTAGCAGCATCAGAACAACTGACCTGTAGAACATCAACAAGCTTATAAAGAAGGCCGGCTCTGTTCAGGGAACTCTTCTACAACCTCTGGAGATGACTTTGTAAAGAATGATTTTTCATAACATTAAGACCATTGTGGACAACCCTGAGCCTCCTCTCCATCAGACTGTCGTACAACAGAGTGTGTCCAGTCAGAGGTTTCTCCAGATCAGCTGTAAGACGGACCGGTACAGGAGATCCTTCCTGCTGCAGCATCACCATCTACAACAACTCCATGAAGAAATCACATAACACCAACATTTAATTTCCCTTTGGCATTAATAATTTTTGAATTGAATTCATCTCTCTTTCATTGGTCCAAAAATATTACTTCAGTTTAGTTTTTATTCAACTGATTCAACTTTATTTTAGCTCTCTTTTTCTGCAGATCCATGAGGCTGCATGGGGGCGACACTTGCATGAACAGTCTTGATCTCGGTTGCCAAGTAAAACACTGTATATTGGAATGTACCTTGGATCCAAAATAAGCAGATGTTGGTAAATTCAGAAAGTTAAAAGCACTGCCTAGTTTTCCTTCATCCTGTTCACTTAACCAGGCGATTTTTAAACTCCTGGTTTCAAATTTAAATATTCGAGGGCCGGTGTCCTATAACTTCTGGATGTGTCCCTTGCACCTGAGTCAAATGGCTCATTTAGTTCTGCAGTCATCACACGTTTGTTTCTTTGGCCATCTTGTTAGTCCATAGATGTTGTTAAGCCGCCATGCTGTGAGCCCCTGACTCCATTCAATCAGCCTCTGTGATGGCTAGTTTACCTGACATTAGGAAACAATTGTCCAAAGGTTATTGATCTATACTTCGACAGATTATTCATAAAACATTATTCTATCAATGTAGTAATTTACTTTCCCTTCTGCTCTGCGTTGTGAACTGGTTGTTTGAACATAAATCAATTGATATTCTTAATTGGTTTAAAGCTAATTTGACCTTATTCCAAATTCCTCAAAACAAGCCAGTGTTCTTAAACATATATAATTACACTGAACTGTTGTATCACTGCACCATTCTATTGGTTATTGGTATTGTTATCTGTTCCTTTTTCCATAGTTTATTAGTTTTGCTCAAACTGTTCATTTTGACTTAGTAGTTGTGTTGAATGTTACCAGTCTAGTCAAAGAGTTTCTGGACTAAACTATTTTAACTGGAAGTTGAAGTACTTTGTTGATAAATTCTTGTATTTAGGAGAGAAGTTGTTTGTGTTTATTCTGTATATGTGTGTCGTCCTTTCTGTTTGAGAACGTCGGTACACAAATTCCCTCCATCTATTGTTCTGTAATACCACACCTCACCAAGATGCCATTCATAAAAACATACTTGACAGAGATGGATAACTTTTTGATTAATTCTTTACTGAAAATAAGTGTTGGCAAAACTTGGTAGTTTTAATTAAAATTACTCTAATAAGCTGTATTCAATAATTTGGCACTTATTAATAGTTATTCATAGCCAAACCAAAACTATTGTTGCACACCAGCAGTTTTTTTTTGTTTTGGCAGGTGAGAGAAGGTGAGTGGAGTGAACATGCGGAAAGCTTTTTGCAGCTTGGTGAGTATTGCAGACTTGGACTGACCCGGGAAGGGACCAGAGGTCGAAGAGGTTGTTCCAGTGAAGGCATGGGGCAAGCTTTAGATAAAGATTGCAGGGCATGGGTAAAATAACAAAGAAACTCTATGCAGGGTGAACGTAGAAACAACAAAGGCTGGAAACATGGAGAGAAGATTTGACAAAGATTGAGACCTCTGGATTTTGTGTCTGCTGTAGGAGACTCCTGCTGGTCTTCCCTTAGACTCTGCCTGTGAAAGGCAACCAGCAGCACAACAAGAGTGGAGGGGAAAAAAGGAAAGAGGAATATGTATCAAATAGATAAAAGTTTTTGAAAGCGCAGCTTAAAAATTTAGATATTTGTGATGATGAGATCAGATTTTTCCGCCACTTGTTTTAACAAGGGTGATAAAACTAAATAAAATAAGCCTGCTATATCTGTGGTCACTGGTAATTTTACCCATTCCTGTGTTGTATCTTTGCAGTTTTGGACAAATATTTTTTGGCATGGATAAAAGCATTATGTTACAGGATGTTAAAAAAAGACCATGTATCAATAAGTACCTGCCTTAGAAACATTTTGTGCTTATCAACTCCAGGAATTCACTTAGATATATTAGTTTATACATAATCGTTCATATTTCATGAGCGTCCACTTTGCTAAATGATCAGAATCACAATGCAAGGAAATAAGGTTACATACAAAATCTTCAGAAAACAATGTAAAATTAAAAGAAAGAAAAATTTGATACACAAGTGTCTAATTAAGTGTATACAAAATAATTTGTTTACTGGTACAAAATGGTAACGCAATGACAGCTGTAATTGAAGAAGTGAACAACTGTTTGTCTTTACAAAAACAGGATTTCCAAGAATAATGTTAATGAGTCATTACAATGAAATGTCTTTTTATCTCTCAAAAGTCTAAATTACTGGGATGGATATTGATTATATCATTCTTGACATTATCAAGACAAACTGCAACAATAACAATATTTTTTAAAGAATTTACTGACTTTAATACAAAGTGAATCAATGAACTGAAATGCGACACACTTAATATGTTGTCAAAAGGCAGTTGTCTGAATACGGTATACATTAATTAATTTTATCAATATATTTAAATCTAGATACCAATGACAAGAATATATCATTTAACATTTACAAAAAAAATTATTATGCAACATAGATTTTGATCAGGCAGCATACACTAACACATGAGGCAATGAATAATTTCACTTTAATGCAGTTTTGCATAAAACATTTTCATAAAACACAATATGCCATTTCTTTCCCTGTGTGAAATCAACAGTGTTCCCTTGTGAGTCCAGGCTCTCCGTCTGCTGGCACTCCCCTCTCTGATACCATCAGGGACCGCAGGACCCATCCCAGTCTCTGCAGAGAGTCGCACAATGCCATGGCACACACGCAGAGCGCAACACACTGCAAGCAGAACAAGCATGCAGCGAGCGACGCAATACCCCGGCAGGAGCAGTTCTCAAACCTGGGTGTGGAGGAAACCTCAGCCATCTGTTTCTATTAAAACAGAGAGAAAATACAATATTTTGCACAGCCAAGTGCACACATTTCCATCTTTATGCTATTACGGACATTCATTTAAATGCAGATTCTTGCATGAAGCATGTAGTTGCATCAATACTTCTCCTGCATAGGTAATAAAGAATGGTAAATAAATAAAGTTCTTGTGAGAGCTTACTCATCATCGGCATGAAGTTGAGACACTTCGATTTGTATAAAAATATCTTTATTGTCCCTCAATGGGGAAATTCGGGTGTGACGGGCAAACAGACAGACAGTTACACACAACTATTGGCAATGAAAAGAAGAAGAAGAAAAAAGACAAACCAGTCTAATCTAAAATTAGCTCCAAACAAACACCAAGAGTAGAAGATAAAAGTAAATACCAGAGTAAATATATTAAATATTGCAGAATATGCAATATGCATGATTGTGCACCAGCATCCCTAGCTAAGGCGTTTGCAAGTTACCTTAGCATCTGGGAACAGTGTAAACAATTAATAGTTGGATCAGCACCTGTGCAACCATTGACGTGATGTAAATAGTTATAATGTCTGTTGGGAGCAGCCGAGATTATAAAGCTTGACTGTAGCTGGGAGGAACGACCTGCGGAAATGTTCCTGAGAGCATCTAGGATGCAGTAGTCTGTCACTGAAAGAGCTCTCCGGCTCTCCAACAGCTCCATGCATGGAGTGGGAGACATTGTCCATCAGTGATGTGATTTTTTTTTACAGTCCTTCTGTCTCCCCCCACCTGCAGTGGGTCCAGGGGACATCCCAGGACAGAGCTGGCTCTCCTTTTGAACTTATCCAGCCACTTCCCCTTATCTACAGATAAGCTGCTGCACCAAAAGACCACATCATGGAAGATGGCTGATGCCACCACAAATTAAAGGTCTTCAGGAGCCCCCCAGCACTCCAAAAGACCTCAGTCTCCTCAGCAGGTAGTCTGCTCTGACCCTTCCTGTAAAGAGCATCAGTGTTGTGACTTGTGTTTATGGTTCAGGTGAACACCGAGGTTCACTATCTCCACATCAGTTTCTTGAATGATCATCTGTGTCAGACAGGTGCGTCTGCGAATGTCCACCATCAGCCCTTTTGTTTTCGCTGCATTTAACATGCATGTTGTTTATGTGCAATGAATGTGCCGATTTGAAACAAATAGCTTCAGCCATTTCTAAAAATATATATCTGCTGCTCAATTTCTGATAAATTGATATATTGAAGTACTTTATTTAGGACACTTTGTGTTTTTATTAAGTGGACTCACCTTCGTTGTATGTAATTTCCGTTGATCCCTGTTGTGTTTAAGTTCCGGGTTTTTGTTTCTTCATTGTCGCGTCATTTGTTATTGCTTCTGTTTCTGGTCCAGTAACTGTTCACAGTACAAGTCTGCTCATTACACTAATCACTGCTTATACTTGAAGTGTGTAAGCAGTAATGACAAGAGAGAACTTGTCAGAAACTTTCTCAAAACAAAGTTGAGTGTGCTCTCAAAGAGTAACATACAGGTACGCTACAGAGAAAAAGAGCACTGATGTAACGTGCGTATGCTCCGTTATACTTCGTGAGCTAAGACTGCTGGGATATGTAGGCCCTAATGTTTCCCTGTACATAGATCCAACAATGTCATAGAGCCAAAATCTGGCAAAAGGATGTATGACATATCAGTTATTTCAATAACTCACAGCATCTCATCATTAATTGCACATGTTGAATATGGCCAATGAATGTGTCATGGTTGGCTTTTTTGGATTTTTGGATTTTGCCCACATGCAGAACCACACTCGGGAGAAACAGGTGAAGTTTAAAGGTTTTATTTAAGAACCAGGTAACGGGAGGATTCTGCCTCAGCGGAGGCAGCGTCAGGTAACGGTCAGGGAGCAGGAAACCGGGTCGATCACTGGGGAAGAACGAGACAGAGGTTAACTGGGTAAAACGTGGAGAGGAACTGGTCTGACTAAGCTGGATCTGCTGCTGGACGCAAGCTTACCACCTGATGGACAGAAGGCCGACCAGGGAGGAAGCAGTGGGGAGGAAGCAGTGGGGACTCAGCGCTAGCCATGCGATGGTGGCCACAGGTGTCCGGGAGACCAGTGGGTCGAAGGTGGGGTCGGGTCCGAGCGGCACCGGGGAATCCAGATGTCCAGGACAGCGAGAGGAACCAGGTGACTTTCCGGAGATGGCAGGGTTCCAGGGGAGGGGAACCGACTCAGGAGGAACCAGGAGGTTTGCAGGAGAGACCAACACCAGACGGAAGATGACGATGCTTGGAGCTCCTGCCACGAGAGACTTCACAGGGTCACGAGAGGAAGAGGGCTGACACGAGGAGGTACCTGGGAGACACAGAGGTGAGTGATTAGTTCTTCTGGGAAACACAGAGAACGAGAGGCCAAGGCTTGTCTGCATACCACGACGGTAACACTCTGGCATCCTCTCGCTGTCTGCGTGGTGTTTAAGTAGTGCCTCCCGATGCCGCTCAACCGCCCGCAGGTGTGTGGGCTCCGCCCACCAGTCAACCCAGAACACCTGTGGAAAGAGTCTGAGGCAGCAGAGCCGGCAGCAAGCTGCACGGTCCTGCTGGCTGAGTCCTGACAGAATGCTTTAGTTGGTTATGGTTAAACGTCTCTATAGCTTACTGGACCTTACCTGAGCAAACTGTATTTTTATATTTCATCTTGATTTGCTGCCACATGCTTCTTGTGTCTGTTAGGTTGCACGTTGAGATGTAATCAATGTGTGCACAAACATTTTTTGGGGGGATGTTGAATGAGTGAGGTGTGAGAATACAGCTTTAATTCAAATAACACTCGCACATTGACTTGTTCAGTAATTCTCTGCCACTAACCCATGCTTTTTTCAGCAGCAACAGCATTGTTTCTTTGTTAATTATGTCTTAATATTCTCCATATGCCGCCATTAAGATTTCGAAGTCCCTTGGCGAGAAATGCGCACTTCAAGGCTTCTTATTTCCTGGCGTTGCCATGGTGAATCGCATTATGAATCGCATTATGAATCGCATTATGATAACTTCTTATATGTTCTATAACTATCTCGTTACTCAGGAGTAACCAGAGCCAGAGTAAAGTGCCCTAATTGATACTAGGGGTGTACATTGATCAATAATGATATATCGATTAAATGATTACCAATCCAATTACATAGAATGAAAATATCAATCCATATTGTGATTTTTAAGATACACCTTTATTTTGAAATTCACAAGCCATGAGACTATAATGAAAAGTTGATCTATTATTTTAAAATGAGAATAATGCCGTTTTTGTTTTAAATGCCTGATGCCTGAGCTTAGAAATAAAATAGTCAAATCATATTTGTTTTTGTTTTTTGTGAGTTGATATCCATGTAAATAATAGTGTTAGATGTGTTACGAACGTGAATCAGGCAAACCCAGAATTCCAACCAAACAAGCGAGGTATAAGCAAAAACAGGATTTTAATAATAAAACAGGGACAGGCAGGCTCAACGATCAACAGGGCAGTCCAAAATCCGGTACACAAAAGGCAGTCCAAAATCGGTACACCAAAAGGCAGTCCAAAATCAGGCAGAAGTACCGACAGGGATAAAGCAAGCTCGGATATTCCTTAGGCAAATTCGGGTAGGCAAAACAGGCAATCAGTCAGACAGGGCAGGACAAAACAGATCAGGGGACAGGCTGGCTCAGAATCAAAAAGGCTCTCAGGTTTGCATCAACAGGTCAATCATGAAAGGAACGCTGGAACAAAACTCACCGTGGGCTCGTTAATGATCTGGCAGATTGCAGAGGTTTGTGGCAGGACTATATAGGGGAGTGAGCAGGTGAACAGGAGTGAAGACTAATGCGGTACCGCACGCGAGCTATTTTTAGAAACACAACGTCACGATGACGTCACATCACGTGGTACGCAGTAGGGCAAACTCCCAAACGCGCCGCTGTTTTGGTGTGGAAGAGACGTGCGTTAGCCTAGATTTTACTCGGTAAACGACTGCTTTTTCCAACATCTAAGACCATGGTTTATAAACATTGTTGCTATGGGACGTGCAACAGCGACTCGAGGTACGCTGATCGGCCGCATATGAAGGATGTTTTCTTCATTAATTTCCCGAAACTCAAGAGTGCCAAGGAGAAATGTGTGCGTTGGGTACACTTGTGCGGGCGGCCTACACAACATTTCAACCCGGAAAAAGTTACCAAATTCACCTACATATGTAGCAAGCATTTTGTCGGTGGAAAGGGTGATGATAGCATATAGGCTAGCATGTTAGCAGGCGCTAACATGGTACCCTGCTACCGGGATAGATTACTCAAAAACAAACGCCCTGAATCTCTCAAGCGAAAGATTCTGAGATGTGAACAATCGTTTTGTAGCTACCTATTGGCAAGATATACAGATTCCTGGATGTTGATTGCAAACAAACAAAAAAGGCCGACGTGAACGGAGCACGGTGGAAATCATAACAAAGGCATGAACGCCGAGCAGGGAAAAAAACAAAGCTTACCGTTGAATCAACTCGGCCCGTCTTCCGGTTTTTTTGAGCCCTCGACACTCAAGCCACCGTTTCAGCTGAAGGTTGGTGTGTTCTTCCACAGTGCGACCAGTAAACCGTGCGCCTGGGACATCGTCTTGGGTAAGTTTAATGGCTGCAAAGTCGGTCATATCGCTGGTTCTGTTGCGCTTGTAATGGCTGGTTTGTATGTGCGTTCTACGACTGTTTGCCCTACCGGTGCGGCAAAAGGGGCGTTACTCTTAAGGCCGTGACGTCACGTGCGCGGTACCGCATTATAAGTGAGCAGGTGGAACTAATCAAGGCAAGGGAGCTGACTGATTGCTGAGGGAAGAACAAACCGAGCTGAATAAAGTGACAGGTAAATAACAGGTAATCTAAACAGAACAACACATCTAAACCAAAGCCAAAACAAGAAAGAACCCAAAAGCAGAAACTAAACTAATAAAACGGATAACCTGAACCAAGACAAAACCCAAACCCCCTCCTCAAGGCCGGATTCCAGACGGCCTCAGAAACACGGAAAACAAGACAGACTAGACCGGGTGGGTGGAGCGAGGTGCAGGACGGAGGGCTAGAGTCAAACAAATGTCCAAATACAAACTAAAACAACCCAAGACGAGTCAGGTTCTCAGGCGGGCGTCCAGGAGGACGGCCCCGACGAGTCAGGTTCTCCGGCGGACGGCCTAGACGTGTCAGGTTCTCCGGCGGACGTCCCGAAGGACGGCCTCGGCGTGTCAGGTTCTCCGGCGGACGTCCCGAAGGACGGCCTCGGCGTGTCAGGTTCTCCGGCGGATGTCCCGAAGGACGGCCTCGGCGTGTCAGGTTCTCCGGCGGACGTCCCGAAGGACGGCCTCGGCGTGTCAGGTTCTCCGGCGGACGTCCCCTGTGAGACAGGTAATCCGGCGGGTGTCCTGTAGGACTGCCCCGGTTAGCAAAGATGTCCAGCGGTCTCTCGGAGGCGGAGCAGGTCTCTCGGAGGCCGGCGGCGGAGCTGGTCTTTCGGAGGCCGGCGGCGGAGCAGGTCTCACGGAGGCCGGCGGCGGAGCAGGTCTCTCGGAGGCCGGCGGCGGACCAGCAACCTCGGAGGCCGGCGGCGGACCAGAAACCTCGGAGGCCGTTGGAGGAACAGGACCCGACGCCTGGAGAGAGAGAGAGCAGAACCTGGCGCCGGACTAAAGGCTGGAGACGGAGCCGGACTATGAGCTAGAAGAGGTGCCTGGCTACAGAGTTCAGGAGGCGCCTGGCTACAGAGTTCAGACGGGGCCTGGCTACAGGCTTCAGGTTCAGACGGGGCCTGGCTACAGGCTTCAGGTTCAGACGGGGCCTGGCTACAGGCTTCAAGTTCAGACGGGGCCTGGCTACAGGCTTCAGGTTCAGACGGGGCCTGGCTACAGGCTTCAGGTTCAGACGGGGCCTGGCTACAGGCTTCAGGTTCAGACGGGGCCTGGCTACAGGCTTCAGGTTCAGGAGGCCCCTGGCTTCAGGCTTTTGAATTACCCAGACTCTTGGAAACCAGGAACCTCAGAAGGAGCCCCTCCAGTACCTCCGACAAAGACAGCCTGTTCAGCCCCTTAGATAATTGTCTGTCTAGCCGAAGGTGCGGGGGCAAGAGCCTCAGAAGAGGTCCAGAGACCTCTAAGTCTCCATGGGGCTCTGGGTGCTTTTCTTCTCGGCGAGACCCTCGACGCTTCTTGTCTTGACGAGACCCCCGACGCTTGTCGTCTGGACGAGGGCCATGACGCCGCTTGTCGTCTGGACGAGGGCCATGACGCCGCTTGTCGTCTGGACGAGGGCCACGACGCCGCTTGTCGTCTGGACGAGGGCCACGACGCCGCTTGTCGTCTGGACGAGGGCCTCGACGCCCAGTGTCCCGATGATCCCCAGAGTTGCGGCCTGGAAGAGGGCTCGTCTGAACCCCCTCCTCGTGGTCCAGTGGTAGACCCTCCTGGGTTCCCACGTCGCAGACTGGCGGCAGACCCTCCTGGGTTCCCACGTCGCAGACTGGCGGCAGACCCTCCTGGGTTCCCACGTCGCAGACTGGCGGCAGACCCTCCTGGGTCCAAGCGTCGCAGACCAACGGTGAATCCTCCTGGGTTGCAGCGTCTTGGGCCGGCTGCGGACCCTGCTGGGTTGCAGCGTCTTGGGCCGGCTGCGGACCGTCCTGGGTTGCAGCGTCTTGGGCCGGCTGTGGACCCTCCTGGGTTGCAGCATCTTGGGCCGGCTGCGGACCCTCCTGGGTTGCAGCGTCTTGGGCCGGCTGCGGACCCTCCTGGGTCGCAGCGTCTTGGGCCGGCTCTGGAGACTGTGCTGCTTTAAAGCTGCCGGAAGCCGGCACTGGAGCTGAGGTAGAGGGCGGGTCCTCCAGGACCCCTTCCTGGGGCTTGGGCGAAGGCAGGTCCTCCTGTGGTTTGAGCAGAGGCGGACCCTTGGGGACAGGATCGGGTCTACTATAGAAAGCCTGGAGGGCCACTCTATAGTGTCCCTCTACCTCCTTTAATTCAGCCTCCAGCTCCTCTGAATACTGGCTGAAAAGAACCTCCCTAAGGTGTTTAATAATAGGGGCAAATGTCCTTATCTGGTTCTCCAGAGCCAGATCCTCAGCATCACGGGCGCCACCAGGAGGCGCTGTGGGCTGCTCAGCTCTGGGGAGCACCGGACTCCGATCCACTGGGCAGGAAGTGGCAACGGACAGGCGCTGGACTGGCTCGACTGTCGGCCGAACAGAACGGGTGAGGGAGCGACCCACAGGTTTCCGTCCCCTCCTCCGACGGCGGGACGGCAGGACTTGCTGGAGGTTTAACTCTTTCGGTAGAGCCGGGATCGGCGGAGCCCACAGCGTTCCCTGCATCTCCCCTTCTGGAGGGAGAGAGAGAAAAAGATCCGGGCGAAGATCCCGCACCACCTCCGCTTCGACCTCCAAAAACAAAGTTGGGTCAGGATAAAACCCATGGGCGGAGCCGACAGCGGTGTCGCTGGGTGAGTGATCCCTACCATTCTGAGCAGAACCTGAATTAGTTAAAAAGAGCCCTCCCAAGCGTAGGCTCCGAGCAGGCTGCGAGTTACTGCTGCTGCGGCTGCTGGAGAGATGGCATCTGGGACCGACACCAGGGGGACAGAACGCCAATCTGGAACCCTCCAAAGCCATAGCTTGTGGAGGGGATAAAAAGCAAAAAATATAAGGGGAGGAAAAAAAAAAACCTCTACAAGCTTGTTTGGCGATAGGTTTTTAGGTTGGCCAGATCATTCTGTTACGAACGTGAATCAGGCAAACCCAGAATTCAACCAAACAAGCGAGGTACAGTATAAGCAAAAACAGGATTTTAATAATAAAACAGGGACAGGCAGGCTCAACGATCAACAGGGCAGTCCAAAATCGGTACACAAAAGGCAGTCCAAAATCAGGCAGAAGTACCGACAGGGATAAAGCAAGCTCGGATATTCCTTAGGCAGATTCGGGTAGGCAAAACAGGCAATCAGTCAGACAGGGCAGGACAAAACAGATCAGGGGACAGGCTGGCTCAGAATCAAAAAGGCTCTCAGGTTTGCATCAACAGGTCAATCATGAAAGGAACGCTGGAACAAAACTCACCGTGGGCTCGTTAATGATCTGGCAGATTGCAGAGGTTTGTGGCAGGACTATATAAGGGAGTGAGCAGGTGAACAGGAGTGAAGACTAATTATAAGTGAGCAGGTGGAACTAATCAAGGCAAGGGAGCTGACTGATTGCTGAGGGAAGAACAAACCGAGCTGAATAAAGTGACAGGTAAATAACAGGTAATCTAAACAGAACAACACATCTAAACCAAAGCCAAAACAAGAAAGAACCCAAAAGCAGAAACTAAACTAATAAAACGGATAACCTGAACCAAGACAAAACCCAAATCGTGACAAGATGGGCAGTTGATAATACAATATTTCCAAATATCATAAATTCTGTTACAATACAATTTCAATTTACAAGTCTGCGATCGATATGATGCAAAGTCGTCCAACAAATCGATATCACATTGTAATGTGATAAGGCAGGTGATTTACACTCCTAATTGATCCCCACTGTTCTGAAAACCTTGAGTGTGTCAGAGTGGAGTAGGTTTACCCAGAATATCTGTTTTCTAACCAGTGTAGGTTATCCATTCTTTCTGAAACGGGCTCTGGTGAGAGAAGATCAAACAAGTCTGTTTGCTGGACTGTAATGTCCCTGTTGATGCCTGAGGAGATATTGTGAGGTGGTAATTGTCCTCCTTAGCATGAACAGGGAAGCTGGTCAGAGTTGATGGGAAGCAAGATGGAGCTAAATAAAGGACCATCGTGAAAGAAAACCTGTTAGAGGCTGTAAAAGACTTGAGACTGGAGCGGGAGTTTACCTTTCAGCAGAACAACGGCCCTGACCATGCTACCAGAGCTACACTGGCATGGTTTAGATCAAAGCATATTATGTTCAACAATGCCCTCTATCTGCTCGGACTGAGGTTGAACAATTTTGCAAAAAAGAGCTGAAAGAGACAAACCCCAAAATTTGGTTTTGCCATTTTGACTGTAATGTTTCAGGGGACAGAAAACAAATGCAAACTATACTTGTCTGATCTCTATTTGTAAAAAAAAGTTGAAAACCGTGCATTTTTCCCTTTACTTCACAAATATGCTTTACTTTGTGCTGGCCTTTGGCATAAAATCGTAATTAAACATGCTGACGTTTGTGGTTGTAATGTGACAGAATATGAAAGCACTTAGGCAACGTGCTGTAAGTAGAGTTAATTAAAGCATCTTAAATATGCTCTCTTGAAGCAATCACACCCAGTTTGACCATAGTTTCAACCTTGTCGTTTCCACCTGCAGGCGGAAGAAAGAAAACACAAGCTCACTGATGACTCCCCTTGTCCAACTGATTGTAGATCAAGTGCTGGGCTTGTGGCCGTTTGAGCTTGATTAGGTTTTTATTGTTTTAAAATGGACATTTATCAGCGCAACATATTAGACTTAGGGGGAACCACACTTTATATGGAGCTGTGCTTCAAAGCTACAACAAAATGTGGCGGCCTTCCATTATGTTTTCCTCTCATACCGGTTGGAATAATATGACTATCACTGATTTAAAAGGAGAAGTGAAGAAAGCCCCACAGAGCTTGATAAAACACCAAAGGGATCAGAACCACACAAATCTTTTGATTATTTCTCTCGGTTGGGTGTCTTTGATTAGAAAAAGAAAGTGTTTCCTTTTCAGTTGCTTTCTGACACCAACTCTTTTTCAGAAAGGCAGTGGCCATGTACACGCATGGTAAGTGTTTCGTAAAACAAAACAAAGCACTTGCTTTACCACAGCATGTCTCTTTAAAGAAAAGGCCTGCCAATGTGCACGAAGACAAACCTAACAATATGGCTACAATGACAAATCCCACACTGTTCGCGCAGCGTTCCACATAAGAACAGGAGACGTATGCTTTGAATAATTAAGCCGAGCTGATAAAAATAGGCATTCAAAGGAGAGCCCCATTAAATATTCAGTGTAGCATCTTAAGCAACTCGTGGTGCATGGTGAAGAGCTGTTCTTATGCATCACTCACTCCAGCTGAATGAAGGAGGCCCCCAAGAGAAGGGGTGATTTAAATTGCAAATTAGGTTTCATCAATTGTTTTTTTTTGCCAAAAATGAGCATCAATCAATCAATCAATCAATCAATCAATCAATCAATCAATCAATCAATCAATCAATCAATCAATCAATCAATCCTCTGACTTAAACATATGAAGTTGGCCACATGAAAACAAAGCTCAGTATGGAGTTAGCTTCGTCATACCTCTTGCTGACTATGCATTTCGCACTCTTTGCAGTACAAGTTGGAAAGTTTTGTTCTTGTCATATTCAATGTCTTAAGTTATGTTTTGCTATGGTCTGAAGGCTCTTTAAAACTCCATCTACTGCAATGGCTGCTGTAGTCTGCAGTGGATTTTTGTTGCCAAGCTGTCGGCTTGTTTGTGTGCAATATTGTCAGCAATGAAAATGCAACGGTGTCATGGCAACAACAACAGAAAAAGAAGAACATTACTAGCAGCTAATGACAAAAAAAAAGAGTAAGAGGGGTGCACAGCCTGCTCCAGATGTCATGATCTAGTGCTGGTCTGATTCACCATTTGACAAACCTGTACAGCCCCCCCCCCCTTTCTCATCAGCCTTTACCAGATCCACCTGCTCCTCTGACTATTTAACCAGCTCTCAGGCCAGTCACTAGTACCAGATTATTATGAGCCACCGTTGAGTTTAATCCAGCGTTCTGTAGCCTGCCTGTGCTCCTTGGATATCTGACCTGTTTCTGCCTCCTGATTCTCTGAGCCTGCCTAACCCCTGTCAGACTTGACTGTTTGTGCTCCTTAGATATCTGACCTGTTTCTGTGCCCTGACTCTGCCCACGGATTCCGATTTGGATTGTCTCTGGATTTCTGATCACCCGGCTCATCTGGTCTCAGATTTCGGACTCTGGTTATTCCTCCTGATCATCCTGCCTGACTCTGCTATCACGATTCTGACCTTGTGCCAGCCCTTTGACCACCGATTACTTGCCAGCCCCATGAGTAAGATCCTTCAAGCTGCCCTGATCGGACTCTGGATCACATTGGGCTTCACCAGTGACGTCACCCACCAACAGGAGCCATCACTCACCTTTCCAACCCGTTTCCGGATTGTGAGAATGTTAGTGACCAAGGTTTCAGTGAATAACATCTCCCGAAGCCTCCTTTGGTCACTAACCTGTTGTCTCCCATTCCAGTGGTTCCTGTCCCAGATGCTGGTGTTTCGCCCTCGACCTGAAACAGTTTACGTCTCAAACTAATTTTTTTTGTTTTTGTTTTTTTTAACGCTATGTGATCTTGTCTGGCTGAATTCTGGGTCCTCTGTTTCCGGTCATTACACCAAAACAAGATGTTACACAATGCTGGATTCACGAGAAATAAACAAGTGAAGATTTTGGCAAAGTGGGAAATTGAGAATCTCCATTGTTTTGAATGGCTTTCATAAAAAAACCCTGAAAAAATACCGAAATGTGCATTAAAAATCCTTGCATTTTACATAATTGGATTACCTCACCGGAACCCATTCATAAACTAAAAACTTCAAATGATTCTTTAATTTTTGTTAAACAACAACAAAATGGGAAAGTGGAAAATTTCACATTTTTATCTAAAAATGGATGAGCTGAAATTTATTCATTTGGTTTGATTTTCTATTTCAAACAAATAACTTTTTTTTCCCCCCCAGTGTTCTGTCTAGCAATGTGGCAATAAGAATTGATGTCTTAATGCCAAATAGAGCTCGACAGATTTTGCTTTCACAAGTGGAGCAAACAGCTTACGCCATTGTGCTCCGCTTGATTTGTGCATGTAAATAGCTTTATTGTGATTCCTGCAGGGAGAATTTCAAATTATATGGACACTACAATGGGAAAGTAGGAGAGTGAAGGAAGAACAAGAAAAGAAAAAAAGAAAGAGAAGAGGTGAAAGAAAGAAGAGATAAAAGGGAGAGAATGATAAAACGTCCTCTGTCAATCAAATAACATTAAGACACAGGGAAAGAGATATTAAGGCAGGTGTGATTATGATTGGTTGGTTATGGAGTTAACTGGCTGTTTATGAATATAAAAACAATGGTCCAATTTTTGTTTTGTTTTTCTTTAACGTTTTCATTTTTCTAAACAAATTAAATCAATAAAATTTCTACTCATCCATTGTTGACTGCAAATGAATAAGAAGACTTGTCAATTCGTTTGATCATAAAAAAACGTCTGATCATAAAAAAACACTCATATGTTTCAGAAGAAAACAACCAATCACCAAAACATGTAAAGGACCTTAAAATAATCTCCATTCACCATAGAATCATCTACTTCAGATTTGATAATGCTAAGTGTTTTAGATTTGGAGCTACGTAATCAAATGCAGTTCAGAAACATCAAAAATGCAATAAAATGTCTCCCTAACCTGAACCAGGCAGTGCACACAAGCACTAGTTAAGACAACTAGCAGGCAGTGAACCAGGTGGAATGACTTGAGGATGATTAGTCCGTGGCAGGTGGAGCTGACTATGGGGAGACAGTGGTGACTGGGAGGTAGCTGAGGTGAGTATGATCAGTCCAAAACAAAAACAAATAACCCAAATCATAATGGCAGTGTGGATGAAGTCCAGGCGCGAGCAGTGTGGGGGCAGCTGGGGGACAGCTTCTCTCTCTCTCTCTCTGTCTCTCTCTGTCTCTCTCTCTCTCTGTCTCTCTCTCTCTCACACACACACACACACACACACACACACACACACACACACACACACACACACACACACACACACACACACACACACACACACACACACACACACACACACATGTCAGAGCCTGATCTATGATTGAGATATCTATCCGGTGGAATATATTATCTCTACAAAAAAACATTCAAGATATTCTTACATTTACATTATTTGTATTTTATGTTTTATTTAAGTTTTTATTTATAATTTCTTTACATTTGTATTCTACCGTTTCTCACACATTTCTCCAGAGTTAATACCACACTGTAGTGCTTAATAGCAGCAGGGGGCAAAGTAGAAGGTGGCAGGCCCAATCTAAACTTCTTCAGAAATTTTCTAGAAGGTGGAACTTAAAGCCACCGTGTTACCGGGTCTGTTGAAGACCAAAAGCAGTACAGTGGAGCAGAATTCAGGAGGGATGAGTAGAGTGGTGCGGCGTGGACAGGGCCCATGAAAAAGTCCCGATACAGGTTGGCCAGCGTTGATTGGCTGATTGATAAAAGAAAACCTGTTAGAGAGTGCAAAAAGATTTGAAGCTGAAGCAAAGCTTCCCTCTAGTAGGACAACAACCCTAAACTTACAATCAGACCTGCATAGATTCGATCAAAGTATATCCAGTGTCAGAATGGCCCAGTCAAAGTTAAGACCTAAATAAAATTAAGAATGTGTCAAGGTTTTAATACAGATATTTAAAGTAACTCACCATTAAAGTTGACTTGAGCTTGAGCTTATTTGCAATAAAGAATATACAGACTACGGTAAAAACCTAGTAGAGACATGTCCCAATAGACTGACAGGTGTAACCGTAGCAAAAACTGGATTTATATAGCATTGAATCATGAGGTCTGTGTACAAATGTACTGCACACTTTTGAATACCATTATATCAGTTTCGGGTGAAGCAGTCGTTAGAGCTGTTGCCTTGCAGCAAAGGGGGCCATGGGTTCAAATCCATGAGTCTGTCGGCATGGACTTTGCATGTTTCCCCCCTGCATGGTTTGGTAGTCCTTGTTTCACCCACAGTCCAAAATCATGACTATTCGGTTGATGGGTTACGCTTAGCTATAAATGCTTGCTTCTCCTGTGTGCCACTATTTTGCCCTGTGACAGACTGGCAACCAGTCCAGGGTGCACCTTCCTTGCATCAATGGCCGCAGGAGATAGGCATTGTCTTTAACCGAGTAAAGACAATGAGTATATGAAACGATGGTTATATCAGTGCCCTTCTACTTTACAACTATTCACCACTTTGTGTTGGTCTATGACATAAACTGCAATGAGATTGGGGTTTTTAACGTGACAAAATATGGAAACGTTTTGTAAGACACTGTATAACTGGCTTACACTAGTTCAGAGTTGATTTTGGTTTAAATAGCTTACATCTGCTTTACTGAGGGCCCCAGTGTGATTAGACCGTAGTCTTCATCTGGTAACTGTAGTGCTCTTTTTGTCTGTGAACTCTGTCTATTCATGTGAGGTACTCACTACTTATGTAATCCTTGTTTATTGTGTGTTTGTTTGTCAGTTGTTGTTTTTTTTTGCCTTCATTATGTGTAATGTGAACTGTAATGTGAACCAGAGTAGCCAAAGAGAAATGTCACCACGGTAACACGTGGTGACAAATAAAATATTCTTGATTCTTGACTGGTAACTACTTCACAGAAACCTACTTCATTCAAATCAAACTTAACTTCCATTACTTGCTTCTTCCTACTTGAATTGTGTTTTGTTTTGTGCTAGTTTCTAATCGGCAGATCTCCTTCGTCACCCTGTTGTACGATGGGATAATTAGAACCTATAACGTAGAAATGGGTATTTCTTGGGAATCTATCTTACATTAGAACAGGGGTCACTAATTAAAAATCAGCGGGGTCCGAATAAAGAAAATCAACAACCAGTAAAGGTCCGGACACATTTTTTATTACAATCCGTTACTTTAAACAGTATTTAACACTGAAATAAAATGTTTATGCATCCACCTTATACATTGACTTTTTAAACAAAAAAATAACATAAAAATAGAACGTTTTTCTATTTTAAAATCCAAAGTGCTTTTTGAAATAGAGAACCACAATCTTTCACAGTTTGGTATATAGACAATTTCTTGACTTTCACATCTTTTATAAAACAACTGAACTTTTTGTAATTTATTTTTTATGGCTTAATGATAGAAGTGAGCTTTAGGCTGCCCTGCAAGGATTTTACACCTGGGTTTTATTGGCAACAAAGCCAACCTCAAGCACATATCGAGGTGCTCATTCGTTCTGCGCCTTTAAATCAGCTATTTTCTCCGTATGTATGAGCAAGCGGATATGTTTGGGAACGCTCCGGAGGGCTTTGCCATATTAACAAGTGAAGTTAGCACAGGGGTTGAAGCAAAAATAATGTTTGACTGAAAACATTTTCTCACCAGCCCATATATTCCCGGGCCGTGGACATCATGCCGCATTAGTTGGCATAAGTTCCTTTTCACTTGCTTAGTGTGCAAAGTCAACTAAATCTGATACTTTTAAAATATCCTTGGAAAATTTCTGTATCTCTGCCACCTTTCAGCTTTAGAGCCTTTGCGTTTTTTTTTTTTACTTTTTCCGAATCGAACCCAGTCAAATGCGGCACATTGTTTCACAGTCCGACTGTTGTTCTTCAAGGGTCATGCTAAATTAGCCTGAGCTAGCGCGTTACTCTTCTTTGTGTTTAAATAAAACATAATAGTGAATCACGAGGAGATTCCTGGTTGGTCGCCGCGTTTATCAGCGAGGGAATAAACGCTGACAGACGACATGGCCACAGGTGGAAATAATTCATTAATTAACAGCCGGAGCAGATTGACACTTACCGAGGGAAGTTGTTGTCAGCTGCTGAACTTTCTGACCTGCTGGTTTGCATAAATCCAAAGAAAACCTTTGACCACCGCTACTTTCATTCATACCATCTGTGGCCAGTTTAAAATGCTCTCCCAAAGGTTAAAATGATGAACACCGATAAACCACAGACTGGCCATGTCCGCTTTGGAAAGACCCGCCCTGCTCTCATTCTGATTGGCTAATGTCCCGGCTCTGCCAGGTTTGATTGGTTGAGAGCAGCTTCAGATTATAACCTTGAATAAAAAGTCTAAACGGGACTTTTTGCGCTCAATTTCCAAATGACGGAAATCCGTCGCAGCGACGGAGAACTTTAACCCCTGAGTTAGACACTGTCGTTGGACAACATGCAGTAATATATAAATGTTTTAAATGAGGTTGGGATTAGGTAGCAGCTGGGTCCGGATCCGGACCGTGGTCCGCTAATCCGTGACCTCTGCATTAGAACATACAGTCAACAAGTGATGGAGGCAAAGTTTACTGAAAGAGGGCTTGTGAGGGACACTTCTGCCTGACACATCTCTGTACTTAATAAATACTTTAGTTTGGCAATGAAGATTCTGATCAGGTAAAATCCTGTACCCAAAAGGACAAGAAAGATCCTCATTTCACATCAAAGTCCTCACTTTACTAGTAAAAGGTGCAAAAACGTTTCTCCCTCAGCTGAAAATAAACGCACGTGTGCGCGCATGCACACACACCTATCTGGTTATGTAACAACAGATATGAGGTTGGCGGAGACAAGCACTTAGAATGTCTTATTAATGCAGGATGTCAGTTTTCCTGTTAGCACACAGTTTATCTCTCAGTTAATACTGTTAAGCCTTACTCAGTTTACTCAGCCACAGCTACATCTTTTGGTCAGAAACAAGGAATTATACTGACTGACAGCATATAGTTGAAGAATTGCAATGAGATTAGTGACAATACCTAAAGCAAGGACTGTGTCTGCATTGTCAGCACAAAGCTGACGTTGTTCCCACAGCGGGTTGGACTCCTGGTCCCCGGTGCCGTTTGTGGTGTCCAACGACGGGATCTGAAAGTGCCGTTCTATCTTTGTTTGATGCAGATGATGTGGATATTTTGGCATCTTCAAGCCATAACAATTAGAATGGTTGCTCAGTTAAATGTGAAGCGGTCAGGATAAGATTCCTCTCAGGTACTGTTTACATAGCAACGAGCTAATAAACGTGGGGTTGTTTTCAAGTTGCTGTTAACACATCTTCATGAAAAGATTTTAATAATGATGCACACAACACTGGAAGAAACAATAAACACAGTATCATTTATCTGCCCTGCCATTAGTAGGTGGTATCTTCTCTGGAACTGTACAACATGTGCATGTGTACAAACACTCGCTGCTTAAAAAGGCACCACCACTGAGTCATGCTGAGCATGTGCCGGGGCTTCCCCATACGGGCAGATTCTGATTTTCCTGTGTAAACCACAACAGAGACCAGGATGCTTTGAAAAAGTTACACTCTGGAAACCATTTTCAAATCACGCTGGTGTCGTAGAAAACGTTTGCTGTTGTGGTGTAGATGAACCGTAGAGAAAAAAGAATCACTTTTCAACTAAAAGGTCTCATTCTGAGGCTATGGTTGTCTAGCTGAAAAAGCTAAACAGCTCTCTTCGAGTCTGCCTCAAGCGGATGAGTCCAAGTATCTTGGTGTCTTGTTAAGGGCTGATGGTAGAGCAGGTGACTGGGCTAAGATTTAGAGGTAGGGGTGACAAGTACCTTCATCTGATTTCCGCTGAAGAAATTTGGACAAATACATTTTTTACAGAGCTGAATTTTTTTTCTGGCCTGAGAAAAAGATCATGGGGTGTCATCGTTAAATAGTTACACCCTAGTAACAAATTGAGTGTCTGTCATTTAAAATGCCTGTTGTCCTAATGAAGGCTTGATGGGGGTTTCAACAACTCGCCTCTGTGTTGTCAATTTAAATTTAATGTGGTTCATGTAAAAAAACTTTAGCTGCGCTCTGATAGGAGTCGGACGCTTTTTTCTCTGCTCCCTGCTTGCTTGCATTTTCCTGCCTTTTACTTTTTATCTCCTTTTTATCTCTTAGCCAAAACCACAGAAAGTTGGATTTAGTTATTTTATTTATTTTCTTTTATTTATTTTTGATTTTGATTTTGGAAAGATGCCTACCCTCACCACAGTGGACTTTGACACGCTTCTACAGAAGATAGCTGTTATGGAACAGAAGATCTGCCGACTCGAACTGAATTATGATGTAAACGGTGCGTATGAAAATGAAACAACCCTGCTTGTGACTCCGAACGGCGACCACCAGGCCAGAAACTCATTGAACAAACAGCTCCCTGAGAAAAATGAGAATCCCTGGACCACTCTGGGTGCAAGACCAAAGCAACGAACCCCACTCCTAGACAAAGGAAACTGGCCGATACTACAGAGAACTGTCCCAGGACAAGTGAAACAGCGGGCTGTTCCCACAACAAATGATAGGAGTAAGCCTGCTGGAAATGTTGGAATTCCGTTACGAAACTGATTTGCTCCACTCCAAAATGTGACCCAGGAGAATCATGACAACATTCAGAGGTATGTCAACACTAAGCTACCAGAGAAAAGACATGCCACAGGGCCAAGGACCCTGATATTAGGCAATCGATCTGTAAGCGGTGTTATGCCAGAAGCAGTTTGAATATGCTTATTATTATAATTAATTATAATTTGGTGTTATAGTTTAAATAATAAGTCATTCAACTCGAAATTTAGCTATAACAAATATAGTTCAAATGGTGGTGATGTTAGCTAAAAGCTTGTAATGATTTATACTACTAATGCATGAACTCATTTATCCTGGAATAAATGATCTGGTCGGATTTTAACCGACGAGGTTTATCCGGCAGACTGTGAGAACCCCAATATAACTGCAATTAGAGTTTAAATCCTTATTCCTTATCACCATCCAATGATATGTCTCTGTATTAATATCAGACGTTAACTCTGAAGGAGGTTAGCTCTGAATTCTGAATAACCAGGCAACTGTGAATTAGATTGTACACAAAACAATTTCTATTCCGCAGTGTTGTTTTATTAAACCAAAAGCAATTCCCTGTTACAGTAATCCTCTGATTCAACGACTGTGGAAATCTTACTCACTACTAACTAAACATGCAAAATATATGTGGAAATAAAGGAAAAAACAAAACAAACAAAAACAAAAAAAACAAAAGAAAACAAATGGATTAAAATGAGAGGTAGCAAATCTTAGTTCAGCTCACGGTTGTTTAAACCACACTCAGAACATCGGCATTTGACATAGCAGCATTGACAGACAGAACAGCTTTGAGAGTCCCACCGGACGCTTTGATGTCTTACAAAGCTATCAGCTAAGCTACCTACAGTCCAGTCATCCGACACCCTCCCAAGATGGCGACTATGATGACGTATGCTCTGCAAATTTGCGTGATGCGTGAGGGGAGGTCCTAATGATGTCACCGCGCTTACGCTAATGTGAGGTGGTACCTCGCTTCGAGAGGGCGTGGCTAACTGTGGAGTTTAAACGGAGACCGCGAACTGAGCTCAGACAAAAAGGTTGCACCCGCTGATAAGCAAAGCAAAGATGGAACAAAGAGAGAGAAAAAGGATGAAAAAGTTGAATAATCGACTCACGGCGGAGTCTCCACGAACCACAAAATGAAACAACAGCCAAGTCACTTTCACAAATGCATGCACATACAAAGAAAATATTCAACAAAATAAACAACTCCTTCTTGAAATAAAAAGCATTGACCTACACCTACAAGTTCCTACGTCTGCCCAGGCACTTCTAAACACCCTGTTGGTGAGACAGAAATAAAAGGGGAGAACCCCGTTACTTGTGGATCAGGGCTGTCCCGGCGGGGTCCGTGAGCGCTCCGAATGCCGCGGCGTCCTGAAATGCGTCTTGGTGAACGCAGTTGTCCGCAGGCTGCAGCGGGACGGGGAAGAAGCTCCTTCGTTTCTTCCTCCGGGTTCACAGTCGCTTTGCTCGGCCCAGCAAAAGCGTAGTCCTCTTTCGATCACTGGGAGATAAGGCGGCTTCCAGTATTTGATCAGAGGGAATTAAAAGTACCTTTTAGAGTCGACCACCTGTGTCTGCACAGGGAATAGTTTTGCTCCGGTAATCTTCGAACCAGCAAAGAGTTATCGAGCATGTGGCATGGGGTTGCCCCAACGAAGTGAAACAGCTGTGTGTCTTCTCAGGTTGGCAGCGCGCCAGGGAAGAAGAAAGATTTATCAACTTTGCCTAGCAACGTTATCGGTTGATAGGACGGCGGCCATTTTGGGCCGCGTTGCATGATGGGAGTTGGTGGCCATTTTGACCACATTGCATCATGGGAAACGCAGTCCGTCATGTCCCGAATTAATACAGTCGTCACGTCTGAACTGGCACAACAGCGGGATTAAACATTTCTGTAACAAAAAAAACACAGAGGTGCTGATTTACAACCCTTTGGGCTGTGGCCTGGTGTCTGATATGTCAGACATCCTTCCAAGGATCTTAAAAGAACGCACGACCTTGGAAAAACTCATAATACAAGCTGTAGCCCTGGATGACGTCAACCGGATATGAAAATCAGAAGTATTGAAAGAGGATTACATTCGTCTGCTAAATCTAGTTGATGGCCTTAATGTCAAGGTTTTTCTCAGCGGCCCTCGTGCGCCTGTTAATTGTGGAGACGAGATTTTTTCCAGAGTTCTGATGCTAAACAAATGGCCGGAAAAAACATGCAAACAAACAACTGTAACCTCCATAGACAACTTTAACATCTTTTGGGAAAGGAGACATCTGTTCAACAGAGATGGTTTCTCTCTAAATAGGTCAGGTGCAAAACGGCTGATTTCAAACATCTTCTATTCTGTGAACCATGCAACATCAGCTTTGTCCCAAAACAAAGCTCAACGAGTGCCAAAACAAATGATAAGCCCAGTACAGCCCGAACAAGCCAAGATAAAGATGGCCAGAAAGATGACACAGAAAGAGGTTTCGTCAGAACTACAGGAGGATTCATCCCAGATCTCAGCAGGACAAAGAGAGGACCAAAAACCTCCACATTCAGAACATGGACAAAGTATTTAAGATTGGCCTACAGATAACATCCTCTCCACATAGCCATTCTGCTGTGACTAAACCAGCATTTTCCAAAGGCCTCAGAGCCTCAGATCCTCCTCCTCTACGTATCACAGAACATTCTGGTGCTCAGGACCTCCAGATTACTTCGCTGTGATACAGATCGGGCCCTGACCGCACGTTTATCAGACATGACGGTTTCCAGCATCAGCTTGGGCCTTTTGCCGGAGATTATGGAATATCTGTGATGACACGTGGCAGAAAAAAGAAAAACATAAGGATAAACAGGAACAAATACTTAGAAGTCATAAACTGTCAAATGAAACCTGTCACAGAGACATCATCAACCACTAAGTCATATAAACTGGGTTTATTAAACATTAGATCTCTGTCAGGAAAATCCCTTTTAATTAATGACTTCATCATTGACAATAATCTTGATGTAATGTTTTTAACAGAAACATGGTTACATGAATCTAACGAAGCAGCTATTCTATTAGAGACGACACCTCCAAACTACAATTTTCTTTGTGAGAGCAGACAGAAAGGGAAAGGTGGAGGAGTGGCAACATTGTTTAATGATTCACTAAAGTGTAAAAAGGTGCTTTTGGGAAAATTCGACTCTTTTGAACATTTGGCTCTCCAGGTAAAGGGCCCGGTACGAACTATGTTTCTGAATGTTTACAGGCCTCCTAAGTCCACATCAAACTTTTTTAATGATTTTAGTGACCTCCTGTCTGTGATATGCGTTGATTATGACTGTTTAATTATTGTGGGAGACTTTAACTTTCACATTGACAACCCTGAAGACAGAAGTGCAAAAGAACTGTGTGACACACTTAGAAACTTTAGTTTAACTCAACATGTTAAACAGCCAACACACAAACAGGGACATATTTTAGACTTGATCATCACTAATGGTCTAAAGATTTCTAAGGTCAATGTAACTGATGTTGCCCTATCTGATCACTTTTCTGTTACCTTTGAAAGCATCATTTCAAGTCACTCATTTAGCCAAAGGGACATCGTAAGAAAATGCACCTTTAAGGACAATGCCACGGAAACTTTTATTCAAGCTTACTCTGCTACCTCAACCTTGGGCTGCAACTCAGTAGATGAGCTAGTAGATAACTTTCAGTCTAAAGTCTCAGACATCATTGACTGCATTGCTCCAGTTAAAGTGAAAGTTCTTTCCGGGAAGAAAAAATCTCCTTGGAGAAATGCTCCAGCAGTTAGAGGTGAAAAAAGGGAGTGTCGAAAAGCTGAACGCAGGTGGAGAAAGAACAGACTGCAGGTTCACTATGACATCTATAAAGAGAGACTTTACAGATATAACTTACAATTGAAAAATGCAAGAGAATCTTTCTTCTCTGAGATCATTAAGAAAAACATTAATAATGCTCGTGTCTTATTTGCCACAGTCGACAGGTTAACAAATCCTCCTATGTCCGTGACTTCCGAACTCCACTCCACCAGGGCCTGCAATGAATTTGCTAACTTCTTTACTGAGAAAATCCTAAAGATTAGAGGATCAGTTTGTACATCCATACTAACTCCAGAACCAAAGCTGTATCCAGCAGAAACCTATCCTGACAAAATGTCCCAATTCAGCCAAATAAACCACAAAAGCTTAGAACAGATAATTCAACAGCTAAGTTCCTCCTCCTGCTGCCTTGATGTTCTCCCCACTGCTTTCTTTAAGAAAGTTTTGCCTGTCTTAGCGTCTGAGTTGACTCAGATAATAAACACGTCCCTTCTGTCAGGTGTTTTCCCCCAGTCCCTAAAAACAGCAGTTATCAAACCACTGCTGAAAAAGAACAATTTAGACAAACTGCTACTCCAGAACTACAGGCCCATCTCAAACCTCCCCTTTATCAGTAAGATTATTGAAAAAGCTGTATTTCAACAATTAAACACCTTCTTAACAACGACCAGCCGCTTTGACGTTTTCCAGTCTGGCTTCCGTGCTCACCACAGTACAGAGACCGCCCTTATCAAGGTGTTTAATGACATCCATATAAATACAGACTGTGGAAGAACTACAGTGCTGGTTCTATTGGACCTCAGTGCAGCATTCAATACTGTTGATTACTCCATTCTGTTAGAACGCCTGGAAAACTGGGTCGGCCTCTCTAGTACAGCTCTCAACTGGTTTAAATCCTACTTAAAGGACAGGGACTTTTTTGTATCAGTAAGTAATTTTACATCAGAGACGACAAAAATCACATGTGGGGTTCCCCAAGGGTCCATTCTAGGTCCCCTCCTGTTCAACATCTACATGCTCCCCCTAGCTCAGATCATAAAAAACAACAACATCAGCTACCATAACTATGCAGACGACACACAGCTCTACATCACCATTTCACCAGGTGACTATGAACCAGTAAATGCCTAGAAGAAATCAATGCCTGGATGTGCCACAGTTTTCTTCAATTGAAACAAAACTGAAGTAATAATCTTTGGACCAATAGAGCAGAGATCAAAAGTTAGCACACAGCTTCAGTCGCTTCAGCTAAAAATCACTGATCAGGCCCGAAACCTGGGTGTTGTGATGGACTCGGACCTGAACCTCCAAAAGCATTTAAAGACAATTACAAGGTCGGCTTTCTATGACCTGAGGAACATTTCCAGGATTAAAGGACTAATGTCTCAGCAGGATCTGGAAAAACTAATCCATGCGTTTATTTTTAGTCGAATTGATTACTGCAACGGTGTTTTCACAGGTGTGTCTTAAAAGTTGATCAAAACAGCTGCAGCTAATCCAGAACGCTGCTGCCCGCGTCCTCACTAAGACTAAGAAAGTAGAGCACATAACCCCAGTTCTAAAGTCCTTACACTGGCTCCCTGTATCTCAGAGAATAGACTTTAAAATACTTCTGTTAGTCTATAAATCCCTAAATGGCTTAGCACCTAAATACATCACAGACTTGTTATCAGTGTATCAACCCTCCAGACCACTAAGGTCTTCTGGCTCCAGCTTTCTCTGCATACCTAGAACCAGAACTAAACAAGGAGAAGCAGCATTTAGTTCCTATGCTCCACTTATCTGGAACAAACTTCCAGAAAACTGTAAAAGTGCAGAAAGCCTGAGTTCTTTTAAACCAAGATTAAAAACACATTTTTTTAGGATTGCCTTTGACTGTTCTAGTTAAACTGTTCTACTGAAACAGCATTAGTTCAACTTTTTTTTAGTCCAACTGTTTATTGATGTTCTGTTTTGTTTCTACATTTTATTCCTACTTGCTTATATTCTGTTTTATTTTCCTGTATTTTAATCATGTAAAGCACTTTGCACTGTCTCTGTACTGAATTGTGCTATACAAATAAATTTGCCTTGCCTTGCCTTGCCTTCATGTGGCCATAATAAGCAAGAGCAAGTTTAATGAGCAGTCAGCTATATTCAGAGAATCAGGTTTTAAGCCTAAAACATGCATCATTTCATTAGAAGGGTCAACTGTAAATAATACAATAATGAGGTTTGAAGCTATGTCTAAATAAATGACCTGCATCTGCAACTGCCAGGGAGGGACTACAAATGATTACAAGAAGCTTCATCCAAAACCTTCCAAAACACTCTTAAGAGGCCATCGTGATTCTGAGTCATGCTCATATTTTTAGCTTTATTTAATCCTACTGATCAACGTGCTACTGCTCCAGTAAAATAGGTGTTTTACATAACCCAGAGAGCATTTTTGGGAGGAAAGCTTAAACTCTCTACATGACAAATTTGGTCTTGTAGTAACTGTTTTATAGATGTTGTTTTAATCATAATTTAGTTAAGATTGACAGGAATAAATAAGGGCTAAACATATGCAAGTCAAAACTATACCAAAATGCTATGTTAAGCTACCGCACCCGGTCGGCGGTGAAACACCCTCGGTGGACCCTGCCCATTTTACCCGTCAGGCGACCCCCACTTAAAATATTGTTTTGGATACAAGACACTCGAAACAGAAAAGTATACGTCAACTTATTTAATCTACTAAAGTCAGAGAAATGTTTACAGACACATCAGTGCTCGATCCGACGGAAAATCAGATATTATGAAGCAGTAGCGATTACATCTGGTTGAAGTGAATGGGACCTTGCAGACTCGCTTGCGGTCCTACGCAACTGTGTCTGTGTTGTTCCAACCAAAGTCTACCTTGATGGGAAAGTGATGAGTCAGACAGGAAGAGAAACACATTGACAAAGTAAAACACATCCGCCTTGGGGAAAACACAAAATAAAATATTCGAACCACTGTAATGAACCAGAAGCTTGAGACCCGATAATTCAGTCAGACAACAGGATAAGCTTAAAATATTTATTGAGAAACTGATGTAGCCGGATAGGGAACTGACTGGAGCGCTTTCAGAACCACAACAAAAAGGAGAAAACGGTTATTGTCTGAGACCAACTCAGTGGAGTGTAATGAGCACTGAATAACAGCCACTAACCTTTTCAGAAGCCAGGAAGTTGCTCTGGTCCTGATAAGTGGGTCCTCGGGCTCCATTGGGATGAACTGAGTCAGAGAGTGATGGAGACGCTTCAGATAGGCTGACTGTGGGACAGAGACAGGCCAGGAATCCAATGTTTGGGCTTGGGACATACACAGATAATCAGTAGACTTAGCTGAGGTCTCCAGTAGGGCACAGGCAAGCGGAGAATCCGGAATCCAGGCGAGAGAATCGGTAACGGGAGGCACACTCCAGCCAGAGGTTTCCAGACAGGGGTAGGGACAGGAGATAAGTCAGAGGTCCAGGCTTGAGTCCTACATGAGAGGCAGAAGAATCCAGGCAGGGGCAGAGACAGAAAGGCTAGGTCGAGAGACGGTTTGGATTTTCGATGTCCAGAAACATAAGCCAACTGGCGAGTCCGACAGGGGCAAGGCAAACAGGTAAATATCCACAAGACAAAACTGGTTACGACAGGCAGGCAAAAAAGGAAGGCTGATGGTCTACTGACACGAAGGCTTTCAATGATCTAGTAGTTACATACTGGGAGAGACGGGTATGATCCCCCAGGTCCGGTGGTCCATAGAGGAAGCCACTAGGCAGCCAGTAGGTCAGGAAAGAAATCTGTATGGATCTGTCTAGGGATGGACGTGGTCAGCAGCAAAACTGTGGCATTTAGACAATGCTCGGTTATTACTAAGAAGCCCAATGTATGCCAAATAACGTCCCCCACACCATTATACCACCACCAGCAGCCTGAACTGCGGATACGAGGCGAAATCTATCCATAATTTTATGTTGTTCACGCCAAACTCTGCCTCTATAAACCATATGTTGCAGCTGATTAGTTGCAGCGGATTAGGCAGGAATTTTCCAATGTGTTGTTGTTCAATCTGTTATTGTTACCATTTGCAGAGTGCACTTTGGAAATGGTAATGTATTTAAAAAGGTTCAAATCATTGACATGCATCAAGTAGAGAAAACATCTAAGGCGATTGCAGAAACTACTAAAATTGGGTTGAGAACTGACCAAGCATTATTAAAAACAGGAAGGATGGTGAGAAACTGTCATCTTCAAAGAAGAAATGTGGTCACAAAAAAATACGATCACTTAAGCGTTTGGCCAAATCAAAATGAAGAAAAACAACAGTGGAATTCAAGAGTATGTTTAATGAAAGTAAGAGCATTTCCACACACACAATGCGAAGGGAACTCAAGGGATTGGGACTGAAAAGCTGTGTTGCCGTAAGAAAACCACTAATCAGTAAGGCTAAGGCAGCAAACCAATGGACTCTGGAGGACTGGAAGAAGGTCATGTAGTTTGATGAGTCCAAATTTATCATGTTCCAGAGTGAGGGGTTCATCAGGATAAGAAGAGAGGCAGGTGAAGTGATGCACCCATCATGCCTAGTGCCTTCTGTACAAGCCTGTGGGGGCAGTGCTATGATCTGAGCTTGCTGTATTGGTCAGGTCAAGGTTCAACAACAGTATGCGCTCAAAGAATGAGGTCAGCTGACTACAGGAATATACTGAATGACCAGGTTAGTCCTTCAATGGATTTTTTTCTTCCCTGATGGCACGGGCATATTCCAAGATGACGATGCCAGGATTCATCGGGCTCAAATTAGGAAAGAGTGGTTTAGGGAGCATGATACTTATGGATTGGCCACCACAGAGTTTCCTATTGAAAATCTTTGGGATGTGCTGGGCAAGGCTTTGCGCAGTGATCGGACTCTCACATCATCAATGCAAGATCTTGGTGTAGTGCCACACTGAATGGCAATAAACCTTTTGACATTGCAGAAGCTTACTGACACAATGCCACAGCGAATGCCTGCCGTAGTCACAGCTAAAGGTGGTCCAACAAATATTTTGAGTGTGTGACCTTTTTTTTTTGGTGGCAACCTTTTTTGGCCAGGCAGTGTAGATTACGTTTAGTCAGATCTGATAGAGAGCATCAACATCCCTTTTCAATCAATCAATCAATCAATCAATCAATCAATCAATCAATCAATCAATCAATCAATCAATCAATCAATCAATCAATCAATCAATCAATCAATCAATCAATCAATCATCCACAATTATGGGAACCAAGTGCTTGACAAAAATAATGTAGAAAAACAAACAGGAAGATAAAAGAAAACATAAAAAGCAGGTTAAAGACATGTTAGATAAAACAAAATAAATAAAACAAAATAGATAAAAGAATTTTCTTTTTCACTATTTAAAGTTTGATTTAAAAAGGCCACGCTCAGTAATAGTTCCAAGATCTAGTGGAAGCCGATTCCAGAGTTGAGGTGCTGCCACAGAAAAAGCTCTCTTCCCTATTCTCTGTTCTTCACATGGTGGCAGCTGCAAACAGGAATTGTTATTGTTTTCTTTTTACAATGGTATTCTTCTTTTCACTCTTCCATAAAAGGAGCAATTTGTGAAGTGCACGAGTGATAGTACCACAGGTTTTTAAAGTAGCTGTTATTAAACCTTTACTTAAGAAACCTTCTCTTGATCAAGATAAGCTAGTAAACTACAGACCTATATGTAATCTTCTTTTCTTATCTAAAATTCTTGAGAAAGTAGTTGCTAATTAACTTTGTGAACATTTACAAAGCAATGACCTACTTGAGGAGTTTCAGTCAGGCTTCAGAGCTCATCATAGCACTGAAACAGCTCTGGTGAAGGTCACTAATGATATTCTCATGGCCTCAGATAATGGACTTGTGTCTGTACTTGTCCTGTTAGATCTCAGTGCTGCATTTGATACAGTTGATCACAATATTCTCCTACAAAGACTTGAACATACTGTAGGGATTAAGGGGAAAGCATTAGGCTGGTTTAAATCTTATCTGTCGGACAGATTCCAGTTTGTTCATGTTAATAATAAATCTTCTTCAAACTCTAGAGTCACCTGTGGAGTACCACAGGGTTCAGTCCTTGGACCAATTCTCTTTACTATATATATGCTTCCGATCGGCAAAATTATCAGACAGCATGGGATTAATTTCCACTGTTATGCTGATGACACTCAGCTATATTTATCCATAAATCCTGATGAATCCAATCAATTACTTCGACTGCAGTCATGTCTTGATGACATCAAAAGCTGGATGACTTTAAATTTCCTGCATCTAAATTCTGACAAGACCGAAGTTGTAATCTTTGGGCCAGAGTCCTCAAAAAATAAACTTCTTTAAATGACATGTCTTGGTGTTATTTTTGACCAAGACATGTCATTTAAATCCCATATTAAACAGGTTTCCAGAGTTTCCTTTTTTCACCTCCGGAATATCGCCAAAATTAGAAACATTCTGTCCAGGAGTGATGCTGAAAAACTAGTCCATGCATTTGTTACTTCAAGGCTGGACTATTGTAATTCTTTACTATCAGGAAGTCCACAAAATACAGTTCAAAGTCTTCAGCTGATCAAAAATGCTGCAGCAAGAGTTCTGATGAAAATCAACAAGAGGGATCATATTTCTCCAATTTTAGCTTCCCTTCATTGGCTTCCTGTTAAATCAAGAATAGAATTTCAAATTCTTCTTCTAACATATAAAGCCCTTAATAATCAAGCTCCATCATATATCAGAGCTCTGATTACCCCGTATGTTCCTAACAGAGCACTTCGCTCTCAGACTGCAGGTCTGGTGGTTCCTAGAGTCTCTAAAAGTAGAATGGGAGGCAGATCCTTTAGCTATCAGGCTCCTCTCCTGCAGAACCAACTCCCAGTTTTGGTCCGTGAAGCAGACACCCTGTCTACTTTTAAGACTAATCTTAAAACCTTCCTTTTTGACAAAGCTTATAACTAGAGTGGCTCATATTACTCTGAGCTACCTATATAGGTTTAGGCTACTGGAGGACATCAGGATCTAATTCTCTCACTCTATAGAGTTCTACTGTTCTTCAATTATGCATTACGTGTTGTCATTTCTGCTTTAGCTTTCTGTTCTCTCTCTTTTATCTTCATAGTAGGTACACCTGGTCTGGCGTTCTGTTAAATGTGACATCATCCAGTGAAGACGGCTCACCCGCTATTACCATCTAATGTAGGACAGATTACTGGATCAATGTGTGCTTCTGTGCTTGTTTGTCTCTCTTGTTGTGTCTCTGCTCTGTCTTCTGTAACCCCCAGTTGGTCGAGGCAGATGACCGTTCATACTGAGCCCGGTTCTACCGGAGGTTTTCCTTCCCGTTAATGGGGAGTTTTTCTTCCCACTGTCGCTTCATGCTTGCTCAGTATGAGGGATTGCAGCAAAGCCATGTACAATGCAGACGACTCTCCCTGTAGCTCTACGCTTCCCCAGGAGTGAATGCTGCTTGTCGGGACCTTGATGCAATCAACTGGTTTCCTTATATAGGAACATTTTTGACCAATCTGTATAATCTGACCCAATCTGTATAATATGATTGAACTTGACTTTGTAAAGTGCCTTGAGATGACGCTATATAAATAAAATTGAATTGAATTGAATTGATAGTTGTCCTTTCAACAGATTTGAGTTGTAGGTATCTGCAGCTCCTCCAGAGTTACAATGAGCCTCTTGGCTTTTTAGATTGATGTTTTTTGCTTCACAGTATGACAGCCATGTCTTAGTGGGTTAACTAGTTGTGCCAGATTCTTTCTATTTTTGAATGACAGACTACAGAGAGAGAAATCTTGTTTTAAAACCTTACCCTCCCTCTCAGCAGTGGTGGGAAGTAACGAAGTACAAGTACTTCGTTACTGTACTTAAGTACAATTTCCGTGTATCTGTACTTTACTTAAGTAGATTTAATAATGGATAGTTTCTACTTTTACTCCACTACATTTAACAGTAAGTATCTGTACTTTCTACTTCACTACATTTCTATACAGCGTTTCGTTACTCGTTACATCCAAGACGCATTTCGTTTTTTTGATTTGTTCGTTAGTTTGAAAGTATCCAATGGCGAGAGCAGAATCAGTCCACTGAACCAATCCAAAGCGGGAAATAACCATTAGGCCCTCCCTCAAGAAGAGCAGCACAGTATGCAGGACCTGCAGAATCATTAACTCCCAGAATGGAGTCCAAGGATAGTCATCCTCCAGAAGACCTGCCCCACCCATGGCCTTATTTAAAAGATTTCTTTGAAATAACTGGGTCAAAAAACGCTTCCTGGAGATTCCAATGCCGCCTTTGCCTTCCCCGAAAGCATGAAATTCTATCTTTCAAAAATTCACCATCAAATTTGAAAAAACATATTGAGGTAAGTTAAGTTGCTAAACGCTATAGATGTTAAATTAATTTGTGTTAGTGAAGTTTTATGTAATCTTAGCAAGCTTTTTGTTGAACTCGACTGCAGTAAATAAATACAATTACTGTATATTGTTATAAGCTAGCATGAACTTGCAAGTAACAGTGATTACTGCGGTCGTGATCACGTCTCCCGCCATGAATGTTACATATAAGTTGACGCTAAACTCCTTCACGTCCTGGTTATTAAATAAATGTTAGCGCCATTAAAATAATCTCCATGTAACAGTTACAGTCATATTCAATAAATTAGAATATGGCAGTGTTTCCCGCAGGAATTTGCTTAGGCGAAGCGGCGAGGAGTTGTTGCCTGTATGGCAAGCCGATTAGGCATATTATCGTCCGTACAATAACGCGCAGTTCCAACCCGTATTTTACGCGAGCGCGCGTTTTTTACGTCATTGCGCGTTCTGGTTGGAAAAAAGTCCCTTTTTTCAGGGAAACAATTTTCTATTGAACGTGTTTATTTTGAATTAAATACAACATTTCAAAGGTATAATAATTTCTCTCATTTTGCCTAATTACATGTAACCCTGCAGGTCATCCCTGGAATTCTGATGCATAGAATAAAATATCTAAATCTAAACTGTCACAGGGGGTAAACACAATAAAAACATGCTTTATCTGCAGCATTGAATGTACCATTAAAATGGTACATTACTGATTTATTAAAACTAAATACGATAGGTACACTTAATGACATTATATAAGCCGTTAGGTATTATAGTTGGCAAGTACTTTTACTTTTAATACTTAAGTAGTTTTAAAAGCTTGTACTTTCTTACTTTTACTTAAGTAAAATAATAATGTGTTACTTTGACTTTTACTTGAGTAAATTTTTGTCTGTGTATTTGTACTTTTACTTAAGTACATTGTATGAGTACTTTCTCCACCACTGCCTCTCAGTAACTTTGTTACTGTTGTCTTTATTGTACTTCTGTTGCTGTTTGTTCTCTAAGGTTCTCTAACAAACCTCTGAGGCCTTCACAGAACATCTGTATTTATAATATATACTATGAAATTGCCCAGAGTAACTCCACTCATTTGGCGAGTGTAAATGGGTGCAGTATTGCAAAGTTTTAAAAGTGGGTGAACACAATGCAAACCACACGTATACATTTTTGTTGGCTGAAAATGTTAAAAATTGCTTTATTACGATGGATCACTTTGTGTTGATTTATTCCATTTAATCACAAGAAAATACAGTGAATTTGGTTGTATAGAATGAGGAAAAGGTTCAGTGCAGGACTACCATTGCAAGGCACTGTAATTTCTTAACTCAGTGTTCTATCTGGAAGAAAAAAAAACTACCCACAGATGTATGTATTTTTCCAATTCTAATTTACTTTTTTTTTAAACGGAAAAAAAGATTCATCTTTTTGAGCACTTCATTGTTTTGCTACAATAATAAACCAAGCATTCTCCTAACAAACTTCTACAAGTAGGCTCGGTTTCAGCAGATCTTTAGTACCACGGGTGCATCACTGCTGGTTTTTCCCAGCGCTGCAATCATTTTTTTCTGATGTTGTTTAAATGATTTGTGTTTTTAAGTTACTCTTTACTGGAGGAGCTGGAAAGGATTTTGATGTTAACACAGTGGCAGCTTGTTGTGGTATAACTTCTCCCTTTGAGTAGATCTATACCAAGCACAGACTCTCTGGGCCAGCCAAAACCTCCAGACAGAGCCTGAAAAATGCAAAATTTAAATAAATTGAATTAATATAAAGGGTAATGCACTGGAATAATCAGACACATCTAAATGCTAATGGAGGAGTAGATGGAGTTCAATAAAAATGGATAACATGTATAACATTCAACAATAAAATAATCCTTCCTGTATAACTAAGCACCCCTTATCCACACCTGCATGAGCATATATAGAACTCTGGGAGGATTTATCTTTATTAACAAACAAAACAGCACAGATAGATGCTGTTTGTTGCTCCGGGGCATTTCTGTGAGCAAAAAAGAGTTTACATGCACATATTTCCACACTGGTTTGGATAGAGGGAGATGTGCAAGGATGGTTCCTTTGTCACGGAGAGTCAGATCACTGTGAGACGAAGGGCGAGAGATGAGATGAGCAAGTAAGCAGGAGAAGATAGAGGTGAGGGAATCAAACAGTTGATATTACTGGTCTAAAGCAGATTGACTGGAGCCAGGAACAAGTGAGAAGATTCAGGGGACAAACACATCCCATGCCACTGACACGCCTGCTTCTTCACAAGGTTTTCAATTTTCCTTGTTTTAGGACACTGTTACTGCGCCAGCATCCCATAACAGTCATTCCTTCTTCTGTCGCACGTGACTGTCCCTTGATCAATTACTCCCACCTCAGTCCATCAATCAGCAGCCATCGGACGACAGTGACTTTCTCCTGTCGTTGGTATCCTTTCTTCCCATTTGGATCCTCTCGTGTTCATTTCAGCATTTTTTATGCCGCATGAGGCTGTAAGTTTACATTGAATATCCAGCTGTGTTTCTAGATAGATTGCAGATGCTTTGCACTGTCTTTTTGATTACTTATTGTAATTTATTTCTGCTTTTTATGGAAACCAGACACCTCACCATGAAAACAACAGAGGGGCACGAGTGTAACTGACATCTATTGTCATTGTTCTCGTCAGACAACCTGGGGAGACTGAAGCTTCAAATCAGTTGCCTTATACAGTCCTCTAGAGGTATGAAGTTTGAATCATATATCTACACTCCCTTTACAGTCCCTCTCTTTATTGCAGCATTTTTGTAAGAGTTACTGTGGAGTCTGAACAATGCAAGCGAAAAAGAAGAGAAAAGCATCTATTTTGTGGTTTCAGTTTATGAACGCTCTTTTGGATTTACTGTTGAATGAAAACTTCGCTCTCTGCCTGTAATTTTTTTTTTATCTCCATGCCTTTAACAACATAAATATTGTTATTCCTAAGTGGCACCTTTATTCCCTGAGGGAACGATTTAGAATTAAAGTAACAGCACTGTACATAAAAATTGGTTTCTTGCTGCTAGATCTTCAATTTGAACTGGAAATAATGAAATCAGGAAATTCTAGAGCACTTCATGCTTCCCTCTGCAGACAAGCTGTATGGAGAGGCTAATTTTATTTTTCCAGCAGAACTTGGCACCTGCCCACTGCCTAAGGTACAATGAGCATGGGTTACTATAGCCAATCAAGTCCATGGGTTTTGATTGGCCACGGTTACCCAAACTCCCATGACCTGAACCCAATAGAAAATGTCTGGGCTGTAAATGAGAGAAACCGGACCCAGCAAGGCAGATGACCAGAAGGCAGCTATCAAAGCAACCTTGGCTTCCATTACACCTACACAGAGCCACAGACTGATCTCCTTTATGCCACAGTATATTGATGCAGTATTTCATGCAAGAAAAGGCCCGACCAAATACTGAGTGCATAGAAATGGACATACTTCTCAGAAGCCTGAAATTTGTGCTTAAAACTTCTGTTTTTGATTGGTCTAATGTGATTTCTGAGGCAATAAAATCTGTTTTCTTGAACAGTAATCCATAATCATCAAAATTACAAGAAATAAAAGCTTGAAATATTCTACTCTATATGTAATGAATCTCTATAAAATAACTGTTTCCCTTTCTGAAATAAATTAATATAAAATATTGCACTTTAACGCAACATTCAAATTTTTTGAGAAGTACCTGCATTTCTTTTACATATTTGTCAAAATTGTCACTATGCCCTGACAGTAAAGTAAAGAGACAGATAATCTGCGGAAAAAAACAAATCAAGATCATCCGGCTCCTCCCACTGGTCCTGCTGCCATTTGCAGTGATACACTGCCCCGAGTCAGAAACAGCCAATTAGAGCCAAGAGGAAGTAACGTCAATCGTGCTCGTGTACGATCTGCTCACACCTGACACAACATTTGAAAATACATGGCTAATGACATAATTCGCCTGTTAACATGCTGATTAAGTCCTCCCTTAACATTTGTAAGCTGGACTGCTTTAGCTCATAAACATCTGTTTTATTCTTCCCTTTTGTCTTCTTTCAGATAAACTGCATTTCATGATGGCCAACTTCCCAAAACAGCTGTCATGCTTTTGGCTAACACACATGCGAGCTACAAACCATAATGAAAAGCTTTAGTGCTTACGTGGGTGCAGATTAAAGCTGCGCAACAAACTTTTTGTTCGGTGATTTGCTTTTTGCTTTTGCACTCATTTGACAAAATTAAATAATGACATCTGGATCTGTGGACAGGACCTGGTGCTTTTTATTTCCCATACTGTTTTCTTGACGTAGAGCTAATCAACTACTTGGAAACACCATTCTTCCTGTTGGACAACCACAGCAGGCTTTGAGGGTTATTTGTAATTATCTACAAGGCTTTCTATGCCCTAAACACATAAATTAGAAATTCATAATGAAACTTATGCAAATTAGATTACATTCTTCATTTCAGTAGCAGCAAGAAATTTAAAATGTTTGGACTTCAGTTGCAGCATTGCTTCCAAAGCAGGCCTTTTATATAGTTTATGTGCTGTATGAATAAAGCACTACAAGATGAGGCAGCCACAGCCAACATCTTCCAGAAAGGCTATAACTCACCCCTAATGTGATGTTAGATAACAATACAAGTCATTTAACCAGTGATGTCATAGTATTAGTGCTTATAAAGGAAAGACAACCCCCTGGAAAACAAGGTTCCATATTTGCACAGTTCCCAACAATAAGCACTTACACACAGTCATTCACAGAGCTAAATCCTTCAGGACAAACTGTCCTGCTGCTGGCAGAGAGCCCGGCATCCTGGGCCACTATAACCTGAGCACAGTTATGCCAATCCCAATGCTGACAGAAGGCAAAGAAACTGCCACATACTTTTGCTTACTGTTAAAATGCAAACAATATCTGATTTTGTTGATCTAGGCCACGGGTGTCCAAACTTTTTTTCCACATGGGCCAAAATTGTCAAGTGAAAAGTATTGGCGGGCCAAAAAGCATAAAAAAAAACACTTAATTACCCCCAAATTATATTGTTTTTTTTACCTGCTCCACAAAATATGAGCATGCAATATTTTATTTAAACAAATTAGTCACATTTTCTGTAGGAAATGGATACATAAATCATTGTGGGTCTAAAACTTAGAAAGTGTTTTTCACATTTGCCCTATTAAAAGATGGTCATCCAGTCTGCAAACTGTTTTGCTACCTGGATGGCCATCTCAGTCGAAAAAAATCAACAGTTTTTTGTCTATTCTCAGCATTAAAAGCAGGATTTGTGTCACTCTTTTTTGGAACACACTTGCTATATTTAGCCAATTTCATTAAATGCATTAAAAGCAGATTTTTGTGCACCAAAGTCTACTATTGAGTAAACGTGATTAGACAGATAGGGTCCTATTTGCTATGAAATTAAATTGAATGCAAAAGGTGATTAAAAGATGAATACTTTGCGTTGTGACTAACATTTTGAATTGCAAGAAGATTTTAATTTGTCTGTGATATTTTTGTTCTCATTTAAAATAAAAATAATCCATATGCATCAACTGCTCCTTCTGATGGGCCTAATCATTCTTGAATTGCAGTTGTGGGCCACAAATGGCCCCTGGACTGATTTTGAAGACTCAAAAAACGGCTGACATTAATTTTTTAAGTCTTCAAGTACTTCCAGATAAGCTAGAAATGTTTTAATCTTTACCCTGTGACAAACTCTGATTGTTAACCTTGTTTCTCAACATTTTGTAGCTGCAATTTTTGGAAAAAGTACATTCAAACCGCCTTATAGGAGTATTTTGATAACTAGAAAGTCTTCACATTTTGTCACAGGAACAACCTTCAAAGTATTTTATTGGATTTTTATGTCACCAACACACTGGATAATTATAACTACTGGATAATTATAATGTGGAAAAAATATAAATGTTTTTAGAAAGTCTTCACAAATAGAAATTTAAGTAAAGTTTTTATTTTTTTCAGCCTTGTGAACCCATCAATTCTGACCAGTATGGACCTGTTACTGCCACAATGATGAAAACAAAAATGTCTAATAACTATATAACTATAACTATTATAAATGCATAATAATAATGTTATGCTTAAACTCTTTTTTTTCTCCATCATGGTGGTGGAAATGAGCTGCTGCAGCTTCCCTGTCTCTGGTGAAGAAAAGCATCCCCACAGTATGATGCAGCCATCAACTGGATGATGTGTTGTGCAGTGTTAGATTCCCACCACACAGAGAAGTGTGAATCCAGCCAAAGAGTTCAAGTTTGGTCTCACTGGACCAGCGCACATTCACCCACATGTTTGGTGTGTCCTCTAATGGCTTGGGATAAACGACAAATTGGACTTTTCCATGGCCTTCTTGCCACTCTTCCATAAATACCGGTGATATTTGTGAAATCCATTCTGACAGGTTGTCCTTTCGAGAGATTCTCCTACCTGTGCTGTGGATCTCCACAGCTCCTCCAGATTTACCACAAATGTATTTGCTGCTTCTTTGATTATTGCTCTCCTTGCTAAAGCAGTCAGTTTAGGTGGGTGGCAGTGTCTTGGTAGGTTTGCAGTTGGGTCTCACTCTTCTCTTTTTGAGATGAAGGGAAGTGAAAAAACTGTTGTTCCAAGCTTGGGATGTTGTTTTATAACCTAACATCTCTTTAAAAATCTCCAAAACCTTCTCCCTGACTGTTCTCCCCGCCATAATCCTGAGTCTTAATGATGCGATTTGGTCTATAATGTTCTCTAACAAATCTTTGATGGCAGAACCAGAACAGAAGCATTTAAACTGAGATTTAATTACACACAGAAGGTTGCTGTTTACTTATTAGGGGACTTCTAAAAGTAGTTGACTGCATTGGATTTTAATTAGTGGTGTCAAAGTAAAGGAGGCTGAGAGAGAGAGAGATGTATTTTATGTTGTGTCACATAAGATTCCAATAAAATTCACTGCAGTTTGTTATAACGTGAAACTGGATCTGAATACACCAATCTACAAATTAGTCCGGTGATATCCATTTTTCATTGCATGAAAGGAAAATACTATTGGTATTGATTTATTTTCTTGGGAATTCACTTACTGGTGAGACAGTATTAAGGAGTCAAACTCCCTGTCTTTTCTGTTTACTGCTTGACAAAAAGGCCTTGTCAGACCAGAGGTATATGCTATTGATTTCACTGTTAGGTCCTATTACACATGCCCTGTTTATCCCAGCTGATATGTTTGTTTGCTTGGCTATATCTAGGTGCCATAACCATAGATCACATAAACAGGCATCAGATCTGTGAGCATAAAAAGGGCTGCTTAGTAATAAAAAAAACAACCTAAAAACATAATTTAAGAAAATTGACCTCTTCTGCTTTTTCACCGTGTTCCAAACTATAATTATAGACTGGATAATTTGCTCATTAGTGCTTGAGAAGTGATGCAGCTTCTTAGGTTCTAGTGAGGAAGCGTTTTTTTTTTAGCGATGTGCATGGCCAGCAGTCTATGCAGTCTGTTAGGGTTAGGTATAAACCGGTAAAGGTTAGGGTTAGGGTAAGACCATAAAAAGACTTGAAAATTAATGGAAGTCTGTGGAAGTCAAGACACAGTCCTCACTTTGTATATTAAACAAGGACGTGTGTGTGTGTGTGTGTGTGTGTGTGTGTGTGTGTGTGTACTACTATCTTATCAAAGACAATCTGCTCTGTTCTTCCTATTTAATGTTAAAGCAGACCTAAAATGAAATAGAAAATGAATGTAGGAAACATGAAAACGGTAAACAAGGGTGAAAAAACAAGGAGATGAAGATGGATTGCAGTTTTTAGACAGAACAGAGAAAGTGAGAAAGGGTCGCTGCGGACGAATGAAAGAGTGCCATCATATAATCGGAAGAGATTAGTGCTATCTGATGGAAGTGAGTCTAATTTTCATGTTCCTGAGCCGATAGTGTCTTTAACTTACTTCTCAGCGGAGACCAATACAGCAGTATATTAGCTCCTCATAAGCAACTCCTGTTTTCCACAGCATCTGACACACATCTCGTCAATCCAGATGAGGTGTGTGGTTTCATTCGGGTGTCTCTGCAGATAAAGACAGACATATGGTTCGTGATATGTGCTGATTTTAAGCTACAGTTCAAGCAAAATAATTCCTAGTCTTGAACCTTTTAACATTTTGTCATGGTACAACCACAAACTTAAATCTGTTTTATTGAAATGTCATGAATTACTGCAAGTCTTTTTGGATTTCTCTATCGGCTTTGGTCTCCTAGAAATAGAAATTTAGGATTCATTGTAAATAAGTTATCCTAAAAAGTAGAAACACTACACAATCCTGTTTTTAATTGGTTAGAAACAGTGAAATTTAACCCCTGACCCTTTATCCATTGTCTATGGACAATGAACTCATACATGCATAAGGAGAAAATGCAAACCCCAAACAGAAAGACCATAGGCCAGGATTCAAACCCAAGACCTTTTTTTCCTTCAGGGAGACAGTGCTACCAAGTGCCCCATCATGAAATCCTCTAAAGGTTTCTTCCACTTCAAATTATGCGCTACATTATGTTGGTCTATTACATATATCCCCAATTAAATACATTGAGGTGTCAACATTTAAACATTGACATTTAAATGCTGTGAATCATTTTACACTGCGCTGTGACTCTCAAATATATTTGCTAAAAACACAACAAAAAGCCATAGCCAGTAGATCAGGTTATCACAGCATCTCTGCAGTATGAATGGAGGATGACCTGAATTTAAATTCTCAACAAAGTGCTGTGGTGAAGTAACCTGACAACAGCCAGATGCATGTCTCGCTCCGCCTAGCTCCACTCACATCCATCTGGGACCTCTCCATAGGAATTGCCTTTATTGAAGGTTGGGCCTTATCAAAAATCCTTGCATATGATTGGATAAGCCACTTGTCTGTCATCTTTATCGACGTGCTATTTCAACCACTCACACCGAAGCTAACCCGTGACGCTGATGAGAGCGACGCAGGAAAAAAAAACTGTTTTTTTTTTTTATGTGTTTGCGGCTCTAGTGGCATGCGTTTTATTGACAGTGAGCTGACAGGAAGAGGGGGAAAGACAGGCGGCAAAGCGCCGCGGGTCGGAGTCGATCCCGGGCCGACCGCGTTGAGGACTAAAGGCCTCCTAACATAGTTAGCGCTAACCGCTAACCGCTCCGGGGCGCTTCCGCATCCGCCGCGGACGCGCCCCGGAAAACAAAACTTGCCAAATCCAGTCGGGAGAAGGGCGAAAACATGGTTTCCACCAACAAAAGCCTTCAGAGGCGTTCTCTGATGTTCTTTTAATGAAACAATATTAGGTAGATTGGACAACACGGAAGAAATAGCAGCATCAACGTTAACGCTTGCTTCCTCGACGAGCCGCCATTGCTATCAAAACAGTCTCACGTCATGGTCGCGTCTCCACTACGTCACATCTATGAAACTCCAGCCCTGCGTCCTGATTGGCCAAACCATAAAATTGGTTGGAGAAATCACTTTCTATCGGCGGTGTCCCAGATGTATGTGAGTGGAGCTAGGCGGAGCGAGACATGCATCTGGCTGTTGTCAGGTTAGTGGTGAAGTCAGTCTGAAGCAGAAAATTCCATTACACCGTGCCAAAACTGGCACACTTTGCACCTTTGATGTGTTTCAAAAAAAGTAAAAAACAAAGCAACTAGACTTGTTTTTCGTAGTTGAAGACGTTTCGCTTCCTCTCCAGGAAGCTTTCTCAATTCAAAAAGTCACCTTTGATGTGCTTGTGTTGAGGCAGTCTTTGCCTGGTTCACTGGTAATGCAACAGTGAACATGCAAATAAATCAAACAAGTAAGGTTCATTCAGATTGCACCTTTCACTTATAAAATTATAAAGTCCTTCATAATTAACCGTAAAGAATAATATTAGAGAAAACATAAAAAACATAGCAGTATAAAAGATATGTTTTACAGATAAAAGTACAGCAAAATACAACAACCAACTTAAAAGCTTGTCTAACTAAGCTGCTTTTTTGAAGAATCAAAGATTGTGAATACAGGGAAAAGACAACAAAAGTGTCCTTATATAGGACATTTTGACCAATCTGTATAATCTGACCCAATCTGTATAATATGATTGAACTTGATTTTGTAAAGTGCCTTGAGATGACATGTTTCATGATTTGGCGCTATATAAATAAAATTGAATTGAATTGAATTGAATTGAATTGAATTGAATTGTTCCACAGTTGAGGTGCTGTTGCTTGAAAAAACAATCTCCAGAGATTTTAAAATGGATCTGAGGTACTTATAGTAGACTTTGATTGGATAACCAAAATGTCTAAGTTGATGTATAAGTCCATAAGAGGTCAGCTGTTTGGCCATTCAAAGCCTTCAACGTTAACACCTGTAACATTACATAACATTACATTATTGAGTCGTTGTTACATGAAATGTGAGAGATTGGGTAATAACCAAACTATAGGTAATTGGTATTGATCAGAGGTTGGATCAAGTCAAAGAATTGCAAGTCAGTCTCAAGTCTTTCCACTCAAGTCTCAAGGCAAGGCAAATTTCTTTGTACAGCACATTTCAGTACAAAGACAATGCAAAATGCTTTACATGATTAAAATATAGGAGAATAAAAAACAGAATAAAAGCAAGTTGGAATAAAATGTAGAAAAAAATTAAACAAAATAAGACATGGGAAAATGGAAACTAAAAGCAAATAATGATTTTAAAACAGTTGGACCACAAACTTAAACTAATGATGTTTCAGTAAACAGTTTAACTAGAACAGTCAAAAGCAATCCTAAACAAATGTGTTTTTAATTTTGATTTTAAAGAACTCAGGCCTTCAGCAATTTTACAGTTTTCTGGAAATTTATTCCAGATAAGTGGAGCATAGGAACTAAATGCTGCTTCTCCGTGTTTGGTTCTGGTTCTAGGTATGCAGAGAAGGCTGGAGCCAGAAGACCTTAGTGGTCTGGAGGGTTGATACACTGATAACAAGTCTGTGATGTATTTAGGTGCTAAGCCATTCAGGGATTTATAGACTAACAGAAGTATTTTAAAGTCTATTTTCTGAGATTCAGGGAGCCAGTGTAAGGACTTTAGAACTGGGCTGATGTAAGCCGGATCCAAGGGTGCTTGGATCCGACTTGTGGCTACTTGTGGCTACTTACATACTCGTCAGTTTTTATCTTCAGCTACCACTTTATACATTTCGTATTGATTAATACTGTATATACTTCAGTGATGGTATCAAGGTGTTGCTGTATTGTATCTGTAATTCTATTGGTTGTGCTGTTCTTTTTACATCTCTCTTTGCAGGTAATGAAGCAGACTGATGAAGTTTTGTCAATCTCTCTCTACTGCCTCCTCTTTCTTTCACCTTTTCTCTCTTTCTTTTTTTCTTCTAATTTCTCTCTCCTCTTAACATAAACATGAATTATTCCCTACATAATAAAATTATTTACATACACTCACCGGCCACTTTATTAGGTACCCCATGCTAGTAACGGGTTGGACCCCCTTTTGCCTTCAGAACTGCCTCAATTCTTCGTGGCATAGATTCAACAAGGTGCTGGAAGCATTCCTCAGGGAGTTTGGTCCATATTGACATGATGGCATCATGTCAATATGTTGATTTGTCGGCTGCACATCCATGATGTGAATCTCCCGTTCCACCACATCCCAAAGATGCTCTATTGGATTGAGATCTGGTGACTGTGGAGGCCATTTGAGTACAGCGAACTCATTGTCATGTTCAAGAAACCAGTCTGAGATGATTCCAGCTTTATGACATGGCGCATTATCCTGCTGAAAGTAGCCATCATGGGTTGGGTACATTGTGGTCATAAAGGGATGGACATGGTCAGCAACAATACTCAGGTAGGCTGTGGCGTTGCAACGATGCTCAATTGGTACCAAGGGGCCCAAAGAGTGCCAAGAAAATATTCCCCACACCATGACACCACCACCACCAGCCTGAACCGTTGATACAAGGCAGGATGAATCCATGCTTTCATGTTGTAGACGCCAAATTCTGACCCTACCATCCGACAGTCGCAGCAGAAATCGAGACTCATCAGACCAGGCAACGTTTTTCCAATCTTCTATTGTCCAATTTCGATGAGCTTGTGCAAATTGTAGCCTCAGTTTCCTGTTCTTAGCTGAAAGGAGTGGCACCCGATGTGGTCTTCTGCTGCTGTAGCCCATCTGCCTCAAAGTTCGACCTACTGTGCGTTCAGAGATGCTCTTCTGCCCACCTTGGTTGTAACGGGTGGTTATTTGAGTCACTATTGCCCTTCTATCAGCTCGAACCAGTCTGGCCATTCTCCTCTGACCTCTGGCATCAACAAGGCATTTCCGCCCACAGAACTGCCGCTCACTGGATGATTTTTTTTTTTTTCGGACCATTCTCTGTAAACCCTAGAGATGGTTGTGCGTGAAAATCCCAGTAGATTAGCAGTTTCTGAAATACTCAGACCAGCCCTTCTGGCACCAACAATCATGCCACGTTCAAAGTCACTCAAATCACCTTTCTTCCCATACTGATGCTCGGTTTTAACTGCAGGAGATTCTCTTGACCATGTCTACATGCCTAAATGCACTGAGTTGCCGCCATGTGATTGGCTGCTTAGAAATTAAGTGTTAACGAGCAGTTGAACAGGTGTACCTAATAAAGTGGCCAGTGAGTGTATATAAATCAAGCAGAGCACTATGGCGAAAGCGATGATGCTCAAGTTGTGAGAATAAAATCTGTTGGGCTCTTTCTGGCATTAAGACAACAATTCTTATTGCCACGATGCCAGACAGGACGCAAAAAAAAAACAAAAAAAAAAACAACTGGATGAAAGAAAACTATTAATATTGACCTGTATTTATGGTTTGTATGTGAGTTATTTCAAATCAGTCATGCTTATCTTTCCTCTGTTCTTTTCTTGTTTATGTGATTATGTCAGGTGGATAAAAAAAGAAAAAAGAACTGGACACGGGCAGCAGCGTTCTGAATCAGCTGCAGCTGTCTGATCCACTTTTTTGGGAGACCTGTAAAAACACCGTTGTTGTAATCGATTAGACTAAAAATTAATGTATGGATTAGTTTTTCCAGATCCTGCTGAAACATTAGTCATTTAATCCTGGAAATGTTCTTCAGGTGATAGAAAGCCGACTTTGTAATTGTCTTCAGGTCTGAGTCCATCAATACACCCAGATTTTGGGCCTGATTGGTGGTATCTAGCTGAAATAGCTGAAGCTAACTTCTGATCTCTCCTCTATTGGTCCAAAAATTATTGCTTCAGTTTTGTTTTTATTCAATTAATAATTTATTTATTTTGGTACATCCATGCATTGATTTCTTCCAAGCATTTACTCAGCGACAAAAATCACATGTGGGAACCCCACATGTGATTTTTGTCATCTCTGATGTAAAGTTACCTACTGACACAAAAAAGTCCCTGTCCTTCAAGTAGGATTTAAGCCAGATGAGTGCTGTACCGGAAAGGCTGACTCTGTGTTCCCAGCGTTCTAACAGAATGGAGTGATCAACAGTATCATATGCTACACTGAGGTCCAATAATACCAAAACTGTGGTTCTTCCACAATCTGCATTTATATGGATGTCATTAAACACCTTGATAAGGGCGGTCTCTGTACTGTGGTGAGCGTGGAAACCTGACTGGAAAACGTCAAAGCGGCTGGTCGTTGTTAAGAAGGTGTTTAATTGTTGAAACACAGCTTTTTCAATAATCTTACTGATAAGGGGAGGTTTGAGATGGACCTGTAATTCTGGAGTATTAGTTTGTCAAAATTGTTCTGTTCAACAGTGGTTTGATAACAGCTGTTTTAAACACCTGACAGAAGGGACGTGTTAATTATCTGAGTCAAATCAGACGCTATGACAGGCAAAACTTTCTTAAAGAAGGCTGTGGGTAGAACATCAAGGCAGCAGGAGGAGGAACTTAGCTGCTGAATGATCTCCTCTAAGCTTTTGTAGTTTATTTGGCTGAATTGGGACATGTTGTCAAGATAAGTTCCAGTTGGAGACAGCTTTGGTTCTGAACTTGGTATGGATGTAAAGGTTGATCCTCTAATCTTTTGGATTCAAGAGACGATGTTGCTTTGTCGCATATATATCTTAAACAGGTAATATTAAAGGTCATTTTAAAGGTAGTCATTGTCCTAGGGGGTTATTTAACACAATCAGCTTTGTTATATATCCATCAACCTACGGTCTGCTTGATGCATCAGTCTCCATGTGTAATAATTTTCTTTCCTTTATTACAAACCTAAAAGCACCTGTAAGACGCATCACTGGCTCAGATGCCGTAGATCACTCTCCGGCTGTTTCAACTGTACCAGTATCTGTTGTGCAACACATGAAACTCCCTAACTGTCCTCTTGACTGTATTCCATCATTATTGATGAAAGAGGTTTTTTTTATTACTAAAGGCAACCATCTCAATTGGTTTTAAACATGCTGTTGTAAGGCACCTTCTTAAAAAAAAAAACTCACCTTGATCCCTTGGTTTTATTTAATTTTAGATCAATTTCATTTTTGTCTATTCTTACCAAGGTTTGATAAAAAAAATCAATTTCAAAACATTTTGAAAGAGCAATGGCATCTTTAAAAGATTCAGTCTGGCTTTAGATCATAGCGTTAACAGACATTACATGATGACATACTATGGCTATGACTGTTGTTCAAAAGTCCCCTTTGGTGCTTGTTTTGTTGAACTTCACAGCAGCCTTTGACACAGAGGGTCATTCTATTCTCTTGTCCTGGTTGAACCAATATGTCGATATCTGTGGCACATCACATTGAAGTGGTTCACTGTTATGAACTACAGATCAGAGAACCCGATATTTCAAGCTACACACAGCACAGGGCTGTGCTTTAAAGGTTTGTTTTTAAAATAAAAGAATAAAAAAAACAGACATAGGGAGGAAAATATCCAGATGGGAGAAGGCTGCTCACAGCAGGAGATAACAGGCAGGAGAAGGTAGACAAGAACAAAGGGCTGGGCAGGAATGGTGGTCAGAACAGCCCAAGGTCATGTCCAGAATCAGAGAGCCAATGAGGTGTCCAGCAGGGGCAAGGAACAGCTAGATTTTTATTGAGATTAAATGACACATGGGTGGAATTTATTTAATGATTAGATAACATCTAAAGGCAAGGGGTTGTGCTTGGCTTTCTTTAAGGGTATCAAAGTAATGTGGGCTGCATACAAATGCATGCCATGCTTTTCTCATTTTTTAGAAAGCAGCAGAATACTAATGACGATGATAGTAGAGTTAAAGGTATGAGCAGAGGTGGCTAATTTAGGGGCCATACAGGCAGTTTCCCAGGGTGACATTAGAACAGAGGGAACACCAACCCCAGATCGAAAAATTATATCTTGTAATTCAGTCCCTTAAGCCCTGAAAAGTATTTTTGCTTTTTTTGTATTGCAATAATTAATGTGTAGTCAATGTGGAGTTGAAGCCCTCTGCTTGATGCTGGGCACAGTTACAAGTCCAAAGCTGAACTGCACTGTATTTGATGATTCTTTCAGATTCTTTCCCATGAATATCTGGATTTTGATTGTTTGGAGGGGCAGCAGATGGAGGATCTCGCCCTGGGCACCTTTCGTGCGTGAACTACCACTGGGTATGAATTTCTTCACTGACTAATGATGGCTAGAGATAAAGCAGAGCCACATTTGTTACCCTTTCCATCAAGGGACGTGACTTATTTCTAAACTAGAAAAGCCAAAGTTTTTGATGTTTCAGCTGTTCTTCTTCCCAACACCTACACCAGCAGCCAACAGCAAACTATGTCCTGAAATAAACCAACATGCAGATGAAGCACAACAGTTTGGAGCCAAGCAAAGGTTGATTTCTGCATTAAATTCCAAGCTGCACAGCTTTAAAGCACCTTATCTTCTGAGTGTGAAAATTTGTTGTCACGACCCATTACATCTACATTAACAAGTTATTTCATTAGCCGGAGCACACCTGTCAAGTTTTATCCTAGTTTCTGTGTAGGCAGGCGTCATGTCCCTCCACTTTGCTCAGACTAGAGTGACAAAGCTTTCCTTGCTGGCATTTCGGTTTGCTGTTCGGCGCCAAACAAGCTGTTTGCTTGCTTGATCACTCCCCACCCCCCCATCTCATTTAGTGTGTGTGCCCTTCTGCTCCTGTGCTGAAAATAAACCAATGCACAGCGAAGCACGCTCAGGATTTACATCGGAGCAGTGGTGTGAGAGAAAGACAGAGGAAGAAGAAAAGCCTCCAGACATGCTATTCAGCTGTTTCTGTTGAAGGAAAATTAATATATATATATATATATATATGCACAAAACTCTCCTGAATATAAAAAAGGAGAGTGAGTGGGCGTATTTGCACTTTTCTTTGTGTTCCTGGATGTGTGACGTAATGGAACGGGGTCAAAGATGGGTCATCGGCGAAGCGATGGAGGTCAGGCAAACTGCAACACTAATGGGTGGAGTCACTGCACCCACGATTTTAGTGTGTCTCTTGTTTTCCTGCAGCCAGGCATGCATGTAATAATGGATGCGGGCACTTGCACACAGACGCATACAGAGGCTGCAGGGAAAATAAATGCTCCACTCGCTGAAGGCTATAAGCTGTTACTGGAGAATGCTGGCACAGTTTGTTACATTATTATGTTGATCTATTAGTTCTATTAAAAAGAACATAGCATTTGATGTTGGAGGACTCTGAGAAATGGACAATTTCTAATGCTGCCCAAGGGGCACATTTCATTTAGTTTAACAATAATATACAAACTGGTGCTGTCAGCTAAGGTAGTATTTATGGGCAATAATAACAACAATACTAATAAAAGGAGAGAGAACACAAGATGGTATGATAATGAGTACTTCAGCAGATATTTTTTTCACAGCTTATTATCAGAAACTACAATAAATGCTTAGTATTTTACAGTGTAAGGCAAACCTTGATCAAAGATGTATTATGTTTTTATGGGCTAAATTGATATAATTTAATAAACATTTATGAAAAACACAAGGAGACTTTTTATTTAAGATTTAAACTGTCTTTCTGTGTGTACATCTAATGTGCTGACAGAATGACGAGGAGATGTTCCACAAACACTCTGTTTATTAGAGAGCATGAATCGTTGTGAATTGTTACATACAGAAAATAAAAAGGAATTAATAAACACCCAGGAACCCGGTGGTTTACATCTAAAGTATATACAGTCACCTTATATTTTGGGTCTGAGGCTTTTTATTAAATCAATAAGTGGTTTGGTTGAAGTAACTGTAGAGGTGATTGAACTTCAGACGTGTATCAAGGCGGTGGTGGAAGTTTTCAACATAAAATATTTCCTAAGAGCCTGATCGGTGTTAAGAGCCGATGTGACATGTGAATTTCTCCATTGTGAGATGAATAAAGTTTTATCTTATCTTATCTTATCTTATCTTAAAATAAAACGCTCTACTAACTGCAGTTAAAATGAGAACCTCGACAGACCAGTAAAGTCACTGTGAGCCGTGCTGGAGGGAAAGGAAGGCCGCATGTGGCTGGTAAACCACACTTTAGCCACTCCCCCCCAGGCCGATGCGTTCCCCCACATTTCAAATGCTTCCGACGTCACTGGCCTATGTCTCTTTGACATGCCTACACCTGTGACCGTGCACAAACAAAGCGAGAAATCTGTTATTGTCATGTTGGCTTGCGTGGCAGACAGGACAAAGCTGCCCCCGTATGTGGTTTTAAAACGCTAAACAGTCCTGAAAGAGGAAATGCCAGCTGGCATCGTTGTACGCGCCCAGGAAAAGGGCTGGATGGAGAGTACACTTGTGGTAGACTGGCTGAACGTAGAGTGGGGAACATGGTGCACGGAAAAATGAGAAACATGCTCATTATGGATGTCTTCCGCAGACACCTGACTGATCCGGTGAAAACTCAGGTGAGCAAGATGAATGGCAATGGTCGTGATACCAAGAGGGAGGACAGGCCAGCTACAGGTGTTGGATGTGGTTAACTAGCCTATCAAGGATAACTTGATAGGCTAGTTAACCACATCCATGCAGGAGGCAGTGTTGGGCAAGCTACTTGTCCAGTGTAGTGAGCTAAGCTATCAGCTACTCAACAATAAATTAAGCTTCACTACACAAAAGCTACCACCTATAGAAATATAGCAAGCTAAGTTACACAAATGTGTTAAAAGTAGCTTAACTACATTAGAAGCTACTTAACGTTGTACCAACCTAATGTCAGATCAATTCAAAATGAGTCTGATACACTGGTTAAAACATTTATTAAAGATCAGCCAATGACCTAACACAGTGTAGACATTGCTTTATGAGCAGCATAATAAAATACAAACTGAAGTAATTACTGCTAGAAATAAAACAAAAAGGTTATTGGCCTAGTACGTGCGGTGGCGTTAATAACGTTTGGTGGCGTTTTTTTGCATATTATATTATCAGGAGGTTGTCTTTTATGTGCTCAGCCACTAGATTTAAAGGTGTTTTACCCAATAAGAACACTGCAGCACCAGACACAACCAGGAGGTCCCTGATCGTTGGGGAAAGGCAGAATCCTAACTATTCACATAAGAAAATATAATTTACCCGAGAAATTTATGTCAAACAAATTGAAGAAAAGTTCCTTGATGAAGCCTTGTTTTCTCCGGAGGATTGTGCGTGAGCTTGAGGCGCATGTTTGGTCTTGTGCATGTTGACTGGGAGGAGACCAGGACGGAGAGCAGCAGGGTTTTTCATTGGTAAAAAACTGTTGGGGGCAGGGCTTAAAGTTCAAACTTAACTGTTCTCCTCAATCATGGTTTGAAATTGTGCAGGATCAGGTATAGTTCCTTTAACAAACAAAAGGTTAAAGAAAATTCTGCTGCACAAGGTTTGGAAAATGTGAGTAATATATGGAAAGGGGTTTTTAGAACTATTCCCAAGAAAATTCTCCAAGACTGTTTACAATAATAAAAGGTAACGAATTATCACACTACAAAGAATCTTATCATGTAATTTGGACTGAAGTCACACAGTCTTTAATGACCCATGCCTTTGAAGGGCATCATATCAAAGATGGCACCGCCGATTTGATTCTGGTTAATTACTATCCAAGTGAAATCGATATCTTCAATATCTGACAGTTGCTTGCGAGTAAATGTAAATTAGCATGCAGCTTATTAACATGATTATTTTTAAAAAATAACTATGGTCATAGATCAACTGAATTTATATAGCCCTTTCCTAGTCATACTGACCACTCAAAGCATTTTTCATTATAGCCACATTCACACACCAATAGCCAATTTGGGCTTAAGTGCCGTGCTCAGGGCCAGATTGACATGAAGGGTTTGAAGTCAACCTGCCCCCTCAGAGTGAAGTAGTGAGAATTCCCGTAATAACTCCTCCATGAAAGTGCTAGCCAGCTTTGGGATGTACTGATGACAGATGGTCTCAGTGACAAGTTGGATGTGGAATTTAAGGCAAAAGCATACAGATGTAGTACAGCATACATGTAATTTCTTGTCTTTAGTAGTTTCTTAGATCTGTGAAAATGGAACAAAAGTGATAAGACATTACATACTGCCGATTTACATACATTACCATTTAGAATGAGAGTCCAACATTCATTTCAGAGATAGCCTTATACATTTGATGGAAGGGGAGACAAAATGATTAACACCTAGATAGTATACTACCTTATATTTAAAAACTAAGTCATTTCATAGTTATGTTGAAGATTTTTCATTATTTACAAGACAAAACCTAATAGGGAATAAATTGTCTCCCTAAATGAAGAATCAATCTCTTGCTTTGTGAGGTCTTCCCATCAGAAAGTCGTCAGATCACTCGCCGGCTCTTTTTCCCACTCCTGCTTCTCTTTGTCTGGCTGTAATTACAAATTTCAGCAGACACGGTTCCCCTGGTGCTCCGAGTCTCATCAGAGTCCCCGTTCACATTTCCTCGCCAAATTAGACTGGTGCGTGTGATTAGATCTGGCGGAGTGGCGCTCGGCACACTGGCTGTCAGAGTCAGTCAGTATGAAGTCTGGTCTTCTCAACAAGCACAGCTGTGTTGTTGCAACACATAATATGTGTTTTGCATCATTTTAATGAGGGTTTGACGGGGGGGATAAACAGATTTAAGAATAAATGTCAGGATTTGTCCAGACCTCATGTAAAAGCTATCTGGGGTCTGATGGATGTTTGTGTTTTAAAGCTTTCTGCAGACAGGCTTCAAGAAGTAAATTCCTGATCGTGCTCTTCTAAGGTTAAATGTGAGAAGTCAATAGTAGCAATAATATGCATATGTTGCAAGCTATATCATTTATGCGTTTTCTCCCAGTTTTTAGATTATTTTTTTTGGCCTGTCAGGTCTGAGTTGATTGCATGATGACCATACCCGTACTGCTGCACTATGGCCCTGATCTTCAAAGATTCTGAATAAGGAGCACTTGCTGTGGGCAGAAAAAAAACTAGTGACTACAATAAGTGGGTGTGTTGCAGGTGATCTTTAAAGATTGTCTGCAATGGAAAGACATGCAAAACCAGTTTCGTCTGCCACATTTAAATGAGTGAATTGTGTTAAATGTTCCTGCAGGCCACAAACAAACCCGGGATGGTATTTTATGCAAAGTTACAACAACGTCAAATAAAGCGCTATGAATAAACTATAAAATAAATTATGAATATGTTTGAAGGACAAGTGGTGAATAAATGCAATCTCAACCATTTTATCACAGCCTGCATAACTTTGTTTACACACGTCTGTTTTTTGTGCTGACAATATTGACCAGTTGACTAGATTGGCACATCTTCAAAGTCATTTGATGGACCGTCTTTTTCGATGCAACAATATATATATATATATATATATATATATATATATATATATATATATATATATATATATATATATATATATATATATATCAGAGAAGGTGAAAAATGCCAAAAAGTACTTTAATTACCTCCCAGTATTCCTCATTGGTTCAAGGCCTGGAAGGTGGTTTGCTGACAAATTGGCTTCCGAGCCAATCCGAGAGTGTTTTTTGAAATGTTTTCTCCAGCTTTCTACCACTGTTGAAAACTGCAGTGTTTAAATTTTCCTTTTGTTTGGGTGTGTTGGTACATGGTTGTGTCCCCCCTTGCCTGCTGATCTAGACTGACTCCACCTCACCTTGCTCACCTCATACATGACTGCTTGCAAAGTGGAAGAACAACTGTTTGTTTCTAAATATAAAATATAGCAATGAGGAACAGGAGTGCAGCCAGAACCCGACATCCACGGGCCACTGACAGAAATGATGCTGACCAAACCATTAGAAACAGACTTCATTAGGGCGGCCTGAGGGCCCAACATCCTCTAGTAGGCTCTGTGCTAGCTCCGTGTAGCTCAACTGGCATTTGCTAGAGGACACCAGAATTGGTAAGTTTGGCATTGGCGTCCTGTTCTTTTCACAGATGAGAGCGGGTTTGCTCTGACCTCAGTTGACAGATGTGAAACAGTGTAGAGAAGCTGCAGTGACTCTTATGCTGCTTGCCACATTGTTCACCATGATCGGTTTGGTGGTGAATCGGTGTTGGTCATGGGAGGCATATCCACGGAGAGACACACAGACCTATAGAGGATATACAATGGCACCCGGGCTCCCATTAGGTATCAGGATTAAATCCTTAGACCCATGGTCGGACCCTTTGTTGCGGCGACATTTCAGCAAATTGGACTAGCCTGCTGCATCAGTATTTCAATTTCACTTTCTCTTTCACTTGGGATTAAGCCCTCTGTGGGTTGATCATTTTCCTTTTGATGGAATGAAGTGACATCCCTTCGTTCCTAACACATGACCCATTGCATGTCAGTGTGGATCTCCACTAGCATTTTTTCTTCCTAGTAGAAAGCTGATGAGTTTTTAAAGTCTTCCTTTAATTGTTTTAAGCAGTATAGAAGCCACATCCCTCTGTAGCCTATTGAGGTAAACCCATGTCCTTGAAACAGGGCAGGTGGGTTCAAATGCCGGTTGTGTCAGGAAGGGCATCTGGAGTATATACTATAGCAAGTCTGTGTGCAAGTTGTAATGACTTGCTGAAAGGACTCACTCACTCACATAATCTAGAAGACTCAACACGGCTATGGTTTAGCCCATTTAAAATAATATCAATTGATTTGATCTATTAAATCCATGTACTCTTTTTATCATTAATAGTCTACTGCAGGAAATCTGGCACCACTCTTAACAGAGCTTACCTCGGGCTGGCATTTTTATAGTTGATTTAAGATTCTTAAATGGATGAGTCATATTCATATTGGTGGTTTGGGGTTTGTTTTTCTGACCTCTGGTTGTATTACTCAACAAGAAATACTGGCAGTGTCTTAACAAAGAAATCCATAGTCTGATGACTCATTTTTGTTGGGCTGGAGATGTAGGTTTGTCCGTTTGACTTTCGTGTGGAGGCATTTTTACCAAAAGGAGTATTAGCTCTCACAGTTTTTAAACTATAATTAGTTTGCCTGATTGTCTTTTAATGATAAACAACTTTTGGGGTCAAGAAGCCAGCAAACATTGTACAAGTTCGACTAACAGGCCCATTAGAAAAGCATTGATTTGTTTGTACACAAAACACGTCATAGGAAATAATGAATAGCTCAGAAGGAAGTCAGTACTATGAGTACAGACTAAAGCAGGAGTTGTCAGCAGCTCAGTCTAAAATGCATCACGACGCTGAGTCTTCATCTGTCTACAAGCATGTGGAAAGAGCCAGGAGCAGCTGTGCAGCTGTGAGCTGCCTGCCCTCATCTCTGTTGGTTTTCAGCTTGTTTCTGCAGAGGTTTTCCTGTCTGCGCCAGGTTCTTATTAATAAACCTTTTAATGTGTCTGGCTGGAAATGAGGTTCTCTTCATGACAGTGACACAACACACCGTTATAGCGTTAAATTTTCTGCTACCAAATATTGAAAACTTCAGTGACAAAAATGACAAAGGAGCTAATGTCAGAGAAAAATCTGCAAAACTGACTACTCTGAAGAGCAAGACCTCAGAGCCACAAAGTACGTTCTAAGAAGAACTGGGGAGTTACCCAGTTACACAGAACGGTGAAGATAACTTCTTTGCCTCGTGTTTTTTACGTCAGCCATCTGTCTTGTAAATGTATAAATAATTGTACTTTTTTTAAAGGATATGTGTTCATCATTTTCTTACCATATAGTGTCCGGAAAAAAGGTTACAAAGTGCACTGTATTAATTAGATGAATCAACGCACACCGACACATATAGAGACACCAAATGATTAAACATTAGTTTAGAAAGCTACAGTTCCCCACTCTAATATTCAAACAGTTGTGGGGTCTTTTCCATGAGAAGATTACGCACTCTTATCAGATATGGAGGATTAACTGTAATAAACTGTTTATTTATTTGAGTATTTATTTCTGTATGTTTTATTAAATATGTCACAGTGTCCTTCATAATCAGAGGAACTAAATCTAACAAATGACACTGGAAAAAGAAAATGAAGTTCATGTGTTTTAGCAGAAACTTAAGTTTTGGTATCAGAACTTCTCCCTGACCTCCATGTGACATTACAAGTCTATTTTTTTCCCTACACTATAGTGATCCGCTGGTTCAGTCTATAGACACTCATCTTGTTTAAAAGTAAGGATGACCTGCACCACCTGTGGATGTCATGATTCTGATGTGTGGGGTGTGAGTATGTGTAAAGTCGGGCATACACTGTACGATATTTTCAATCGCTGTACTCAGCTACAGCTCAAACTGTACGACGCAACCGCAGGGTTTAAAAGTTCACTGCTCACAATATCTGTTCTTATGTCACACAGTGGAAATTTGCTTTATTGTGATGGTGTGATTATGTAAATATGTGTGCATGATTTCTCTTTTACTGAATGTTTTTATTGTTGTGGTGTTTTCATCCACTGTGAACTCTGAGGACAAATTGCCTGATGATGGCCACCTGTGGAGTTGTGGGTGTGCCTGGAAGCAGCCTATCAACTGTTTCACAGACTTGCCAAAGGAAGCTGGCAGAACATTTAAAGGGTGAAGAACTCACTACAGGGGGAGAGGGGAGAAGCAGGCCATAACAGCCAGGTGTGGTGGGAGGAGAGACTAAGTAACCACCAAGTATAAGTATAAGCAGACTGATCGGCACGACGTGGGGACCATCTCTGCAGCAGGAACAGAGTGCAGTGGAAAACAAAGTGTTGGATTGGCAGCGGGGCAGAGGTAAAACTCTGCCTGCATCCAAGTCCAGTGGCGAGTGAGAGGCGCTTGGGGGCGGACCACAGCAAGGACGCGGTGCAACTGGACCAATCCTGAGACGGCTGCGGGGTGGAACTAAGAACTCACTTCCTTTGTGGACTCTGCTGCTGGACAATTATCCTGGACTGGAAGCCTCCCGTTTTTAGTTGTTTTACTGATTTTAGATTATTTAAAGAAAACATTTTATTGTGTTTTTTTTAAGCTTTTTAAGAGACTGGTTTTTATGAGAAATAAAAACCCTCCACTTCAATCCGATCTGTTCCCTGGGTTCTGACTCGCTAGCTCCCTCTAATTGTAAAAGGACCTACTGTAACACTGAGCTGTCCAACTTGGTGTTGACACTTACACTGTGTGGCCCGACGCTCTGATGCGAGCTGACTGCTCACACTGTACGTCTAAGAACCACATGTCGGACTCAGCCCCATAGACAGATGGCGCTTGTCGGAGTCGTCTATTTGGAAACCAAATGAAAACAGTAGAAGAAGAAAAAGATGGAAGTGTTGATGCTCACTGTTAAATATGAGGCTCACTAAAATGAAACGCGCTGCCTTGGCAATTCTATGAGTTGCTCCTCCGTAGTTTGACCCAATGTAACAAGTACCACCACCGTGTTTCTCTCCGCTCCTATGTTTTCGTCTGAGAAGAAGATGAAGAACACATGTTTGCACATGTGCAGTACGCGATGTTGGGGGAAACCGGCTTGTAGACTCTCGTAGCTCTGCTTCAACAGCAGGATGCGCTCACGATCACTCACGAGGGCCGACTGAATTTCAAACATGTTTGATTTTCATCCGACTGTCCGATTCCTGATCGGGAGGTGGTCATGAGAGGGGAATCGCCCCTCGTTACCCCCTGTATAGTACAGGACGTAGGACGCACAATGCAGCTGAAACTCGGCCCGATCCAAAAGATTCTCGCATGACTGAAGAATCGGCCCAAAAAGGGCAAAGAATTGTACAGTGTATGGCCAGCTTGTAAGGCCCTTTCATGTTGAGTAGATCTCCTCTGGTGGGCATGACCGACACGCTGCAAATCGTACACCTGACTGTTCTCTTCCCATCACCTTCTCTCTTTGGTTAAATGAAGCTGCTGGATGGCAGTTCTCTACCTACTGATCAACCAATGTGGTTGAATGAAGCCAACCAAACTGAAAACTCTTACCTGGAATGACTAACTCTTCCAAATTCCCAACATGACTATACAAGAAAATAGTCAGATCTATCTCATTTATCAGATAAACCTAAAGTATTTTAAATGACATAGCTTTCATTTAAAGGAAAGTGAAACATAAATATAGGATGTCCAAATTGTAAGAGTATTTTCTGCAACTACCACCTGTGTATCCTTCAAACTGTTGCCCATGCAAGTTGGATTTAATTAGTCTGATGAATCATGTAGTCTATGATCCCTCAGTCGGCACGGCTGTAAAGATGCCTGATCTAGGGTGTCTCACAGAATCATCATTACAACGCTGAAGAGGAAGATTACTGGGACCAGGATCAGATTAGTCTCATCAACAGGATGTGTTGCAGCTAAGGACCGAGCATGAATTGAGGACAGAAACACATGAGAGAATCAGTTGCACAGAAACCAACACACATTAACCAGAAAACTGCACAAGCCCTTCAAACCTGAGACGAGAATGAGTCAAAATAGTAAACCAAAAGGTGACAAAGAAACCCAGAAACAGCAATACCACAAAACAGGAACTAAATGAAACTAAACTAACTATAACAACTCAATCAGAGTCTGAACCAGTAAGTTAAGAACCAAATATACACCAAACGACAACATGGTTACAAAATGCAAAACCAAACTTCTATGGATCATGATAAAAAGGTTTCTTGTCAGTAAAACGCATTAGTGGAAATTAATCTGCCTCATATTCACAGGACACCAATGAGTGTGTTGATGTTTTCTCAACTAAACAATGTTTCTGTTACTATGCTTGCGTTAGAGCAGTTCAGGCTCCTGGCTGTTTAAGTCTGGAAAAATTTTTGGATTTTAAAACATTTAATATTGTCATTCGTGCATCTTTGTGGTTTTTCACATACAGCACTAGTTTGAAAATTATGCTTATTGACTCACAATTAGCTGATTGGGAAGTTCAGCTGACCGGGTGGGTTGAGAAAATGTTTTGATGGTCCTTTTTCAGGCTAAATTGAATCCAGCACTGGGCGCGATGAGCAGATATAAACAAACATGGCGCCATCTACTGGCAGTATCACAGAATTATCATAATGCCTGTTTGCTTAATCAATAAATCACTTGTAAATAATGCTGGACCGAGCCTGACCGTCTGAAATGCCTCGCAGTAAAGCGGCAGCTCGCCTTGATTGAAGACCAACCATTATTAATTAAATACACTGATCTACAGCAACATTAAGAGCCTCATATCAGAACATTTCAGTGGATATTGGACCATTATGTACTGTTTCGCTGGGAGATGCTAATAACCGTTAGCTGCTTCTTTGTTTTAACCTCTGCCCCACATGCGCAGTACGTACTTCCGTTAATATCGTAAATAAAGACTAAAGTCCTTATTTACTAATAAAACAAAAACTGTCATGGTTTTAAGGTGTTTGGCCCACATGCAGGACACAATCGGGAGTCAGAGAGCAGTTTTAAGATGTTTATTTAAGACACTCAGGTGAACAGAGGAGAACGAGGGGGCGAATCATGATGTGGCAGCGCCAGTGAGAGAGGTGACGCCAGGACTTGCTCGATCTAGGACGAGAGGAGAGTTGTTAGATAACTCAAGTGCGCGGGAGAAGCACGAAAGAAGGGGGAGCTTACCACAGAGCACGCGAACCGGGCCGGTGAGAGTGGAGCAAAGTGGAACTCAGCAGGGCTCTGTTCGATGTGGTAACCAGGTGACCGAGTTACAGGTAAGCTGGTGGATGGAACGCCGGCGGGGAGCCCGAGCAGCACCACTACGGCGGCCGGCAGGAGGAGCAGCTGGAAGAACCAGGGTGAGTCCAGAAGAACCAGGGTGAATCCAGGGAGGGGGGTCTCTCGCCCGGCTTGGTAAAACCAAGGGAGTAAGAGGGAAGACGCCAGAGCAAAATCTGAGCAGAAAGGGATTCAGGGAGCTGGTCTTCAATGCACGGAACCAACACAGATGAGCAAATCCAAAAACACGACAAACTGGAGAAGACAGGAGACAAGGTTAGATCCAAAACGGGGATTTCAAAAAGTCACAGGTACGAAGTTCAGGTGACAGGTCTTTGGCCTAGGCATACCACAACGAGGTAATACTCTGGCGTCTTCCAGCTGCCTGAACACTCCTTTTAAGCCCCAGCCAGAGCAGCCACAATGAGCCGCAGGTGCGCACCACGCCCACCTCCGTCCGTCCGTCCGTCTTCTTCCGCTTATCCGGGGTCGGGTTGCGGGGGTAGCAGCTTCAGTAGGGAGGCCCAGACGTCCCTCTCCCCGGCCACTTGGGCCTGCTCCTCAGGAGGAATCCCAAGGCGCTCCCAGGCCAGCCGGGAGACATAGTCCCTCCAGCGTGTCCTGGGTCTTCCCCTGGGCCTCCTCCCGGTGGGACGTGCCCGGAACACCTCACCAGGGAGGCGTCCAGGAGGCATCCTGACCAGATGCCCGAGCCACCTCAACTGGCTCCTCTCGACGTGGAGGAGCAGCGGCTCTACTCTGAGTCCTCCCCGGATGACTGAGCTCCTCACCCTATCTCTAAGGGAGAGCCCAGACACACTACGGAGAAAACTCATTTCAGCCGCTTGTATCCGGGATCTCGTTCTTTCGGTCACGACCCAAAGCTCGTGACCATAGATGAGGGTAAATCGAGAGCTTCGCCTTTTGGCTCAGCTCTCTCTACACCACAACGGATCGGTACAGCGCCCGCTTCACAGCAGACGCTGCACCAATCCGCCTGTCGATCTCCCGCTCCATCCTCCCCTCATTCGTGAACAAGACCCCAAGATACTTGAACTCCTCCACTAGGGGCAGCACATCCTCCCCAACCCGGAGAAGGCACTCTACCCTTTTCCGGTTCAAGACCATGGTCTCGGATTTGGAGGCACTGATTTTCATCCCGGCCGCTTCGCACTCGGCTGCGAACCGGTCCAGTGAGAGCTGTAGATCACGCCCTGATGAAGCCAATAGGACCACGTCATCCGCGAATAGCAGAGACGCAATCCTAAGGCCACCAAAACGGATCCCCTCAACACCTTGGCTGCGCCTAGAAATTCTGTCCATAAAAGTTATGAACAGAATCGGTGACAAAGGGCAGCCTTGGCGGAGTCCAACTCTCACCGGAAACGAGTCCGACTTACTGCCGGCAATGCGGACCAGACTCTGACACCGGTCGTACAGAGACCCGACAGCCCTTATTAAAGGGTCCGGTACTCCATACTCCCGGAGTACCCCCCACAGGATCCCTCGGGGGACACGGTCGAATGCCTTCTCCAGATCCACAAAGCACATGTAGACTGGTTGGGCAAACTCCCATGCCCCCTCCAGAATCCTGCTGAGGGTACAGAGCTGGTCCAGTGTTCCACGGCCAGGACGAAAACCACACTGCTCTTCCTGAATCCGAGATTCGACTATCCGACGGACCCTCCTTCCCAGAACCCCCGAATAGACCTTACCAGGGAGGCTTAAGAGTGTGATTCCCCTGTAGTTGGAACACACTCTCCGGTCCCCCTTTTTAAATAGGGGGACCACCACCCCAGTCTGCCAGTCCAGGGGAACTGCCCCCGATATCCACGCAATGTTGCAGAGCCGCGTTAACCAACACAGCCCCACAACATCCAGAGCCTTAAGGTACTCCGGGCGAATCTCATCCACCCCCGGGGCCTTGCCACCGAGGAGCTTTTTAACAACCTCGGCAACCTCAGCACCAGAGATGGGAGAACCTAACCCAGAGTCCTCAGGCTCTGCTTCCGCAATGGAAGACGTGTTGGTGGGATTAAGGAGGTCTTCGAAGTATTCCGCCCACCGAAACACAACGTCCCGAGTCGAGGTCAGCAGCACACCACCCCCACTGTAAACAGTGTTGGTACTGCACTGCTTCCCCCTCCTGAGACGCCGTATAGTGGACCAGAATCGCTTCGAAGCCGTACGGAAGTCCCACCTGTCAACTGCAATCACCTGTCACAGAGAGAGAGAGAAGAGAGAGCAGGAAGCGCTGGCAGAGAGCTGCACAGTACTGCCCGCAGAATCCTGACAAAAACAAAGCATAAAACACCAAAATAACAACTAAGACGCCAGCAGGACGTGACAATGTTTCATAAAAACTTTGTATGCAAACAGAGTGAGCTACTGACATATGTATAAATAAAAAAGTCAAATAACGTGGCTCTGCTGTCATGATTTGGCTTTTTGTTTATTTTTGTTTTTGGACTTTCCCAGACTTTTCCTGCCAGCTTGTCACCTTTCATCACTATCTAATCAGCTCAGACTGCCTCAAGCCACCACCCTACTCTAGATCATCTCCACCTGCCACTAATTAGATTAAACTCTGGTCACCAGTGCATCTGCTCACATATACCTGCCTCAGCCTACTCATCCTTGCCAGAATGTCTCACTCTCTTCACTCTTGTCGTATCGGATCGCCCAGTGTGATGTGCCCTTGCTCTACAAGCTTATGTGTGCTCAGCCAGCTGGAATCTTCTGTGAAGGTCGCCTGTGTTGTCGGTATAAGGACGGATTACGGACCGGGCCAGTGGGGCCAGCGCCCAGGGGCCCTCTGGGGCCAGGGGCCCCGGGGGGGCCCGAGACCAAAACTGTTTCAACATATACGATACAATAAATTGTTATTTCATAGGGCGTCTGATGAAAACAAGGAGGGAGTGGGGACCCCTGACATTTGGCTACCAAGGGCCCTTTGAGGGCTGGGGTGGCGAGTGGGGGGGTACTTCCTACCAGGGCCCTCTGACTAACCACAGGCCCTTAGGGTGCTTTTAGCGGGCTCCACAGCTGCTCCTGCTAGTCAGCCATGGGCCCTGATGAAAGCACCCTCACCCTGGAATGTTGGTAAGAGTGGATGTGGTTGTGGAAGGGCCCTTGCCCTGCTTTTGTGCCCCTTATGAAAATGGATGAGGGGTGGGGGTGGAGGATATTTTCAGCAGGCCCTATAACTACCAGGGCCCCTAGCCCTGCTTTTGCCTTATGACAATGGATGGTGTGGTGGGCCTCTGACTGATTTTGAGGGCCCCTACCAGGGCCCTCTGACTTACCACATGCCCCGGGTAAGGGTGCTTTTAGCGGGCCCCACATGGATCCCAGCTAGTATGCTTAAAAGAGGTGGACTCTAGCTCGATCCACATGTAGTGTCATCGCTAATGGCGTACCGCGAGGAGCTATTTTTAGAACGTGACGTCATATCACGTGATACGAGGCAGGGCAAATATGCGTTTTCCTCCTCTCTTTCGCTGTACGTTACCCTTGGTTTTATTCAGTAAAACTACCGCTTTTTCTAAGTCTAAGACGTCTCCTAACCATGGTTTTTAAACATTGATGTTATGGAACGTGCAACAGCGACTCGAGGTACGCTGATAGGCCGCATATGAAGGATGTTAAAGCCGCAAGCGGCGTCGATCGGCCCTCGCAGCCAAGCGCAGCTCCGGCCTATTGGCCACCGCTGCGGTGGGGGGCGGCCGGCGGGGTTCGCACACCGCTACGGTGCCTGCCGGCCAGCTGACCGGCGGGGTTTGCGCACTGCCGGCCGCCCCCCACCGCAGATGCTGTCACGCATTTTCCCCGCCCGTCCACCGGGGCGATTCCCACAAATGCCTTCAGCAGCGCTCCCCCATGACTCACAAAAAATCTGGTGCAGACCGGTCGATGCAGCGAGGAGATACAGCCGTTGGATAATGATAATGCATTTGGCCACCGGACCGGACTAAATTGCTCGGCGGGCCGGACAATTTATACCGATTCCTGGACGGTGATTACAAACAGAAAAAAAAAACGGCCGCTGACGCCATGAACGCCGAGCAGGGGAAAAACATCGACTTACCGTTCTATCAACTCGGCCCGTTTTCCAGTCTTTCTAAGCCCTCAACACTCAAGCCATCGTTTGAGCTGAACGTTGGTATGTTGTTCCACAGTTCTACCAGTAAAATGGGCGCCTGGACATCCTCTTGTGATAGTTTAACAGCTGAAAAGTCGGTCCTATCGTTGCATGTGAATTGGCTGGTTGCTACGTGTGCTCTCACACCGTTTGTCCTACCTTAGCGGCAAGGGGCGTTGCTCATGAGATGGTGACGTCACGTGCGCGGTACGCCATTGTAACTGCACGGATCTCAGCATGGATCTCAGACATGTCGTCAATGACAAGACTTCAAATAACAAATGTGTCACTTGTGATGTGTTAATTGTAAAATGAGACCTGTGTTTTACCATAGTAACAACCGGGGCTAAAAAAGGGGGAGAAAAAAGTGCTCTACCAAGTGCGATGTGTAATAAATTGGAGTAAAGAGAGAGCAACGGTCTTAAACTCTGGCATGAATGCAAAAGTGCTGTTTTATACAGATCCGAATTACAAGCAAATTCTACCCAGTAGCACAATTTTAATTTGGAGAGAGATGATGAAACAACAAGTTTTATTGTAGTAGCTGTGGCTGCGTATGTGTGTTTGTAACCCTGATATTATGTTCATTGGAAAACATGTTTTTTTCAGCTTATTCAATGTTTTTTTCCTTATTTCCTCACAATTTGGACCTAACATGTTTCATAAGCCTGCTGTAAAACACTCACACTTAATATGTATTTACAATGATAAAACGTAATTTAATACTGCAATTAACACAGCATTTTTAATATAGCCAACTCAATACCTTCCCTCATATCTGTCTTCCTCTCCATGCCTCTGTCACACACATGCACACAGCATGCATTTTTTGTAGTAGATAGTGGCTGCCCCTCCCCCACTCTCTCACTCAGTCTAAACCTTAGCAAGTTGTTAATTTCATTGAACATATTGACAGTGTTTCTGATTGCGCTTAGTTTCAACAATTTAATTCTCTTTGCATTTTTGAATTTACATCATTTGAGATCGTGTGCATATAGCTGCACCTAGTATTTCTGCTAGGTTTCATTGAACTCTGGCAACTCCGTGGCTAGCTACTCCTCTGGCTACTCCGTGGCTAGCTACTCCTCTGGCTACTCCGTGGTCGTGGCACATTAAGCCACCAGTGGCTTAATGTGCCACAGTGGCTCCATTACGCCCCCGTTCACGGGCGCTAGTACTTCTGTGTTTACGCTGCAATGCCGCCGACACCCCCACCCATTTTAATAAGAAAAAAACACCAAAATAATCCGTCGTGAACAATGTTTTTTTTAACCTACCAGGCTGGTCTTCCTCTCTGCTGAGACGCGGTCTGTGTCCGACGCCGCTTTGTGCTGTTGCACAAACGTGTGAACAACATCCATCCATCCATCCATTTTCTGACCGCTTAATCCCTCATGGCATCGCGGGCGTTGCTGGAACCTTTTTCCCGATATAAAATAATTGTAGCCGTCCAGTGGTTTCAGGGGCTTTCGTGCTCTCTCGTCTGTACTGGCCTGCCGTGTTTATAAGGCAGCTGTATATGTCGGGGTACGGAACACTTGGCCAGCATTTCACAGACTCGCTCCGTCCCTTCAGGCTTTTGCTGTGTGGATCTGGCAGTCTGATACCATCAACCATCAACTTAGTCTTAAAACGATCTTGTGATACGTTATCTAAAGAAGAAAAATACGCGGAGAACTCGTCAGTTTCTCTGTTTGCGTCCGCCATTGTGTTCGTCTTTTGCCAACCAGTCCGGCGCGCATGCGCGAAAAACCCGGATCAAAACAATAACAATGAACTGGTCTGTTAAAAGACTCTGGTTCCTCTCATCATCATCATCCACAATGTTCAATAAACTCACTTTAAAGAACTTGCTCTGTGTGTGTGTGCTGTGTCCGGGTTCATCCTAAGACAAATCATGACACATATACCTTGCCTCAGCCAACTCATCACTGCCAGAACGGCTTGTCTGATGTGCTCGGCCTCTACCAGTCCCTGTGTGCTCAGTCAACTGGAATCTACTGCCTCGTTTGTGTGTTCTCCCCTCATTGTCTAATGCTGCCTGTGTCTGCGTGCTGCACAGGTCTGCCTGTTTCCCTGTGAGTACCAGCTGCTTGCTCTGCCCATTCTGGTGGTTCCTTGGTACACAGTAGCATCACCTGTGATGTCCTTGGAGAGGGGGCAGGACAAACCCAACCTGGTAAATAAACAGAAAACTACATACGCAGTCACATTCACACGTCCCCACCCTAGTGCCCCCACACGCAAACACAAAAAAAAAAGGATGCAGTACACACTCTCGCACTTACCATACACATCCACATAACCAGGTCCAGGCGCCAGGACCCCAAAAGGGTACCCAGCCCCCGGACCTAGGTGAAATCTAAGATCAAGATGGGGGGGGGCACCACCGCAACCCAACCTTCCCGGTCCATGCTTCGGTCCTGACTCCCCATCCTAGCCTCAGCCCAGATAACCTACAGGCCCACCCACCGAGCGGGCCAATCAACCATAGCCCCCCTCACCCCCCAATAAGGAGTCTCGAAAGATCGCATCTCCACAATGTGACGGCCAAGGCCGCCTTTATTGTGAAGAGACTGCTCCTCTGGTTTGTGCTTCCAGGAAGTGGGCGGCGGACCTGAGGGTACCACACCTGCATTGGCCTTCTATAAACTGGCCCAGAGCACATGGCTGCGGGCCCTCTCTGCTCTCCATGGACTCCTCTGGCCTCCTGCTCCAGCTTTTAATTTAGTTTGATCCATGTACACTTTCACACACCTCATACATCTCAACATTACATACACCACTGACCTACACTAGCATGTTTATCTACTTTAATAAATTGTTAAACCTTTCTTTTGCGTGGTCTCCCCCATCATTGTTCCTACCCCCCTGAGCCAGGGTAGTAACATGTGGGGGCTCGAACCGGAGACAAAAACCTGGATTTTTTGGTGAGTTTGAACATTTTTCCTACTTTTTGTCACAATTCACACAATCAAGTGTCTTTTTGGGGAGATCACACATGTTCAGTTAGTATTTGGTCAGTTTTGCCTATGGAGCTGGTGTGCCATGAGTTTGAGCAGAGTTTTGTGCAGACCTCATTTTTTATTTTTGAAGCCTATTTGAGTTTTGAATAGATTTTTTTTTTTTTGCAGCACCTTTGTTTGGATTGGGGCTAGTCTCTTGTAGGCCTCAGGAGCATTTCCCCCTATGGGAGTTGCAGATTTTTGTTTTGCTTTAGAGCGTTAGTGCGGAAGTACGTGCGGGTTGCAGCATCCCTTTTTTCCCCTACCCCTTCCATCGGCTCGGGAGTGCGCCGTGGTGTCAGTAATTTCCAGCTTGCTGGTTTTGCTGCACCAGCGGTATAAAACGGGGCAGACAAGCTACCTCTGGCACATAAAAACCCACCGCCAGGCTTCCTGAAGACCAGGGTCTAGTTAGCCAGATTTTTGGATAGGTAGCTAGTGGGACTGCCTCATTTCCTCGTGCTGAATTCTTCTATGAAAAATGGCTTCCATTGAGTTTTTCACCCAGTCACCATCAGAGGAGCATCTGAATAGCTGTACAAAAGATCAACTTTTGCAGTTAGTCGAGCACTATGGGGTTGACATTGGGGATAGGAAATTAAAAGATGAGATTAAGTTGTGTTTGAGGTCTGTTTTGGTCCATAGTGGGATTTTGCCAGGGAAGAATATTGGTTCTGTTGATCTGAATGAGAAAAGTACTGAGTTAACTTTTGAACAGAGAGAGAGATTACTTTTGTTGGAGATGGAAAGGGAGAAAATTTTGTTGGAAAGGGAGAAGTTGTCAGCTTCTACTAATGTTTCAAGGAGAGAGTTTGATGTGGTGTCCAATTTGAGACTTGTTCCGAAATTTGATGAAGGTGACCCGGACACATTTTTTTCACTTTTTGAGAGGATTGCGAACGCAAGAAATTGGCCAGATTCAGAGAGGGTTGTTATGTTGCAGTCAGTCTTTACAGGGAAGGCTCAGGCAGCATATTCAGCTCTTAGTGAACGTGACAGCAAAGTTGTTATTCACATAGTTGAACGTGGCCCAAAGACAGTTTCTGAAGCAGCTACGATAGTAGATGAGTATTTCTTGTCCCATAAAGTTAAACCTAGGAGAAGTTCTGATTTTGTTCCAGCCAGACCTGTTAATAACTCCGCCAGATTTCAGAGGTTTGAGGGTTCTAAGCCTAATCGTTTTTCAAAGTCTCAGAGTTCTGGACAGTTCTGTAACTACTGCCGTGAGAGAGGGCATTGGAAATCTGAATGTCCTGTGTTGAAATCTAAGGGTGGTCATTTTAGTGGCAGAAGTGTTAAACCTGCAGTTTTCACAGCACAAGCTAAGACCTCTTCAGTTTCCAGTGAGAAGGTTAAAGGCTACTTTGGATTTGAAGCTTTTGTTTCCGATGGTTTTGTGTCCCTTAGTGGAGATAGCAGGAAAGTGCCTGTGAAAATCTTGAGGGATACAGGGGCAACAGATTCATTTATCAGTGCTTCAGTATTGCCGTTCTCCAATGAAACTGATACTGGTGAATGTGTTATAGTTCGAGGTGTTAGTTTAGTTCCACTTAGTGCTTCTTTGCATAAGGTTTTTCTCTCTTGTGGTCTCGTCGAAGGAGATGTCCATATTGCTGTTAGACCATCTCTTCCTTTAGAGGGCGTAGATGTTATCTTAGGGAATGACTTGGCTGGGAATCAGGTTTGGGCTACTGGTTCCCCTGTTAAAATTTCAGCTCTGAAGGAACCAGACGACTGTGAGCAGCACTTTCCAGAAGTGTTCACAGCTTGTCCGGTCACCAGGGCCATGACCAAGGCTAAGTCTATCAAACCTGAAGTTAATAGTTGTGACTTTAAACTTGTTTTACCTGACTTTTTTTCAATCTCTCAGCAGGAACTTGTGTCTTAACAAAAAGCAGATGGTTCGTTGAGTGATCTTTTTGAACAAGTGAAACCTGTTTTGGAGATTCAAAGTTCGGCATCTGGGTATTTTCTACAAGATGAGGTACTCATTCGAAAATGGCTTCCCCAGGCCAGTGACATCCTGGGAAATCCAATTTTCCAAATTGTTGTTCCGGTTAAATTCAGGCAGAAGGTTTTGTCAATCTCTCATGATCGGACAGGTCATTTAGGAGTTAGCAAGACCTACAATCATATCCTCCGTTATTTCTTTTGGCCTCGTCTTAAACGTGACGTTGCAGCTCACATTAAGACCTGTCATACATGCCAAATTACTGGTAAACCTAATCCGTCAATAAAACCAGCACCGCTTCGTCCAATACCGCCTGTTGAGAATCCATTTGAACATTTAATAATTGACTGTGTCGGGCCTTTGCCAAAATCTAAATCAGGATCTCAATATTTGCTAACTGTAATGTGTTTGGTTACTCGCTATCCAGCTGCTTATGCACTTCGCAATATTACTGCCAAATCTATTGTCAAGGCATTGTCTCAATTTATTGGCATTTTTGGAATACCAAAGATCATTCAGAGTGATCAGGGATCAAATTTTTTGTCTCACCTCTTTGCCCAGGTCTTGGATCAGCTCAACATTAGGCACAGTCAGGCTTCAGCGTACCATGCACAGAGCCAGGGTGCACTGGAGAGGTTCCACCAAACTCTCAAATTGCTGTTACGGTCCTATTGTATAGAGTTGAGTAAAGATTGGGAAGAGGGGTTACCGTGGTTACTGTTAGCAGCCAGAGAAGTTTTCCAGGAAAGCACTGGGTTTAGCCCTACGACCTAGTCTTTGGCCATAAAGTCCGTGGTCCGTTAGCAGTACTTCATGATAGTTGGGCCACCGAGAAACCTCCCGTAAACTTGTTGGAGTATGTTAATGGTTTCAGACATCGTCTTTACACAGCTGGACAATTGGCAAAAGAAAATTTGGCTAAAGCACAAGGAAAAATGAAGTCACATTATGATCGTCATTCAGAAAAGCGTCAGTTTAGTGAGGGAGATCAGGTTTTAGCGTTGCTACCTATTGTTGGTTCTCCATTTCAAGCGAAGTTTCATGGTCCTTACACTGTAATCAAGCAACTTTCTGAACTTAACTATTTAATTTCTACTCCAGATCGAAGGAAAAGTCAGCAGCTTTGCCACATTATCCTTCTAAAACCCTACTTTGTCCGTGAGTCTTTGCAATGCACGGCTGAGGCTCCGGTTCCTAATACAGTTCTGACTGCCTGTGACATCCAGCAGCCAGCTCTTCATGGGGGGGAGGAAGGTGTAATGCCAGATGAAGCTATTCTTTGTGGTAGGCTTAAGAATTCCGAATCATTACAAAAATTAGATTTGCAACTTTCCCATTTGCCAAACAATCAAGCCTTTCAGTTGTCTGCTCTAATTAAGGAGTACCCTTGTTTGTTTGGAGACACCCCTTCAAGGACAAATTTAATAGAACACGACATTGACGTGGGTGATGCCAAGCCCATTCGCCAGAGGTTTTTCCGAGTCTCAGAGGAAAAGCGGCAGGTCATTGATAAGGAAGTTAAGTACATGCTTGACAATAATTTGGCTGTTCCTTCTTCCTCCTGTTGGGCATCTCCATGTTTGATTGTGCAGAAGGCTGACAAGTCTTCTCGAATGTGCACGGATTTCCGTAAGGTAAACTCAGTTACCAAACCAGACTCTTTCCCATTGCCCAGGGTTGAAGACTGTGTGGACCAAGTGGGTAGCGCCCGGTTTGTGAGTAAATTTGACCTTCTCAAGGGTTATTGGCAGGTTGCCTTAACTCCAAGTGCTCAGGAAATCTCAGCATTCATTACTCCATCAGGCTTGTTTTCCTATACAGTAATGGGTTTTGGTTTACGAAATGCACCTGCAACATTCCAACGTTTAATGAACAAAGTTGTTAGCGGTTTGAAGGGTTGCGCAGTCTACTTGGATGATGTGGTTGTTTATAGCCATAGTTGGGATGAACATTTGAACCACATTCGGGCACTGTTTGATCGCTTGGCCAATGGAAATCTAACACTGAATCTTGCAAAATGTTTTATTTTTTTATCATTAAACAATGTTGCCACTCCTCCACCTTTCCTTTGCTGTCTGCTCTCACAAAGAAAATTGTAGTTTGGAGGAGTCGACTCCAACAGAATATGTGCTTCATTAAGTTCATGTAACCATGTTTCTGTTAAAAACATAACATCAAGATAATTTTCAATTATGAAGTCATTAATTAGAAGGGATTTTCCTGACAGAGACCTAATGTTTAATAAACCCAGTTTATATGACTTAGTGGTTGATGTTGTCTCTGTGGCAGGTTGCATCTGACAGTTTATGACTTTTAAGTACGATTGATTATTCCTGTTTGTTATCCTTTTGCTTTTCTTATTTCTGCCACGAAAGGCCGCCTTTCAAAATAAAACATTTCTGAGACACTGAACATTGGTTTGATTTTATCTGTCAGCCGTAATAACCAAATTTACAAGAAATAAAGGCTGAAAATTTTGATTCTGTACATAATGAATCTATATAATGCATTAATTTCCCTTTCTGAAATGAGAGACAAAACAATATAAAACTTTACATGGTACTCTGATTTACTAGGATCTACCTGTAAACCAATAACAATGCACCCACACCTTATTTTATAGGACATAAATTAGCTACAGTAGTATCTACTGCACTTTGTACTCTTGATTGTCTAATTTTACTTTGTGTTACAGGATATGTATTCAGTTTAAAGAAAATAGTTTAATTTAAGGGGACAAGCTAAATTAAAAACAGCAGCCTAAGAAAATAAAATGTCTCAATCAACAGCCATGGACATAGTGAAGCTGTCCACTGTGTAATTATTTAAAACAAAATAAATCAAGTATCTTCTCTTGAGTCCATCTGCACCGAATTAAGCTTTTTAGCCTCATTATCTTTACACATTTTTGTGATACATTACAGCTTTCAGACATTTGGATTTAGTATTTTTTTAGATTAACAATGTCGACGTAGATCTCAGCATTTTGTATTAGAGTTTTACTCAGGTCTTAGTAAATCTGAACCTTAAATCAATCAGAAATCAATTCCTTTTCCTTGTATGTTTGATTTTCTTATTTTCACTTCCTGAGGTACATTTTGTTTATAGGGCTCTGATTTGTATGACTTGTCAGGCTACATTGTAGATGTCTGAAGTTGGCAAAAGAATAGGATTAACCTCTCTTAGCAGAGATTATCTCAGAGATCCTGGGGAGATTTATTAATATTTATGGGAAAATACTTTGCAAGCTGAAAACAAGCAAGATTATAAATTCACATGATGTATAATTGGCGGTGGCGGAAGCTAATCTGGCTGCAGGGCAGCTAGTACCTAATGTGAAAGGTGCAGTTCTTTGATTGAAGTCAGCTCCAGGAAGGATAGAGAATGACAGAAAACAGAGTGAGATTCTAAAGGTTTAATAATGTGAAACAGTCCGTTTGTTTCTGATATAGAGACTAGCAGAAAAAATAATGGTAGTATAGTGAAACTAGATAAAGTTGCATAAATGTCTTACTGCCAAAACTCACTAAAGATTCATTGGTGGCAACAGTAAGTATCAAAATTCCTGTCAATATCAGTTTCAGATTTTAACTTTTTGTCTATTAAAAATCCATTTGTCTGAATGGTAAATTCTCCTTTTCAAATAACAAGAATGAAAAGAATGCTGTAAGGCCATTTAAGTGTGTATTGCGACTATAATCACAATCTTAAAATTTACTTGAATTTTCCGAGCTCATTGTTGTGTAAGTTTATGCATGACTATTGTCCAGTTAACATTAATCATTGCGAGATGCATGGTTCTTTTTTTTTTACCAGTAGTTGTATCAGGCTCATAGCTCTCTGCAGAGTTAGAGGCCAAAGCAACACAGTGCTAGCCTCGTGAGACCATCCTGATCTCGCGAGTTTTCAAGGTTTCACTCGCAGATCAGTCTGGCTACTTTCCGTTAAAGAAAATTTGGAGCCGTTCACCAAACGAACGTCCAATCAGCGTTGGCTTTGAGGCGGGTTGAGGTGTGACGCAATGAGAAGCGCGACAGTTCCGTCTAAAGAACATGGCGGCTTCAGCCAATGAAACTAGCGTTAGCGTGGCTATCGAGCAAGTTTTATCGGAATTACAGAGTATTTCTTCACTGAAAGAAGAGCAAAACACTGCTCTGGAGGCTTTCTGAGCTAACGAGCCTTTACCTGCAGGAGCAAGAGTAGCCTGGCTTGTGGTTGTGTTTTCGTCGTTGCTCTGTTAGTACGTCATATGCTTCGTTGATCTGATTGGTTTATTTGGCCCGTCTATCACCAACATAGGCCAATCAGCTAACCAGTATTTTTGCCCCTTCCCAAAATTACTTCAACGGAAGGTTTCCAGATGGATATGCGGAGCAAATCCATCTGGCCGAGTCAGGTTAACACAGTGCATCACCCAGACTAATATCAGCTGTGTCATGTTTGCCTTGAGATGTCGGGCCCACATGCAGAAACACACTCGGTAACGACAGGTAAGTTTAAAAGGTTTATTGTTTACACAGGCGAGAATGCTAGGCGGCGAAGCTAATCTGCGGGCTGGAAGATACTCGGGCAGGAACTCGGGCGGCGGGGACCAGGTCGATCTAGAGGTAAGGGGAGAACGTTAATTCTGGGAAGGGAAAGCCCCAAGGAAAGTATTCAGGGGAACGTAAGCTTACCACGAGGTGCAAGAAACCCGACCGGGGAGGACGGCAGTGTGGACTCAGCTGAATGTTGGTCGTAGGTGTCCGGGCGGCTGAGAGCGGGGCGAGAGGTCCGAGCAGCACCGGAGGATTCAGGACAGCGGATGGAACCTGGGAGTCGTCGGGAGTGCGTCTCGTCCGAGAAGCTAGGCTCCACTCAAGATGAACGGAGAAATCCCAAGAGGCAACACGAGAAGGACTGAGGAGCTCGAAGGAGGACGAAGGAGCACGAGGAGGTACCACAACGGTAACACTCAGGCATCCACCCGCTGTCCGAGTGCAGATCTTATAGTGCAGCTCCGGTGCTGCTGACGAGCTGCAGGTGCGCCTACTCCGCCCACCAGCCAACCGCGAACACCTGTGGACGAAGCAAAGATGGCAACAGGCTGCCTGGCCCTGCCAGCTGAGTCCTGACACCACCCCCCCCTCAAGGGTCGCCACCTGGCGGCCCAGAGGAGGACGTAGACGGACGAGAGGAGAGAAATGAGTCAATGAATGAGCGGTCCGGGATGGCGGAGCCCGGGATCCAGGACCGATCCTCGGGACCGCGGCCCACCCAGTCGACGAGATACTGGAACCCCTTACCTCGTCGACGGGAGGCCACGATCCGTTGGATCTGACGTCCATGATGGTCCTGGGAGGGTGGTGGGGGTTCGGCCGGAGGGCACAAGGGGCTGGAGTTGACTGGCTTGATCTGAGAGACATGGAACGTGGGATGAACTCGGGAGTGGGATGGGAGGCGGAGACGGACAGTCGTGGGGCTGGGTATGGAGGTTATCTCGTAGGGGCCCGTGAATCGTGGGGACAGTTTGCGTGAGGCTGCTCGGGAGGGGAGGTCACGGGTGGAGAGCCAGACTTGTTGACCTGGTTGATAACTCGGGGCTGGGATGCGTTTACGGTCAGCGAACCTGCGGTTATTCTCGGCGGTGTCCTTTAAGGCCTGGATGGTTTGGGACCAGTAACGTTTGCAGCGGTCGATGTGGTCCTTTACTGAGGGTACAGCGATCTGTCTGCTGTCATCGGGGAGTAGTGGTGGCTGGTAACCCAGAGAGACCTCGAAGGGGGACATTCCAGTTGCGGCGGAGACATGGCTGTTGTGTGCATATTCTACCCAGGGTAGATATTTGCTCCAGTCAGATGGGTTCTGTGAGGTGAGGCAGCGGAGGGCGGTCTCCAGCTCCTGGTTCAAACGTTCTGTCTGACCGTTGGTCTGCGGGTGGTAACCCGAGGTTAGGGTATACCGGGCCCCCAGGGCCACGGCAAACTCCTTCCATACCCGCGATATGAATTGGGGACCACGGTCAGACAGAACCTCCTGTGGGATTCCGTGTAGGCGGAATACATGTTTGACCAGGAGCTGGGCCGTTTGAAGAGCTGAGGGTAGTTTTCTGAGGGGTATGAGATGACAGGCCTTGGAAAAACGGTCGATTATTGTTAAAATGACTGTCATACCTTGAGACGAGGGAAGCCCGGTAACAAAGTCCAGGGCGATATGGGACCAGGGGTGCTCTGGGACAGGCAGAGGCTGAAGGAGACCCGCAGGTGGCCGGTTTGAGGGTTTGCTTTGAGCGCACACGGGACACGAGAGAACAAAATCCTTGACGTCTTGGGACATGGAGGGCCACCAGAACCGCCGGGACAAAAAGGAACGGGTTCGACGAATGCCTGGGTGAGCCGAGAATTTCTCTGAATGAGCCCACTGTAGTACTCGGGTACGAGCTGAGGAGGGGACATAGGTTCGGTTGGGGGGGCCGGTTCCAGGGTCTGGATCCGTGAGCTGGGCCTGGGAGATTACGTCCTGGATCTCCCACTGGAGGGCTCCAAAAACACAAGACGGAGGGATTATTGTTGCAGGTTCCTTCTCTGCGTCGGGAGGTGAGTAGAGGAGGGACAGAGCGTCTGGCTTCTGATTCTTCGAACCGGGGCGGTAGGAGATGGATAAATTAAACCGGGAGAAAAAAAGGGACCAGCGGGCTTGTCGGGGGTTTAGTCTCTTAGCTGTCTGAATGTAAGCCAGATTTTTATGGTCAGTCCAGATGAGGACGGGCTGCTCGGACCCCTCAAGCCAATGGCGCCATTCCTCCAGGGCAAGTTTGATTGCGAGCAGCTCTCTGTCGCCCACATCATAATTTCGTTCAGCGGGAGACAACCGTCGAGAGAAGAAAGCACAGGGGTGCAATTTGTGATCCTGGTCGGAGCTCTGGGAAAGAACCGCGCCCACTCCTGTGTCCGAGGCGTCGATCTCGACCACAAACTGTTTCTTTGGATCGGGGTGGATGAGGATAGGTGCTTGGGAGAACCTTCTCTTGAGGTCCATGAATGCCGTATTCGCTTGCGGGTTCCAGGAGAAAGGTATCTTGACCGACGTGAGGGCGTGGAGAGGGGCGGCGATCTGGCTGTAACCCCGGATGAACCGACGATAAAAGTTGGCGAAGCCCAGGAAACGTTGAAGCTCCTTCCGGGTCTCGGGGACCGGCCAGTCGAGGACCGCCTTGATCTTCTCGGGGTCAGATCGAACTCTTCCCCCCTCCAGAATGAGGCCGAGGAAGGACACAGAGGGTTTGTGGAACTCACATTTTTCAGCCTTGACGAATAGCTTGTTCTCGAGCAGGCGTTGCAGGACCAGCCGAACATGACGCTGATGTTCTGTGGGATTGTTGGAATAAATGAGTATATCGTCAAGGTAAACAAAAACGAACACATTGAGGAAGTCTCGGAGGACGTCGTTGACCAGAGCCTGGAATACTGCTGGGGCGTTACAAAGGCCGAACGGCATGACTTGGTACTCAAAGTGGCCCAGTGGAGTCTTGAAAGCTGTCTTCCACTCATCTCCCCGGCGGATCCGCACCAGGTGGTAAGCATTACGTAAGTCTAACTTAGTAAAGACCGTGGCTGACTGGACCGGTTCTAGGGCTGAGGAAAGGAGTGGGAGAGGATACTTATTCTTTACTGTGATGGCGTTTAACCCTCGATAATCGATACAGGGGCGTAGGGAACCGTCCTTCTTGGACACGAAGAAAAACCCTGCTCCTAAAGGGGAAGACGAGGTTCTGATCAGCCCGGCTGCTAATGATTCTTTAATATATTTCTCCAGGGCCTGGCGCTCGGCCTGGGAGATATTATAAAGGCGACTAGCCGGCAGCGGGGCACCAGGTAAAAGATCTATAGCGCAGTCGTATGGCCGATGCGGCGGCAAGGAGCAAGCTTGGGTCTTATTGAAGACCTGCCTTAAATCATGATAACACTCGGGTACCAACTTTAAGAGCTCAGGATCTACCTGACTAAGTGGTTTCGCGGGAGTCTGACACGAAGGCACCGCAGACTGTAAGCAGACGGCGTGACAGTTGGACGACCAGGTCTCAACTCGCCGCTCTGCCCAATTTAGATGTGGGTTATGCTGCTGTAACCAGGGGAAACCTAAAACCAAGGGCGCGTGCTTAACGGGGAACACAAAAAAGACCAGCCGTTCTCTATGGTTCCCAGAAACGACCAACTCTAATGGCGTGGTTCTATGGGTAATCTTGGGCAGAACTCCACCATCTAGTGCTGAAACTTGGAGTGGAGAGGTAAGTGGGACGGTCTCAAAACCAGCCCGTTGAACAAAAGCTTGATCAATTAAATTAAAATCGCACCCTGAATCAACCAGAGCGGAAAACGAAAAAGTGTCTCGGAAAGAGACAATCGCAGCCCTTAAACAAAGTCGCGGAGGAGAAGTTAGTGTTTGTTTGGACTGGTCCGCCGGTCCCTCCGGAATGACCGACGGACCTACTCTTTTGGCCGCTCTGGACAGTTCTTAATAAAATGAGCGGCCGAGGCACTATACAAACACAGCTTGGAAGTCATCCGCTTCTCCCTTTCATCAGGGGTTAACCGAACCCGGCCCAATTGCATGGGCTCCGGAGGGGGAAGCGGTGACTCAACCGGTTTAGGAAAGCTTCGCTCGGGAGGAGGCGGCCGGGAAGCGAGCGGACCCACGGGTCGGTTCCTGGACCGAACCCGGAGACGGTTATCAATTCGGATAGCTAAAGCGATAAACTCATTAAGAGTGACAGGTTCCTCCTGACGCATCAACTCGTCCTTGAGGGACTCATCCAGTGCTTGAAAAAACACGGTTTTTAGCGCGCGCTGCTCCCATCCTGCCGCAGCGGCCACCGTGCGAAATTCAATAGCGAAGTCAGCGACGCGCCTGCCCCGCTGTCGGAGGGCTAAAAGTCGCCGAGAGTCCTGAACCTCATCAACTTCAGCCGCAAAAACTGTCTTAAACTCGGAAATAAACTCGTTAAAAGAGCAACCAAACTGCTGGCAATTAGGGAATCGGGTCTCTGCCCACTTAAGGGCTCGGCCGGTAAGCAGCCTTAAAATAAAAGAAATCTTCACGTCATCCTGGTCGAACAAGCGAGGGGAACGGTTAAAAACTAGGGCACATTGGAACAAAAATCCTCCGCAGTCACCACTGTCTCCGGAGAATTTCTCCGGAGCAGGGGAGGAGGCTTGGGGATCGGGCGGTGACGTCACCGGAAACACGACTGGCTCGGGAGCGGGAGTAGGAGGGGCTGGAGCGGCTGCCTGCTGGCTAGCATTTAGCATGGCCGTGAGTTGGTTAATTTGGCCGGCTAAACTCTGTATCTGGCCTTGCAGACCTACGACAGTGGATTCTAACCCACGGATCTGGTCTTGCTGGACCGCTAGCGCCCCACCGAGTGTGCCTGCTGAGTCGCTTTGGCCTGAGTGTTCTTCTGTTATGTTTGCCTTGAGATGTCGGGCCCACATGCAGAAACACACTCGGTAACGACAGGTAAGTTTAAAAGGTTTATTGTTTACACAGGCGAGAATGCTAGGCGGCGAAGCTAATCTGCGGGCTGGAAGATACTCGGGCAGGAACTCGGGCGGCGGGGACCAGGTCGATCTAGAGGTAAGGGGAGAACGTTAATTCTGGGAAGGGAAAGCCCCAAGGAAAGTATTCAGGGGAACGTAAGCTTACCACGAGGTGCAAGAAACCCGACCGGGGAGGACGGCAGTGTGGACTCAGCTGAATGTTGGTCGTAGGTGTCCGGGCGGCTGAGAGCGGGGCGAGAGGTCCGAGCAGCACCGGAGGATTCAGGACAGCGGATGGAACCTGGGAGTCGTCGGGAGTGCGTCTCGTCCGAGAAGCTAGGCTCCACTCAAGATGAACGGAGAAATCCCAAGAGGCAACACGAGAAGGACTGAGGAGCTCGAAGGAGGACGAAGGAGCACGAGGAGGTACCACAACGGTAACACTCAGGCATCCACCCGCTGTCCGAGTGCAGATCTTATAGTGCAGCTCCGGTGCTGCTGACGAGCTGCAGGTGCGCCTACTCCGCCCACCAGCCAACCGCGAACACCTGTGGACGAAGCAAAGATGGCAACAGGCTGCCTGGCCCTGCCAGCTGAGTCCTGACAAGCTGTAATTGTACTTACTCTGTGACCAAAGCTAAGTAGGGTTGCCAAAAAAAGATCTCTTGTCTTGTGTCTCATTTCACATAGCTCAACAATATTTAACGAAGTTATATGAAATTATATTTATTGAATTATATATATTAAATTATACTTATTCTCAGAATCACAATATTGACACCTCAATTGGAAATTGACAAATTGATATAAAAGATGCAACAGGAATATGACGCAATGTACGACCATTAAGAACCGCTCTGTGTTTATAGCAATTTGTTATGAAAAAGTGTTAATCTGTTCATGCTCATCTTAAAACTGCAGAAGCCTAATAATATGTTAAAAAAAAGCAATGCACCTATATAATATTTCCTCTATTTTCTTGATCCACTTGGGATTCAGAGTAATGTCTATTGCTGGCAGAAACTCTCCTCATGAAGTAAAAATCTAATACCAAAGGCATATAAGCCATGTTGTGTTAACTCTACAAGAATCAGCTGTTAATTTCTAAACCAGTGTACAGACCATGGTGCACTATAAGGAAGACATTTGTGTATGAAGTACACAAGCGTTTTAGCATGAGTCATACTTAAATAACTGTTCAGATACACAGAATAAAGTGCTGTGTTATAAGAAATGGGAAGTTTGTATGGATAACAGAGAGTAAATTGTTCCCAAATGCATATTTGACAGAAATTGGTTGTCAACAAGCAAAACAAAGAGCTGGAACACCCTTGCACGATGTCCATCAGGGGCTCAGGGTAAACCAAAATACTCCTCCACAGTTATAACTGTGTTTTAGACAGGCATCAGCCATACTGAATTTTGAGGTAATCTTTGGGGAGAAAATCCTGACTGTCTCACCTGTAATTTTTATTTTAAGAGACTTTTTCCAAAGATTAATTCAACAATCCTTAAACCAAACAGTGGATATAAAAATATATTTGTTTTTCCTTTGAAAAAATACAAATAAAAAAGTCCAACTCCTGCTGTGTATCTTTCATTCGGGTAGTACGTGTTAACATTTTTTTTTTTATTTAAGATAAAATCTATTTTTCGAGGGACACCTGGCCAAAAGGGCACTGTTTTGCAGGACACTAAACAAAATAAAAGTACATATAATTAAAACGTCACAAAAGTCATTTAAGTATGGCACCAAATTTAGAAAGTATTCACCGTGATGCTATTGTCTGAGAAACTGTGCTTTAAAACTCAGAGCTGTGCAGAGTATCAGCTTTGCTTCTCTGCTGCCTTCAGTTCCATCTGCAGCAACCTGAGCAGGGAGCAGCTGTATTAGAACCCCAAGAGACGCTTTATTTCACAGTCTTGTCTGCTTAGTTCAGCAATCTTACACCTGGTCTACAGCTTTGGTGCCTCATCAGTGAGGAGAGAGAGACAAGAGATGAAATGTGTGCTTTAAATAATAGGCTGCCTCGTCTTACAGATTGTTAATGCACAGTTTCCGCTCCATTCCTTCTTCTGGCAGTGTTGACTGTATACAAATTATGTTTCACTTGTTTGTTCTTGCATTTCAGGTAGTGCAAAATCTTCATTTAACAGAGTGAAATCTATCTTGGGTCCTTTTTAAAACTATATTTAGCTCATTTTGATCCCTCCAGAAAGTGCTTTAATTGTGTTGCTTTGTTTTTATCTTTATGTATTTCCTGCTGGTTTTGATTGGATTTTAGAGAGGATATATGTAACATGATTGTTTTTGAGAGAATGGGTCATGAATCTCTTTTATGCTGAATATTTATTGGAATGTAATGTAATTTCCTTCACAAATGAGACCTCCTAGATGGCTTTTATGGGGTTACATTCAGTGAGACAGACCAGAATAAAGAGAACTACAGCATTCTTGTAAAAATATTATTCTATTCCTGTTATGTTGCCTTTGGAGCAAGGGTATAAAAAAACCATGAAACAGTGAGCATAATGCATTTATTCAGCGTGCTGCTCTGGTAAGAAGATGACACAGATCACGGTGCATTAAAAAGTGTACTTGAAGATGATATATTTGCTTTCTGCTTCATCCTGTTAGAGAAATGGCAAACTAAATAAGAAGCTGCCAATTGAATAAATACATGAAATGCCGTTGCAGCACCGGTGCCTCCCACATCAGAGCAAGCTGTCCTGTCTTTCCTGCCTTTTTGATGAAAAAAAATACCAAGGAAACTGGATAAATAAGAGCAGTTTGTGTCGGCACATGTAGAACAAAATAAGTGTGTTGTAACCGCATCAAAAAGGTTTTGGGTTTGATTGCTGGCCTGGGGTCAGGATGTGTAACATTAAGGTTAATTGGTCTCTGTAAATTGCCCTTATAGGTATGTTTGTGCATGCATTTTTGTTCCTCTTATGCGTCTGCCCTGCCTCTGACCCAATGACTGCTGAAGCAAAAAAAATAAATACATTAAATATTAGATTCCTTAAGCATTCCTCTTACATTTTTTGAAACATGAGTGAGACATAATCAGATTCGTTCAGTAAGTTTCAGGCAGATTTGTTGTATTCCCAAACACATCAGGTCTAATTTGTTCCCTATACATGTGCCAGGAGAAATCCCATAGAGCAGCATGCATTTAGCCTGCCTCTTCAGATGAAAATCCCTGTCAGTTGTGTTTGACTCGGACATGCGTGTTACACGTCTGCTAAGCGATGAGGAGTCATACCGGCGTGAATTCTGCCGACTGCCTTCTGCATTTGCTTTTTTTCACTGTAACAGTAGAAAAGTGCTAAGGCTAGAAGACTAGCAAAATGCCACATACAGCACGGCAGGATCAGATGAATTGCTGGCAGGAGAAAGAGCACCTTCTGCCAGAAGCTGTGTGAACATGGACCACGGGGATTTCATGCTTTGAGCGTAAAACAGACGGCAGGAATGAGGTTAACCCATCCAACTGTCAGAAATCTTCGCATGCAGTGCGAACACCTGCTGACTTAAAATTTGCTATGGGACCATCGTAGCCCTACAATGGCATCTCTACATTCACAACACATGGGGTCTGGAAGTGTGTGTGTTCATATTTACTATATTTTCCTCAATCAGTGAGGTTACTGATGGGAAATAACACACTTCTTATCTGTATGTGCTTGGGCACATTTAAATTCAGGCTACTCCGCTAAACACTGCAAGGCTTATATAAGAATATTAAAACACAGCACTGTTCTCAAATTCAGATCATGATATTTTCTTATAACAGGAAAAGATAGCCTGTAAAATACAAAATGGACTTTTCCAATAATGTCATTCAAAGAATGAAAAAGGTTTCAGAACCACCTTGACCCTGTGTGAAAAAGTAGTCGTTCACACTTGCTAAATTCTAAACTAATGTTGAATAACCAGATTTGGTGGAAGGCTGAGTGGCATTTTACTATCTACACCCAGGACTAATCACTACCAGACCTCTAGAATAAAAAACAATGAAATAGAACCTGTGTGACAAAGTAGGTAGGTGAGAAAACCACAAAAAGCAAAAACACTACTCCAATCTAAAGAAAAGAAAAAAAAAAAGAGACGAAAAGACAAACTCACTGACATCTATTAGTCTGGAAATTATTAAAAATTAATTTCTAAGGTTTAAGGCTCCAGCAAACCAAATTGAGAGCCATTATACAGGAATGGAGTGGTGCACTTTGCCAGGAGTTGGAAGCAAAAATGAACAAACAACCAGAATGTAAAGAAGTCAACAGTTCACCCAAGTTACCTGCATGTTATAACTTTGAGAGATGGATCCAAAGTGTTACCGTAGAGGAGGACTCGGATGAAAACAGTCAAAGACTAACAGAAGTCTGTGGGCGACAGACAAACATGGAGTCCAGTGGGAGAAGATCCAATATAAGTGAAAAAGATTATGAGAATGAAAAAAGTAAAGACCTGCATCCAAGAAAATAAAGGCCATGCAAAGCAACAGCAAGAAAAGCAATGAAAGAAACAGAGTTAGCGAACACAGGAGCATTACTGGATTTTATTTACCTCCAAGGTCTGATTGCAGATATGGGAAGGATGTTAACTGTGTTCAACTTAGAAAACTAGTTGAATTTTCCAATCACTGTGCTCAGTGACCAAAATAAACACACTGTGATTAAAAATACATGTCGATAACAATGTATTTCACTGAGATTTTTGCATTTAAACAACACAATGATACATTCACTAACAGAGCTTGAACAGTACTGTGAGTTATTCGATGGGATGCAAAAGTACAAAACTGCATGTGAACAGTTTTCATCCATTCATCCTTAGTCCTTCGCTTGTCTGAGATCAGTTTGCCTGGGTAACAGCTTGAAGAGGGAAACCCAGAGATACCTCTCCCCAGTAAATATCGGCTTTAGCAAATTCTGGTGATTTCCCCAGGCATTCCCAGACCAGAAGCGATACACAGACCCTGCAGCGACTTCTAGGTATGCCCTGGGGTTTCCTCCCAGTGGGATGCGCCTGGAAAAGTACAAAAGGCACAAGTTTCTCAGGCTGAGCCCAGCCATGCTATGGAGGAATCTCATTTCAGCCTACTGTATCCAGGGTTGTATGTCCAGGGTCGAGATGGAACTGCAAATGAAAGGCTTCACCTTTTGGCTCAGCTCTTTCATCACCACAACAGACCCCTGAGTTGTGGCAGACAAGGCCCAAATTACCTTAATCCATCTCACCTCCAGCCTATCACGACTCGTGTACAAGTCACCAAGGTTGTTGAAATCCTCCATTTGAGGCAAACAACTCACCCCAGAGCTAGACGTACTCTAGCTGAATCTTATCCTGCCACTCAACACCTAGCAGTGTACTGCTCCAGTTCAAGCGGACAGTCATGGCTAGAAGGTGCCAGCAGAACAATGTCACCTGTAAAAAGGCACAGAGGAACACATGTGGTTCTGAGACCAGACCCCCTCGTCTCCATGACTTTTTTCTCTATGAACACCACAAACAGGATCAGGCACAAGGGGCATCCCTGCTGGAGGGTCACAATCCTCAGATGTGTGGGTTTCAGATTCTTTTGTTTGACTTTTGATCGATTCCTTGTTTCTTATTAGTCCATGCTCAGCTCATTCCGTATCAGTCTATCTGCCTGGGTACCCTTCCTTCTTTGCTGCTCCACATATCCCCTAAATGACACACATGTGCTCCATGTCATTAACCACACCTCCCCACAGTAACTACGCTCACTGGTTTTCTTTGTTCTTAGCTGGCTTCCGTTGACTTCATGTTTTCCGTTGGGTTGAGCCTGTTCTTCATACAGACATTGTAAGATCACTAATTTATTTTTAAAAACTTGGTCACGCCGCTGTCCACATATCTGCACAACCAAATTGCTTTCTGCCATGAAGTTTGCGTTTAGGGTAATAATATCCTATATACCGCAAAGATTTGCTAAAAGACACAACACTAGCAATTAAAATGATGTTGTCTGGACACATGGGGGTTTATGAGCCATAAAACAGGACGATTGAGCTGAATGAACAGCCAAAAGTTTGATGACCCAGACTGGTATTTTGTTTAATGTGTATTATTTTTGTATTTTCAATTCAATTCAATTCAATTTTATTTATATAGCGCCAAATCATGAAACATGTCATCTCAAGGCACTTTACAAAATCAAGTTCAATCATATTATACAGATTGGGTCAGATTATACAGATTGGTCAAAATGTCCTATATAAGGAAACCAGTTGATTGCATCAAAGTCTTGACAAGCAGCATTCACTCCTGGGGAACCGTAGAGCCACAGGGAGAGTCGTCTGCATTGTACATGGTTTTGCTGCAATCCCTCATACTGAGCAAGCATGAAGCGACAGTGGGAAGAAAAACCACCCATTAACGGGAAAAAAAAACCTCCGGCAGAACCGGGCTCAGTATGAACGGTCATCTGCCTCGACCGACTGGGGTTACAGAAGACAGAGCAGAGACACAACAAGAGAGACAAAAAAGCACAGAAGCACACATTGATCTAGTAATCTGTTCTACATTAGATGGTAGTAACGGGTGAGCCGTCTTCTCTGGATGATGTCAAAGTTAACAGAACGCCAGACCAGGTGTACCTACTATGAAGAAAAAGAGAGAGAGCAAAAAGTTAAAAGCTGAAATGACGACAGTCATTTCAATGTAATACAATACAAAACTGGAGAACCGTAGAATGAAGAACAGTAGAAATCAGTAGAGTGAGAAAAATAGGCCCTGATGTCCTCCAGTAGCCTAAGCCTATAGCAGCATAACTATAGAGGTAGCTCAGGGTAACATGAGCCACTCTAACTATAAGCTTTGTCAAAAAGGAATGTTTTAAGATTAGTCTTAAAAATAGATAGGGTGTCTGCCTCACGGACCAAAACTGGGAGTTGGTTCCACAGGAGAGGAGCCTGATAGCTAAAGGATCTGCCTCCCATTCTACTTTTAGAGACTCTAGGAACCACCAGCAGACCTGCAGTCTGAGAGCGAAGTGCTCTGTTAGGAACATACGGGGTAATCAGAGCTCTGATATATGATGGAGCTTGATTATTAAGGGCTTTATACGTTAGAAGAAGAATTTTAAATTCTATTCTTGATTTAACAGGAAGCCAATGAAGGGAAGCTAAAATTGGAGAAATATGATCCCTCTTGTTGATTTTCATCAGAACTCTTGCCGCAGCATTTTGGATCAGCTGAAGACTTCGAACTGCATTTTGTGGACTTCCTGATAGTAAAGAATTACAATAGTCCAGCCTTGAAGTAACAATTTTGCAGGTGTTCATCTGAGAAATACATTTTCTGTGGTGTCTTCATTTTTTGGACTTCACTGTCATTTTAACTGATCTTTTTTTAATCAGGGATGCTAAAATAAACAAACAGCAGTGGGTCTCTTGAAGCAGCGGCGGTGTTTACAGCAAACTCCTAAACTCTCATCTTTGTGACTAATCAATGGTTATTGTTCTTCAATGTTGTTGTTTTTATAATGACTCCTGAGTGACACAGGTGTAAACATAGTTACTGGAAAACAGCTGTTAGCCAGGCAGTCATAGGAGCACCGCAGTGCTTTGTGTATATTCACACTGCTTTTTAATGTTGCCATAAAACTAAATAGCTGAAGGTGTTTGGCATATTTCCATCAATGCAAACAAGCAAAGAAATAAATGTTTATTGTGGAGGCTAACTAAAAAACTCCGAATCACTTTCCTACAACTCACTCTCCTGGCAGTGAAGGTTTTGTCCTCTTGCAACGTCGTTTTCCAGATATGGTAAGCAGAAGCGTTTTCACAATCAGGCTAAAACGTCTTCTCAAAATAAGATGAAAATTTGTACAAACTCATAAAGATTTTAGGTACGGTGTTCCTTTGATTTGTTCCTGTTCATTTGTACTTATTTTGTGGTGAAAAGAAATAGCTGGAAGAGGATCTTTAATATCCACCATTGTTACCATGCATGTTGTTCTCAGTGACTATAGTAAAAATCTTGTTTTCTTCAACTTGACAAACTGTCTTAACAAATCTTTCATATACAATATGACAGAACCAGTGTTGTATAGTAACGAAGTAAAATTACTTCACTACTGTACTTAAGTATATTTTTGAGTACTTAATACTTTTCTCAAGTATAATTTTTTTTGATTACTTTTACTTTTACTTCACTATATTTCCGTACTTAATTGCATACTTTTACTCTGATACATTTTCAATGTTTGGTTTAGTTACTCGTTACAAAAAAAGTGTCGGTTCGGCTCTGCCAGACGTGCGTACAGCACAGGTTCGCTCCATTTGAAGCGCTCGGCGTGTCATTTCAAAGTTGATGTGCGCCAGCGGGGGCGGGGCCTGGCGCTCCACGCAGCCAATCACTAACGCGCCTGGCTTTTGATTGACAAGGTAGAGACTGCCTTTAACTCCACTCTCATTGGTTGTGCTACCTTAAATCCCGCCTTCCCTCTTCCTGATTGGAAGAATTTCTATTACGTGTGTGCGTGCATGTGCGTACGTGCTTGGAGCACGAGATTTCTGGGATACTGCAGTTACCACAATTAGCTGGTGAAGATTCTCAGTCATCCAGGTCATGGTCAATCCAAAAAAAAGGTAAAAAACAAAGCAACTGGACTTTTTTTCCGTAGTTGAAGACGTTTCGCTTCCTCTCCAGGAAGCTTTCTCAATTCAAAAAGTCTGGAGTAATGTGGAGTGCCAAGCTTTATACTCCTGCCAAACAAAGGCCTTGTAATGGCTTAGATAACATGCAAATTCAACAGAAACCACAATTTACCACAATTAATACTAGACTACGAAACTAGTCCCAGTTAAGAAACTAAATATTATCTGCACTAAAATAGGTGAAAGCTGCTGAGTGCAGTTCTGATCAGAAGCAGCATAGAGAGTTTTGAATTGTTGAACTTGAGAAATGTAAGTAAACAACGTTAATATCTCAAACTAGCATTTAATTCTGAAGTATAACACATTTTATCAACAAAAACCTAATCTCCTCTATAAAACTAAGTATTCTGTGCCAGGCAGGAGTTCTGAAGACTGCTGGAAAGATGGAAAAGCAAAGACTGTAGACTATTAAAAAGTCAGATTCTTAGCCACAGCCGTCTGAAAACGTGAGAGTGTCACTTTTCCCATTATTTCGTTGTTATTGTTGCTTTCATTTATTTTCGACCATTTGAGGCAGTTCAGGCATAAATAGCAGGTGTAATTTCTTTTGCATAAGAACACTAGATGCCACCTAAACATCTGCTGCTCTTGTTTAGACCTTTGCGTAGTTATAATAGTATGATTAGGGTTCCACAAAATAATAGTGTTATTCATTTGACTATTTCTACTTCTAGAATTAGGATAAAGACAAATAAAACAAAGGAACACTATTTACAATGGTTTTATTGTACATAGATTTCCACACTGTCCATTAGTAAATTAGTATAAACTAGGGCCGGAGCTAACAGATTCAGAGGGCAGAGAATTCCCAAAGTATCTAACATATTCTACCTCCTGCAATGGAAGGGAAAATTGTTATGGGCTGGCTGATATACAGCAGGTCAAAAAAGGCCATATTTTGGCTGCAGTGCTTGCTTTTCTCTTATGAAGAAAAGATCATCTAGTGCACTAAATTCAATAGCTGGGTTGAAAATATCCAGTATAAAATACAGAGATTTATGTCTGTGGTGTGTTGGCGGCAGGTGTAGAGGGGGGGCTCAAAAAGACTGTGTGTTCCCGAGCCCTAGCAAAGCTGTCAGCTGGCCGGCCTGCAGGTGTATCTATTAGCAGGTTTACCACTTCCTGTAGGTTAACTAAGCCTGGTTTATCACTTCACCATGTTCTTAGTATAGTCTTTGCCTGCACTTGGTTGTGTATTGGTTGCTTAGCACTGACCTTACTTGAAGAAGGAAAACTGAAAGCTTACAAAAAGGTTGTATTTTCTGTCTAAACTTGGTCTAAATTTCTCCTGCACTTGGTTTTTTATATTAATTTAAGTGAATTTGACTTTCAAAGTTTACCAAAAATCTAAAAAATGTCATTCAAACTGCATGTGCTTTGTTTTACTTTTTACTTACTTGAGTACATCTATTTTTTACAGTAATTTTCATACGTAAGTACAAGACATTTCAGATACTTTAAGACTTTTACTCAAGTAACATTTCAGTCAGTTACTTGGACTTTTACCAAAGTCATATTTTGGAGAGGTACTTATACTTTTACTTGACTCCGAGATTTCAGTACTTTATAAAACACTGGACAGAACATCCTTTAGTGAACATGTAAATAGTGCTTAAAAGTATGAAATACAATGAAATATTTGTTTCTGTTGTTAATATAAGGTAGCCTGATTTCTGAGCATATTCATTAGGAAATTTGGTTGGGTTTGGAGTCATTTCCAGATCCAAGTTCTGACTCCAAAGTTAAATGCAGATAAGCAAACATCAGCAGTTGGTACTTTGACAATGAAATCAAAAAACCCACATGAACTCCACTGTATGTTACAGGAACCTATAGAGTACGCCCCCGTGAGAAACTACTTAATACTCCTTAAAGATCTAATCTCTTCCTGTCTCTTTGTCCTCCTCCTGTTTAAACTATCTGCTCACCATTTCGGAAACTGCTCAGAAAAGAGGTGAACAGCCTACCATCCTCCATCTCTTTGTGATTTAACATTTTATCCGACAAGCTCAGCAGTTCCCTCAGAATAGACATTAGATCCAACATGGCACCAATATTCATCTATGGACACCCAGGGGAGTGAAGCCCTGAAGGAGAGACACTTTAAACTGAGCGAGCGGACTCCGCTGTCTAGCTAAGCGGCAGCTGAAACACAAACCTCGAGGCAGGCTCCAGCCAGCCCTTATCTCCAACACCCCCGAGACGGAGCATTTCCATGCCGCAGCAGCAGAACTTCATTAAACTTTCATTGGTTCTTGGAGCCAGCTCAACCGGAGCTTTAAGCTGCCTATATTCAGTATGTGGCAGCTTTTCACTTTTCTCCGTCTTCTTCACTTTGACTCTTTCTTCCCCGGTCATACCCAGCAACCTTTAAATAACATTAAAGGCCTCTGAAATTCTTTTATAAGCAATGTTTAGTAGAAAAGTAATTTATTTATAGCCACTTCTCTGTAGGGTTACATTTTGACACTGCAAACTGTTGGAGCAGACTCACCGTGTCTGAGAGAGAAATGTCTACTTTCTAGACCATCGTTTTTGACAACTTTGAATAGAAAGATGCTGTTTTTTTGTTTTTTTTTACATGAACTTAAAGTGAGCACAGGTCATCATGTTTAATGATATTCTATTCAGGAATGAAAAAAAGGTGGTTTTTGGGATTAGTACTGTCCATGTAGGTGAACGGCCACGTTTTGATGGATTTTCAGGAGTGCCGTACTCTAACCATATTTGAATGTTGGGTTAAATGGTGTCAACTGTGTTCTTGCATAAGCGGCGCCCTGGACGAGCCATTCCCGGTTAACTACACATGCCAAAAAACTACAACAAAACCTCTTCCAGATGCAGCTGATGGATAGATTAGAACCTTTATTCTTCTAATATTTTTTTTAATTCTTCACAGATGCTCTCTACCAAGCCTCTGATGCTTTCACAGCATGGTTGTATCTGTACTGAGATTTAATAGGTAAATTCAGTTCAATTCAATTAAATTGTATTTATAACCTGCCAATTCATGAAACACCTCATCTCAAGGCACTTTCCAAAGTCAAATTCAATCAGATTATACAGATTGGTCAAAAAATCTCCTAAGGAAACCCAGTATATTGCATCAAAGTCCTGACAAGCAGCATTCACTCCTTCTGAAGAAGCGTAGAGCCACAGGGAGAGTCATCTGCATAGTTGATGGCTTTGCAGCAATCCCTCATACTGTGCAAGCATGAAGCAACAGTGGAGAGGAAAGCTCCCCTTTAACAGGAAGGAAAAACCTCCAGCAGAACCAAGCTCAGTATGAACGGTCATCTGCCTCGACCAACTGGGGTTTGGAGAGGACACAAATATTTGCACTAGATTTTCTTTATATGTTGAAAATTGACGTTTTTTCTTCATGCTTTACATTGTGTTGGTTGATCACTGTATAAATCCTAATAAAGCGCATCAGTGGTTGTAACGTCACGAGATGTGAAAATGGTTTTATGAATACTTTCACGAGGCACTGGTACAAACCACTCCAGGAGGAGCTCAGCACAGGAACAAGCATCGAGCACCTCTTCTGTTTACAACATTAACAGGTAGTTTGCTTTCGCTGAAAGCGTGTCATACCAGGGCAGATGACATGAGCAGGATGGATGCAAAGAGACAAAGACTCAGAGGGTCTGCTAATGAGAGGTTGTGATGTCTGGTGGGTGGCTTGAGTTAAATGTTTGGCATGCAGCGGGCAGATAAGAGCAGTGACAGCCGGAAGACAGCGGTGTCATCTCCCTCTCATGAGTGATGGCTGTGGGAGGCGAGCAGGAATGAATGGAGTGAGAACGCTGGAGAGGGGAGGTGGTGTGGCACATGGCCTGTTACCATGGCAATGAGCTCCTCTTCGACTTGCTGAACATAAATTACTGCCGGATTTTCTTTGGATCTGACAGGAAAATTCCTCCCGCTTCACTTCCTCCACTCTGTCACGCCCTACCTCGCCACCGCAGAGCGAAGTGGATTTATTCAGCCACATAATGGCAGCGGCAAAAGATATGCTGTTTGCTTAATGCTGACTGGGAGATAATGCTTAGTCATGGTGCTCATTTGTATTCACACTGCTGTAACGTATGCTCAGGAACACAAAGTAGGATCCCGGGCTGTTGGGAGGAACATGTTTGGCTGCTGTTAAAAACGCGCCGACATGATTTAAGTTGCGTAATGTGCCTTGATGCGCCTGACAAGTCGGTGGCTGGGGCTTAGGGCAGTGAAAAATTGGTGCTGATGCTGGGGAGATGAAAGACGGCTACAGCTGGTGGGAAACGGAGACGGGAGGAGAGAGAAAGTAGACAGAACAGCAGACCGTAAAATAAAGTCCCAGAAAAGTAGCCTTGAATCCTTCAGCCCTGACAGCTCGTGTTTTTGGCTCTGGTTGTAAAGAAAACCGTTAATCAGCAGGTGCACAGGACAACATTCCTGCTTCTTCCACTTAGTGAGTAAACACACCTGCTAATTTATCATTTAAAAATTGTAATATCACTTTGCATTAGTCCAAACTTTAGACAGGGTTCTCTCTGTTTGACGGATCTGTGCAGCGTCACGACACGAACACATGATCTATCCAGTGAAACACAATTGGTCCAATAAGCACAGCAGGAGTCCCAATGATTAACTGTCCGGTGATGTGTGCTTCTGGGGGATGAACGTGGCCAGGATGTTTTAGGCAAAACGTGTCTCTGTTTTGCTTTCCTACTTCAAGACTACCAAATAATAATGTTTCATTGTCAACCGAATACCTTGGTCTGAATCATTGTCTATGCTGAATCTTTAAAGGAAATAATTCACTCTCCTTTTAAAGAGTGCTAAAGTTCTTGTCACATGCACGTTTATGAGCCCGCAGGGCCACGGCACACATAATCAGTGTGATGACCTCCCCTACTCGCTCCATTCTGTGTTCGATCTCTTCATTTGAGGACCCAACCACAAGCAGGAGGCAGGCAGGCCCATGACTGATAAAGTGTTCAACCCTTTAAAATCCCCAAACTACAGCATTTCCTTTCTTCCTCCCTTTAAACATGTCAGTCATTCAAAACTAGTTTAGCATGAAATATTCATATCAGATTTTTCTGAGATTTTCACATTTTAACGGGCAGTATGTTTACTTAAGTCCAAAGTTCTGAAACAAAAACCAAACTTTTCTGAGAACAAATCAGTTGCTCCTTGTGATGTGTCAGGTCCTCAGACTCTGCCTCATACACATTAGTAGTTTCAAGTCAGAGACGATGGATGCCTGGAAGAAACTGAAAAGATAGCTGTCAGTAGCACCACTTTCTTTGAAACAAGTATTGCTTCAAGCTTTTATCGGGGTGTTGTCAGGCTCAGACAGACAGACGGATATTCAGCCCGACACAGCGTTGTGCTTTGAAAAGGTTTATTAATAGGAATCAGAGTAAAGAGCTGACTGCTCACAGCAAGAGGTGATTGGCAGGATGACAGATGTGAACAGATCGCCAGAGGCAAGGATTAGTATTGTTGGACAGACGTGGTTCACACACTGGCAGGCAGAAACCATTGGGACTTGGCAAGGGTCGTGGTTGTAAAAAACAGTCCAGGTCCTGGGCCAGAAAACAGAAAGCGGACGAGATGTCCGACAAGGGCAAGTTGAGACAGGGAACGGGAAACCTGATCAAAAACAGGCAAGGAACACTGGACATTACACACAAAAAAGGCTTTCAAAAATCTGGCACTGATTGACTGTAGAAGCCTGTATCTAAAGGCAGGGGAACAGGTGAATGGCGTGAGTTTGATGGCGCTGCTGCAGAGGAGGCACACGGTGCAGCAGATGATCTTGATTGCACGAGGAATGTGATGGAACCATGCAGTCAGCCAGGCCAGAAAACGATAGATATAGCCTCTTCAGGCAGGCCTTTCACCTGATCAGCATTGCCAAAGGCATTATGTGAATCTGAGATCTATTTATTGAATCTGGCGCTGACATTGATCACATTTTTAAAAGAGTGAGAGTAGCAGGTGGTGCAGTTAAGAGGGCCACTATCTTAGCCTGGAAATGACTGATGGACTCTGTTTCTAATGAAGACTGAAGGCGCTGTCATTCAGTGGGGCGCCATGTAATAGGCCCACTTTTAACTGGTGGAGGGTGTCATGCCAAATCCCTGGGGGTTATTAAGAGACTTGTTTAGTAAATGTGGTGTTCAAGTCTTTGGTTGCTGAAAAGTCATGGACCCTTCTTTTTGCAATGGAAAGACTGGCAGGACCTTGACATAAATCTTTGCTCTCTTGCATACTATTTCTGATTTTAAATCTTGTGTTTTATAACTGCTGAAGGTTCAGCAGGATTAACCTATTTTTCCTTTGACAGTAAGAGTGCAACATCATTTCCGATTCCAAAAACTCTTGAACTCTTATTGTCAGATTGCGGTACTAGTGCCGAAGTTTCAAGGCGAGACAGCTTCTATTGCGTTCTAATGGAGCTACCAAACTCAACTGTATCTTTCAGAGACCAGCTGTGTTCTTTACATGAAACATAACTGACATAAGGATTAGAGTTGGCTAGTTAGGCATTGTGAGGCTGGCAAACTTAAATGGCAGCTCTATTTTTAACCTTGCTCTAGATTGACGTTATTGCTTGTTGATTCCTCAGCTTCTCCATTTGTATCTGCCTCATTGTTGCCTTTCTCAAAATATTTTGTCATGAAATCAATCAAACCTTTACTTGATTTTTCTTCTGTGCCCTGAACTGTACACAAACAGCTTAAATAAGATAAAAGCCAGAAGTCGTGTCAGTGGCCGGACCATTTATTTGTTGCGGATGGAGGTGATCTTGACCACAATGCCCAGAAGAATTAGGAAGAAAACAAAAATAAAAAGGTTTCAAGTAACTCAAATCTTACACATTTTTCCACAAATTGTGCTGTTGGCATCAGCATGAATAATTTCACATTCCATTGTGGATGTTGTAAGGCTGAGATATTAATGGCAACTTTAATCCCAGAGTCATTCAAAAATTTCAAGGTGCCAAAATACGTCATACAGTGTGTTTTTTTTTTTTTCAAACTGCCAGCAAAGCTGTCATCTGAGGGTGGATAGTATTTCCCCTAAATGGGCACAGCTCTGAATAGCTGTTAGTTGACCCTCCTATAACAATGTCTGTAATGTGAAGTCTTATTTTCCATCATATGAGAAAGTAATTCATGCTTTTATTGCTCAGATCACTGTCACTCTACCGGTAACTTCTTAAAGATGCTCTACTGTGTCCATTTCATGGCTGCAAGCTGTCCAAACTGCTTCGGTGCTCTTTCTGCCAAGAACTATTTGCCATGATCACATCCCACCTGTTTCTGCACTGGTTCCCTGGTCACTTTAAAATCCAGTTCAATGTTTTATTGGTTGTTAGTAAGAGTCTCAGTTGCATGCCACCACCTCATTTGTCTGAACTTGCATGCATATACCCCATTAGTGTTCATAAATGATCTGCCGTTAGACATTCCTAGATCCAGGCTCACACAGGGTAACACAAAAACCCATTTTGTCCCTTCTTCCATAGTTATTTTATCTAGTTACATTTTATCGTTGAGTGTGTCTTTTGTGTAATAATCTTAACCTGCAGCAGTGCTCTGTAGATATATCTTAGCAAGTATGGTCAGAATAAATCACACATGCAAAATCCAGCATTTGCGTGTAGTTTGTTTAACAGATCACTGTCAGCTGATCAGACCAAGACTTTTTTGCTGGGATACACTGCGACCATTAAAGGATATAAATCCTAAATCATTTCCTGCTCGTTTCCCACCCTCCTCTCATTGTTGCTATCGATGATGGCTAACTATGAAGAAGCTAACAATGAATCACCATGTATGACCAAATAACCAAATTCAAAACATTTCTGCGTACGGACACATTTTGGAGTTTCAAGTTCAAAACTACCTAAAAAAACAATAACATCCTCGCGTCTTTTAGCGTCCGGCCCATATGTGCAATTTGGAGCTGTGGGAGCTTCCTTTCGGTTGAGATCCCTATTCTTTAGGGAGCTTATGTCATCCAAATCTCTATCAAAGAGTCTAACCATGGGCCGCTTCTCTTTGTTTCTTTGGCATATAGAATGTCATCCTCTTGTTAATCTCAACTGTTTGGTGATTTTGTGTTTCTGGCCGCCAGAGCAGTCACAGGGCAATATGCATAATAGCTATGCCACTAAAAGTTGTAAACTAAATGTTCTGGATCACTGCCAGTATGATGTTAGCCTGGTTAGACTGATGTGCTGGCATCTCTTGTCCTCCTTCATAATATATAATGTCTAGGTCACACAGATGTGCCTGGATCACATCACATGGATAAGTAGCCCCGGCAAGCTTTGCTTGCTTGCTTTAAAACAAAGCAATAGTTTAACACAATTCAAAAGAAAGTACAAAGAGGTAATTTTCAATAGATACACACGGGGACAGAAAGCAATAAGGTGTGTATTGAAGATAATAACTCGGTGTAAGGGTTTAGAAAGATAAACTAGCATAAAATGGGAAAATGTATAGGTAAATATTAGTAACTGTTACTTCTAACTGCCACTTTGATTTTGATTTATTTTTTTTTTAATGACAGTAGGACTCTAAAGTCTCAAGTGTTTAGGGGTAGGAGTTTATAAGTTCTCACTTCTTCCTACCCCATTTTGAGCATGATATGTTAACTGAAACAAAAAATCTGTATTTTCTCTTCTTTCTTATGCACTTCTTGTTACTGTGCACTATTTTATTTTTATATTTGTATCATGTTCGAATAAATTAAATTTCATTTCATTTCAAATTTCATTTCATTTCATTTCATTTCAAGCTGTGCGATAACTAGTGTTACCAGGCTCCTTGATGCCACAGCCAGATATGCTGACACCACAATAACAAACCACCCATGATCTCACTACAAACGGTTTGTACATGCTCAAAACAGTCGGTGCTCTTCATAACACCTCGTGGGAAGCACACCGCATCGTCAGAGAATCTTGTCATAACCCTGCTGAGACCACACAGGTTCTGGCTGATGTTTAACGGTATGGTATGGGCTTGGTTCAGTGTGAAGAAGCCTTAGAAACTGACTACTTGTAAGTCACCTATACAGTCCTACTTTTTTTTTTTAAACGTCCTCCTTATGAGGAGCTATCCCTTTCAAGTAACAATTAAAGCAAAATAATGTATATCATGATAATTGCAGGAAGGAGTAGTGGGTGTGAATCTTGCTTTGGGTGATTTACATTTATCCACTCATACATGGTAATTTTAGCCGTGGGTTTTCCCTGTACACCTGTGCACCACTACTACTCCGGCTGCCTTCGCTCTCTGCTTTCCATCACCATGTGGCCTATTGCCGCTGCGAGCACTGAGGCGGGGAGAAATATTGACTGGCTCTGTGTGGCTCATGTAGGCGCAGCTGCCTTAGCTGACTGAGGTCAGCTAAAGATCAACTGAGTTTTACATGCAGGCTCTTTCCTGCAGGAAATGTCAGAGTGGTTTGGGAAAGAAAGCTTGCTTTAGGAGTCCACCGGGTCAAAAGTCTGCGGAGACAAAAAACAGAACATTGGATGGTCTTTGTTTCCTATAGTCAGGCATGGAAATTTCATTTTATCATACTGATCATTAAAAAAGTAGCTTTTGATTTAAACAGAGATGCCATTAGAAACATGTTAATATTTGTGATTTAGTTAGTCCGTCAAGTCATCAAAACACAAATTCAATAAGAATAATTCTCTCTGAAGCAAGAACTCCTGTACCTTTCAACTAAGTTAAGGATTAAACTTTGGAGAAGAGCAGAGCATTAAAGTAAAAAATCAGCATAGAGAACAAAGACTTCTGCTTTAACGGAGATTATGGAGTAAAACTGAAGTCCAACCATTAATCAGAAATCAAGTTTGCTACTAATTAATTACCGATAAACCAAAAGTAAATAAAACATCAACCCAATGTATAGACTACATATGAATTCAGAGGGTAATAAAGAATAAATGTTACCAAAAGACAGTCTCTCAGGGATGAAAAAGGTATTTTATTGGTTATTATATGTATTATTTTATTAAGGCAGAATGAAGAACATCAACAATGGCCTTAGGCTCAATAATGGTGTTTTTTATAATTGGTAAAGCAATCAGTCAGAAAAGCAAACACAGCTAAACTAAAGGGTCAATTTCACTAAACTATTGATTCAGCTGGCCAGCTGAATTAAGCAGATGAACCAGCTTTAAGTGAAAATAGAAATGATGGTTCCTATTACAGATATAATGATATAAAGATGAGCAAAAGCATATGAAGCATAATATTTCAAGGCTTTTGAAAATATTGTTGTTTACTTACAGTTTACTTACTGGCCCGAACAGCTTGGTTATTTGGGGTTTGCTCAGTGTAGGACTTCTTTGTGCAGAAAACATAAAACCCTGAAGACGTGTGCCTTTACAACAGTGCAGGAATACTGTGGTTGGCACACATAAAGCTACTCTATTATGTACGATCCTCCAGGGGAAGAACACATAACCTTTGTGCAAAATAGGAAGAGAGGAAAATATTCGCAGTTTGATTATTGTAACTTTTGTCCACAGTTTGCCAGGGCGAGGGGAGAGAGCTGACTGAAAATGAGAGAGGAACATGGGAGAGGCTGGGAGTCACAATCACAAACGTTTAATAGATTCTTTCTATTTGTTTTGCTGCATTGCAGCAGCGGTTCTCTCATGCTGTACTCTCTGGAAAGGAGGGAGAGTTACCAAAATAATAAAAAAAGCAAAACATGGCAGTATAAACTACGATTTAACTCTTGGAATTAAAGAGGCTTCACTCTAACACAGTACAATCTGAGCTGCATTTATCTTTTGGCTCCTAGTTCTGCAGGAACATAAATATAGATGAAATGTTGTTCTAATTTCCTTTTATTTCTGACAGTGGAAAGAAAAACGCCTCATAACTGTACATCTTGAGCTTCATAATAATATTTCATTCATTGAAAGCACTAATACCTCTTTTTCCAATGCATTTCATGTCTTTATCCAGATCAGGGCAATATATATCATCACTGACATCGGCATCTATCCAAAAACCATTCATCTAATCTGTGAAAGGTGCTGCCTGCCTCTTGAGGATTTAGACAGATTTTCCAACACTTCCTTGTCCACCTGTGGTAAATCAGTCTGGACAGTTATGAATTAACAGGCGTAATCCTGGGTCAGCCTATCGACAAAAACCTCATGCAGAAGTCAAAAGCTTTTGTACTGTCAGAGCGTCATTGTGAAAAGATGAACAACAGTGGTCTGAAGGGAAGAAAGGCACTGGACCTAACCAGGAATGGCTCCAGTTGAACATCAACCAGAGTGCAACAGAAGTATACCCTTAGGAAAGAGATGAGAACTGTGTTTCTGTTTTTCTCCTTTTTTTTGTGATATCCGTGAACATTTAGCCTCAGTCACAAAGCAGAATCCCCATATCAACAAAACTGCCACGATTTCCTCCTCCTCACTGAGGAAAGTAGCTCTCAGCAGTCCTAAAAGTGGCTAGAAGGTCCTAAATGTCGTGATTGTCTAGTGTTTGCAGCACCTATTGCTCAATGAGAAGAGTAACAACGATATTCACTTTCACATGGGAGTTGTTAAAAGTCCCCAGAGACCCAAAAAAAGGTGCTAGACTTGTGGCTAGTTGCTTTGTTGAAAACTGGTTGCCAGAGGGCTCTGAATACTCGCATTAGTGGCAAAGTTGCTCAGTCAGCAACACTGAATGCTGCTATCTGCACATGTACCAACAAGTAACAAGTATGAATCTTAGTACTTTCTTTATTCCTCAAACTGATAGGAGAGTGACCAATGGAACTGGTCAAGAAGAAATGATAGCTTTGTTGCATCCTGTTGCATCTAGGCGATAGGTCTTACTGGAGTTTTTCCCACCAAAGCCGTTTAGTGTGTAAGCAGATCCGTTGTGAAAGCCAGTTCTTAACTGTTTCTTTAAAAGATCCGGTTTGGTTTTCCACAACCAAAGAGCCGGTTCAGGGCCATGTCATTAAATCACTGTAAGCATGTAAGCTGCTTCTGTCACTGATAGCTGGATTTCATCTGACTCTTTTTGAGGACTGTTTTCAGGATTTAGATTTTTCATTATCTGATGGTGACAGCTCTGCTATCAACTTTCTGTAGCCTTCAAGCTGCTCAGAACGACTGGCCACTCTTTACTATAAGGCAGATAAGAATTCTGGGCCTTGAAGAGGATATACAATTGCTCACAGATGAACGTTGGGTAGTTTTGAATGCTCCTTTCCCCAGCCGTTTGTCTTGTTTTTCACCCGCCAGGTGAAAAAGATATCCATGAAAAACCTTTCACTGCAAGACAAAGTTCTGTGGGACAGACCAATTGGTGCCCTTTTTAAACTTTATTTCAGATATTAAGGCATGGGTGGCAGAGACTTTAGCTCTTTCAGGTGCAAAGACTCAGAGCTTAGTAGCTTCACTGGCCAAAATATGTGCCCTGAATCAGTTTCTGTGCCTTCAGTATGGATCCACAATAAGGCCAGAAAATCCACTTACACCAGGGGGGTCAAAACTTTTGGCCACATGGGTAAAAACTGTCAAGCAAAAAAATATGATTTAAAAATGAGAAAACGACTAAATCATGCACTAAAATGAATATTTTGATAAAACTAAGAAGCCATATTTTTGTATAAAGACGTATATGCAGAAACAAAATATACTGAGGGATTTGCATGGTTGTCCTATCAAAAGATTGGCATACAATGTCTATCATTTGGGGAGAGCGTTTTCAATTTTCTTGCTCTATAAATAGTGTTTGTGTATTCCAAGCAATAAGAACTTGATACAGCTTACCTGGTGCTCAGAAATGCTTGCTTTATGTAGGCAGGTCTGATAAATTATGTTTTTAATGAGTCACCAAATGTCACTGAAAAGCAAAAGAACATGGTTAATAAGAGTAGAAGTCTATTTTTCAATCAGAGATTCCTAATATTCATAGTCTGTTTCCAAATAATACATAAACGAATGAAAAGTCTGTACAGGGGAAAGAAGTTCCAGGAATATCCTTTTTTTTTTCACCAGCCTCAGTGTCTAAATGGCAGGTGTGTATACTTGATGTTCTGAGTAGTCACTACACTGCAGAATGCAACGGCATTACACGAGACCCAAGAAAAAGATTGGGTCAAGCTGTTTAGACCTTTGGGATTTTAGTGAAATAGCACAGCTAAGTGCTTCCTGTCAAGCTCGCTCGAAGGTCCGACTCTAAAATTAAAAGCTGCATCAAGTCCTCCCGCAGCAAGAAACCAGTCCATTTACAAGTGTACTGATTTAATCATGGTGGCCCTCCAGAACAGAGTGACAGTTTCTTTCAAAAATCCTGTAACGCTGGATATTAAGCAGCCAGAACGATGAAACAATTTCAATCTCAGAGACTTTGAAGCATCAATCACGAGCTCCCTGAAGGGATCAGGACCTATTCTGTAGCAGCAGCGGATGCCCAGAAGTGCTTGAGCACTTGGAAAATGAACGCTGCATATTTGTCCTTTTGAAAAATGCTTTTGTTTGTTCTTATGAAACAGTGAGACATTTTCATGCGCGTCTGTTCACGTCAACAAGCAGAGGTGCAAGAAAATGTTTGAGTTGTTACTTTCGAGAGAGTTCTTCAAAGCCCTCTTATCTGCTTTCTTCGAGCTTGGTTAGATTTAGAAACTCAAAGATTTTTTTTTAAGTGGGGTTCTGTTGAGAGGTTTGGACCAGTCAATATCTTCCTGCAGAAAAAAATCCTTCTGGGTCTTCACTTTGAAAAAAACGGGGTTTGTTTTCCAGCTAAAAGCTAGTCTAAGAGAAAACAACACCAAATCAGACCTCTCTAATTTGACTTCTATCTCAATAATATTTGCATTAGGTGGTTATCGACATACAGTATAAATAATGTGAGTAAATATGACTTTGGTAAGGTGAAGACCCCAGCAACACTGCTTGTGCCTTGGCCCCCCTCAGAAAAAACCCCTAATATGTTTCCAATTTTGTTGTTAGCTTGTTAGCGATAGCTATTATCATTTAACTTGTATCAAGATTAGCTACAAAAGTACTCAGCTAATATCCGCTGTCACCAGAGGATCCCATCTTTCAGCCTTAAGAGTGACCCTTAAATGTATTTCTACTGAAGACAAACACAAATTTTCCTTTTACTTATCAAACTGGCTTCACATTGTTAATTTTTTCCCCACACATCGACAAATGCTGTTATAACGGGATAATCAATGTCATTCACTTAACCTCCCTTCTGATTTTGTGCTGCACCTGACTAGTGCATATCCATCATCCTTACATTTATACAGGCCAGGGGGCTTTGATGTCCAGGTCCGTTTGACCAAGACCGCCGAGCACCATAGAGATCAATGACCGGTGTGGCGAGAGGGAGCACTGAAATCACAGGGGCGCATGTGGAATGAGAATTCGTCTGTGGGATCAATGTGCTATAAACAGTTTCAGTGACAACACCGTCAGCCTCTTTCGGCTCCACGGCCAAAATAAATACACCTAATTAAGTACCAGAAGGAACGCTGACTCAAAGTCCCTCAGCAAAACAAATTAAAACAGAGCAACAGATAATGTGTGGAGCAGCTCCAAACAAATCAAACGTTACTGATCAAACTCAATACTGCTGCGCTGCTGAACATAGTGCCTCCTATTTGCGTCACCTCTAACACTCTGCCAGTGCTGGATTTAGCTTTGAGTTTCGTGTTTGATCATTCATGCATCTGATCATACAATAAATGAAACCAAACCTCTATTTAGACTCACTTGTTAGTGAGAACTAAAGGAGATGGAAAAAGACGTAGTTTCTAAATGATTTCTTTATTTTATTCCTTGAACAAATTGCTCGCCACCACAATTTATGAAAGCTATTAAATATAATACTTTAGGTACTGAAGGGACAAATGTTCCACAGGAGTGTAGTTCACTTTCTCTTCTAGTAGTGAGCCTCAGTTTTATGTCTACTCCATTCTTTTGTCACAATCAAAACATTCCAAAACTTCTCCCAGGATTAATATAGTGTTTGGCTCATGTTTATGTCTTAACTTGCCATGCATGAATCAAAAAGTTTTATCTGGTAAGGAAATGAATAAAATGCTATCACAGCCATGAAGCATGTGTGCTGCTTATTATGTGCCCCAGTTTTCTAAAGGTCATGTGGGCTGGGACGAAGAGTGCAGAAATTCAGAGTACGACAGCGTGAGGACAGCTATGTTACTTTTGTTTTGACGTCACCCTGTTTTCTTCTCAAACTTAATGATTTTCTGATAAAGTTCAATTATCTAAACAATCTGTATATGCCCTCAAGTGGTGAAATAATTCACAGCTAAATTATTCAGGTAAGATGTTGTGCTGCTATCAGTTGGAGCCGCTCCAACACTCAACATGCTCAGAGGAATGAATCTTCATCAATGCGGCAAATTGAAATCGATTGATGTATTGTAGCATTAGATTGGGTAAAGGTTTCATTAGATCATTATTGCAACATTTGCTGTGCCGGTGTCTTGAGGGGCGGATCCTTGTTTTATGTATAGTTACGGAGTAACAACAATTTATTTTGCCCTGTCCAAAATTATTTTTGACTAGCTGGTGATCACCTTAGTTATGCTACACTACGGGAGGTATAGTAAGGTGATGCTGGAATCATATGGTCCTACACCATTTAAAAGCAATGTGGTGTTTGGGGGGTATCAGTAGCAAGTAATTATTTAGGCTTAATCTAAGTGGAATGTGTCTGAATGATCTCCATTGATGTCACCCAGACACATGTCTAGGAAGCTTTCTTATCCTCAACTGACCATCAATGTGGAGGAGCAGAGGCCCTACTATGAACTTCCCCCAGAAGGCAAAGCGCCTTAACATACAGTGTCTTTAAGGCTGAGTCTGGGCACCCTACAAGGAAGCTGCTTGTATATGGGCTCTAGTTCATTTTGGTATCTTTAACATTTCATGTCCATAGGTGAGGGATGGAATGCAGATTGACCGGTAAATCAAATGCTTTGCGTTTTGGCTCACTACATTCTTTACAATAACAGACCAGAGCAAGGCACTTACAACAGAAGGTTAGACCGTAATCCATTCATCCACCTCTAGCACCATCCTCTCATAAATTGTGAACAGACTTAACATCAAACTGAAGTGAGGAAACCATCGTTGTCTGGTTGAAAACCAGGGTCTTAGATTTCACTGCGAACCGCAACAGCAGACGCCAGAGGCCCTGAGTTGAAGACGCCAACTGAACCACATCATCTGCAAAAAGCAGAGCTAACACCCTGATGATTGTCCAATTAGACACCCTCCTCTCCACACGAGCACTTTTAGATCCTTTCCGCTTCTCTCTGTAGACCCGGTTTCCGATTTATTTGGGTGGTCTAATTCATCTTCTGTTGTGTTTTGAGTCACGCCTGTGTTGGTATATGTGCTGCTTAATTATCTTTCCTCTTATCTTTGTCATAGTTTCTGTTCAGCCACTGATTAGTTTCATAATTAATGGTACCTGTTCCTCTCAGAGAAGCTAATGATGCGTCATCTATTTTTGACCAGTGAACTAAGTCACAGCCCTACAACAGAATAAGATTATTGGATTGGTGAAGTGGCAGCCATGAAATATTGGATAATGCTGTCTTGAAAATCCGATCCGCAGTCATATCTACTTAGAAAAAGCATCCATATTCTTTTCAGTACATCTCCAGTTTTAATGAGGGGTCAAGTTTCAGAAGAAGAGGTTGACGTCATACTGCTTAAAGCATCGCATTTCTGCAACAGCCAGTCTGCAGGAGTCATTCTAAAACAGATTAACTCCCCAGTTCATGCCCTTGATGTTTAAGATCTGACTTGTCTTTTAATAACGTTTAATAACAGAAGCAACTCGTTGAATCAGTATCTGTTTTCACCCAGATTAACAAACCAAGCCACAGTCCCCAAAGATAAGGAGTCACATTCCCCAGCTAGTCCTCTGGAGATTAACGCCCTTTCCCATCATGCCTGCAGGGTTAGAAGAGAGGCAGTGAGCGATTAGTCATCGGGTGTGAATTCATGACAGCCCCTCATTTTCATGTCGGCTCAGTGACGGTTCGAACTCGCACTCTGAATGTCCTCTGTTTTAATCAACCCAGCGTGAACAGGTCATAAATTTTGTAATAACTCTGCACTCCCTGGACATCCTTCACAGGCCAAAACTCACACTTGAATTGTCACAGCTCCTAATGCAAAACAGTATGAATGTTACTTTTTTTTTTTTTTTTTTTTTTACAATGTGCATATCTGAACTGCAAAGTGATGTATTTAGTATCAAATCTGAGCTCTGGAGACAGCTGGGATACAAAGGGCCAGAGTACAGAGTGTGGGAGGATTAAAATGGTACTGCCAGCATGTAAGTAATGAAGTACGATAATGGAATTATGAGAGATTTAGTTGTTAATTTAGACCATTACTAAATGGTTCCACCTACATTCTTTTAGCTGATAGGCTCTGGCCCTGATTCAGGCACCACACACTCATCTGGACACTGCTTCCCTTAAATAACCATCAGCCTCATCACTCTGCTGCAGATTTTACTGATGCCCACGACACCACTTGATGTTATGGACACAAATGATGATTTTGAGTAAAGCAGAAGCTGTCCTGCGACAACCTGCGGTAAAAAGCTTTAAGCCAGGCACTAGCTATCCCGGTTTGTTGGCCAGCTGCGTATATTTTGTGTATGGAGCCAAGTTGTGAACCGAGGAGATGAAAGTCTGGGACTGTCCAGCTGAAACAACCACAGCACTCCCAGGATATACTGGTGTGCCACCTCGTCACCCTCTTTTTTTTGTTTGTACCTAGAAGTCAGATGAAAAGGAAACTGAATCAGAGTATGGCTGCATGCCTTGATGGTGTCAACCCCAGAGTCCTGAAGGCCTGTGTGAGTCAGCTATGTGGGATTCAGCAGCAACTCTCCAACGTTAACCTGACCCAAGTGAAGGTTCCAGTGCTTTGGAAGATATCTCGACTTTTTTTTGGAGTATCAAAGATAGCCATAGTCACTCGTAAAGACCTGTTGTCCACATCCCACATCATGAAGGTCCTGAAGAGGCTCCTGTTGGCCAGGCTGAGTAGGCAAACAAGCACCTGTCAGGACCCCCTGCAGTTTGCTCATCACCGAGGAACTGAATTTAAGATGCCATCTTAGACCTGCTTCAACAAATAGAGAAAGTTGCTAATTGCACATAATTTCCCTTTGGGATTAATGCAGTGTTTTTTTTAATCAAATTCAAGACGGTAGATAGCCTCACCTTAATCTTTAGCTGGGTCAGTGCCTTGGACACCCCAAAAACGTAAATATTACTTCAAATCAAAAGAAATGCTGGTCACAATATTACTTTAAATGTTAATCTCCCCAAAGTGTAAGAATAATTTAGAGCACAACTGTATCCAAAATACGGGCCACATTTAGCCTGGACTCCAGAGTTTTAAACAAGTTTTTAGATGTATCTATGGATACCAGATTAGGTTCAGATTGAAGACGGTTTGAAGGTTTCCTTCCTACTTCAGTTCTTACTTTTGGAACAACCCGTTTCAAAATGTCCACCGAAGGACGCTTGAGACCTATTTCTTTCTATATTAAAAAGTTCACAAGCAGAAGGAATTGTAACCAAAATAATACATACTGAGGACTAAACAAACACATCTAGATTTTTCTTTTGTGGTGTAGATAATGTAAAGTGCTAGAAAATCCCTGGTTGAAATAAATCAAACTGCCCCATCATGCATGCAGCCCAACATGAGAAGACGATGAAAATGTTGATCCATGCTGAGTCATTGCAGGCAAACGTCAATCCACAATCGACAGGTTAACAAACTCTCCGGTTTTGCCTGTCATAGCGTCTGAGTTGATTAAAATAATAAACATCCCTTTCGTCAGGTGTTTTCCCCCCAGGTCTTAAAAATGGCAATTATTAAACCTTTGCTGAAAAAGAGCAATTTGGACAAGTTGCTACTGCGGGACTACAGGTCCAATCTCAAACATCCCCATCATCAGTAAGATTATTGAAAACGCAGTGTTTCAACAGTTTAACAGTGACCAGCCGGGTTTTCGTGCTCATCACAGTGGCAGAACCACAGTGCTGGCACTTTTGGACCTCATTGCAGCACTTGATACTGTTGATCACTCAATTTTATTAGAGCATCTGGAAACTGGGCTGGTCACTTGACTGGTTTAAAACTTACTTGAAGAACAGGGACTTTTATTTGTCAGTAGGTAAGTTTAAATCCAAGACCACAAAAATCACATGTGGGGTCCCACAAGGTTCAATCTTAGGCCCCCTCCTATTCAATGTCTACATGCTCCCCTTAGCTCAGATTACAACAAACAAGAAGATCAATTCCCATAACTGTGTGGATGACCCAGAGCTATACATTACAATATCAGGCACATAAAGGGAGTTACGAAGTCAGTCTCAACATTTTCAGGATTAAAGGACCATCTTGAAAAGCTCATCCATGCCTTTATTTTTAGTCAAATTGATTACTCTAACTGTGTCCTTACAGGTCTGCCTAAAAAGTCAATTAAACAGCTGCAGCTGATCCAGAACGCTGCTGCCCGCGTCCTCACTAAGACTAAGAAAGTAGAACACATCACCCCAGTTCTAAAGTCCTTACACTGGCTCCCTGTATCTCAGAGAATAGACTTTAAAATACTTGTTAGTTTATAAATCACTGAATGGTTTATCACCTAAATACGTCACAGATTTATTGTCAGTGTATCAACCCTCCAGACCACTAAGGTCATCTGGCTCCAGCCTACTCTGCATACCCAGAACCAGAACTAAACACGGAGAAGCAGCATTTAGTTCCTATGCTCCACTTATCTGGAACAAACTTCCAGAAAACTGTAAAAGTGCGGAAAGCCTGAGTTCTTTTAAATCAACATTAAAAACACATTTGTTTAAGATTACCTTTGACAGTTCTAGTTAAACTGTTTACTGAAACATCATTAGTTTAACTTTGTAGTCCAACTGCTTTTAAAATCATTAATATTTGCTTTTAGTTTCCAGTTTCCTGTTTTATTTTGTTTCAATTTCATACATTTTATTTCAACTGCTGTTTTTCTTATTTGCTTTTATTCTGTTTGTATTTTCCTATATTTTAATCATGTAAAGCACTTTGCATTGTCCTCGTACTGAAATGTGCTATACAGATAAATTTACCTTGCCTTATACTATAGCTGAGCCTGATGCAAATAAGGACAATCCGATGTTTTTGGTGTTTGTACAAATAGAATAATGTTTTTTTATTGAGAGTATAATTACAAAGTTGAGGTTAAGCCTACATGTGTTTAATCTTGAACTAGAGATGATCCTTTGCAGTTCAGATTTATTTTAAAAAAATTTAAAAACGATCTTTTGCTTAAGCTAAGACAAAGATATCAATACTGTGTTGTTCTGGGCCAGTTGCAGTATTTTCAAAGTGCTGAAAAACAGTTTGTACTTGTCTAACATTTTCCTTTTCTGCTGTGTGACTGAAATGCTGTCACAAAATTGATTTAAAGACATCGGGGGCTTCCTTGATGATTTTGTAATTGAGTATTCGCAACCAGCAGCACAACATCTTTCTTAGCCAACACCATAAACACAACTGGGCATCAGCTCAATAAATACTTTAGTTCTCACTTCAAGGATTTTACATCAGGGTAATGATGTAGATCCATTAATATATTACTGTTTAAAGCATATTTACAATAATAATATTACAACTATTTTCCAATGTTGATTGGTTACTTTGAAATCTGTTGCAATATCAGACACAATTGAATCCAAACCAAGCCTTGACCACAACATTGGGTTGTTTCAGATTTTGACTCTAGTGCAGGCAACAATTATGGACAGTGTGATGGTTTAACAGATTCATTGAACATAAAAAGCTGGAGGGTAACTCCCCTGTGTTCTTGGCAAAATTCAGGCAAAACACTGGGGAAGAGAGATAAGAGGTTATCGTCTTGATTATATAAGTATGGTTGTGAGATGAAAGGAGTGAGATGAGTCCTTACTGATGTGATTGGGGAGAAGAGGTCCAGGGTAAGCTTAGTAGATCATCAGAGACTGGGCTTGGCAGGTGGTGAGGAACAACAGTTTGATGGTGCTTCCTTACAGGAATGAGCGTGCAGCGGACAGGATGGCGTTGGAGGGTGGACAAGCCGGTGAGCTTGAAGCAGTGACGTGCAGTCATGGGAGGCAAGTGAGGCCAGGCCTCACTTGTCATCATGGAAAGAAAGAAAATATATAATGATAATAACATAATATAAATTGCGATTCACTCAGTTATTTGTAATAAAAAGTTATTTTTTATCTAATTTCCTCATTTTTGATCAGAATTTTCGCTACTTTTCATGTAAATCCTTGGTGGCGCTTGATAGCGAAGCCGGTGAGGCCGCAGCGAGCTTGGCCTCCCCTGGGATTGCGCAATCCCATGTTAACTGCGCTGGCTTCCATTCTGTGAATTAATCTTCCTGTCTCTAGATCATAAATTCAACTGTTCAAACAGTTATGAACTGATTTTCCACAATTTCATGTATGTGGGTTCCGAATTGTGTTTTGGTCATCAAACTGTGTGCAGATAACATGTTTTCATGCTGCTGGGCGATCATAAACGGCAAAGAACGGGTTGTAGGTGAGGCCAGCAGTTCCTTGGCCTCTAGGCAGGGGGCGCTCAAGGGGCACCGCTCCTGATCCCAAAACCGTAGAGTGACAGCGAGTTATGGATTTATTATTAGCGAGTTATGTTAAACAAGTAAAGCACTAAAAAGACTCTAAACATACAGCCGGAACAGGACTGATCAAGGAAGGCTTTCCTCCCTGGCAGTGAGCTCCACTGAGACTAAGAGAGTTTTAAATCTGAAGAAGATAAAGAGAACTTTTACCGGAAAATGATGATATTTTTGTGCAGAAAGAGCGCCGCATGAACTTAGTTTATAAGTAGAGGTAAGACAGCGCTAATTATTCATATTTGTTTTTGTAATGAAATGTGCGTAATGTGGGTTATAGTTTTTGAATGTGTCACAAATGCAGAAATCCATCATAACTCATAAACTGTTACCAATCAAATGACAAATAACTTTAGTATTTTTTTTTTTCCATCAAAGAATCAATATTTTTTCCATGTCTCTTGGTGAATTTATTTGGCTCAATCAGTCTCCTTCAGCACTTTGCAATGAGTCTACTCTGTAGAGTGTATATATTTGTAAATCTGACTCTGATGACGTCAGTGCCTCACCAGCTATAAACCCTACCACACGTCACTGGCTTGAAGTAAGTTGCAGCAGGCTGTGAACAGGGGGCAGCAGGAGGACAGCCAGAGGAACAGCGAGCGGATCGTGAGAGGATTTCTCCGGTAGTTGAAGGAGGGAGGAAGGAGAGCACTGGAGCGCAAGAACTCGACAAAGGCATGGATAGGTTTTCAGAAATAGGACCAAAAAAATGATTAAAATCAGAACTTAACAGCAAAAGTACACAGAGAAGGTAGGCCTGGTTACCAGACTAGGTGAGCAAACTGTCTGTCTGCGCATCCTTAAGCTCTTCCTGGTTGCTCCTAAACAAACTGCAGCTGCAGAGTCACACCTGCCAGTCACACCCTGCAAGGCAGTGGTGAGTAGAGACACACATCCACACACCAACCTGTACACAGCTCTGTGGATCTGACATGGACAAACGAACCTTTCCTAAAAGCTCAGGACAGCTTGTCTGCAGAGCGTCCCACCTCCCTCACTGGGGTCTCTTTATTGCATGTAACATCATGTCACATGAATCAGCTCAGATCCTGTTTACCCAACCAACGCTTCTGTTTGTTTCCTTTCAGACAGGTCTGCAGTCCAGTCACCGCCAATTTAATTAGAGCTGTTCAGGGTTAGGAAAAAACAATAACACATCACTGTGTCATAACACCAGACTGTGAAATCCTCTTATTGTCCTTTCTCGCGGCCCACTCCTCTTCGTGCTGCACAGCGCCAGAGCACAGATTACAGTCTGGGCAGACTTACACGAGGCAACACTTGAATATATTTAGGATATTCAGAAACGGACCACTCCAGAGAGTCGGTGTGGCAGCAGCAGCAGCAAAATATTCTACAGTCAAAACATTTAGTTCTGCTCACTTTCATGGTTCCACGGTCCAGCACTGAACTGCAGTGCTGTTAGTGTGAGTCAGCCATCTGTATCAGCTGCTCTGCCCCTGTGATTGCTATTGATCTGAAAAGGGCAGGAAATGGTGAGGCATGGTCTGGAACATGTGTAAGTGAAGCAAAATGCTAGATTATGCTCTGCTCTTGTCATCTTAATTGCTTTGGAACGATGCTACAATCTGCGGTGCGCTCTGCTGCAGCTGGATTAAATGGATAGTTCATGATTTTTGAAGTTAGGATCTGTTCAAAGGTTATACACGTGTGATGTCTTACCTGCACTCTGCAGAGGATAACTCTCTTGGCAGCTTCATCCACCATAAATCCAGATTAGTTTGTCTGGGATCGTGAAGATAATGGCTAGGGCCAGTGGGGCCATGAAGAAATTGGATTTCTAATGTCTCGAGCAGCTAAAACCTCCAAATATAATGGCAGTTCATGCAAAAGCTATTTTATGAAACTAAACCTTCGTTATGTTTGCATTTCATGGCTGTTTACACAGAAGCCCATGATTATTTATGCTGGAAGTGGAGGCAGGCGACAGCGTGCCACCAGTTATCTACCTGTGTGAAACGTAATAACAGGACATGAAAAGCAGCTCTGGTATTTAAGTGAACTAAAAAAAAAACAAAGTATTGTCCCAATTTAAATGAACAGGAATGCAAAATTCCAGGAAATTTAAGCAGAAGACTTTCATAGGAATTTATGGGAATTTGTGGGAAAGTAACAGGAATTGAAGACTAAAGTTTGGCCATAAGTAAGGATCTTAAACATAGCTCTAGAAAATATATTAAAGCATAAGCTTTACAAATAAATAAATAAAGTACACATGACTTTATCTCTTGCAGACCTTTTACTATCAACACATTTTTGAGGCCAGAGCAAAAGAATATTAAAACCATACATTGGAGCCTGGGGGCTAGATAAAATGAATAAGTTTAAATACATTATTAGGTAAACATTTATTTTATGTTAATATTCAACTTACATATGCAACATATGACAAAAAAGTTTGTTTGGATGCAATTTGTTTAAATTACCCCCACTTTTCACCTAAATCCTTAAAACTCACATCAGTTGCCATATTTACAATGAACATGTTACAAACTGGTGCATTTCCATCAGGAAATGTGTGGTAATGTGGTCTTGTTTTCCTTTAAGTTGATTGCATGTCTTTAACTTTTCTGATTTGGATTTGCTTGTTATAAGTTGGAGTTATTTCCTTTTGGTGTTGCATGTCTTTTTGATTGTTTTGATTTTTAAGGGACCACCCATACCTGGCGACGCCCACCGCGATCACAGGTGTTCTCTATTAACAAAACTGCATGCAGATCCTGAGACAGGCAATAAAGAGAGCTGTGTAGTTGAAGCGGGAAAGACGGAGCCGGATAGATCACAGGTGTGAGAGCGGCAGGACGGCAAGACTGGGGACTGATTGCTGCAGAAATTCGCCCGTGGTCGTGCAGGGTTGATCAGCTGGTGACGGAGAGGACTGCGCCCCCGAGGACTGGTTGCTGTAGAGGTTCGTCCAACTGGTTGCTGCCGAGGAACAGACGACCGGGTATTGGAGTGCGAGCAGCCGGATCGCCATCGAGGTTCGCCCGTGGTCGTGCAGGGTTGATCAGCTGGTGACGGAGAGGACTGCGCCCCCGAGGACTGGTTGCTGCAGAGGTTCGTCCAACTGATTGCTGCCGAGGAACAGACGACCGGATATTGGAGTGCGAGCAGCCGGATCGCCATCGAGGTGCGCCCGTGGTCGTGGAGGACCGATCAGCTGGTGACGGAGGGGGTCGCGCCCGTGTTCGTGGAGGATCGATCAGAGAGGACTGAGCGACGGGGAGGACCACTCCCCACCTTGGCTAGTTAAGAGACTATTTGTCCTTACCAGACTTTTGTATTGACTCTGCCGCTCCTCACCGCCTTACATGTTTTTATTGATTAATTTTTCTTTTAAAATAAATTGTTAACTCTTACGGCTCGTTTCGTTAAAGCCCTGCCCACAGTCACTGCAGTTCCTATTTATTAAATCCACCACTCAGGTGCCACAAATGCACAAAAAAACGGACTTAAAACATGCTTCTCAATATCTATATCTATATATGCTACACATAAAAATATAAAATAAAAAAATACATTTAAATAAATGTTAATGGGTAATATGGAGCTAAATAGAGGAGCACCCTTAAAGTGAATTGTCAGAAAAGGTTAGATTGTTGAACTCAAGCAAAATTTCGCTTTACTCTATTCACCCAATTCACACTGTTTGCATCGCTCGAAATGCATCATTCACATCGCAGACAGTTAACCCTGAATGCGCCTTTACCAGTGGCGGAGCCAGGCTTCTTAATTTGGGCGGGCCATGCTATCTCAGGGGTGTGTGGGGGGCGGGGTGTGTGTGCACATATAAGGGTGGGCACCAGGATGACCTGGTTTGAGAACTGACAAAGGTTATCTAACCAGATCCAATTAGGAAAATGTCCAACCTCACCATCACAAGTACCCCTTTAAAATGAAGTACTACATCAGCTAAAGTGATTTCTTAACAGTACCCCTCTTTCCCTTTAGGAAGGCAAAAAGAAAAAGTCCCTTACCCTGGACTATTAAGTCACATTTACTGCACAAAAAAAGAAGAAAACATAATGTAATATTCTTTAATAAACGGGTCTCTGCTTAAATCGTGGTGAGCCAACATGCATACAGTTCCACTCAGTCAAGTTCAGTACTTACAAGACCTCGAAGAGGGGGGCAATTCTTTCTTCAGTTTTTGATACTTTGTTTATTCTCTAATTTACTTGTATGTACTGTAAAGTTCATCCTCCAGTTGGCTGGATTGCAACCATTTTTGTTACATAGCACCAACTACTGTACAGGAGTGACCCGGTATTATGACATGTTAATCATCTGGGGGAGCTTTACATCGAGATAGCATGTAAATCACTCGTCTTATTCGCCTTGTTCGTGTTCAGTGTGAGCGTTCCTTAAGAAAATCACCTTGAAGCGATACACATGTATTAGTTTATTTTGAATATTATTGTAAAATAAAAGAGCAAAAGGTAAAGAAAAAGATAGCATGTATAACTAGAAAATTTCTGAAGAAATTTAGCAAGGCGACTGCCTTGTGGTGCCCAAGGTTACCCTTGCGAATATCATATTCCTACGTTCATCACAGCCCCCGCAGTCAGCGTTGAATTGTGGATTATGTGATTTTGGTGTCTGGGCTCGGTTCGGGCTGTATTAACGGTGACGGAAGAAAAATAAACTATAAGAATAAAGAAACCCTTATTAGGTGCATAGTAATAGGCTCTGCCCATGCATTTGCATGGCAGTCGCCTAACTAACTTTACACTATTCACAGCATACCAGCTTAATGTCATGTTCTACATGGGGGTAGGAAGAAGTATGAACCTGCTCCAGACAGTATTAATATATTCTGTTCTCTAGAAAGAGAAAAGAAATAATTTTGAAAAAGCAGTGAAATCTATTTTTCTAATGACTATCTAATGTAGATTTGGCAAAAACTCTGACTTGCATGCGCTTCTGAGAAGTGAGTCAGAGTAAAAGTGCAAAATAGTGTGATGAAAAAAGTGATGAAGGAGAGACTTCAGACAGAGCCGGAGAAAAGGACAGAATGATGCACCACTGACCAGCCGGCAAATGCCAAAGCAAGACGTTGCGCCCGATGTGACTAACGTGCCTGGATCAACTTTTTTAAAGTGCGAATGCGTTGTTTTGCTCACCAACATCTTCCACGATGATGATGATGTAGAAGGAAGTAATGTGGTCCTGGTAGTGAGAGGGTACTTGTGAGGTGACGAAGTGGGTTTTCTTACTGGAGTTTCCACAGAGAGAGGAATGAGAACGATCAGTGGAGAGTTCTGGGGGTGTGGTCACAGTGGAGAGAGAGCAGGCAGGTGAAGGCTGGAGGGTGAAGGAGTAAATTCAGATAATCATGGGGAAGAGGAGGTCCAGAAGGTAAGCTGCTTTCAGTTGAATCCTGCCATGAGTAACAACCCAAATGGAGGAACTGGGAGACACACAGGGAAAGCGAAGGTGAGTTACTTGAAGGTCATTTTCCCAAAGAGACTAGTTTCATAGAAAATTAACTCTGAAGACGCAGAAGGCATGACTCTACCACCTATGTTGGCAATCAGGCAAAGAGTGGTTGTCCTGCAGCACCTTAGGCCTTGTCCACACACAGCAGGATATTTGACAAAACAAATGAATTTTGGTCTTTCATCCACACCAAAGCTCCGTTTTACATCGCTAAAAAACATATCCGAAAACTCTGTTCTGTCTGCGTGTGTATATGGCAAAACAAAGTTTTAGGGTCCTATGCATCACAATCTGCAACAAACATTGCAGAGGTGACATCACATGTGCAACCATTGTTACTGACTGAAAAATGAATGCTATCAGAGAGGTGCTGATTTCTGCGTTAATGTTGAGATTGACTGTTTACAACATGTGAAAAATCAATAGCTACGTTTACATGCACAAAATTTCACAATTGGAATGAAATGTATTTGGATTAAAAACCAAAAAATAATCAGATTGTACCGTTTATATGGGCACACAATCAGTTAATCCAATCATATATGTGTAAATGCACCTGCCGTTCTTCAGAACAGAACCACTCTGACATGCGCAGTTATCAAATTTCCCTGAAAAAAAAACACAGAAGAAGAACCTCTGCCTTTGCTGAACAACAGAAAATAGTAAACAAAGCAGTATTGTACAAGTTTGTTTGTCTTCCAAGCGCCCAGGCTGGACTTGAACCAGGTTCTGATTATGGTTGAAACGTTACTGAATGTATAACAATTTTGAGCTCTTTAATTTTTTTCAAATACAAAGGTTTTTTGGGAGCCCCTACAGTTTTTCTTCCCAACATATTTCCACAGTTTAACAACACAGAAATATGTCACGTTTATGTCGGACACACACGTGCACTCAGGTCAGTTTGCCACATTCGGAATAACGATCCTAACAAACCTTTACCTGCATGTCAATCGGATTATCAATCGGCATAAACCTCCCGTCTCATTCGGAATACAGTTTCATTCCGATTGGGCTTAATCCAATCACAATATTCCCATTGGCTTGTTTACATGATGTATTTTTATTCTGATTGGTCCTTTATTCCACTTTTGTCCATATACAGTGGTGTGAAAAAGTGTTTGCCCCCTTTCTCATTTCCTGTTCCTTTGCATGTTTCTCACACTTAAGTGTTTCGGAACATGAAACCAATTTAAACAATAGTCAAGGACAACACAAGTAAACACAAAATGCAATTTGTAAATGAAGGTGTTTATTATTAAAGGTGAAAAAAAATCCAAACCATCATGGCCCTGTGTGAAAAAGTAATTGCCCCCTAAACCTAATAACTGGTTGGGCCACCCTTAGCAGCAACAACTGCAACCAAGCGTTTGCGATAACGTGCAATGAGGCTTTTACAGCGTCCTGGAGGAATTTTGGCCCACTCATCTTTGCAGAATTGTCCTAATTCAGTTACATTAGAGGGTTTTCGAGCATGAACGGCCTTTTTAAGGTCATACATGCAAAGGAACAGGAAATGAGGAAGGGGGCAAACACTTTTTCACACCACTGTAAACGTAGCTAATATTAAACTGGACAAATTTACTGCAACGAAATAAACGCCATCTTATTGTTTATTTCCAACTGACATGACCCTTGCAACCATACACCATTTTCTGTCTTCACCTCGGTATCGAGACTTCAAAGTAAAAGCATACATGGACCGTTATATACATTACAGCTGGTATATATGTTTGTTTTTACAAGGCCTGCTGCTACAATACATTGCGGTGCAAAGGAGAAACACAGCTTGGAGGTTAGCTGTTTTACACCAACTCCCAATACAAAGACACAATTGTCGTTCAACGCCACTGTTGTTTTGAAGGATTCTGAACATGCCAAACATGAAGGGTATGGCACGTTCAAAGCAAAGCTCACTGACGTATTTCCAAGGGTTAGTATATTAGCGTATTGCTGTCACGAGAAATTTTTTTCTTTGAAAACTATCATGTTATAACATGATTATTATGATTCATGATTATGTTGTAAAAATGTGATAGTATATTGTACACATGTGATATTCATATTGTATAAGCAGGATAATTATATTGTTTAAACATAATAATTATATTTTATAAACCTGATATTTATACTGTATAAATGTGATAGTGTTATCCAGATAGTGGCGGTATGCTTTTACCCTGCATGTACATCTACTCCCGAAGTACAATGGCAAATTTATAGGAGTTGACCAAGTTTTACTTTATACTCGGTCTAAGACACGGAGAGATACTGATGCTGCTGTACACTGTGGATGAAATCCATCTCTCATGACAGCAATACGCTTCTGTAGGTTTGTGTGAATGAAAACCTTTCTGAACACAATCCTGTCTGCACGATATTAATTTTTTTGTTAATGTGGAGGAAATATTTGGTTTTATAAAGACCCAGCTACAAGACAAAGCAATCAGAGCAATCAGCAAGAACTGTGGCTGCCACAACTCAGCCATGCCTCCCAGCAGAGATCTCCTGTTCAGGGAGAACTCGCACAAAACCACGCTTACACCAGGATCATGACGCAAGCGGCTGATGCGGTCAAGGCAACAGTTTTGGTGACAAATTAAAACCCATTAATTGTGATTTGTGCTTCCATTTTTATTTGGTCAGACTTTTACTCAAAAGCCATCTTTGGTGTATCTGTTAAACTGGGAGAAAGAGTTCACCATTTATTGTTCATGTTGCTGAAAAACAAGACATTTTCTGTTCTAAATCAGCAAATTAGACAGCAACTCACCCCAACAAGGAAGGAAAACAGAATGCCTTTATTTTGATAAAGCAAATGTCCAAGACCCTTTTTGTGTTTTTACAAGTGTCTGTATATTCTTCTATTTATTTATTTTTTTACAAAAATGTAAGTTTCTTCAAAATACATAATTTTAGTATGTTACTGAGAAGGTAAAGAATTGGCAATAAAATCATTTCAGCATTTTTTAAATAATAATAAAAAAATATTTTCATTTTTATAAAGCCCACACAGCAAAATGTTTGGAAACCACCGCCTACAAGTTTCGTTCCCAGAATGTCAGACAGGAAGATTATTGGTGGCGCAATGCCTTTTACATTTCCCGTGTAAGGTAGCATTTTTGTAAACTGCTACAAAGATAAGATGGAGATGTTTGCTTTGGTCTTGGCTCATCTCAAACTAGCAGCTAATTTAAATTTTTCAGGCATAACTAATCTAAAGTTATAATAATCAAAGAGGACCAGAGAATTATCTACTGCAGATGAGATATGACCTGCATATAATTTCTTTTGAACAGAACCCAAACTGAGTTCTAGTTGTTGCAGGAGATCTTCTCCTTTGATTAAGAGAAGCCTTAGCAGCTGCACTGAAAACACTGCCGAAAGCCTTAAAAAATCTTTTGACAGCAGCAGAAACATTAAGACCACAGAATTTACTTGTTGAGGACAGGGCGGCTGTTGTCTTTTAACACAGGAAAATCAAGCTTTTATTTTATATTTCATGATCATGGTTTCCTGGGGGGGGGGGGGGGGGGTCATTTTATTTGGTCACAAGAGAAGTATAAGACCATTTTGAAATCCTGAGGTCAAGTCATCTCATGCCCATTTTACCATGTTGTTTCTGGTACTGATTTATCTAATAACAGGCTTATGTGGTTAATTTCTGCACCATGGAACCATGAAGATGGAGCATAAAGAAAGGCTCATAATGACAGCAAGCATAATAATGTTACTAGGACGCTTCAGCTGGGCTAATTCCCATCTTCTATTCTTCCTGATGAAAATAAACAAATCTGTGCATGTCCAAGCCTTTAATTCTAGCCGAGGGGAGGAAATGAAAAAAAATGTGGCTGCGCAGATAGCCTGGCTTCTTTGCTTGTTTTACATCTTGGGTCTGTGGTTTATGCTTGGATGAAATGCAAGAATATTCATACCTTGCAATACGTCTAAGATGCATGGGAAGATTGTGTGGGAAATGGATATGCAGTGGTCAACATCTGTAGCAAAAAAGTGTATCATACATTTGTATTTAGCCCATTTTTGTCATGATCCACTTGCTTTTCTGTTTTGTTTCTCTTGTTTTTCATTTCTGATCTTTCTGGGTTTCTAAATGTTAACAATGTCCTGCCATATTCAGTTCGTGCCTGTGTTGAGTTGCCTGTTTTCCTTTCTCTGTGCATTTTGGTTTATTCTTAGATAAGTGTTGGTCTTTTCCCCCTTGGTTTGTAGTTCCTTTGGTTTTGTTTTGTTTCAGCTCCACAACACAATGTGAAGAGACCTAAACAACAGGACTAATTTCACTCCGGACCAGATCTGTACCCTACTGGACCTTTGTCTTTCCACAACCTATTTCAAGTTCAATGATCATTTTTACAGACAGGAGCATGGTTGTGCCATGGGATCTCCAGTGTCACCAATTGTAGCCAATCTTTACATGGAAGAAATGGAAAAGAGAGCTTTGGGCACCTTCAGAGGAACACCATCAAGCCACTGGTTTAGATATGTGGACGACACCTTTGTCAAAATCCAGTTAAAAGAAGTAGAAGCTTTCACAAGACACATCAACTCCGTGGACAACAACATCAAGTTTACCAGAGAGGATGCCAACGACAACAAGCTACCTTTTCTACTAAAACAGCAGGGCAGCACAAAGAACAGACACACGTCAAAGATGCCCTCCAAACCTATGGGTACCCTAACTGGGCTTTTGTCAAATCAGCAAGAAAATCCAAAAGACACGCTGCAGAACATAATGGTGAGAAGAATAAACGCAAAAACATTGTCATCCCATATGTTGCTGGAGTCTCTGAAAAACTCAAGAGGATTTTCTCCAAACACAAAATCCCAGTACATTTCAAACCAAACAGGACCCTCAGACAGAGGCTGGTGCATCCCAAGGACAAAACCCCCAAACCTAAGATGAGCGGAGTGGTGTATGCAGTTCAGTGCAGTGAGGAATGTTCTGATCTTTATATTGGAGAAACCAAACAACCTCTCTACAGACGCATGGCTCAACACAGGAGAGCTACCTCCTCAGGACAAGACTCTGCTGTCCACCTACACCTTAAGGACAAAGGACAAAACCAAAATGTTCACATTTTGGACAAAGAAGATAGATGGTTTGAAAGGGGGTGAAGGAAGCCATTTATGTTAAGAGAGAAAAAACAACTTTAAACAGAGGAGGAGGTCTCAGGTTTCAACTTTCAAAAACTTACAACACAGCTATAGGTTTGATTCCTGTCAATTTTCACCTCAATACTCACCTCCATGCAGGTGATCACAACATCTCCCCTGTAAACCAGGCCAACGATGACCCTAACGACTCCCCATTGCAAAGGGTGGACCAGTTTTGGTTTAATTTGCATGTTATCTAAGCCATAACAAGGCCCTTTTGGGCAATAATATAAAGCTTGGAACTCCACACTACTCCAGAGATTTGAATTGAGAAAGCTTCCTGGATGGGAAGCGAAACGTCTTCAAACTTCGGGAAAAAAAGTCCAGTTGTTTTGTTTTTTAACTTTTTTTGTAACAATGTGAAGAGGTTCCGAGGGTAGGGTTTCCCACACGCATTGGTTACACAGCTACAGACAACAGGTGGAAACCCTGCCTTTATTTGAGCCATTGACGTTTGCTCTGTTTCTAAAGCTACCTTCATGAGAAAAGGTGGTCATGTCCTCAGATCTGTGTACAGGTTAGAGTGTGTATGCGTGTCTCTCCTTCCTCTTCATAGCAAGGTGTGACTGGCAGGTGTGGCTTTGCAGCTGACGCACATCAGGACTGATCAGGAGGACCTTAAAGAGGAGCGGATCCCCTGAAGCAGATGCCAGATTGTTTTTGTTCTCAGCATGATAATCAGGTCTACCTTCTCTTGCGTTGCTCGTCCGCAGTGACCTTTTACTAATCAGATTGTTTACTCCCTTTACAGGAACTAGCCACACGCATGCTCTAGTCCCTACTGTCCTGTGCTCTGCCTCCTTGTTCTATTGGCTTATGGAGAAATCATCATCTTGGGTTCCCTTCTGGGAATCTCCTCAGACCATTGTCCAGATTTCATCCAGTTGGATTTCTCAGCTACCTGCATGTCCATCCTCCAGTGCTCTGTGCTCCACCAAACGCCATTCCTGGAAGAAAGGAAACAAAGAAACCACACCACACCCTCCGTCCACCGCCACCTGCCAAACTCTGATTCTGTGGATGTCCTCACCTGCTCCAGGACTTTCCCCAAGTCCATTAACAGTAAGGATTGTCCAGCTGTTATCTCGTTATTCTCCTTTTGAATATTCTTACAACCCTTACCTCTCCTCCTCAGTGCCAAAAACCAGGATCCCGCCGTAAACCCAGAAGACCTTTCCCAGTATATCATTGTCAATAAAGCCTTAAATCATTCCATTGTGTCTGTTATGTTGCCAACACACTACAGTCTTTTCTTATTTAAACAAAAGAAAGAGACTATAGACTAGATACATCTAGAATTATGTTAGACATAAAAGGGAACCGATGAATATGCTATTTAGGAATTTTCTTCTCTTTATGGAGAAACCCTAAATTCTGTAGGTCCTATAAATTATCAGCCAAAACATGACTAATTTACCTCCACTGTATGAATTTCCTGTTAGCTCATTGGGTAAGCTAAAAGAGAAATTGTCCCGTTTGCCAATGTGTATTAATAACACAAACAAGAGTAATCGTTTTATATAATGACATGCATTTTCCATTGTGTCTGGCAGCATAATGAGAAGTGGATTAATTTTGGTGCTGCTGCAGAACGGAAACTTAACCTCATTTGCTTTAGTCTGAGGAAATAACTAATGTTGCTCGGGCAACGTTAGTCACTTCAAGTGTGAGGAATTTCAGGATCTTTAATGATTGCCTTGTCGGCTTTGAAGCTGATTATCAATCTTAAGCTTTTAAAACTCCTGTGTTTTCATCAACACCTCGACAAAGAAGTGGAAAATAATCGGATTGGTTACCGCAGTTTAGCCTTAAGAAGGTTATGGATTAGGTTTTCAGATTTAAGTCAGTGGTTTTCAAACCTTTTCTGTTTTTGATGAAATGATGAAAAATGTTACTGTTATTGTTCTCTCTCTTAATATAGTGAAGCCGTTGCTCTGAAGTTTACCCAGAATCCCCTTTTATAACAGGTAACATTTTATAAATTAAATACATTTTATAAACGTTTCTAACAGCTGTAATTTTTCTGTATTGCTACATTTTTGGAAACTATGTGCTGTTAACAACATTATAAAACGTTTTTAGTCTGACGCGAACCTGCAGTGAAGCCGTTGCTCTGTGGATTACCCAGAATCCCTTGCAACTCAAACTACTGAGTGCAGTTTTAGACCGAACACTGCTCTTGTTCCATTTAGCAAGACTTATCTTGCTAAAAGGGACCAGGAACCGGTGTGCAACAACCAAAAAAAACCAAAGCACAGACCAGACGCACATGAGGAAATCACCGCTTTTCTGTTCACTGGTTAAAAGTTTGTTGTATGAGGCAGGTTGCACGACGATCTTTGCAGTTAAATGTAGGTGACTGAAACTCAAATGGTCAAATTGAAAAAAATGTATTTACTACAGAAGCCGTGTAGTGTCAGAAATGTAACAATGTAAACTTGTCCTCCATGTATTAGCTACTGCTAATAGCTACGGTCAGGTCATCGTGTAAAATGTTGTTTGGCACTGTTTGTCAAGTCTGCTTGTTTTTTTCTAAAGTTGCTTGTAAATTTCGTGAGTCGTGTTTTTTTGGGCTTTTCTTTCTGAACGTGCAGTTGCTTATTTTATGCTGGAAAATAAGTGACTATGAACATGAGTAAAGAGACTCGCTTCTGCTGTTGCACTACAACCAGTGAACGGGCTGGCTGGTATCCCTCCGCATACACACATATCTCTCTGTTTGTGAACAAACAAGCCGTCTCTACCGGGAGGGCAAAGTGGTTGTTGTACTACACAGCCCTGTTTCTAACACATGCCAAAATAAACTTCACTGCTATATTGAATTAACTTATCTGTCCAGCAGAAAGCCTGCAACCTCAGCATCCGTTTTAAATCACTGCGTCCTCTTGAATTATCTCCCACTGGTAACAATAGCTGCGTCGATATAGACTCTCGTTTTCTACCGGTTATTACGTCTTTTTCTTTTCTTGGTTACGTTCTCTTCCCTCTCGCTGGGCAGAGAGGTCCACCATTTCAGCAGAAAACGGCAAATAGAATGATCTACGGTGGTCTTTGCTTGTTTTATACTCCTCGTCCTCCAAGAGCACGTCTTCATATAGAAGATAGGAAACGCGTATGGCTGACAAGTTTGTCTCCTTTCGGCTTCTTAAAACAGAAATAGCACATATAAACTACTAATTGTAAGTTATGAGAATGTTTTAATTTTTTATGTGATGTTATTAGACTTTGCCTGATAATGTATTTATAAAAGCAATACTTGATCTTTGCTAATTAAAAGCCAAATAAGTTACACACTGTCCCCTTAAAAGTCTCTGCACATCCCTGGTGAAAAGGGTAGGGGGATAGAAAAAGTGCTTTATTATATATATATATATATATATATATATATATATATATATATATATATATATATATATATATATATATATTATAATTGGGGTTAACAGATGTTTTTCAGCCAGCAGCATTTGATGCAATCTTTTTTATTTCCTAAAATGTAGCTCAAATAAATTCTTCAGTGACAAACATTGTCAGTGGAGTAGCTGTAATTTTCCATCCATGTGGAATATGTATGTCAATGGCTCATTATTCTGTAATCCCGAAATGTGGCTGTTATGTAATAGTGCATATGTGGACGCCCTCCCCTGCGCGCTTCAAGTGAAACTACAACATTACTGGCTCATGTGTAATCAATAAGAACAGATGAAATACTAGGAAGAGGGGGCGGGGGCATGCAATGTGAACATGAACTTATTACAATATTTTTGCTTTGACAAATTAATTTGTATAAGAAATGATCCATTTTGAAAGAATACAAAAGAATGGTGATGTTCTTATCTGTTCAAACTAAACCTTAATAATAAACCCACAAACCAGCCTGGGCTGACACACCCACCACTTCAAAAGTTTTGGTAAACCTCAAAAATCTAAATAATTTCCCTCAGCAGTCACCGACCCTCCTTGTTGAAATGGCAGATCGGATGCGCAGAAGCAGAATTGAATTATTTTTGGAAAGCTATCCCCTTGCCTTGTTTCATCCTGATTTGTGCTTCCCCATCTGCCAGCTGAGGCGCCTATTCTGCAGAAACAAAATACTACCCCAAGCTCTATTTGCTGACAGGAAGATCCTGCTGTTTCCATTTAGAGCTGTGATTAGGACATTTGGGTGAGGGAGGTCTTCAAAATCCCGTTGCTCAATTGGCTCTGATAAAATGCACTCGGAGGGCCCTTTCAACATTGATGAGGACGACACAACCACACTGGCTTTATTCTTTTCTGTATCATTGCAAATGAATTCTAGTCAAAAGATTAAAAAAAAAATGTCAAGGAAAGTATTGGCTAATCTTTGTAGCTCATTTCTCTTTATAGTTGTTAATCGCAGAGTTAAAAAAAAGCAAGAATTAAAAAAACGACCCAATTTTGAGCGACAGTGAATGCAGCAAGATTTAAAGTTCAGTTTAGGAGAAGATAAAGATAAAGAGGCAGGACTTTTGTTACTGCAGGAAGAACAACTGATGCACACGCCCACTGCAAATTTGAACTTTCACCAAACAATCCAGTTTCAAGTCCTGGGTGGTCTAGAGCAGCAAAAGACTGGCTTTGGCCTTTTATTCCAGTGAATTCTTGATTTAGTTATGATGACTTCACCAAATCAGTACTTTATAAAGCCCAGAAAGAATAACAAAAATAACTTTAAATGTTGCCTCTAAGGCAGTGAACTAGCTTAAGATGATTAAGCAGTACGATACTGGTAAATCAAGTCAGGAAGTACAACACCTTGCAAAACTGTTAATGGCCCTTGAGCTTTTTCACATTACCACCACTTTGACGTGTTTTATTTGGATTGGAAAGTTCATGATTGTAAGGTGGAGGGAAAATACCATGTGGTTTACAAAATGTTTAACCAAAGAAAATGTGAAAAGTGTGGCGAGCACTTGCAAACTGACCCCTTTCCAAGCTTCCCCCGTAGCTCCACCCATTTTACCATCAACTCTGACCAGCGTCCCTGTCCCTGCTGAACAAAGGTATCCCCACAGCATGATGCTGCCACCGGCAGGTTTAACTGCATGTTGGCCAAAAAGTTCCAGTCCGTTCTCATCTGCTCAGAGCACCTTCCTCCACGTTTCCTTTGTCACCAACATTGCTTGTGGCATAATTGAGGAGTACACAATAACCAGAAATCATATTGACAGATTCTCCCACCTGAGCTGTGGATCCCTGTAACTCCTCCAGTGTCGCATTTTACTGCTAATGGCTTGGAGCTGGATAAACTTGTGACCAACAAGTAAGTAGTTGTACTACACATTAAAGCTAGCAAGCATTATACAATGGTTTTAAAGTAAAGTCTGTCGTAGAAAAAGGTATGATTTTAGAAATTAATATTTGTATCTTTAAAAAAAATAGAACAGAGAATTTTTTTCTGGAGACAAATATATGTTACTATGCCATATGTCATTTTTCCACTACCTAGTGAGACCTGGATAATGTTACAAACTATCTCCATAATCTTCGAGAGTTTAAAGACCGCAGAGAAGAGAAGACCGCGAAGCTCTCTTTCTACAGAAAGCAGCAGAATGATAATGAGTGAAGGTCGAGCCAACCTCCGGCTGAATGCTCGAGGAGATGTTACACGCATCAAACCCTTGTTTAATGGTAAAAAAAAATAACAGAACACACAAAGAACATCCTCACCCAAATACACCCACACACAACTGCAACAACATGTACCTACAGCAAAACCAGCATTAAACATGCCTGCAGTAAAATGAACACTGTCTTAATAAAGAGCTCTCATGTACATGTAGAAGATGTAAAAATAACCATATAAATATTACAACAGCAATGTTTTAAATAGTTAAATATTACATATAAATAAATAAATAACTGTTAAACTAGTATATGCTTAGGATATTATGAAGCACATGCGGGCTGTAAATAGCTTTAACTTTGGCAGTGGTTACATCAGGAGTCACCAAGCTGCTGTTGCTTTAAGCAGATGGGAATACAACACAAGCACTAAACCATCGCAACTAATAAATGTGAGACGTTGTAACATCACAAAACCAGAACCAACAAGGACTGTGTGAATTAACCAGAGAGAACATTTCATCTGTTGAACGTTACAACCAAAAGACCCCCCACACAAGCACATCCATGGGTCTCCAAGTCTCCGTACTTATTTGTATGGATGTACGTGATGGAGCTGCTTGGTCTTGGCTCTTTTTGAAAGTCCAACCCTGATTGGCCGTGTGCACGTTTTCAAAGGCTCCAGCCTCCTTTGTTCCGCTGGTGGTCCTGCACACAAACGGGGTGAAAACATTTAACGCTGTGTCCGCTGGTCCTACCGGACTTTAGAGCAATCCCACTTTATTATCTTTTAAAGAGGGTTTGTCGGTTTTAACAACCTTCACAGTGTGGAAAAACTGCATTCTGTTGAGCTGATGTTGTCTCCCACGCTGACGAGATAAAAGCTTTACAAACTGCACTTTCAAGTGGGGACATTTTAAATATCTAAAGCCAAGCCACTTTTAGCAGACGTAGTCAGATTGGTCATGACAAAGAGGAGCAGAGGAAGAGGAAAGAAAAAGAGAGATGAGAAGAAGCAGGACAGACTTTTGACATTTCCTTATGCTTCACTCCCAAACCTCTGTAATGATTCATGTTTTTGCCCTGCCATGCCTGGGATTAATATCTGTTTTCTTCGTGCCTTGTCTCTCTGTTTCATCAACCTCGTTCAGCCGATCTCTCTACAATCACCTTTGCACAGCTCTTCATAAACTCTCCCCAGCCTCTGCCGCTCTGCCAGATTATTGACCGCCTCGTCCTAATAGACGCCCAGCGTTCCCCACTCTCAGCTGTCTCCTTTGCCCTTGGGTTATTCCCTCCTTGCCATGTCTCATCTGGTATCAGGACACCGACCCTCGCTCTGATCTCCAACTACCAATCCTTACATGAGCCCTCTTGTTAGGCATCGATACATCTGCCTCCTTGTGAATGATCCCTGCCTGTTTATTGACAGTTGTGGATTAAGGGTTTGATCTGTGGATTGGCAGGGGAGCGTTGCAAGGATCACCCGCCTTTGCCCTCTCCCTCCACCCAGATCAACCCCTTTCCCCAGCCTCCACATTGAACACGAGCCTCATGGGTGCTTGTCTGAGTCAATTTAGGTGGACGCCCATTTCTTGGTGCGTTTGCAGTTTTGCCAAAAGTGGAGTCCTCCTGCTACAGAAAAACCCTTCTCAGAACTTCTCTTAAAAACAGTCTCCTTAGGATTTTATGCCTCTATAGGGAGGACAGGTCAACTGTGGTCTTTATGGAAGTTTTTTTTTTTTTTTAAAGCCTTTTTATGTTGGAGGTGCTATTTCAGACAGGTTGAACATAATGAAAAACACTACATCGGCACGCTATACATTTATCCTTCTTTAAGTACACATTATCTAAAAGGCAGCCATGATAGTCTGTGTCCTCTACATTAGAAGTATAAAGCAGTGTGACACCCACAGTTTGAATCTCAGGCAGTTATAAGCTTTGATAAAACGAGACTTAATTTAACATTCATCTAGCTCTACATTTTGTTTCTGCCTGATTCAGAATAATGCCTTGCATGTTGGTACTAGTGCATCGTGAAACATTTCCTACTCGCTGCTCTTGATGGGCTTTTATGCACATAAAACCTTCATTTGTGTCGCTTCAACAGGGCGTGCTTCGTTTGTAATAAAGATGTGATATTTTTCTACATCTACCAGTTTCTCCTTGACAACTTTTCTCTGTAACGTGAAAATCGCTCCCACCTCCTGTGATAAGCCAGCGCAGTTTGGGAAATATGTGAACGGTGTGACTCACAACTGAACAGAGAAACTCACTGCGGCTCAGCAGCTCCAAGTGAGGCAGAGTCATGAAGGACGGAGACCAAACCTGAACCTTCTGCTGCGCCTCCAGGGACTCTGAAAACCACGTGATCACGGTTAGGACTGCTCGAATTCCAACACCGTGTAGATTTCTCAATATTTCAAATGTTTCAATACTTTCGCACGTTTTCAGAGGTTTTTAGGCTCTCTCTCTACGAAACAGTGGTAGATATTTCTAGAGCTGTCAGGCTTTAAATATAGAACCAGTTCAAATCAGACACTGGATGGATTGATGGATGAATAAAGTGCTAACGGACGGATGCGTGGAGAGACACCTTTTAGACAACGGCAGTAATATTTTTCAACCCTCCATTTCCTTTTTCCAAACCTATCCAGACTGATCAAACACAGACGGTGTGTTTGATCAGAGAAATGAAGGTGTGAACATTTTTAAAGTCATCTAGATTTATTAAAAAAAAAACATAGTTTTCAATGTCCCATCATCTACCATTTAAAATACAGACCAAGGAAATGCTGAGTTTTCTTTATTAATTTAGTAGATTTCAGTCAGCAACGTTTGTGTACATATTTAAATACATCTTCACTAGCCGATATAGTACAAGCCTGAGTTTGCCATCTCGGCTCCAGTCGGAGCGCATCTCCGTCCCCCTGAACACATCTTTGGTATGTCAGGAAGTGGTCTTAAATAGACCGCCTGACTCATTATGGTACGCCTGCTCTGCAGAGCGTGAGAAGGATCAGGAGAGAAGCAGCAGCGCACCTCGAGCGGAGCTAGCTCACAGCCGTCATTACTGAGAAATACCGACTTCTGTTACCGTTGTTTTACACTGATGGCCAAATTAGAAAGTTAAGTGGGAACCTTTGTTCTTCTCTGTAGTGCCCATCGATGGTTCCCGCTCCAGGGTTCTGTTGAACGGCACTTCCTGCTCGCCATCAGTTCTGGTAACGGGGCAGGAAACCACTGGATCAACTCCACAGATTGCCAGGCTGTCGTCTTCACCAGCTTTATCTAAAAATGGACAAAAAGGATCACCACAGAGACATAGAGAGAGAACAGGGTGGTTCACTTTACACCCACACAAAATCTTAGCGAAATAAACTCTTTATCACTTATAAGTTCAACCCTCTATCTACGTGAACTGCACCACAACACATCCAGATCCATTACAATCGCCGTTGTGTCCTGTTTCTGCTCTATGATATACAGACACCAGCCTTTGGTTGGCCGTGGCACTGGGACAACAGATAGTGGGTCTGTCCCAATCCAGGAGCTGAATCCTTAGAAGGACCCCGTCTACGTGGGCCGGGTCAAGCCTCCACCGGGTGTTCCCGCCCTTACCTTACCTTAGCTTTACTCCTGTTGCCTAGCAACCGAGAAGCAGCTGTGACGCCGCACCCGAAGGTTAATCCCGTCGTCTCCGCTTTAAATAATTCTACATGGTTTTTATATTCCCTGTACACATGCATTATGGCCTGCAATCTTTTATTGTTGCTTTATCATATTTTATTATAGTCTAATTCATTAATCAGCCAAATGTTTAACTTTATGTTGAAATATACCGCTAAACAGAGTTCATTGATGACAAATACCATTTGTGTAATTTTGTAAAACATTTTCCAGCTTAAACAGTAAACCATGACTTTCTGAGCAAAGCTTGAATCACTTTATTTGTAGAGAATAATAATAATGAACTAACCAAACACTGACACTAGATATCTGAATTATTTTTGTACTGATGAACCAATTGGCTTCACTGTGGATTTATTCAAACATATCGCATCTACCAAAGCTTGCGAACATAGCCAGACACCACTGAGCTCTTATCACAAACTTATTTTATTGGGATTTTATATGATAGACGAGCTTAAAGTGGTGCATGACTGTAAAATGGGAGGTAAAAAATGGTGTCCCAAACATTTAGCAAAGCACAAATCAGACGAGTGAGCATTTGTATTCAGCTCTCTGAGTCAAGACTTTGGGGAAGTGTTGTGGAGAATGTGGCTACCAGCTTTCTGCGTCTACAGACTGAGACTTTCTCCCATTCTAACATAAACGTTGAAAGTCTTGCTGCAGATTCTAGTCCGTTCTAACACCACAACATGCTTTCATCTAAATATTGCCCTCTGGCTGTTTAGGACCGCTGTCCTGCTGGACGTTGGACTTCTGCTCCAGCATCAAGTGGTTTCCGGCTCAAACGGGCTTTGATTCCTATATTTGGCTCCATCCTCCCGTCATCTATGACCAGCCATCCCTATTGAGATGAAGGGATGGCTTCATGTGATGAAGCCCTATTGAGAGGACTGGTGTGATGTACACAAGATATTTGACGAAAAAAAGGACGAAGCTCCAAAAATAAGACGTTATTTTAAAACAACGAGGGGTAAACTAGAAGATGCTACACCCCCCGGTCTACCTGTTGGTGTGAGAGTGCAGCGTCCCGCTGCAGGGCCGCTGAGCGGCTCTGTGGGGTTTGAAGCGTCGTCCTCCCAGGAATCCCCAGGCGAGGACAGTCTGCAGTCCCTCGTCGCTTCGTTTCTACTGATCTCAAAGAACAAGCTGAGCTCTTGTAGGACCCTGCCGAACTGCTCCTTCATCTCAAAGTCAACGCTGTTGCCGGGACTGGAAGAGGGACGCTCAGAGGGGACAGGAGAGGACAACGTATGGGGCTTTAATCCAGCGGGTGAGCGCTGAGAGAAATCGCCGGCGGCTCCGCGGCTGGGCGCTCTCTCTGGCCGCGCGGACCCAGAGACGTCTGCGGCCGGGGTGGAGCTTGGGACTTCGTTCCAACCAGAGTCGCTGGAGACACGTCCGTTCTTGTCAGAGAGACATCCGGGGCTCTCCTTCTCCCCTCCCTCTACAAGCGGCTGCTCACTCGTCTCACTCGCTGCCGCTTGCTGCTCCCCTTCTTCCTGGTGTGTGTTTAGCAGCTGGCGGGGCGAGCTGGTGAGGACCGGCATGGTGCTCAGGCCTCCCTCATCATCCTCGTCGTCACCTGGTGAGAGGTCGACCTTTTCAAACGTGTCAAAGCCGCTGCAGGGAGCGAGGCCAGGTGGGAGAAACCCGAGGCCACGCTTCAGCGACGCGGGGCTGCGGCGAGCATCTTGAGACGGGCAGGGAACAACCGCGTCAGTGGTAGGAGGAACAGGGCAGAGCGGGGAGATGTCAGGTGTGTGTTGGTCACCGGCGAAGCAATCTAGGCTTTGGTCTGGATCTTCTCCGCTGCAGAGCGTCAACCTGTCCTCCGCCCATTCGCTACAATTTTGGCCAGGAGCCTCTCCACTCGCGTCCTGGTGGAGCTCGCTCTGTTTCTGCGCAGAATCTCCAGGTTCTCCCTGCTCCTCTGAACTCTCCCACTCCTCAGTGTTTATCTCCCCTCCAAATCTGCCCTCCTGTCTGAGCTCCTCTCCTTCTGCCGTCACATCCATTACGCAGATGTCAGCCCTACAAGCCCCGCCGAGCTGGCTTTCTCCTTCACCGTCAGTACACTCCAACTTGCTGCCATGTTTGTGCGTCTCTCCTTCTCTCTGATCACTCTTGCGGTCTCCTGGTGGATTTACCAGCTCGGGCGTTTCCTCTGACTCCTCTGCTTGTCCATCCGTCTCTGTCCGTTTGATCCCGGCAGCCTCTTCCGCTCCGTCGCTTTCGCTGTGTGCGTTTTGCAGCTCCTGCGTCTCCGGGGGGTCAGGGCTGACAGCCAAGCAGCTGGACAGACTCTGCTCTTCGGGGTGAGGCCCGGCTCTGTCCCAGATTTCTTCTGTCCCCTCGTGTCCAGCAGGAGGGGGCTCTGCAGGACTGGATTTCCACTGACGGCAGCCCTCGTTGTCTGTCTGGTCTGGCGTGTCGTTGCTTGTTGTGGAACAATCCGGCGGTTCTGTCTGACAGACGATCTTGCTTTCGTCTCTGCACTGCGGCGTGCTCCTGTGGTCCTGAAGCTGCTCGGTCTGGTCTGAAGGTGAATCCTGTGACGTTCTGACTTCAGCAGAAAGCGGCGGAGCTGTTTCCAACATGCAGACTTTAACTAATGGAGGTAATTCTCCACCCGCAGCGCTGTCTGAGGTGCAGAGCAGCCGTTCCACCTCCTTGTCAGTTTCGCTCCAGATTACAGGGTCACTTGCCTCAGTCTCTCCATCAGCGGGCTCTTGGCTGATCCCAACGGTGCCTGGAGCCTCTGCCGAAAGGTCAGCTCCAACGCGGTCATGTTCTTCAAAGCTCGCATTTTCAACGGAAAGATTTCCGCCGGACACAAACTCACAACAAGCGGTTGATCCCTGAGAGCCTTTGATGAAGGTTTTGCTCAAGCCGTTCTCGTTGACTTTAGCTCCTTCCTTGTAGACATTTTCACAAATCTGAAGGTCTAATTTCTGGGAGAGATCTTTCCCTTCCACATCTGAGCGGAGGGGAAGAGTGTCTTGAGATCCCCTTAAGGATGTGGCACTGCCTTCTGCTGTCCTCAGAGGTGGACTCTCAGTGAAAGGAGCCTCCTCTCTCTTCAGATTACTCTCCACAGCATCAGCCAGCGGGCTGAAGGTGTGACAGAGATCTCTGTCAGCCGCCCGGATGAGGCCGGGAGGAGTTTGAGTCCCACGATTCTCGTCGTTTTGGAGACAGACGCCACAGCCCCCAGGAGTGTCATCCTCATGTGAGAGCTCCAGCTGCCTGTACTCAGGAACGGCGGGTGTGGGCGGCTGAGCGGTTTCTTCCGTAACAAAAGACTTCTCGTCTCTCCCCGCACTCACACACGCCCCATGCGACTCTGACTGAGCGTCCTTCACGTCTACAGAAGTCACAGGAGTAGCAGGAGGAACATCTGAGGCGAGGCCCCCGGGTTTCCCCTCGTGACGCGGCCCGCCCTCTGCTGCTTCGGGGCCGTCGGCCTTCTGCAGATCACCTGTGGACAGGCGGCTGATTGGACCCCGAGACGTCCGGAGCTGCGAAGAGTCAAACCTGTGGAGCTCTTCTGTCGCGGCACAACCTGTCCTCGCTCGCTTTGGGGAGGGCGGTGAAGTGAGCTCTGTTTGTAGGACGACTCTTTCCTGGGGGACGTTTTCCATTTTCTTCCTCTGACAATCCCTAGAAGCACAAGCAGATTGACAGCGTCAACTCCACGTTGGAGAGTGACAACGCGCAAACGCTTTATGTTAATCAAAGTACAAGAAAACGGCCCTTCATCAGGAACAGGGTTATGTGTCAATGACTCTTCATTTGCTTTACAAAAACAGACCATGAGCTCTTATATCTAGCGCATCTCTTGAATTGTTAGACGGCCAAGTCATTCAAAGAGTTTCCTGGCATGCATCTAGAGTTTCATACTTTATACTCAAGCTACGTTTTATCTGTTTTTATTCGTCGGTAAGTGACAGCCCAGCAGCAAACCATCTGTGGTGGCTGGAAACTTCCTTCCTGTAACGAAGGCTTAAAACAAACCCAACCAGGGAGGGAGAACAGAAGGGACGTACGAAATAGGTGATGTCTGCATGCCAGCAAGCTGCTTGGGAGGGATGCGTAAAAAAAGAAGCTTTTTCTGTCCTACCATTACGAACATATTTACATATATTGACAGCAGAGGAAGCACCGATTGGTCTGCCTCTGATTTTGCTAAAAGCAATTAGTATGAGTTTATATTAATGCTTTTTACACCTATTTTATCACGGCTGCCAAATGACCTTTCAGTTGTTTTCACACATTTATTTGGACTTCGTTTCCTTCCACTTTGTTACTCTTTTAAAACCACCTGGTCAAAACAAAGGCAAATATCACGTTGGATTTAAAACCTAAGGCAAACGAAGGAGTCAAGTCGGCCCAAAGGTGGAGGCTAAAGACGCGCCGAACAAGTTTTTAGTAGCTAAGGCTGATTTGCTCTTCTCTTTAGTCGATTCTTTAATCGTTTCGTTTCCAAAACTCACTGTGTCCACTTTTAGATCAACACGTTTTAGTTCAACAAGTAAATGTTACCATAGAAGAAACAAAAAAAATAAGTAGTAGCATCGAACCCTACAATAAAGGGATTACAAAACAATCACAGTTTAAGAATCAAAGTATATATCTCTGACCTTTATTTGATTTTTAATAGTCTCAGAAGGAAGCGAATTGACCAAAAAATACACCCATGATGCGTCCCTTGATGCGGGCATCAAGGGACGTTAGAGTCCATTTAGGTTGCCAAATATGTTACAGATCTGCAGAGGCTGAACGCATCACCCCAGGAATATTAGACCCAACCAAATACTGCTCCAAGCAGTCAGTGATTGCATTATTACACACGCTGTTACTGCGATGATGCTAGTGATTGGATATATTGCACCGCTAAGGCAAACGCCTTAAATAGGGAAGCTGCTGCACTATTATGCACATTGTATTATCGTACGTTATGTAAATATTACATATTCTATTATAGTGTGTCATGTAAATAGGCTGGAGGGTTTTTTTTTCCCTCACTGTCAAATAGTTTTCCTTTGTTCAATATCTACTCTGGTATTTACTCTTAGCTTGTATTCTTTAGATTAGACCGGTTTGCTCTTTTTCTTACTCTCTTTTTTTCTCATTGCTAACAGTTGTGTGTAATTGTCGTGTGTTTGCCACTGTCACACCCGAATTTCCCCATTGCGGGACAATAAAGGAATTCTTATTCTTATAACATTTTATAATATTTAGCTAGCCATAGACTAGACCGATTGTTTAATAACTGTAATCTATAGTCCACGCTGCTGCAGTAGTTTCACTAACATATTCAAAAAACGATTATGGACTAGCGTAGAATACAATCCCCCATCCAATTTCTAGAACCATGTGCCTATCTCCATCCTTGTACTGGCCAAAAGGGGGTACGTCCTGTACAGGCCTCCAGTTCATCACAGAGACCCACAAGGGGGGAAAAAATTATGTAATTTATGGGCAAAAAGAGGATATTTTCAATTTTAGCGCTGAAAATGTGAACAAAACTCTCAGTTCATGCTAGCTCAAATGTGGCATTAGTTTCTATTTAAAGTTAGCAATGACTCTGTCCCTATATTCAGCAGCTAGACAGTTTACCCATGCTACTCACCGACTAAACCAGCAGTTTTATCCTGTTGCTAACCCTCAGTTAGCTTCCTGGCTAACGCTCCTGGTTCCCGCTGTGCTGCCAGTGGCGGGAAACTGTTGCTGCTCCTAAAGACACGACACTGAGCCTCTAATCGGGCGCCATTACTTTCGCCCCCGTTTCTAGTACAAGCAGCAGATTGAGAAAACGTGCTTATGTGGAGAACAGAGAGGGGCGGCTTCACTGTTGGTTCTTGTTCGCAGCCTGTCCCCGCTGTGCGGAGGCTGTTAACACGCGCGCGCGCCCGCGCAAACACACGCGCGCCACACACAGGCGGGCGCGCGCTCAGCGTCTGTCTCCTCCTCTCCGTGCAGCAGCAGCAGCACTTCGTGTTCATCAGCAGCATCTTTCTGCGGATCTGCGCCCCTTACTTTCTGACTCTCCTCCTCCAAACAGTAGAAAAAAAACAAGAAGAAGAGATTAAAACCGGAAGCCTCTTGTTTTCATTGTAACAACATTTCATACGACTGAGCAGGTGCTTGTTTTGTTTCTTTTTTTTTCTTCCCCGTCCTCGGAGGGTTTCTGAGACCGCTCCAGACCATCAGACCACCGGACTTCTCTCGTTTGACTTCGTACTCTCACAAGGTGAGCATATGAACGCTTGGTGCATGTATGCAGGTTTTTCTCCATCACATTAGTGCTGCATGCATGGTCGCGTGATGCAACGCGGTGCGTCATCCCTTTTGATTTCCTAAGTGATTCATTGATTTATTGAACACATATTGAGAGGTCAATTGCAAAAAAAAAGAAGAAAAAAATAACAAAAAACAAGCAAAAACAAAAAAACGACGCGTCCACACGTTTATCAATAACGCCGCCACGTCACACCTGTAGGGTAAAACCCAGAGGATAGTTTTTGATGCACGCGCCAGATGAGCATGGCATGTCCTGTTTGCTTTCCCCTCGCAGCCCACGCACACATGATGCAAGGCACAGGGCAGGATTTTTGAATCAGCAGCCAGAGTGAAAAGGTAATAAGCATGCAGGCGCCTGCTGCGATATCTGGTCTGGCTGATTGCTAGTTTACAATTTAAAAAAAAGGGGGGGGGGGGGGTTGCTTGACGTGACATGGCACTGAATGGAGTGTGATGCTGGTGCTGGTTTGCCACTGATGTTGTAGTGACAATCTACCACAAAAGTGTGTGTGTGTGTGTGTGTGTGTGTGTGTGTGTGTGTGTGTGTGTGTGTGTGTGTGTGTGTGTGTGTGTGTGTGTGTGTGTGTGTGTGTGTGTGTGTGTGTGACAGAGGGGCATGGGATGGGGGGGTGTCCCCTTAACCATATACCTCAGAGCGAAGCTGCCTTGACGGGGCAACGGGGCTTGCAGGATTTTATATCAACCCACCAAATTTGCCCGAACTTGAACCTCAGACGGCTTCGTTCCCGTCTGACGCTGCCTCTCTCTCTTCACCAGCACTCTGCCCTCCTCTCAAGGTCAGCCCCTGTTGGCAAATGATGGAAAATGGGGGGGGGGGGGGGGGTGTTATGTAATAGCCCACTTCCCTTACTCAGGGGCAGCTCTGCCGGCTTTAAAATCCACTCTCTCTGCCGCGTACACGTCCTCGTCGGTCCTGCACCTGTCGCCTAATGCGTCCCGTCTTGTCTTCCCTGCCCGACAAGATATCTGAAGGACCGCCAGACCTGCATCGCCCCGTGACTTGGTGTTTGGAGCCAGGTGCGGTGGGATGTGATCGGCCGCTGCAGTGTGACCCCGTGCCCCTCGTCCCCGGCCTGGCCCTACGCACGCTCACGTCTCATCCTAAAAGCGAGCGCACTGACATTTGCTAATGATGCACCAGCTGTCCCTGGGTTATTTATTTATTTATCTTTTGTTTCCTTTCCTCGCTCTCTTTCCTGTGGCACTTGTGAGTAAGTGGCGCGGAACATCGCGACGCATAGATTGAGAACACAGGCGCCCAGGCCAGGGTGTGTTCTCTGTTATTCAACAGGAGCGTCATGCCTCTGCATTGGTCTCCGATCGCACCTCCCCTCCATTGTTTTGGCACGGCTCCTTATTCCGCTGCGCACACCCATCATGTGAATTTATCAGGGGACGCTGGGGAATGTGACAGGGATTTAGTCATCGTGCAGAGCGCCGGGAGTCCAGTCATGTAACATCTACGGGCTGTTTTTCCTCGCCGTCCTGGTCGACTGCATCACCAGGGTGGCGGTGGACGGTAGCAAGGCAGATGGGCGAGTGATAGGGGTCGTGGGAAGCTCGGAAAGATGGCAACGAGGAGAGGCGCCGAAACGGGAATGACACGCAGCCCTACGGGAGACGAACGTCATTGGTGTGACGGACGCTTCAGTTCGTTTTCTATGAAAAAAAAGCGGTTGAAAGGTCAACGCAGTGTTTTACAGGAGTATCCACATCCCCTTGAGCCTTTTCACACTTTGTCACGTTACAGCCACCGACCCCAATGTGTGTTGTTTGCATTTTATGTGACAGACCAACACAAAGGGGCACATAATTGTTGCCACAGGTTCTCAACTGGATTTGGGCCTGGGCTTTGACTGGGCCACTCTAACGCGTTAAACTCCAGCCATCTTCCATTCAACCCAGCAGCTTCCCCGGCCACGCAGAAGCACCACATCCTCACATCATTATTCTGTCGCTGTGGCGTTTATTTAGGAGCTTTGTACAGTGGAGGTTTTCCATGACATGTGTCCTTTTCTCGGCAGTCCAAAAAGTTGCATTTTTGTCATATATGATCAAAGCGCCTGCTTCCATTTGGTCCCAGTGTCCTCTACATGGCTTGTGGCAAACTGCAAGTGGGACTCCTCATAGGTTTCAACATAACTTTCTTGTAACTTTCTATACAGGCTATATTTGTGGAGTAGACAACTGATAGTTGTCACGTCAACAGCTCGTCTAACCAGAGCTGTATCTCATGGGCTGCTTCTCAGATGGATGCTCTCCTTGTCTGCCAGTCAAGGTTGACAATCATGTTTTGGTTGGTAGATGGATTTTCTTTAGGGTTGTCGTTGTTTAGGGGGCTTAATACAAATACATGCCTCACCTTTTAGATTTGCGTTTGTGAAATGTGGGATCTTTACTGCGTTTTGCATCTTTTTTACGCGGGTCAATCCGATGAAACCCACTGATGTACTTCGTTGAAACGTAACAAAAAAGGAAATAGTTGGAACGGGACGAATAATTTTGTACAGAACCGTTAAAGAGCAGCTTAATAAAAAGAGACTAATTTAAATCAAACTTCCCGGAGGCAAATTTCCTACCAAAGAGTGAGACTAATTGCTTTCAGTACCTCGACAGCATGGAGAATGTGATGCTGGGTCCACCGGCTGCACACCGAGGCAGCACAGATGCGAAATTGTCTCTGCTGCTTGTTTTGTTGAGGGAGTGACAAGAGACAGCGTGTGGTGTAGCGCTCGCATTACGATGCAGCGCGAGCTCCTTGTGAAGACATTGCGTACGCGATGGCGTATGGCACCACATCAGACATCAGCAGTCTGAAATGCAACCGCTCTGCGAGAGGTTCACTTCTCGTGGCCGTTGTCGCCAGTGGAAAGAGACGATGCGACTCTTCGTGCTGGCAGGAGTCTCAGCGAAGAGCCTTGGTGCCAGCCGTAGAAAGACGTGCACGGTGTCAGAACGGCGACGCTGAACCCCGCCATCCGTTCAGATCCCTCTCAGGACACGTGCAAACATCCCGCCGCAGCTGCTTTCTTCATCCCAGGCCCATCTCGTAACAGTAACGATTTGCACCTTTCTGCCAGAGAGCACTGCGTCGAAGCATTCCCTGCAAGACTGACATTTGTTTGTGGGACCAGCAGACAAAGACAAAGACCGTTATCTTTTCCTAATTTCTTCTCATTGTGGTTTACCTGTGATAATCTACACTCGTATTTGTGCAGTTCTGATGGCTCGGAGATGCTGATGTGAACAAATTCGTTGATGGCCTTGCGTTTCCCTAAAATCCCATCTTATATTATTCCAATAGTATAGTCTTACTCAGAAAATTACACAAAATCCATACTTCAGTTTGAGTACATCCATCCATTCATCCATCGGCATCCAGTTCCTCCTATCGGATCCCATGCCATTCCCAGGCCTGATGTAATATATAGTCCCTCCGGTAACTTCTGGGTCGTCCGATGGCTCACCTGCCAGTGGGACAGACTTTCCACTGTCGCTTCATGCTTGCTCAGTATGAGGGATTGCTGCAAAGACATCAATAATGCAGACGACTGTCCCTGTGGCTCTACGCTCTTTCAGGAGGAGTGAATGCTGCATGTCAAGACTTGATGCAATCTACTGGGTTTCCTTAGATAGGAAACTTTTTGTCCAATCTGTATAATCTGATTGAATTTGACTTTGGAAAGTGCCTTGAGATGACATGTTTCATGAATTGGCGCTATATAAATAAAATTGAATTGACTTGCCCGGGAAATGTCCAAAGACAGGCATCGTGATTAGATTCCTGAGCCACCTCAGCTGACTCCTTTCAATGCTGAGGAGCAGCGGCTCTACTCTGAGCTTCCTCCAAATGACGGAGCTGCTCGGTCTAGCTGTGAGGTTGAGGCCACCCACCCTATGGAGGAATCTCATTTCGGCTGTTTCTATCCGGGATCTCGTTCTTTTGGTCACGTTCGATATCTCATCGCCATAGCTGAGGATCAGGACGTAGCAAAACGTTAAACCTAATAAAAGTCTCCAGCACCATAATTGTCACTGCTGTCAAGACTTTGTGCAACCACCTTTTGCCAATCAAAAGGGGGTTGAGCTCCTGCTGGGGTAGTTGTAAAGATCCTCTTCAGGATCCAAACAAAATAATAATTATGATAATAGTAAAGAATATTTATGTTAGATGTGTTAGAAGGGATGAAAAAAAGTATTGAAAATTGGTTTGATAGCCATCCATTGGCTGTTGATGCTGTTCACGTTCTCATTATTCCCTTTATTATTTGCTCTATCAGTAATGCTTTTATAATCAGCCAAAGGTTTGGGAATCTTTTCTACATTACCCAGAGTCCTTTCTTCTTTACAGCTAACCCCATGGGTTTTCCAGAGAGTTTACTTTTGGGAAATGAAGTCCAAAACGCCAAAATTTTCTGATGAAAATGTAACAGTTTGGTGCCATTTGTACTGTCCATTTAAAGGACAACGGTCAATGTTTTATCTGACAATGGCAAAAATTCAAAAGCGGGTCCCAGAGTGTAATGATTCCAAAACGGCTGGTGTGCGTTGTTGTGCACAGGGAAATCGGGTTCATCCACATTATGAAAGAAATCAGTAGAAATGAATGCACACATGCACAACATATTTACTGGCTAAATAAAATAAAAAAAGACAGAAGTAAAAAATATCAAGAAATAACCAAATTTGCTGGTTTTATTATTCAATGTCCCTTTAAGCAACAGCTGAACCTCATCGTCAAACCATAGGTAAAGTTCTTTGACTTCTTTGAAAAAAAATTATCTTTAGAGTATTTGGACAATATTTTTTGTTAAACATATATTCAACATCGCATGCTATTTAAACTATTTCCCCTTTCGAGACTGATATAATGCAAAGTTTTATACTGCTGGTATACTGCAGTATTTGTTGCCAGGGAGCGCACTGGCAAAAAATAAAAAAAATAGATAGATTTTCCAAAAGTGAAATCTTCATAAACAGCTAATTCAAATTAATTAATAAGATCTTAATAATTTGGCTTGTATGCCTTCATGTAGAAATTTAACAACTTGCCAAAATGATTAGGCACCCACACACAAATTGGTTACTAAATGAACAAATTTGCTCGTTAAACAGCCCCCGAGCTCCAGTTTAGGTTATTTTCACACAGAAACCACAGCTAATGGATCGCGGGGTCAGTAATGAATAAGGAAATTGTAGCACTTCCTCTGTCTTTTATCAGCAACTGAATGCACTTAAGATGCTCAGGGGCTTACATAAACACAAAGCTTCTTTGGTGACACTAAAAAGCTTGTGTTGGTGAAGATTCTCAGTCATCCAGGTCATGATCAATCTAAAACAAGGTTTGAAAATAAAACAACTGGACTTCTATTAGGCCTCGCCAGCAGGTCTATAAAGCTCGGAACTCCACACTACTCCAGAAATGTTGAATTGAGAAAGCTTCCTGGATGGGAAGCGAAACGTCTTCAGCTTCAGAATAGAATTTTTGCATATTTTTTTTGCATAATCTGTGCTTTATCTGCTAGACAGAGTATTGCGTTCCTTTGTAAAGGTCCTCTTCAAGAAGGTTATGTCTTGCCAAAGGACATATGAGCTTGCAGAGGCGGGGCTGGGATACCGCCATACACACCGGGTGAGCCGCAGCATGGGATACCGCCATACACACCGGGTGAGCCGCAGCAGAAAAAGTGGCCGATGTGCTGTGAACCGGATTTGAGAAGTGCCGGTTCGGAATTCAAAAGAAAATACATCAGTAGTTCTGTTTAAAATAAAATCTAATTAGATAAATTAAGTTAGTTTTACTGTAAATCATCTTCACATAATTTACCTTTTTTCCCATTAAATATCAGCTGCTACCAAAGTATTATTTCAGACACATACACCTATATTGGACTCCAAGGCTTGTTTTTCTCATTACAAAATCATAGGTTGTCTGACTGTTTTAGTGTGATTTTATTTCCTATTTCCTAAAAACAATTCTGTCCTATATCGTTCGTGGAGCAAATTATTTCGAAATCCGTTAATCTCTCTTCAATTTAGCTGTCTAACTATTTAGACTGCAGGCACCAAAGGGCCCTGATAAGCAATTTCAAAACTTGGTACATAATTACTCCACCGTCCCTCTGTGAACTTAAGTCGCTTTGAACTTGACGGAATTACCTCAAAATCTGATTTGAGGTAATTCCATCAAGAACTAGATGTATCTCCTATAGACGCATGACAAATGCAAGTTTCAGGACTTTGTTATGATTCTTTAACAAAATCATTTGTAAAGGTAATAAGTAAAGGATAGCAGCAACAAGAGGCGATAAAGAGGCATTCAAAGGTGTGTAGACTAGAAGAAGTGATTGCAAATATTTTTACAAGCAACTGAAGTGATGATGGACATCATACAAAACAAATAATCGTCATTAGTCGACTAATTGAAAAAAGAATCAATAGATTACTGAACTATTAAAATAACCGTTAGTTGCAGCCCTGGGGATTTGGCAAATCAGCTCAGTTGGTTCCCTTTGTTGCAGAGGAGCAGCGGCTCCACTTAGCGCCCTACTGTATGTCTAAGTTACTCGTAAGGAGAAAGGTCAATTCCGCTGCCTTTGTCTAGGTTCTCGTTTTTGGCCATCCGTCCGTCCGTCCGTCCGTCCATCCATCCATTGTTCTTAGGGTTAATTCTAACCCTAAATACAATTAGTAACCCTCAGATATATATATATTTGGGGCTTCATTTAAAATGTTCCTATCAGTTGGATAGGTTCTGGGTACCAAACGTGAGGCCACAACATATAGAGAAAGGCATGATTTTCTTTTAATTTCACATCTTACTAAGGTATACGATAGCTTTCATCTTGTTTCCAGCTCTCTAAACATATTGCCCAACTGGTACTATCACTTACTTATGTGATTTTTATGGCAGTATAAAACACAAACTCTTAGAGGCTCCAGAGATAACTTGTCACCGAATAGCTACTGACTTTATTCCTCGAGCAGAGTTATAATTCACACCTACCTTACTTGTGAATGGGGGGGGCTGTTTGGAATAGTGCCTGGATGTTGTCAGCCATGTTCGTGAGAAATTGACAAGCAGCACATAAAAGTCAGCCGAAAAGCATTTCCGAACGATGTTGTAGGAGAAGCGGAGTCAGCTCGTGATCAATAAAATATCCTGGACACGTTGAAAGGGCCTGAGTGAAGTGATTAATATCTCACAGTAACAGGTTTGCTGTTTGGCAGCCCACTTCTGAGTTGTTGTAGCTGTTGTAGCGTCTCTGAAACGATTGCAGGTCTAGTTTTGTTTAGAAAAAAGGCCATTGCTCACAATGGTTGAAAGGATTTGTTATTCAGTGTAAGTTACAGTAAACCACAAAATAATTTCTCTGTCGTTTCTGTCTTACTCTGATGTGAGGAATCGTCACTGTGATAAGTGTTTCAGGAGGAAAGCCCTTACATCTCTCACTCCAGCAACCTTTTCTGTCATGGGAGATCCAGAGCTTTCCAGAGGACAGAAGAGATTGAGATGTATTATCCTAGGTGAGCTTTTGTCCTTCCAGTGGGATCTACCCTGGAAACCTCTAACAGCAGCCCTCCAGGAAGACGCCCGTGCTGCTGTGACTGAGTCCTTACGACAATGAGAACAAGGCCTCTATTTCAAGCTCCACCTGGATCACGGAGCCTCTGAAACTATCTTAAAGGTGGAGTCCAGCCACAATATGGAGGAAGCTAATTTCAGCCACTTTAATCTGGGATGTCTTTCTTTGGTCATGATACATACCTTGTAGCCAAAGGTTAGCGCTGGGTTGTAGAAAGCCTCTAAACCTCCAGGAGGGATCCTGAACAGATGACCTAACTACCTCAATTGACTTTTTTTAGGAGAATCCGACACTCTACAGATAAAAACTCAGGCCTTAGTATCTGAAATCATGGTCTTTTTTTATGATTATCCAAATGTGATCACCACAAGTGAGGATTGGACCACAGATTGTCAAGTGCTAAGCCATTCAGTGATTTATAGACTTACAGATGAACTTGAATTCCAGCTCTTGAGGCAAAGAATCTTAGCGAGAGGGAGCAGTCCCCCTTTTCCAACCTGGGCACACCTGGACAAACAATGCCCAACTCAGCAAATATTTATGCATTAGTATGTTGATTTCTTCTAGAATATGCCGTTTAGAGGAAAACAGAATGGCTCTATGCTTGATGAGCGTATAATAGATCGCTCTGCGGTGCAGAGCTGCAGCACCTGTCTACTGGCTTGCATATGGAAACTGGCACCGCACATTTGGTGTTAGTCTGATCACGCTGAAGTGGTCTGGAGGAGCATATCAGTGGGGAGTGAGAGCAGGGATGTTCCAAAACTCAAACTGTATTTAGCAAATTTATGATAATTAGGGGTTGGTTAATGAACCAATGAAAGCGATAAATTGGCAGCATGGGCACCGGGCAGATTGGGGCTGAGGCAGCTGTGTGCAGCCAGCAGCACAAGGGGGAATGAAAGAAGACAACTCCAAACATACTTGAGTTTTTCTACAACTTCACAGTGGGCACACTACTTCAAAAGATCCCTATCACGCCCTCTGAATGGATTCCCTTCGCAGAGGAGGAGATGTACTGTTTGAAAAATAACTTGCTTTTGGAAAATCTGGGAAATGAAATCAGGTCATATCATGGTTTACAAAAGTTGATCTGAAAAAGTATTCACAACTCGGAAATTTTGTAATACTTTTTTCACTTTGCAACCACAAACTTTTAATTCATTTTTTGGGGGAATTATATGTCGTGGCCCAACATAAGGTATTGCATAATTGTGAAGTGGAAGGAGAATAACACATACATTACAAGCTTTCTTTATGCATAAAAATATGAAATGTGTGCCGTGTATTCAGTATTCCGCCCTCTTTTCAACAATAACCCTAAAAAATTTCCTGTGCAACCAATTGTCTTTAAAAGTCATATAACTAGGAAAGAGTGTGTAATTTAATCTCTGAATACGTTTTTTTAGAGAACATTAGATAACAAACAGCATCATGAAGACCAAAGAACACTACAGATAAGTCAGGGGGAAGATTAAAGCAGAGTTTGGGTATAAAGCTATATCCAGAGATTTGAACATCTCACAGATCACGTAATAATCCGTCATCTGAAAAACGGAAAGAGGTTGGGACCTACCAAAACATGGCAACCTAATATGACAGGCTTGGCAAAAAGAACATTAAAAGTATAGTTGGCCAATTTTCTTCTCCCAAGTCCCCTGTGAATAATGTCTTAGCTGTTCTTCCGCTTCTTAGGGGGATCTGTGAAAAAACTCCCAAATTCACGTTGGTCTTATTTCTTTCTTCTGAAGGCCTTCCTCTTCTTCTCATAAACTTGTGAGACAGTTTGCTTCTTTCGACTCTCAGCCATTTTCAAAGTATACAGTGTGAGCACCGGAGTTGCAATGAACACCAAAGCTCCTTCGAGCTGCGTCACGCAACGCTCCTCTCGCTTACAGAACTAACCTCCTTAACCCACCAAGACAACTACTGCCAGGATTACCCAATTTATTGGGGATAACCCTGCATTATAACAAAAAATGTTTCTGACCAGGATTGCCAACTATAGCTTTATTCAGAGAAGACTTCAAGAGGCCCATGGTGGTGTTGCAATGTGTGTATGACCAATCTAGCTATATAGCTTAATATAGCTTAATCTTGCACTCCACAAGCCTGGCCTTTGTGGGAGAGTAGCAGGTTTAATGGAAGCCATAAGAACTATTTAGCTTTTCCTGTTTAGCTCAAGCCATTTAAATATCTGGAAGAAGGTGCTCTGGTCTGATGAGACCTAAACTGAAGTTAATTGCCTACACTCAAAGAAAAACTAACACTGCACATCAACTTGAACGTGCCATCCCCTGAGTGACATTTGGTAGTGGCAGCGTGATGCTGTGGGGATGTTTTTCTTCAGCAGCGACACTGAAGCTAAGGGAATGGTTTTAGATCAAAGCACTTTACCTGTTAGGATGGCCTAGTCAAAGTAAAGACCTAAATCGACTTGAGTAGCAAGACTTGAAAACTGCTGTTTACAAGTGACTTTCTGTGCAATCCAACAGACCTTGTACAGAGGAACAAGCAAAAGTATCGATCTCCAGATTTGCGAAGCTGTCAGAGAAATCCCCCCTAAACGACTTGCAGCTGTAATTGCAGCAAAAGGTGCTTCTCCAAAGTATAACCCACAGGTGCTGAGCATTAAATCGAGATTGCAGATCTTTATCAGTAAAAACGTTTGCAAACCACATATCAGTTCCATTCAACCTGGCAATTATGTTATGCTACATTGTGCTGGTCTGTCATGCACCGGCTAAACAAAGCACGCTAATGTTTGCGGCTGTAATGTGTCAAAATGTCTTCAAGGGGTAGGAATAGTTCGGCATGATGCTGTGAAAATAGTGCAGTCAGAACGATCTTTAATAAAGTGTTGAAAATGAAACACAAAGCTACAAAATAAGACAAGCAGCTGCTGAAAGACAGAAGCAAGAAAGTGCCTTAACGAACTGAATGCCATTAGCCAGGAAGGCCTCATTTACAACATGTGACATTCTGCCAGGGCCCCATAATACAGTTCATCTGTTTAAAGCTTATTTTTAGCGCTCTCTGGAATTCTCTGGTTGCAGCCTTGGTAAATCGCTCTCCCAAAAAGCCCTGTACAGCAGCGTGGACAGGTAGCTCTTTGGGCTGGGCATTATTTTGAATTAAGCCTAACCTCACCGCAATGTGTGTGTTTGTTTTTCTCCTGGGGCCTCCCCCTTTTTTGCTTTGCAGGAAGAAATGGGGAAACAGAACAGCAAGCTGACCCCCGAAGTGATGGAGGACCTGGTGAAGAACACAGAGTTCAACGAGCACGAGCTGAAGCAGTGGTACAAGGGATTCCTGAAGGACTGCCCCACCGGCCGACTAAACCTGGACGAGTTCCAGCAGCTCTATGTCAAGGTGCGGCTCGCTCGCCCCGCTCACACTTCCACTCGATCGATCACACCCACTTAATCGGCTTCTTTTATGTGCTCGCCGCAAGAAGAAGAAAAAGAAAGAGACAACGTTTCTCATTTAGGTTGCAACTTTAAACCGGGAAGCAGAGAAGCGGGTAATGAAGCTTCTGAAGAGCAGAGATCAGGTGTGACAGGAATCTCGGTCCAGACAAGGAGTTGTTAGAGGAATCTGAAACTGGTTTGAGTGTCGGAGATAAGTGCAGGCTGAGGCCATTCGAGCGAGGATAAGAGGCAGAACGTAAATGTGCGTGGAGCTGAGAGCCTTGGAGTGGCAGGGCTGGTCTTTACAGCAGAGAAGACGTCCAGCAGCTGGGCTGGGTGTAACTGAGATGGCCTTTACTGAGATAAGGAAAGGAAAATTGGGAAAAGGAGGGACCTGCTTGGTGGAGCTGGGAACTCTGAACACGCGTTGTCCCAACTCAGCATGCACATGGTGAAGACGACTCGTTTGAGTTCGATCGGAGCATCAGAACAGGGAACACAAGGTGGCTTAAGTGACTGAATGTAGCACAGTTGTTGGTGCCTGTGTTCTGCCGCTGTGGCATACCCTGTCAGATTAGCATACCGGTAGTTGATTGTTCTATCTCCGTCTGCTAGTGTAGACTTTTTTATCGAAACAGCACATGTTTCTGAAGCGATATGCTGATGGTGCTTGTTAGAAAATACAACTTATGAAGAGGAATGCTGTTTTGACTGATTTTGACAGGTTTAATCTCGTAATCAGTTTGGGGGAAGGAGCTAAAGGTTAATAACTCGGCCCAACACCAGATTCAATTATTTTACGGCTCCACTTGCTGAAAATAAACTCTAGAAAACTTTAGTGTACATTTCTTACAAGGCATGCAATTAAGTAACGTGAAATTAATACGCAATATAATAGACAAACCACTCGTGGTCAGAGGTATGTGGAAATGAAGCGCAGTGACGCAGGTTTTATGGCAGGGCGTGCGCATAAACTGAGGGTATGCTGTTCCACCGTCAGAACATCGGTCTGGCTGGTCTGAGTGTTTTAGAAACTGCTCATCTGCTGGGCTTTTCACTCGCAACCATCTGTCAGGTTTACAGAGAATGACCCAAAATAGCAGAAAATATCCAGGGGGTGTTTCAGCTGTGTGGACAATATGCCTTGTTGACGTCACATTCGAGGAGAAGGAGCAGACTGGTTCAAGATGATAAAAAGGCGACGGTAGCTCTAATAAAAAAGACTCATTGAAGTCAAACTATAAGGAATAGCGTTTCTAAATGTAGGCCTGCAACACCTTGATATGGATGGGCCGCACAAAGGGCTGCTTCCATCAGCAAAGTGCATAGAGGCTACAAATTGCACATTAACAGATATGCTCCAGTGAGTCTCGCTCTCAGCTGTGACATTTAGATGGGAGGGTCAGAAGGTGATGTGATGAAAAAGAGCAGATGATGCTCTTTATCAACGGTTCATGTTAGTGTGTGTGTGTGTGTGTGTGTGTGTGTGTGTGTGTGTGTGTGTGTGTGTGTGTGTGTGTGTGTGTGTGTGTGTGTGTGTGTGTGTGTGTGTGTGTGGCTCAATTTGTATTTTCTTGGCTCAATTTGGGTCCCTTTGTACCCACCGAAAATCATGTCAATATAACAGCCTGCCTGAGTAATGTTGCTGATGCTGCCCATTAGGGCCGGCTGATGATTCAATAACAATATGTATCGATCAATAGATGTGTGATGCGATAGGAAAAAAAAGGCTCAATAAAAAGTTTAATAGAAGAACAGTTTTCCTTCCTTTTGCATTCTAGCCTATCTATTAAACACGTGCTCTCACAGAGAGCACAAATCGACTCAAACTGGTCTGCTGCGAACGACAATATAAGTTCGCTGTGCCACAATGGCCTACACAGCCACCAAACCTCAATCCTTTAGGATGTGGTGAACCGGGAGGTTCAAACCATGGATGTGTAGCCGTCCAATCTGCAGCAACGGGTGATCTCCCGTTAGTGTGGACCAACATCTCAGAGGAACATTTCTTGATCTGAATCGATGCCCCCAAAGAAACGAAAGCAGCTCTGATGAGAACAAGGGTCCAAACTGGTAGCGGTGCATTATAAATAATAAAAATGGGCACTGATTGTATATAGTGATCAGCATGGCTGCTAAACTTTCACCTTTAGAACAGATTACTGCCAATTTTGGACTAGATGTCGTTTGGACATGTAAGCAAATGATGCTCAGTGGTCCCGATCATGTTCTTTCTGTTGGTACAGTAACTTACTTATGGTGTTTCTAATTGGTTTAGAGGTCTTTGGTGGTTAAAAAGGGTGTCATAAAAGATTTTTCGTAAATGTCATGGACAACTGATTGACTGTGATAAGGGACACCGTCTAATATATCATCTTAGACCTTAGAGGGTGCCCAGAACAATGGCAACAGCAAGGAACAAGAGATAAAGAGAAGACAAAGTATGTTGGATATAAAGTGTTTTTATTAGTCAGAAGAAGAACTACTTGCTCACGAAATAAAGCGTTAAACCCTTTCATAATGTATTTTTTCCCAGCTGGTTTTTTTAGAAGTGTTGGTTGAGGTCACATGAATCACCACAGCAACCGGTGGTCTCGCTCTCCATTTAGGCCCGCTTTTAACCGACCCCGCTCCACGCTCCCATTCGCCTCTCCTGTATCCGGGCAGAAATCCAACAGTCTGAAGCCAGACGCGCTCGGAGGATTATGTTCCCTTGCTAATATGTATCCCACCGTATCTTATTACCTCTGATGAAGCGGTAGGAATTTATTTTGTTATTTAATCATTGATACGCACAAAAGAAGAAGAACCCCATTCACAAAGAGGATATGGGAATTAAAAAAAATAAATAAAAAATCAAGATCAGAAGCCATGTGCACGACTGTAGCTTTAAATTGCAGGTGTTTTACATGTATGTTGTTGAGGCTGCTGCCAAATATGAATCATGTGGACATCATTCAATCCTCCTCGCCAAAAGCATGATCATACCTGGGATTTTGCGTGCCTCAATTCAATCATCGGTGGTCTAAAAGTACATGTACGTGCTTGGCATGTCTTTGAAGATCTCTATGTTAGATTTAATATTGATCGCCATTTACCATTATTAGATGGTAAATGGCGATCAATAAAGTGGCAGTTATTTTAAAGAAAACCCCTTTGACTCTGGAAAAAAGATTTAGAAAGAAATACATTCTTCTTTTTTGTGACACAAGAATCAATGCACCTGCGCCAGATATTGATATTTTGATTGATAATATAAGGCGCTTCAAATAGATTTCCCGGTCCTGGCTTTAGAGCCTAATGGCTTCTTAAGGGGTGCTAAACCAATGACTGACGAGACAATTTGAACTTAATGTCTGAAAGCAACTCTAAGAACCATGTGGATTTCTCCTAGATGAGATGTTTTATAATGTATCTAGTAAATACCACTAAATAAAGCAACACTTGTGGTATTGTGTATTATACTACATCATAAAACAACTTAAACATTTCTTAGATTAGTGTAAGTGAAAGAGTTTGGTAAATCACAGTGTCCGGGAAACAGTAGTTTAGTTGATGTTTTACAGTTTTTGTCTGATGTCGGTTACGTGGCGGATGTATCATGCGTTGTACTTGGTAAATTCAGCCTTTCTCCAAAGCGTTTCTAAATTACTGAGTTTTTGCAAACATTTTAGAAACATATAGTGTTGTTCACAGAAATGATGTTTCCTATCAGAACCGTGGCTATTTCATCATGCAGTCTACTATCATAAAGTACTCTCTAAATCCCATTCTGTATGGATTACAGAATTTGATAAACTGTAGTTTACCAAAATCTTGGTTACATACAGTAATGATTACTGAATGAATTAAAGGTGCTTTGTAATATTGATGATGTGGTAGTTCTACCAATACCTTGTAGGTCACACATTTTCTAAAGCTGGAGTTTGATAAACTACCTGGTGTTTTGTAACATCTAGCAAAACATGAGACATTTTTGTATTGAGATTTTATTTTATATATACAGTCATATTCAATAAATTAGAATATGCATTTCTAAGAGGCTTGTTTGTCAGATGAAATGTACCTTTTGAAAAAACAACCTTTAAGCTGGTATTAAACACACCCTTCATTATGCTCCCGTTCATGCATGAAAAATTTAGGGTTTTTTGCGGGTCTGATGTAATATCCCAATCTTTAATGCTGTGTTTTATTAGCTGTAGGTGGAAAAAATATCATAATTATCAGAAATAAAGGCTTCAAAACATCCATCGGTTTCGGTCTGTATAATGTGCCTCCCTTAGTGAATTGAGTTACTGATATATATATATATATATATATATATATATATATATATATATATATATATATATATATATATATATATATATATATATATATATGTATATATATATATATATGTGTGTGTGTATGTATGTATGCAGTAGGGGTTTTTTGCATCTTGTGCTTCATGTTTGAACTTCCTGTGAAGCCTCAAGGAAGTAAGCACTCAGACTAGTGTAAGAATGAGCATTAATCTTTTATCAGTAGCAAAAGGAAATGCATCCTTGCCAGAGGGGGCTGCCATTACATAACCCATGCTTCTGCATTGAGGTCATTTGTGCACTTCCGCAAAATACCAGCTGAGTTTTTGCATCAGCCCAATACCAGTGTAGAAGAAATTCATCAATAAGTATGTATCATTATTAAAAGATATAATAATCTGAAGGAAAATTATCCAGCAGCAGAACGATTCAATCTTTATAAACATCAGAAAAAAAAGCACCTAAAGTTAGCTACAAATGAAACGATCCTACTAAATTCTTTTTAAAGGGTGAACAGTGGCAGAAAAATCTCAAAAGAGGCAACCAGTTCAAACCTGAAAGGGTCTTAAAGGCTTTTGGGGGGGGAAACCTCCTTCTGATGGTTTCTAGGCAACAGTGTCCCAGTGAGTTTATTTAAATCCAAATAGCTGATAAATGGGAAAAAAAGAACGTCTGCCTCCGACATCACATCAGTGGGACAGATTGTTCCTGGAAAGAGTGACTGTGTGTGTGAAGTTGGGAAAGAGGGGGGGGTCATATGTTTTGTGGGAGGCTGATGGAGGCGGAATCACAGCAACAGAGTGAGAAACAGAAAAAGGGGCAGAGGTGAGAAAAACTTGTGTGAAGCAAATGAAGGAAAGTGCAGTTAAATTATTTATCATCAGTCATTAGAGCCACTGCAGTAATGCAGCAGAGTACTGGCAAATGCAGAAATTATGGGGAGGGGGGGGGCTCATCCCCTATGCAGCCCCTTCACCTGTGTCCAGAAGCTGCCCCTGGCTGGGTGATAAACACCGTGCTACCTCCACCCGGCGGCCTACCTACAGTTAATAATCCTTTTTTTCGCTGGACACTGTCATTCTGTTTATTCTCTCACTGTTTCCCCCCTCCCGTGCTTTGGATAAAAGTAAAGAAGTAAAAAGCGGGTGCAGCACGTTGGCTGGAAATAACTTTCTTTTGATGCGGTGTAACAAAACAACACGTGATCCATAAGTCTTAGGACTTTAAAAAAAAAAAACTTTTATGTATGATAAGAATCCTTACTGATTATCTTCACACATTATAGAAAAAACTGAAGCGGAGGACGAAAAGAAAAAGAAAAATATAAACACTTAAGAAAATCAGCAGTTAAAACATCCATCAGTTTGATCAATTAAATGGGAGTAACACATTTAAATGCAAATTTTGCGGTTCAAAAGTCAGCACTCAACTTTAATTTTCCACTTAGAACATTTCAAAATGTCACTATGCCAGCATAATCACCTAAAAGGTTGGCCATTAGAAAAATAATGACACTGACGCGTGTGCTCAGCAGTCGGAAAAGTGCATTTCTCATTTGAGCAGATAGTGGTGCAAACTGGGATGGAGGCAGAGGTGATGGATGAAGGGAAGCCTGAGCTCTAAACCACCATTCATCAAAGCTGCGTGGATCAATGGCTTGTGGAGGGCAAAGCTGCTATGAATGAATTTGTCCTCGTTAGTCTTTATGGGATTTTGATGATTCTGTTTTATCACATCCTCAAAAACTTACATTAGTTTTTTGTTCCTCTTCAAGAATTTTAAAATATCCTCTTTAATCTAACCTTATCTCAGAAGCCAACTTGTCTAATGTGTAGTTTCTACTTTGATCTTTGGCTTAAAAAGAACAAAATAAAATACACCGTTTTATTTAATTTTAGCATGAAAATTAAAGCTTACGAGAAGAATAACTCTTTTAAATGAAATGCTGCAATTGATTCACCTCAGAGGTGTAAACACAGATTTGTGAATGACAACGCATCACATATGACCTTGTTTAAAGGTAGATTGGACAATTTTTCCGAAAATGTAAGTAAGAAATGGCCAGGTTCCTTTTTGAATAACTGCACATGCGCAAGACCGTTTTACCTGCTCTTCTGCTCTTCAGGGGGATCATGTGAAAAAAATCTTCCAAATCCACTTTGGTCTTATTTCTTTCCACTGAGGCTTTCCTCTTCCTCTCATATTCTTGTGCTCGGTTTGGTTCTTGCTACTTCAGCCATTTTCAAAGTATACAGTGAGAGCAGCGAAGCTACAATGAACGGCTAACACCGAAGCTAACGGCTAAGCGAACCGGATACATAAACACTAGAAGTGCGTATGTGCAGCCAGCAAGAGGAAACTAACAAGGAAGTACACGCACACTGGTGTTACGTGAGCACGTCAGAATGATTGGCATTGCATTCTAACACAGAAAAGCAATGGTCACAAATACAAGCATTACAGGGCAATGTGTGAGGTGTGATGGTATATCCTGTCTTCCTGTTATTCCTGGTAAAAAGGCTTATATAATCATTATACTGAATAACAAAACCATTGATCGTTTTCCTCGTCACCAAGTCTTGGCAAAAATATAGTCTAGGCATTTCCTTATTTCCTGCTTCAGCTAAACAAGTTTCCTTTTCTGCTGCTGTTTCTAAACTTGCCTGCAGGATGAATTCTCACGGTATTTGTGCGTTCACAACACACGAAAATCAATTTTGTACCGCTCAGGCTTCAACCGTTTGTGTCCGAACCAAAAACGGTTCAGGCCAATCACGTTGTAGCATTGTGGTTTAAGGTGGGACATACCGCGGCGAGAAAAGCGGCTGAGCCCACAGCCAAACCAACATAAACATGGCAGCGCAGGCGGACGCACGCATAGCGGTTGCTATCACATCTGTTTCGGAAGAATCCACGATTTCTCCTTTGATAGAAGAAAAGCAAAGAACGCCTTGACTAGCTTACCTTTTCGTGGTTTCTCTTGCCGCCTGCTGCTTATGTTTTAATTTGATACCGTGATTGGCTAAAACCAACCTTTGGTAGGTGGGCACTAGGTGCCTCTTCGCCCAATGAGTGTAATCTGGCTGGCCAGGTTAAAACTTGTCAGGAGGGGTGTGAAAACTTCTTATACTATTATAGAATCGACAGGGTCCTGATCAAAGCAGCATCCCTAACTCACAGAAATTAGGTACTAATACTGATGCTGGCCATGAAAAATATATTTTTCATGTTGCTGCATCAGAACTGAGATTTGGGACCGCCCTGAATTTAGGTTGATTACTGGTTAGGAGCTCCGATGGTCTGCACAGAAGTTGGATTCAAACTAAGGCTGGACGATATGGACCAAAAATAATATCTCAATATTTTTAGGCTCATTGCTGATATCTGATATTTACCTCGATATGTTTTTCTTTTCATAAAGTAATTATAAAAAGGAATCTCTGAATCAAAGCTTTATTCCAAATGTCTCACAGGCACATTTTTAAACAGACAGCTGTGGATAAATATGAGAACGAGCTGAAAAATTAAATAAACGCCTAATGTTTAAAGACTTGACTATCTACAGTTTGCCGCGATTGCTCAAAAAAATGAGGTGCGACGATGTCTTGTTTGTTGGTGGCTTTCCTAAGAGTTTTCATAATTCTTGACCACAGTGTCTCCAATGTATTAGAGTGACCTGCCACTGCTTCTGTTTCCCATTTTCACATTTAGTGCCGTCGCTGGTCCCAGACAGTGGTATAAAAATGGAACTGAACCTTGTGAGCTAACTCACACTCCAGTGGTTGCGTGCCACACTGCGTGAAAGTCCTCCTCCCTGACACACCAGCCACACCTTGAGACATTTGTAATCGGATAACGACACTGCCTGAGAAGCACCAGACCATTGAATTGGCCTCTGGATTTTGTCTTGCACCTTTATACCTTTAACTCAAATATGTACACATTTGTTCTAAAAACCAGTAAAACTATGAGACTGATTAACTCAAGAAGTATAACCCTCTGTTCCTTGCCGGTTGGTTCAATTTTAAGGGGAAATGTTTTCCAGCTCGTGATAGTTGGGTTTTGAGGCTAAACATTTTTACCTGCAGCCTACAAGAGAAAGGCTGTTTCTCAGAGGGAAACAGTTGAAGTTCTCACTGTAGAGCGAAAGCATCGCTGTTAGACTGCTCAAACACACAGACACTGACCTGAATATAGACGTATGGATGGATTCCACTCTGATGCAAATCGCCTGCGTTGCCCCAAGGCTGTTGGTTGTTGACGGGTGCAGTGTGAGTGCCAGTCTCTCCGCACGCCTGCCTCTTGAGTGGGAGACTCCCCGAGGCCTGCAGACAGACTGACAGACAGATCACAGCGCAGAGTGGATGGAAGGTAAATGGAGCGACAGAGGGACATTGACATCTGGGCAACAGCCACATTTCTGTGAGGAAACATATGGTACCTCGTCTGTGGAGACAAAGGAGAGACAGAGAAGACAGATGCAGCATCACGCTGACATGGAACATTACTGACGAAAAAGGGCCTATTTGCAGACTGTGCATCGTTATGACAGGTGTGGCAGTCGGTGTCGTGGGCCTTTGGGTGAGTCGTTAAGTTTTACAGAAATAGAAAACTTAAGTATCCTCTTATTCCCTAACTGTATTGGCAGACATACAGATTAGAGCTAAATGACATCCATGCTGCACGACTGATGGGAATATTTAAAGCTACTGATGCACTGGGTGCCACTAATGGAATATGAAATGAAAAGAGACAAGACGTGCACGGTGGAACATTGGCTTTATCAGCCTCAGATGGCATCAGGTGATCGGGAGTTTATTTTTGCTTTCAAAGGACCGCTGTAACCTCCTGTCTCACCTATATGACAATGTTGGTATCCGTAGCTTTGAAATGTTTCTTCTCTTACCTGACTGACAGAACCTTTTCTGTCATGCTCAGAGGCTTCTCCTCTTCTACTGCTTCTCTTAAGTGCGGGGTGCCACAAGGGTCCATTTTAGGCCCTCAACTTATTTTTTCACTTGGATTTTATCTATTTCTGCTATCAAACAGTGGCAAAACCAGAGTTTTTTTAAAGAACAAAAAACAGCTGGAGGGACTGGGAAAGGGTCTAAGTCTAAGACAACAGATTGATGGTGCTAAGTAACAGGACATTGAGTAAAATCTGTCCGTCTGTCTTTGATTTGAGACTGGGACAGAGGTTCACCTTTCAGCAGGACAATGGCCCGAAGCATACTGCTAAAGCAACATTCATGTGGTTTAAGGGGAAACATTTAAATGTGTTAAAATGGCCTAGTCAAAGTCCAGACTGCAATCCAGCTCAATCCAATCTGTGGCTGGTCTGTTCACAAGCAAAACTTATGCTTATGGGGCTGGAAACTTATGCGTGTTGCGGTTTTTTGTTATTTTATCCAGTTTGTTTTTTGCTTCACATTAAAATAAATAAATAAAATAATTCAAAACTACATGGTGCAAACTCAAACAATCCAGTTGTGAGGCAACAAAACACGAGAGATGCCAATGGGGTAAATATTTTTGCAGGCCACTGTATTTATCTGTCTGTCTGTATTGGTTGTTAAATTATCACATTCATGTAAATGAATTTACATGAATGTGAAATTTAGGGAAGCTATAGAGGTGCCCTTGACATACCCATGATAGCTCTGGAGGATCTGCAAAGATCCACAGCTCAGGTGGGAGAATCTGATGTCTCGACAACTATTACTCAGGGACTCCACAAATCTAGCCCTAAAACCCACACATGCACAGAGAGAACATGCAAACACCATGCAGAATGGTTGGGATTTGAACCCAGCCTCCATCAGTGCTACCAGCTTCGCAGCCCACCTTTAGGCGTGTAAAACCACATATAATCTTCCTTTAGTCTCTAAACCATGTGTTGTTGGTCTCCCTGATAAAATCCCATTAAAATACTCTGCGGTTGTAGCTGTAAGGCGGCAGAATGTGAAAAACTTCTGTGGACATGGATGGTTTTGCAAGGCACTGTACATGTTTATCACAAACCTGCTTAATTAGTAACCAAAACGATGTGCAACGAATGTGAGCTTTTGAGAGACTATATTAGAAACCTTTTCATTATTTGTCCCTAAGACTATTCTCAGCCTCTCCGTGTTACTTCCTTACATCTCCCGTCTTTCATTTCCAAACTCCACCCCACCCCTCCACCCCTGTCTCTTTTCCTCTCTGCCCAGGCTGACTTGTGGCTGCCATGCTCTAAAAATAGCTCTTGTCGTCTCTGAAGCCCTGATGCCATTCTCCATCGTTGCCACAACACAGGCACCGCCACACACACACAGACACACGCACACACACACAGACACACACAATGCTGAAGACTGCACCGGATTCTTCCCTAAAGACAAGAAACTGAAAACTCTATTGACTTTAGGAGAAATAAATATAGATATGTAAGGTGCACGGCGTACTAATATAGACTCACGCCTGCCCCTGTTGCTCTTTGAATAGTTAGATATGTGAAGCAGACAAATTGAACAAATTCTGGAGTCAGGAACTTGCTATGTTTACAGAGTACACCAGTACTCTGTCATTTTCCCAGCATGAATATTCCCCGCTCTTTCAGGCTGCAAAATGGTTGCTAAAGTCTGAACACGGCCGTGTTAGAGGTGGGCTTTAATAGTGAATAAGTGGACAGAAATGCGAGCAGAGACAGAAAGAAAGAGAGAATTATACTGAAAAAGGATTGAACCTTGGAGACAGCCAGGGGCCTAAAAGGCTTGATGGTTGGATTTATGGAAATTAATCGCTTTGATCCCTCATGTGCTCCGTTGTGTCTTTAAAAGGCCTCCCTGAGGGCTGTGAAGTTGTGATTCTATTATTCAGCAGATATCAGGGACGCTCATTCTGCCACTTCTAAAGCATTCAGATGGACAAACTTTAGGGTCCGTTCTGAGGCGAAATCATATTCAGACTGAGAAAACCCTATGAAAGCATTGCCACGTTCGATTCTCTATCATGACCAAACAGAGAGAAAAAGCTATCAGTCTCACAAAATTGAGACTGGAACCCCCAGGGTGCCGTGGCGGTGGCAGCAAGAATTATTTTCAAGTGGTTAACAATGGTTCAGGCCACGGTGTCAGCCATCATCCACCCATGGGGGGGCCCCGAATCCCCGTCCGTCTGACCTCTCAGCATGTGTCGGCGGAGGGTAACGAGAGCAAGAGTCAAGTATAAAATGACACCAAAAATGTTATGGCAAAAAATATTAAGAAATATGCCACGCTGTGCTGAAAACAAAACTGCCCGTTTACAGATTTCTTTAGTTTTGGTCACACCTAAATGTATCAGATATTCCAACAACTATTAAGGTAAAGTGAGTAAATACCAAAAGTTGTTTCCCAAATGATTATTTTATTTATTAAGACAAGAACCCTATCCAATCCTGGCACTGTGTGAAAACGTGATCGCCTATCTTTGTTAAATAACAAATTCATTGATTTCTCACATCATGGTCTGGTGCTGCTTGGCTGCTTCGGGGCCTGAAAGACTTGCAGTAATTGTTGGAACCAGGACTGCTGCTCACTAGCAGAAAGCCCTTAAGGAGAATGACTGACCACCAGCGCGTGACCTTAAACTCAGACACACTCGTCTTATGCAGCGGCAGTGACGAATACTCGAGTTTGAGACCTGGACTTGCGTCACACCTTAGCTAAAACGAGAGAGAGACCTCTGACTTGCCTTCGACTTGTGGTCTGAGACAGATTTATCACCGCACTTTATCTCAGGTATGTAAGCTACAGGTCGCAGCGGCTCTGACAGCTGCTGCACATTATACTGTGAAAGTGGGATTATTAGCCAGTGACGTACACGGACCGTGGGTTGTTAATGGCTCGTGGCAATCTGTTCAGCTTCATAATTAGGGCCACACAGGTCTGTCACCGACTCAACACTATAGTAAAGGACTTAACTTAACCGTCCTCAGCCCTTCTCTTGCTCCTGCTGCATCACAAGGACACTTCCTGCTGAAAACATTGAAACAAAAGCACTTCCTGTTCTGTTCATTCAGTAGTTAGACATTGGCCCCGTCCCAAAACTCACACTAAAGTGCAAATAAGGGTTCGAGTGCGCAGTTTACAAGCGTCCAAAACAGGAGGATTGGGACACTACAGGTTATGTCATTAAGTTGCACCTCTGTGTCAAGACTGTGACACCAAAAATGGCGGGACCATCGTTGTTTTTGCCATCTTTACTGCTAAAATGATTAAAATTGCAACAAGCATTCGTTTTGAGGGGAATGAATTGCAGGAACTGAAATTTGAAAGGATTGGGCATAGCAGAGCGGGTATTGCCACAAATGAGAAATGAATGCAAAATAATATTGTTAAATATATACCCAAAATAAATATAAAATAAGTAAAAAACATAGGTTGTGTGCATTTCATTAATGATAGCACCTTGATGTGACATAGTTATGAAAAATATAAAAATATATAATTTTTTGCTTATATTCTGTGATTTTTTTTCTTTTCTTTATTGTGTTTTTTTTACAACTTCATCAATAGCTGCTGTGAGGTAAAACATCAACATCGCACGCAGGATGCGTAAGTGGTTGCTTACTTGTTCAGAAACACAATTTCTGATAAAACAAATTCAATAAATAGACGAGCAAAACATTACTTTGCTTTCAGAAGTGCAAAAACATCAAACAAATTCAACAAAGCAGATAGAATGAAAGTTAACCGGCTGCTACTGTTTGAGGAAATTTCAGTTTTCTAATTAAAAATTACTACCATATTTGTTTTAAGAAACAAAAATTGGTGATTAGTCATTTATTTAAGATGGCAGTATGATCTTAGGTCTTTTTAGTTCAAATATTTTTTACCTTGTAGCTCAAAACATCACATGCAGCAATGAATTGTGGGTAATACACTTCAGCGAACTCTGGAGAATCGGGACACACTACGCACTCATACCCTCAGCGGGAATGCGCATTTTGAGGGACACAAGGGTGGAAGTGCGAGTATTGGGACAGGGCCATTCTCTCTGGTTTGCTCCCTACGCAGCATGCTCATTATTTTGTAACTTACAGACTCTTTACTGCCTTATACCCTTTAGTGTTTAGACTTGATGCCAAAGTGTTTAGTCACTTTGTATTATTTTTCTTTGAGGATAAATGCCTGTTTATGTTTCTACTAAGAAATACTTTACACTTTATTGATTTTCAAAATAAGATGCTGGATTCGGCATCCTGATTTAAATGACAATACATGATTTGAGACTTGTAAACATATCTATGCAAAAGGAAAATGACACTACACTGCAAAAAGGGAACTAAAAGTAAGTACAATTTCATTGAAATGAGTGTATTTGCCCTTGATTTAAGCAGGTAAATAAGATTTGCCAATGGAATAAGATTGTTGCACTTAGAATAGGAACAACTCCTCTCCATCATCATATTTCAAGTGCGGTTTATCTAATTATCTTATTTTAGGGGTAACAATACTGATTCCATTGACAGATCATCTTATTTACCTGCTCAGACCAAGGACAAATACACTAATAAGTTTTACTTAATTTTGTGATGCTGTGGCATGTTCTTAAACATGGTTGACAACTAGGGATGCGCTAATAAGAGAATTTGGGCTGATATTGATTTCCGATATTAATGTTGCTGTTATGCACCACAAACAGTATTTACCAATATTATTTACATTATATATATGTCCCTACCATTTCAATGACCACACTGCTGCCGTTGCTTCCCTACTTTAGTAAACACCCCAAAACCGTACGCTGCATCACTGTCACGTGCCCAAACAAATAGCACATGACCAACGCCCTCCAGAAACATACACAAACGGCAACAAGATGGAAAGAAGCATTGGTTATTAATATCGGCCCAGTTAATGCTGATGTACCGTGAATCCCCATTTAAAACCCTCCAATGTGGCAGACTTATTTCAAAAGAAGAGCTGACCGATATCCCTCTATTGTTATGTAATGTGACTCATTGCCGGCTATCCTAAACTCTTAATGGCAGTGGTTTCCGCTAAGGGTGGCACAAGCGGTTATTAGCTGCAGGGAGGAATTACTTGATACTTATTATTATTTACAACAGGGCCAGGATGCTTTGGAGAGCTTTTTTCGTCATTTGAAAACTGCATTTTGTAGTTACGTAAGTAATTTCTGTAGGAAATGTTGAGTGTCATAAAAAGAGGAAAAACAGAAAAACTCTGTAAGCGCACAAATACTTTTTCTCGATACAGTGTGTGTGTTCTTTCCGCTTCTTTATTTTGCCCTGTAAACCAAATGGGCTTTATTGATAAAGAGCATCTTTCTATTATTTTCTTTAGCTCAACGTTTTGTTTCACGCTTAAGTCCTTATCATCTGGGATTATTTGCTTTTATTCCACTCAGTCACCCTAATGCTTCAGTCTTCCCGTCTAATATTTTGTTTTTCAGCTCCGTAGAACCATTTGTTCCCCATCAATCTCCTGGCGTGCATAAAAACACGCTTTCCATTAGGTGCTGCAAGACAGACTCATTGGAATGATCCATGATAATTGCATGTATTACCTCCTACGCTTTGGGGAAAGATCTAGCTTTTTCACAAACTTCACTTAGATTGCAGGTCATACTCCAAACACTGATGACATGCACATCATCGTCAAAGAAGCTTCTGTCATAACCCCCTTTCAACTTCACAGTTCAGAGCGCCCCATTCTGTACCGCTTTTTTTACGTCACAAAAGGCTATCCTCGGCGTTAGCTGCAACTGATTCCACAATCACAGTAACATGACACCTTGATTGAGCTCTGTTTTGCGATCCTTGTGCATGCTTTCTATACCGTTCCTTGCTTTAATTACAATCAAAGTTGCTGTGTACTGTCCTTAGCGTGCCATTCTGCAGATCAACATACTGATTGATTTTGAGGATTAGATGAATACCGGAGGATTATGAAATGCTCCGTTCTGAGCGCACCAATGGACTGAACAACTGCTGCTGCTGTCTTTGCTTGCTACTACGCATACTTGTTCCACAATCTCCTTTTACAACCCATTCACCTTGGGAGGTTGATGAGGGACATAGTTGGTGGGTCGGTTTCAACCCTCTGCTCTGTATCGGAGCTTTTCAGTTGATCACGGTGCATAATTAACGTGAAGCTTACGGAAAGAGAAGAATGATCTGAACAGAGTTATAGGAGCTCTTAATAGCCAATATTAACACAAAATACTCAGCAAAAAGAGAGAATGCCAAGCAGGGAAATGTGGAAACAACATGGGGTTATTCTTCAAGCAATGGCTGCTTTTCAAACCTCCTGTATTAGCTAGCTGTGCTGCAGAGCTAGTGCGGGCTCGTACGTAAATAGCAAGGAAACACTCTTGCTTCTGTTTAGCTGGTCTTTTCAGTTCTTGTCTTTGACAGTGCTATAGCTAACATATGTTTTTGCTAGCATCACTGCTTATGGAAAATAAATTTTCTTAGTTGCTTGTTATTTTTCAAATGCAAAAGTCTTCTTAGCAAAGTTGACGTATCCTTCAACCACCACAAGAAGCATTACAAGCCCTGATGCGGTAGAACACTGTATTCTACACCCTTCATCCCAGTATACACAAACTACACGGGGGCACATCGTACAAGACACGTTTCATTACATGGATTTCTTACATTTATGCCAATATTAATCCCTTAATATGCCAATATATGTGGAAAGAAATAAAACCATTGCAGACTCTCCATGTTCCACGAGTGGGGCTTGCTCTGTGTTTTACCCTCATGTGGGTGAAAATAAATGTTTAGGTTAATTCAATTTTCAATTCAATTTTATTTATATAGCGCCAATTCATGATACATGTCATCTCAAGGCACTTTCCAACGTCAAATTCAATCAGATTATACGGATTGGGTCAGATTATACAGATTGGTCAAAAGGTTTCCTATCTAAGGAAAACCAATAGATTGCATCAAGTCTTGACAAGCAGCATTCACTCCTGGAGAAGCGTAGAGCCACAGGGAGAGTCGTCTGCATTTTCCATGGCTTTGCAGCAATCTCTCATACTGAGCAAGCATGAAGCGACAGTGGAGAGAAAAACTCCCCTTTAACGGGAAGGAAAACCTCCAGCAGAACTGCGCTCAGTATGAACGGTCATCTACCTCGACCGACTGGGGGTTAGAGAAGACAGAGCAGAGACACAACAAGAGAGACAAAAAAAGCACAGAAGCACACATTGAGTAATCTGTTCTACATTAGATGGTAATAGCGGGTGATCTGTCTCACCTGGATGATGTCACAGCTAATAGAAGGGCAGACCAAGTGTACCTACTATGAAGAGAAAAATGACAGGGAACAAAAAGGTAAAAGATGAAATAACATTTAAGTTAGATAATTTTAGAATAGTGTTTACCTAGAACAGGATATGAGGATTTTGACACCTTGCTGGTTTGTATTCCAGGCTAGACATGGTAGAATATATCGACAGCATGGATACGCAGACATTTACATGCAGAGTCAAAGATGAAACCGTTCCAATGCATGCAAAGAAGCAGACAGGATTGAGCAATCATGATTAATGAATAAATGCCAAAGAGATCCAATGACTCGTGTGAAATGAAGGCACAATCGGAGCAACGAGCCGTGGCATGGACACCACGACAAAAGGAGGCTGCGTGTTGTGTACTGTGGTATTTCCTCACTGTCTCCCTTCCTCACACTCCTACATCTCACTCTCACCTCCCTGCCCTCGCCTGTTGTTTTTCTTTCTTCTACCTCTCTTTTGCTTGGGGGGGGGGGGGGGTGCTCACAGGGCTCAGCTTTTTTTTAAGGCAGCTCAAACTGCGCGAGCTGCTGCCGCCTTTATCTGCCAAGCGCTCAAGAGACGAGCCGTTCCTAACACACCGCTGGTGAGGAAAGATAAGCGAGCTGGTCGTCCTCTGTTGTTCTGCCTCACTTTGATTTGCGTCACTAAGACAGAGGGTAGCCCCCAGGTCTACCTGCCAAACCTGACAGCCAGCCATGAGTCATTTTCTCCTTGCTGACATCTTTGGCTGCTTTTCTATTTATGATTTAGATCTCAGACTGAAACGAGATCAAACAGAGCTAAGGCCTGATGGACGGATTATTGATTGGAAATTGTACCGTGTTCAAATTTCATGTATTTACCTCTCAGAGAAGCCTCCATCGCTCAGTTTCTCCTACTGTATGTGCCCGTAACTATTTTCCTCACAGTTCCCTTTATACATGTAATAAGCTTTGCATACTCAATGGTGCCATCTGCTGGTGAGCTTTCATCTACACTCCTTACACAGAGCTATTGCCACCAGATGTTTGTTTTGTAACCACAGATAACCAGAGATTGGGTCCAGGCCAAATTCCTCTTAAACCTCAAGCCAAATGACCAAGAGCTTTTGAGGAATCAGTGGTCAGTCTGATGTTTTGCAGTACAACACTGATGTGCTGCAGCTTATCTCTGCTTAATGAAAGCATGTATTCCATTATTATTCTTTTGGGTGCCCTATGATTAAATGTGTCTGAACCGGTACTGGTTGGATTCACTATGTGGGACCTGCAGTGATATCAGGGGTCAGGTGGGCAGTGGAAGAACTGGAGTTGTACCTCTCAGCGTTGGACACGGTGTTGCTGGCTCATAATAATATGTGCATGCATCAATCTCATCCATGTGAAATAAATGTAACTTTACTAATTGGTCACATTTATTGGTGTCAATCGATATCAGAATAAATTCCCTGAAACCAATTAACAACCAATACTACACCTCAGATTACAGTGTTTTAGAAAAAGAAGAAAAAAAGGGCAAAGACGGGGATGGATGAGACACATAGGCAATACAACAATTCTCCATAGAGCTCCATTTCTTTAGGTGACACATTTTCCTCTTAAATGATGTCCTCTATGAATTAATTCTCCTAATATCAGTTATGTAAAACAGGCCATTTAAATCAGTACACACAGCAATATGCTACCATCCAGACATGTCGCTATGGCCATCATCCAAAGTAAACAGCCTATAACAATCTGGGCCTTCTTGTGAGAAATGCTATGATCCAACATAGGGCCGAACTATATATATATATATATATATATATATATATATATATATATATATATATATATATATATATATATTTATTTATACCAAAAATATATGTTTGGAATTTTTTGGAAATTATTCAGATTGATTAATATGATTTCTATTTTATCAATATGTTTTTTTTTCCATATCGTCCAACCCTAATCCAACGGAACCAACCAGTGACGCTGACGCAGGGAAAACCAAAACAGAACAGCCACCATTATGGATATAGCGCGATGTCGGTAAATGACCGATGTCGGTGTTCTTTTAAAGAATTACCCGTATTTTTCGGACCATAAATCGCATTGGATTATAAGGCGCATTAAATATTCTTCCCATATCACTCCGCCCCTCTGCGGACACACATGCTACCTGAGCGGGAGAGCTATCTGTCTCTGTCGGGAGGACGGTTTTTAAAAACAGTATCGCAGACTTTCGATCACAGCAAAATAATGTTTATGTAGGTTAAAGCCAGGCTATAAGCACTGAACAGTTCTCTCCTCTTTCTCTGCCATGGAAAGCGAGCCTGCTCCGCACGCACACAGGGAGAGAGAAAGAGAGAGGCGAAACAGTTTAAAATTAACTAAAAGCGGCGAACACATCCAGCCAAGATTTTAACTTTTGATATCTGTTATGCGCAAATATCCCCCACTAACTTAGTAAACCCTTTAGGGTGACTTTTCAGCCGCGAAGAATATGATCCAGTCAGCGGGAAATCACAGACTGTCTGGCCGAGTAATAACGCAGCCGCAGCAGCCGTAAAACTGCAGTCTTCCCGGTCAGGCTCGCCTGTCAGCGGGTCTCTACCGCTCCAGACAGGTCCCAGCAGAATTAAACTTGGCTCAGAATCCTGTTGAACTGACTGCACAGATGAAGTTTGGAGGTGAAATTTCTCCCCTAAAATCATCTTAAAACAACGTTTTGTGATAAATTAAGGTTATAAAATTGATAGGCTTGTAAACTTCTCATCTCCATACTCCACCCTTGAGGTGGACAGTTTTTCTTACAGCACGCAACCACGCCCCCTCAACAAGCCCCGAGAAACCAGAGCAGTACTGGGTCGGTTGGGGGACCACAGCCCGGGAAACTAAAGCGTGGGTACATGAAATTAGTCGGGTAAATCTGGATGGAAACGCTAGCCGGGATTTGCAAGCCCCAGGCTTTTTAGTGACAATGGAAAAGGGGCAATAGTTGCTTCTTGCTTCCTCGCTGCGAGCCGCCATTGTTGTCTGAATCCAAACAGTCGCTTCTCTGATACGTCACATCCACGAAAATCCTGTCCGGGGATCCTGATTGGCTCGTCCATTTGAAATCCCTCCCTATGGCAGCGAGTGCAGATGGATGTGTGGGGCCGTGTGGAGCACGGCGGAACTACATCCATCTGGCGAGAGTCAGGTTAGGTGCTCCCAGTTTTTTAAAAGAGACTCAAAAAATGTGTTTTAGTCAGCAATGGCTGATTTCTTGCTGCTGAGGCCACATTTCAACCTAACGCTATGAGTCAGTTACGGTAAGAGTCTCAGTTAGGGCAAAAGGCAGTTTACAGATTTGCCTTTGTGCTGACATTTTAAACTGCACATAAGCTTTTTGCACATGTTCAAGCTAATATAGGTTACCATGGGAAACGCAGCCCAGCAAAAACACTGGGCCGGTTCACTTGTGCAGCTAGCCACCTGGCTGAATAGAAGAGGCCGACGCTTAGCTATTTCTATTATGCTTAACTCGAAACTTTCCGTACGTCCTTGAAGTGATTATATTAATAAATTATTACTAAATATATGATTTGAACAACAACCTAAGGTAAGCCTTGCCCGCCTTAACTGCACATCACTGGTGTGAAAATATTTTTATGAAGTCAGATGAGCATCACAATACCACGATGTGACTTACTTTTAAGTTTAAACAGCTTTCAGGTGCCCTCAAAGCAGATGATTTACCCTGAATCCATAGCAGCTGTTTCCAGCTCAGTATTTTAACACTTTTGGTCTGTTACTGTTTCCAAGTGGTGTGAATAAGTATTTCTCTAAAAGTTGCGTTTTACTCCCATTTTCCAGCAGCTGGTGGTGATCAGAGTTCACCGGGTTAGGACTGTGAAAGCTTTTATAATCGCTGCTGGTTGTTTAAAACAGTTCTAAAAAGCTAAAGTGGTAAAAATAGGACATTTGTTTGCATGGAATTCATTTCTGTGATGAATGATTTTACTTGCCCTACAACCCTTCACTGAAAAAGGAAGGAGGAGAATCACACGTTGAATGAACGAGATGTTTTAATTACATAATAACGTGGCTCCAACTTGGCTCGTATGGTGGAGAACCTCACCGTAGCATTTACAGAGCCAGTTAAGAACTGGCTCTGGTACCAGCCCTGGTTCAGAACCAGAACTACGACGTGACCGCAGGCAATGTTTAGATGTGCTGTAAAAAGGACAGTGGTGAGCAGCAGATGTTTTATCACTTTGTTTAGATAAAATATCTTTCAAATCTTTAAGGGCAAACAAAATAAAACCACAGTGGGTCCATCCATCCATCCATCCATTTTCTTTATCTAAGGACCTATTTATTGGGCAAACGCTTCGCAGAGATCTCCTGACCCCCCTCTCCCCAATAAAAAGCTTTTAGTTCCCCCCACAGGCACACCAATGCGTTTTCACAGTGGTTCTGTCCCAGACCGTTGTCCGTTTGGATATATCCAATAAACATCTGGCTGTTTTCGTGACTGCATCTTGTTGAATTGAGCAGAGGCAGGTATGCGAGCTTCCTTTCACTTATGGGTGTAGCATTTAACGTCTGGATGGTTTACTTTACTCCCTCCATGCTACTGTAATCAAAAATTACCCACAGCTTGAAACCACAATGGATCCAGTGGTGATGGGTCCTGAATGATGTGGAAAGGTTTTTATTCTGCTGTGTTTATTTACTGTGCGCCCTTTGAAAAGAACACAAGGTTTCTATCAATGCAAACATCGCCATGGACAAAGAACAGCTAAGTTGTGCAGCTTTGCTGGTGATCACATCACAGCAGACACCCAGCTGAAAGTAACGAGAGGATGATTAAAAACGTATTACGCAGGGCAAAGGGGATTTGCGAGTGCGAGTGTGAGTGTTCTGTTTGTGCAGACCCTACAGGCTTGGAAGCAGTCGGGGCTACAGATTTGCGCTGGCTCAGTTTCTGGCACTTTTTGGCCCATCGTCGCGGGTTTATGTAAGAGCTGACGCAGACAAACACTGTAAATGTGTCCCTGCAATGGATTATATCCTTTCTCCCTCTGCTTCTCCCCTGCATTCTGCTCAATAAAGCGGCGTCTATGGAGTGCTTTCGACGAAGCAGTGCAAACACCCATATGCACAGACAGCTCGTCCCGTCATACGAAGCAGTCTGCATGTCATCTGACGATGGTAGCAAGAGGGGGAACGAAACAGAAGGAATTATTTACACAGCTCTTCGCTTCCATGATGGAAATATGAAGAAGGTAAAAAGGAATGGTGCAGCTGTTGTTGTTGTTTTTTTTTTGTGGGAGTAAAACACTGAACAAATTATTAGCGGTCCACCTAACATTCCTTAAGCTTTTCCATAATTTGTCCTGCTATTCCTACAAACCTCAGTGCATTTGAGGCTTTTATGTGAGACCAATATAAAGTAGTACAGTAGTGAGAGGAAAACAATATATATGGATGTCTTTCACCATCTTTTGCCAGTAAAAATCCAAAGTTGACTCTTCCATTTTTTTGTTAAACCCCATTTCACCGTCATATTACAGAATAAAGTTTGGGTAAACCTATTACCTGTATATTTTACAAAGAATGTGCAAATACATCTGTCTTTGGATGTGCAAAGCTGATAGAGTCAGACCCCCAAAAGACTTGCAGCTTTAATTCAGTAATTTCAGAGACAACTGTACAAAGTATTGACTCAGGGGGGCTGAATACTAATGCTTGACAAACGCATTTTACTTGACAAAAACAAAGAAAAGAAAAGAAAACAGGAAACTGTCCATTTTTCCCCTCGACTTCTAACTCAAGGGAGACTTAGTGTTGAATGACCACATAAAATCCCAATAAAACAAAAAATAAATTCATTTTCGATTAGGGATATGCCTAAATAGTAATTGAACATTGTTTTCTAATGAGTAAAATTACATTTTGTTTGTCACTGAAAAGTTAATAGTAGACAACCGCTTTCTATTTGGCACTACCCCTGGAACCATTACTCTATTGGATAAATGATACTGAGCCATCCATTTTGTTTAGAAAGACACCGGAGAGAGTTAATGCAATGTCTGGTTCATTGCCTGGTTGTGTGTGCGGGCACGCATGATGTCGGCACGCACATGGAACCAGCAGGTGGAACGGGATGGACAGGGACAGAAAATAGGCTCAATCAGTGGGCCTAAATCAGGAGATCTCAGACGAGCGTGGAATTGACCCGACGGCGGTCCAGAGAAGACATGGACACCGACTGCATGGATGAGCACATGGAAGGTCATCCTGTTGGGGTGCGGGTGTGTGTGGGTGGTCAGCTTGTTAAGCTTCTTATCTGCTGACTTTGTCAGGGAAGATACATTATCTCACCAAAAGCATTTTTATGTATGAATATTTCCATTTTTTATTTGTTTCCTTTAGCATCACATTTGCATTGTCATCGGTTCATCTTGGCACGATAGTATTTTAAACCATATATCTTCAATTCAAAATTTAATCCGATAAAGACAGTGTTTTGTATATTATTTGCTTACAAATATACAACAAATGCTTTAGCCATGATCCAAACATCTTATATTTGGAGCGCAGTCCTCAAGTTCTTAACATTCAACTCTTTCGAAACCCAACCATACCGCGCCTGAGTATAAAAGAAAATACCTAAAATAGCTGCAGGAAGGGGCTTGAATATGAACATTTTAAACCTCAGGAATTCATTTGAATCCAGCAGTCAATTTCGTGTTGTCTCGGCATGCTTTGTGACCTCAAAGGAGCACTCTAGGAGAATCAAGTGGTGAGATAAGGGCAATGAATAAAGGGCATTTCCATTTGTTCTTGGAAGTTGGACTTTCCAATTTCGAAGTTGGCAAAATCAACTAAAACCGTCACTATTCTGGTTTGGAAAGTTGGACACTTGTTATCAGCTCTGACCCAACATGGTTGACAAGCTAATTAAAGGTAGCGATAGCAGCAAAGCATTTATTCCTGATAGTTTGCATTTCATTAGATCTGACACGTAGTGCTGTGGAGCTTAGGTTATGGAACATTTGCTGTGGTGTTTGAATGTCCTACATGATGAAAAACACAGTGACAGCCGTTTGTCTTGCTAACTGTAGTTAGCCTAGTCATGGAGCAAAACCATCAGCAAATCACACTATTTCTGCAACTTAGAACTGCAACAATGTTACACTTCGAATTCTAACTTTTAAGGTAGATGAAACATGCCATTAAATACTAAATAAAAGAAAAACAATACAAAGATTCCCAAAATGCAAATTGGCCCAGCTGTGGTGCTAAAAGTTGTATCAGTCTCAAGCTCATCTCTTTAGTTTTTCCTTTTTACCCTAAAGGGTTTAATTTTGAAAGAGTGTTGTTTACAGAAGTAATAACGGACGTAATTGTTACTGTAAGATTTAGTACGTTTTAGTACCAAAGTGATAGTTGCAAAAATCAGATTTTTTTTTTTTTGGGGGGGGGGGGGGATAAGATCTCTGTAACACTGTAATGAAAAAGACGGATATGGGTGGCATATGGGCAAAAAAGGTCTGGGGCATCATTTATAAAACTTGCGTATGCAGAAAATGAGGCCTGAAACATGCGTACGTCTAACCTGACAAAAGCCAGCTGTATGTTGCTCCGCCTAGCTCCACTCACATACATCTGGGACACCGCCGGTAGAAAGTGATTTCTCCAACCAATTTTATGGTCTGGCCAATCAGGACGCAGGGCTGGCATTTCATGGATGTGACGTAGTGGAGACGCGACCATGACGTGAGACTGTTTTGATAGCAATGGCGGCTCGTTGAGGAAGCAAGCGTTAACATTGATGCTGCTATTTCTTCCGTGTTGTCCAATCTACCTAATATTGTTTCATTAAAAGAACATCAGAGAACGCCTCTGAAGGCTTTTGTTGGTGGAAACCATGTTTTCGCCCTTCTCCCGACCGGGGCGAGTCCCGGAGCGGTTAGCGGTTAGCGCTAACTATGTTAGGAGGCCTTTAGTCCTCAACGCGGTCGGCCCGGAATCGACTCCGACCCGCGGCGCTTTGCCGCCTGTCTTCCCCCCTCTTCCTGTCAGCTCACTGTCAATAAAACGCGTGCCACTAGAGCCGCAAACACATTATTATTATTATTATTTTTTTTTTTTCCTGCGTCGCTATCATCAGCGTCACGGGTTAGCTTCGGTGTGAGTGGTTGAAATAGCACGTCAATAAAGATGACAGACAAGTGGCTTATCCAATCATATGCAAGAATTTTTGATAAGGCCCAGCCTTCAGTAAAGGCAATTCCTATGGCGGTGTCCCAGATGTATGTGAGTGGAGCTAGGCGGAGCAACATACAGCTGGCTTTTGTCAGGTTAGCGTACGTCACTTTCCACACAAAAGTTGGATTCTATTATTATTTTTTTAAACTTTACAGGAAAATGTTCTGACCCAGGCGTACGCTCATTTTGGAGACGGGGGAAATTGGAGACGCAGATGGTAAAGTGGTGAGTCGCAGCCAAACAGCAGGATGATTCCTCTCAGACGTTCAATTTAACTCCATGTCAGACTTTAATCTTACATCATCTTTATGATAAGGATTCAAAACTGCAGTGTTATTAATGCTAGTGCTGGTGAAACATGATTATACATAAGGACCTTTCAAATAAATAAAGAAATGCCCTTAAGCCAACCTAAATCGTAAATTAAAGTCTGTACAACATTTCATCTGGGTTTCCTATCATCACATTCCTCTTCCCGATGATCACCAGGGTGACGTGTACCACAGATTTACAGATTATTGTGACGAGGTGTGAGGCGATTACTTTAATTGCTGTAAACGGTCAAATACACTCGTGCGTAATGCTGGGCGGTGTTGGCTTTGGCTCCTATCTTGCAGATAGGAGAATTAGGAGGAAACGCGGTTTCAGGGATCAAAGATTTCCTGGCCGACAACGACCGGCCAATACACCGCTTTGGACTGTGAGCACTGCGTTCTGCTATAACTTAAAGCAGACAGTGGCTACTTTTTTCACAGTTTCTTTGTCTTTTCTCCGTGGTTGCCATTACACCATGAAAAAAAATATATCAGGGGACTCATTTAAATCCACATTAACATTCATGAGGTGCTTTGCATTGACCATTTATTTAATGTGGGCGTGCAGAACATGAGGCGGAACCTGCTACCAGACGTTCAGGTACAGCTGTGATCTGTATAATAGATAGAATATTGTGTGCTGGTGTGCGTGCGCATGGTTTTATGAATCAGTTTTTTTTTTTTTTGCAGCATGCAGACTTTTAGTTTGGAATCTACGCAAGTTTTTATAAATGAGACCCCAGAATCCGGTCGCATTTGCCTGCTGCGTGAACATAGCCTTAAGTCACCCTTGGGAAGTGTCAGGGTTCTCTGTGTCTTGCTGCTCTAACTCTACTCCTCAGGTGTGTCTAGTTGGCTGAGGAGGCGTGGCCCACACCTGCAGCTCGTTGCAGGCGGCTTCCTCTGGCTTCTTAAGCAGAGCGCCAACAGATGGAAGACGCCAGAGCCTTAACCAGTCGTGATTTTGGTGCTTGGATGCACTCACCTGTCTTGACGTCTCGTCCGAAGAAACAGACCAGCAGAACCTGTCAGCTCAGATTTTGCTCTGGCGCTCCCCTCATACTTCCTGGATGTTACCCAGCGAGGCCTGAGATCCCCTTTCCCGGGTTCTGTTGGTTCTGTGTTCACTCTGGTCAATCCATCTGTCAACCGTTGCCGATGAGGCTCGCTCAGGATCCCTCGCCAGTTACATCTGCCGTCCTCAGCCACTAGCCGCCAATCTCCAGCAGCGTAAAGTCATAGAGTCCTCCCGACGCTACTTCTTCCCGGTTAGGTCCGCCCAGCCCAATGGTAAGCAGCGCCACTTCTAGCAATTCTCCGGGTTCTCCTTTCAGAGTTACTCACTCCCTCTCTCTTGCAGACTCTCCAGCCGTGACGTTCTGACCCAGCCGAATCGCCTGTAGTTCCGTCCGTAGATCTGCCTGTTTCCAAAATAAACATCTGAAAACTGTGCATTGCCTCCCGTTCGTATCTGCATGTGGACTCGTCACCTGAAAACCATGACAGAAGAAGGCTCTGGCCACCAAAGTCCAGCGGATACGTTCGGGCGGCAGATAGCCGCACAGCAGGAACAGATGCAGTCGCTAGGTTTTGCCGTCAATTCAACACAGGAACAGCTTCAGACATTAGCCGCTCAGTTTAGCCAGCTTATGGACACAGTCACTTCCGCAATGACGTCGCCTGTCACTCAAGACCTCAGCACCCCGCCTCCCGTCGCTCAGAGTACTGAGAATCAGATTTGGACTCCGCCGCTTGAGGGCGTGTCACCTTGTCCGGATAAGTTCTCTGGTGACAGTGGGAGTTGCGGTGGTTTCCTTTTCCAGTGTAAACTGGTGTTTAACCGTTCCCCTCAGACATTCGCCTCAGATGAGGTTAAGATATCTTATGTCTTATGACTACTAACGGGTAAGGCTCTTAGGTGGGCCGAGGCTCGATTCCCTGATTGTCAGTCATTCGGGGTTACTTTTCAGGACTTCGTTACCGAATTTAAGACAATTTTTTCACCCGAGTTAGATTCGGCTCAACAATCTCGTCATCTCCTCTCTTTGAAACAGCGCGGTCGACGCGTATCTGACTTTTCTGTGGAGTTTCGCACGTTTGCCGCTGCTGCGGGCTGGCAGCCGAGGCCGTTAAAGGCAGTATTTTTTCAGGCTCTTGATGAGACGCTAAAGGATGAGTTAGCCCGGGTTGAGGAGCCTGAGGATTTTGAGGAGTTTGTAGCGTTAGCAATCCGTTTGGATTCCCGATTACGCAGCCGGAACCGGTTTAGATCCAACCAGGTCTTGCGATCATCCACCTCATCTACACTTACCCATAGGGAACCCCGGTCCTGTACACCGCCTCCTGAACCCATGCAGTTGGGGCAGGTTGGTCTTACCAACAAGGAGCGTCAGCAGCGCTTCTCGGGAGATTTATGCCTTTATTGTGGAGGTGAAGGTCATTTCCTCAGAGACTGTCCTGTTCGGCCAAAAGACCGAGTCCGCTGTTCGTAACGGGGAGAACGGTGGACGGTTTTGGATCTATTCCCCGGGTAGCCGTTAAGGCGTCTGCACTTTCTCGCTTATGTTTGCCAGTCACTTTAATGTTCGACCAGGATAGTTTTGATGTTTCGGCTCTAGTAGACTCTGGTTCGGATTTTAATCTCATAGACCAAGCCATAGTGGACCAGCTCCGTGTACCTGTCGATCCATTACCCGAGCCTCTCCAGGTCTCGTCTTTAGATGGGCAGAAGTTGACTTTGATCACCCATCGCACCCGACCACTAGTAGTGATAGTTTCCGGTAACCATCGAGAGCAACTATCATTTTTTGTTTTCCCGGTTAAGCGTTCACCCGTGGTTTTGGGGTTAGCCTGGTTAAAGGTCCACAGCCCGCAGTTTAACTGGGCTGAGTCCCGACTGGAATCATGGTCTCCAGCTTGTCATTCCCGTTGTTTACAGTCCGCTCGCCCCGTATCTGTTTCCCATACCACCTTGACAGATTCCGGAGACGTTATTGATCTCTCTCGCGTTCCGGAAGAATACCACGACTTACGGCGGGTATTCAGTAAGACTCAGGCTTGTTCACTACCTCCACATCGCCCTTACGATTGCGCCATTGACTTGTTGCCTAGGGCTCCACTACCGGTGAGTCGGCTTTATAACATCTCCAGGTCAGAACGTCAATCGCTCGAGAAGTACATAGGGGAGTCTCTGGCTACAGGGTTAATTCGTCCTTCTTCCTCCCCATTAGGCGCCGGCTTCTTTTTTGTCGGCAAGAAGGACGGGACCCTTCGACCCTGTATTGATTATCGAGGGCTTAACCAAATAACCGTGAAGAATAAGTACCCGCTTCCTCTATTATCTTCAGCCCTCGAGCCAGTCCAGAATGCCAAGATCTTTACTAAGCTTGATCTGCGCAACGCTTATCATTTGGTTCGGGTGAGACAGGGGGATGAGTGGAAGACGGCCTTTAAGACTCCTTTAGGTCACTTCGAGTACCTAGTCATGCCTTTTGGTTTGTGCAATGCTCCGGCAGTTTTTCAGGCACTGGTAAATGATGTCCTGCGGGACTTTTTGAATGTTTTTGTTTTCGTCTATCTAGACGACATCCTGATTTACTCTCGTGACCTAGAACAACACAAGCAACATGTTTGTCTTGTTCTCCAGCGATTATTAGAGAATCGCTTATTTGTTAAAGCCGAGAAGTGTGACTTCCACCAGACTTCTATTTCTTTTCTTGGTCTTGTTTTAGAAGGCGGACAAGTGAGGTCAGACCCAGAGAAGATAAAGGCAGTAACGGAGTGGCCGGTTCCTGAGTCGCGCAAACAGCTCCAACGATTCCTAGGTTTCGCTAATTTCTATAGGCGCTTTATCAGGAACTACAGCCAGATAGCCTCCCCATTACATGCTCTCACCTCCACCAAGGTCCCATTCGTCTGGAGTCCTGAGGCAGAAGAGGCATTTAATAGACTTAAGTCCCGTTTTTCCCAGGCTCCCATACTCGTTCACCCTGATCCAGCTAAGCAGTTCATTCTTGAGATCGACGCTTCTAATACAGGTGTGGGAGCGGTTTTGTCTCAACAGTCTGAGGTGGATAGTAAACTACACCCTTGTGCCTTCTTCTCCCGTCGTTTGTCCCCCGCTGAGCAGAACTATGATGTAGGCGATCGTGAGCTACTAGCCATTAAATTAGCTTTGGAAGAGTGGCGGCACTGGCTAGAGGGATCCGAGCAGCCCATCATAATATGGACAGATCACAAGAACCTCTCCTATCTGCAGTCAGCCCGTCGACTCAACTCCAGACAAGCCCATTGGTCTTTGTTTTTCTCTCGATTCAACCTCACCATTACCTACAGACCTGGCTCCAGGAACGTCAAACCGGATGCTCTTTCTCGTCAATTTGCCCCGTTCGAACAGGAGAGAGAGCCGGAACCTATTCTTCCCCCCACATGTACTGTTGGAGGTCTGCATTGGGATCTGGAGGACAGGATCAACCAGGCCCAACTATTAGACCCGGACCCTGGTACGGGTCCGCCTGGACTTAAGTATGTTCCCCAGTCTGTTCGCCCTGAGGTTTTACGCTGGTGTCATGATGCTAAGTTTTCCGCCCATCCGGGTATTTATAGAACCCAGTCTCAGGTGTCCCGGCGATTCTGGTGGCCGTCATGGACCAAAGATGTCAGAGACTATGTTCTAGCCTGTCCTGTCTGCGCCCAGAATAAGTCTTCGACCCAGCCACCTTCTGGGTTGCTAAATCCTCTTCCTATCCCCAAACGTCCATGGTCCCACATTGCCATCGACTTCGTTACAGGTCTCCCTGTATCCCAAGGTATGTCAACAATTTTGACAGTTGTTGACCGGTTTTCGAAGTCATGTCATCTGATCCCCATCCGTAAGTTACCTAACGCTCTCCAGACTGCCCAGCTCCTCATAAGACATGTTTTCAAACTCCACGGTATCCCAGTTGACATTCTTTCTGACCGGGGTCCTCAGTTTATCTCTCAGGTCTGGCGGCACTTTTGCTCTGCTCTGGGTGCTCGTTACACACTCACCTCCGGATACCATCCTCAAACCAATGGCCAAACGCAACGAATGAACCAACAACTAGAGACCACCCTCCGCTGCCTCACGTCATCTTCACCTACTGACTGGAACAAGTTTTTGCCCTGGGTAGAGTATGCCTTTAACTCACACATCACCTGAGCCACGGGACGTTCACCTTTTGAAGTAGCTTTAGGATATCAACCTCCACTCCTACCCACAGACGAACTCAGGATTCCCTTCGCCTCCGTCAATGACTACATTGCTCGCTGCCAGGACATATGGAGAACAACGGTTACAGCACTTACTCGCACCGCAGAGCGGAGCAAGAGGTTCGCTGACCAGCACCGCAGACCAGCTCCCCATTATTGCCCCGGTCAGAGGGTTTGGTTATCTTCCAGAGATATTTTGTCCAACCCGTCCGCAAAGAAACTTGCTCCCCGGTTCACTGGTCCCTATGAGATAGAGACAGTTATTAACCCGACCACCGTCCGCCTACGTTTACCCCCTCACTCTCGAGTACACCCTACCTTTCATGTTTCCCAGATCAAGCCCGTGTTGGACAGCAACTTGTGCCCTCCTTCCGGACCCCCTCCACCCTCCCAGGACAGTCAGAACCCTCGCGTCCTCAGGGTTGTGGATGCCCGTCGACGAGGTAGGGGTCACCAATACCTCGTCGATTGGGAGGGTCGCAGCTCTGGGGATCGCTCATGGGTTTTCTGCAGCTGCCATCTCGAATAAGGATTTGATTTTGGATTTCTGGTCTACTCAGCCCAGCACTTCTTCGTCTGGGCCGCCAGGAGGCGGCCGTTGAGGGGGGGGTAGTGTCAGGGTTCTCTGTGTCTTGCTGCTCTAACTCTACTCCTCAGGTGTGTCTAGTTGGCTGAGGAGGCGTGGCCCACACCTGCAGCTCGTTGCAGGCGGCTTCCTCTGGCTTCTTAAGCAGAGCGCTGACAGATGGAAGACGCCAGAGCCTTAACCAGTCGTGATTTTGGTGCTTGGATGCACTCACCTGTCTTGACGTCTCGTCCGAAGAAACAGACCAGCAGAACCTGTCAGCTCAGATTTTGCTCTGGCGCTCCCCTCATACTTCCTGGATGTTACCCAGCGAGGCCTGAGATCCCCTTTCCCGGGTTCTGTTGGTTCTGTGTTCACTCTGGTCAATCCATCTGTTAACCGTTGCCGATGAGGCTCGCTCAGGATCCCTCGCCAGTTACATCTGCCGTCCTCAGCCACTAGCCGCCTATCTCCAGCAGCGTAAAGTCATAGAGTCCTCCCGACGCTACTTCTTCCCGGTTAGGTCCGCCCAGCCCAATGGTAAGCAGCGCCACTTCTAGCAATTCTCCGGGTTCTCCTTTCAGAGTTACTCACTCCCTCTCTCTTGCAGACTCTCCAGCCGTGACGTTCTGACCCAGCCGAATCGCCTGTAGTTCCGTCCGTAGATCTGCCTGTTTCCAAAATAAACATCTTAAAACTGTGCATTGCCTCCCGTTCGTATCTGCATGTGGACTCGTCACCTGAAAACCATGACAGGAGGAACCTCTATCCAGTTGCTTGTGTCCAGGATCTCGTTCTTTTAGGCATGATCCTCGTCGCGCCATCATCAGATGGACCACAAATCAAGAGCATTCCTATTCAGCTCAGCTCCGGGTTCAAGGAAGGCATTTCTGCAGATGAGTCTCCCTACTATCACATCTCAACCCGATAAAACTCTGCTGAAGGGAAACTGAACCCGAACCTGGAGCAAGTAGTCAGCCTTTGTCCCAGTTGAGGACTTCAGAGGAGCTGGATGCCATTTTCCTACAACCGTTTCTCTCATTTGTCATCAAGAGGAACGCTGTGTCCTGAGAAAGTGCAGGAAATGCTAAGCGTACCGTTACATAACCGATTGATCTGATACTTAGCAACATAATACAATCAGAAAGGTAGCTCATATTTGCCAGTGGGTAGCAAGTTGCCTATAAATATGTATAAATGAGAGTAAGAGCCAAAGCGAATCTGAAAATAACTCATCGCTTTCAAAGTCACAAATAACTCTTTTGGTTCTTAGATAACAGTAATCCAGTTAAACACAGTTCCCAAACTGAAACAGCATATCTTGAGTGGGAAATGTGCCCTCCTCACTTAGATCACAACCCACACACTCATCCCCCGAAGCCCTTAAGCTGCACTAAGTCAGCTCAAGTGTTTAGCTCAACTTTCAAATGCAGATTTGGCAGCCAAACTATTTTCAAATTATTGAGGAGGGCGTGGAGGAATTGGCCTTTCCGCTGCTATTTTTTATGCGGCCTGAAGTCATTTGTTGCCGTGATGGAGTGGAGGGTTTAGGCTGTAGCAGTAATCCAGCCCGTGAACCTGCCGCCGCTCTGTTCGTGGGAAGAGGTGTGACCAGTGCTCGTATTTTCTCCTCTTTCCGTTTCTTTCTTCTCTCAGTACCCTTCTTCCTCCATCCCTTCTGGCTTTTGGACAGACACCAGTGCCGCCTCGCAGGCTGATTATAAAGCCTTTAATGCTCCAATTAACTGCTGCATGTTCGCGGGTGTGCGTATGCGAGTGTGTGTTATATATTTTGTTTGACAGAATATGCTTTGCTACCCTCGCAACGAACCAGACAAACACGCTGGATGACATTAGCCATTACTACACCCCCCGTGTCTGGCGATCTTGTTCCCTCCCAGAGTGGACAGAAGCAGTCTGGCATTTAGCCTGTCCTTTCATGGCCCGGTCCAAACAGCCTTATTAAACAGCCATGAAAGCAAGTAGGGGCCAAATGAGCCGAGGACAAAGACTTTCTGGAAATGTTAACGACCTAATATCCCCGGCTGTTAGGTCCAGTTGCAGCTGCATTATTTTAGGGGTTTAAGGGAAATTGTGTTTTCCTCTTTCCCCTCTCGCCCCTTTGATCCCTTTTACATCTTTCTTTCTCTCCTTCACTTATTTTTTTCCACAGTGGTATGTCTGTTTGCTTCGCCTCCCTCCTCCTGGGTGGGGTTAATGAACTGAGGCAGGGGCCATACAGAAGACTGCGCCAAAGGGATGGCAGCCACGTTGCATTTATTCAGAAAATGACTTGTGTATTCTGGCGACTTCTCGCAGGTCCCCTCTGTCCAAGAGGGGCTTTCTTGCTTAGATTAGCTTGATCTTATTAGAGCAAACGAGTTTGTTGGATCAGAGGCCCGCAAGGCTCCTGCTAATACTTCCTCCGTCACACTCGTTTTGGTTCGCTCCTCCATCATTTCTTTAGTGCCGCCGCTCCTCTGTCTCTCCTCATCACTTTGTCCTCCTTCACACCCTCCCCCACGTTTCTTTCTCTTCTTTCCTTCTTTACACCACTTAACTTCTCGCTGCAGTCTGATCGAGTTGCTGCGGTAGCAGCAAGTCGCATGGAGAATACACCCATATGCAATTGTTGGGCGGACAAAAAAACGTAGAGATTTCTCAAGAGCTATTTTTTGGGGGATTCCAAAGGTACAGACATTTAGTGTGCTTTTGTCATTTTCCTCTCTCTCTCTCTCTCTCTCTCTCTCTCTGTCTTCTGCTAGTTGCTTTGCTCTCTCCTCTCCTCTCAGTCTCAGCTCTCTACATCCCACAGCGCTCAGCCCCTCCCACCCATTCCAAACTCTTCTCATAAACGTCTACGTTTTGGAAAACATAACAGAGGGTCAAATATGATAAAAAGCAAGTCTGTCAAAACATGTAGCTACGATAAGATAAGATAAGATAAGATAAGATAAGGTAAGATAAGATAGGCTTTATTGATCTCACAGTGGAGAAATTCACTTGTCACATCGGCTCAATAATCAAAAGAAGCTGCCAAAAGGAGGAAATGGCGGTCTTTAATAGTAATGTTGTCGCTCTTTAGTTTGTCTGGACTTCCTCTGAGAACCACTGAAAAGCAGTGTGTTCACATCAAAGCTCCTCTATTGTCCGCTCGGGTTGACCCTGCTCTTGAGTAGGGCGGAGAAACCCGGGCTAGCCCTGAAAAAAAAAAAAAAAAAAAAAAGCTCCTGAAACACTCGCAAGCCGAACGGCGTGCAGTGGAACTTAGTTCTGCTTTATCAACACAGCTCCTCTGCTGTGTTTGCTGACGGTACGATGGACCCGAACCATACAAATGATGGTGGGGGGCAAGGTAAAAAGGTATTGCTTTACCTAGATGACTGGTGGATTTCCTCTTTTTGCTTTTGATTTTGTTTAAACATATAGGTTCCTATTATGATTCTTTTATTTCAATTTTTTTGGGGGGGGGGGGGATTTCCATCTATGAATGTGTGGGATGTCATTGCAGATAAGCTGCTTTGCGACTGATTGAAGCCGCCTAAGCCCTTCTTCCCTTCTCTGTGGATCTTTCTTCTGGCTGTTTTCACTTATTCATCTCCAATCCTCCATAATTCTCTGCTAGGGGGCCATTTCTCCTCTCACCTCGCCTGTTGTGACACCGGATAATCTGTCCATGCTGTCGTTGTTACTTTGGCCAGAGGAGATGGAAGTGCCATTCTTGCCTTTTTTTCCCTCTATGTGATTGGACTACCGACAAACATAAGGAAGGGGGCATACGCTTTTGTTACCTAAAGTATAAACTTTATGCTTTATACTATAACGCAAACATTTTCGTAAAACTTACTGTACCTCCCACTTGCACATAATAAAAAAATAACTAGTGATCACAATATTTCACACTTTCACACAAGAGGTTTACGACAACTTAACCTCGAAGTAACTGGTGTTTACGGTTACTTGCTACAGGGATCCAGTTAAAAAGTGATATTGACTCAAAATAATCAAAGCCTTATAATAATAAAATTGTGACTACTATGAGTTAACTTTCTGTATTTTACATTTACTAAACATGTAAACATGGATGTTGTGGAAGATGTAATCCTTTTACTCTTCATAGAATAACTCAAGCCTGCTAAAACGTTCGGCTAACGTTAAAGTGAGCTCCAGCCAATGTTTAGGGAAGGTTTGCTGTGGTGTTAGTAACCTTCCACTAACGTCACTTGGACATTCACCAAACCTCCATGAAGCCCATCTACAATCCTCTTTGTTGCAGTGCTGTGAAAAACTATTTGCCCCCTTAAGTATTTATTTTCTCTGTTTTTGCTGTATTGTTACTCTTTACTGTTTCGTGTAATGTAAAAAAAACACAACAGCTGTTCCCTGACCAAATTATTATTCCTAAATCTGCCTTCAGTCGTAGACCGTTTTCGTGCAGAGGGGATAAAAACTAAACACTTAAGTGTACGCAAAACACAGGATTTTTCTCCTGTATTAAAAGGAGTGACCAAGTATATATATATATGTATAAATGCATGGTCCCACAATTTTCACCCAGGGGTAGTCCTTAGGATCAGTTAACAATCTTGTTAAAAATCAGCAGGTTTATCTGCCCAGCAAATTCAAAGACAATTTGTGGTAAACTTTATGTTGTGAATACCAATGCTGGGGTCACAGGGAAATGTGTGCGGTGTGGGTAGTGGCATGGTATGGCTCCTTAAAAACACTTGTATACTAATACCTTCCTTGTTTAGCATGTCGCACAACCATAAACACTGCAATAAGTAGGAAGTAAGCCATAAGCTCAAGAACATTTGGGTTATGAAGCAAGACAGTAATTTGAAGAACACCTGCAGGTTTGCCTCTAAATGGCTAAAAAACAACAAAATGAATATTTTTTAGATGCTCTAGTCAAAGTCCAATCCAGTTGAAATGGTTCAGCATGTCCTTAAACATGCTATTTATCCTATAAAAAGGCTACAGTGTGGTTGAATGGAAACAATTCTGTAAAGAAGAGTGGGCCAAAAGTGCTCCACAACGATGCAAAAGATTCCTTTTTTAGTAATCACAACCAGTTATTAGGTTTAGAGAGCAATTGCTGTTTACATGTAGTAAAAGGTTGGTTTGTATAGCTTTTTTTCCATTAATAAATGAAACAACAATTCAAAGAAGAAATCTGGAAGGGGGCGACTTTTTCCCAACTGACACGCTAGTCATTAAGCTTCGTCATTAAGATGCCTGTAGATTGGGAAGAAAATAAAAATGAATGCAAACTCTTGGGGCTTCCACCATCAAAGCTAAAATATTGGAAATTTTACTTCAAAACTATCAGTTTATTTTCTGGAATTGGTTAAAAAAAACTCTTTAAATTGAAATTCAATTATGTGAAATTAATTGACTATTCATTCGTGCAAATGTTAGAAGTAGGACGGCTTGACATTTGGAGACAGATCAAATCAAACCTACCATCTTGCTTTTTTTGGTGATTATTTTGCCTATATTCTGTATAACCATGACATTTCATACAGTATATGTTACCCTCTAACTTATTGTCCTGGAGGTAGCAGCAAAACAGCTTAAAAAAACAAACATATTTCCCCCTCTGGATAATCAGAAAGATTAATCTCTTCCTCTATGTTTGCTTTTCTTGACGAAGGTTGAAACCCACCCTCCTTATATTTTTGCACAAGCCCTCCGAGAGCGGCCTCAGTCAGCTCAGATTGCCCATTGACTTTTTACTGAAGCGGTCAAGTGGGAGGTTATATCTAATGAATCGCTCAGCTTCACAGCGTTATTTAACAGTAGGTGACGAACTGAGCTGGAGCTCAGGGCTCTGTCGCAGAGTTACTGTATTAACCTCTGACCCCATGTTCACAGGGCTGAGATGCATTGATTGAACGGACAGCAGCACAAAGAGAACTTTTTTTGCCAGTACTGAAACATAGTGAGCTGATCTAGATTAAATAGAATCAAAATGGGACGTATAATGTAAAGGAGCTACATACAAAAAGAAATTGGAGCAGTAATTTAGAACAGAACAGAGAGGGAAAAGAAAAATTCTGTATGGATGAGTCGGTTGTGCCAGGGTCCATTTAGCCTGAGAGTAAATAGCTTTACCATCCTCCGGCTGCTGCTTGCCTGACCTCCGTATATAAAGGCTTATGTGAAAGGAAAGACAAATTTACCCCCAGAGGTCAATACAGATCACAATGTAATGTAACTTGAGTGACACTGTGCTAGAGCTGGGATTAACACTAACCGGTACCTTCACGAACCAACTGTTCATGAAGCCATTCAAGAGACAGACCTTCCTTATGTGGCTGTGGACCTCTGTAGTGTAGGCCGCTCTGCAATTCAGCACATGGATACAAAGAATTCTGCAGAATACGTACTCACAATTACATAAAAACAAATGCGACATGATTTGAAAAATGTGTGTTCAGAACGTCTAAGATACTTCGACGCTGCTGTAAAAATATCCGTTTCTGTGTTCTGCCAGTTCTTTCCTTACGGCGACGCGTCCAAGTTCGCCCAGCACGCCTTCAGGACCTTCGACAAGAACGGTGACGGCACCATCGACTTCAGAGAGTTCATCTGCGCGCTGTCCATCACGTCACGAGGCAGCTTCGAGCAGAAGCTCAACTGGGCCTTCAACATGTACGACCTGGACGGAGACGGCAAAATCACACGGGTGGAGATGCTGGAGATCATTGAGGTATCCCTACAAAAACTTCCCTTCCGTCTCACACAGACTTCACTTTCTGTTCTGCCGAGAGTCAGCTAGGGAAGTTTGACAGAACTCATAATGCTGCACTTCAGGACCCGGTGACGTTAGCTTGCAATGACAAACTAACTCATAGGGAGAGAGAAAAGTTGTTGTTTTTTTGACCGGAAATGGCTACTCTGGCCAAGCCTGCGATTAGTTCTTGTGCCGGATGTTTGCTGATCAATCTGCTGAATCACCAGGATCGAGCACATGGTTTTACTGGCTCTGCTAAAAAAGTGAAACCACAGGTGGTGACATTTAAAAAGCAAACGGGGTAAAACGTCACCTCTACAAATTCAGACAACATGCAACAAAAGTGGAAAACATGATTAAATTGTCAGCCTGTCAGTATAGAAAACATTAGCATTGGAATGGGGGAGTTGCAGTCTCCCCCTTGTGGTAACTGACGGAATTAGAAACTATTATTCAATTTTGCACACAAAAATAAAACAGCAGTAAAGACCATTGTGTTTTTTTCACGACACACTAGCAGAATTTGTTATCAGTGGCACTTTTTATGGAGGAAAACAGCAATAAAGGCAACACATGAAACCGAATATCCATTTGAAACTGAAAACAACTCCCATTGGATGTGTCACAAATTCAGAGACAGAGGACCCAGTATTCAGGCCGGACAAGCAGATGAGTGAAAAAACAGGTTTAATGGAGGCGATCTTGACAATACAGGGAAAGGCAGGCTCAATGGTCAGTATGGCAGTCCAAAAATCACAGGGCTTTGAACCGGTTCAAGGAACGAAAACGAAAACCGGGAACTTTTTGTATTTTACAGGGAACAGGAACGAAACCGGAAACGTTATTATTTTTTATGTTCTGGAACTGGAACACTTATTTAAAAATAATGGTAACCGGTTAATACCGGTTTTATTTCGTTCCTCAAAGTTTTCGTTGCCTAATTAACTAAAAAAAAAAGTAATTATTTTCCTGCGCACGTTACCATGACGGCTGAGGTTCACTTCCTGTGTGACATCACATCACACATTCGCTGACTGAATGGAGCGAGAGCGGTGTCTCCACTAGAGCTACACATCTTAAATAAGAGGTAAATTATGATCAGTGACGGACTGGACGGTCTGGCATTCGCCATGATCGTCGGGTGTGCGCCGCCCCTTTCACCCTGTTCATTGTAGGCCTACATTATCTCTCGGCCCACTAATAAGCCAAATGCAGGGTTTCCCGCAGCACTGTCTTGGCGAGGCAGCCGCCTCGCCAAACTCACGCTACCGCCTCGCCAACATTCCAAAAAAAAAAAAAAAACACAAAAAAAAAACAAACAAAGAAACGAACTCGATTTGCTGCATATTTATTTGACGTTAACACGCGTTTTTTTGTTGCTGCTTTCGCGCGTGCATATACTGAATGGCAGGGAAAAAACACATGGATACGCCCCCCCCCCCCTCGGTCCGCACAAAACTTGTCATCTCCTCCCCACCCCAACGCACCTCCTCGCCTAAGCAAATTCCTGCGGGAAACACTGAAATGCCTCTTGGTTCAGTTTTCATGCATATTAAAGTTAGAGTTCAACACCAATGGGGCTACAAACTTGCGTGTTATTTCCGTGCATGTGAAGTTATATCTGTGTGTTGCGGGCACGTGCACGCGCGTGCGTGCGCGTGCCCATGTGGGCCGCTGGTTGGTGAAAATGCCAGGGCTGTTTTTTAATCCCAGTCCGTCACTGATCACGATCCATCGTTAAGTAAAACGCTCATTCCAAACAGCTGACAGGAACGAAATTAACCGTTCCGGGAACAGTATTTTTTTGTTCTAACCGGTTCGGGAACGTCAATTTATTGGTGGAACTCATAACCGGAAACGTTATAATTCCGTTTCTGTTCGGAACGAACCGATTGGGGAAAAAAATCGGTTCAAAGCCCTGAAAAATCAGTACACGAAAAGCAGTCCAAAAACAGGCAGGAGTACAGACAGGGGTAAGGCAAGCTCAGAAAATCCTGAGGCAGATTCGGGTCGGTAAAACGGGTAAGCAGTCAGACAGGGCAGGAAAATCAGGTTCAGGATACAGGCTGGCTCAGATGTCAAAAAAGATGCAATTGGGTAACGTCGACAGAAAGACACAAAGGGACTGCTGGACAAAACTCACCAAGGGCTCGTAAAGACAATGATCTGGCAGAGTGCAGCAGACAGAGGCAGATATAAGTAGGGGAGTGAGCAGGTGAACAGAGTGAGACTAATTACAAGAATGGGTGGAGCTGATCAGGGGAGACAAAATGGCTGGAACTAAACTGAAGCTGATTGGATGGTAACTGGTGAAGGGGAGTGAGAGGAAGACAAAAGAATGCTGGCAGGTGAACTGAATAAGGGCTGGTGACAGAAGTGAACAGAGCAGGCCAGAAGAAACTGATAACAGGAAACAAAGTACAAAATCAAACCACATTAAAACCCAAACTATTCCATTAACCAAAACTAGTACAGAATCTAAACCTAAGACAGAATCGATTACATAAAAGAATCACTAAACCAAAACAGAACTTAAACTAATCCAGAACCAAAATCACCATAAAGACCAAACGGAACAAATAATAAAAACCCAAATCATGACAGGATGTTGTGTTAAAACTAAGACAATGACTTATTTGTATTAAATTTTCAATTCAATATTTTTTATACATGTCATCTTAAGGCACTTTACAAAGTCAAATTCAATCAGATTATACAGATTGGACAAAAAGTTTCCTCTCTAAGGAAACCCAGCAGATTGCATCAAGTCTTGACTAGCAGCATTCACTCCTCCTGAAGGAGCGTAGAGCCACAGGGACAGTCGTCTGCATTGTCCATGGCTTTGCAGCAATCCCTTATACTGAGCAAGCATGAAGCGACAGTGGAGAGGAAAACTCCCCTTTAATGGGAAGGAAAAATCTCCTGCAGAACCGGGCTCAGTATGAACGGTCATCTGCCTCGACCGACTGGGGGTTAGACAAGACAGAGCAGAGACACAAAAAGCACAGAAGCACACATTGATCCAGTAATCTGTTCTACATTAGATGGTAATAAACGCCAGACCAGGTGTACCTACTATGAAGAGAAAAAAATGACAGAGAACAAAAAGGTAAAAGATTAAATAACAACAAGCAATGCAAATTGGAGAACAGTAGGACTCAGCAGAGTGAGAGAAATAGACCCTGATGTCCTCCAGCAGCCTAAGCCTATAGCAGCATAACTATAGAGATAGCTCAGGGTAACATGAGCCACTCTAACTATAAGCTTTGTCAAAGAGGAAAGTTTTAAGCCTAGTCTTAAACCTAGTTCTCTGTTAGGAACTTACAGAGAACTTGTTGTAGCCTCCCAAAGAATAAATATTTGGAAGGCTCAGTAGCTGTGAAGAGTTAATCATTTGATTTTTTCTGAAATTATTGCAACATACCATAAATATGTCTCTAGCAGAATCCCTACAATTCTGCTAGAAATCTCACTGAACAGTCTAGTCAAAATCTCCACTACTCTCTATCCTAGACACTTTCATACCTCCACAGGTATATCATCAGGACCAACTGCCTTTTCACTCTTCATCCTTTTCAAAGCCTTTCTGGCTAAATTTTTATTATTCTTTACTACTTTCTGGTTCACAGTGGTCACTTCTTCTACTCTTCATTCTCTCTCATTTTTCTCAATCATCAACTCTTCCCCCTTACTCTCACACTTGTTGCACCTGTCAGTACATTTCCATGTCAATTCTTGATCATTCTAATCTGCTGAACATCCTTCCCCTCTCTGCCTCTCTACTTCACCAACCTGTAAAATCCTTCTCTCCCTCCTTTTTGTCCAACCTATCATCAGTGATGGGAATAACGGCGTTGAAATAAACGGCGTTACTAACGCCGTTACGTTTTTCAGTAACGAGTAAACTAACTAATAACTTTGACTGTCACTATAACGCCATTATCATTGCCGACACCCCGTTACTGCACGTTACTCAAGTCGCACAATGAACTTTTTTTTTCACTTCATGATAGGACTCGTGCGCATGTTGTCATGAGAGAAGGGAGGATGAGATAACCTCTCAGCAATTATTGGCTGATGTATAGCAGAGCCATATGGCGCTGATGTATAGTAAGATTACGTCTTCAGCCAATCAGAGAAATTGGGTAGGTGGGTGTTTCCGCATTCACAGTGGCGGGTGTTTAGTGCCATAGACATAATATAAGAGTAGACCCCGCATTGACTGTCGCTGCACAGGAAGTACGGCCGCCATCTTGGGGCGGTCGACCTGCTACCCTAACCTGCTGATTCAAGCTGAACACACTAATGATACGTCAGCACTGTGCGGCATATTTCTGTTTAAATCGACGGACTATTGACGTCAGGGCTCGAGGGATAACTTTTCACAAGTAAGATTAAAAGATATTGTTTATATCAGAATGTGATTTTTCTAATATTAGATAGAGAGATACAGGTCTACATGTCCAAGTTTTTGTGACTTAGTCTCTCCAAAATTGCATCTACTCCATGAGGGCATCAGAGCTTTAGACATTGGTGAATAATATATATTATATGTATATATATATATATATATATATTATATATATATATATATATATATATATATATATATATATATATATATATATATATATATATATATATATTAATCGCTAATCGATCGATCGATCGATCGATAGATAGATAGATAGATAGATAGATAGATAGATAGATAGATAGATAGATAGATAGATAGATAGATAGATAGATAGATAGATAGATAGATAGATAGATATTTTTTTGTTATGGCCTGGCTCTTGGACCATAACAAATCAAAGGGAAGCCCCGCATGGGAAAACTTAAAATGGGATTTATTTAACATAAATCATAACTGGTTGGAGAGGAGAGGGAAAGAGAGAAGTAGGTGGCAGAGAGAGAAAGAATGATCTGAGCTGCTCCCAGCTGGGGTTGATCATCTGGTGCTTGGGCTGAAGCGGAGCTTGGGTTTGACGTCAGTCTGGCCAGCTGCCTCCACTTCCAATCAGCACCAATTAGAAGCTCTACACAGGGACTCAGAGGATAACATTTATATATATATATATAAAGCTCTGAGAAGGTGGGGGCCGGGGGGGGATTGGGGGAGAGAAACGAAAAAGTAACACAATAGTTACTTTTACTGGTAACTAGTTACTTTTATAGTGGAGTAACTCGGTTAGTAACTCAGTTACTTTTTGGGAGAAGTAACTAGTAACTATAACTAATTACTTTTTCAAAGTAACGTGCCCAACACTGCCTATCATACAAGTTCTCTCCCACCTGTCTCCCTGATAGCATTAGCTGTAGTGGTCCAGTTTCATCTCCTCCCTGAAAGCCACACAACTTTCTTCCTTTTTCAGCTTCTACTTTCCTCTACTCTGCTTTTATATTCCTCACCATCAGAGTCATCCTACACTCACCATCCTGTGCTGTCTGACAACAGTATCACCAACCACTACCTTGCAGTCACTTCACCTTCACCATTTTTCTTCCCATCTACACACAGATTGAGCCCTGCTCCTAAGCTTCTAGCTTTACCTTTCCAATTGATCTCCTGAACACACAGTATGTCCACCTTAATTAATTAATTAATTTGCATTGTGATTAAATTTTTTGTCCTACAATGGGGAAATTCTGGGACAAAAGAAATTTCATATCACATCTTATCTTACAAGATTAAGTCAATTCAAGTTTATTTGTATAGCACATTTCAGCTGCAAGGCAGTTCAAAGTGCTTTACATCATGAAAACATAAAAATATCATAAACACATCGAAGCAGTCACAGTTTTTTAGATCAGTACCAAACATTCAGTTGTATCAAGTGAAAACATCAATACACATCAAATATGTTGGTCAATAGCTTATTTTGGGCTGAAAACAGCTCTATTAGCAAAGGTTTTGTTCAGACGCTCTTCCTGACACAACCCTCTGCATTTATCCGGGCTTGGGACCGGCCCAAAAAGGACACAGGACACTGTGGCCACCTTTGAGGCTGCATTAGTGTGTTGATTAGCTAAACTAGTAATTATAAAAAGTACAAAATTTCATATAAAAGTATAAAACTAAATACAAAATCATTTGTTTTTCATTGTTATTTTTTACAGTTATTTTTTTGTTTTTTTATACTTTTTCTTGTTTTCTAGATTTCCTTTGTTTTATTTACAGATTTTGACATGTATTTACATATTTACATGAGAACACACTTAGAGTCAGGAATTTGATCAAGTGCTTCAGATAGCCTGGAGGTCTATGTTTGTCTACTGGCCTCTATAAGGAGGACGTCTCCTATTTGCATGTGAGCCTCCGTTTTTATGGTGGCTTGCATGTGTGTAGAGGCCTGGGTTTTCATAGAGGCCTGGGTTAACGTACAGGCCAGAATTTGGATGGCGGCCTGCATGTGAGTACAGGCCTGGGTTTGCATTGAAGCCTCTGTTAGTATTCTGTCTCCTGTATTCATGCTGGGGGCCTCTAACCTCATGAACACCCCTGTTTCTTTGAGGCCCTGTTTGCCTGGGTGCCTCTGTTTGTTTGGAGACCTCAGTTTTCATGGAGGCTTTAGTTTGTGTGGCGGCCTCTGTGTAAAGGGAGACGTCAGTTTGCGTGGACGCCTCTGTTTGCGAGGAAACTTTAGGATGTTCGTTTTTCAAAGCAAGGTTCAACTCTACGGTCAGTTCTCCAACCTGACTCTTCAGAGATTCGATTGTTTCCTGCTGTTCTTTGAATCTGGAGGCTTCTTGATAGTTACTCCTCAGCTGATCCTCATATTTGATTCTCAGCTGCTGTTCTGCTACAAAAGCCTTTGCTAGCTTCTCACTGTGCAAGGCATTTTTTTCCACCTGCCTCTTAAAAAACTGAAGCTCATGCAGAACGCTCTCATGGACCATAACTTTGGGAATGCGTGGAAATCTTGATGCACCTGCAGTCTGCGGTGCAGCAAGTGTTTCCTGCTTCTCCACTTTCTCTTCACATTTCAATCTCATGTGGCGTTCATGTTCTAAACTTTTTTCCAGTTCTTGGATCTGTTCCAGCTGTGCTTTGCAATCAACCTGAAACTCTATTCTTCGTTCTCTCTCCTCGTGAAGATCAAAGATCTTACCTCGCAGCTCCTGTTTAAGATCGTCCACCTGCTGCGTGAGATCACTGATACGTTTGATTGCCTGTTCAATGTCCAACGAGGGAGGGATCACTGTAACAGCTGAGGCGTGTTGAGGCATCTTGTCACTCTTAAAGTACTGGGGGTGACGAGCCTCAGAGTTTCCAGCGGCCTGGGAATGCCTTGGTTTTCTCTTGTGGTCTTGTGAGTTGGAAGCCACGTAGTAAACTGGGGCCTGGATGTGTGGCCGCTCTGCTTGTTGGCATCGGCGCTGGAAATGCTTAGGTTGGTGGTATGAATGAGGTGCCCGAGAGGAAGAAAAGGCTCTGAGGTCTTTCCTTGGTTTTTCTGACCTTGGAGATGGCTGACGTGTTTGCTGGATTTCTTCTGAGTTGAGAGACCCAGAGTCAGCAGAGGAAGATGAATCCTGCTGAACCTCCACTGAAGGAGGAGTCTCAGATTCAGCAGAGGGACCAGATTCCCCTTGGATCTCTGTACCATCTTCTGGCTGGGTGGGATGCAGCTCACTGGTACCGTCACTGCCATCTTCCATAGGGAAGATGATTGCATCGTAGTCGACTTGGATGTCGAGGTCGACCATGTCTACCCATGAAAGCGTTTGCTCCATGTCTAACTTTCTGTAAGTTAGATATAGTCGCTTCTCTGAAAGGCGTCTGATATCTGAGATCGAATTCTCGCTGTTTGGCTAAGATTCGAACGTGCTCTCTCAAAGGTGTACTGTCGCGATGAAGGTCTCGGGAACAGTGAAGGAAAAACCAGCTTGGTGTTAAGTAGTAGTTAAGATTCCGTTGACACCTCACAGAGTGATGTCATCAGCTGTGATGTCATAGAACACTTTGATGATGCTGTGTGCAAGATGACACAGAGCAGAAGACAGAATAAACTTTATTATGGTTCAAACAATATATTTCTAGATAATGCCAGTTTGGTTGTTTTTTATTTTACTGAGTAGAATAAACCTTTTAAAGAGGGAGTTGAGAACTTCCATTAACTTAGTATTATATTTCTAAAGGTCTCATCTTTTCAATATTTCAGCTATATAATTAAATCCCAGAGTTAATAGATGAAAGTTAAATTTATAAAACATTTTGTTCATGTACCTCATTACCCTCATTTCCCTGAAGTCTGGGAGAAGAGACACAGTTCTTCTGATCCTGAGATCCAGAAGAGTCCAGATTCTCTCCTTGACACAGGTACACTGCTGAAACTGTGCAAGGCCAAAAGTTCACTGTCCAACAAATTATTAATTGGTCAAATAAATGTATATATATAAATATAATACTTTTAATTAATACATGACATAAATATATGTTTCCATGATAACATAAATAATGTAATAATTTATAAAATGCACCAATAAAAAATTCAATTAAGAAATTGTTTCATCAAACTGAATTAATTATATATTTAAAGTGTAAAGTGACAGAAATAATTCAGTGTTTTTTTAATATTCAAAGTCTTGTGTTGCATGTATCTATCATCCTTTTAACCTGCTTAATCCACCCAGGATTGCCTAACTCCAACAGGGGAGTGCAAGGACGGAGTTTGGCCTCATCAAATAAAGATTGGGTGTAACAACCATTCATATATGCCAAGTTTCATATTTTCATTTGTTTACATTAAGTGCATAAAAAACATCTAGAATTCTGATAAGAATGGAAAACAAATCCCACTTTAAGACAGATGGTGATAACATTTATCCTTACCATCTACGGGCAAAAGACCTTCCTATAAGAAAAACACAATCTCAATCAAAACACACTTAATCACAGACAATGTAAAGACAGAATTAACAACAACATCCTCTACATCACTGATTAAAACATGTTCTTAAATAAAGAAAAATAAACGTTCTACTAGTTTAGAACTGCCAACCATAAAAGACAGGTGAAATAAAACTCTGACATCTATGGGTTCAATGTTTAAGAAACAAATTAATTTTGGTACAAAGGACTATTTTTTAACTCAAGTCGTCTGCATTGTCCATGGCTTTGCAGCAATCCCTCATACTGAGCAAGTATGAGGCGACAGTGGAAAGAAAAACTCTCCTTTAACGGGAAGGAAAACCTCCAGCAGAACCAGGCTCAGTATGAACGGTCATCTGCCTCGACCGACTGGGGGTTAGAGCAGAGATACAAAAAAGCACAGAAGCACACATTGATCCAGGAATCTTCTCTGCCTTATAATGGCGGATGATCTCCTCCCCTGGATGACGTCACAGCTAACAGAACACCAGACCAGGTGTACCTACTATGAAGGAAGAAAAATGACAGAGAACAAAAAGTTGAAATGACAACAAGCAATGCAAATTGGAGAACAGTAGGAGAACTCAGCAGAGTGAGAAAATAGGCCCTGATGTCCTCCAGTAGCCTAAGCCTATAGCAGCATAACTACAGAGATAGCTCAGAGTAACAAAGCCACTCTAACTATAAGCTTTGTCAAAGTTTTAAGATTAATCTTAAAAGTAGACAGGGTGTCTGCCTCACGGACCAAAACTGGGAGTTGGTTCCACAGGAGAGGAGCCTGATAGCTAAAGGATCTGCCTCCCATTCTACTTTTAGAGACTCTATTTTCATTACATTTGTCAAAGGCAACCATTTGGCAGATACTATTTGGAGTGATTGCATTATTTGCTGTCTGAGAATGATGGAATAATATCAGTATTATATTTATCATCATTATAAATGGCTTTTTTCCCCAGCTGTGAATCATTTAGTGTCTGGCAAGAAATCTGTGCAGAGCTTAGCAGATATGTGCTGTTTAGGTGTATGTTGTCAGTAAAAGACATGCAGGATTTCCCACGGTCATCTCTGAAATAAAGTCAGATGGTGTTTCCTCTTCTGACCTCGAAGGGATTCCAGAAATTATTCCTAGACAACGGTACTCAGGGATATCGTGTATTTTAATCATCGGCATTACAGCTACAAGCAGGCCACAGTCCGTTTATCTGCGTTTGATGCATTCAAAGACTCAAGAATGCAAGAATAAGATGATACACAGAACTATGTGTGCCAAGGATTTCATTAGAGTCAATCCATCATACGTGCAAATCATTTGTCTAATAACGCAACTTTAAGAATAATTAGTATGTGCTGCAGCCGTAATGAAATTTAGGATTGGGGTTGGTGAGGAACTTCCAATCTTTGAAGTCAGTCTTCTGACTACAAGGGTCATTCCAGTTGTCTTGGCCGACAACTAACGACTACAAATAGAAGACATTACTACGGCGGGCTAAGGAGGAACAGAACTAACAGAGCAAGACTGTTGCCCAAATATGGGGTGCCCCCAGGGACATATATCAAAATTAACTTCCATATACACATGTTAAATTAAACTCTTCCATATAATATAGTGAAAACCGTGCATAAACACTAGTGAAAAGCTCTCACACACACTAGTGAAAACATTTACCTCTTATATAACCTACTGAAAACCGTGCACAAACACTAGTGAAAAGCTCTCACATAAACTAGTGAAAACATTTACCTCTTATATAACCTACTCAAACGTTCTCATACAAAGTAGTGAGAACTGTTCATATAAACTGGTGAAAAGCTTTACCTTTCATATACACTACTGAAAAGCTTTCATATACACTACTGAAAAGCTTTCATATACACTACTGAAAAGCTTTCACACACACTACTAAAAAAGCTTTTATATACACTACTGAAAAGCTCTCACACACACTACTAAAAAAGCTTTCATAAACACTACTGAAAAGCTTTCATAAACACTACTAAAAAGCTTTTATATACACTACTGAAAAGCTTTTATATACACTACTGAAAAGCTCTCACACACTACTGAAAAAGCTTTTATATACACTACTGAAAAGCTTTTATATACACTACTGAAAAGCTTTCATATACACTACTGAAAAGCTTTCATATACACTACTGAAAAGCTTTCATACACACTGCTGAAAAGCTCTCACACACACTACTGAAAAGCTTTCATACATACTACTGAAAAGCTACGGATTTCAGTTGAAACGGAAGGCATTTCACTTGAAACGGAAGGTATTTCACTTGAAACGGAAGGCATTTCACTTGAAACGGAAGGTATTTCAGTGAAACAGGAAGGAATGTCACTAACCCGGAAGTTATTATAAACAGAGGTCATTCCGGTTAGCTCTGTACATTTTGTGCAATCTCCGGCCGAATAAAATTATTGATTACTGCTGAGTAGTGATGGGTCCGGCAACACCGATGCATCGGCGCATGCGTCGAGCTCATAGAGCAAAACCCGTGTCGATCGATACGCGGGGAAAGTCACGTGATCGATACAGGAACTGTTTCGAACTGACGGACGCGCCAAACTGTGTTTATAAGCAGTGTTCTGTTCCCTCTAAGCTGCGCGCGTGTGCATTCGCGCATCTGGATTCAGCACGCACATCAAAGCTATGCTGCGCAGTAAATAAAAGCCAAGCTGAACGGTTCGTTTTTTTTAACCATTTTACAACTCTGGTGAGATGGTGTTCCGCAGTCTCGCTCTGTGAGTTTCCAGGTGCTGATCGGAGCGCACCACTGATGGGTTTGGCAGACGCCTTTATGGTTGGGCAGGTTGCGCTGTGCGTCTTTGTTCTGAGTCTTGTGTCAGAAAAAACGGCTGAACTACCTTGAGTGGGTTGTACATCACTCTGTCATACTCAGCGTTTCTGATTTGAAAACAGATGATATAAGTCAGGTAACTAAACACAGCGCCCGATCAACCATGAGTTGAACGTGAACACGAGCATGAAAAAAAGCCCGATCAATGGAACGCAAATAACGCGATTCACCATGGCAACGACAGGAAATAAGCTTGGAAATGCGCATGTCCTGCGAGTAGAATTAGAAATCTTTAAAGAAGGCATATGGACAATATTAAACCATAAGAAACAATGCCGTTGCTGCTGAAAACCGCTAGAGAAAATTAAGTAATATATAATAATAATAGTAATTGTTGAAAAAGTCAATGCATGCGCAATATGAAAGTTATGTGATGGAGAATTAAAGCTGTTTTCTCACACTTCACTAGTTCAACACAAAAGGGTGTGTGTGTGTGTGTGTGTGTGTGTGTGTGGAGGGGGGGGGCAATCATTACTAAAAGCATTGAAAGGACATGGCAGCAAATCATGATAAAGTACAGCTTAACCAGGCAAGGTTAAGTTAAAAGTTTTATGTTTAACAGTACTCAACTAAAGCATTAATTGCCTATATTCAACATATGCAATTAATGATGGGATGGTGTGTGTTATTGAAATAACTGATATGTTCATCTTTGTGCCATTGTTCACCAATCCTTCTAAAAATGAGTTGACACTGATTGTCTTGTAGATGTTTAATCTGCCAATCTCACTTTATATTAACTACATAGGCTATATGGAATGGAAATTTAGAGCTGGAAGTGCCGAAATTTGATACAGAATAAATTATTGCTTTCATTCTGCATAGTTATTTTATTAATCTTGTGGGTCTCTGACTATGGAACACCTTTAAAGTGTAACTGAATAACATTTCTGACAGCGAAACATACAGTTTCCTCTGAGAGGTTTTATGTGTCTCCTACGTTATTAAAAAGCTGCCGTTGGCATAAAAATGAAGAGCAGCACAAAGAAATTGTTCAGAACTGAGAGCGTTCCTTCGTTGTCTTAGAAAAGCGATGTGCGGCTGAGGATATTGAAATAAATCATCTGACGACCCCAAATGAGCCCTAGCCAGGACCATCTTCACAAAAGCTGTCTCCCCCTACTTCAGGCATGTTATTGGGCATGTTTGTTGTTTATAAATCATGTACTAAAATGCCAATTTGTTCTTTTTACATATAACATTTGGCAACATTTGACATCGAAGTGGGCAGGCAGACCAAAAGTGCCAGCTAATGCCATATAGGAGGTGCACAGATACTTGGCAGAGGGTCCCAAGATCCTATGATATACTGGAAAAACGAAAAGACAGTCTGTCCAAACCTCTTCCGCTTTTCATTACAATTTCTCTGAACTCCAGCATCATCTGTGCTTCATCGGGTGTTTTCTACTGCTGGAGAAGGGATATCAAAAAAGCGTAACAGATTCAATATTCAATATCAAAACGTCGGAACAACTTATTTTTTTGAATAAAAATTTGTAAAAAAATAAAAAATGCCAGTCCACAAGCATCCTCATTCACAACATTTTTACTTAGAGGTTATTACGTTATGATACAGGTTCACATTATTTATTGACTGTATAAAAAAAATCAAAGATATTTTAAATTCAAATGAAAATATAAAATAATACAATGCAACATACAATGACTTAAATTGTATTATTGTGTATACTAGGTCATCTAATCAGTGTCAGTTAACGCTGTCAACTAGGTTGCCTGTAGGGATTTTTAACGTCCAGCAGGTGTCAGTATTCAGTGACACAGTATCGGCACAGTATCAATACAGTTTGGCAACGTGTCGAAACACTTCATGACGCCTCATCGACCCAACACTACTGCTCAGCTACCCGCTGAACACCTCACAGAAGCAGGGGCATTTCTCAACTTTATTTTGGCTTCAACGGAGACCCTGTTCCGGATCCTGTCAAATGCTACAACGCTAAACCGCTATTTCAGTAGTGTATATAAAAGCTTTTCAGTAGTGTATATAAAAGCTTTTCAGTAGTGTATATAAAAGCTTTTTTAGTAGTGTGTGTGAGAGCTTTTCAGTAGTGTATATAAAAGCTTTTCAGTAGTGTATATAAAAGCTTTTTTAGTAGTGTGTGTGAGACCTTTTCAGTAGTGTATATAAAAGCTTTTCAGTAGTGTATATAAAAGCTTTTTAGTAGTGTGTGTGAGAGCTTTTCAGTAGTGTATATAAAAGCTTTTTTAGTAGTGTGTGTGAGAGCTTTTCAGTAGTGTTTATGAAAGCTTTTCAGTAGTGTATATAAAAGCTTTTCAGTAGTGTATATAAAAGCTTTTTTAGTAGTGTGTGTGAGAGCTTTTCAGTAGTGTATATGAAAGCTTTTCAGTAGTGTATATAAAAGCTTTTCAGTAGTGTATATAAAAGCTTTTCAGTAGTGTATATAAAAGCTTTTTTAGTAGTGTGTGTGAGAGCTTTTCAGTAGTGTATATAAAAGCTTTTTTAGTAGTGTGTGTGAGAGCTTTTCAGTAGTGTTTATGAAAGCTTTTCAGTAGTGTTTATGAAAGCTTTTCAGTAGTGTATATAAAAGCTTTTCAGTAGTGTATATGAAAGCTTTTCAGTAGTGTATATAAAAGCTTTTCAGTAGTGTATATGAAAGCTTTTCAGTAGTGTATATGAAAGCTTTTCAGTAGTGTATATGAAAGCTTTTCAGTAGTGTATATGAAAGGTAAAGCTTTTCACCAGTTTATATGAACAGTTCTCACTACTTTGTATGAGAACGTTTGAGTAGGTTATATAAGAGGTAAATGTTTTCACTAGTTTATGTGAGAGCTTTTCACTAGTGTTTGTGCACGGTTTTCAGTAGGTTATATAAGAGGTAAATGTTTTCACTAGTGTGTGTGAGAGCATTTCACTAGTGTTTATGCACAGTTTTCACTATATTATATGGAAGAGTTTAATTTAACATGTGTATATGGAAGTTAATTTTGATATATGTCCCTGGGGGCACCCCATACCCAAACTCCTCTTTTCAGATGAAAGTAAATTCTGCATTTAATTGGGAATTCAAGGTCCCAGAGTCTGTAAAAAGAGTGGAGAGGATCACAATCATTGTTGCTTGAAGTCCAGGGTGAATTTTCCACAGTCAGTGATGGTTTGGGGTGCCATGCCATCTGCTGGTGTTGGTCCACTGGGTTTTCAGAAGCCCAAACTCAACACATCCATCTACCAGGAAATTCTAGAGCACTTCATGCTTCCCTCCGCAGACAAGCTGTATAGAGATGCTGATTTTATTTTCCTGCAGGACTTGGTACTGGGCCAGATTGCCAATGGTACCAAAAGCTAGTTCAATGACCATGGTGTTCCTGGTCTTGATTGGCCAGCAAACTCCTCTGACCTAAACCCAATAGAAAATCTCTGGGCTGTTGTCAGATGGGAGACACCGAATCCAACAAGGCAGATGACCCGAAGTGCCGCTATCAAAGCAATTCGGACTTCCATTACACGTCGGCAGAACCACAGGGTGATCGCCTCTATGCCACGGCGCATTGATGCAGTGATTCTGTGGGTGACTGTGACCCAGTGGGGAGAGAAGTGCTCTTGCAATCAGAAGATCATGTCCTTTGCTAAACACTTACTCCTAAGTTGCCTACTGATCTGCGCGTCGGTGTACGAATGTGCGTTTGGGTGCATGTGAGCGTTTTTAATTGATCTTAAGTAATATGTTAATTTCTTTTTCGAGACACTGAGTTTTGGGTCTTCATTATCTGGAAAACCTAATCCTGAAAATTACAAGAGAAACAAGGCTTGAAATATTTCACTCTATGTGTAATGAAGTGTGTGACATAAAATGTAACATTTTCCCGACATTCGCATTTTTTGAGACACAAAAATTTTGTTTAAAATTGCTTAGCTGTCATACATAATTGCATTTTCACCATCTCATACCTTTGCTGCTTTGGCCGTTAAATACCTGTTACCTCTATCAAGGAAAGTTTCACGCCGGCTATGCTTCAATTAATAACTAAAAAAAAAGAAACGTTGGTAAAACTACCAGGTGAACAAATTAGGGCTTTACAGTACTATGCCCTAGCGGGGCGTGTTTATTCACAGAATGCACCCACATTCTTCCTTTTTCTTTCGTTAGGCAATCTACAAGATGGTTGGCACCGTGATCATGATGAAAATGAACGAGGACGGCCTGACGCCCGAGCAGAGGGTGGACAAGATCTTCTCCAAGATGGATAAGAACAACGACGACCAGATCACGCTGGAGGAGTTCAAGGAGGCGGCCAAGGGCGACCCGTCCATCGTATTACTGCTGCAGTGTGACCTCCAGAAATAGGCCGGGACGCGGAGGGGAGCGCTCTGCCAGCCGCCACGGACTGCACAGAAAGAATTTCATGTTCCATTCAGTTTGCAGCTATTTCCACTGAAAAAAAAAATAATCTGCTTGGACTACCTTTCAATGGATCTGCTTCTTGTGTTTGAAACACTCGTGTGCATGAGAATGTTATTTGCTATAAAAACATCTACACACAGCGTCGTGTGCGGGTGCACACTGACACCACGAACACAACACCTGCAAACACACACGCACACACACACACAACTCCACATATGAACAACTTGCACAAATAATAAGTATATATATATATAAATATAACGAAATATAAATATGAACATATACTAAAAGGATTTATAGATCAACTGCCAAAATGTGAAGTGTGCAAAGTATTTTCCGTTCAGTTTCATTCTACTGGAGCTTGCGCATCAGTGATGTGCCACGTCGAATTTGCCGCTACTCTATTTATCGTTCCAAGTTTACCGACGCTAGCTGTGTGTGTGTGTTTTCCAGATACCGTCAAGCGAACCAAATTCCTACAACGATGTACCTTCTTCCAGTAAGACACTCCGTCCCTCTTTTCAAATACTAGCTCTAGGAGAGATGGGTTAGCGTTCGTCCCGGGTCCTCCCACTGAAATGAGCCTGCACTGTCCGTGAATACAGTCAATGTCGTTCAATTGCATGCCTTTAGGTGCTGCCTTAAAAGTCTAATTTCCATCCGGTGATTGAAGACAGAACGCCTTATCAACGCAACGCTGTGACTCCTGTGGGAAACCTTTTTTCCCCCCTCAGCAGCAAGACGAGACGCTTTAACTGTGGGAGCATGTTTCCTCGTAGATTATCTGTGCTATATGTTGCTAAAGACTAAATCCCTGCCCGGCGTGCATTTTAAACCCTCCATCTCGTCACGAGTTAGCCGATGCTGAGCGACGAGGACCTTTCTGGAAACGGCATTAAAAAAAAGAGGAAGAAAAAAAAAAAAAGAGCGAATCTTAGCGGATCTTTGGAGCGAACTCAAAGAAGGCGCGAGAGTTCAAAGCAGGAGTCCAATGCGAACGAATGGGCTGGAGTTCAGTTGGGAAAAACTAGTCAGTAATTAATAAACCACTTTTTTTCTTATTTATCACATTTTGGCTGACGGGTTGCATATCGTTCCAAGGAATCCAGAGTGTCTGAGCATTGAGGTAGCCCAGAGATGAGGCTGTGCTGCCGTCTGTGTGTACCGAGTGTTAAAGAAGTGAGATTAGCCGTAGGTTAGCATAACAGGACAGCCCCTAAGCTAAAGCCTTGTGTTTAGTAGGTTTATACAATTTGCCCTCCTGAGTCCCTCAAAGTATTTCTCTTCTACCGATTAGTCAGACTTTTTGTATGTTTTTTTTTTTCTTTGGTTACTCCCCTCATTTCACACATTCTACAGTACTTCAGCGAAGAAGTACTTCCCAACGGTGACATGAGTACCTTTGCCTGGCCCCAGAATGTTCCAGACTTTGTATATTTATTCTGCTGGATAACAGAAGAATGACGCGGATTTGGCACACGGTGCGGCAATAAAGATGAGTCGCGTTAGTCCATCTTCGTCTCTTCGGCAGTGTTGATTGTCTCCCGTAAAGTGTCCGATCGGAACTTCTTAGGCTTGACGATGTTTCTATCCACTACCCCGTTACTGCTGCGAGGATACCAAATCGAAGAGATGGCCACCGTGTAAAAAGATTCTTTTGTAGCATGTATTGTGTCCCTGACGACATGGCTGCACTACTCCCTGTGTTGTGATTTAATCTAATAAAATAAACTCTATGGGCAGTTGTCTGGTCTGACATTTCTTCCAACCTTCCTTTGAGTCAACATCCAGGGTTTCTATGCAGTCTTGAAAATACGGAATTTCCAGGGCTGGAAAAGCATGGAAGAGAAAATCGGAAATGGCAAAACATTTGGTTTTCCAGTTTCTCCCTTCTAGTGTTTTTTCTTTAAATGACAAAAGTATGAGCTTGTGTAATGAATGCAATCGTTTCTGCTTGATTGATTTGGCATACATAATCTCTTGGTTTAAACATTTTACCCGTCAGCATTTGAGTTTTGATTAAAGGCCAACACATAATCTGCAGGAATAGATAAATGTGTTCTGTCCCCCAGGTCTGCAAGAACAAAATGACCCCCCTCTCTCTTTTGGAGACACTATTTGGGCAGAACCTTTTTCGTTTGCTGCAGTGGCAGTTCTAGACCAAATTTACGAGGGGTAACGAGGTAGGGCCAGTGTTTTTTTTTATGAGGGCTCAGAACAAAAAAAAAGATTATTTTTTTTATAAAATTAAGTGAGCCAAAGAGCCACTTGTGGCTCTGGACTTGCAGGTTGCAGATCTAGCTGATGAAAACTGTGATCCTACCTTAATGCAGCTGAAACAAAAAGCACAACACCTTCATTTTTAAATAACTGTTAAAGTAAAACTGTAAAGGTAAAAATGTTATTGCATAAGGGTCCAATCAGTGATGGTTTCTGTGTCGGCGCATATTATCACAAGAAATTGATTTAGTATGATGTTTTCAGCACAGGGGCACAGGCCCCCGTCGTCCCCAGACTAGAACCGTCCATGGTTTGCTGCCTGATAACTATTATATAGAAACAGTGCAGTGGGAGGAACCGATGAGGTCTTTCCAAGAATTCTGCCTCCTGTTGTTGTGAAGTGGGAAATGTGCTAACAAGAAAGAAGCTTGTTCTCGCCATCGCAGGCAAATTTTCATGACGTTGTGGAGGACGTACTGGCTGTTACTGAATGAACAGTCATTACGTACCCATTATGTCCCAAAATATCTTGAAATTTAGATTGAACTGCAAATGTAGGTTTTAAACTGGGTCTAAATGCCAAACAAGAACTAAAAATTCTATTTTTAAATGCCAAGGGCTCCAGATTTTTAAATAATGGTGATGTAACTTGGTTCAGATGATACAAAAGCATTACGTTCTTTGGTATATGCCTGGCCGACAAGCTCTGAGAAGGTGGGGGCCAGGGGGGGGGGGGGGGATTGGGGGAGAGAAATAAAAAAGTAACGCAATAGTTACTTTTACTGGTAACTAGTTACTTTTATAGTGGAGTAACTCAGTTAGTAACTCAGTTACCTTTTTGGAGAAGTAACTAGTAACTATAACTAATTACTTTTTCAAAGTAACGTGCCCAACACTGCCTATCATACAAGTTCTCTCCCACCTGTCTCCCTGATAGCGTTAGCTGTAGTGGTCCAGTTTCATCTCCTCCCTGAAAGCCACACAACTTTCTTCCTTTTTCAGCTTCTACTTTCCTCTACTCTGCTTTTATATTCCTCACCATCAGAGTCATTCTACACTCACCATCCTGTGCTGTCTGACAACAGTATCACCAACCACTACCTTGCAGTCACTTCACCTTTACCATTTTTCTTCCCATCTACACACAGCTTGAGCCCTGCTCCTAAGCTTCTAGCTTTACCTTTCCAATTGATCTCCTGAACACACAGTATGTCCACCTTAATTAATTAATTAATTTGCATTGTGATTAAATTTTTTGTCCTACAATGGGGAAATTCTGGGACAAAAGAAATTTCATATCACATCTTATCTTACAAGATTAAGTCAATTCAAGTTTATTTGTATAGCACATTTCAGCTGCAAGGCAGTTCAAAGTGCTTTACATCATGAAAACATAAAAATATCATAAACACATCGAAGCAGTTTGTTAGATCAGCACCAAACATTCAGTTGTATCAAGTGAAAACATCAATACACATCAAATATGTTGGTCAATAGCTTATTTTGGGCTGAAAACAGCTCTATTAGCAAAGGTTTTGTTCAGACGCTCTTCCTGACACAACCCTCTGCATTTATCCGGGCTTGGGACCGGCCCAAAAAGGACACAGAACACTGTGGCCAGCTTTGAGGCTGCATTAGTGTGTTGATTAGCTAAACTAGTAATTATAAAAAGTACAAAATTTCATATAAAAGTATAAAACTAAATACAAAATCATTTGTTTTTCATTGTTATTTTTTACAGTTATTTTTTTGTTTTTTTTATACTTTTTCTTGTTTTCTAGATTTCCTTTGTTTTATTTACAGATTTTGACATGTATTTACATATTTACATGAGAACACACTTGGAGTCAGGAATTTGATCAAGTGCTTCAGATAGCCTGGAGGTCTTTGTTTGCCTACTGGCCTCTATAAGGAGGACGTCTCCTATTTGCATGTGAGCCTCCGTTTTTATGGTGGCTTGCATGTGTGTAGAGGCCTGGGTTTTCATAGAGGCCTGGGTTAACGTACAGGCCAGAATTTGGATGGCGGCCTGCATGTGAGTACAGGCCTGGGTTTGCATTGAAGCCTCTGTTAGTATTCTGTCTCCTGTATTCATGCTGGGGGCCTCTAACCTCATGAACACCCCTGTTTCTTTGAGGCCCTGTTTGCCTGGGTGCCTCTGTTTGTTTGGAGACCTCAGTTTTCATGGAGGCTTTAGTTTGTGTGGCGGCCTCTGTGTAAAGGGAGACGTCAGTTTGCGTGGACGCCTCTGTTTGCGAGGAAACTTTAGGATGTTCGTTTTTCAAAGCAAGGTTCAACTCTACGGTCAGTTCTCCAACCTGACTCTTCAGAGATTCGATTGTTTCCTGCTGTTCTTTGAGTCTGGAGGCTTCTTGATAGTTACTCCTCAGCTGATCCTCATATTTGATTCTCAGCTGCTGTTCTGCTACAAAAGCCTTTGCTAGCTTCTCACTGTGCAAGGCATTTTTTTCCACCTGCCTCTTAAAAAACTGAAGCTCATGCAGAACGCTCTCATGGACCATAACTTTGGGAATGCGTGGAAATCTTGATGCACCTGCAGTCTGCGGTGCAGCAAGTGTTTCCTGCTTCTCCACTTTCTCTTCACATTTCAATCTCATGTGGCGTTCATGTTCTAAACTTTTTTCCAGTTCTTGGATCTGTTCCAGCTGTGCTTTGCAATCAACCTGAAACTCTATTCTTCGTTCTCTCTCCTCGTGAAGATCAAAGATCTTACCTCGCAGCTCCTGTTTAAGATCGTCCACCTGCTGCGTGAGATCACTGATACGTTTGATTGCCTGTTCAATGTCCAACGAGGGAGGGATCACCGTAACAGCTGAGGCGTGTTGAGGCATCTTGTCACTCTTAAAGTACTGGGGGTGACGAGCCTCAGAGTTTCCAGCGGCCTGGGAATGCCTTGGTTTTCTCTTGTGGTCTTGTGAGTTGGAAGCCACGTAGTAAACTGGGGCCTGGATGTGTGGCCGCTCTGCTTGTTGGCATCGGCGCTGGAAATGCTTAGGTTGGTGGTATGAGTGAGGTGCCCGAGAGGAAGAAAAGGCTCTGAGGTCTTTCCTTGGTTTTTCTGACCTTGGAGATGGCTGACGTGTTTGGTGGATTTCTTCTGAGTTGATACACCCAGAGTCAGCAGAGGAAGATGAATCCTGCTGAACCTCCACTGAAGGAGGAGTCTCAGATTCAGCAGAGGGACCAGATTCCCCTTGGATCTCTGTACCATCTTCTGGCTGGGTGGGATGCAGCTCACTGGTACCGTCACTGCCATCTTCCATAGGGAAGATGATTGCATCGTAGTCGACTTGGATGTCGAGGTCGACCATGTCTACCCATGAAAGCGTTTGCTCCATGTCTAACTTTCTGTAAGTTAGATATAGTCGCTTCTCTGAAAGGCGTCTGATATCTGAGATCGAATTCTCGCTGTTTGGCTAAGATTCGAACGTGCTCTCTCAAAGGTGTACTGTCGCGATGAAGGTCTCGGGAACAGTGAAGGAAAAACCAGCTTGGTGTTAAGTAGTAGTTAAGATTCCGTTGACACGTCACAGAGTGATGTCATCAGCTGTGATGTCATAGAACACTTTGATGATGCTGTGTGCAAGATGACACAGAGCAGAAGACAGAATAAACTTTATTATGGTTCAAACAATATATTTCAAGATAATGCCAGTTTGGTTGTTTTTTATTTTACTGAGTAGAATAAACCTTTTAAAGAGGGAGTTGAGAACTTCCATTAACTCAGTCTTATATTTCTAAAGGTCTCATCTTTTCAATATTTCAGCTATATAATTAAATCCCAGAGTTAATAGATGAAAGTTAAATTTATAAAACATTTTGTTCATGTACCTCATTACCCTCATTTCCCTGAAGTCTGGCAGAAGAGACACAGTTCTTCTGATCCTGAGATCAGAAGAGTTCAGTTTCTCTCCTTGACACAGGTACACTGCTGAAACTGTGCAAGGCCAAAAGTTCACTGTCCAACAAATTATTAATTGGTCAAATAAATGTATATATATACATATAATACTTTTAATTAATACATGACATAAATATATGTTTCCATGATAACATAAATAATGTAATAATTTATAAAATGCACCAATAAAAAATTCAATTAAGAAATTGTTTCATCAAACTGAATTAATTATATATTTAAAGTGTAAAGTGACAGAAATAATTCAGTGTTTTTTTTAATATTCAAAGTCTTGTGTTGCATGTATCTATCATCCTTTTAACCTGCTTAATCCACCCAGGATTGCCTAACTCCAACAGGGGAGTGCAAGGACGGAGTTTGGCCTCATCAAATAAAGATTGGGTGTAACAACCATTCATATATGCCAAGTTTCATATTTTCATTTGTTTACATTAAGTGCATAAAAAACATCTAGAATTCTGATAAGAATGGAAAACAAATCACACTTTAAGACAGATGGTGATAACATTTATCCTTACCATCTACGGGTAAAGACCTTCCTATAAGAAACACAATCTCAATCAAAACACACTTAATCACAGACAATGTAAAGACAGAATTAACAACAACATCCTCTACATCACTGATTAAAACATGTTCTTAAAAAAAGAAACATAAACGTTCTACTAGTTTAGAACTGCCAACCATAAAAGACAAGTGAAATAAAACTCTATGGGTTCAATGTTTAAGAAACAAATTAATTTTGGTACAAAGGACTATTTTTTAACTCAAGTCGTCTGCATTGTCCATGGCTTTGCAGCAATCCCTCATACTGAGCAAGTATGAGGCGACAGTGGAAAGAAAAACTCTCCTTTAACGGGAAGGAAAACCTCCAGCAGAACCAGGCTCAGTATGAACGGTCATCTGCCTCGACCGACTGGGGGTTAGAGCAGAGATACAAAAAAGCACAGAAGCACACATTGATCCAGGAATCTTCTCTGCCTTATATGGTAATGGCGGATGATCTCCTCCCCTGGATGACGTCACAGCTAACAGAACACCAGACCAGGTGTACCTACTATGAAGGAAGAAAAATGACAGAGAACAAAAAGTTGAAATGACAACAAGCAATGCAAATTGGAGAACAGTAGGAGAACTCAGCAGAGTGAGAAAATAGGCCCTGATGTCCTCCAGTAGCCTAAGCCTATAGCAGCATAACTACAGAGATAGCTCAGAGTAACAAAGCCACTCTAACTATAAGCTTTGTCAAAGAGGAAAGTTTTAAGATTAATCTTAAAAGTAGACAGAGTGTCTGCCTCACGGACCAAAACTGGGAGTTGGTTCCACAGGAGAGGAGCCTGATAGCTAAAGGATCTGCCTCCCATTCTACTTTTAGAGACTCCATTTTCATTACATTTGTCAAAGGCAACCATTTGGCAGATACTATTTGGAGTGATTGCATTATTTGCTGTCTGAGAATGATGGAATAATATCAGTATTATATTTATCATCATTATAAATGGCTTTTTTTCCCAGCTGTGAATCATTTAGTGTCTGGCAAGAAATCTGTGCAGAGCTTAGCAGATATGTGCTGTTTAGGTGTATGCTGTCAGTAAAAGACATGCAGGATTTCCCACGGTCATCTCTGAAATAAAGTCAGATGGTGTTTCCTTATGGGGCTAAAATGGTAGCTTTACCATTTGCAAATGTGTGTGGAGAGTTGTGTATCTGTATCTCGACTTGTGTGTCTGTATCTCGATTTGTGTGTCTGTATCTCGATTTGTGCGTGTGCAGTGGGATTTGTAAATGTGTGAGGAGAGTTGTGTGTCTGTACAACAATCTGCAAATGCGTAAAACTACTTGTGTGTAATCCGTTTTGCAAATGTGTAAAAAATCCACAAATCTGTATTCAGATCTGCAAATGTGTACAGAGATTTGCAAATGTGTAAAAAATCCACAAACCTGTATTCAGATCTGCAAATGTGTACAGAGATTTGCAAATGTGTAAAAAATCCACAAACCTGTATTCAGATCTGCAAATGTGTACAGAGATTTGCAAATGTGTAAAAAATCCACAAATCTGTAGTCAGATCTGCAAATGTGTACAGAGATTTGCAAATGTGTAAAAAATCCACAAACCTGTATTCAGATCTGCAAATGTGTACAGAGATTTGCAAATGTGTAAAAAATCCACAAATCTGTATTCAGATCTGCAAATGTGTACAGAGATTTGCAAATGTGTAAAAAATCCACAAACCTGTATTCAGATCTGCAAATGTGTACACTACAGAGATTTGCAAATGTGGAAAAAATCCACAAATCTGTAGTCAGATCTGCAAATGTGTACAGAGATTTGCAAATGTGTAAAAAATCCACAAATCTGTAGTCAGATCTGCAAATGTGTAGATCAATCTGTAAGCACACACAGAAACACTTGTGTCTGAAGTATTTTCGCTTCAAGACCCAGAAATACAGACAAATCATTGGTTACAAGTCAAGCGGTTTTTCGGTTGGTTCTCTTTACACACGTGATTTTTGCTACTCTTCTGCCGCGTGAGATGCACAAATGCGTAGAAGGATTTGTATCTGTATTTTTTCGATTTGTGTCTCCTTGCGCAGACTCGCAGGCTCAAAGGCTCACATGTTGCCCTGAGCGCAGGCTCACAGGCACACAGGCTGCCTCTTCCGGCTGTGGTAGGTCACGTGACTTTCAAGGGTTGAACCAAAGCGTTTTGCTACCAGACGGCTGACAAGGCAACTTGTTATAACTATATAACTTTCTCCCTTTAACGACAGAAGTTTCTTGTTTTAATGAGAGACTTATCTTGCTAAAACCAGATAATTGTCTCCTCATAACAACGCAACATAACCCGGCATCAGCTCGCGGGATATTTGAGTGTCATGGAGAAGAGGAGAGACGGAGGGGCGCCTTTTATTTCTTTTTAAAAACTCATTTGTCGGAGGAATGTATTTCTGCACTGAGGAGTGACAAGGTAAGTCGTGCATATACAGCAGGTCCTCTACTTGAAATTTAATCAATTCGGCAGTTATTTATATTTAACAACTATGCTTTGGAAACACTTGTAGCACTGTAGAACAGTCTCTGGCTCTGTTTACACGGTGAAAACAGGTTTGCGTTGCCTTTGTACTCTCCATTTACACACTACAAGGTTTAACGGTTGCTTAGGGGGACTTTCAGCTATAGCTGTGGGTTTATTTACAACAGTTTGCAGCCGAAACAGTCCTCCGCCAGCCGCTGCTTTCTTCTTCTGGGCAATTTGACGCGGAGCTTCAGAAATCACAGCGCTACTAGTGGTGCGGCATGGGAATTGCACCGTTTAAGTACTCTGTAAACAGGGCCTGTGACTGCAAATGTTCTACATGGATGTTAATGAGATAGAGATAAGGATAAGCAGCTTAATTTTTTTTTAAAACATGTCATGCATTTAATCATAAATTCTGCTGTAAAGATTAATAATCATGTACTTAAAATAGTCTTTTTAGTTTTTTTCAGTTTTTATATTAACCATAATTTCATTGTGCTTGTAGACTGACATATCAGCTATAGCAAGCATGGATGATGAGAGCTTGGCCATCTATATTCCCACCTATGCTGACAGAATTGCCACAGAATTACTAGTGGTGCGGCATGGGAATTACACCGTTTAAGTACTCTGTAAACAGGGCCTGTGACTGCAAATGTACCTATTCCTTTATGTATTTTAATTAAATATGATTAAAATATATTTTAATTCGACACTTGTAAGGCTAATTAAAAATATGTGTATTCTACACAATGAAAGTGAGGCTAGATAAAGCTACATTTATCCATATTTTATTGTGTCAAAACAAAGATATGAATACAGAGCTTTCTAATGGGACAATTCACACGCCAGTGAAGGACAACTATATATATGAACTTCATTAATAAACCCAGTCAACTACTGACATGCTTTAATAAGGGGAAAAGCAAAAACTGATAATCAATTATCATTGCTGCAAATTCAAAAGTTAATATCAGAATGTATCAATAAAAGCACCTGGCAGCAAAGCACCATTGTTCTCAGTTTATTTGTTGTTCCATTTGTTTTTTTCTGATGTCTTTAAACTTACTCAGAAAAGAAAACAAATCTTAATCAACATTGTTCCATTGCAGTCTAGGTTTAAGCAATTTTAACATTGATCCAGTCTAACCTTAAATCACAATTTTAAACAGCAGCTATTCTCCTTCTGATGGGAATTCTGTAAAAGTACTTTTTAAAATTCTCATAAACAAAAACATTAAGGTAGGAGGACCAGGTTTAAGATAGCTACATTAAAAATACAGCCAGAAAATCATGAATGTTCTCTTTTACATCTTAGAATGCCTGTGCATTTGATCTGACACTCAAAATTTAAATACTTAAAAACTTTGAATTTGTAATATTTAGCTTCTCACATTTAGCATAAGTAACGTGCTCAATTTTTAGAAAGAATAAATTGTTATTTTTACCTTTTGTTTAAAATAAAAAAAACTTGAAAAAACGATAACAAATTGTCTGCTGTGTTTACAGGTTGGCATCTCTAAAGCTGAATACATGGATGGTGCTGTCCAAAAGTTACTGCTGGATATTTTCTTCCAGCAGTAACAGAGGGGGTACCACAGCCAGAATTCATATAGACATGGAGACAGAGAATGGTACAATGAAAGACATTCAAAGATTTTTGCGTCTTGATGACAGCTATCCTGAAAACTACTTCATTGTGGGATCCAGCACCCACAGCCAGCTCATCAACAGCTGGTGGGATTTCTTAAGGAAACGTCGTGCACAGTACTGGATGCACCTTTTTAAAAAACTGAAGAATACAGATTACTTTACTGGTGACTTCTTGGATAAGCAGCCAATTCTGCTCACCTGTTTAAATATCACTGAGGTATGTTTGAATGTAAAAGATAAATACTATATGATACATGCTTTTAAATATGGAGTATGTACTTTAAGATCTTGTTTATTTTCTTGTCTTTCAGGAACAACTTTAAAAAGTGGTTCACTTATGGAACATCATTTGTAAGATTAGAGATGCAATGGCTCCAAGTGACCGGCCCTACATTATGTATACCTGGGGTGTCAAGCTCCAGTCCTCGAGGGCCGGTGTCCTGAAACTTTTAGAGGTTTCCTTGGTCCCACACACCTGAATCAAATGGCACAATTAGCTCCTCAGTTTGCAGTCAGGTTCTTCAGAGTCCTGGTAATTACCTGATTATTTGACTCAGGCGTGTCGGACCAGGGACATATCTAAAAGTTTCAGGACACCGGCCCTTGAGGACTGGACTTTGACACCTGTGAACCCTTCCACGGCTTTTTGGTGAACAAGATAATCTCAAACAGGTTTCTAAGCAAGCGGCAGAAACTTGCACAGTCCAACGTCTTCAGAGGACCGTTCACATGTGATGAGACAGTTCGAAGTATCATACCTTCTGATGACGGAAAACTTTCTTCATGCACCGTCCACACATGATGAAACAATTGAGTTATGCGTATTTTTAAGAGCTTATATACGCACAAACCTGTGACACGTGTGACATTTTCTTGTAAAAAAGAGTTTGTGGAGCAAATGACCTTGTGAGCCTGTCCAGAATGACCCTGTCACTTTCCCACACAGTCAGAAATAGGCAGCTGCAGACCCCACAACCAATAAAGGAAAAGCAGTCAAAGAAATACAGATGGAGTAAAAAAAAACAGACCTGTTTTCACTGACTCCCATGTACTTAAATGTTTCATCATGATGTACATAATTTTTTGAATTTTGGTGCTAGGTTTTATATTTTGTGTGATTCTTGTTGTGTGTGACAGCAAATATATGCTACTAAATATATTAGGACAATAACAAGAAATTTAACTTCACATTTGCCTTGTAATCTGTCATGTAGGACAAAATGTTTAAATGACATGTTCTGTAAACCCCACCACTGCTCCTCATATTCAAGACATACTTTTTATATTTATAACAGCAAGACTCTTATAGTTCTCTGTTACTGAACACTGAGACCCAAGTTATGTACTGTTTGACAATGATGATATGGTGAAATGAGATGAAAAATAAAGTGCCTATGCTTATGTTCAATATGAAAACCTTTAATGAATCTTTGGTAAAAACTCATTACAAAAGAAAGTGCAATGGTTTGTGATCAAATCAACTCATTCTTTTCTTAGAAACATAACATTATATTGCAATGTTACATCAACTCACAGAAGAACATACATTAAAAGTACCTTTAACAAGTTCTCTGAAAGATCCTTTTAAAAGGAAGTTCTCTACCTCCAGATAATGACCTAACTAGAACATTATCTATGAGTATTAAAAAGATGAATACATGGATCTCAAAATTGAACATGAGAAAATTCTTTTACATATGAAAAAAGTCATTGTTAGAAATCTTGGCACTATTGCGCTCAAAGCATTTATCTATTTTACAATCAACTTTGAAGAATATAAAAGAAATATTAAAACCGCAAGCGGTGATGATCGGCCCTCGCAGCCAAGCGCCGCTCTGGCCTATGGGCCACCGCTAGGGTATGCGCACCTCCCGCCGCCAGCCACCGCAGAAGCTGTCGCGCATTTTCCTCACCCGTCCACCATGCAATACACACGTATGCGTTGGGCAGCGCTCCCCCACGACTCACAAAAAATCTGGTGCATATCGGTCGATGCACCGAGGAGACACAGCCGTTGAATAATGAAAATGCATTTGGCCACCGGGCCGGACTAAATCGTTCGGCGGGCCAGATCCGGCCCGCAGGCCGTACGTTTGACACCCCTGGTTTAAACATTAGTATACCTATTTAATTAAAGGTATCTTACTAGCTGTTAATCCAGCTTCATGTGAAAAGTTAACAAAACCTTTTTAGCTATTTAAAGTTAATTGTTATTTCATGTGTTAAGGGTTTCGTTTCTTGCATTAAGACAGCTGTTATGAAAGTTTGACATCTAAATTGGTGAATACACACCCAAAAGTAATAATGTAAAACTAACACTTTAGCAATTGGAATATTGCTAAAGTAACACGTTAGCAATATTCCACATGTGTATGTTGTGTACAAACTTTAGTCATTTCTAACAGACCACTTCACTCTCAGAAAGCAGGTCTGCTGGTGGTTCCTAAAGTCTGTAAAACCAGAATGGGAGGCAGATCCTTTAGCTATCATGCTCCTCTCCAGTGGAACCAACTCCCAGTTTTGGTCCGTGACGCAGACACCCTGTCTACTTTTAAGACTAATCCTAAAACTTTCCTTTTTCCATCCATCCATCGTCTTCCGCTTATCCGGGGGAATCCCAAAGCGTTCCCAGGCGAGTAGAGTCTCTCCAGCGTGTCCTGGGTCTTCCCCTGGGCCTCCTCCCGGTGGGACGTGCCCAGAACACCTCACCAGGGAGGCGTCCAGGAGGCATCCTAACCAGATGCCCGAGCCACCTCAACTGGCTCCTCTCAATGTGGAGGAGCAGCGGCTCTACTCTGAGTCCTCCCCGGATGACTGAGCTCCTCACCCTATCTCTAAGGGAGAGCCCAGACACACTATGGAGAAAACTCATTTTGGCCGCTTGTATCCGGGATCTCGTTCTTTCGGTCACGACCCAAAGCTCATGACCATAGATGAGGGAAGGAACGTAGATCGACTGGTAAATCGAGAGCTTGGCCTTTTGGCTCACCTCTCTCTTCACCACAACGGATCGGTACAGCGCCCGCTTCACAGCAGACGTCGCACCAATCCGCCTGTCGATCTCCCGCTCCATCTTCCCCTCATTCGTGAACAAGACCCCAAGATACTTGAACTCCTCCACTAGAAGCTGGCTCTTGGGACTTTCCTTTTTGACAAAGCTTATAGTTAGAGTGGTTCATTTTACCCCGAGCTACCTCTATAGTTATGCTGCTATAGGCTTAGGCTGCTGGAGGACATCAGGGTCTATTGTTCTTCAATTTTGCATGACTGTTGTCATTTCAGCTTTTAACTTTTTGTTTTTTCTATTTTTTCTTCATAGTAGGTACACCTGGTCTGGCGTTCTGTTAGCTGTGACATCATCCAGGGAAGACAGATCACCTGTTATTACCATCTAATGTAAAACAGATTACTGGATCAATGTGTGCTTCTGTGTCAAACTGTGTCAAACTGACTGACATGTTCCCAACAGCAGGCCTTCATCTGCTCCGGTGTCTGATGTAAAATATAGTGGTGGTGGTGGTTGTAGTCAGTGATGTGCGGTAGGGTTCATAGCTGGTGAGGCACTGACGTCATCAGAGTCAGATTTACAAATATATACACTCTACAGAGTAGACTCGTTGCAAAGTGCTGAAGGAGACTGATTGAGCCAAATAAATTCACCAAGATACATGGAAAAATATTGGTTCTTTGATGAAAAAAAATTGTCATTTGATTGGTAACAGTTTATGAGTTATGATGGATTTCTGCATTTGTAACACATTCTAAAACTATAACCCATATTACGCACATTTTATCACAAAAACAAAACATGAATAAGTATCGCTGTCTTACCTCTACTTATAATTTAAGTCCATGTGGCGCTCTTTCTGAACAAAAATATCATCATTTTCCGGTAAAAGTTCTCTTTATCTTCTTCAGATTTAAAACTCTCTTAGTCTCAGTGGAGCTCACTGCCAGGGAGGAAAGCCTTCCCTGATCAGTCCTGTTCCAGCTGTATGTTTAGAGTCTTTTTAGTGCTTTACTTGTTTAGCAAAACTCGCTAATAAAACATCAATAACTTGTTTTGACTCTACTATTTGGGGATCACGAGCGGTGCCCCTTGAGCGCCCCCTGCCTAGAGGCCAAGGATTTGCCGGCCTCACCTACAACCAGTTCTTTGCTGTTTATGATCGGCCAGCACCAGGAAAACATGTTATCTGCACACAGTTTGATGACCAAAACACAATTCGTAATCCACATATATTAAATTGTGGAAAATCAGTTCATAACTGTTTGAACAATTGAATTTATGATCTAGAGACAGGAAGATGCATTCACAGAATGGAAGTCAGCGCAGTTAACATGGGATTGCGCAATCCCAGGGGAGGCCAAGCTCGCTGCGGCCTCACCGGCTTCCCTATGAAGCGCCACCAAGAATTTACATGAAAAATAGCGAAAAGTCAGCGATTTTAAAGAAAATATGATCAAAAATTAGGAAATTAGATAAATAAAATACTTATTACAAATGACTGAGTAAATCAAAATTTATATTATGTTATTATATATTTTCTTTCTTTCCATGATGACAAGTGAGGCATTTCTCTGGTTCATTTTGTCATTGGCATCCTTTTTTACACAGTGAGTGCACATTAGTCCAATGTTACCCTACAGTATCTGGAAGACGGAATAGATCTGATGAGCAACTTACAATAACTTCTTATAATGATGTAACGTGATAATATGTGTGATTGACCGTGACACCTCTCTTTCTCTCTCTCTCTCTGATCTAAGAATAGTTGCTGTGCTGTGGTGGAGTTTACATTTTACAGTGTTAATAAATTAAGATTTTGGAAGTATTTTAAGTGTCCACTCTCTCTAATTTCCATTATCCTGACTTCAAGGTATTGCACAGTTGGTATACACATTCAGTACACAAAAAAAATGTGGTGGGCCAGTCTAATCCAAAATGCCAGGGCCGATTTTTTTGTTCCAATCCACCCCTGATGACATGTTTCATGATTTTGGCGCTATATAAATAAAAACTGAAATGTATTGAACAAGAGTTTGTCAGTTTTCAAGCAGGATTTGTATATCTGTTCAATTTAAATATATAAGGAAACCAAAGAGTTAAGATCACTTACTTACCAAGAGAGATTCCTTTGGGGTTTATTTGTGGTCTCTTGCTGCCCCCTGCTGGACAAGTATGATCAAATACATATGCTTTACATGTCAACTTGGTATCAAAATTCAGATTTCAATCTAAAATGGCTTACTTCCTGTGATACTTGCAGTATGACATTAATTGTAAATTCTGAGCGTCTTGCTGAGATCTACAACTGTACAAAATTTCATTACTCTACGATGAAGTAAGTGAATAGCAAAAGGTCCTTTGAAAATTGCTTGGTGGCGCTATAGAGAAACTAAGTCCTGCTCACTAAAGTTTGTTATGGATTCCTGTTGGGGGGTGGATAAGGATGCATCCAAATGAGTTTTAGGCAGCTCGGCCCAAAACTGTGGAATTCAGAGCCAAACGTATGACAGCAGCGTTTGAGGTGAATATGCCACGCCGCCACGCCCCCCTGCTCCATCGAATCCAGTTGAGCCTGAAATCCACAACATACCAACATGTGTTCTGTCTGTGGACACAATTTCATGTTGATTAGCTCAGAGGGGTAACATAGCGACCGCTTACAACAAAACATGACACTTCCTGTTGTCAGGGGGCGTGGCCTAAGCAATGTCATCATTTGACCATTGGATATTATAGGAGACCTGATGATGATCAATCACAGAAAGTTTGGTGCCTCTGTGTGTTTCTGTGTAGGAGATATAACACTTTTATTTTTTGTGGCGAATAGGTGAACTTTGACCCCTACCAACGCCCCTTCAGCATGCTCAAAAACTCACCGTTTTGATAACATTTGATTGGCCATGCCTTATGATCAGACTGCCCGAGTTTCAAGCCGATCGCTCGATATCTCTAGGAGGAGTTAGATCTTATACCAATGCTGTAACTGTCAAAATTGAGGTCAAAATCAGACTTTCAGTCTAAAATGGCCGACTTCCTGTGATACTTGCATTATGACAATAATTGTAAATTCTGAGCGTCTTGTTGAGCTCTACAACTGTACCAAATCTCATGTCTCTACGACGAAGTAAGTGAATAGCAAAGGGTCCTTTGAAAATTTCTAGGTGGCGCCGTTGAGGCATTTTTCTTTAGATTTTTGTGACGACCTTAAAATACAAAATTTTTAAACAGTCACCATGCATCTGCAAAGTTTGGTGAGTTTTTGAATATGATAAAGCCCCCAAAAAGGCCCCTCTTTAGGGGGGCAGAATAAGAATAAGAATAAGAATAATAATAATTAACACTACAGATACAATAGGCCTTCGCAGCGCTTAGCTGCTCGGGCCTAATAATGCCCTATGGAAAGAAAAGGAAAATAAGTACAGTTTAAACACATGCTTCAAATTTTTTTAACCTTAAAGAAGCTTAATAGCAACAGCAATAATTTCACTTCAAAAACTTGTATTTCACAATGTTGTTGGAGTAATCTTGTTAATCAGTATTTTTGCTCTATATCTTTGTCAGCAAAAACAAAAGCTAACTGACTATTGTGGCTCACTTCCATATGTTCCTGAAAACATGAAATATATTACATAGTGGTATTACCTGAAACCAAAAACATTTTAGATCAAATTGGACTTTTTCCATGAAGATTTGCATGTAGAGTTTTTCAAGCAATGTCTGTTGAAGGACATCTCTTTCACCTTTTCCTTGGAACTCGGAGCAAAATCTCTGGGTGGCAATTCTGTCAGCATAGGTGGGAATATAGATGGCCAAGCTCTCATCATCCATGCTTGCTATAGCTGATATGTCAGTCTACAAGCACAATGAAATTATGGTTAATATAAAAACTGAAAAAAACTAAAAAGACTATTTTAAGTACATGATTATTAATCTTTACAGCAGAATTTATGATTAAATGCATGACATGTTTTAAAAAAAAATTAAGCTGCTTATCCTTATCTCTATCTCATTAACATCCATGTAGAACATTTGCAGTCACAGGCCCTGTTTACAGAGTACTTAAACGGTGCAATTCCCATGCCGCACCACTAGTAGCGCTGTGATTTCTGAAGCTCCGCGTCAAATTGCCCAGAAGAAGAAAGCAGCGGCTGGCGGAGGACTGTTTCGGCTGCAAACTGTTGTAAATAAACCCACAGCTATAGCTGAAAGTCCCCCTAAGCAACAGTTAAACCTTGTAGTGTGTAAATGGAGAGTACAAAGGCAACGCAAACCTGTTTTCACCGTGTAAACAGAGCCAGAGACTGTTCTACAGTGCTACAAGTGTTTCCAAAGCATAGTTGTTAAATATAAATAACTGCCGAATTGATTAAATTTCAAGTAGAGGACCTGCTGTATATGCACGACTTACCTTGTCACTCCTCAGTGCAGAAATACATTCCTCCGACAAATGAGTTTTTAAAAAGAAATAAAAGGCGCCCCTCCGTCTCTCCTCTTCTCCATGACACTCAAATATCCCGCGAGCTGATGCCGGGTTATGTTGCGTTGTTATGAGGAGACAATTATCTGGTTTTAGCAAGATAAGTCTCTCATTAAAACAAGAAACTTCTGTCGTTAAAGGGAGAAAGTTATATAGTTATAACAAGTTGCCTTGTCAGCCGTCTGGTAGCAAAACGCTTTGGTTCAACCCTTGAAAGTCACGTGACCTACCACAGCCGGAAGAGGCAGCCTGTGTGCCTGTGAGCCTGCGCTCAGGGCAACATGTGAGCCTTTGAGCCTGCGAGTCTGCGCAAGGAGACACAAATCGAAAAAATACAGATACAAATCCTTCTACGCATTTGTGCATCTCACGCGGCAGAAGAGTAGCAAAAATCACGTGTGTAAAGAGAACCAACCGAAAAACCGCTTGACTTGTAACCAATGATTTGTCTGTATTTCTGGGTCTTGAAGCGAAAATACTTCAGACACAAGTGTTTCTGTGTGTGCTTACAGATTGATCTACACATTTGCAGATCTGACTACAGGTTTGTGGATTTTTTACACATTTGCAAATCTCTGTACACATTTGCAGATCTGAATACAGGTTTGTGGATTTTTTACACATTTGCAAATCTCTGTACACATTTGCAGATCTGAATACAGGTTTGTGGATTTTTTACACATTTGCAAATCTCTGTACACATTTGCAGATCTGAATACAGATTTGTGGATTTTTTACACATTTGCAAAACGGATTACACACAAGTAGTTTTACGCATTTACAGATTGTTGTACAGACACACAACTCTCCTCACACATTTACAAATCCCACTGCACACGCACAAATCGAGATACAGACACACAAATCGAGATACAGACACACAAGTCGAGATACAGATACACAACTCTCCACACACATTTGCAAATGGTAAAGCTACCATTTTAGCCCCATACTTCCTCTTCTGACCTCGAAGGGATTCCAGAAATTATTTCTAGACAACGGTACTCAGGGATATCGTGTATTTTAATCATCGGCATTACAGCTACAAGCAGGTCACAGTCCGTTTATCTGCGTTTGATGCATTCAAAGACTCAAGAATGCAAGAATAAGATGATACACAGAACTATGTGTGCCAAGGATTTCATTAGAGTCAATCCATCATACGTGCAAATCATTTGTCTAATAACGCAACTTTAAGAATAATTAGTATGTGCTGCAGCCGTAATGAAATTTAGGATTGGGGTTGGTGAGGAACTTCCAATCTTTGAAGTCAGTCTTCTGACTACAAGGGTCATTCCAGTTGTCTTGGCCGACAACTAACGACTACAAATAGAAGACATTACTACGGCGGGCTAAGGAGGAACAGAACTAACAGAGCAAGACTGTTGCCCAAACTCCTCTTTTCAGATGAAAGTAAATTCTGCATTTAATTGGGAATTCAAGGTCCCAGAGTCTGTAAAAAGAGTGCAGAGGATCACAATCATTGTTGCTTGAAGTCCAGGGTGAATTTTCCACAGTCAGTGATGGTTTGGGGTGCCATGCCATCTGCTGGTGTTGGTCCACTGGGTTTTCAGAAGCCCAAACTCAACACATCCATCTACCAGGAAATTCTAGAGCACTTCATGCTTCCCTCCGCAGACAAGCTGTATAGAGATGCTGATTTTATTTTCCTGCAGGACTTGGTACTGGGCCAGATTGCCAATGGTACCAAAAGCTAGTTCAATGACCATGGTGTTCCTGGTCTTGATTGGCCAGCAAACTCCTCTGACCTAAACCCAATACAAAATCTCTGGGCTGTTGTCAGATGGGAGACACCGAATCCAACAAGGCAGATGACCCGAAGTGCCGCTATCAAAGCAATCCGGACTTCCATTACACGTCGGCAGAACCACAGGGTGATCGCCTCTATGCCACGGCGCATTGATGCAGTGATTCTGTGGGTGACTGTGACCCAGTGGGGAGAGAAGTGCTCTTGCAATCAGAAGATCATGTCCTTTGCTAAACACTTACTCCTAAGTTGCCTACTGATCTGCGCGTCGGTGTACGAATGTGCGTTTGGGTGCATGTGAGCGTTTTTAATTGATCTTAAGTAATATGTTCATTTCTTTTTGGAGACACTGAGTTTTGGGTCTTCATTATCTGGAAAACCTAATCCTGAAAATTACAATGGGAAACAAGGTTTGAAATATTTCACTCTATGTGTAATGAAGAAAATGTAACATTTTCCCGACATTCGCATTTTTTGAGACACAAAAATTTTGTTTAATTTTGCTAAGCTGTCATACATAATTGCATTTTCACCATCTCATACCTTTGCTGCTTTGGCCGTTAAATACCTGTTACCTCTATCAAGGAAAGTTTTACGCCGGCTATGCTTCAATTAATAACTAAAAAAAAAGAAACGTTGGTAAAACTACCAGGTGAACAAATTAGGGCTTTACAGTACTATGCCCTAGCGGGGCGTGTTTATTCACAGAATGCACCCACATTCTTCCTTTTTCTCTCGTTAGGCAATCTACAAGATGGTTGGCACCGTGATCATGATGAAAATGAACGAGGACGGCCTGACGCCCGAGCAGAGGGTGGACAAGATCTTCTCCAAGATGGATAAGAACAACGACGACCAGATCACGCTGGAGGAGTTCAAGGAGGCGGCCAAGGGCGACCCGTCCATCGTATTACTGCTGCAGTGTGACCTCCAGAAATAGGCCGGGACGCGGAGGGGAGCGCTCCGCCAGCCGCCACGGACTGCACAGAAAGAATTTCATGTTCCATTCAGTTTGCAGCTATTTCCACTGAAAAAAAAATAATAATCTGCTTGGACTACCTTTTAATGGATCTGCTTCTTGTGTTTGAAACACTCGTGTGCATGAGAATGTTATTTGCTATAAAAACATCTACACACAGCGTCGTGTGCGGGTGCACACTGACACCACGAACACAACACCTGCAAACACACACGCACACACACACACAACTCCACATATGAACAACTTGCACAAATAATAAGTATATATATATAAATATAACGAAATATAAATATGAACATATACTAAAAGGATTTATAGATCAACTGCCAAAATGTGAAGTGTGCAAAGTATTTTCCGTTCAGTTTCATTCTACTGGAGCTTGCGCATCAGTGATGTGCCACGTCGAATTTGCCGCTACTCTATTTATCGTTCCAAGTTTACCGACGCTAGCTGTGTGTGTGTGTTTTCCAGATACCGTCAAGCGAACCAAATTCCTACAACGATGTACCTTCTTCCAGTAAGACACTCCGTCCCTCTTTTCAAATACTAGCTCTAGGAGAGATGGGTTAGCGTTCGTCCCGGCTCCTCCCACTGAAATGAGCCTGCACTGTCCGTGAATACAGTCGATGTCGTTCAATTGCATGCCTTTAGGTGCTGCCTTAAAAGTCTAATTTCCATCCGGTGATTGAAGACAGAACGCCTTATCAACGCAACGCTGTGACTCCTGTGGGAAACCTTTTTTCCCCCCTCAGCAGCAAGACGAGACGCTTTAACTGTGGGAGCATGTTTCCTCGTAGATTATCTGTGCTATATGTTGCTAAAGACTAAATCCCTGCCCGGCGTGCATTTTAAACCCTCCATCTCGTCACGAGTTAGCCGATGCTGAGCGACGAGGACCTTTCTGGAAACGGCATTAAAAAAAAGAGGAAGAAAAAAAAAAAAAGAGCGAATCTTAGCGGATCTTTGGAGCGAACTCAAAGAAGGCGCGAGAGTTCAAAGCAGGAGTCCAATGCGAACGAATGGGCTGGAGTTCAGTTGGGAAAAACTAGTCAGTAATTAATAAACCACTTTTTTTCTTATTTATCACATTTTGGCTGACGGGTTGCATATCGTTCCAAGGAATCCAGAGTGTCTGAGCATTGAGGTAGCCCAGAGATGAGGCTGTGCTGCCGTCTGTGTGTACCGAGTGTTAAAGAAGTGAGATTAGCCGTAGGTTAGCATAACAGGACAGCCCCTAAGCTAAAGCCTTGTGTTTAGTAGGTTTATACAATTTGCCCTCCTGAGTCCCTCAAAGTATTTCTCTTCTACCGATTAGTCAGACTTTTTGTATGTTTTTTTTTTTCTTTGGTTACTCCCCTCATTTCACACATTCTACAGTACTTCAGCGAAGAAGTACTTCCCAACGGTGACATGAGTACCTTTGCCTGGCCCCAGAATGTTCCAGACTTTGTATATTTATTCTGCTGGATAACAGAAGAATGACGCGGATTTGGCACACGGTGCGGCAATAAAGATGAGTCGCGTTAGTCCATCTTCGTCTCTTCGGCAGTGTTGATTGTCTCCCGTAAAGTGTCCGATCGGAACTTCTTAGGCTTGACGATGTTTCTATCCACAACCCCGTTACTGCTGCGAGGATACCAAATCGAAGAAATGGCCACCGTGTAAAAAGATTCTTTTGTAGCATGTATTGTGTCCCTGACGACATGGCTGCACTACTCCCTGTGTTGTGATTTAATCTAATAAAATAAACTCTATGGGCAGTTGTCTGGTCTGACATTTCTTCCAACCTTCCTTTGAGTCAACATCCAGGGTTTCTATGCAGTCTTGAAAATACGGAATTTCCAGGGCTGGAAAAGCATGGAAGAGAAAATCGGAAATGGCAAAACATTTGGTTTTCCAGTTTCTCCCTTCTAGTGTTTTTTCTTTAAATGACAAAAGTATGAGCTTGTGTAATGAATGCAATCGTTTCTGCTTGATTGATTTGGCATACATAATCTCTTGGTTTAAACATTTTACCCGTCAGCATTTGAGTTTTGATTAAAGGCCGACACATAATCTGCAGGAATAGATAAATGTGTTCTGTCCCCCAGGTCTGCAAGAACAAAATGACCCCCCTCTCTCTTTTGGAGACACTATTTGGGCAGAACCTTTTTCGTTTGCTGCAGTGGCAGTTCTAGACCAAATTTACGAGGGGTAACGAGGTAGGGCCAGTGTTTTTTTTTATGAGGACTCAGAACCAAAAAAAAGATTATTTTTTTTATAAAATTAAGTGAGCCAAAGAGCCACTTGTGGCTCTGGACTTGCAGGTTGCAGATCTAGCTGATGAAAACTGTGATCCTACCTTAATGCAGCTGAAACAAAAAGCACAACACCTTCATTTTTAAATCACTGTTAAAGTAAAACTGTAAAGGTAAAAATGTTATTGCATAAGGGTCCAATCAGTGATGGTTTCTGTGTCGGCGCATATTATCACAAGAAATTGATTTAGTATGATGTTTTCAGCACAGGGGCACAGGCCCCCTTCGTCCCCAGACTAGAACCGCCCATGGTTTGCTGCCTGATAACTATTATATAGAAACAGTGCAGTGGGAGGAACCGATGAGGTCTTTGCAAGAATTCTGCCTCCTGTTGTTGTGAAGTGGGAAATGTGCTAACAAGAAAGAAGCTTGTTCTCGCCATCGCAGGCAAATTTTCATGACGTTGTGGAGGACGTACTGGCTGTTACTGAATGAACAGTCATTCCGTACCCATTATGTCCCAAAATATCTTGAAATTTAGATTGAACTGCAAATGTAGGTTTTAAACTGGGTCTAAATGCCAAACAAGAACTAAAAATTCTATTTTTAAATGCCAAGGGCTCCAGATTTTTAAATAATGGTGATCTAACTTGGTTCAGATGCTACAAAAGCATTACGTTCTTTGGTATATGCCTGGCCGACAAGCTCTGAGAAGGTGGGGGCCGGGGGGGGGGGGGGGGGGGGGGGGATTGGGGGAGAGAAATAAAAAAGTAACGCAATAGTTACTTTTACTGGTAACTAGTTACTTTTATAGTGGAGTAACTCAGTTAGTAACTCAGTTACTTTTTTGGAGAAGTAACTAGTAACTATAAATAATTACTTTTTTAAAGTAACGTGCCCAACACTGCCTATCATACAAGTACTCTCCCACCTGTCTCCCTGATAGCGTTAGCTGTAGTGGTCCAGTTTCATCTCCTCCCTGAAAGCCACACAACTTTCTTCCTTTTTCAGCTTCTACTTTCCTCTACTCTGCTTTTATATTCCTCACCATCAGAGTCATTCTACACTCACCATCCTGTGCTGTCTGACAACAGTATCACCAACCACTACCTTGCAGTCACTTCACCTTCACCATTTTTCTTCCCATCTACACACAGCTTGAGCCCTGCTCCTAAGCTTCTAGCTTTACCTTTCCAATTGATCTCCTGAACACACAGTATGTCCACCTTAATTAATTAATTAATTTGCATTGTGATTAATTTTTTTGTCCTACAATGGGGAAATTGTGGGACAAAAGAAATTTCATATCACATCTTATCTTACAAGATTAAGTCAATTCAAGTTTATTTGTATAGCACATTTCAGCTGCAAAGCAGTTCAAAGTGCTTTACATCATGAAAACATAAAAATATCATAAACACATCGAAGCAGTCACAGTTTGTTAGATCAGCACCAAACATTCAGTTGTATCAAGTGAAAACATCAATACACATCAAATATGTTGGTCAATAGCTTATTTTGGGCTGAAAACAGCTCTATTAGCAAAGGTTTTGTTCAGACGCTCTTCCTGACACAACCCTCTGCATTTATCCGGGCTTGGGACCGGCCCAAAAAGGACACAGGACACTGTGGCCCCCTTTGAGGCTGCATTAGTGTGTTGATTAGCTAAACTAGTAATTATAAAAAGTACAAAATTTCATATAAAAGTATAAAACTAAATACAAAATCATTTGTTTTTCATTATTTTTTACAGTTCTTTTTTTGTTTTTTTTATAATTTTTCTTGTTTTCTAGATTTCCTTGTATTTGTTTTATTTACAGATTTTGACATGTATTTACATATTTACATGAGAACACACTTGGAGTCAGGAATTTGATCAAGTGCTTCAGATAGCCTGGAGGTCTATGTTTGCCTACTGGCCTCTATAAGGAGGACGTCTCCTATTTGCATGCGAGCCTCCGTTTTTATGGTGGCTTGCATGTGTGTAGAGGCCTGGGTTTTCATAGAGGCCTGGGTTAACGTACAGGCCAGAATTTGGATGGCGGCCTGCATGTGAGTACAGGCCTGGGTTTGCATTGAAGCCTCTGTTAGTATTCTGTCTCCTGTATTCATGCTGGGGGCCTCTAACCTCATGAACACCCCTGTTTCTTTGAGGCCCTGTTTGCCTGGGTGCCTCTGTTTGTTTGGAGACCTCAGTTTTCATGGAGGCTTTAGTTTGTGTGGCAGCCTCTGTGTAAAGGGAGACGTCAGTTTGCGTGGACGCCTCTGTTTGCGAGGAAACTTTAGGATGTTCGTTTTTCAAAGCAAGGTTCAACTCTACGGTCAGTTCTCCAACCTGACTCTTCAGAGATTCGATTGTTTCCTGCTGTTCTTTGAGTCTGGAGGCTTCTTGATAGTTACTCCTCAGCTGATCCTCATATTTGATTCTCAGCTGCTGTTCTGCTACAAAAGCCTTTGCTAGCTTTTCACTGTGCAAGGCATTTTTTTCCACCTGCCTCTTAAAAAACTGAAGCTCATGCAGAACGCTCTCATGGACCATAACTTTGGGAATGCGTGGAAATCTTGATGCACCTGCAGTCTGCGGTGCAGCAAGTGTTTCCTGCTTCTCCACTTTCTCTTCACATTTCAATCTCATGTGGCGTTCATGTTCTAAACTTTTTTCCAGTTCTTGGATCTGTTCCAGCTGTGCTTTGCAATCAACCTGAAACTCGATTCTTCGTTCTCTCTCCTCGTGAAGATCAAAGATCTTACCTCGCAGCTCCTGTTTAAGATCGTCCACCTGCTGCGTGAGATCACTGATACGTTTGATTGCCTGTTCAATGTCCAACGAGGGAGGGATCACTGTAACAGCTGAGGCGTGTTGAGGCATCTTGTCACTCTTAAAGTACTGGGGGTGACGAGCCTCAGAGTTTCCAGCAGCCTGGGAATGCCTTGGTTTTCTCTTGTGGGCTTGTGAGTTGGAAGCCACGTAGTAAACTGGGGCCTGGATGTGTGGCCGCTCTGCTTGTTGGCATCGGCGCTGGAAATGCTTAGGTTGGTGGTATGAATGAGGTGCCCGAGAGGAAGAAAAGGCTCTGAGGTCTTTCCTTGGTTTTTCTGACCTTGGAGATGGCTGACGTGTTTGCTGGATTTCTTCTGAGTTGAGAGACCCAGAGTCAGCAGAGGAAGATGAATCCTGCTGAACCTCCACTGAAGGAGGAGTCTCAGATTCAGCAGAGGGACCAGATTCCCCTTGGATCTCTGTACCATCTTCTGGCTGGGTGGGATGCAGCTCACTGGTACCGTCACTGCCATCTTCCATAGGGAAGATGATTGCATCGTAGTCGACTTGGATGTCGAGGTCGACCATGTCTACCCATGAAAGCGTTTGCTCCATGTCTAACTTTCTGTAAGTTAGATATAGTCGCTTCTCTGAAAGGCGTCTGATATCTGAGATCGAATTCTCGCTGTTTGGCTAAGATTCGAACGTGCTCTCTCAAAGGTGTACTGTCGCGATGAAGGTCTCGGGAACAGTGAAGGAAAAACCAGCTTGGTGTTAAGTAGTAGTTAAGATTCCGTTGACACGTCACAGAGTGATGTCATCAGCTGTGATGTCATAGAACACTTTGATGATGCTGTGTGCGAGATGACACAGAGCAGAAGACAGAATAAACTTTATTATGGTTCAAACAATATATTTCTAGATAATGCCAGTTTGGTTGTTTTTTATTTTACTGAGTAGAATAAACCTTTTAAAGAGGGAGTTGAGAACTTCCATTAACTCAGTCTTATATTTCTAAAGGTCTCATCTTTTCAATATTTCAGCTATATAATTAAATCCCAGAGTTAATAGATGAAAGTTAAATTTATAAAACATTTTGTTCATGTACCTCATTACCCTCATTTCCCTGAAGTCTGGGAGAAGAGACACAGTTCTTCTGATCCTGAGATCCAGAAGAGTCCAGTTTCTCTCCTTGACACAGATACACTGCTGAAACTGTGCAAGGCCAAAAGTTCACTGTCCAACAAATTATTAATTGGTCAAATAAATGTATATATATACATATAATACTTTTAATTAATACATGACATAAATATATGTTTCCATGATAACATAAATAATGTAATAATTTATAAAATGCACCAATAAAAAATTCAATTAAGAAATTGTTTCATCAAACTGAATTAATTATATATTTAAAGTGTAAAGTGACAGAAATAATTCAGTGTTTTTTTTAATATTCAAAGTCTTGTGTTGCATGTATCTATCATCCTTTTAACCTGCTTAATCCACCCAGGATTGCCTAACTCCAACAGGGGAGTGCAAGGACGGAGTTTGGCCTCATCAAATAAAGATTGGGTGTAACAACCATTCATATATGCCAAGTTTCATATTTTCATTTGTTTACATTAAGTGCATAAAAAACATCTAGAATTCTGATAAGAATGGAAAACAAATCACACTTTAAGACAGATGGTGATAACATTTATCCTTACCATCTACGGGTAAAGACCTTCCTATAAGAAACACAATCTCAATCAAAACACACTTAATCACAGACAATGTAAAGACAGAATTAACAACAACATCCTCTACATCACTGATTAAAACATGTTCTTAAAAAAAGAAACATAAACGTTCTACTAGTTTAGAACTGCCAACCATAAAAGACAAGTGAAATAAAACTCTATGGGTTCAATGTTTAAGAAACAAATTAATTTTGGTACAAAGGACTATTTTTTAACTCAAGTCGTCTGCATTGTCCATGGCTTTGCAGCAATCCCTCATACTGAGCAAGTATGAGGCGACAGTGGAAAGAAAAACTCTCCTTTAACGGGAAGGAAAACCTCCAGCAGAACCAGGCTCAGTATGAACGGTCATCTGCCTCGACCGACTGGGGGTTAGAGCAGAGATACAAAAAAGCACAGAAGCACACATTGATCCAGGAATCTTCTCTGCCTTATATGGTAATGGCGGATGATCTCCTCCCCTGGATGACGTCACAGCTAACAGAACACCAGACCAGGTGTACCTACTATGAAGGAAGAAAAATGACAGAGAACAAAAAGTTGAAATGACAACAAGCAATGCAAATTGGAGAACAGTAGGAGAACTCAGCAGACTGAGAAAATAGGCCCTGATGTCCTCCAGTAGCCTAAGCCTATAGCAGCATAACTACAGAGATAGCTCAGAGTAACAAAGCCACTCTAACTATAAGCTTTGTCAAAGAGGAAAGTTTTAAGATTAATCTTAAAAGTAGACAGGGTGTCTGCCTCACGGACCAAAACTGGGAGTTGGTTCCACAGGAGAGGAGCCTGATAGCTAAAGGATCTGCCTCCCATTCTACTTTTAGAGACTCTATTTTCATTACATTTGTCAAAGGCAACCATTTGGCAGATACTATTTGGAGTGATTGCATTATTTGCTGTCTGAGAATGATGGAATAATATCAGTATTATATTTATCATCATTATAAATGGCTTTTTTTCCCAGCTGTGAATCATTTAGTGTCTGGCAAGAAATCTGTGCAGAGCTTAGCAGATATGTGCTGTTTAGGTGTATGCTGTCAGTAAAAGACATGCAGGATTTCCCACGGTCATCTCTGAAATAAAGTCAGATGGTGTTTCCTCTTCTGACCTCGAAGGGATTCCAGAAATTATTTCTAGACAACGGTACTCAGGGATATCGTGTATTTTAATCATCGGCATTACAGCTACAAGCAGGCCACAGTCCGTTTATCTGCGTTTGATGCATTCAAAGACTCAAGAATGCAAGAATAAGATGATACACAGAACTATGTGTGCCAAGGATTTCATTAGAGTCAATCCATCATACGTGCAAATCATTTGTCTAATAACGCAACTTTAAGAATAATTAGTATGTGCTGCAGCCGTAATGAAATTTAGGATTGGGGTTGGTGAGGAACTTCCAATCTTTGAAGTCAGTCTTCTGACTACAAGGGTCATTCCAGTTGTCTTGGCCGACAACTAACGACTACAAATAGAAGACATTACTACGGCGGGCTAAGGAGGAACAGAACTAACAGAGCAAGACTGTTGCCCAAACTCCTCTTTTCAGATGAAAGTAAATTCTGCATTTAATTGGGAATTCAAGGTCCCAGAGTCTGTAAAAAGAGTGGAGAGGATCACAATCATTGTTGCTTGAAGTCCAGGGTGAATTTTCCACAGTCAGTGATGGTTTGGGGTGCCATGCCATCTGCTGGTGTTGGTCCACTGGGTTTTCAGAAGCCCAAACTCAACACATCCATCTACCAGGAAATTCTAGAGCACTTCATGCTTCCCTCCGCAGACAAGCTGTATAGAGATGCTGATTTTATTTTCCTGCAGGACTTGGTACTGGGCCAGATTGCCAATGGTACCAAAAGCTAGTTCAATGACCATGGTGTTCCTGGTCTTGATTGGCCAGCAAACTCCTCTGACCTAAACCCAATACAAAATCTCTGGGCTGTTGTCAGATGGGAGACACCGAATCCAACAAGGCAGATGACCCGAAGTGCCGCTATCAAAGCAATTCGGACTTCCATTACACGTCGGCAGAACCACAGGGTGATCGCCTCTATGCCACGGTGCATTGATGCAGTGATTCTGTGGGTGACTGTGACCCAGTGGGGAGAGAAGTGCTCTTGCAATCAGAAGATCATGTCCTTTGCTAAACACTTAGTCCTAAGTTGCCTACTGATCTGCGCGTCGGTGTACGAATGTGCGTTTGGGTGCATGTGAGCGTTTTTAATTGATCTTAAGTAATATGTTCATTTCTTTTTCGAGACACTGAGTTTTGGGTCTTCCTTATCTGGAAAACCTAATCCTGAAAATTACAAGAGAAACAAGGCTTGAAATATTTCACTCTATGTGTAATGAAGTGTGTGACATAAAATGTAACATTTTCCCGACATTCGCATTTTTTGAGACACAAAAATTTTGTTTAAAATTGCTTAGCTGTCATACATAATTGCATTTTCACCATCTCATACCTTTGCTGCTTTGGCCGTTAAATACCTGTTACCTCTATCAAGGAAAGTTTCACGCCGGCTATGCTTCAATTAATAACTAAAAAAAAAGAAACGTTGGTAAAACTACCAGGTGAACAAATTAGGGCTTTACAGTACTATGCCCTAGCGGGGCGTGTTTATTCACAGAATGCACCCACATTCTTCCTTTTTCTCTCGTTAGGCAATCTACAAGATGGTTGGCACCGTGATCATGATGAAAATGAACGAGGACGGCCTGACGCCCGAGCAGAGGGTGGACAAGATCTTCTCCAAGATGGATAAGAACAACGACGACCAGATCACGCTGGAGGAGTTCAAGGAGGCGGCCAAGGGCGACCCGTCCATCGTATTACTGCTGCAGTGTGACCTCCAGAAATAGGCCGGGACGCGGAGGGGAGCGCTCCGCCAGCCGCCACGGACTGCACAGAAAGAATTTCATGTTCCATTCAGTTTGCAGCTATTTCCACTGAAAAAAAAATAATAATCTGCTTGGACTACCTTTCAATGGATCTGCTTCTTGTGTTTGAAACACTCGTGTGCATGAGAATGTTATTTGCTATAAAAACATCTACACACAGCGTCGTGTGCGGGTGCACACTGACACCACGAACACAACACCTGCAAACACACACGCACACACACACACAACTCCACATATGAACAACTTGCACAAATAATAAGTATATATATATATAAATATAACGAAATATAAATATGAACATATACTAAAAGGATTTATAGATCAACTGCCAAAATGTGATGTGTGCAAAGTATTTTCCGTTCAGTTTCATTCTACTGGAGCTTGCGCATCAGTGATGTGCCACGTCGAATTTGCCGCTACTCTATTTATCGTTCCAAGTTTACCGACGCTAGCTGTGTGTGTGTGTTTTCCAGATACCGTCAAGCGAACCAAATTCCTACAACGATGTACCTTCTTCCAGTAAGACACTCCGTCCCTCTTTTCAAATACTAGCTCTAGGAGAGATGGGTTAGCGTTCGTCCCGGGTCCTCCCACTGAAATGAGCCTGCACTGTCCGTGAATACAGTCGATGTCGTTCAATTGCATGCCTTTAGGTGCTGCCTTAAAAGTCTAATTTCCATCTGGTGATTGAAGACAGAACGCCTTATCAACGCAACGCTGTGACTCCTGTGGGAAAGCTTTTTTCCCCCCTCAGCAGCAAGACGAGACGCTTTAACTGTGGGAGCATGTTTCCTCGTAGATTATCTGTGCTATATGTTGCTAAAGACTAAATCCCTGCCCGGCGTGCATTTTAAACCCTCCATCTCGTCACGAGTTAGCCGATGCTGAGCGACGAGGACCTTTCTGGAAACGGCATTAAAAAAAAGAGGAAGAAAAAAAAAAAAAGAGCGAATCTTAGTGGATCTTTGGAGCGAACTCAAAGAAGGCGCGAGAGTTCAAAGCAGGAGTCCAATGCGAACGAATGGGCTGGAGTTCAGTTGGGAAAAACTAGTCAGTAATTAATAAACCACTTTTTTTCTTATTTATCACATTTTGGCTGACGGGTTGCATATCGTTCCAAGGAATCCAGAGTGTCTGAGCATTGAGGTAGCCCAGAGATGAGGCTGTGCTGCCGTCTGTGTGTACCGAGTGTTAAAGAAGTGAGATTAGCCGTAGGTTAGCATAACAGGACAGCCCCTAAGCTAAAGCCTTGTGTTTAGTAGGTTTATACAATTTGCCCTCCTGAGTCCCTCAAAGTATTTCTCTTCTACCGATTAGTCAGACTTTTTGTATGTTTTTTTTTTCTTTGGTTACTCCCCTCATTTCACACATTCTACAGTACTTCAGCGAAGAAGTACTTCCCAACGGTGACATGAGTACCTTTGCCTGGCCCCAGAATGTTCCAGACTTTGTATATTTATTCTGCTGGATAACAGAAGAATGACGCGGATTTGGCACACGGTGCGGCAATAAAGATGAGTCGCGTTAGTCCATCTTCGTCTCTTCGGCAGTGTTGATTGTCTCCCGTAAAGTGTCCGATCGGAACTTCTTAGGCTTGACGATGTTTCTATCCACTACCCCGTTACTGCTGCGAGGATACCAAATCGAAGAGATGGCCACCGTGTAAAAAGATTCTTTTGTAGCATGTATTGTGTCCCTGACGACATGGCTGCACTACTCCCTGTGTTGTGATTTAATCTAATAAAATAAACTCTATGGGCAGTTGTCTGGTCTGACATTTCTTCCAACCTTCCTTTGAGTCAACATCCAGGGTTTCAATGCAGTCTTGAAAATACGGAATTTCCAGGGCTGGAAAAGCATGGAAGAGAAAATCGGAAATGGCAAAACATTTGGTTTTCCAGTTTCTCCCTTCTAGTGTTTTTTCTTTAAATGACAAAAGTATGAGCTTGTGTAATGAATGCAATCGTTTCTGCTTGATTGATTTGGCATACATAATCTCTTGGTTTAAACATTTTACCCGTCAGCATTTGAGTTTTGATTAAAGGCCAACACATAATCTGCAGGAATAGATAAATGTGTTCTGTCCCCCAGGGCTGCAAGAACAAAATGACCCCCCTCTCTCTTTTGGAGACACTATTTGGGCAGAACCTTTTTCGTTTGCTGCAGTGGCAGTTCTAGACCAAATTTACGAGGGGTAACGAGGTAGGGCCAGTGTTTTTTTTAATGAGGGCTCAGAACAAAAAAAAAGATTATTTTTTTTATAAAATTAAGTGAGCCAAAGAGCCACTTGTGGCTCTGGACTTGCAGGTTGCAGATCTAGCTGATGAAAACTGTGATCCTACCTTAATGCAGCTGAAACAAAAAGCACAACACCTTCATTTTTAAATAACTGTTAAAGTAAAACTGTAAAGGTAAAAATTTTATTGCATAAGGGTCCAATCAGTGATGGTTTCTGTGTCGGCGCATATTATCACAAGAAATTGATTTAGTATGATGTTTTCAGCACAGGGGCACAGGCCCCCTTCGTCCCCAGACTAGAACCGCCCATGGTTTGCTGCCTGATAACTATTATATAGAAACAGTGCAGTGGGAGGAACCGATGAGGTCTTTGCAAGAATTCTGCCTCCTGTTGTTGTGAAGTGGGAAATGTGCTAACAAGAAAGAAGCTTGTTCTCGCCATCGCAGGCAAATTTTCATGACGTTGTGGAGGACGTACTGGCTGTTACTGAATGAACAGTCATTCCGTACCCATTATGTCCCAAAATATCTTGAAATTTAGATTGAACTGCAAATGTAGGTTTTAAACTGGGTCTAAATGCCAAACAAGAACTAAAAATTCTATTTTTAAATGCCAAGGGCTCCAGATTTTTAAATAATGGTGATTTAACTTGGTTCAGATGATACAAAAGCATTACGTTCTTTGGTATATGCCTGGCCGACAAGCTCTGAGAAGGTGGGGGCCGGGGGGGGGGGGGGGGGATTGGGGGAGAGAAATAAAAAAGTAACGCAATAGTTACTTTTACTGGTAACTAGTTACTTTTATAGTGGAGTAACTCAGTTAGTAACTCAGTTACCTTTTTGGAGAAGTAACTAGTAACTATAAATAATTACTTTTTCAAAGTAACGTGCCCAACACTGCCTATCATACAAGTTCTCTCCCACCTGTCTCCCTGATAGCATTAGCTGTAGTGGTCCAGTTTCATCTCCTCCCTGAAAGCCACACAACTTTCTTCCTTTTTCAGCTTCTACTTTCCTCTACTCTGCTTTTATATTCCTCACCATCAGAGTCATTCTACACTCACCATCCTGTGCTGTCTGACAACAGTATCACCAACCACTACCTTGCAGTCACTTCACCTTTACCATTTTTCTTCCCATCTACACACAGCTTGAGCCCTGCTCCTAAGCTTCTAGCTTTACCTTTCCAATTGATCTCCTGAACACACAGTATGTCCACCTTAATTAATTAATTAATTTGCATTGTGATTAAATTTTTTGTCCTACAATGGGGAAATTGTGGGACAAAAGAAATTTCATATCACATCTTATCTTACAAGATTAAGTCAATTCAAGTTTATTTGTATAGCACATTTCAGCTGCAAGGCAGTTCAAAGTGCTTTACATCATGAAAACATAAAAATATCATAAACACATCGAAGCAGTTTGTTAGATCAGCACCAAACATTCAGTTGTATCAAGTGAAAACATCAATACACATCAAATATGTTGGTCAATAGCTTATTTTGGGCTGAAAACAGCTCTATTAGCAAAGGTTTTGTTCAGACGCTCTTCCTGACACAACCCTCTGCATTTATCCGGGCTTGGGACCGGCCCAAAAAGGACACAGGACACTGTGGCCACCTTTGAGGCTGCATTAGTGTGTTGATTAGCTAAACTAGTAATTATAAAAAGTACAAAATGTCATATAAAAGTATAAAACTAAATACAAAATGATTTGTTTTTCATTGTTATTTTTTACAGTTATTTTTTTGTTTTTTTATACTTTTTCTTGTTTTCTAGATTTCCTTTGTTTTATTTACAGATTTTGACATGTATTTACATATTTACATGAGAACACACTTGGAGTCAGGAATTTGATCAAGTGCTTCAGATAGCCTGGAGGTCTATGTTTGCCTACTGGCCTCTATAAGGAGGACGTCTCCTATTTGCATGTGAGCCTCCGTTTTTATGGTGGCTTGCATGTGTGTAGAGGCCTGGGTTTTCATAGAGGCCTGGGTTAACGTACAGGCCAGAATTTGGATGGCGGCCTGCATGTGAGTACAGGCCTGGGTTTGCATTGAAGCCTCTGTTAGTATTCTGTCTCCTGTATTCATGCTGGGGGCCTCTAACCTCATGAACACCCCTGTTTCTTTGAGGCCCTGTTTGCCTGGGTGCCTCTGTTTGTTTGGAGACCTCAGTTTTCATGGAGGCTTTAGTTTGTGTGGCGGCCTCTGTGTAAAGGGAGACGTCAGTTTGCGTGGACGCCTCTGTTTGCGAGGAAACTTTAGGATGTTCGTTTTTCAAAGCAAGGTTCAACTCTACGGTCAGTTCTCCAACCTGACTCTTCAGAGATTCGATTGTTTCCTGCTGTTCTTTGAGTCTGGAGGTTTCCTGATAGTTACTCCTCAGCTCATCCTCATATTTGATTCTCAGCTGCTGTTCTGCTACAAAAGCCTTTGCTAGCTTCTCACTGTGCAAGGCATTTTTTTCCACCTGCCTCTTAAAAAACTGAAGCTCATGCAGAACGCTCTCATGGACCATAACTTTGGGAATGCGTGGAAATCTTGATGCACCTGCAGTCTGCGGTGCAGCAAGTGTTTCCTGCTTCTCCACTTTCTCTTCACATTTCAATCTCATGTGGCGTTCATGTTCTAAACTTTTTTCCAGTTCTTGGATCTGTTCCAGCTGTGCTTTGCAATCAACCTGAAACTCTATTCTTCGTTCTCTCTCCTCGTGAAGATCAAAGATCTTACCTCGCAGCTCCTGTTTAAGATCGTCCACCTGCTGCGTGAGATCACTGATACGTTTGATTGCCTGTTCAATGTCCAACGAGGGAGGGATCACCGTAACAGCTGAGGCGTGTTGAGGCATCTTGTCACTCTTAAAGTACTGGGGGTGACGAGCCTCAGAGTTTCCAGCGGCCTGGGAATGCCTTGGTTTTCTCTTGTGGGCTTGTGAGTTGGAAGCCACGTAGTAAACTGGGGCCTGGATGTGTGGCCGCTCTGCTTGTTGGCATCGGCGCTGGAAATGCTTAGGTTGGTGGTATGAATGAGGTGCCCGAGAGGAAGAAAAGGCTCTGAGGTCTTTCCTTGGTTTTTCTGACCTTGGAGATGGCTGACGTGTCTGCTGGATTTCTTCTGAGTTGAGACACCCAGAGTCAGCAGAGGAAGATGAATCCTGCTGAACCTCCACTGAAGGAGGAGTCTCAGATTCAGCAGAGGGACCAGATTCCCCTTGGATCTCTGTACCATCTTCTGGCTGGGTGGGATGCAGCTCACTGGTACCGTCACTGCCATCTTCCATAGGGAAGATGATTGCATCGTAGTCGACTTGGATGTCGAGGTCGACCATGTCTACCCATGAAAGCGTTTGCTCCATGTCTAACTTTCTGTAAGTTAGATATAGTCGCTTCTCTGAAAGGCGTCTGATATCTGAGATCGAATTCTCGCTGTTTGGCTAAGATTCGAACGTGCTCTCTCAAAGGTGTACTGTCGCGATGAAGGTCTCGGGAACAGTGAAGGAAAAACCAGCTTGGTGTTAAGTAGTAGTTAAGATTCCGTTGACACCTCACAGAGTGATGTCATCAGCTGTGATGTCATAGAACACTTTGATGATGCTGTGTGCGAGATGACACAGAGCAGAAGACAGAATAAACTTTATTATGGTTCAAACAATATATTTCTAGATAATGCCAGTTTGGTTGTTTTTTATTTTACTGAGTAGAATAAACCTTTTAAAGAGGGAGTTGAGAACTTCCATTAACTCAGTCTTATATTTCTAAAGGTCTCATCTTTTCAATATTTCAGCTATATAATTAAATCCCAGAGTTAATAGATGAAAGTTAAATTTATAAAACATTTTGTTCATGTACCTCATTACCCTCATTTCCCTGAAGTCTGGCAGAAGAGACACAGTTCTTCTGATCCTGAGATCCAGAAGAGTCCAGTTTCTCTCCTTGACACAGGTACCCTGCTGAAACTGTGCAAGGCCAAAAGTTCACTGTCCAACAAATTATTAATTGGTCAAATAAATGTATATATATATACATATAATACTTTTAATTAATACATGACATAAATATATGTTTCCATGATAACATAAATAATGTAATAATTTATAAAATGCACCAATAAAAAATTCAATTAAGAAATTGTTTCATCAAACTGAATTAATTATATATTTAAAGTGTAAAGTGACAGAAATAATTCAGTGTTTTTTTTAATATTCAAAGTCTTGTGTTGCATGTATCTATCATCCTTTTAACCTGCTTAATCCACCCAGGATTGCCTAACTCCAACAGGGGAGTGCAAGGACGGAGTTTGGCCTCATCAAATAAAGATTGGGTGTAACAACCATTCATATATGCCAAGTTTCATATTTTCATTTGTTTACATTAAGTGCATAAAAAACATCTAGAATTCTGATAAGAATGGAAAACAAATCACACTTTAAGACAGATGGTGATAACATTTATCCTTACCATCTACGGGTAAAGACCTTCCTATAAGAAACACAATCTCAATCAAAACACACTTAATCACAGACAATGTAAAGACAGAATTAACAACAACATCCTCTACATCACTGATTAAAACATGTTCTTAAAAAAAGAAACATAAACGTTCTACTAGTTTAGAACTGCCAACCATAAAAGACAAGTGAAATAAAACTCTATGGGTTCAATGTTTAAGAAACAAATTAATTTTGGTACAAAGGACTATTTTTTAACTCAAGTCGTCTGCATTGTCCATGGCTTTGCAGCAATCCCTCATACTGAGCAAGTATGAGGCGACAGTGGAAAGAAAAACTCTCCTTTAACGGGAAGGAAAACCTCCAGCAGAACCAGGCTCAGTATGAACGGTCATCTGCCTCGACCGACTGGGGGTTAGAGCAGAGATACAAAAAAGCACAGAAGCACACATTGATCCAGGAATCTTCTCTGCCTTATATGGTAATGGCGGATGATCTCCTCCCCTGGATGACGTCACAGCTAACAGAACACCAGACCAGGTGTACCTACTATGAAGGAAGAAAAATGACAGAGAACAAAAAGTTGAAATGACAACAAGCAATGCAAATTGGAGAACAGTAGGAGAACTCAGCAGAGTGAGAAAATAGGCCCTGATGTCCTCCAGTAGCCTAAGCCTATAGCAGCATAACTACAGAGATAGCTCAGAGTAACAAAGCCACTCTAACTATAAGCTTTGTCAAAGAGGAAAGTTTTAAGATTAATCTTAAAAGTAGACAGGGTGTCTGCCTCACGGACCAAAACTGGGAGTTGGTTCCACAGGAGAGGAGCCTGATAGCTAAAGGATCTGCCTCCCATTCTACTTTTAGAGACTCCATTTTCATTACATTTGTCAAAGGCAACCATTTGGCAGATACTATTTGGAGTGATTGCATTATTTGCTGTCTGAGAATGATGGAATAATATCAGTATTATATTTATCATCATTATAAATGGCTTTTTTTCCCAGCTGTGAATCATTTAGTGTCTGGCAAGAAATCTGTGCAGAGCTTAGCAGATATGTGCTGTTTAGGTGTATGTTGTCAGTAAAAGACATGCAGGATTTCCCACGGTCATCTCTGAAATAAAGTCAGATGGTGTTTCCTCTTCTGACCTCGAAGGGATTCCAGAAATTATTTCTAGACAACGGTACTCAGGGATATCGTGTATTTTAATCATCGGCATTACAGCTACAAGCAGGTCACAGTCCGTTTATCTGCGTTTGATGCATTCAAAGACTCAAGAATGCAAGAATAAGATGATACACAGAACTATGTGTGCCAAGGATTTCATTAGAGTCAATCCATCATATGTGCAAATCATTTGTCTAATAACGCAACTTTAAGAATAATTAGTATGTGCTGCAGCCGTAATGAAATTTAGGATTGGGGTTGGTGAGGAACTTCCAATCTTTGAAGTCAGTCTTCTGACTACAAGGGTCATTCCAGTTGTCTTGGCCGACAACTAACGACTACAAATAGAAGACATTACTACGGCGGGCTAAGGAGGAACAAAACTAACAGAGCAAGACTGTTGCCCAAACTCCTCTTTTCAGATGAAAGTAAATTCTGCATTTAATTGGGAATTCAAGGTCCCAGAGTCTGTAAAAAGAGTGCAGAGGATCACAATCATTGTTGCTTGAAGTCCAGGGTGAATTTTCCACAGTCAGTGATGGTTTGGGGTGCCATGCCATCTGCTGGTGTCGGTCCACTGGGTTTTCAGAAGCCCAAACTCAACACATCCATCTACCAGGAAATTCTAGAGCACTTAATGCTTCCCTCCGCAGACAAGCTGTATAGAGATGCTGATTTTATTTTCCTGCAGGACTTGGTACTGGGCCAGATTGCCAATGGTACCAAAAGCTAGTTCAATGACCATGGTGTTCCTGGTCTTGATTGGCCAGCAAACTCCTCTGACCTAAACCCAATAGAAAATCTCTGGGCTGTTGTCAGATGGGAGACACCGAATCCAACAAGGCAGATGACCCGAAGTGCCGCTATCAAAGCAATCCGGACTTCCATTACACGTCGGCAGAACCACAGGGTGATCGCCTCTATGCCACGGCGCATTGATGCAGTGATTCTGTGGGTGACTGTGACCCAGTGGGGAGAGAAGTGCTCTTGCAATCAGAAGATCATGTCCTTTGCTAAACACTTACTCCTAAGTTGCCTACTGATCTGCGCGTCGGTGTACGAATGTGCGTTTGGGTGCATGTGAGCGTTTTTAATTGATCTTAAGTAATATGTTCATTTCTTTTTGGAGACACTGAGTTTTGGGTCTTCATTATCTGGAAAACCTAATCCTGAAAATTTCAATGGGAAACAAGGTTTGAAATATTTCACTCTATGTGTAATGAAGTGTGTGACATAAAATGTAACATTTTCCCGACATTCGCATTTTTTGAGACACAAAAATTTAGTTTAATTTTGCTAAGCTGTCATACATAATTGCATTTTCACCATCTCATACCTTTGCTGCTTTGGCCGTTAAATACCTGTTACCTCTATCAAGGAAAGTTTCACGCCGGCTATGCTTCAATTAATAACTAAAAAAAAAGAAACGTTGGTAAAACTACCAGGTGAACAAATTAGGGCTTTACAGTACTATGCCCTAGCGGGGCGTGTTTATTCACAGAATGCACCCACATTCTTCCTTTTTCTCTCGTTAGGCAATCTACAAGATGGTTGGCACCGTGATCATGATGAAAATGAACGAGGACGGCCTGACGCCCGAGCAGAGGGTGGACAAGATCTTCTCCAAGATGGATAAGAACAACGACGACCAGATCACGCTGGAGGAGTTCAAGGAGGCGGCCAAGGGCGACCCGTCCATCGTATTACTGCTGCAGTGTGACCTCCAGAAATAGGCCGGGACGCGGAGGGGAGCGCTCCGCCAGCCGCCACGGACTGCACAGAAAGAATTTCATGTTCCATTCAGTTTGCAGCTATTTCCACTGAAAAAAAAATAATAATCTGCTTGGACTACCTTTCAATGGATCTGCTTCTTGTGTTTGAAACACTCGTGTGCATGAGAATGTTATTTGCTATAAAAACATCTACACACAGCGTCGTGTGCGGGTGCACACTGACACCACGAACACAACACCTGCAAACACACACGCACACACACACACAACTCCACATATGAACAACTTGCACAAATAATAAGTATATATATATAAATATAACGAAATATAAATATGAACATATACTAAAAGGATTTATAGATCAACTGCCAAAATGTGAAGTGTGCAAAGTATTTTCCGTTCAGTTTCATTCTACTGGAGCTTGCGCATCAGTGATGTGCCACGTCGAATTTGCCGCTACTCTATTTATCGTTCCAAGTTTACCGACGCTAGCTGTGTGTGTGTGTTTTCCAGATACCATCAAGCGAACCAAATTCCTACAACGATGTACCTTCTTCCAGTAAGACACTCCGTCCCTCTTTTCAAATACTAGCTCTAGGAGAGATGGGTTAGCGTTCGTCCCGGCTCCTCCCACTGAAATGAGCCTGCACTGTCCGTGAATACAGTCGATGTCGTTCAATTGCATGCCTTTAGGTGCTGCCTTAAAAGTCTAATTTCCATCTGGTGATTGAAGACAGAACGCCTTATCAACGCAACGCTGTGACTCCTGTGGGAAACCTTTTTTTCCCCCCTCAGCAGCAAGACGAGACGCTTTAACTGTGGGAGCATGTTTCCTCGTAGATTATCTGTGCTATATGTTGCTAAAGACTAAATCCCTGCCCGGCGTGCATTTTAAACCCTCCATCTCGTCACGAGTTAGCCGATGCTGAGCGACGAGGACCTTTCTGGAAACGGCATTAAAAAAAAGAGGAAGAAAAAAAGAAAAAGAGCGAATCTTAGCGGATCTTTGGAGCGAACTCAAAGAAGGCGCGAGAGTTCAAAGCAGGAGTCCAATGCGAACGAATGGGCTGGAGTTCAGTTGGGAAAAACTAGTCAGTAATTAATAAACCACTTTTTTTCTTATTTATCACATTTTGGCTGACGGGTTGCATATCGTTCCAAGGAATCCAGAGTGTCTGAGCATTGAGGTAGCCCAGAGATGAGGCTGTGCTGCCGTCTGTGTGTACCGAGTGTTAAAGAAGTGAGATTAGCCGTAGGTTAGCATAACAGGACAGCCCCTAAGCTAAAGCCTTGTGTTTAGTAGGTTTATACAATTTGCCCTCCTGAGTCCCTCAAAGTATTTCTCTTCTACCGATTAGTCAGACTTTTTGTATGTTTTTTTTTTTCTTTGGTTACTCCCCTCATTTCACACATTCTACAGTACTTCAGCGAAGAAGTACTTCCCAACGGTGACATGAGTACCTTTGCCTGGCCCCAGAATGTTCCAGACTTTGTATATTTATTCTGCTGGATAACAGAAGAATGACGCGGATTTGGCACACGGTGCGGCAATAAAGATGAGTCGCGTTAGTCCATCTTCGTCTCTTCGGCAGTGTTGATTGTCTCCCGTAAAGTGTCCGATCGGAACTTCTTAGGCTTGACGATGTTTCTATCCACAACCCCGTTACTGCTGCGAGGATACCAAATCGAAGAGATGGCCACCGTGTAAAAAGATTCTTTTGTAGCATGTATTGTGTCCCTGACGACATGGCTGCACTACTCCCTGTGTTGTGATTTAATCTAATAAAATAAACTCTATGGGCAGTTGTCTGGTCTGACATTTCTTCCAACCTTCCTTTGAGTCAACATCCAGGGTTTCTATGCAGTCTTGAAAATACGGAATTTCCAGGGCTGGAAAAGCATGGAAGAGAAAATCGGAAATGGCAAAACATTTGGTTTTCCAGTTTCTCCCTTCTAGTGTTTTTTCTTTAAATGACAAAAGTATGAGCTTGTGTAATGAATGCAATCGTTTCTGCTTGATTGATTTGGCATACATAATCTCTTGGTTTAAACATTTTACCCGTCAGCATTTGAGTTTTGATTAAAGGCCGACACATAATCTGCAGGAATAGATAAATGTGTTCTGTCCCCCAGGTCTGCAAGAACAAAATGACCCCCCTCTCTCTTTTGGAGACACTATTTGGGCAGAACCTTTTTCGTTTGCTGCAGTGGCAGTTCTAGACCAAATTTACGAGGGGTAACGAGGTAGGGCCAGTGTTTTTTTTTATGAGGACTCAGAACCAAAAAAAAGATTATTTTTTTTATAAAATTAAGTGAGCCAAAGAGCCACTTGTGGCTCTGGACTTGCAGGTTGCAGATCTAGCTGATGAAAACTGTGATCCTACCTTAATGCAGCTGAAACAAAAAGCACAACACCTTCATTTTTAAATCACTGTTAAAGTAAAACTGTAAAGGTAAAAATGTTATTGCATAAGGGTCCAATCAGTGATGGTTTCTGTGTCGGCGCATATTATCACAAGAAATTGATTTAGTATGATGTTTTCAGCACAGGGGCACAGGCCCCCTTCGTCCCCAGACTAGAACCGCCCATGGTTTGCTGCCTGATAACTATTATATAGAAACAGTGCAGTGGGAGGAACCGATGAGGTCTTTCCAAGAATTCTGCCTCCTGTTGTTGTGAAGTGGGAAATGTGCTAACAAGAAAGAAGCTTGTTCTCGCCATCGCAGGCAAATTTTCATGACGTTGTGGAGGACGTACTGGCTGTTACTGAATGAACAGTCATTCCGTACCCATTATGTCCCAAAATATCTTGAAATTTAGATTGAACTGCAAATGTAGGTTTTAAACTGGGTCTAAATGCCAAACAAGAACTAAAAATTCTATTTTTAAATGCCAAGGGCTCCAGATTTTTAAATAATGGTGATCTAACTTGGTTCAGATGCTACAAAAGCATTACGTTCTTTGGTATATGCCTGGCCGACAAGCTCTGAGAAGGTGGGGGCCGGGGGGGGGGGGGGGGGGGGGGGATTGGGGGAGAGAAATAAAAAAGTAACGCAATAGTTACTTTTACTGGTAACTAGTTACTTTTATAGTGGAGTAACTCAGTTAGTAACTCAGTTACCTTTTTGGAGAAGTAACTAGTAACTATAAATAATTACTTTTTCAAAGTAACGTGCCCAACACTGCCTATCATACAAGTACTCTCCCACCTGTCTCCCTGATAGCGTTAGCTGTAGTGGTCCAGTTTCATCTCCTCCCTGAAAGCCACACAACTTTCTTCCTTTTTCAGCTTCTACTTTCCTCTACTCTGCTTTTATATTCCTCACCATCAGAGTCATTCTACACTCACCATCCTGTGCTGTCTGACAACAGTATCACCAACCACTACCTTGCAGTCACTTCACCTTCACCATTTTTCTTCCCATCTACACACAGCTTGAGCCCTGCTCCTAAGCTTCTAGCTTTACCTTTCCAATTGATCTCCTGAACACACAGTATGTCCACCTTAATTAATTAATTAATTTGCATTGTGATTAATTTTTTTGTCCTACAATGGGGAAATTGTGGGACAAAAGAAATTTCATATCACATCTTATCTTACAAGATTAAGTCAATTCAAGTTTATTTGTATAGCACATTTCAGCTGCAAAGCAGTTCAAAGTGCTTTATATCATGAAAACATAAAAATATCATAAACACATCGAAGCAGTCACAGTTTGTTAGATCAGCACCAAACATTCAGTTGTATCAAGTGAAAACATCAATACACATCAAATATGTTGGTCAATAGCTTATTTTGGGCTGAAAACAGCTCTATTAGCAAAGGTTTTGTTCAGACGCTCTTCCTGACACAACCCTCTGCATTTATCCGGGCTTGGGACCGGCCCAAAAAGGACACAGGACACTGTGGCCCCCTTTGAGGCTGCATTAGTGTGTTGATTAGCTAAACTAGTAATTATAAAAAGTACAAAATTTCATATAAAAGTATAAAACTAAATACAAAATCATTTGTTTTTCATTGTTATTTTTTACAGTTATTTTTTTGTTTTTTTATACTTTTTCTTGCTTTCTAGATTTCCTTTGTTTTATTTACAGATTTTGACAAGTATTTACATATTTACATGAGAACACACTTGGAGTCAGGAATTTGATCAAGTGCTTCAGATAGCCTGGAGGTCTATGTTTGCCTACTGGCCTCTATAAGGAGGACGTCTCCTATTTGCATGTGAGCCTCCGTTTTTATGGTGGCTTGCATGTGTGTAGAGGCCTGGGTTTTCATAGAGGCCTGGGTTAACGTACAGGCCAGAATTTGGATGGCGGCCTACATGTGAGTACAGGCCTGGGTTTGCATTGAAGCCTCTGTTAGTATTCTGTCTCCTGTATTCATGCTGGGGGCCTCTAACCTCATGAACACCCCTGTTTCTTTGAGGCCCTGTTTGCCTGGGTGCCTCTGTTTGTTTGGAGACCTCAGTTTTCATGGAGGCTTTAGTTTGTGTGGCAGCCTCTGTGTAAAGGGAGACGTCAGTTTGCGTGGACGCCTCTGTTTGCGAGGAAACTTTAGGATGTTCGTTTTTCAAAGCAAGGTTCAACTCTACGGTCAGTTCTCCAACCTGACTCTTCAGAGATTCGATTGTTTCCTGCTGTTCTTTGAGTCTGGAGGCTTCTTGATAGTTACTCCTCAGCTGATCCTCATATTTGATTCTCAGCTGCTGTTCTGCTACAAAAGCCTTTGCTAGCTTCTCACTGTGCAAGGCATTTTTTTCCACCTGCCTCTTAAAAAACTGAAGCTCATGCAGAACGCTCTCATGGACCATAACTTTGGGAATGCGTGGAAATCTTGATGCACCTGCAGTCTGCGGTGCAGCAAGTGTTTCCTGCTTCTCCACTTTCTCTTCACATTTCAATCTCATGTGGCGTTCATGTTCTAAACTTTTTTCCAGTTCTTGGATCTGTTCCAGCTGTGCTTTGCAATCAACCTGAAACTCGATTCTTCGTTCTCTCTCCTCGTGAAGATCAAAGATCTTACCTCGCAGCTCCTGTTTAAGATCGTCCACCTGCTGCGTGAGATCACTGATACGTTTGATTGCCTGTTCAATGTCCAACGAGGGAGGGATCACTGTAACAGCTGAGGCGTGTTGAGGCATCTTGTCACTCTTAAAGTACTGGGGGTGACGAGCCTCAGAGTTTCCAGCGGCCTGGGAATGCCTTGGTTTTCTCTTGTGGTCTTGTGAGTTGGAAGCCACGTAGTAAACTGGGGCCTGGATGTGTGGCCGCTCTGCTTGTTGGCATCGGCGCTGGAAATGCTTAGGTTGGTGGTATGAATGAGGTGCCCGAGAGGAAGAAAAGGCTCTGAGGTCTTTCCTTGGTTTTTCTGACCTTGGAGATGGCTGACGTGTTTGCTGGATTTCTTCTGAGTTGAGAGACCCAGAGTCAGCAGAGGAAGATGAATCCTGCTGAACCTCCACTGAAGGAGGAGTCTCAGATTCAGCAGAGGGACCAGATTCCCCTTGGATCTCTGTACCATCTTCTGGCTGGGTGGGATGCAGCTCACTGGTACCGTCACTGCCATCTTCCATAGGGAAGATGATTGCATCGTAGTCGACTTGGATGTCGAGGTCGACCATGTCTACCCATGAAAGCGTTTGCTCCATGTCTAACTTTCTGTAAGTTAGATATAGTCGCTTCTCTGAAAGGCGTCTGATATCTGAGATCGAATTCTCGCTGTTTGGCTAAGATTCGAACGTGCTCTCTCAAAGGTGTACTGTCGCGATGAAGGTCTCGGGAACAGTGAAGGAAAAACCAGCTTGGTGTTAAGTAGTAGTTAAGATTCCGTTGACACCTCACAGAGTGATGTCATCAGCTGTGATGTCATAGAACACTTTGATGATGCTGTGTGCGAGATGACACAGAGCAGAAGACAGAATAAACTTTATTATGGTTCAAACAATATATTTCTAGATAATGCCAGTTTGGTTGTTTTTTATTTTACTGAGTAGAATAAACCTTTTAAAGAGGGAGTTGAGAACTTCCATTAACTCAGTCTTATATTTCTAAAGGTCTCATCTTTTCAATATTTCAGCTATATAATTAAATCCCAGAGTTAATAGATGAAAGTTAAATTTATAAAACATTTTGTTCATGTACCTCATTACCCTCATTTCCCTGAAGTCTGGGAGAAGAGACACAGTTCTTCTGATCCTGAGATCCAGAAGAGTCCAGTTTCTCTCCTTGACACAGATACACTGCTGAAACTGTGCAAGGCCAAAAGTTCACTGTCCAACAAATTATTAATTGGTCAAATAAATGTATATATATATATATATAATACTTTTAATTAATACATGACATAAATATATGTTTCCATGATAACATAAATAATGTAATAATTTATAAAATGCACCAATAAAAAATTCAATTAAGAAATTGTATCATCAAACTGAATTAATTATATATTTAAAGTGTAAAGTGACAGAAATAATTCAGTGTTTTTTTTAATATTCAAAGTCTTGTGTTGCATGTATCTATCATCCTTTTAACCTGCTTAATCCACCCAGGATTGCCTAACTCCAACAGGGGAGTGCAAGGACGGAGTTTGGCCTCATCAAATAAAGATTGGGTGTAACAACCATTCATATATGCCAAGTTTCATATTTTCATTTGTTTACATTAAGTGCATAAAAAACATCTAGAATTCTGATAAGAATGGAAAACAAATCACACTTTAAGACAGATGGTGATAACATTTATCCTTACCATCTACGGGCAAAAGACCTTCCTATAAGAAACACAATCTCAATCAAAACACACTTAATCACAGACAATGTAAAGACAGAATTAACAACAACATCCTCTACATCACTGATTAAAACATGTTCTTAAATAAAGAAAAATAAACGTTCTACTAGTTTAGAACTGCCAACCATAAAAGACAAGTGAAATAAAACTCTATGGGTTCAATGTTTAAGAAACAAATTAATTTTGGTACAAAGGACTATTTTTTAACTCAAGTCGTCTGCATTGTCCATGGCTTTGCAGCAATCCCTCATACTGAGCAAGTATGAGGCGACAGTGGAAAGAAAAACTCTCCTTTAACGGGAAGGAAAACCTCCAGCAGAACCAGGCTCAGTATGAACGGTCATCTGACTCGACCGACTGGGGGTTAGAGCAGAGATACAAAAAAGCACAGAAGCACACATTGATCCAGGAATCTTCTCTGCCTTATATGGTAATGGCGGATGATCTCCTCCCCTGGATGACGTCACAGCTAACAGAACACCAGACCAGGTGTACCTACTATGAAGGAAGAAAAATGACAGAGAACAAAAAGTTGAAATGACAACAAGCAATGCAAATTGGAGAACAGTAGGAGAACTCAGCAGAGTGAGAAAATAGGCCCTGATGTCCTCCAGTAGCCTAAGCCTATAGCAGCATAACTACAGAGATAGCTCAGAGTAACAAAGCCACTCTAACTATAAGCTTTGTCAAAGTTTTAAGATTAATCTTAAAAGTAGACAGGGTGTCTGCCTCACGGACCAAAACTGGGAGTTGGTTCCACAGGAGAGGAGCCTGATAGCTAAAGGATCTGCCTCCCATTCTACTTTTAGAGACTCTATTTTCATTACATTTGTCAAAGGCAACCATTTGGCAGATACTATTTGGAGTGATTGCATTATTTGCTGTCTGAGAATGATGGAATAATATCAGTATTATATTTATCATCATTATAAATGGCTTTTTTTCCCAGCTGTGAATCATTTAGTGTCTGGCAAGAAATCTGTGCAGAGCTTAGCAGATATGTGCTGTTTAGGTGTATGCTGTCAGTAAAAGACATGCAGGATTTCCCACGGTCATCTCTGAAATAAAGTCAGATGGTGTTTCCTCTTCTGACCTCGAAGGGATTCCAGAAATTATTCCTAGACAACGGTACTCAGGGATATCATGTATTTTAATCATCGGCATTACAGCTACAAGCAGGTCACAGTCCGTTTATCTGCGTTTGATGCATTCAAAGACTCAAGAATGCAAGAATAAAATGATACACAGAACTATGTCTTTCCAAGAATTCTGCCTCCTGTTGTTGTGAAGTGGGAAATGTGCTAACAAGAAAGAAGCTTGTTCTCGCCATCGCAGGCAAATTTTCATGATGTTGTGGAGGATGCACTTGCTGTTACTGAATGAACAGTCATTCCGTACCGGTTATGTCCCAAAATAGCTTGAAATTTAGATTGAACTACAAATGTGGGTTTTAAACTGGGTCTTAATGCCAAACAAGAACTAAAAATTCTATTTTTAAATGCCAAGGGCTCCAGGTTCAGATGCTACAAAAGCATTACGTTCTTTGGTGTCTGGGGCCCCTGTAGATAAGACAACTATTCAAGAAATGCAGTTTTTAAATTATTAGTTCAGTTAATAAAGAAAAAAAAGAACAGACCCCAGTTGACCAAATTTTCTGGAAAGCTGAGTTTGATTCGAAGTAGGCTAAATCAGCCTAAAAAGCAACACATCATTCCACCACTAAAGAAATCCAGGCAAGAACAAATATCCACACATGGAGATAACAGAGTGAACCTTCCCAGGAGCGGCCCACCCACCAAAGTTACTCCAAGAACTCATCAAACAGGGTCATTTAAGAACCCAGGACAATATGTAAAGTACTGTGGGCCTGACTTGGCTCAGTTATGGTCAGTGTTCAGGATTCAACAGCATGAGAGAAACTGGACAGCAATGGCATCCCGAGTTCCAAGGCCAAAACCATTGCTGACCAAGAAGAACACAAAGGACTATTTCACATTTGCTAAAAAAATAAAATAAAGCAACTTAATGATCCTGGAGGCGTTTGGGAACTCGCTGAGGTATACAAACTTCTAAATCCACAGCAGAATTAACAGCATTTCACAAAAAGGACTTTATGTGTCAGACAAGGTTGTCTGATGCTCAGGAAGTGCTTTTCTGCTTTAAGACCTAGACAAGGTACCATGATCTACGGAGGCATGAGAACTGCTCTCTAGAGGACAAGGAGAGTATTGGTCACCAGTTCTTGGCCTTAAAATCAGACTCTTTGCTTTGTGATTATTTTATTTATTTACATACAGCCACATAAAAAAGGCAAAACAGGAGAAATCTGGAAGAAGGCAAGCACGTTTTAACAGCATATAATTTTGGATTTGAGCTTCATTTTTTAACACCTTGTCTTTTCAGCAGACCAGGGCATTTTGTTGTTTTACATCATGCAGTCACCATCAGGTTTGTCAATAAAATGTGAGGCTAGGAGGCAACAAAGAACTAAAATGATTGAATATTCCATGTATGGCTTCAGCTCTACAATGTTATTGGAAATATCAGATTATTAAAGTGACACCTAGTCTGAGAAAACTATATAAACACTTGTGTATTTTAACAGCTTCAAAGTGAACTGATTTCTTGGTGCACATTTTCACTAATCCCAGAATATTAAGTTGATTTACGCTCAGAGATGTCAGGACAAAGTAACTCTACAAAGAACGTGAGTAGATAGGCATAAGTTTTCCATCATTATATGAAGAGAGTGGAAAAAACAGACTTTTTTTTTTTTTTTAGAAAAAAAGGGGCATTTATTTTACAGAAAGGTTTTGCTTTACATGAGCAGTTCCTGTTAACTCCACTTTTACTGCTGCTCAGAGGGAGGGCTGAGATTATCATAACTACTTCTGCTAAACAGGAAGGGACAAAACAAACTCTTTGAAGAGTTTGAGCACAAATAGATCCTCCCTCTCTCTCCTTCAATTCAGACAGCCGGTCCTGGCTGACTCCCAAAATACCCAAGAGAAAAAAATAAAACTGTAAAATGGCATTAATCAACTATAACAATAATTCACCACAAGCATAAACTTAACAGGAGAGATTGTTTTTTTTGTTTTTTATGAAAACTGAAAGATGGGAGCAGTGACAGACTACTTTGGAGGGTCTGTATTGATCCCATATTTCTCTTTTAAAAGCTTCAGCTGCTCCTCTTTCTTCTTTGTGTCCATTTTCTGGAAGGCCTGCAAAACAACAACACAAAATTTTATTGAAATCAATGCAGCAGTTTTTTTTTCCCTAATTGAAATTGAATATTTGACCTCGCTGCCAATCAAACTGTGTTAGCTAGCGTGTGTGTGCTGTGCTGCTGTAGCCTGGCCAGCCGGACTGAACTTACGCTATGCGTATTCAACACACAGTTTGTTAGTTTGGACAAGCTTAGACTCTCCGGACTGAAACTTACCGGACCAATCACAGCGCGGGAGGGTCCGCAAATACTCAAGTCGGACTCTGCGTGGAGTCCGGTGGGACAGCTAGCTACGTGCAGATTTTTATGACCACGTACGCGGTGTCTCACTAAACTGCTCAGCGGCAAGAAGTCTTTACATAGAACTGTTTCATATGTGACACCTAGCTTGGTACGCTGAGCTGCTCCAAGCAGGCGGTCTCAGGGACGCTCTCTCTGCTCTCACTGACAGGTGAGCAGTGGGAGCCTGCTGGAAAAGAAAAAGGCTCTAGGTGCTGAACTCGCTAATCACACATTTTACCATAGGTTCCACCGCTTCGTCCCACTGGCAGCATGTGTGGGAATTGTAGGAATTTGTCACAGGAAGTATAGGCTATAGGTACACTGCAATATGAAGGATATACGGTTTGCGCAGAGTCAGCGAGGAGTCCACGGGGCTCACAGTAGACACGAGTACGCGGCAGCCTTTAGTGGCAGAATTGCCCATAAGGGATGCTTTTCTGTAACCATAACAGTCAACATGGCGGCTGCCACGGAGCGATGTTTTAATGAAGCCCTTTATTATGCCCTGAAAGAGCTAGACGTATCTTTAAAACTTCAACAACAGGCTGCTTTAGAGGCTTAAACGGAACGTGTTGCTTGGTGTTTGCATCACATCCGAAGTTATCTGAATAATTCTAAACTTTTCCCGGTTATACCCGCCCTGTTCCTGCCTTTGAAATCGGACTCTACCTGCTGCTTTCCAGACCTGGGAGAGGAAGAACCCAGCACGGGTGGTGAGGACAACGCAGGGGATTGTGGGATGCCGTCTGCAGGATCTAGACTCAATTTACGCAGAACGAGTCCAAAGAAGGGCCAGACGCATCTCCACTGATCCCACCCATCCAGGCAATGCGCTGTTTGTCAAAGCAAATATACTATACTATAACTAGCCTGTCATACGTTACAATCACCTTAATGTTACTGCCTACTGCAGAATATCTAAATGCACATTTCTGTAAACGAAGCCTCAGGTCATCATAGTTCAATAAGCACCTTACTACCTCATTATCTGTGACTCTCCTGAACGATAAAACAATAAAATAAATGTAACCTTTGTTCATTGCATGTTTGTTTGTTTGTTTTTTGCCTTCATTAAGTGTAGTGTGAACCGGAGTAGCCAAAGAGAAATTTCAAATAAATATTCTTGATTCTATTTTCCATGTTTACAGCATAAGTCAGTGACTGTGGCTGGCCAGGCTAGCGCTTCTGATACGTACTCTGTTAGCATTGTAGTAGAGAACCACGAGGTAACGATTGCAGACGTTGAAGCCTGACAGGTGGTCACAGGCATTCTTGGCATCGAAGATGTCTTCATACACAACATAAGCTGTCCCTCTTGATTCAGGCGTATTCCCTCTGAGAAGAACAATAAACAGAGATCAACCCGAGCACTTTCATCACTGTTTAAAGCAAAGTGTGATATATAGATGGTAAATTATGATATTTGAGAAAATTAAAATCTGATATATTCTGAGAAACAAGCCCTAGATACTTATCAGAAGCTGAGAGGGTTGCTGTTTAAACCAATAACTTTCTCTCTCTAACAAGGAACAGATGGACGTAAACGTTTTAAAAGTAAAGCATGTGGGCATTTCAGCATCAATGTTCTCTGTTCCTTCCAGCATGGGGTGGGTGCCTTAAAAGCAGAATAATTTCATGGTTTAGCCCACCACTAATCTCAAAACATAGAAAGTGTCCCAAACTGAACGTACGTTCGGATTTGCCGTATTGGTCCGTATTTCCCAAAGATGTCGTACATCTCCTCAGCTGTGATTTTATAAGGAAGATTTCTGATGTACAGGATTCTGTTCACCTCAGGCGGTAATCGGATCTGCAGAGAGAAAAAACACAAATAATCTTAGGCATCTGGGTTATCTCAGAGATTAACAAGGAGATATATCAGGAATCCAGCCGGTGCCTGGAAAGCAGGAAATTGGAAATTCAGATCATTTTCGGATCAGCGAACGCACCATAAGCTCTACCAGGTTGTGCTAACCATGACTCTCTTCAGCGTGGAAGTTGTTGCAGGAAGGCTCCATGTTGGTTGTTTTCAGTCTCAGTACGATGTTTAAAATTATGTTAGAGGAAGCTCAAGAGCTGCCGGACGTTAATTAGCAGAAAACTGTTCTATAGAGAGCATGTCAACTTTTTATTCATGCTGCTAAAACACAGAGCTGCATCCTTTCAGAAAAGGAGCCATCAGCCACAGGACATCAATTCATACCCGCCTTCAGCCATGTTGCCTAACTAGCAAAAGTGAAATGATCCGCATCAGACTTCTACAGACACCAGGAAGTCCCAAGAACACGCTGGATTTGGAAATCTTGACAGCCTTGTGAAAATCCTCAGTTTTACTCAGACAACATCAGGCCACTAGATGTCCCCGTTTCCATATCAGAGATTAAATCTCTATTCAACGTGTGATGAATTGGAGAAAACAACAATACGATTCTGAAACGTCCAAGAGAAAAACTGATGGAGAGGGACGAGAGTTTGAAGACAAATGGGAAGCTGGATACGCGTTTGTGCTCCAGGGAGACAAACTGCTGTTTGTCCTGTTACGAGGCGGTGTTTGTGATGATGAGCACAATTTACATCAGCGCTTCGACACAAAACACAGAGCCAAGTACGCTAAAACTGCCCTCTGGGGAGAAGGTATCAGATTTTCCAGGCGTTAAAAAGGCAGACAACAATCTCGACAGAAAATATTTCCAAAAGTGTCGGGCAGAAGCGACGCAGCAGTGAAAGTCAGCTTTACGCTAAGAGATGCTCATCGTTTGTCAGAGGGAGCGTTTCTAAAGCAGTGCGAGCAGACGTGCCCCTGACCAGATGCAGACTCTGAACGTCATCGGCTCAATGTGGGCTGTGGGGAAAAGTACTGGAGTTTGACAATATGACACGCAGTCAGGAGGGCAGTGAACTCTCTGCGGCCTGAATCACTGCCATCCTCAGGTGGTTTTGCAGAAGGCGCGCTGCGAGCACCCGGGATCCGTCGTTCTACACAGGAGAGAGACGGCCGAGACAAGGAAGAAGTTTTATGCAAAGCAAAGGCCCGAACAACCAAATCCTAAATAAGCATTTGAGCTGATGACGAAGTGCGCCGCCAACGACCACCTCGGCCGACTGGACCAGAAGCTGCAGGGACGAAAACAAATCGCTGCTCAGATCCACGACACGATCACAGCATTCCAGCGTAAGACAAATCGGTGGAAGTCCCAGCCGGACCAGGACAGGCTTGCATACTTTCCTGTCCATATGTTCTGTTTATTTCACTATGTGTTTTGTGATTAAAATCAAACTCATATGTATTTCAGTTCATTTCTGTAATAAAGGTAAAACGTTTTGTACAACGCCAAATGACGTCAGACAAAGATGGAAACAAAGAAGAAGAAGAAGAAGAAGAAAAAAAAACACACTTGTTTTCTTCCGGAAAATAAAAGTTGGAATTAGCTCCAGAGAGACGGTGACTCTCGCATTTCCCGGACCGATGCATGTTCTCCGAATACACATGCTTCAACTTCAATGGGGGAAAACAAGGCAGAAAAACTTGCTAGATTACTGCTAATATAACTTGTTATAGTATTAATTTGTCAACAGAAATCGGCATTAGCAGTAAATCTGTATTCGTCAGTCAAACCTTTAACAAAAGTGTAGTGTGGCACCAGATCACAAATCTGTTTAGTTCACCTTTAACAATGAAATAATGCATGTCACCAATCAACACACACACGTGTGTTTTTCTCGTTTCCTACCTTTTTGTACGTAAACACAGACTTCCTATGCTAATACGTAGCGCCACGTCTGAGAGCAACAACTGATAGCGCCTCATACACAGTTGAAGAATCCATCTCATCGTACACAAGAAAAGCATAACAAACTTTTTCGTCAACGTAAAAAATAAAAAGTAGTGTAGTAGCTTTAAATACAGAATACCGTAGCTCTTCTCCGACGCACTGGTTAGCGTGCTAACGGCTAGCCGTGTGCTAACCCGAAGCGGACGTAAACTTCAGAAGGACCCTAGCTAACATTTCCTTTAGTCGATAACTTGTAACTTACGTTAGCGCGTTTCGCTGCTTGCATAGCCATGGTGGCGGTTTGACTGGAGTAAAAAACGGTGAAAAACAACAAGCACGCAGTTGGCTTCCTGGGACTCCCTCCCTGTCGTCGTCAAAATGGCACGCCGGCCAGTGACTCACTTCCGGTTCCAAACTTACAGCCAAACAAGGCAGTGCTGCCCCCATGCGGTGCAGGAACGAATGAGCAAAACTATGAAGCTCTTCCAAAAGCTGTGGCTGATATAGGGAGAATTGAAAAAGTAAAAAATATAAAATATTTCGTTATCTTAAATTAACACAGGTATTGTTGGCAACCACCGAAATTGGTGCATTACCGCCACGGACTGGTATGACGTGTGGACCACAATGCCACTCAAGGATCAAATTCTGTTAAGATAAGATAGAATAGACTTTATTTATCTCACAGTGGAGAAATTCACTTGTAACATCGGCTCAGTAATCAAACGAAGGTGCCAAAAGGAGGAAAAGGTGCATGAGGTATATGCAGTGCGTCCACATATATACTGTGGATCGAAAAAATAAAAAATAAAAAAAGGAAATAAAGCACGCACAGATTTAAGTCTACAGTCTGGTGCAGGGGGTGGAAGGTGTTGTCCATGATGGATGTAAGCTTGGACAACACCCTCCTCTCCACCACTTCCTCCACAGAGTCCAGAGTGCAGCCCAGGACAGAAGTGGCCTTCCTCACCAGCTTATTCAGCCTCTTTCTGTCCCGCTCTGTGCTGCCTGGGGCCCAGCAGACGACAGGATAGAGGAGGGCTGAGGCCACCACAGAGTCATAAAAAGTTTTTAGCAGGGGCCTGCTCACACCAAAGGACCTCAGCCTCCTCAGGAGGTGGAGGCGGCCCTGGCCCTTCTTGTATAGAGCGTCGGTGTTATGAGGCCAGTCCAGTTTATTGTTGACGTGAACATAACGTTTTATAACAACACCTGTGTTAATTTAAGATAACAAAATATCTTATATTTTTTACTTTTTCAGTATATATATATATATATATATATATACTGAAATATATATATATATATATATATATACTGAAATATATATATATATATATATATATATATATATATATATATATATATATATATATATATATATATATATATACTATTTGAATTCCAGATCGCCAGCATACCCCTCAAAGGTCAGAATATATGTCACATCCAAAAAATAAATGGATAATTTGCTTGTTATGCATGTCTACATTTCTAAATAAATGGAGTCTTCCTTAGTAAAATTCTGATGGCAATAAACACCGCCGATGTGTGGAAGACTCTGAAGAGAGTTAACCCGCGGAAGGCCCCAGGTCCCGACAACATACCTAGGCGGGTGCTCAAGGAGTGTGCAGGTCAGCTGGCTGTCGTCCTCACAGACATTTTTAACACCTCGCTGGACCAAGCCACAGTGCCAGCATGCTTCAAGTCTGCCTCCATCATTCCGGTGCCGAAGAAACCTCAAGTCACCTGTTTCAACGACTACCGGCCTGTTGCACTGACTCCCATCATGATGAAGTGCTTTGAAAGGCTGGTAAAAGAACACATCGTCTCCAGTCTCCCCCCAACACTTGACCCGTTCCAGTTTGCCTACCGGTGGAACCGCTCCACTGAGGACGCCATCTCCTCTGCTCTTCACCTGAGCCTGGCACACCTGGAGGAGAAGAACATGCACGTGCGGATGCTGTTCCTGGACTTCAGCTCAGCGTTTAACACCCTCATCCCACAGCATCTGGTGGGAAACCTGGAACATCTGGGCTTCAGCAAACCCTGCGCAACTGGCTGCTGGACTTCCTCACCAACAGACCTCAGTCAGTCCGGGTCGGACAGAACACCTCTGATGTCATCACCCTCAGCACGGGCTCCCCTCAGGGCTGCGTCCTGAGCCCCCTGCCGTTCACCCTGATGACTCATGACTGCGTCCCCAGGTTCACCACCAATCACATCGTGAAGTTTGCTGACGACACAACGGTGGTGGGCCTGATCAGAGACGACAACGACCAGGACTACAGAGAGGAGGTGGAGCAGCTGGTGGGCTGGTGCAGAGAAAACAGCCTGATCCTGAACTTGGAGAAGACGAAGGAGATCATCGTCGACTTCAGGAAGAACCGGCCTCACCACGCTCCACTGCTCATCAACAGTTCAGCTGTGGAGGTGGTCAGCAGCACCAAGTTCATGGGGGTGCACATCACGGACAACCTCACCTGGTCTGTGAACACCATGTCACTGGTGAAGAGGGCACAGAAACGACTGTACTTCCTGCGGAGGATGAGGAGAGCCCACCTGCCCCTGCCCATCCTCACAACCTTCTACAGAAGCACCATAGAGAGCATTCTGACCAGCTGTCTCTCTGTATGGTGTGGAGGCTGCAGTGCCTCTGACTGGAAGAACGTGAGGAGAATGGTGAGGACAGTAGAAGGGATCATCGGGGCTCCTCTCCCGTCCATTAAGGACATTTCGTCCCAGCGCTGTGTGTCCCGAGCCCCAAACATCATAAAAGACCCCTCACACCCCCACCATGGACTGTTCTCCCTGCTACCTTCTGGGAAGAGGTTCCGCAGCATCCGCTGCAGGTCCACTAGGTTCTGCAAAAGCTTTTTCCCTGCTGCCATCAGACTGCTGAAGCTAAGCAGCAACTGCTGCACTGTTTACATTCCAATTGCTGCACTGTGAAACCACTGTTACACCTTAGTCTGTAATTTTTATCCTGTATAGTTATAAGCTATAACTGGACTTTGTCCTGCATTGTGTACATTTCAATTGCTGTACTGTGAAATCACTGTTGCACTTTATCTTGTAGTCTTATCCTGTAAAGTTACTTTATTCTGAAATCTACTGCATTTCACTGAAACTTTCAAGCTGTATGAAAACGAAATTTCGTTCTGTACGCACTCTATGCATACAAAATGACAATAAAACTTGTCTAAGTCTAAGAAAGATAGTGTTTCATGGTTCATGGGGAGCTTCACAAACACCACCTTTAACTACAGTGTTAGAAAACAGGTGACCTGATATGTTAACCTGATAAAACAAATAAAAAAGGTGACACAAAATGTTGAAATAATTAAATAGCAAAATAACAGTTTTTATAACAACAAAAATATTAATTACATTATTAAATAAACATATATTTAGTTCTTTTAAGATTTGTTCCCCAGATTATTATTTTTATTTACATTTAAATTGTTGTGTAATTTAACATACATCTGACCATCAATAGATGGTTTGATACATTTCTTTCCATATTAATTACATTTATGTTGTGGATTGTGCCATATTTAGCCTTCTATATACACAAAATGATCAAACATTTTTTTTTAAATTGTATTCAGTTTTTTATGCTCTAAGGAAACAACGCAAAAAAAAGAAAAAAAGAAGAAAAGAATAACAGGCGCTGGTAGTTAATTTTTAGACTAAAACTGCAGCATGGTTGTTCTTTGGCATGTCCCAAAATGTCCACTAGATGTCTCTAAATCTCATCAGATTCAAAGGCTGTTCAGCACTCGGACCTCTGAGTTGATTTATGTCTATTGGTTGAAAACGTTACAGGTCGATTAACTGTCGGAAATTTTCTTATGTACGCCATCTAAACAATAGAAAATGGCAAATCGAGGCAAGCAAAACTCAATATTAGGTCCATTTTAAGTTTTTATTCTGTTTATTACATTTTAAATGCTGCAACTTATTTGCCAGATTTGAATGTCTCATTTAACTTTTTTAATTAAATATTTTTTAAAAATGAGCATAATTTATATTATGTATTAATGAAATAATACATAGTGTGAAGGAGTAAGAAAGACGACACAGAACCAAGTTTTGATCACCCCGTTTACTCGACTCTGACGTGGCCTTTAATGGCTTACATCAGTTTTAACTGTTTTTTTTATTTCGTTATATTATTATGCTTATTATACTATATATTAAGTTTTTGCGTACATCAATGGCATACGTATCAAACTATTTTAATTTTAAAAATGTATTTTTTATTGCACTTAACAGAAAAAAGAAATGAGTTTTGTTAACGCTTAATGGTATTTCCGGTTCACGCGAGGAGGGAAACCCCGCTGGACAGGCGTTTGGCTAACGGCCGTTGGCTAACGGCTGCGTAAAGTACGGTTGCGCTGAGGAGACCAAGTTTCCTGTGGTGGGAGCGGCTAAACTTCCAATTTGACCGAACAGAGCCATCCTTGCGAAAGGTGCCGTGTCTGGACCCACATTTTAGGCTTTGCAAAGTCTGGAACGCTTCAGCGGTTGTTGGGGAGCGCTGTGCATCACTGCGGCTGCTAGAGGATCTGCTCGACGGAGGCGAAGACGCCGAGGGTTGTTGGTGAGACGCCATCGCTGCAGGTTTTCGGAGGACTGGGCAGGATTACCAGGATTAAAAACGGTGAGATGATGTCCTGGAGCGGGTAGTTTCCGACTAATTACTGATAAGGCGTTGCGTGTCAACCGGGAGACCGTTAATAAGTATACCAACAACGTGGCCTGATATGTTAATTTCCGTTTTATTCAGTCAGCCGGCCAAGCCGCCCCTGTAACTAACTACCTGGTGTTAAAATGCACTCAATGCAGCTTCACTGGCATGCGGCTGCCACGAATGTGCCACGTCCGTTGCCGCACTCCCGTTGCTGTTTTTGGGCAAACGATTTGTTATAGATGCCTGTTAGTCTATAACTACTTTCAAATAATCATGTTTTAGTGGTATTATGTCCAATCAAAGTTTGTGGCACTTTCGCCAGCCGGCTGCCACATAGTGTCACAACGCGCGCAGTCCAGTTTAGCGGCAGGTCCTCTGGCACCTTGTGGCAGGCAGCTGCAGTGGCATGTTGCTGCCACAAGGTGTAGCTAAGCCGGCAGGCCACCAGCCGCTGCCGCAGTCCATTGCTGTTTCTGGGCAAACGGTTTGTCATTGGGGCTATTTAATACGTGCTCAATATTTACTTTCAATTAATGTACTAAACGGATATCATTTAATAAACAAATTATAAAGTGACTGTCTGTATGTGAGAGTTGACTCGTGATAAGAAAAACAAATGTGGTGATATAAAATAAATCACGTGAAAACATGCTGGCACACTTTAAAAGTCCGTGAAGTGTGAGTCACCCCCCCCCCCCCCCAAAAAAAAGATCTCTATTAAATTACGGTAATCTGGAACATATTTGATTTCTCCGTCTTGTTGGCCCCTCCAATATTTGGAAATAGGTCTGCAGCCCAGTTGCTGTGAAGGTTAATCGGTCAGATGTTTGGGTTTATTTTGTGACACTGTAGCAGGTAACAAATACGTATTTCATGATGTCGTTTATGAATTGTTGCTAAAGGTAATAAAAAATTGTGATTTATACAAAATATTGGATTCAAATGTTGATTAGATTCCCAAGTTTTGTGTGTGTGTGTATATATATATATATATATATATATATATTTTTTTACTTTTTACACCAGTCCCAGCGAGCATTCTGGGGCTACAGGTCTTGCTTGGGGGTGTATGGTAGCAGTCAGCCTGGTTCCGACCGGGTTCTTGCAGGCTTCCTTGAACGCATGCACGCTGCTCTTACCACTAGGCCACCAGTCCCTTTATTAATCTACTCCCCTGAGTGATACATTCAGACCTTGAAATATATACAAACAACATGTTTGATATTTCCAATTTAATAAAAAATATTACATGTAACAATGTACAACAGTTGTTTTTTTTTTACTGCTGAGATGTCGCTGTTTGCTTTTTACGGCAGGCATTTCCACTGTTCTCACCAGCGCATTTGGTAATTTTGACAAAGTCAATCCTCATAGACGTGGCATAATGCAGTTTTGTGAAAATCAGCCTTTTGGCAAAAGTATGAGTTATGCCACTCTGCAGGAATACTGGTGGTAGATATTATTTGAGATTTGATGTGTGATCCTTATGTTAAAGATCTTGAGTCAGTCCCCCCCCCTCCCCCCATTTTGTGCTTTTGTTACACAGGTAATATCCAGTCCCTGCACACCGGTACTGAGAGCTGACAAGTCATGAGCAGTGGCCATTCAGGAAAGGGCCACAATGTCTGCAATCACTGGACTTCCTACAAGAGGATCGGACGTAACCGTTCTTGTAGATAGAGTTCACTTGCATCCCCTAAGTGTGCTGGTAGAGTTCTGGGGAAAATTTAGCCAGCAGAGAACAACAGATTATCAGATCTTGGCGGATGAAATTCAGTCACATGGAGCCTTATTTAAAGACCTAGAGGGAAATCCCGGAGACCAATGCTTAGTTCAGATAGATGCTACTTGGTACAGGGCACGCATAGTGTCAAGAGATGCCTCCAAATACGATGTCTTCCTCATTGACAGAGGGAAGATGTATACTGCCACCACAAGCAAACTAGCATGGGGTAAAAAGGAACATTTCCAGCTGCCCCGTGAAGTGGAGTTTTGCATACTAGCAAACGTGCTACCCCTGTCATCTGACAATAGATGGTCTCCAACGGCTCTTGAGTTTCTGAGATCTGTAGGTGGAAAGTTAGTGCATGCACATGTGCAAGATGTGCTGGTGCCAGAAAGAATGTTTATTCTGAACATCCCTTGCATATCCAAACAAATGTATGAGTTGGGGTTTGCAAAGAAGCTGTCTCCAGTAGCCTTCCACAACTTTCTACTTATGTCACTGAAATCCCTCAACGGAGCCGAAGTGTCAACGGGAGTCCAGCAGCTCCACTCGGGATCGGGCGAGCGACTGCAGAAACAGGAACTGTTCATATACCCAGAGTTGTCAGGAGGAACTGTGGAGACTGTCATTGTAACAGAGGTGACAAATCCTCAACAGGTCTTCTGTCAGTTGAAAGTTTTTTCTCACGAGTTAAAAAAACTAACGGAGAGGGTGACGCAGAGCTGCGAGGGCAAAGGGTCCAGTTGCGTTATAAGCTCTGACATGATTGGGTACCCATGTGCAGCAAGAGGAACGGGCGGTAAGTGGTACCGCTCTGTTATACAGCAGGTGTTCCAAACAAATAAAGTAGTGGAGGTGTCGCATGTGGATTTTGGAACAAAGCAGTTTGTGCAGATGGAAAACGTGAGGCCGCTGGCTGCAGAGTTCCTCAGGATGCCAGTTGTCACGTACACGTGCTCCCTCCATGGGCTCCTTGACAAAAGGACGGGGTGGACAACTAATGAAATTGACTTCCTCAGGTCAGTCCTGCTTCACAAGTCTGTGATAGCAAAGTTTGAGTACCAAAGCATCACTGAGGAGGTCTACTACGTCACGCTCTATGGTGACGACAACATAAACTTGAACAGCTTGTTTGGTTCCAAAGAAAACAGTTTCCTCAGGTATGAGAAACCACCTGGGCATTGTGCCCTGCCAGGTCTGGCTTACAGCCATCAGCAGCCAGTCCAACCAGAGCGAAAGCTGTTACCTTCTCAACAGACTGTGGAGGAGAAAGAAAAGACAACCCTTTCAGATAAGCCTCCAGCTGAAGAACTCGCCCCAAACTCCTCACACTTGGCCATTGTTCAGCACGTATCCAATCCATCCGAGTTTTGGATCCAAACCGAGAACTACAGAAAAGATTTAGAGGAATTGTTGGACCGTATCTACCAGCTGTACCGGGATTCAGGGAAGACTCATGTGGTGAAGTCTCCAGCTCCTGGGCTCTACTGCGCCGCACAGGCACAAGACGGTGAATTCTACAGAGCAACTGTGACAGAGGTCGGCGAGACCCAAGTCAAGGTGTTCTTTGTTGATTACGGTAACACGGAAGTGGTGGAAAGGAGTAAAATCCGGACCCTCCCCCCTGAATTCAGAAAGACTCCACAGCTTGGTTTGAAATGTTCCCTTGCTGGTGTCAGACCAAAAGACGGGAAATGGAGTCAACGCGCTTCAGAATATTTCACCGAAGCAGTCGCAGACAAGCAACTCAAAGTGCATGTGAAAGAAAAATATAGAGACGGCTATGTCGTCCAGCTGACAGATCCTGAGGTGCAGGGGGAGCTAGATGTTGCTACACAAATGTGCAATAACCGCCTCGCTGAAAGAACAGAGAATCCAAGACCAACCTTAGTCAGAGGTGCAGGGAAGCCTTCCAGTATTCCTCCAGCACAGCTCGCTGACGCAGGACTCCCAGAAGTGCGTAAGCAAAGTGGACTATCTTTCAAGTCCATGATTGGGCTTCACAATGCTGAGACAAGAGTCGCTACCTTTAAGGAGCAAATGTTTCCCATCGGGAGCATCCTTGATGTCAACGTCTGTTACATCGAAAGTCCAAATGACTTCTGGTGTCAGCTGGTTCAGAAAGCTGGGCCTTTGAGGTCGCTTATGTACGACATGCAAGCCTACTATGCAGGCAGTGAGTTTGAGCCCAACGTCGACGCTGCCTGTGTAGCTCGTCACCCTGATAATGGAATGTGGTACAGAGCTCTAGTTATCCGCAAACTTGAAAGCGCTCAGGTGGATGTGTTGTTTGTCGACTATGGGCAGACTGTGACGGTCCCCCTCTTCGACCTGAGAAAGATAAGTCCAGCGTTCCTAACGCTCCACGGTCAGGCCTTTCGATGTAGCCTGTTGAACCACATCAGTCCGACATCTCCCATTAACGAATGGAACCACAAAGCAACGGAGATGTTCCAAAGCTTCGTTAAAAGCGCCGACTCCAACTTCGTGATCATCAAGTGCACCATTTATGCCGTCATGTACTCCGAGCAGATGGTCCTTCGCAACATTGTGGATCTAGAGACTCCGTTTGAAAGCATCTGCACCAGTATGGCCGACCTGGTCACAAGTGTCCCTTCCAAGATGCCTACGGGGGCGTCTCTCCGTTTGGACACGTACTACTACTCGACACACAACATCAAAATTGGCACAGAGGAGCAGGTCACAGTGTCGTGGGTGAGCAGCGTCAGCGAGTTCTACTGCCATCTTGACAGGAATGCTGACGTGATCAAGGATCTCACAGTAAAGGTGAACGCTCTCTGCCAGCAGCTTGAGAAGGTGAAGGTCCCGACGGTCTTCGGAGCCTTGTGCTTTGCGAGGTACACGGATGGACAGTGGTACAGGGCTCAGATCAAAGCCACAAAACCAGAACTACTTGTCCACTTTGTGGATTACGGTGACACGCTTCAGGTGGACACGTCTGACCTGCTGCCCGTGCCCAAAGAGGCGAGTGACATCATGTCTGTGCCCGTGCAAGCGGTTTTGTGCGCGCTGTCCGATGTCCCTCCCGATGTTCCCATTAAGGCATACGAGTGGTTTGAGAAAACTGCGAAAGAATGCCAGTTCCGTGCCCTGATAGTGGCCAAAGAAGCTGATGGCAAACTACTGGTGGAGCTGTACCACGGACACACCCAGGTTAATGCGAAGATAAAGAAAACCTTTCAGATTGAGATGCAGGAAGAACAGGTTGTCTACCAGAGTTGGAAACCGCACGAGGCCCCAGCATCTCATGCGCCGAAGAGGACTTTACCAAACCGAGCCACGGACAGTAAACTTTATGAACAAGTCCCCAGAAAAAACTTCCCTACCACAAAACCTTCAAGTCAAATCAAGACTGGTGGCAACTTCGCTGATGAGAATTTCAGGCCTGCAAAAAGTCCCCCAGGTCAACTAAGCAGATTACCTCCCCGAGAGCTGTACAGACCTCCACATCAAAGGCAGCCGAACAGAATGGCGACTAAGGATGGTTCTAACGAAGCTAACGCTGGACTGGAACCCACAAGAGTCAGCCCTCCCCCTGAAGCTGAACAGTTTATCCCCGAATCATCCAGCACAAAATCCAAGCAGGGAAACGCAGCCGAGAAGCTCCCAAAACTCTCCGACCTCCCGTCGAGATGCATCGCCCCCGGTTCAGCCGTGGACGTTTACGTCTCTCACTGCGACGGCCCGCTGAGCTTCTGTGTGCAGCGTGTCGACGAAGAGGATGCGATGTTCTCTCTGGCGGAGAAGTTGAACGATTCATATTCAACACCAGAAGCCAGTATCAACACAGATGTGCAGCCGGGGGACCTGGTCAAAGCGGAGTTTGCGGACGACCTGTCATGGTACAGAGCGGTCATCAAAGAAACCGGTGAAGATGCCACCGCTCTAGTTGAGTTTATAGATTTCGGGAACACGGCAACGGTGGCCGTTTCCAAATTGGAACGACTCCCCCAGTCTCTGCTGCTGCCGGTTTACAGCACGCGCTGCAGGCTGCGTGGCGCCGCGCTCCTGGGAGAGGAGAAAGCGCTCGATCCGCACGCGGTGTCCGCTTTTAAAGAAGACGCCGGCAGCGGTGGAGACAAGGTGCTCAAGTGCCGGTTCATCAAGCGGGTGGGGTCCGTGTGGGAGGTTGGTCTGGAAGAGAACGGCGTGGATCTCTGGTGTAAAGTGTCTCCAGAGAGCAGAAACATCCCCGTGGAGAGACTAGCGACTGAGGAGTTTATTGAAGTGGACTCTGAGAGACCACCAGTGCGACCCTGCACTCCAGGCTACGCTCATCAGAAGGAGGTTCTAGAGGGGCAGCAGCTAGAAGTTTATATCTCAACAATCAATGAAGATCAGACCTTTTGGTGTCAGCCTGCTGATTCACAGGAGCTCTGTAAGATAACGTCAGCAGTTTCAGAGGTTGGGAACGCAGCCGATGCACGCATTCATCCAGACGCTCTTCTCCTGGGGACACCATGTGTGGCTCTATTTGCTGACGATCAGCTTTGGTATCGCGCAGAAGTTGTGGATAAAAACGAGGACGAGCTTTCTGTCCTTTTTGTGGACTACGGAAACAAGTCGCAGGTCAGCGTTACCGATGTCCGGGCGGTGCCGCCCCCCTTACTGGAAGTTCCACCCCAAGCGTTCCTGTGTGAGCTGGAAGGCTTCGACTCTTTGCGCGGATGCTGGACAGACGGCGCGGCAGATGAGTTGTCCGCGGTTACAGCAGACAGGCTGTTACAGCTCACCGTGGCCGCAGTGAGCACAACAGGAGGGAGACTGAAGTGTGTGGTAGAGTTGGAGTGTGAGGGCCAGGCGATAAGCGCAGCAATGCGTGCCTGCTGGGAGGCTTTCACCACGGCAGACGTGGCCGATGCCGGGGCATCCATCGGATCGCCTGAACCGCCGCAGCAGCTTAACTCAACCAGAGCTATGCTGGATCTTCACGACGAGCCTGACGTGCAAGGTGCCAGCGATGCTGCTCGCACAACGTCTCCGGGTGGATACGGCGAAGAACGCGGTGCTGAGGAGCTCAGCGCTTCTCCAGCAGAACACCGGGTCTTGAAGTTAGTCGGCAGTCCAAAGCGCAGTGAGTGTTCTGATGACCCGAACGCTGAGGAGTCTTTGCTGGAGTCTGCAAAGGAGGAGCAAGACTCCAGTGAAGGGGTGACCATGGTCCCAGGTGCCGCGGTGCCTCCTGAAGATATGTTGCCCTCTGATGGCGGCATAGATGAAGCCTCGCAACTTTCCGTTGACCTCAAAGATGACCAAGACACTCTGAGCCAAGATACCATGGAGGTCGCTGGCCAACATGGCGAGGAGGAAGAGACCTCGGTGCTTCACGCTGAAGTGCCGGACGATGATTCCCACCCGATGGATGATGCTGCAGAGGAGGAGGAAGATCTGGAGACTGGAGCTTGTGACGGGGGCGAGTTTCTTACTTCCACCCTCAGCTTGGACATGGACCCTGCTGACGGTAAGAGGCTGGTCAGCTTCTCTCTGTCATCTTGTTGCTATGCCTCAATTGGCTTCTAAACAAAACCAAGCTATGAATCCACACAAGTCATTTTGTTAGCCAAAATAATATATTTAATTATTTTAAAACTTGGAAAGGGAATTATAGTGAGTTTACTTCTTCTCCTCTTAAAGCTCCGGCTGTGGTAACAGATGAAAGGGATGTTGCTAGCGTACATCCTGACCCGATGACCCGTCCATCAGACGCAAACATGCTCAGTGTAGATCTCAGCGTGGTCACGGTAAGTCGAATGAAACTGCTGATACTGGTGTAAGGCGATGGGAGTGATGGTAACTAATTGATATTCTTCTGTTCAGGAACTTCAAGAAAATGCTTTGGAAGAGGGAACAGATTCCTCCAAACAGGTAGATCCGAGCTGCTGGATTTAGAAGTCTTGCTAAGTTTTTCTTTTTTTGGGGGGGGGGGGGGGTCCTCAAGTTCACCTGTTTTCTGTGTTTGAATTTGTTTTTCTGCTCTTCTAGACTGAACCGGTACCCTCCTCTCCTATGGTCCTAGCGCCGCTGTGTGGTGAGCAACTCTTCCATTTCATCACGTAGTACAGAGGTGCCAGCGACTTAGAAACCAAGCTGTGCGTCACAGTTATGCGCCAGTTCACTACATCGGTCAGTTTAACATTGGATGCTGGCACCAGCTGGAGCAGCGATAGACGATATTAAGTTGATTAAGGTGCCTTAAAATCATATTTACTTTATTGTTACAAAAACAATAGACCAAATCACGGGCATATTTCTCAATGTTGCACTTTAAATTGATCTCATATGTCATAAATAGTGACTTATTAGGCGCCCGCCTATGCATTGAAAATGCATGAAGGAGGCCTTATACTATGCACCTAATAAGGGTTTCTTTATTATTATTCCTTATTTATCTTCCGTCACCGTTAATACAGGTCGAACCGCAGGGTCTACCCATACATACTATATATCGAAACGTTCGTCTCGACGACGTGATGAGGGCTTTTTGTACTTGACGCCATTTCGACTTACGGTTGGAACAAAATTCGCAAAAAAACACCGAAAAATGGCAATTTTCAACGCTCTACTGTGTCGTCATGCTTTCACCTACGAACATCGTTTCACTTCCAGTTTGTAGATATATCATTGAACTATTCAGAAGTGAAAACGGAATGTGGATATCTTTTATCGTTTTCTCATCACGCCATTTTAAGTTACCGTGGTGACAAAATTATCCAAAAAACACTGAACAACTAAAGCTTACTCGCTCAATTTTCACTCTACGTACACAAATTATAACTTACATCAAAACGTAGGTCTTCTTGTCTGGATTCAGGAAATGTAACCCTCATTGGTGTAGGACTTATAGATTTTTTCGCAAATCACCTCAGACCGGCAACTACCCCAAAGTCAAAATTATGCAAAAAAGACCGAACAACTTCCGCCTACTCGCTCAATTTTCACTCTACGTAGACAAATTATACATCAAAACGTAGGTCTTTTTGTCTGGATTCAGAAAATGTAACCCTCATTGGTGTAGGACTTATAGATTTCTTTCATCACGCCATTTTCACCTACCCTGGTGACAAAATTATCCAACAAACAACTTTAGCCTACTCGCTCAATTTTCACTCTACCTACACAAATTATACATCAAAACGTAGGTCTTCTTGTCTGGATTCAGGAAATGTAACCCTCATTGGTGTAGGACTTATAGATTTTTCGCAAATGACCTCAGACCGGCAACAACCCCAAACCCTCCCCAAATTGAGTGAGTAAGCTGCAGTTGTTTTCCGTCCTGCAGACATCCAGCCAGGGCCGGTCAAAGCCATAGGCGTACTAAGGGGCCGCTTGGGCCCACCGATGCAATGGGGGGGCCCCCAAATTTTCCTTTTTTTTTTTTTTTTTACAAGTAACAATTAAATTACTTCAGTTATACGCACCACCAGGCGGGCGCCTTCTTCAACTTCTTCAGAAGTTGAACGTTTCTAGTTTGATATCCATGTGCATGTAAGGTGTTAAAATCTCAGCTCTAGAGGAATAAAACAACAAAAACTCTTCAACCAGGTTGAAGACGAATGCTTCATGTGTGTCTGAATGAAAGGATGTTATTGTTGTATCAGAGCAGGAGACCGAGGCTGGAGAGGGCAGCCTACAGGAGGGCCGGACACGTGTGAAGGAGATGACTCACAAACAAGAGGTAGTTGTTTAGACATGATGAAGTTGTTTTCAAACCGAGGCTGGTCAGAAGTTAAAGTACTTCTTGATTCTGAGATCGACCAACTCGGAAATACATGCATTAGTGACCATATTTTCAAAAAATGTGGCATTAAGATCGCGATTGCGCCGTTAAAGGTTTTTTTAAGGACTTAAAATTGGCCCTCGGCGACCGCTAGGCTGAAAATCCACAACTTGGGTCACGTGGTACGATGACGTAGTTCGTAGGCGGAGCCCAGGCTACGCTACAGAGAGTTCAATGGAGAACACAACGACAAGTTCAGATGGCGATTCACAAAGTGATGATTTTAACACGAAAGACAGCGCAAGCGTCTGTTACGACTCGGGTAAGTCTGAGAAAAACATTTTAGGAGAATAAACGAAATGGGTTGCTGGTGTATAATTGGAATCGGGTCTTATAATCGCGGTTCTGGCTGACAGTTCAGATGTAAACACGGAAACAACTCGTCGAAGCCCGATTGCCTGGCATCGTTTATGACGGCTGAAATCCGCCAAAACGGCACATAAAAGAAAAAGATGTACATTCAGCACAAACCACAGTGTCTCAGCATTATGAGTTCCCAGAATTTTACTTAATAATCTGGACGTGAGCGCTCTGAGAGCGGACGCGCATTTATCTGTTGCACCGTGGCCGGGGGGGGCATGGGGGTTCCGAACCCAAAGGGCTGTGGGTCTATCCCCACCACGGCTCAGGGTTCTGCGGGGTAGCAGGGCCATGCTGAGAGGTAGTGTGGAGAACAGGTCGCTTCACAGCAGACTGCTGTGACGACAGCCAGATTTCTCCGCTCCCATGCGCGATGAGTGAGGAGGAGAGAAGGAGACATCCAGAGATCTCGGTGGGCTCTGATTGAGCGCAGGGAGCTTCTCTGGGCTCAGGCTGGAGTGGGACAGACACTCCGCTCAGGACTCGTGAGGAAATGCTACGTCTGAAACGAAAGCTTAGAGGCTACCGACTGCTTGGCGATTCCATTCAGCAAGGATTTTCTCACCCCCGGTGTTGTGCGAAATTCAGTTTGTGTTTTGTGTTATTTTAAACGCCAAGATAATCTGTCTTTTTCCAACTTTTGTCACTTAAGCAGCCTGACAAATAAAAGTAAGCCACCAAACATAGTATTCCAACATGTAGTGTGTATTTATGATTTTCCATTGCTGAAATAAGAGGATGGAAACTGGCTGATGGCAGGGAACACAAATTAAGACTTCCTGAAAAGACGAGAGTGTAGATTTCCTGGTAAATCCCGTTGTAATGTAAACAACAGCTGCCGATTAAACTGAATGTTACAACCTTGACATGATTATATGAGCTGTTTTACCGAGAAACTGATCAGAAGCGCCGTGAAACCCCGCCTCTCTGGCTGCAGTGCGCGCTCCCGACACAGAGGGGAACAGGTTTTCACAGGGGAACTGAATTTCGCACCGGAACTTTTCAGGTTGGGAAATGTGTGTAAGAAGATATTATCCTTGTTGGTATTTGACCAACCATAAGCCACACACTTTTTAGCCATGTTTGATCCGTCTATTTGTGTTTGAGAAAGCGAGTTTGCAAGCAGGAAGTATCTTGTTACCATGTCAACAGATCAACGCTTGCCTACGAATTACGTCATCGGTCACCCAACATTTTTTTATGAGCCTTGAGCTAAAAAGCCTTAAAAATCCACTTTTTCATCGAATTTATTTTTTTTTCTCGGGTCATAATAATATGTGAACTTTCTAACATATAGCAACTTGTATGATCTCAGAATCAAGAAGTACTTTAACAGACATGGAAATCATCACAGCTTCAGCTTCATTAATGATTTAGGCTTCTTTCAACTGTTTTCTTCAGGCTGGAATAATTGTGCAACCAAAAGCCTCAGAAACTACAAATATAGTCCCACTAACATTTTGTTGAATGTCTATCAGCAAGTTAAAGAAAAATCACATTCTTATACCCATCACCGAGCGTCTGAAAACGCTCTGCCTGAATGTTTCACCTGTTCTTAAACAGAACTAGTAGTATCCATTTGAGCGGTTCTTCTGGCACAGACTCGGTTTTAATCGTAGTCCAGAAACATTCAACAAATTTGAAATTGGACTCGGAGGCTTAAAGGTCAGCCGCTTTATCTGGTATCAAAGTTTGAAGCGTTTTTTTCTGTTAGAACCTCCAACCAATCTAGCAGCAGTGCTGATGATCAGACACATCAAGAGGTGGTCGCTCTTCATTGGTTAGTCCAGAACGTGCAATACACCAATGCCTGCCGGTTCTCCACAGAATGATGCTGCCCCCACCATGCTTGACAGCTGCTGCAAAGGTGTAGCGTCTTAAGCTTCAGCTTGATTCGTCCAGACTTAACTATTGTCACCGTGGACAGTCGGCTCAGTTGGTCTTAGGGGATCAGACTTGTCCATGTGGGAGCAGGGGGCATTTAACCAGCTGCTGGGAGGGACTCATTTAAAATCTTCAACTATATGCAATATTAATTTCACCCTGGGGAACGTATGGTTGGCATAGTTAATTACAGGAATGACATCCTAATGCTGAGAAGTGTATAAACCCCTGGCAGCAACTGTAGGTTGCATTGTAAGCAATGTCAGAGGTTGCAGTCTTGGACAAACCTTCATTTTGGCGTCCCACATATGTTTCAGGCCGATGTGGCAGGGGAAGAGGCTGCTCCAGCTCACCCCGCCGACACCCAGCCAGGTTTGTTAACACCAACTCAGATGATCCGTGTAGCACTTTGGCGATACCTCATGCTGCATTTTAAGTCGGTCATATCTGGATCAGTTAAACGCCTTTGGCTGCAGCGACCAAATCTCTACGCATCACTGTGTCTTTGCAGCCCTGCTCCAACACCCAGCAGCAGCCAGAGGCGAAGAGCACGACAGCACGGTCCCCTCTGCAGAAACGGTGAATGACGATTTCTAGCTGAACACTCTAACTTCACTTGGCATGTTTTGTGTTTTCAGCTTGTGTGCCTGTGCTGCCTGTTGAGTCACGCGTCCTGATGAAATGCAACAGGAACTTGTGGGGGAAATGTCATCACATCAGGCCCTACCATCTTCTAGGGCTGATTTGATGCTGGCTCTAAAGCGTTCCAACAAGCATCCTCACATCTTACAGATCTGCTTTGTTTTAAGCAAAAACAAAACGTGTTTTTGTACCTGAAACTTCCTTTCATGTTTGAGCATCATTCGTTTTTTTTTTTCTAATCCTAAATGTTCTATAAAATCTGTTTATTTAATGAAATATTTAGCAGGACAAGTGTCACTGATCCTGGTAATCCCTCTGATGCCGCCTCTGTTGTCAGAACCTTCTTAACGGCGTCCAGTTGGGCCTAGAGCTGGGCGTCTCCATACAGAGTGTAGGAAACGCATCAGAGGTTTTTATTTGGTGTCTGACGTCACCAAGCGCCTCAGTTCAGCTGCAGAATACAGAAAAAGTGGCCGTCACCTGAACAGGAGCACGTTTTCTTGTCTGAGCTTCTCCAAAACCCTGAAAGGTGAACCATTGTTTGCTACTGCTGTGTTAGGGTGAGGATCCTGACGATCGGCCCTGCTCCCTGGCGGAGACCCGTCCTGCAGGTAGCCCCCTTCATCAGTTCCTGTGCTGCTCACAGTAATAAACATTCAACCTGGCCTGCCCCGTTATTACATTTCTGTCTTCGCTCTGCAGATTCAGAAGAACCGAGTCGTCACGAAGAGATGAGTGCAGGAACAGATGGCCTGAGCGGTGGCACGGCGGAGAGAACGGTCCCTCGCATCACCGAGAGTCCCAGCATGGCGGGCGTACGCGCGAGAGCCAGAGAGAGTTTAAGCTTTCCAGGGCTGCGTTCGCTTAGTGACCTAATTAACTGCTGTGTTTTTTTTTTTTTATAAAGGCGTGTGAAGGAGATGTTGCTCCGCTGATAAAAGACGTGCGTGAGAGGATGGCGCCTGCTGAGGAATCAGATATGGTGAAACCTTCTGCTGCTGTGCAAACAACAATTTATGCACAGCGCCTTGCAAAAGTCTCCACGCTCATTGTATAGCAGCAAACTTCAATGTTTTTGAAATAATTTTTGTGACAGACCGACACAAAGTGGTTTATAAGTGAACAAGAAAAAAAAATGGTTTAAACTTTTTTTTTTTTTTTTTAAACGGATAAAAATCTGAGAACTGATTTGTATTTTGTCCCTAGAGTCAATACTTTGTACCCTTTTGCTGCTTTACAGCTGCAAGTCCTAGGGTATACCTCTACCAGGTTTGGGCTTCTAGATACTGAAAGATTTCGGAGGCAGGCATGGATCCAATCAGAATCCTGGACCACCACCACCTGACTGTACTCTGAATACGACGGCGCTCCTCACCCTTTCTCCGAGGCTCAGCCCGGCCACCTTATGGAGGAAGCTTACGGTTTGCATAAATCAAAACAGGTTTAGTTTTAGTCTCATCTGACCACAATCCCTCCTTCCACATGTTTGCGATGTCCTCTGCGTGGCTTATGGCAAACAGCAGCCTTCTGTTTGGTCCTCGTCCATAAAGGCCAGGTTTGTTGAGTGCATGACTAATGGCTCTTTTAACACGGTTTCACCTGAACTGTGGGTCTCTGTAGCCTCCATCCTCAGCTGTGCCATCCTCTGTTCATTTTCAGACGATGGTTTTTAAAAGCTAGGTGAGACGTTTAAAGTTTGTGACGTCTTATAAACGAACCCTGCTTTAAACCGCCACAGAACCGCAGCGTTTACACTGAGATTGAGTTATATGCTGGTGAGACTATTTGCTGTTTCAGCAACTTTGGAAGGCAATTGATTCAAATCAGAAGGAAGAATTGAATTTTATGGGCTTCAGAGCAAAAAGGGCTGACTACATAAACAAACTTCAGATTATTTTTTTGTTAGAAATGTCAAACCACGTCCCCTGGTCGTCCTGTTTGTCAGCAACACACTTTGTGTTGGTCTATCACCTAGAAGACAACGACTACTTCAACAAATCTGAAATTGTCTTGGAGGCGCTGCCGTGGATTGTTGACCTCTAACGAACTTTCACACATTTAATGGTGCTTTGATTCTAAAGTTGTTCTTGTTTTTGAAATCATAGGCGCAGGAGGAATCAGGAGGTGAGTGATCGTTCTGACCACCTGGAAAACAAATGAGCTAAAGCAAACCGTTCAGGCCGACGGACACTAAAATAACGGCAGATTAATTGAAATGTCTTCCAAAGAGTAAGAGTATCAACTAATGTAGAATGGGACAGGAGTGCGGCAAAGATTTACATTGTTTTCTTTATGCACTGAAATTTGTTGTCTTGGAAGAAAAGGTGTTGTTTGGATGTACACATAGTATACCCTCCAGTCAGTGATGATTTTCTTCTCTTGCTCCACGTTTGCCACTCTGCTTCTTTCTCCACAGAAAGTCCAGCAGACAGCACAGCTGGAAGAGCCGGCGTTCCCCAGCAGGTCGAGGCGCCTCGTGCCCCCGGTCCTGACATGGTGGTAGAATACTCGGGGCCGGACATCCTTCCCCTGATCCGTGACGCCTCTCTGACCCGTTACTGTGACCCTGTCTTTCAGGACAGCTCAAAGTTTGAAGACGAGACCTTTACCAGCGAGGGTTATTCCTGGTTTCGTTCTCTTCGTGTTTACCGTGATCGCTGAGCACATTTTTGGCCCTGTTGTCTTCATGTATTTCTTTGTCGTTCCCTCTGCAGTTTTGCCAGCTGACGTGGAGCCGCACATCTGCACAGAAGTGGTAATCTTTCCGTTTACGTTCTGCGTTGTGCTGCGAGTTCTTTCACCCGTGCCTTAATCCTGCTTCGGATGCCGTTTCAGAGGAACAGCGTTGAAGAGTTGAGGAGTTTTGCCATTGAGATCCGCTTGGCAGACGTCTCTCAAGGTATCGGAGACACTCCATATACATGTCCGATATGAAATACTGTTTGAAACTAACAATGTATAAAACTGATCAGAATATTCCAGCTATTACAAGTCACGCTGACAGTCCCTTTTTCGTTCAGACTCTGAGCAAGACCCTGAAATGAACGCAGACCGTAAGTCTGAGCAGACCTCCTCACCACTGAAAGAGGTAAACGGAGAAAACGTGTGAAAAATGTTTCTTCACTTCTGTCTCTCAGCGCTTGCATTCATCATCTGTAGGCCATGTTTCTAGATTTACAGACGGTGCTGAAAGTTGAGAGGAGCTAAATCAGCCAGAAGGCTTGTGTAGCTAAATGCGTTAGAATTAAATCTACTGGCTCTTCCAGGAGGGCTTCATCTAGCTAAATGTTAAAATCCCTATATATATAAACGTGTCAAAACAATCTGCTTCTGTTAAACATGGTTTTATGAAGCTCCGTCCATCAGTGTTTTTATGTTCTGAACTGGATTTGTTATTTGTTTGTTTTTTTCCTGCCTGGAGTTTGATGAGCCCGCTCTCTCAGAGGAAACCTCGTTGTCTGCAGAGGACAGCTTTGGTAAGCGGTGCTGCTGTCCCCTAACTCTTTATCACTTCTAAAACAACAATTTACAAGTAAATGTTTTAATGACGTCAAGACAGCCACAACAGCTCTGTCATTTCTAAAGTCGTTTCTTAGCGTAACTATTTCTCAGATGGCCCCAAAACACTGAAATTGAAGCTACAGTACACTGAAGCATGGTGGCTCCTATAGAAAATGTATGGGGGGGGGGGGCATCAAAGCTGCAGTTTGTAAGGCAAACCCATGGCGTGTAGAGGAAGTGTGGAATGTAGCAACGGTCCTGGGCCGGAAAACCTGCTGCCAGAGGTCGGTCGTGTCCATGGAACAGAAGCGGGTTGCAGACACAGCGCTGACAGCTGCATCTGTGTTGGTGACTCACAGGAAACCCAAACCTTCAAGCATTTTTCAATTGCTGCAATAAACTTAGTTTAGAAAAATGGTGACGCTGCTATTTTTGGACGTGCCTAATATTTTTCCTGACAACCTGTGGAGTGAAAACAAATTTGATCAATTTTCCTTTGTTCTGATTTGGAACAGACTGGGGGGGGGGCTATATAGTCGTGCTCGTAGGTTTACATACCCTGATGGGATGCTTGATTATTTATTAAATAAATATAAAATTATTGCTAAAGAATTTCTTTCCACTTAACTTTCCCTGAATACAGCTCTCTGTGAGCAGCCAGCCTCTGTCTCTCCCCATCTTTCTATTATTCATCCATCTCTCCATGAAAATCTCTTTAAATCTAGATCTGCCAGAGTTTAGAATATTTTTGAGCGTAACTATTACATTTAAATTTTCTTACATTTAGAATCCTTCTCATTTCATAGATGGACGTAGGAAGATGGATTTTTGTTTCCAGCAGACTGACTTTTGGAGATGTGCGACAATCGGAGCAAGCGGTATTTCTGTAGGACGTCTGAAAATGAGAGCGTGCTGCATTGAGCTTTACACAGACGTGATCATCCTCGTATTTGCATTAGGCAAACATTGTCGGTATATAGAAGTAATCATGTGCGACACCACGGGGAAATAAACAAATGAGTCCTTTTTCTGCTGTAAAAGGACTCATTTATCCCGTTGTATCCCGCGAGCCCGACGCAGGCGACACGCATTCTGTCAGGCATAACTTCTTGGTCATTTAAGTATTTTTTTGCTTTGATGACCGGCCCGTGTTCCCCCATCAGAACAGACTCCACCGACGGCTTCACGGCCAGGAGACGCTCGGCGCTCTGTGGGAGCTTTTAGTGCAGCCGTCCACAGGAATTGTGTTCGTTTACAAAACGCAGAAATATTTACCAAGGCAGGTAAAAAATATTTGTGAGGTAACGCACAAACCATGACTCTGAGCTTAAAGTAGATGAGGGCGGTGACGACTGCCTTGGTGTCACATGGAGACTCCTGTCCACTTAGTTAATGGGAACCTAGATGGAAACGGCTCAGAATGCAATCTGGTGCTATTTAGGAAGGCTACTAGTTTTAATACAATGAACCATGGACACGTAAAGACTTTTTTAATAATTTACTACATGCCGTGATGTTTTTGTTGGGGTTGGGTGCCCCGCTTGTAGAATGCTACGCCTTTATTCGTTGATATCACCGGAGTGGCCGTCTCGGTCTCCTGATCTGTGTCATTGAGCTGTAGGGGAGAGCTCAAACGAGCGGTTCATGCAAGGCAGCCCAGGAATGTCCAGGAAGTGGAGGCTTTTTACCATCGGAGAAAATAAAGAGCCTCATCCACAACTAGCACAAAAGACTCCAAGCTGTCATGGTTGTTAAAGGGGGCAATATTAAGAACTGGGGGTATGTAAACTTTTAATTAGGTCATTTGGGTAGTTTCTGTTCTTACGCTTTAAAAACCACAACCTCTGACCATGAGTGGAAGAAGCTTTTACAGCATAATTTATGTTCTCTGAGAAATGGCCAAACACATCAAGCGTTCCAGTATGTAAATTTATGAGCACAACTGTAAAAATAAATAAATATCAAAGTTCAAAAGCTTTACTCAATGTTTAAAGTCTTTTAAACACAACTGCTGGTCTTTTATTCCATCCTTATCCACACCAGGTCTTAAATACATTAGGTTGTCATAAATGACTGCATTCGCTTCCATCAATGTTTTTTGAGAAATGTTGCTGGTGAAATTTGCTTTTATTTGTTCCTTGGTGTTTGACAAATGACGCCTGATCCGACCGTCTGCTGCCGACTGAGGCGTATTAGATGCTCTTGTCTGATCCAGTTTCAGTAGGACTTACATTTATTAATGATACCTTTTAGACTTGCATATGATCTGTCATTCATTCAGCCATAACTAATGTTTTTGTTTTGTTTTGTTTTTTTAAGAGGCCCAGCTGTCCAAGATAACCCACCTGTCTCTGATTATATACGACGGAGCTGCTGATGCTGAGCTCGCTGAGCAGCAACCAGAGGAGTGACCACCTTTTGCTCCACGGCCTCAGATGCGAAGTTGATCAGCTACTTGTGTTTTGTTTGAAATCAGTTAGCTCTGCTCGGCCATAGCGCCAGTCCTGGTTTTTTGTTGACTCAGCAGGTCCCGTTTCCTCTGGGAGCTAATGTCATGTTTTCATTGTTTTCTAAAAGAAACGAGCCTCTCTTGGAGTTTGTTTTTCTGACGTTTGCGCCGTTAATGGGAGCGCTGTTGCTGTCGCCTCTTATCTGTTTGTAGAAGTTGCCACGTTTTTCTTGATTGGAATATTTTGTTTATATAAATACTAGTTTAAGTAGCTGTCATTGGAGTACAAAATATTTCTGTTTGTTTGGAATGCATGCATGCTTTAAGTCTTGTGTTGACCCAATAAATATTCCTGTTTAGTATTAATGAGTGGTGTTCTGTCCTTGCTGCTGCCAGCAGTAGAAGCTGACATTCCTTATCTTACCGTCTTAGGCCAGAGAAACACAACATTGTCTGATTATTTACAAGGAAGGGAGGTTACGAAGGCTTTACAAGTGTTGTCCACAAACCAGATTTATTAGACTTGTCTAAAACATGTAGATATTATGAACCGTATGCATTTAAAAATAATAAAGACGCCATTTCCTGATGGCGATCTCATACCAGGCTGCAGCTCATAGGGTCTAAATCTCAGGCGTTGCTGTTGAACACCTGAAGCGAGGCCTTTGATTTGGCCAGGCTAATTAAAATCCAGCTTATATCTGATATGGTTAAAGCTCTTGGTACATAATCACAGAGGTTATAAAGTATCTCAGAACTGCAGAGGAATTGCTTCCAATACTTGGTTTTTACTATACAAAGATGGAACCTTGTGCCACTGCTGCTAAAAGGTTTCACCAACAGTGAAAGGAAGTCTTGGTACATTAAGGCCTCTCCATACATTCGGCGGTATACTTGGTGCTTTGTCCTTCCTGCGGATGAGGTAGACAGGACTTTCCACTGCTCATCCGACAAGTTTAACCTTCAGTCTGTTTCAGAGGAGCTCTGTTCAGGACTGGGATTGATTCTGGAGCACAGAGGGGGAGCTGACCGCCACCACGCTTGTCCTGTGGTCTTTGAGGCACGGCGGATGTTCAGATGGCAGACTGGAGCAGAATCACATTAGTTCCTGGGATGAGGTTTTCATCTTCCCCGTCAATCAGACGGTCCCACTGATTGAAGTCCTTTTCCAGACCTACGAAATGAAAAAAAAAAAAAATCATCTTGAGCTTCGAAGACGGACTGAGCCGAAGCTTAGATTGACCAACCGGGCATTTTCTTACCCAGATGGCGTTGCAGAAAGGCCAAAGTTGCTCTGTTGCAGAGGTCTATGGCTACCTCCGGATCGATCTCTCCTTTCAGCTTCAACAGCTTGCCGAGCCAGTTCCCTGTCAGGAAGGTGAAGTCTGGAAAGCTCTGGTGAACTGTTCCTCTGTAGGAAAAAACAAGGGGAACTATGTTACCGCAGACTACGTTAATCATGACAACCGTGGTCCTCGTCGTACCTGATGGTGATCATTTTCCTCTGGATAACAGTAGAGTCCAGCTTCTTCATGCGGCTGATGTTTCCTGCCCACTGGAACTTCTCCGAGTTGATGAAGAAAATGGGCTGCTTGACCCGAGGGAAGATCTCATCATCTAAAGGAACCATCCAGGCATCCAGAGCTACTCCACACCTGATTGGAGAACACAAGTTTGGAGGCTTGCAGCACTAAAAGCTCATGCAGTGCCTTTTAATATTGTACATTACACCACATTACTTTTTAAAAACTTGCGTTACAAGCTCAAATATGCTTAGATCAGATCCTGGCCGCATGTTTAACTCTTTTAAAAGCTTTGCTTCCTTGATTTAGCGCCATCTATCCATCATCTACGCGGCCTGTAGAGAGGTTTCTTTCAGCAGCACTTTATTCTCCTGTCACTCACCCGTGAAGTGAGTTGGGAAGGAAATAAAACACTGACAGGTATTCAGCTTCAGGGCTGTCTGTCTCACAATCTGCAGAGCCGGCATCTTGCCCAGTCTGTCAGGACGGCGAGCTTGTCCATTTTCAGTCGTGTCATCCTCTTTCCATCATCAGACGATGGGTTGAACAGAGCTCAGAGAGATGTTCAGAGCTTGGAATATTTGAGAACCTAACCCCGCTTTAAACTTAAAAACTCTCTGACCTGTCTGCTGGGTCCCTTGGTCTTCATGATGCTAATCCTTCACTAATGTTCTCCGACAAACCTCTGAGGCCAGAAACTGGAGTTATATTGAAAAAAAATAATTACACACAGGAGCATTTTATCCGCCTTTTAAGGCTGAATACAAATGTACGGCTCCGTTTTTTTAAAGATTTTTTTTTTTAATTTGCAAAACAAATCGGAAAGCTTGTCCTTTTTCTTCCATCTTTGTTTTGGTCAAATAAAGCCATAAACATACATACAGTGGGGCAAAAAAAGTGGAGTCAGCAACAGATTGGGCAAGTTCTACTTAGAAAGCTGAGTGTACATATGATGAGAATCACAGACCTTTCATCTTTCTAAGTAGGAGAACTTACACAATCAGTGGATGACTAAACACTTTTTTTTGCCCCATTGTAAACCAAAAAAATTATAATTAAGGGACAAATCCTTTCACAGGGTGCTACAACCCCTATTGTTCCTCAGAGAAGGACGCTGGTGTTTTAAGTATATGATTGAACTTGACTTTGTAAAGTGCCTTGAGATGACATGTTTCAGGAATTGGCGCTATATAAATAGAATTGAATTAAGTGTGAAGCAATCGGATCATTTAAGGCGTCGCAGCAGCACAGTCCTTTAACTCACCAGAATAAATGCACTACTTACTAAAAAGGCTGAGTACACCCTCTCATTAGGAGCTGCACATCAACAACTTCAAATAAAAACTTACTTTTTTTTTTTTTAGAATGAATGGGTATTTAAGAGAGAACGTACTTGAATTTGACCTCTTTGCAGAGGGCTTCAACAGTAGTCGCTCCGCCAAATGAATGCCCCATCACTGCTGTCCGGCACAGGTCCATGCAGTTCTGGCGGCCAGGAGACGAGAGATGGAAATGATTCAAAATGAAGGGTTGTTTTTATCATCGTTATGTATGAATTTGAATTCAACTGAGTACTTTTATTGTCGCTGCTTTGTTAAGTGTAGAGTTCTAAAAAAAAATAAATAAATAAGAAACTGCAGAAGACATTCAAGCTCTAGTGGCTTCAAGCTTTTTAGGACGGCGGTTAAGGGTCGCAGACAAAAAGATCAAAACAAGCGCATCGTCCTCGGTTAACCTCTCATTTAAATACAGTTGCATTAAGCTGTAGCCACGCCTATCACCCGATGCTTTCAACGTGACTGAATATTTCCTACCCTGGAACGTGTCGTTTTGTTTTTTTTTCTTTATAGCTGCCAGATTACGCACACCTTTTGCCGGCTGCTGTCGTGCGGCGCCAGCCGACGCGTTCAGGCTCGTGTCGCCCACGACGTGTGAAAACCTGAAAAGCGATGCTGACGGAAAAAACAACAACCCCACCTGCAGGGTTGTCCAGTCAAACTGCGTCTGCAGAACGTTCTGCACGGCCACTCCAGAGTTGATCTCGGTAAGCTTATCCAGAGCCATGATGCACTCGTCTGCTCGCTGTTTCACCTGGAAGAAACGAGAGAGAAAGGTAGAGAGAGAGGTAAAGCACACGAGTGCTAACGCAAAAATAGTCATGCCCTTAGTACTTGCTTATACAGACTTCTTTGTATCATCCAGCTTAAACAGTTATGTTTGAGAATTCTGTATAAAATAAAAACCCTTAAAAAGTGGCGCGCATTTGTATTTAAACACCCCGATTCATTACATTTAAAGAGACGCAAGTAAAGTGACAGATAAATAAATAATTGTTGGTCTTGATGCGGAAAAAGCATTCGCTTCTGTAAACTGGGATTATTTACATCAAACATTGCAACGCCGTGGCTCCAACACACTGTTAAGTTGATTTTATTCAATTTAGATCACAACCCCAACGGCCTGGATAACGGTTCCTGGTATTTTAACAAAGTCGGCGCTTGTTCAGAGGGGATGCCTCCCTGAGTCCAGCCCTCTTCCCGTTATTCTTTCAACCTCTTGCACTTATTAGGGAAGATCGGGAAATAAACGTAAGCTGTGTCAAAGATACAGAAAATAAAACGGGAAGGCATTTCTATAAAAAAAAATCACTATTTGTTTTTTATTACTCCCAAAATGCAACAAAAAGCTCAACCCCCTTCGATGCGACGCTGGAGGGGTAGCAGAAACTCTCCAGTGCATCAGTTTCCCATCTTTTGGGACTGTCCAGCTCGCCTGACTGGTTGCAGTTAACTGGAAGGATGAAATTCATTGCTGGTCAGGGGGTTTACTAGCATTTCTCTTCGGTGCTTCTGCGAGGTTTCATCTCTAAAGCCAACCTGAAACATCAGTACTTGATGAAAATTATTCAGCAGCCAGCTTTTATTTTCTCCCTCCCTGATTTACAAAACCAAGCTCCACACTCGTTTCTCTTCTCTGCGTCCTCGTCTGCCAGACTCTACATCCTTTTTTGTTTTGGGGGATTTTTCTCACTAGCCTTTGCATTGTGATCGTACTCGGCGGTTTGGTTTATTTTTGGTATGGTGTTAGCTTAAAAAAAACACCCCAATTCAGCTTTGTAAAACCACTGGTTGTGCCGTTACAGCCCTAAGTGTGCCGGGGTGTATGTCTTAGACTTGCACATGTAGGGCGTAGTTTTTACCCGTTCATCTTAGCTCAAGCTCAGTCCGCATGGATGGAGAGTGTCTAAACAGCAGTTTCCAAGTCTCGCCACTGATTCTTAATCGGATCCCAGGGCCGCCCGGTGCTGCTTGCAACTATAATTGGATTTAGAGCTGCCTTCTCTAAAACATGCATATGCTCAGCTCTTGTTCATTTCAATGTATCTAGGAAAAGCACCACTTCTGTAGTCACAGCCGTGCATCGTGGGTATATCTCCCAGCTTCAGACACGTAGAGGCTGAAGTTTTCTTCTTTTAAAATGCTCTGTTAAAGCTAAAGTTAAACACTTATGGACACTTCTGCAATTCATTGTACTGTGAAGTTCCTTACTTCGAAAATACACATTTATGTTGATTGTGCACCAAGTAGGAAAACAAAAAAAAAACATTAAAGGGGATGTGGTTTTACACTGTAAGGCCTGGTGGTACTGCTTTGTTTCTACAAAATTCAGAAGTGAGGAAGTCCAAGCCTGGCAAACCCGCCGCATGATTCGGCAGATTGAGGAGAGCCGTCTCTGACCTGCTTGTTTCTGAGGGGGAACTCGCTCTCGCCGCGCTGCAGAGCTCTGTAGTACATCCACTCCTTCACCAGGTGGTCTTGGACCGGAGGCGATGACGTCTTGGGCAAGCTCTTCTGCGTCACCTCGGGTTCTGTATTCTCGCGGAAGTAAAACGTAGCCGAGGCCGACTCATCTCTGCAAGGAGAAAACAAAAATGAATGCTGAGGCAGAAAGCAGCCATGTTTACGTGTCTAAAGCCCCACGACAGACATATATATATATATATATATATATATATATATATATATATATATATATATATATATATAAATAAACCTAAAAATGTCCTATCTAAGGAAACCCAGCAGATTGCATCAAGTCTTGACAAGCAGCATTCACTTCTCATGAAAGAGCGCAGAGCCACAGGGACAGTCGTCTGCATTGTCCATCGTGTTGCAGCAATCCCTCATCACATAAGGCAGCTGAGTGTCTGGAGCACATCGGTAGGCGATTTTCTTGTTTGTTATATGTTTATTTGGATGTTTTTGATCAAAAAAGCTAAATCTGTGAACTGTTTGTGAAGACGCTACGAGGATTTCACAAAAATGTGGCCCAACCCTGACAGTTGGCCCTACCATCAAGCCACCTGTAGCACAGCTCATGCCCATACCTGTCCTGATTACATCGCCGAAGTGAATCACAACCTAGTAGCAGGATACAGCATTTGCTCACTCTACAACATACATCTAAACCAGCGGTTCTCAAATGTTTTCTGTTGCGCCCCCTATGAAGAACGAAAAACTGCATTAAAGCTGCAGTTCTGAAAATTACCCACAATCCCTGATAAAATGTATATGGGGTCATACACAGAACTAGAATGTTTCAACATTGCCACACTTTCTTAACCATATAACATTAACAACAATATAAACGGCTTTTAGCCCGACTCGTACCTGCTGTCAACTTTTAACTACCTCGTGGCAATAATAATATCAAGCCATTAATATTAAAGACAGACTTCAGTTACATTAAGTTTTGTACTTTTTTATTAATAGTATTCGTCACACTACTGACCGCAGGTCCAGACCAACCAGCAGGGGGGCTGTTGTCACATTTAGAATGATTTAGAAAGCCTGGAGTGTTTGGACAGGCTGTGCTTGTCAGTGTACATTTGTTATAGGATCTTTAAAATATGGAAACTGTAAGTAGGGTTAGGGTTTACTGGAGAAACTCAGAGAGAAGATAATTTTCAGAGATAACGAAGATGACTGCCAGTAGAAGCCGATGCAGATAAACTTAACTTCCTTTTTGCAGATGAAAAAAAAAAACACATTTGTGTTTGAGCACTCTCTATTAAAAACATCCTGTTTGAGGTGAATTAAATCTGACTTGAAATCTGCACATATCTTTTCAAGGCCGCGCTTCATGTGCAGGCTTGTTTACGAGCCAACTGCTGCCTTTGTTCCTTTTCCTCCTCTACATCTAGTTTCTGTCCAGATCTGAGGCAAAAGTAAACGGTGTCAGTGGCTGCTGAGCGAAACCACAAACTTGTGACAGTGTGTCAGTTGACACAGCCGCGAATGACCGAGCAGCCACGTGCTTGTTCTGCGGCTCCAGCCTTTAACCCACCGACAGCCGGCCCTCGGGAGCCACGGGGAAGCTGTGGCCATTATGTTCATCTCCATACGGTCCCCTTGTCTCTAGACTGAAAAGAAAATGTGATGACCTGGTACGTACGATTGTCTGCGCACCCTTTCCCCCCACCCCCACCGACTCCACAGCTAAACAGCAGAGGAGGGCTGCCCTCTGGTAACGCGCGTTTGGCAAACATTCAACTAGAATTTCCTTCAGATTGCCAAACGGCTTTGGATTTTTATCCCTGGCCTCCGTGCGATCAGGCTCGGCCAGCATGTCGAGCTTTAATACAGCTGCCACAGCGTTGCAGTATAACCACCAAAAATGTGAAACGCGAATGGTCCACAGTGCTGTGAAAGGGGAACTGTCACACGTTAAACGCTTCAGATCAAACCAATGTCATATGAAGAGAATACGAGTTAATAAAAAGCTGTTTTCAAAATGATAATTTAATTTATTAGGAGAAAAAAACAACAAGCCAGATTGATAATGTGTAGCACTCTGCGTTCTGCTTATTATTAATCTGGTCCTGCTGCCATTGAATCCGTTTGGGGAAAGGAGGGACATTCAAAAGAACTTACCAAGCTGATTGGACGAAGCGACACCTAGTCCCCGCCTACCAAGTGTGGGTTTTAACCAATCATGGTATCAAATTCAAATGTAAGCAGCAGTTGTCATGAGAAACCGCACCAAGCTAAGCTTGTCAAGGTACTTCCTGCCGTTCTTCTTCCAAAGAAGAAATCGTGGAAAGAAATCGTTCTTACAAAACAGACGTGATAGCAGCAGCTACGCGTGCGTCCTCCATGTTTGCTTTGGTTCGCCTGAGGGCTCGGCAGCTCTTGCTTACGTCACAGCTGTATGTCCCGCCTTGACCCATAATACCGCAACGTGATTGGCCCGAACCGTTTTTTGGTTCGGTCACAGACGGTCGGAGTGAAAGCGGTGGAAGGTGAATTCTCGTGTGTTTGTGAGCGCACAAATATCGCGAGAATTCAGCTTGCAGGTAAAGTTAGGGGAAAAAAAGCTTTCCAAATCAACTAGGCTCTCAAAAAACATAAAACAAAGATTTTTGCACCAACCTTAAAAACTGGTTGTGCCACGCCCGACTACCGAAGACTCTTTAATGTCACTGAGGAGGAATTTCGGCCCAGCCTTCTTTGCAGAAGCGTTTCAGATTAGCCACACGGGTGGGTTTATGACCACGAGCGGCTTTTTTAAGATCATGCCACAGAATCTCGATCAGACTTAAGTGCAGACGATGCTTCAGATCGTCAAGATGTTTTTTTTCTCTCAAAACTCCCCCATGGATGATGTTTTTTTTCTCCAGAATCTCAAGAAAAGATCTTTAAAACCAATAAACGGTGCGGCTTTTGACAATATCCCTTTTTTAAACCGTGGTTTAACTTTCTACCAATAACTGATCCATCCCCACAGTCAGCTTCAGACGGTTCACATCCCATCCAGACGGAGTTCAGCGGGACAAAACGAGCCAAACCCCGACCAGCGTGGAGTAAGGGAAGTGAATTACCTGTGCTCCACGGACGCCACGATGAAGCCCCGAGAGGCCAGTTCTGCACATATAGCTGAGTACAAGGTCCTGGAACAAAAAAAGCAACGTATCAGTCAAAGGTCTGTCCAGCAGCAACGGGGGAAATCCCTACACATCACGTGTACCTGAAAGCACCGAGGCCGTGGGAGAATATAATCACGGGACACTTCTCATTGCATTTAAACGGCGCATCCGTGTAGGCTGGGATCTTATAGGAGCCTGAAATAAAAAATAAAAATAAAAACAGACATCAGCTTTGTAAAAGACAAACCCCGGTGACCCCACAGCATCCCGCAGGGATGTTGGTTGTCCGCACCCCCCCCCCCCCCACCCTTGGCAGAATTTATATAAACCAACTATTTCTGCTTTTGTCGTGTTGCTAAATTTCTGCCAAGTAATGCCTCTGATAATAGAGATCGAAGTAAAAGATAGCGTGAGCTTTCTGCCAAACGACTCGAGACTTTTTCACCCGCAAGCCAGAACCTGCTGGGAAGTCCCAAACTAAAACGGGGCGTTTGGATTTTAGCTCGCCACTGGTTTCAGGTGAGCATGTTCCTAGTTTCGATCAGCCGCGTTTTCACCACAAACCCAAATCGTTAAGCTCGGCCTTTTTTAAAAATCTGCTGTAAAGCCCGGATGTTGGGCAACATATCTGATTTCATTCTGAAATGCTAACTGATATCTACAATCTGTTCCTTGTTTGTTCCTGCGGTCAGGACGTGATGTGCTGCGAGATCTTTTAGCCTACGCCAGGTTGTCAGATTCTATTGAAGGAGCTTCTTGGTTCTACACATCTGGCCGTAATCAGCTCTTTTTTCATGGGGAATGCGGTTTATAACAGTCCAACCCCGAATCAAGAAAAGGGTCGTTACTTATTGACAGAGGGCCAGGCCTGTTCAGACAGTTTACGGTCGGAGATCCTCACCAAAGAGGTAGTCGAAGATCTTTTCACTCAAAGTCCGGTTGATTTTCATGAAGTCCGCCAGGCCGTAGAAATACTCCATGCTGGGGACCCAGTCGGGCTTCTCGGCCGTTTCCGTCTCCTGGCAGGGGTAGTAAAGTCTGAAGAAGCTGCCCTGTGAAACGGACAGAGAGACGGGGAACCGCGTGACTCGGGCTTCTGCTCTACGCCACGGGCACATGGGGAAACCTTTCAGCTGGAATGAGAACTCAGACATTTGTCCCTCCTGCTGGGTGTCTGCTGTGGCGCGTGAGGGCAGGGCGTGTAAAGGGCTGCATGCGGGGCCCTAAACACAATTCATTCGGGGCCCTTCCTGCTAACATCAGCTTATATCGTTCATCTTCAAAAATGCGTGCTTTACCCATCTAAAACAGACGTAATTGCTCTGGTGCACGCTTACTTCTGCAGCTCAGATGGTAGAACCACGCAGAAAGCTGGGAAATAACAATTAAGTTACTTTAACTTAACAACAAAACACTGTACCCAGAAAAAATGCATGTATGGTCTGTTTACATTAAAACAGCTGCTTAGTTTGCTTATGCCCTTTCACTGGCTCTGTGGGAGGAATATCGGGGAAAAGTTTTTGCCTATTTAAATAAAACACCTACTCAAACGCGCACAGAGGCAATGTCTGCCTGTCTGCATGGACGTACAGTGCATTTGTTTTTGGTTGTTTTTTTGCTCACCTGTGCGGTGTGGTCCATCATAAAGTCGGTGCAGCCCACGGGGTTGGGGCCCTTCGCGGGAGGGATCCCCAGATGATTGCTGCAGGAGCTCCCCATGGCAAAGAAGCCTAGAGTGTACCACCGCCGCTCTGATAGAGGACGACAATACAGATCTGGTGAGAAGATAAACATGCAAACCTCACGGGCAATACTGGAAAAGCCTTTCAGGAAGTTTACCGTTAGCCTGCCTTATCCCGTCCAAAACCAGTTCTGATCCGAGTTCAAGACGAGCGTCCTGTTGGAGCACCCAGTTCTGGCCAAGTTTCACTCATCTGACCCAAACTGTCGACCTCTGATCAGCTAGAAATCAGTCTGGGAATAACCCCGGTGCCCACCAAGCCAATCTACCACCCCGGGCCTTCCGAAAAATCTCCTTGTGCTCAGAGATGGGCCCATTTTGGCTCCAATGAGAGGAAGAATGTTGGGAGGATGCAGACCCTTACACGCATGGTAGTGGAGGCATCACGCTGAGGGTCTGCTTCATTTAATGATAGCGGTGCTGCTGTATTGCACAGGGTAGATGATGACTATGATTCAAGACTACCTCCAAACTTCCACTTCAAGTCAAAACTTAGATGGTTGAAACTTGGGCGGAATTAAGCGTTCCAGCAAGACTGTGATCCAGAAACCTGGTTGAAACTGGTTCTGGACTGGATAAGGACGCTGGGGATGATGATAAAGCAGGCAGGTAATGGTAGTAACGCTATAACTTCACAGTAAAGGAATGACTGGTCCTGGGACCGGGGGTTTAAATAAATATTAAGAGACTGTTGACAAAGTCCGAAGTTGAACCTTTAGACTCATCAGAATGCTTGGGCTGTTTCTTCCTCCCTCCCCCCCCCCCTCCTCTCTTAAGGTTAGAGACGGTGGTTTTATTCCTCACTAACACAGCAGCAACTTTAGAGTCAGAAGCTGCACCAAACTTTGTCCCAGCTTCGGCGATGTTGTTCAACCACAAAACAAAACGTCCCCCTCATATAGATGAAAGTAGCGATCGTCGCGGGCTTACCTGTCTTCGCCCACTCGTAAACTCTCTTCAGCGCTATCTGCACAAATCCTCCATAAAAACACATGGACCTCCGGCGTTTCCAAGAACGAGTTGTCCCCCGCGGCGATCGGCGGCGGACACCAAAATCACGGTTCGCAAACGACTGAAAACAACAGCAAGGCCTGCGGGAGATACCGACATATGGTTGCCGATGGGGCGTTGCCACATCAGCTGTGGACCATCCCGGCGCTGTCACGCGCACTCCTTAGAAACAGCGCACCTGTACAAGTCATCCGGCAGCTGGCTCAACCGGTCCGGCTCTGACAACCTACCGCAGCGAGCAAAACTGGCCGCTGCGTGGGCCGCGGTAAACAGACTGGGCTTCTAGGGCTCCGCATCATTTACCCGCCGGTCCGGCGAGACTGGCCGGGGGTGGGTGCTCCGTTTCCGCCGGCCGCCGGTTGCCTTTCACGTCCGGTTGCGGGACGCCCCCATCATCCGTGTAGGTTTGATCTACTTAAAAGTCACAGTGCAACACACTTTGCCAGAGTTGTGAATGCAAACGCGTGGTATTTTCATTTAAGAGTGAAATATCCCGAGCCGATCCCCAGTTCTTTCTGCCAGGTTACACACCGCCTTATCACGAAGGAGTAGGTCCAGTCCCGACAAGGTTTCTTAACGGGTTCCTTGCTCCACCCATAGACATTACGTATAATGTGGTTCTGTTATGCATAATGTCTAAGACTCCATCTCATTTGTCAGCTATTATTCAATAAAGAATAACCAATTAATTAATTTTCCAGATAATGATCTTATCTACAAATAAAAAAGTAAAACAGGGCCATGCTGGCTCTACAACACTTCTAAACGACTTTTCCAGTTCTTAATAAAATTTGGAAGAGAGGGCGCTCTCAATGGACATGTGTTTACATAAACAATGACTTTAATGAATTTAATCTAGAATTTTACTCTCGGTGGCCCGTGGTGCTCACTGTGGCAGCAGCATTAACATGCAGGTAAAGAGGCGATGAGAGACAGCAGGCTGCTGGAGCTGGTTGGCCTGGTTGGCAGAGAGGTGGAGTTACACTCCGGTCCTGTAGGGGGCGGGAGAGCGCATAAGTCAGGAAAACCCACGGAGCGGAGGACGAACAATGCAATGCAGAATAATAGCAGGTTAGCTCCAAGGGCTAAGACAGAGCATCTTTTGAGTTATAACATCTCTTAAAATGAAGCTGGTGAGTAAATATCGTCAGTAAAAAAACATATATGATGTTCAAAGTACTGGGTGTCATAGCAGATTTAGAAGAGATCTAGAGAGTTGAGAACCAGTGTTAGAAAGCAACGTTAGCTACTGATTCATTTACTGTGGCTAGCAAAGCAGCTAACAACAAGACCCAAGTCTGTGAGCACTCTGAGCCTTGAATACTATTTTTATACCAGGGAAACATGTAATATAAATGTTGGTATTGCTCCTATCATTTCTATCCTGTTTTGTTTATATTCATGCGCTTGTAAGGAGAAAGAAAGCTCGTCTTTGATCGAAGACACTCTGAAAGAAATAATCTGTTGGCTCCTGTTATCCGGTTACGTCTGTTGATGATGTTTCCTTGATCCTCTTTCCTCTCTGCAGTACTGTCTGTCTGGTCACCCAACGCTGCCTTGCAATGTCCTCAAATTCAAGTCCACCACCATCATGTTGGACTGTGGACTGGACACCACCTCTGTCCTCAATTTCCTGCCTCTTCCTCTGGTGCACAGGTGAGATCTATCTATCTATCTATCTATCTATCTATCTATCTATCTATCTATCTATCTATCTATCTATCTATCTATCTATCTATCTATCTATCTATGTATGTATGTATGTATGTATGTATGTATGTATGTATGTATGTATGTATGTATGTATGTATGTATGTATGTATGTATGTATGTATGTATGTATGTATGTATGTATGTATGTATGTATGTATGTATGTATGTATGTATGGCTGGGATATTCTCTGGTCAGCCTCAGTAATATGGTTATGTTTTTATTCTTTGTGCCTAATCAGTCCAAGACTCTCCAAACTGCCTGGCTGGATCTCAAAGGATGGTACCGTAAACCTGGAAAGGGTAAGAAGAGTTAAAGGATTTAAGAAAACTTTATTAATACATCGAAGGGCGGTTTGTTTGCAGCCACCCACTCCATGTGTAGTTTCAGAAGGGAGAGACAGACAGACACTAACACCAGAGTTGTGGACTCAAGTCATGTGACTTGGTGTTGAGTCTACACCAATGCCTCATGACCTCACTTGGACATAAACCATTGAACTAGAAAAGACTTGAGATCATAAACCAAACAGTGTTTTTAACAGAACCATGCCTGACAGGCAACACAGGATTGCACCAAGCATCCTATGTTGAAAACAACAAAAGACCCTACATCAGTTTGTGCTTTTTCTTGCCAATTTGGTACAAAGGACCGCCATTGTTTTCGTCTTGATTTTTTTCCTTTTTATGTAGGGTGTAAATATACACTGCCTTGCAAAATCATCAATACTCCTTAAATGTTTTCACTTTTTGTCACATTACAACCAAAAATGGACAGTTTTAAGCTGTTAGCCCAACACTAAGTAATGCTTATCTGTAAAGTGGAAAGAAATGAGGAATTGGTTTTCTGATTTTTTTTTTTTTTTTGTAAAGTGTGCCATGCATCTTTATCCAGCCATCTCATATCCTTAAGGAAGATAGAGTGCAACCTCTTGCCTTCCAGAGAGTCCATTGTGTGTAACTGAATGTCAGTATAACTCCAGCTGTTCTGTTTCTGGGCTCAGAAGTTTGTTAGAGAACAAACAGCATCATGGAGACCAAAGAACATGGCAGACAGGTCAGCGAGAACACTATGGAGACATTTAAGGGGTCCTAAAACAATGTCCCAAATTTAAAGCAAAAACATGTCACCAGTGTGAGACAACCAGCTGTCCACCAGAACTTAGTCAGTTCTACTTACAGGGCAGTATGCCCTTGGTAACTTTGGAATAGCTGCAGAGATCCACAGCTCATGTGGGAGAATCTGTCGACCAATATTAGTCATGCACTTCGCAAATCTGATCTTTATAGAGAAGTGGCAAGAATAAAGCGTCAACGAAGCGACATTTAACGTTTGCCGCAAGCCATGTAAGGGACACGGTGAACGTGTAGAAGGAGGTGCTCTGGTCAGGCGAGACCAAAATTGAACCTTTTACCTACATGTAAAAGGCCATCTGTGGTGAAAAACCAGCATTGCACATATCTATGAGCACAATACCTCTATAATAAAACATGATGGTGGCAGCAGCAGCGTCATGCTGTGGCAGTGGTTTTCTTTAGCAGGGGCAGGTGACCAGGTCAGAGTTGAGGAGAAGGTGGATGGCGCTAAGTACAGGACAGCACTAGAAGCAAACCCGATAGAGGATGCAGAATACTTGAGACTGGGGTGGAGGCGCACCTTCCAGGGGAACAGCTGAACAGAAACGGCCCTGTTGAAATCCAGACCTGAGTCCAACGAAGAATCTGGCAAAATTAAAAGCATCTCTTTGCCAACACCCTTTTTCATATTTAACCGAGCTCCGAGCTGAGCGAAACATTCACTTTCTAGATCTGCAAAGCTGGTCGTGACATATCGCAAAATATGTGCATTGAGAATTGCAGAAAAAAGTGGTTCTACCAAGTAGGACTGAGTACATCTGCATGCCACACTTATCAGATTTCTTCCTTGTATAAGTTTTTTTTTTTTTTTTTTTTTAAACAATGCATGGTTTTTCTTCCACTTCACAATTATGCACTCCTTGTGTTGGTAGAGTGTGCTTGTAATGTGGCAAAATATATATATATTATATATTATTAAAATGTAGAATGGTTTATGGTTTCTAAATACCTTTGGAAAGGAGTGTATTGTCATGCAGTTTCTGTGGCAGAGACTAACCCCTGCAGGCTAATTATTGTCCTCTCCTTCCCCTCAGGAGCTGAAAGAATGCGCTGGCAGAGTGTTCGTGGACTCCCAGCCAGAGTTCTGTCTCCCTGAGGTAGGAAATCTAACCAAGATGATTATCATTAAGCGTAAAGGAGGTATTTGTCCCAAGCAATGTGGACTGTGCGCTGCTGCATCATCTGTATGCCGTAGAGCTCAGTAAACCTGTCCTCCCAATCGATGCCAACAGTTCAAACAACTGAAATCCAAAAACTGCTCATCATGTTCTAATTCTTTGGTTTCCTCCCATCCGCGTCGGTCACAGAGAGAACTGCTGGACCTGTCCACCATCGATGTCATCCTTATCTCCAACTACCACTGCATGATGGCCTTGCCCTACATCACTGAACACACTGGCTTCACAGGGACGGTGTACGCCACAGAGCCCACTCTGCAGATAGGAAGGCAAGTCCACCCAGGCGTTAAGACGGGTAGCGCACCCATTCACCAGCGTCAGCTCTAAGCTGGGGAACGGGTGCTAATATCCACTCTTATTCTAAAAGTTTACTGCATTAAATATTTTACTTAGCAGGTCTCAGAAAAGCACCGCCTCTTTTAAATATCCCTGAGCCTTATTTTTACTTTGTACTTTTGTATCTAATATGTCATCCACAAAATTGTAACTCGTTGCTTTTTTTTTTTTAGTTAAGATCTCACCATAGAATCTGAACTTTCTCTTTCTTCTCTTATTTAGTCAATATATTGATCTGTGAATGAAGGTGTTGATGGATAAATTTAAGTCAGACACCTCGGTTCTCTAGGTTGCTGATGGAGGAGCTGGTAAACTTCATGGAGAGGGTTCCTAAAGCTCAGTCTGCCACCTGCTGGAAGAACAAGGAGATTCAGAGGTCAGTAAGATGCAAAAGAAATGGAAGATTAGGAGTTTAAAGGACACAGATTACAATTTTTTTTTTTAAATCTCTTGTTGAATGTTTGTGACATGCATTGCTCATAATCCAGCAGCAATCCTCTCCCAGAACCTGCTTGTCAAGCTTTCCGAGGCAAGTCCGCAGAGAGCCTAGAGACACAAAATTAGCTGAAAACCCATTACAGAGGGCCTTCAGTCTTTAGCTTGGCTGTTCTTAAAACGCACTGCAAACCAACTTGATTATTGATCAGTTCTTTAATTAAAAATAAGAATAAAAAAACTCCTCTTCTGCAGCTTGCCCGTGCTGTAGATCCATCTTTCTGGCAGTCTCGATACAAGTCATGAGTTACAGTATTCCAGGTTCTTTAAACCAGGGGTGTTCAACTTCATTGAATGTGAGCCTCCCCTTGGAATAGGTAAAGATAACCACGCCCCCCCCCCCCCCAACCACAAACCTACCACACACAGGTCCCTGCAATAAATGCATCTTTCTTTTGTGTTAATGGAAAGCTGTTTTTCAAAAACAACTGATAGCCCAATACATGTTTTTTTTAATTGTATTTCTTTTAACAAAGAACATTCATAAAAAGGCCTATTCATAAAATATCCATCCAAATAATTCCATTTTACAGGCTACTTTTACTGAAACATCACGGACAGAGGGCTTAGTTTTAAAATTGAACTGTCATTAGAGCAAATTCATAAACGATTGTTTTCAACAGCAGACAAACTGAACTAAACAGACTCCAATGTCAAACTGCACTCACGTCAACAGGAGACGTCAACTGAAATAATAATAAAAAAAGATGATCTGAATTTAACAGACGTCAACATATTCCAATTAACTTTTTAGGCTAATTATACATAATTTAGACCTATTGCTATTTTAACAAACAAGCATTTTATTAGATGTTATCTCTTATCTGATGTATTTCTGATGTTTGGCACTTTGTTTTACCTTTTGTTAAAGTGCTCTTTAAATAATGATGACATTGATGATGATTATGATCAGAATAAACTTTTGCATCACCTCCCAGAAGCTGGAAAGATAAGAGACAAAAACACTTTTCACAGCTCACTTAGTAACTCTAATATTTTAGTCTAAATATTTTAGCCTAAATATTTTAGCCTAAATATTTTAGGCTAAAATATTACACTTTTTATTTGTTTTTCTTCAATCCCACGGTGATGTTTATTAATTTCTGCCAAAGGCTGCAGCATTTTGATTTAATTCATCTGAATGCAGTATTTGCAAGCCATACTCTGATTGTATGGGGAAAAAAAAACTGTTTGTGATTGGCTGAAACAGCCGAGCGAGCGCACAGCTGGTGTTGAGCGTGGAAAGAGCAGCTGCGCGTGAGCAAAGTAGCGCGCAAGCAGAGATGGAACTGAGCGCGAGGACAGTGGGTTGAGAGAAGTTTTTCAGGGTTGAGCGCGCGTCAGACCGGTATTGAGCGTTGTCTCACTGCGTGCTTAGATTAGTTCCTGCGCGCTCAAACAGAAGGAACGAATATCGCTACGTTTCACGAGCGGCAGCGCTGTCTTCTTCTATCTTCTTCTCTGTCTTCTCGCGCCTCCCCTGTGACTCTTTGGCGCCCCCCAGGGGATGCGCGCCTCACCTATTGAAAACCCCTGCTTTAAACTATACAGTACAGATACTAAAACTCAAAGTAAAGACTTAACAGTTTTCCAGATTTTTCTGCCATGTATCCCATTAAATCCTTCGGTGTTTTAGTTTAGAGGCTAAAGTTAGAATTGGTCACTTAACAAGGCAATGAACTGTTTTACACCATGACTTCTCTTTACAGCAGGGTAAAATCCTGAACACATCAACATTTTTCTCAATAAATATTCATATGAAATTTGCACCAGATGAGGGTAGCGACCCAAATAGTCCACACACACAAAGAAATTAAAACAATTAACCCATAAATTGCGTTATGTAAAATAAAGTGAACGTAAAAACAGGCAATAAGTACTGACAATGCTTTCTGAAATGTATTTGGTACTCATTAGAAGAGCCTGTCGGTGGTAATAACAACTTCTGTACAGAGAAATTAGTTGAGTGCATCAATGTATTTTTTTTTCACCCATTTCTTCACCGAGAACATTCAAAAACTCGAAAGTTTTCTTCTCTCCATTGATTTATAATATATTTGGGTGCCGTGAGTGACTAGCATCTCTCTGAAACCAGTTAGGAGTTTCCTGGGACGTTGGTTTGAGATAAGAAATAAAGAATGTCCTGATACATTTCTCCACTCATCCTTCCTCCAGTTACATGAAGTCTGCCGCTAGCATTTAATAAAAAGAACAGCCCCACACCATGATGTTCCCACTGCAAAACCTCACTGTTGGTATGGCATGTTGGGTCTCGCCCATCTAGACCACTCTCTTAGGCCTTGTACGCACATAGCCAGGTCTTTATAAAAACAAATATCTCGTCCACATCACTTAAAAATAATATTGCACACATGAAAAGTTTGTGTTCACACAAACCCGGACAAATACGCCATTGAGTGTTGTTTAAACATGCCAAACACTTAGGGAACAGTGTACGACAAAGCCAGCGCTCATGTCAGCCAATAAGAATCCTTCAAAATAACCACGTGGTCCTTCCTTGTTGGCAGAGTTTATGTAAAACATCTTAACAAGCAAAAAGTGTCTGAACCAAAGTAAAAACCAGCACCTCTCAGATCACATCAATTTATCCTCCACTGCATGGCCAAGTCAATAACAATGGTCGCACATGTACAAAACCATACAACTTTATTTATAAAGCACTTTAAGGACAACACTATTGACCAAAGTGCTGTACGCTGATAAAAACTAATCAAATGCAGAAATACCCTTGCCAGCTCTAGCAAGCAGAATTACAATAAAACTATGATTAATTAATAAAACATCAGAAAACAGCTAATACATATAGATAATATAAAAACCAACTTCTCAAACTGAGTTAAAAGCCAAGGAGCAATTATGCGTTTTAGGAGAAGATTTAAAAACGACACACACACACACACACACACACACACACACACGTGACGTCAGCGCTGCATTATTCGTCTAAGACCTTAAACCCAGTTTTGTCATGTACACACACAAACGGCACGTTTTGTCAAATCCTCACTTTGGCCAGAGTTTTGATAAATAATCCTTTTTGGTGATGTAAAAGGGAGTTTTAATTTCAGATGAAAGCCCAAAACCTATCTAAATGTATTTGCTTTCTCAAATATCCGGCTACGTGTGGACAAGGCTTTAATGTTTCAAAGACCTGTCCACACTCTAAATCAGCTTCAACAATTTTCTGTCTCAGCAGTGCAGGTCCATCTTTTTCTTTGAAAACTACCCACTGGTTCCAGGTCTCTCTGAAGCTTTCTCTGAGTTCTCCTTGACTCTTGGTCATCTCACTGGAACATACAGAAACTAGAAATATGTCCATCACCCTACATAGGCCAGTGACTCCACTGTTTCAGTGTTTTTTTTTGTTTTTTTTTTAGAAGGGTTTCGTAAGCAAAATGTCCAGAAACATGTGAAAACGCAAATGGAGTGATATATGTAACATAAAGGCAAAGCTCTTGACGGAGCACTTAGTTTACCCAGCATGCTTCTTGTGCGTTACCATGCTAATGAGAAACCTTTTTATTGACCATCACTTTGAGCTGAACCATGTGGCATTAAGTTTCTCTGATGGAGAACATGGAGGCTTTGTAAAACACTGACACATTTCAGCTGGATTCTTGGTTTTCTGCGCTGTTTTGCTCCTTTTCTTGGTGTGCTGAACATGTGTTCCTCATGCTTACACCTAACTTCCTTAATTGACTCGTTTGGATTTTCTTTGTGTGTTTGGGTGTAGAGTGAAAGCAGAATGATTCAAAGATGGAATCTGGTGGAGCCAAAGATTACATTTGTATAACTTTAACATAAACCGTTTTACAAACCGTGTTGTTCCTCTCTCCATGGGGACGATGTTGTCTCGTTCCAAGGCCCAGTTCTTTCCTTTTTAGCCCACTTCCAATGGTGCGAATTGATGTTGTTCTTCATCAGGATGCTTCCCGGGCCGCTGAAGGACGCGGTGGACGTGTGGACGTGGAAACGGTGCTACGGCATGCAGGAGGTCAACTCAGCCCTCAGCAAAGTGCAGCTTGTTGGCTATTCCCAGAAAGTGGTAAGCCCAGCTGTTTTGTGGTTTCTGCGCAGGTTCTCACCCAGATCCTGAAGTCCAGCACTCTACAGAGCTAAGCTATTTAACTAACGCTCTCAATGCAAACAAAAGGTACAATGTTTCACGATGAGAAGATGACTCGGCAGTTCTGGCTAATTCATTTTGCAGAAACGCCACCTAACATGTCAGTGTATATCTTGTAAACCGTTAGCTATCATGTAGCAGATGTTGGCAAACAACCAAATGTACCCTTTAAAAAATACCTTTTTCTTTGTAGATTTTCAATAATGTATTGGTTAAATACTAAAAGTATATAGTTGTTCAGAAGCAGCACCCTTTAGCTATACTAATCTTTAGACATACTTGGGGAACAACAGTAATTAGACACTAAAACATGCAGAACTGTGAGAAATTAAATACAATTGTTTTTTTTTTTCTGGGCTAAAACATCCCAATAGATTAATCTAGACATTATAGTGCTTTTAATTGCACCAACTGTATCCCATAGTTTTATTTCTCTTTTTCTACCATCTGCTTAATGAGCCTAACTCTGTTCCTCAGGAGCTGTTTGGAGCGGTCCAGGTCTCCCCCTTAAGCTCCGGCTACTCGTTGGGCAGCTCCAACTGGATCATCCAGTCGCACCACGAGAAGGTCTCCTACGTGTCGGGTTCATCCCTCCTTACCACACACCCACAGGTAAATTCTTCTGTCATTTTTTGCTTTTTGTCAGAAAGCAAGATGAGCTGTCATTTTGAACGTTAAGTGGTCCACCTTCATCACGTCGGTCACTTTTAAAGCCCCATGAGGCTGGTGGCTGTTCCTCTTTACTAGAATCCTGACGCTGCCGAACATAGCTGACATAATCTCCAATGCCCTAAATCAGGGGTCACTAATTAAAAATCACATTTGGGGTTCCCCAAGGGTCCATCCTTGGTACCCTCCTATATCTACATCAGGGGTCACTAATTAAAAATCAGCGGGGTCCGAATAAAGAAAATCAACAACCAGTAAAGGTCCGGACACATTTTTTATTACAATCCGTTACTTTAAACAGTATTTAACACTGAAATAAAATGTTTATGCATCCACCTTATACATTGACTTTTAAACAAAAAAACAGCATAAAAATAGAACGTTTTTCTATTTTAAAATCCAAAGTGCTTTTTGAAATAGAGAACCACAATCTTTCACAGTTTGGTATATAGACAATTTCTTGACTTTCACATCTTTTATAAAACACCTGAACTTTTTAATTTCTTTTTTATGGCTTAATGATAGAAGTGAGCTTTAGGCTGCCCTGCAAGGATTTTAAACCTGGGTTTGATTGGCAACAAAGCCAACCTCAAGCACATATCAAGGTGCTCATTCGTTCTGCGCCTTTAAATCAGCTATTTTCTCCGTATGTATGAGCAAGCGGATATGTTTGGGAACGCTCCGGAGGGCTTTGCCACATTAACAAGAGAAGTTAGCACAGGGGTTGAAGCAAAAATAATGTTTGACTGAAAACATTTTCTCGCAAGCCCATATATTCCCGGGCCGTGGACATCATGCCGCATTAGTTGGCTCACTTGCTTAGTGTGCAAAGTCAACTAAATCTGGTACTTTTAAAATATCCATTGAAAATTTCTGTATCTCTGCCACCTTTCAGCTTTAGAGCCTTTGCGTCATCCTGGACAGCCTCTCCATCACTTTCCACATCCACATCATCATCTGGGTTACTTTCATCTCTGCAGCATCAAGTTCTTCCTTCACACTGTTGACAAACTGGTCCACAGTCCACTTTACAATCCCAGCTCCCTTTCCTCTCTGTCCTCCAGAAACCCTCAAGCAGCTTGCATCATTACATCATCTACTTCACACCTGTACATCAACTCCACTGGCTCCCTGTCACATTCAATATAAACCAATTTTATGATCATACAAGGCCAAACACAGCCTTGGACAATGCAGGACACATCACCAACACTATCATGACATAATACATTTTAATTTGACACAGATTGCACATGACAATAATCAGTCTCTGCTTTGCCCGTAATTGTTCACCAATTAATCATTACAGTTTATAAAAAGGCATGATTTAACTTTTTTGAAGTTTAATAAAATGGTTATATTTTAGCCCAGTGACTGGAGACCTGTCCAGGATGAACCCTGTGTCCACGCTCCACTTTAACTTCATTAAAGGAGAAGTCCGGTCAAAATCAGAATTCAAACTGCTGAAAGTACTTTAAATATAAAACTACTACATACTGTGCAAAAAATTATAAGTTTTTTTAATTAATAATAATTCTCATTTAATCATGTTTATGTGGAGGAATCCATCTTGGTCAAGAATAGTACTGTCACCGCCCATTTTTTTACGTCACTCGGCGGACCCGCTGTTGAGCAAGTTTCAACGCTCTGTTTGTCACGGCGCACTATTTTCCAAGATCAAACTCAGTCGGGTCCTACAGTATATATCTATACACGTGTGTGTGTGTGTGTGTGTGCGCTCCGCGCAGCACGGCTCTGCATCTAACAGACGGGGTTTCAGTTTCAGTTTGCAGCAGAGCGCGCACACACACACAGACACACAGCGGAGGAGAGATCGCTGAAGTGACTTAAGTTAGCTGATTATTATAGTATAAGTATTAAAATATAAGAGCATTCCAGCACATGCTGGGCTGATCACGGCTTTGCACCGGCGCTGCAGCTGAGCGCGCACACACACACACACACACACACACACACACACACACACACACACACACACACACACACAGCGGAGGAGAGATCGCTGAAGTGACTGTGTTGAAATAAGCTATGTTTTTTCCACTTTTACCAGTTGTGTTGGAACATCCGATGGCCATGCACGTGGGCATTGTTGCTTCAGCAATAGCTCTTGGGAATGTCAGCGGTGAAGTCCTCTGGAAATCCGAAATAATTATTGATGATCGCAGCTGTGTAGAACGGCTCCTTTTGACTTTGCATGGAAAGCGGAGAGAAATGCTGTCGCCGCTTCCGCTCTTCCACGTCGCAGGATGTGATGTCAAACGCCCCTTACTGCCCATATTTGGGCAGTCATGTCAGCCCCCATACACAGTGATTCAGACGACAATTTATGTTTTTATTTTCTTATTGATTAAAGATAAGTTCATTAAATAACCACAAATGTATTAGTTTTAGTTATAGCTAATGATACCCTGATTTTTCCTTGTTGACTGGACTTCCCCTTTAAAAACTCTCTGAGAATCTCCTTTCTCTGGCCTCACCCAGGTAGAACCCGTTCTCCAGTCCATGTTGTAGCTGCAGTTTATTTGTTTTATCTTTTTGATGTAGTTTTCTTAATCTGTAAGCATCAAAATCCTTGTCATTTTATTTAGTGTCCTGAGCACAGCTGCTCATCAGGTGAACACTGCTGCATACCGACAGCAGATACAGCTCTGCCTTCTTTGTTTCAGAACAGCGCAGTTTTTTTTTTTTTTTTACTTTTTCCCAATCGAACCCAGTCAAATGCGGCACATTGTTTCACAGTCCGACTCTTGTTCTTCAAGGGTCATGCTAAATTAGCCTGAGCTAGCGCGTTACTCTTCTTTGGGTTTAAATAAAACATAACAGCGAATCACGAGGAGATCCCTGGTTGGTCGCCGCGTTTATCAGCGAGGGAATAAACGCTGACAGACGACATGGCCCAAGGTGGAAATAATTCATTAATTAACTGCAGGAGCAGCGACAGAAACGCTTACCGAGGGAAGTTGTTGTCAGCTGCTGAACTTTCTGACCTGCTGGTTCGCATAAATCCAAAGAAAACCTTTGACCACCGCTACTTTCATTCATACCATCTGTGGCCAGTTTAAAATGCTCTCCCAAAAGTTAAAATGATGAACACCGATCAGTGTTGTAGTACTCGAGTCCGAGACTCGAACTCGAGTCCGAGACTCGAACTCGAGTCCAAGTCATTAGCTAAATTTAGAGACTCGTGACTTGACTTGGACTTGAGCACTGATGACTCGAACTTGGACTCGGACTCCTACATTCAGATCATTCTGACTCGGAAATTGAGAAAAAGACTCGACTTTTTTTATATTAGAATGTCATTAGAATATTATTTGGTGTATGATTTTAATATCTAAATGTCGTACCGCGCACGTGACGTCACCATCTCATGAGCAACGCCCCTTGCCGCTAAGGTTGGGCAAACAGTGTGAGAGCGCACGTAGCAACCAGCCATTGCATATGCAACAGATACAACGATAGGACCGACTTTTCAGCTGTTAAACTTTCACAAGAGGATGTCCAGGTGCCCATTTTACTCGTAGAACTGTGGAACAACATACCAACGTTCAGCTCAGACGATGGCTTGAGTGTCGAGGGCTTAGACTGGAAAACGGGCCGAGTTGATAGAAAGGTAAGTCGATTTTTTTCTCCTGCTCGGCGTTCATGGCGTCAGCGGCCGTTTTTTTTCTGTTTGTAGTCACCGTCCAGAAATCGGTATAAATTTTCCGGCCCGCCGAACAATTTAGTCCGGTCCGGTGGCCAAATGCATTATCATTATCAAACGGCTGTATCTCCTCGCTGCATCGACCGATCTGCACCAGATTTGTTGTGAGTAATGGGGGAACGCTGCCGAACGCGTTTGTGGGAATCGCCCGGTGGACGGGCGAGGAAAATGCGTGACAGCATCTGCGGTGGCGGCCGGCCGGCGGTGCGCGAACCCCGCCCGCCGGCCGGAGCCGCGGCGGTGCGCGAACCCCGCCCGCCGGCCGGCGCCGCGGCGGTGGCCAATAGGCCGGAGTGCTCTTGGCTGCGAGGGCCGATCGACGCCGCTTGCGGCTTTAACATCCTTCATATGCGGCCTATCAGCGTACCTCGAGTCGCTGTTGCACGTTCCATAACAACAATGTTTAAAAACCATGGTTAGGAGACGTCTTAGACTTGGAAAAAGCAGTCGTTTTACCGAGTAAAACCAAGGGTAACTACAGCGAAAGAGTTATTAGTGCAATGGAATGTTACTGCTTCATGTCATACATCACACGTCACGGCATGTTCCTACAACGAACTTGGATCAATAAGTGACTCGACTCGGATGAGTAGTGGACTCGACTCAGATGAGTAGTGGACTCGGACTCGACTCGGATTTTTTTTTTAATGACTTGGACTTGACTCGGACTTGAACACTGGTGACTCGAACCTGGACTCGGACTCGAGGCATAGTGACTTGACTACAACACTGACACCGATAAACTTCAGACTGGCAATGTCCGCTTTGGAAAGACCCGCCCTACTCTCTTTCTGATTGGCTAATGTCCCGGATCTGCCAGGTTCGATTGGTTGAGAGCAGCTTCAGCGTAAAACCTTGAATAAAAAGTCTAGACAGGACTTTTTGCGCTCAATTTCCAAATGACGGAAATCCGTCGCGGCGACGGAGAACTTTAACCCCTGAGTTAGACACTGTCGTTGGACAACATGCAGTAATATATAAATGTTTTAAATCAGGTTGGGTCCGGATTAGCAAGCAGGTGGGTCCGGATCCGGACCCTGGTCCGCTAATCCGTGACCTCTGCCCTAAATCAAAGACATCATCTGTGCTGTTATTTCAGTTACTTACCTGTACTATGGTCTGACAGAAAAGGTAAAAGTGACAGAATCCACTAAGCTGCTTCTTCATCTCTGCTTTACTTTCTACGCAGAAACGATAAAACTCGGGTGCAAAGATAAAACTTGGTTGGTTCAGAAGTTCTTTTTGGTATCTCCTCACAGCCGATGGACCAGAGCTCCTTGAAGAACAGCGACGTTCTGATTCTGACCGGCCTCACACAGATGCCCACTGCCAACCCAGACGGCATGCTGGGGGAATTCTGCAGCAACCTGGGTAGGTTGGCATGTCCAAAAAAACCCAACTCCCTTGCCTTTGTCAGTCTAAGTCGTCGACTGAAGCTCAGTGTTAAATTTGAACCTGCAGCCATGACGATCCGGGCGGGAGGCAACGTGCTGGTCCCTTGCTACTCCTCTGGAGTGATATACGACCTCCTGGAGTGCCTGTACCAGTTCATTGACAACGCCAACTTGGGGACCACCCCCTTCTACTTCATCTCACCTGTAGCCAACAGTTCGCTGGAGTTCTCTCAGATCTTTGCTGAGTGGTGAGCAACTTGTTCTCAAAATCTCTTCATATTTGTTTTTACTTTTTGGACGTCCTGATTCCACTTCTGATTTACATCCTCTCTGTTATACTTGTAGGCTTTGTCATAATAAGCAAACAAAGGTGTATCTCCCTGAGCCTCCGTTCCCACATGCAGAGGTAAGGCCTACTGCAGCATATACAATGATGCTGCATTTGAGGCAAAACGATCGGTCGATGGACAAAATGTTTTTTCTTCCATATTAATATACTAAGCAGGAACAAAGGGATGTTGCAAATGAAAGCCGTATTTTGACAGTGACAGATTGTTGCAGTTATGGCAACTAGCCTTATGAGTTATATTATTAGCTTCCTTCATTTCAAGTCATCATCAGCACAGTTGAAGCTGTAAACCAGTCTGTCAATTAGCAGAGTGGTTGCTATGACAGCAGAGCATACGTGTTGCAAGTTATTATTTACCTCGAAAAGAAAAGCGCACAGCCATCATCGCCTAGCATCATTATAGCCTCAAATGCAGGAAACTGCATCCAGGACATTAGAACTGAACAAGAGTTTTCGATATGAAGAGTTTTAAGGTGAGGGGTTCAGAGATTTAAGAGTCCATTTAAGATCAAGGGGCGTTTTCTACTCAGGTAGACCTATGATGCTTTTACACATTTAGAGGTCTATGGGCTGTACCAAAAATGTTCATTATGTTTTTCTTTGCATTCTCAGATAATTAGATTTCACCTCCCCGGTTTTGCCTAATTTGAGCTCCTTTCATAAGGAGCTGTTTTATATTTTATTGAAAAAAAAAAGATGCACAGTTCAGCCGCACATCTTTGACCACGAGTCAGACCCAGAAGCAGATGTGGAGCCTCCAGCGCAACCAGCAAGGAAACAAAATGAATTAACTCTCACACACCATAAGATCACAGGACAGTTCCCTGTCGGTGGTGACAAGCTCACGCTCTGCTCTTTTATTTCTTGGTTTTAAAGATGGCCCTCCTTCAACGGCACGACCAGCTACGTTAACAGCTGTTGTTGTTATTTGCAACATGCCAACTCGCTCAGGCCACCGTAATGATGCGCTACACACAACCTTTATTAATCATTCTTCAAACGCTACAATCAGGGACATGTCCGGAGACGGCTTTTGCTGCACTGGAGTGGACAGGTCGTCTAAAACTGGGACTTTTGTGGGAAATTGGGGGCATCTGCTGGGGTAACCTGCCATCAGCGGCAATGCTGCAGATTTCCAACAAATAGGGATAGAACTTTCTTTCAGTCGAAGTCTTTTGGGAAATCCTGCCGTGTGCTGTCAATAGTTTTCCAAACAGTCCTTCCTCAGTAATGTCAAGGCAGGTTGTCCCTGGCTGGGACACTGCCATCAAAAATAAAATGAAACAGAAAGGCAGATTTGAATCATTTTTACAATGGCCCTTAGATTAATTACCTAGAGCGTAAAGTTCAGTCAATTTACATAATCAAATTATGTCGAGAACTGTTTGATTAGGGAACACCTTTTGAAGTCGACACGTTTTGTCCTAAAGCAGTTATTTAAAACCATTTAATACAATAACCGCTATAAAGAGGAACCAGTTGAACTGTTGCTCTTATGGATTTGACTACACTTTCTGATTTCTTTGCTGACGTTTCAGCTGATCCAGACCAACAAGCTGAAGCACTACCCCAGCATCCACGGAGACTTCAGCAGCGAGTTCCGTCAGCCCTGCGTGGTTTTTACCGGTCATCCCTCGCTGCGCTTCGGAGATGTGGTCCATTTCATGGAGCTGTGGGGCAAATCCGGCCTCAATACCGTCATCTTTACAGGTAACGGTCACATAAGGCTGAGGGAGGAGAGAGAAATATACTCTTCTTTCAACCTTTGTTGATGTGCCACTTCTCAGCGTGATAAACTATGGACTCTCCAACATCAGACACAGTTCACAGTTCCACCCGCCCTACTAATTTTCACCCGTCTAAATCGGCTCCTACCCGCTCGGATTGTCTACGCCCGTTTTGCGATTCGACTGGTCTAGAAAAGCCCGAAAGAGGTAAACACCTCCTGGGTGTTTAGCCCCCGTCCCCCTGGCCCACGCCCTGTTTGCATCATTGACACTTAAAGAAATCTGCGAGAAATGGTAAATGAGAAAAAAAAACATAGTTATAAATGAAGCATCAATAAAAGAAAAAATACAAATAATGTTTTTATAACTGTAGAGTATATTATCTTTGTCTGTTTTAAGGAGTAATCCACCAGTATAAATATCAGGATCACACAGATAAATAATAATAAAATAAGGCAGCGGCTCTCTGCTGTCTGCTTTGAAACTGTGTTCGAGAGTAAGAGAGAAAAGTGGAGACGAGCCGTTTAGCTTGCAGGCCTCGGGCATCTGCCGAGTGAGCTTTCTGGGGTTTCCTGGGGTCTGAGCTCCGTATAGCTGCCACTGGTGCCGGGGGCAGGCCGCTGCTCCCTCCGAATGTTTTCAGTCACGGAGTTAATACTCACAGCTTCATATGAGATCTTTTGCCTCAGCCATAGCGGGAGCGAGGAGAACACAGTTTAAAAGACTTTTAACCACAGTGACATAGGACTGGACGATAATTCAATAACAATATATATCGATCGATAGACGTATATCGATGATAGAAAAAAAGGGTCAATAAAAAGTTCAATAGAAAAACAGTTTTCCTTCCTTTTGCATTCTAGCCTATCATGTAAGTTAATATTACATCCTCCCAACCAATCACAAACACAGACCCAGGAAAAGCTCCGCCCCCTTTAAAGAGGTCAGCGAGCACGCGTTCTTTTTCCTTTTTAAAAACTTGCAGTTTTGGTAAAAAGTTGGTTGAATACAGTGTTGAGTTTGAATTCAGTGTTTGTGTGTCGGTATCTAAAAATAGGTTGCTAAGCAACAGTATAAAAGGGCCAGGGCAGCAGTTAAAATATATGTTTTGAATTTGTTGATAATTATCCATATAGATCAATATTTCTATTTTATCGATGTGCTTTTTTCTCTATATCGTCCAGCCCTACAGTGACATTATTTTTATTGGTTTGATTTCACACCGACTCCCCAGCTGTCCCAGACCTTCAGACCTTACTGTGGGTGCTCTGAGGAGACAGACGCTGCCTTGTACCGCATGAGGTGGATGGACGGACACTTCAGAGGCAATATTTAACAGCTGTCAGTGTGAAATGAGAGAGATAACTCCAGAGATCTTATACAGCGCGTCAGCGTGTAGAAAGCTGAAGTGTCCTTTTTTTCCTTCAGGCGTGGTTCATGGTTTGTAAAACAATAAAATAATATTTCGGTTTGACCCACTCTATTCTTAGTGGTCCTTAATATTAATATCATCGCTCTTCAGTTTTTCTGGACTTCTTCTGATAAAACCTTCTCATTTCTCCACACCCCTCGGCTAATACTGAAAAGATGGGCGTTCACTCAAAACTCCTCAAGTCAGCACGGTTTGACCCTGCTGTCCAGCAGAGCCGGAGGAACCCGGGCCGGCCTTGAAAAATAACTGCACCTGAAGCACTTTAACGTGAGCTGGGCGCGGCCAATAAGAGCCGGTGGCACTGCGCCCATCGTCTCTGTCTAGGGCCGGGCCATATGGAAATAAATTTTCTCACGATAATATCGATATTAAATAAATCGCTAGCTTTAACGTTTTCTTGTACTAAGATTTTCTGGGGGGGGGCTCTCACTCTCGTCTGGGATTGTAAAGTTTTCAGGTGGTAAAATAGATATGTGGTATTCCCCTACTTTGTCAGAACATGTGCTCGACATAACTTGCTGTGCACGCTACTTTGTTTTTTTGTCTGGCTTTAAATAGCCAAAGGCCTCCACACGATGGGCTTTTCTTGTCAACGATGTCTTCGCTGTGTCCTCCATCTATTCTTCTTTTGAGGCACTTGTGTTTTTCTTTTTTTTTTTTTTTTTTTTCTCGATCATGTCCTACCTGTGTGGACAGCTTATTGGAAAAGAGAAAGACATCTTCAACGTTTTAAATTAATTAAACAAGTTTTGTCTTATGGGGTTGGGCGACAAACCTGGGATGCCACATTCCTTGGTGAGCCATTTTATTTGACGTGGCGCCATAAGTTATTGTTTTCTTTGCTGCTGGTGCCATGTAGGACTTCTCTCTTGAGTTAGCCATTTTCACTTTGAAACTGTAAGCACTGGAATTAAAATCCTTTCATTTAAGACTGCCCTAATCTTAGCTTCGACCACAGCTAAGAGGGGGAGTGATTTCTATGCATTGCCCTGCCTGATTACAGAAGCTGGGCTCACTGATGAAATGGTAGAAGTACTGCATCTGCCTCTGCTTTACTGGCTGGATGGAAGATGTAAAGGCCTGAATGATGATATTTTTTTTATTTTCTGGAGTCAATCACCAAGCAAAGTTGGTAAAACAATGTTGTGTTAATAACTGCAACCTCTGGTTCTTCGATAACGGAGTGAGATGTTGCTTCAACAGAGTGTGCAAAAATGGATAGGTTGGTCATGATGGTATGTAGCCTCACCAGCCAGACTGAATTACATGGAGCGTAAGTCAGTCTAACTAAGGCTCCATTTCCTCCAGCACAAAACAGACCAGACCAGTCACAGCACGGGAGGCGGGACTTTACGATGCGTCACCCTCAGTGGCAGAAACACCCATAATGCAGCAGCGTTTTTCTGCTACCGTAGTGGTCAAGTTACATATGGAGTTTTTTGTTGCTTGGTGCCTTGGAAGATTAAGAAAGTACATGTGAGTACACCATGTATCCTCAGCTTTTTTAGACAAAATTTTGTTCGATCGCATGACCTTTTTCACGGACTACAAATTGGAAAAAAACCAGCGCATCGATTGGAGTTTTTTGGCGTCACATCGGTAGTTATCCGATTGGTACCAACCTGTTGACGCTGACCCTGTCAGTCCCACCTTTAAGCTCTACCAGCTCCTTACCAGACTGATATGCAGTGAATACGGCGTAAATCAGTCCAACTAGTCAGGCTAGATGGTAGGTGGTGGCCTGAAGTCTTGAACATAACTATGTTTGTAGCTGGTAGACATTATGTCCATGGAGTTGTTACAGTTGGACACCTGGAGGCAGTTCTCTTAGTAAAACACCTCACGCTGGTAAAGAGAAAAAAAAAACTTTAGGGATCATGTCAACCAATCCAACTTTAACCCAAAACTGGAGAAAAAACTCAAACCCTTGCCTTTGCTTTTTCCTTCAGAGCCAGATTTCTCCTACTTGGATGCCCTGGCTCCTTACCAGCCCCTAGCCATGAAATGTGTTTACTGTCCTATTGACACGAGACTCAACTTCCATCAAGTTTCAAAGTTCCTGAAGGAAGTGCAGGTAAGCAACTCGCATCATAGTCCCATTTGCAAGATTGATGTGCTGTCTGCTAAATTCAGATGTGGGAGACTGTAGGAGAAACCTACACTTGAACACTAGACCTGGGGAACATCAATTGTAGCAGATAATGGTTTGGCTTGAAAAACAAAATGGGGAATTCTAAATAAAAAACAAAAATGGGACCTAACATCCACCCTTGGGGTACACCACAACAGATGGGTATAGAGTCTTCTATAGCTACAGCATAACAACTCTCCTACAAATACAGGTACATCTCAAAAGGTTAGAATAAAAATGTATATTTTTTTCACTCATTTTCGGGGAAACTCGTATAATAAAGATATTCATTACAACCTGAAATATTTCAAGCCTTTATTTCTTGTGATTTTGCTGATTATGTTTTGAATAATCCATAATTTGGACTGGAAAGCAGATTTGGCAACTTTTAAAGATTTCTGATATTTATGTTCATTGTCCTTCACCTTCACAAATATGTGCTGCTTTGTTTTGATCCATCATGTAAAATCCCGATTAAATACATCATAGCAGCGCTTCTTAAATAGTGGGGCGTGAAGCTACTGCAAGGGGGCACAAGAAAAGCCCTGCCTTGTTTTCTTGTCCAGAAGATACAGGCCTTCTAAATATGACAACAGCCCCCCCTGCTGCTTGGTCTGTACCTGGGGTCAGTAGTATGATGAATCCTATTAAGAAACTTCTAAAAAAAAGTACCAAACTTAATGGCTTGATATTATTTTTGCCATATGAGGTTCACAATTAGTTAAAGGTTGACTGCAGGTTGGGCTAAAAGCCATTTATATTGCTTGTTGATGATAATATATAGTAGTTAAAAAGGTGTGGCAATGCATGTTGAAACATTCTAGTTTTTAGAAACCATTGCTTTATGTTATAAATGAACTCATATGTTATACATTTTAAAAAGGATTGTGGGTAATCTACAGAACAACGGCTTTAATGTATTAAAACAGAAAATGATAAAAGTAAAATTTTTGTCCCATTTTGTTGGGATGGGGGGGGCTGAAATGTTTCCTTCTTCAAAGGCGGTCCCAACAGAAAACATTTGAGAAGCAGTGCATTCAAGTTTGTTTGCAGCATGGCAAAGTGGTGAAAACATGAAGTGTGCGTGTGTAAACTGAACGGCGGCTTTGCGCCTGTCCCTCCCGCAGCCCCTCCATGTGGTGTGTCCAGAGCAGTACACCCAGCCTCCTTTAACGCAGTCCCACCGCTCCGACCTGATGCTGGAGCTGCAGCCCCCTCCCATGCCGTACAGACGCTGCTCCGTACTCAATCTGCCCTTCAGGCGGCGCTACGAGCGGGTCTACATCCTGCCTGAGGTAAGGCGTATGGATGGAAGCCGCTCACCCGTCACAAACGGCCTCGTGTCTACAGGAAACAGCTGTCCGAGTTCAATATTCAAATACAGCAACGGGAATATTTAGAGGGCCTTTCAAAGTTTTAATCCCTATAAGTCTGATTCATCCTCTTCTAGCTCGCCAACTCGCTGGTGCCCTCTGAGGTTAAACCTGGCATCACCGTGGCAACCGTGTCGGCAGTGCTGCACTCGAAGGACAATAAGCACACACTGCAGGTGAGTCTGTAGGATGTGCTCGGAGTGTTTGGTTCTCCCTGGAGTCGGCTGACATTTTATTCTCCGCCCCGCCAGTCAGTGCCCAAACCGCCTCCTGCGGCCCCCAGCAAAAAGAGGAAGCGGGTTATAGAGGAGCCCCCGGTGACGCTGGCCCCCAAACCCCTGCTGAGCGGAGCGGTGCCCCTGGAGGCTTTCCTGACTACGCTGCAAAAGGTCGGCGTGTTTTCTCGTGTGAATGTTCTGCTCCTTAACATTCCCAGATTTTCTCCTCTTTAAAGCTGTCGATAACGCAGATGAAGCTGAAGATGAAGGGTTTCACGTGCATGTTTGTCTCTGTGGATAAGCAGCACGGGATTACAGAGGTTAAAGTGGAGGAGACGGGAGAAGGACACATTCTGCACCTGCAGGCCGAGGACACCCTGATTCAGCTGGAGGAGGACGGGACGCACATCGTCTGCGACAACAACGAGCCGCTGCGCACCACGCTCAGAGACCTGGTGCTCCGCTTCCTGCAGAAACTCTGACCTCCGTTGGTTACGAGCCGCAGCACAACCACAGGACCGCAGAGATGTCATATTTAACTGTATTTTTTTATGTTTTGCTTTTATGAAACGCATCCAGATTAAGTATTTTGTAATAAATAATTTCCTGAACAGCTTGTGCAACGCGTCTTCAGTCACTACAGTTTATCGGGGCGCCAACCTTTTCAGATAGATTTTTTCCCCCCCCCCACCAATTCTCCCCCATGATTTACTGAGGAACGATTAAAACAAAACGCTTTCATGGCATTTATATGCAAATAATTCACCTTTATGTCTGGAGTCAAATTTACAGGGTTGTTAAAAATCAGCAATTCACTCTGACATGCTGAGTGTCAGCATCAGTCTGATTAGTGATTATTTGGCTTCTGGCTGTCCATAGTGCCATGAAAAAGTATTTACACCCTTAAAGACTTCAGTTTTTGCTTTTTGTGTTTTGGTTTCATCAGAAAAAAATCCTATATGACAAATGTAACCAGAGTAAATAATGGAAAAAAGCTCTCCAACCTGGCCCTGTGTGGCTCTGCTCTTCCTCGCAGAGTTCTTTTAAATCAGTCATTAGAGGCTCTTGGAGCATGAACGTCCTGTTTAAGGGCACACCACAGCAATGGATCAGATTTAAATCCAGATTTTCACTAATCCAGCCTAAAGAGTTGAGCTTTAAGTCATTAAGAGCAGAATGCATGACTCCATGGATTACAGTAAGTCACCCAGGCCTTGAAGCAGACTTTTTGTCTCACTTTCTTGTTGAATCCTGAACTCTGACCACTGAGTCCTGCAGTGCTTTAGATGTTCTGGGTTCTTTTGGGACCTCATGGGTGAGTCGTAGATCCGGTCTTGGGAGTCATTTTGGTTGGCGGGTCACTCCTGGGATTGGTCATCACTGCTCCATGTTTTCTCTATTTGTGGATATTGGCTTTCACTTTGGTTCCCTGGAGTCTGAAAGCTTTACAAATGACTTGTAACCCTATCCAAACTGATAGAAACCTTTGTCTAATTTCTTCCTGGATGTCTTTAGCATGATTTGTTAGCCTACTTCATGCTATCAGACAGGCTTTATGTAAATGATCTGAGAGCAGCTAGGGAAATTGAACCAGGAAAATGCTGTTTATCAAAGTAAATCCATTATTTAACAAGGGGAGTAATTACATTTTGACATGGGACCAGGTTGGTTAGGATTGTGTTTTAACTCAAGTCATCTTTGGTATTAAAATTGGTTTAATGATTCTAAACATCGCAGAGGAAACATTTTATAGCTATATATACGTAAAATGACTTTTGTAGTTTTGGCCTGATTTCCTATGGGAAGGAAGCTTTCCACCTATAAGCTCTGGCAGGATGTCTTACTGAAGGAAATAACTTTCAACTGACTTTTTTCCACTCCCAGCTCTTTCATACAGGCCAGATTTGTGCACAATTACTAGTTGTCCTGTTCAACAGATTCTCCCACCCGTGGATCTCTGCAGCTCCTCCAGAGTAACCATGGACCATTTGGCTGCTCCTCTGATAGACGCTGTCCTTTTCGGTGGACGGCCATGTCTTGGTAGAGTATGGCATACATGCCAACCTATTTTCCAGCTGATGGATTGAGCCGTCCTCTCTGAGACGTTCAGAGTTTGGGATGTTTTTCAACCTAACTGCTCAGAACTTCTCGACAACGCTCTCCCTGACCCGTCTGCTGTGTTCCTTGTTCTTCGTGGTGCTGCTTGTTCACTGATGTTTCTAACATCTGAGGTCAGACACCGAACAGCTGGATTTACAATATATAGATTTTTTTTTTTACCAGTCACAGATCTTCTTGAGACCACTGGTTACACTTGATTTCAAGAGGCAGTAGATTACCCAAATTCTATGCTGCGGTCTAAAAACTATCGAGACCATGTCATATTTTCCTTCCTTTTCACAGTCGTGAACTTTGTCGGCTTGTCGCACATTAACATGCATTGAACTTAGTGACTAATGCCAGAATTGGTGGAACAGTTCGAGCGTATGACTACTTTAACCAGGAACTTTGTGTCCAATCAGCTTTCAAGTGACTCTTCAGCTCCACGTTCTTGTCCAAATATGTTCATGTCTCAGTTTATAAGGAATTAATGTGGAAAGAGTTCCCTGTCAAATTTTTTTGTTTTGACGTCTGCGTGATTATTAATGTCATGTCGGGCATCATCAGGATGCGGTCCAGTTCTGAGAAACTGTCATCATTCTACACTGATGGCTGACACTTGGAGACCAGGTGAGTAATATTTTATTATTTTTTTATTTAGTGTTTGGGGGGGGGGAACCATTCGTAAGTGAAATTCTAAAAAAGGACACGATTTTCCTGTCACTAGATATCTGTAGAACAAAGGACAGGTTTAAAAGGTGCTTTGTGGAACAACATGTATACAATAAGATGGAGACACTGGCCCAGCTGTCCGGTTTCCCTCATGATTTAATCGGAGGAATTAGCTGATTAATTTAGACTTTTTTTTTTACCTCATTCATAAATCATTTAAAATAGTTTTCCTTCAAGGTATCTTTGTCCATTAAAATTAATTGAGCTAAAACATGACGTTACATCACGCTCATCAAAAAAAAATAAAAAATCTAAGCACACATGATCTGCGTCTGAAAATATTTAATTGTTGCACGATTAACACGTTCCTAAAATACATTTAACAATAGGCTTTAAATGTACAATATCTTACAGCGTACTACATGCTCATTTCATAATACAACTGTTGGTAGCTGATTCAACAAGAACGCTCCAAAATAAAATAGATTTAGAAAAAAAAAAAAACTTTTCCTTCAGTGACGAAAGAAAACGACCGGTCGGACTAAGACAGATGCAGCAAACTAACTGCCCGGCTTTGTCCAGGAGCACTGGGAGTCAGTCAGGGAAGAAGAAGAAGAGGCAAGGTGTGTTTGGTGCGTCTCAGCGGATATCAGCATAAAAAAACACAGTGGGTAGACTTTGTACGTAAATCACAGCAAGAGAATTGTTTTTGTTTTGTTGTTTTGCCCTAATCTCCATTTCCTCTTTGTGCTCGAGTGGTGGAGCTACAGGCAGTGCATCTGGAAGGTTTCAAGTGTGTCTGCAACATGTCCACGGCAGGCAGCTTTGTAATGAGCAGAGCTCCGTTGGTCGGTCGCAGTTGAGGGGAACAAAATGTGGAGGTGGCGGAGATTTCTGAGGGTAACGTGGGAGGAAGCCGCGGTGACGTTGATATTGAGCTCTGTCCCTTCAATAATACCCAAACGTTTCTGATTTGGCAAAAGACAAGCATATTAAAGCCAATATGATTGATTATATTTTTTTTGGACTGTTTGAAAAATATGATTGTAACAGATTAAAAAACACTTTAAAGTGTTTAACAGTTAACTATCTGTAAAACCTGCTTAATATGTGCAAGAATAATTCGATCAGTATACTGCCACAGGGAGGGCCGGTTTATCTCCGATCGTTCAACGTGAGGTGAGGGAAGTGTGGATCTGATGAATGTGTCTTCGGTCTTTTTTTTTTTTTTCCTTAACTCTCACTTTTTTTTTGTTTACTTGGATTCTTTCTCGGCGTCCAGCAGAGCGGATCGGATGTCGAGCTTCTTCAGCTCCTCCACCAGATCTCCGTTCTGGTGCATCTGGAGCAGGATGTCGCAGCCTCCCACGAACTCGCCATTGAAATAGACCTGAGGGATGGTGGGCCAGTTGGAAAACACTTTGACTCCTGCAGCCACAGATTAAAGCAAAAAACAAAAAAACAAAGAAGATATCAGGACTGAGAACAATGGAAGGCAAGGGAACGATGGCTCTGAGCCACAATGGAGCACATTGCTCTGTGTGTAGCAGCCTACTTGAAATAGCCAGCCAGATTTTATTAAACCAAAGAAAACCTTATATTAGCCAAAATACAGCATCGTTTCCCATTTGCTCATCACTTTCAATAGTGAGACATTCTAATAATTTCAGTTGAAACTAGACATTTACAAACACCATATAGATAGAAACATCTTTTATTCCCCTCAATGTTTGACAAAACTTTTCCTAATTATAATTAGCATTTTTTAATCTATTTTTTCTGTGCGTATCAACACCAGAAGAACAGCAAACAACTTGGTGAAGATTGCGGGGCTAAAGTTTTTAGGAGAGAACAGTGAAATGAATCATGAGCTGAAAGGCCACTCCGAGGGGAAGAAGCCATCACTTTTAAAGTAAGGCTAAAAGAATAAAAAAAAAAGACAGATTACAGTGTGTAAATTAAGTCAGAGAAAATACTTTTTTTTGGAGAACATGCTGATTAAACTGTTTGGTCATTAATGACCATCGTTAAATTTAGAACAGGAAGAAATTTGGGAGCCCTGATCATGATCTCAACCGTGTGATGTAGAGAAGCTGGGATCAGCGCCTCTCCTCTCAGCCCTGACGTGGATTGGAAGGAGCAATAAAGCTCTTGATGGCATCGATGGGTTGATGGTTTGTTTGAAAAGGACCACACCCTTCTGGTGCTGCTGCAGGACACTGATAAAAACCAAACGTTTGGAAGAGCAAAGAACCGAGAGGCAGAGCCGCTCTGAGGGAGATGATGACTGGGCTAATGGACACACGGAAGCACACTTAAACAGAGAGGCGTTTACTGACTGTAAGAATTCAAGGGAAGCAAAGCATTTAGCTAAAAGCCTATTATAGAGATCCAACCTGTTGCTCAGGACAGACTTACTTGTCCCAGCTTACTGACCTTCTCTGAGCTCCTCGTCCTCCAGGACGTTATAAGAAGCGTAGCGGTCCACACCGTGCATCCGGAGGATCTGGACCACGGCGTTGCTGAAGCCACACATGGGCTGTGCCGGGGTCCCCTTCATAAAGACCACCACCTTGTCCTTCTTCACGAGCTCACCAAGGTCCTTCTGGAGGTCCGCCGCCTCGCACAAGAACCGGGCCGAGGCCGCCCGCGCTGGTCCGTCGGCTGGCCTGAGTAAGCACACGGTCGCCCCGGACCGTAAACACCTGGCGGTGGATCTGATTAAACTGTTCATGGTGTTGCTTGCAAGGTTTTAGAAGTTCTTGATAAACAAACTGCTCGCGACCAGACAAGTTGGGATCTGTGTGTGAGTGAAACTCGCAGGACAACATATCCTTCTAGCTCGCTGGGCGGGATCTAGATCCCGATTGGACAGCTGGGGGCGGCTAAATTCTTATCTGATCTGCTATTGGTCAAAACAATGTCAGTCAGAGAGCATTAACGTCAACAACGTGGGTTGCATAAGAAACTGTTTTAAAGGACAGTTTATCCCCTTTTTATTACAAAAAAAATCAACAGACATACTTACCATCGTGTGATTTATTATTAAATTTAGTAAAAAACAAAATTAAATATATTCGTAAAAGTGGCTCGTGGGGCACTTAAGAGCTTCCGGGTTAAGGTGCGCAGAAAGGAAGAATAAAGGAAACATCAGAAAGATGGCGGCGCACACGCAGAAAAACAATAAGCCAGGGAAATCTGGAGGAAAAGAGGCCCAGCCGCTGATACTGCCCAAGACGCCGGCGGAGGAGCAGCGTCTGAAGCTGGAGCGGCTCATGCGGAACCCCGACAAGCCCGCCCCGCTCCCGGAGCGGCCGAAGGAGTGGTCCCCGCGAGGCCCGCCGGAGTTCGTCCGGGACGTGATGGGCTCCAGCGCGGGCGCAGGCAGCGGGGAGTTCCACGTCTACCGCCACCTCCGCCGCAGAGAGTACCAGCGGCAGGACTTTCTGGACAAAATGGCAGAGAAGCAGGACAAGGACGTGGACTACCTGAAGAGACTGGAGCAGAACAGACTGGCGGCCGAGGAGCGAACGGCGAAGCGAAGGAAGAAGCGGGAAAAGCTGAAGCAGAAGAAGCAGCTAGCAAAGAAGGCCAAGATGGAGGGCAAAGACGGAAAGGATGGCGACAGCAACTCTAGCAGCAGCAGCGGGGAGGAAGCGGAGAAGGAGGAGGATGCAGATGAAGAGACAAAAGAGGATGACGCCGAGACCCCAAGCTTCATTATGGGGAAAAAATAGACCAGCGTATGATGAAAGCACAGTGGGGGAAGACATGGGGGAACCTTAGTGACGTTTGCAGAAGAACTTGGAGATCCCAGCTTCACATACACGTTTAAGGTAGCAACATAAAAAAACTCCTAGATAACACATGATTGGTTATCTAGGATTGATTGCTGTGTGATCAGCAGTTGGACAAACGCGTTGATGGGATCTGTTTTACTGTTTCCTACCAGGGGCTCAAAGCAGCTGGGGTGGGCGTGGCCCCCCAGGTGTATGTCAGCTAAACACGTGACTCTCTTTAGAGACGGATTTGTTTTGGCACATGTGATCTAATTGTTTTGACCTAAAATTGTTAAATAGTTGTTTCTAGCTATATAGTCTGCTTAGATTCTGTTTCTTTTAATAAAAAAAAACATTAATTCTACAACATTTGTTGCTAACGTGACTTTTTTTTTTTTTTTTTTTGCAATGGGGGCTCAAATTATTTTAAACAGTTGCTCAGGACTCGGCTGCACACTGCTGGTCAGTGGGTTTCCAGTCTGTCAGCCTTTTACCCTATAAAGAGCAGAACAGCAGAAAGGTGTAATACTGACAGGCATTTAAACTAATAAGTTAGGTGGCTGCAGTTCTGTTTAAAGCCATCAACATGATGACAAATGATATAGATGTCTGAGAGCGGTGTTTTAACTGAAGGTCATGTCTGTCGTTGCAGCCTTGTCAATCAGCCCTCGGTGACCTCCATCACCTGCGGGCACCACAAGGCTGCAGAAAGCAAGTCAAAGAATGAAAAGGCGTGGCTCCCGCAGGCTTGGGAGTGCCACGTGCGATGTTCCTTGGACAGAGTCCTGCTTCCCACGGTGGTGACGGCCCGTGTCGGTGGCCGTCACCTTTCTTGAGGCAGGTAGAGCAAAACCAGGCAGCCAGATATTGTTTGGACCAGGGGAAGCTTTTCCTGCCAGGCACTGTCCGCTGCCACAGTAATGATTGATTACCTTATTGTTGTTTGCCTTTTTTTTCTCCTGTCAATAAAACAGCCTGTTCTAGGCCCGAGGTCTGGTTATTCTGTGTTTTCCCTCTTGCTAAGGTAAAATTTGATCATTTAAAGATGCTACAAGGTGACTAAAATCAAGATGAAAATGCTAAATCTGCGGGAAAAGGTGCTCAAAACAACTTGTGTCCATGCTGCAAGACAATTTCACCTGAAAATAATTTAAGATTATAGTATGAAGTTGAACACTTAAAAGATTACCTTTTAAGACAAGATAAAAAGAAATTACTGTAGAAGTGTTAGATAATTTAAGAAGCAAATCATTTATCCACATTTTCTACTTTAAAAAATAAATAAATAAAAAATCGTTATATGGGGTTTCCAGACTAGAGACGTAGATGTAATTTTATTAGTCTTAAACAATTGTTTGCAGGTCATTTTCAGCTTTATTTGTATGCAAACGGTACCGTAATCGGATTAGTCAAATTGTGCTTCAAAAGCTTTTTAAAGAGATGGAGGCTGCTGCAAGATTTTAAACAAAGGAAGGGGATCGTGTAGGAATCTATTTTTACGTTGAAGCCTCTAACCACATCCTGCACCGAGGTCTGTTTTCATGCCAAATTAATGCTGGTGGTGTAGGGTCTGAGAACGTTTCTATGAAGCTTCCTTGTATTATCCTTGGAATACAGTTATCTATCCATCTCTCTCTCTCTCTAGATATATATATCTGTGTGTATATATATATATATATATATATGTATATATATACGTGTATATATGTATATATATACGTGTATATATATACGTGTGTATATATATACGTATATATATATATATATATATATATGTATATATACGTGTATATATATATATGTATATATATACGTGTATATATATGTATATATATACGTGTATATATATGTATATATATACGTGTATATATATGTATATATATACGTGTGTATATATATATATATGTATATATATACGTGTGTATATATATATATGTATATATATACGTGTGTATACGTGTATATATATATATATTCAATTCAATTTTATTTATATAGCGCCAATTCATGAAACATGTCATCTCAAGGCACTTTACAAAGTTAAGTTCAATCATATTATACAGATTGGGTCAGATTATACAGATTGGTCAAAAATTTTCCTATATAAGAAAACCAGTTGATTGCATCAAAGTCCCAACAAGCAGCATTCACTCCTGGAGAAGCGTAGAACTACAGGGAGAGTCGTCTGCATTGTACATGGCTTTGCTGCAATCCCTCATACTGAGCAAGCATGAAGCGACAGTGGAAAGAAAAAACACCCGTTAGCGGGAAGGAAAAACCTCTAGCAGAACCGGGCTCAGTATGAACGGTCATCTGCCTCGACCGACTGGGGGTTACAGAAGACAGAGCAGAGACACAACAAGACAGACAAAAAGCACAGAAGCACACATTGATCCAGTAATCTGTTCTACATTAGATGGTAATAGTCGGTGATCTGTCCTCCCTGGATGATTTCACAGTCAACAGAACGTCAGACCAGGTGTACCTACTATGAAGAAAAAAGAGAGAAAACAAAAAGTTAAAAGCTGAAATGACAACAGTCATTTCAATGTAATGCAATGCAAATCTGGAGAACAGTAAAAATCAGTAGAGTGAGAAAAATAGGCCCTGATGTCCTCCAGTAGCCTAAGCCTATAGCAGTAAAACTATAAAAGTAGCTCAGAGTAACATGAGCCACTCTAGTTATAAGCTTTGTCAAAAAGGAAAGTTTTAAAATTAGTCTTAAAAGTAGACAGGGTGTCTGCCTCACGGATCAAAACTGGGAGTTGGTTCCACAGGAGAGGAGCCTGATAGCTAAAGGATCTGCCTCCCATTCTACTTTTAGAGACTCTAGGAACCACCAGCAGACCTGCAGTCTGAGAGCGAAGTGCTCTGTTAGGAACATACGGAGTAATCAGAGCTCTGATATATGATGGAGCTTGATTATTAAGGGCTTTATACGTTAGAAGAAGAATTTTAAATTCTATTCTTGATTTAACAGGAAGCCAATGAAGGGAAGCTAAAATTGGAGAAATATGATCCCGCTTGTTGATTTTCATCAGAACTCTTGCTGCAGCATTTTGGATCAGCTGAAGGCTTTGAACTGCATTTTGTGGACTTCCTGATAGTAAAGAATTACAATAGTCCAGCCTTGAAGTAACAAATGAATGGACTAGTTTTTCAGCATCACTCCTGGACAGAATGTTTCTAATTTTGGCGATATTCCTGAGGTGAAAAAAGGAAACTCTGGAAACCTGTTTAATATGGGATTTAAATGACATGTCTTGGTCAAAAATAACACCAAGGTTTTTTACTTTATTACCAGAGGCCAAGTTAATGCCATCCAGATTAAGTGATTGGTTAAGAAGTTTATTTTTTGAGGACTCTGGCCCAAAGATTACAACTTCGGTCTTGTCAGAATTTAGATGCAGGAAATTTAAAGTCATCCAGCTTTTGATGTCATCAAGACATGACTGCAGTCGAAGTAATTGATTGGATTCATCAGGATTTATGGATAAATATAGCTGAGTGTCATCAGCATAACAGGGGAAATTAATCCCATGCTGTGTGATAATTTTGCCGATCGGAAGCATATATATAGTAAAGAGAATTGGTCCAAGGACTGAACCCTGTGGTACTCCACAGGTGACCCTAGAGTTTGAGGAAGATTTATTATTAACATGAACAAACTGGAATCTGTCCGACAGATAAGATTTAAACCAGCCTAATGCGTTCCCCTTAATCCCTACAGTATGTTCAAGTCTTTGTAGGAGAATATTGTGATCAACTGTATCAAATGCAGCACTGAGATCTAACAGGACAAGTACAGACACAAGTCCATTATCTGAGGCCATGAGAATATCATTAGTGACCTTCACCAGAGCCGTTTATATATATATATATATATATATATATATATACATATGTAGATATATATGTATATATATATATATATATATATATATATATATGTATATATACGTATATGTGTATATATGTATATATATATATATATATATATATATATGTATGTATACATATATATACATACATATATGTATATATGTATGTATATATATATATATGTATATATATGTATGTATATGTATATATATGCAAAAAACAGATTATTTTGGGATTATTTCAAGTTCGATGAATGGACACAGAAACGGAAAGGAAGGGAGAAAGATGAGGCAAAACGTTAAAAGGGAGTAAAGGTGACAAAAATAGAGCAGAAGAAAAAAAAAAGAACTAGATGACATCCTTGGAGTCTGCTACACTGGGATACAATCATGTTCAATAAATTAGATTTTGTCCCAATGAGACTCGTTTGTCAGATTAAAACTACCTGTTGAACATGACCTTTAAATAGGTATTAAACACTTACGTCCATATTTAAAAATACTTTATTGATCTTAAATAATCTTAATATTGTTTTCATTGGGTGCAACCAGATAATACTTCCAATAAACAGAAATTAAGGCTTGTAGATATCAAGCCTCAAGTGTTTGGCTTTAAATACTGTCTACAGTAAATAAATCTGTAGTCGGTGTGTAATTTAATCTGAGTATAAATCCAGCTGTTCTCCGAGGGCCTCAGGTTTATTAGAGAAAAAGCAGCATCAGGAACAAGGAACACAGCAGACGGGTCAGGGAGAGAGTTGTGGAGACGTTGAAAATGTGTTGTAAGGTTTTTATCTTGAGGTTAATGTAATTAAACCTGAGCGATTTTGCAAAGAAATGAGTAAAACCTTCAGTCTAAATGCAAAGCAAGCAGACATACTCCAAAAGGGTCGTCTACGGAAGTATTCAAATTGGAACGCAGAGCACAAAGCATGTTTTTCCAATAATCTGTGGCTATTTGAAAAACAGCTGGAGGCTCACAAAGACATGAAGAAAAATTAGCCTAGAAATGTTCATAGTACTGAATGAGGACAAATTGACCAAATCACTGCCTTTCTTGGGAGGTAAATAGTCATCAGATGTTCATCTTCTGAGGCCCAGAACACATCATTGTCCAGGCAGAAAAAAAACATTTCATATTAAACAGAACTCCCGTCAGTGATGTGTCGTGGGTTCATAACCCAGAGTTGGGTGTGTTTAGTGGTGTTATGACTTATTTTATATAAAGCAGAAGTGCACCCAGTGTGTTAAACTCGGATTGGCGTGGTTACTGTGTTGAAAGAGTGCCAACAAACCGCCAGTCAGGACTGTGTCTCATGGGTCTGTGATCAAGGGCAGGCAGCCACAGTAAACCCGAGCTAGCACAAAGCCAAAATGGGTTTTCAGGTGATTCATACTGGAACTTAAAATGGGTTTTCTACATCACATTGGGAGGGGGGGGGGGATTAATTAAAATATATATTTTTTTGCGATAAAATCAGATTGAAGGGGATTTCTGGGTATCTGCTCAACTTCTCCTCCTGCAGTGAGGTGTTTCCCAGTAGTTTCAAGTTTCTTTATTATCGTATGAAACAGAACTTAAGTGCTCTATGTCAAAAGTAACAACACAGCCTAATGAATAACATTCATGCATTGCTTTCGCTCATCTATATTCCACTTATGTGCACACGAAAAAAACAAATATTGAAACAAATCAAGTCGGCAGAATGAGACGAGTCTTTCAAAGTGATGTTTTCATCGGGAGGTGAAGACGATGCGAGATGTGTGTTGGTTTCCTGTTTCTCTACAGAGCCTTTTTCATATCTTCTGAGCTACTGGCAAACCTAACCTTACCTGCATTCTCACGGTATTTGTTCGTTCACAAACACATAATGTGCAGAACGGAGAGTGCTACCCATCATCAGTCTGGCTTGCCAGGTTGTTGCAAACCACACAAAGATTTCATGGAGGGAGACCACCTCTGTTATCACTTTTACTGGTATGTATTGTGTGTCCATAGGAGAGTTTTCTTTTAGACAGGGGTGTCCACGAATCTAAAGGTTGAAACTTTCTGCACTCTTGCTACATCTGGGGAAGGATAGTTTATTTTTTTCTTCATAAAATCTGTGACTTTTGTAGTTGTCAGGTCCACATTAGTGTGTCAGCTTCCACACATCCTCCCTGTGTGGTGACTCGTCTCCTCTGTTGATCAATCCCACCCCTGAGGTGTCATCCCCAAATTTTGATTTTGAATTTTTTTTGTTAGAAGGAAGCCTGCAGTTATTTGTGTATATGAAATAATAAAGATCTGAAAGCACAGCCTTGGGGTACCCCTTTGTTAAGTAAGCAACTTCAGGAACCAGTCCCCCAAAATTACTCCTAAATTGGGATGTTGCTGTTTTACAAATATCCAGACCAGTTGGCTGATTAATATCCCTAATACAACAGCATTTGGTTTTAACGGGTTTTAAAACGTCTGCCCCTGCTTCTTTACATCTGTTTTGAACACGCCCCAACAAAATGTGTTGATTTGGGGTCAGAAATATGAGGTCGAACTGTTGTGTTGCTGCCTGTGACGAAGCGTATCAATACCCGCGGATTCTTTCATCACACCGTGGAAAGATCCCGGCGCATCTGGAAAATACCTCTACAGATATGATTCAATGGACCGCTGCCTGCCAATAGGAGGGAGACGATGTTGTCCTAGGGGGTGTTTTGCTCCGAGGGAGGTTTCAGCATGCCGGGGCAAGCTGTGTTGTCTGACTTTGCCTCACCTCAGTCCCTCTTTTTGTCAGGAAGTCTCGGAGCCGTTCTGATTGCTGATTTGGACCATCTTGGCAACATTTTTTTAACCCTACAATGGATTTTGAGCAGAGTGACTGAGAATGCAGGACTTACTGGATTCACAGACTGGGCCAACAAAGACGATCCATGACCACAATGGACAAGGTATGGTAACATACTGGTGTGTTTTAGTGATCCAGAACACTAGCTGAATGCCCTGCCTTAAAAAAAGCATAGAAAAAGTTCTTTGCTCCTATCTTCCTGACTGCTTTCAGTAGATTTCCTCCATGTCAGGTTTCGTGCCACCTGATTGCTCAACAACCCTCCATGTTTTCATGCGTTTGAGTTTTTCTTCCAGAATTGTGTTATGGCAAAATTTTTATTTGATCACGACACATCCCACTTCCTCTTTCCCAGATGGGAGGAAAGCTATTCAAGAGAGAACGTTCACCAGATGGATGAATGTGTTCCTGCAGAGAGTAAGACGTGGACCGCTACACTTTCACTTCACTTTTTTTTTTTCAGGAATACCATCAACATCAAAGCTTATGTTTCTGTTTGTTCCCAGCGCGTTCCTCCACTTAAAGTGTGCGACCTGTTCACTGACATTCAGGATGGCAGAATGCTCATGGCTCTGCTGGAGGAGCTGTCTGGCTGCAGACTAGTAAGAACCCCGTCACACAGGGAAGCGATTCAGTTCAAGACCGATAATATGCGCTGGCTGGCAAAATTATTCATAACCTTTTGAACCATTTCATTTTTGTCATGTTGCAACCATAAAACTTTTTTGAATTTCCCTGGAATTTCATGTGATAGAGTATCACTGATGTGGAAACAGTGAAGTCATTTTTACACAGTTCTATCTATCTATCTATCTATCTATCTATCTATCTATCTATCTATCTATCTATCTATCTATCTATCTATCTATCTATCTATCTATCTATCTATCTATCTATCTATCTATCTATCTATCTATCTATCTATCTATCTATCTATCTATCTATCTATCTATCTATCTATCTATCTATCTATCTATCTATCTATCTATCTATCTATCTATCTATATATTATTGGGATGTAAAATCCTAATAAAGTACATTAAAGGGTATAGTTGTAATGAGACAAATTGTAACTGAGTTCAAGAGGTTTGATTACTTTGCAATCACTATATTTGCCTCTTGTGATCTGTTCTCCGCCTCTAATGCTGTCCAACACCTGATGTAATGTTGTGATTCTTCACACTGTCACGGTAGCTTTACAGGTTTAGGTCTTCATCCCATCGCATTTTCAGACTCAACAACATTTCCAAGGCCCTAGCGTTCCTGGATGACAGACATGTGAGTGTCCGCTCCTCAGTGCATCCAATTCAATACAACTGAGTCCGCTGTAATCCACTTACAACACTGCTGTCCCCCAGGTGAAGCTCCTTGGCATTGATGCTTCCGCGATTGCTGATGGCAACCCTTCCGTTGTTCTCAGCCTTGTCTGGAACATTATTCTCCACTTCCAGGTTGGAAACTGGGTACCTTCTGATATCTTTATGTACTTTTGACCAGTATTAGTCTTTTTAACTCATCTCATTGGGGGAAATCTCCGTTATATTAAACAACAAACAGGTAAAGGAGGCGACGGGGGGCCTTCAGCGACATTTGTCCTCTAGCCTGTCTTCCATTTCGCTGAGTGCTTACCCATCCTCCAGTGACCTCTCACCACAGACCAGCGAGAGTGACAGCTACTCCTCCAACACCCTGCCGAGGAAAGGTAAAAAGGCGAGAAGGGATCAAAAGTACCACAGTAAAACCATCAAGAGTCTCCTGCACTGGGTCCAAAGATGCACATCAAAGTGAGTCTGTGTTACAAACTCGATGAGTGGAAGGCAGTGTCATTTTTCCACACCGAAGTTACATGACGCATGAATCCTTGAAGAAAGTCATGAATTTGCAGGTACGGTGTGGATGTGGATGACTTTGGGGCGAGTTGGAGGAGTGGACTGGCTTTCCTCGCTTTGATAAAGTCCATAAACCCAGACCTGGTCGACCTGAGGGAGAACTTGTCCAAAGAACCAAGAGAGAATATCCAGCAGGCTTTCATGGTAGCCCATCAGTTTTTGGATATACCCCCTCTGCTGGAGCCGGAAGGTAAAAGCCAGAACGAAGACATAATAAGTCACAACAGTTACAACAGCAGCACCAAGAATTGTTTTATTTTTCTCCTCCCAGATTGCACCTCACCGGACGAGCAGTCCATCATAACATATGTGTCGATGTTCCTGGGACGTCATTCAGTCGTAGATGAGGTTAGTGCAGTTTGACACTTGGACAAACGTGCTTACTTTAATCTTCTGTGCAAATGTCATGACAAAACTGATCCCACTCATACACGTTACGTACGGAGCAACCCAAAAGTAACAGTGAGGTTAGCACATGATAATCCATGGAGTTATTCATGAAAAAAAATTAAAAACCAAAATTGTTCTAACAGCCACACAAAGGGGCTGGTCATGTTGGCACGGTTCATAGATTTGACATCAGGTTTAAGAATGAGGGGGTGTGCTCCAATTAGCGCAGGGGTAGAGGGCATAACACATGTACGGAGGCCTTATTCCTCGACACGGCTGACCCGGGTTCGATTCCAACCTGAGGACCGTTACCGCATGTCTTCCCCACTCTCACAACCCCCCTTTCCTGTCAGCCTACTACAAACCACTAGTGCCAGAAAAAGAATATATATATATATATATATATATATATAAGCATGAGACTCAGTAAGTCCCAGCTGAGTTCTAGTTGCAGTTGGTAAAACCAGCGCTATAGTAGATGATAGATAGAACAAGAAGTAGTGCACAATTGTGATACATGCTTTTTAAAATACTTTAAAGAGAATTTTAAGCAAACATTATATTTGGCCTTCTTTCCTCTGATACCCTTCTATGAAGCTTGGGACAACCAGTCACGTCTACCAGCCAAGTTAACAATCAGAGTCCACCTCTAAGTAATTTAATCTCATGATAAATCCAGCTGTTCTGTGAAGACCTTCGTGGATTTGTTAGGGACTTCAGTGAAGAAACTGCATCCAGAAGACCGAGGAACCCAGCAGACAGGTCAGGGAGAAGGTGTTGGAGAAGTTTAAAGCAGCATGTTAGGTTTTAAAACAATATTCCTAGCTTTGGACAGAGCTCTGTTGAATCCATCACGTGAACATGGAAAAGCGTGGGAGCTGTTCACCTAATCTGACAGGCCAGCAGAGTATTAATCAGGGAAGCAGCCTAGAGGGCCATGGTGGCTCTACATGAGCTGCAGAGACCCGCAGCTCAGGTAGAAGAATCAGTTGAATCACAAATATTATTTGTCTTCCTGTCTTTTTGGAAGACTGGCAATGAGAAATCCGTCTTGAAAGAAAACCGCAGGGAAATCTGTTTGCAGTTTGCCTCGAGCCATGTGTGGGACACAGTAAACATGTGGAAGAATGCGCTTTAGATGTGACCAAGATTGAACTTTTTAGTCCACATGCAAAGTTATCTGAGGTTGAAAACTGAAGGTCAACCTCACCCTGAACACACAGGGACAGGAAAACTGGTCAGAGTTGATGGGAGCTGAATACAGGTCTCTGCTGGAAGAAAACCTGCTAGACGCTGCGAAAGACTTGAGGCAGAAGCTCACCTTCCAGCAAAACAACAATCCTAAACGCCCCCCGGTGAGACACAATGTGGGGATCGTGAGATGACAACTCTGAAAATGTTGTAACACTTTTGCAATTAAGCAATATCTTGATAATCTGAGCAGATAGTTCAGGTTTACACAGCTACATTCTACATCACGATAGTTTTTTCTGTGTAACAGGAAGTGTAATACATCAAACTTTATTCACATTGTTAATAAATATCTGAGCTCATTTTCTTGCAGATTTCTGACTTGGCCATGTCAGAGAATATCCTAGTTTTAATGTAACAAATTAATTCCTTTAATCATGGAAAATTATATTCCCAAATATTTATGACTTCTTAACATCAGAGAACATCCAATTTCTTTGGTAATATGGGAAATTAATCACACAATTTCTGAGTTTCTTTGTAGAAATGTACTCCTCTGTGGCCAACAATTTATTTTCTTTAATGTACAATGGCCCTGATACTATTTTTTTATTAATTATGAGAATAAAGCCATAGCTTTATCAGACAAAGTCATATTATTATGAAATAAAGTCACACAATCATTTGCACAATTGTTTCAAAGTCCTGATACTAAAGAGAATTTGATGCTGATGTACTAACAAAAAAGTTTAAGATTTTCTTATCTGTGAAACCGATACCAAAGTATATCTTTCCAAGATGCGTTCCTCATTTTAACACAGAGGAAAGACAGCATTGTTTTGTAAGGGTTCTGATAAAACTACTACTTTATTCTCATAATTTGGGGGGTTGCCAGTCTCTGCCACTGTGTTTTTGGGGGTCACAGGCTGTAAAGTTTGGGAACCGCTGCCTTAGAGTACCTTAGGAGTTTTATTTTGGCGTTTCCTGCCCCCATAAATAGTGTGTGTGTTGACATGGCGATATTATGCGTGCCCCATTAAAACAATATCAGACATACTGGTTTGTTCTATATTTTTTTTATTAGATGTTTGTCATACAGCTTGACTTTAAAAATCCAATATGGCTGCAGCATGTACAAAATATAGTGAAATAGTTATTTGGATTTCCAGCAGATTGTATCTTAGTGAGATTGGTGGTATACATCAAACTTTACACCATCTATGAGCGTTAAAAATAAATAAAATACAGAGCAATACATTGTTATCATCTTGTATTGCTAATGGTGGTTAGCCTGGTAAATGGTGCAGGAAAGTTGGATGATTTCTGAATAAATTCCAGGTGGATCACTGTAGAGGAGTGCCTTTTAAGCCAAACCGTGATCTTTTCTAAACCATACCACCTAGTTTAAATTTCTAAACTTAACTACGTTTTAGCTCAAGCCAAAAAGAGTAAGTTGTTATTAGCTTTGTTTGATTTCCGTAAGATGGTCATTTAAGGTAAGTCTATCAAAAATTATGAAAAAGATAAAAACAAATAAGATAAAATAGTACCTCAAAGTTTGGGGATGCAAAATTTGTGTTCACATCACAAAATTCCATGGAAGCCCATTTCTGCCGCTCTCATGAAAAAACAAAACTGGTGTCATATTATTATGACTTACCTATCTCATAATTATGATATAGCTTTAATCAGCTCCAGGCATTCTAAGGAGATGGATGAGACAAGTTTGCCTCGATAGTGTCATAATCTGGGTTTTGTTTTGGTTTGTTTATTATTTGATCAGCTGTTCCTCTCTTCCACCTCAGGTTTTGTTTCTGTTCTGTCTTGTTTTGGATTCTTCAGCTTATGTACTGTTTTAGTTTATCCGGTCTTTGTATTAGTTCTGATCTCCCTTCTGTGCTCTGTTTAGTCTTAGTTTTATCTTCTGTCTTAGGTTCGTTCTTCATGGTTATTTATGTTCTAGGGTTGGTTTAGTGTCTGTTCCTTTCCACGTGTTTTCTGTCAACTTGTTTCCTCCTGCAGCCTCTTCCCTCCCTCTGATTACCTCCACCTGTTTCTGGTTAATTGGCTCACTCTCTCTCCTTTGTTCTCCTGCCTTTTTAAGTCTGTCTCCTCTGCCACTTCCCTGCCAGTTCATCGTCAATTCTTGTCTTGTTATATGGTGTCTTTCCTTGTCAAGCCTCCGGTGAGTGTAAGTTCCACATTTTCTGCCATGTCCCTGTTTGAGTTTTTGGACTGCCTTTTTGTGTACCATTTTTGGATTATGATTTTTACCACTGTTTTGCCAAGATCTTCTCATCAAATCCTGCTATTTCTCAAACCTCTTTTGTCTGGTCGAATTCTGGGTCCTCCTGTCTCTGAGCTTCATGACAGATAGACAGAAATGGATGTTGCTAACATCATTGAGCAATACTTCACAAGTGGCTTTAAAAATCTTGGATGTTGGAATAATCAGAAAATGTCAAATTAAGCCTCTGGACATTAGAGAGAAGACGGAAAAAAATCAGCTTTGGTGGAGAAAAAAAAGAAGACAAAAATGTAGTTGAGCAACAACTGCAAAAGATCTGGTAGACAGCATGGCTACGGGTGGTGGCACCAGAAATGTTGGATGGCTGAGATAGTCACTTTATGAGATAGTATCTCAATATTATGACTTAATTATCTCATAATTATGAGAATTATCAGGGCAGCTGTGGCTATTAACATGTCACACCACCATCAGGGTGTGAATGTGAGAATGACTGACTGTAGTGTGAAGAGCTTTGGGGTCGTAGGACTTGACAAGTTCAAGCCCTTTACCGTCAGAGTGCCGGAAATGGGCTTCCATAGTATTTCCAAGCATTTCAATGAAAAAACAACAACTATGCTTTCATTCTAAAATATGACTATGGTTCATTTTACAGGACCAATTGACACATTTTGATTTTCCTGAGATTCCCAGCTTCGGATCTCTCGAAGCAGTCAGCTTCAGAGGAACCCCTGCTGATGACCCAGAAGCCAAAGCTCTGCTAACAACCTTTGAGAAGAGCAACGAGCAGCGGCTGTGGAGACAGTGGTCCAGGAGGTTTTCAGAAACGTCCAAAGCCCTCGACTGTAGATCCAACAAGAACGGGAGCCCTGAAACCTCCTTTCCCTCCAGTCAAAGAGTGCTGGAGCCGCCCAGTCCGCTGGAAGCGAGTGTAACTAACCAAGAGATCAGATCATGGATGGATAAGGGCTATGGTAAGAAAAGAGTGCATGGGAGTCACGTTTCCCAGAGCTCTGAAGAAGGAATCTACAGCTTGTCAGTGCTGGATTCAGATGAAGAGGATGCTTACAGCTACATCCTGGATCTGAATAAAGATGTTTTCCAACCAAATAATCCGCCAACAAGACAAGTACCAAAAGTAGAGGAGGAAACAGCCGAGGAGATGGAGGAAGAGTCAAAACATCTGGAAGCACTCGGGATGTTTAATGGAGGCAGACGTAAACAGCAGGGAGGACCGCTCAATGAGGATACGGATTTTAATCCAGAATCAGCAATCGGGGTTCAGTCTGCGGCTCACCGGAAGTTTGATTTGGACAAGAGCAAAAGTAGCCTCAGAGAGACAACAAACAACAGAGCTGTGTTTGTCTTGGAGCCCGAGGCTGAGAGAGGAAGCAGAGGAGACCCGAGGTTCAAGAGAGGAACAAACAGTGACGCTTGTACAGAAGAAGAAAGCAAGGAGAAGATGGAAAACAATAGAGAGGGGAAGGATGGGTTCGACAACACACTAGATTGTGGGGTAAAAGCAAGGGTTTTTGGAGTGGCTAATTGGAAATATGTTGAGGAAGAAGGAGAGGAGCTCTCTGAAAAATTGGGACATGTGAGTGAGAGAACAGCGGGGGAAGATTTGGGAAGATTAGAGGAAGGGAGAGATCTAAAGGAACAGAACGAGACAGAGGAAGCTGGTGCCAAGAAGAAAGAGACAAGCACTCAGATATGTGTGAACTCACAAAGTTTCAGTAATAAAACCGAGGAAAGAATGTTCCCAGATGAAGCTGGTTTTATAACCCTGAATAGAAATGGGGTCACAGTTAACAACACAGGCTGTAAAGCAGGAGTGAAAGCGGAGGAAGCGTGCCATCTGATGACATCATCTGATTATGGGCCTGTTCAAACACAAGACTGGAAGAAATGCAAACCTATGGTCAGGAGACACAAGGATCTGATAGCAAATCACAAAACTACCCCCAAAAGGCCCCCTGAGGACACCCACGACGGAGATAACGGCCGGACTGCGGCCTGCAGGCCATCTTCTCACTTACCAAGGTACCGATTCATCATCACACGCACACTACTTGACCTCTTGAGAAGTCCTAATCTCCCTAGCGCCTGATCAAGAGTCTGAATCCGAACCCTCCACAGAGCTATATCTGTGCAAACACAGACAAATTATTGGTCTGACCATACACGGGCTCCTACTGACAGGGTGCCTGGTGTTTAACATTACAGAACCCTGATCAGAGAGCGCACAGTCAGGAGAAAGCAGGAGTCGAGGTGTTTCCAGAGGCTTGTTTCTGCACAGTAGAACAGCAGTGAGGACCAGATGACAGGAAACGCCAAGGAATCTGCCCCGAAAGTAGCAATGCAACACATGACAGCTTCATCAGGAACGGCAGCATAAAAATACACCTTAAGTCTGCTGTATAGATATTAAAGTTGACAATGTAGGATTTAGAAATAATGTGGAATTTAGAATCTTGAGGTTGTAGAGATTTCTTGTCTTCTTTCCGCATTTCTAAGAAAATAAACCAAAGTGTTAGCAAGCGTGGTTTAGGCAAACTTTTAATTAGCCTGTTTTGATGTGCTAAAACACAACAATGTTGAAATGCCATTGTTCAAAAAATGTCAAATTGCAGCTTTGGTTGCTTCTGATCCTCCCTTTCTCAGGTACAAAATGTATCCAGCAGGATGTTGCATCGACTGATTTCTGCCAGCGAGACGTCTCGCACCCACTTTGATATCCAGCGATTGAAAGTCATTTCCTAAACCCAACGGCCAATCTATGAGGCACCCCAGTTCAATAGCTTGTTCACACAAATAACTTCTGTTCTGCAGCTCATTGCAATAAGACAACTTGCTGCAGTTCAAGCTGAGCATCAGATTAGGGAAGACAGAGGAGTCAGATGACTTTGAATGGGCGGTCTGGTTGTAACCAATTAGTACAACCAAGGAATGCAGAATGCCATCTCTGATCGCACCACATTAATGGTGGGGCGATGGGTTAAACATCAGCAGAGGTCCACACCGTGTGTCGCTCCTCTCAGCTAAGTTACTGAGCCTACATTCAGAAACAGGCTTACCAAAACTAGCCAATAACAGACTGGAAAGCGTTTCCAGGTCTGATAAATCTCTAATTTAGCTGCAACATTCAGATGACAGAGTCAGAATTTCATATAAGCAACATGAAAGGATGAATCCACCCTTCTCTGCATCAATGCTTCAGGTGGTAGTGTAATGGTGTGGGGGATATGATCTCACCAGTGAGTACTAGTTGTTCTTTGTTTCAACTCCACAGCTTACATGAGTATCGTTGCTGACCGTGTTCAGCAGGACCGTGTCACAAGGCTCAGATCCTCTCAAACTACAAAGTTGAACATGACAATGAGTTCGCTGTCCTCCTGTGGCTTCCTTAATCCCCAGATCTCAATCTAATAGAGTCCCTTAGGGGTATGGTGGAAAGAGAGATTGACGTCTGTGTGATAAACAGATCAAGTCAATGCGGACTGAAATCTCAGAGGAATGTTTCCGATGCTGTGTTGCGTCTATGCCAAGACAAATCGAAGCAGTTCTGAAGGCAAAAGAGGGTGCAATCTACTCATAGTCTACTTTGAGGAAATCTGGTTATGTGACAGTAATGAATAATATCTACCCACTCTTGGTTTGTTAAATTGACATATTTGGGCATATTTTAGAAGAGTCCAATGGCTCAAACCAGAATCGGCACCTCAATCAGAATGAGAAGACTTAATCAAAGAATATACCACAAAATGAAATTTTACATGAGATTAGAGCATTCCCTTTTGACTATTTAGTGCCATGATTCAACAAAAAGGCTTAAAGACAAAGATAAATACAACGATATACAGTGGTTAAAGTCCATGCTGATGAAGTAGTTAGTTTACTGGTTTGAAATGAAAGTAGGATGAGATGCATTGAGACAAAATGTGGGTATGAAATGGCAGCTGGCAAATCGGTGGCTTCACTTATGTAAAACTAGGCACCTGTTTGGGCTTTTTCTTTGTTTTAATACTTGAATGTACTATTTCAAAAGTATAGAAGGCCTAATTGGAACATTCCTGTGTTTCTCTGCATTCCAGGAACGGTGGCGGATTTGCTGCTCAACCTATGGCAGCCAGCTGTAGCATAACCCCGTTAGAACTGGAAATGCTGCTGCTCCTGTGGATCCTGCTCTACTGCTACCTGATTCTGTCTCCGACGTACCTCTGAGTCAGCTTGATGCGCACCTTCTCACCGCTAGGGCCGGCTGGTCGTTTCCTCTAGTCCATCAAGTTTCCTTCAAAGCAATATTTATTATTTTGCACCTTCTTGCCAGCAGATTTAGCACGGTTTTAACTCTGCCAGTGATTTACAATATAATCTCCCAATTTTGCAACCGTCTTAATTATCTTGATTTCCAGGGTTGATTGTTGCTGCTTAGATGTCCAAAAGCACTGATCATGTGAGGGAATTTCCTGGGAAGGATGAACTCTTTCAGTTGTTGTTGACACGATCCACCACGTGGTGGCGTCGCAGCATCACAGCAGCAGCACCTGCAGCTGCTCCACACCAGAGACTTTCTTCCCAGCCTTTGGTTGCCCACTGAGAATCTGACGCGATCTGCTGTTTAGCTGCAGGCCTGAGATTAAACTGATAAGTTTTAATGAGCAAGTCGAAATTTGGCAGCTTCTCAGAGAGCCACTTGTGGCTTCGAACATATAATGTATATTGTTCATCTCAGACACGATGTGTAAGTTAAAGCTTGTTTTTAAAAGAGGCTCCCCCCTCTTTTAAAAACATGATCTGCTTATAGAGGTCCTCATTTACACTTTGTACAAATGGGGATAAATACCACGGCAGTAAATTCATCTTTTATGCCAGTAGTATCATCCAAGATTTATACTGTGGGGAACAAGTGGTATGAAATACTGTAATTGTTTTGAATAAAAACACTGTTGGCAGAGTCGTTGGTGCCTCTCATGACAAAACTAATCTGGATAGTTTTGCAAAAATGCTATTTAGTTTGCAACTCCTGTCCGCATGCAGAGGTTTTAGAAGAACACTTTTAGAAGCGTTTACCTGCAGGACATCAGTTCTTTTTGCTAGAAGGGTTTTAGTAGGGTAAACGTGTGGACTGCATATACGCAGTGAGCATTTGTTTGATGAACAATGTCTAAATGGCTCATAGATGTCTAGGCAAGGCAAGGCAAATTTATTTGTGTAGCACATTTCAGTACAAAGACAATGCAAAGTGCTTTACATGATAAAAATATAGGAAAACGAAAACAGAATAAAAGCAAGTTGGAATAAAATGTAGAAAAAAATGAAACAAAAAAACAACATTGGAAAATGGAAACTAAAAGCAAATATTAAAAACAGTCGGACTACAAACTTGAACTAATGATGTTTCAGTAGAACAGTCAAAGGCAGTCCTAAACAAATGTGTTTCTATCTTGATTTACTCTAGGCTGAATAAATCTGAGTAAATCTAGGCTGAGATGAGTACATATATTTGTCTGAATTTTGTTTTTAGATATTTAATAGAAATGCAATCACAAACCTGTTTTTACCCATGTGCAGGGCTGCCGTATAAGGGAGAAAAGTTAGGACAATTCCAAGGGCCCAAATAAGAAAATGTTATACATATAATTGAGCTTTTGGGATGATTTTGATTTTTTTTGGACATTGGGCCCAAAATTTGTGAAGGCACCCCTACCTGTGTGACAAGCCTGAGGAAAACAGGAGAACCCACCGAGGCCCGACTCAGCTCCGGACCTCTCAGTTACTGAGGCGGGTTCTTTACTAGATGAGCCACACCGTCATATAGTCACCATGTGGAACAAATCTAACGGATCCTGGACTTTTCCTGTCTACCAGCTTTTATGGCTAATGAGTTTTAAACAACACTAAATGAACCCTTGCTTCTTTTGTTGATGGAAACGTGGTGCGTTAACTGCGAAGGCAGGGAGGCTGGATGAAAATGTGTCCTCTAGCGCCGTCCAAATATGTGACAAATTTACCACTATTCTCTCAAGTCTTACACATTTTCAATCGACAAACTAAAATACAGCCTTCTTATCATTACTGCAATATTATGAGAGAAAATAATGATGCAGTTATTTCACCCTGAATTAAATCAAGGTGTTTTTAAGTTTCACTTTATGCTTTCTGACATTTGTGCATAGTTTGGAATTTTTGTGGATCTTAGTAATTTCCTAACTTTAACCTGAAGAACCTAGATGCTATGGCTGCACAATATTGGTAAAAGTCGCGATAGTGATAACGATATAGATTCCGATAAACACGGAAAAAATTTAAGTTGTTGAAGTCTTTCTGCTTCAGCATGAGGCAGGAAGACCCCTGATAGACCCTCGGATTAGCCCCCGGATGACAGGTAGTCTATCTAGCTAATAAAAAACAATCATCTCCATCTCAAATACAAGGTTTTAATGAAAAGGTTACCTCTAGTTTCTTCTCAACTTTACCACAGTCTTTATCTTCTCAAACATTTTGTGTTGCATTAAACAACAAATGTCACCAAACATGTTAGGGGCACCGAGAGCCCGAATGCAGGGTGCCTAAATAACTAGCTAACACGTATTGGACTCCAGGCGGTGCTTTGCAATATGCACACTGCAATGCCTGTTATTGTGATAACAATACATTTACAATATATTGTGCAGCCCTATTATGCCATCCATATATAAACGGTTCGTTAGGGAGGTGTACCAGATAAAAAACATTTCTGTAGTACTTTCACAATGTCAACATGTGAAGTTTTCTAAACTCTGCTGGAACGTTAACTAGAGCCGTGTCCTTTGGTTGGATTGGACTAAGATTGAGCAGCAAAGACTCTTGGTGTGACACCTACAGTTAGGTACCATGGAGGATGTGTTATGCTGTGGGCCTGTTTCTCGTTCATAGCCCATGGGAACCCTGTCCGAGTGCATGGCATCATGAACTCTTTACAAAATCAGGATACTCAAAGAAAAATCTGGTAGACTCTACAAGTAAATGGAAAAGAAGTTATCAGGAATCAAAGATTGTGCCACTGGCGGTTTTATACAAATCCCCTACTGAACAAGTGTACTGAAATTCAAAGCTGGGCTTTTATATTGATTCTCTTAACGAAGAGGAATTTATTTTAAGGATTTAGACAGTGCAGTTCTTAGCACTGTTGCCTAGCAGCAAGAAAGTCTTACATTCGGATCCTGGTGCCGGGGTCTGTCTACATGGATTTGCATGTTTTCCCTCTGCCTGCACGGACTATCTCTGTGTACTCTGGCTTTCTTCGTCACTCCAAAAAACATACGTTTTAGGTTAATTGCGTTACATAACTGACCCTTAAAAGTGTTCATGTGTGTGTGTGTGTTTGTGTGTGGGTGTGTGTGTACAAGGTTGTTTGCACTGTGTGTCTCTGTGCTGCCCTGTGCTGGACTGGCGACCTCTCCACGGAGTACCGTCCCTCGCCCAATGGTCGATAGCCGTTATCCCTACTAGCTTAAGCATCCTCACCAGGAGTGACAACAAACGTGTGTGCCGAAATCAAGTCCGGAAAAAGATTTTCTATTTAACCAGAGGAATGTATTGACCTGGTTTAGCGCTTCTGTGTGAATGCAGCTGTATGCACACTGGGAAAGTTCCTGAAAATAAATGTATGCATCAGTTGCATAAGTGTTCAAAATCCATGTTGACCGGGCTGCGTAGTACCAAGGGGAATGAGTATGCTCTGTCCTCAGAGTCCAACAAATGCACATAATTTGCCGGTGAAATTCTAAGAAACTAAAAAAAAAAAAAAAAAAACAGGCTGCCAGTGTTTGCTCAGGGCTCAACCCAAAGGTTAAAAGCTCAGCTCCAGAGATCAATATGCTTTCAACACAACAGCCACTCCTGCACCGAGCCCACACCACTTCCCTGAAGCAGGAGTGTGGCCTGTCTTCTGCCCAATCGGGGGCCAGGATGGTAAGAGGAGACGTTAAGATGTCTGTTATGCATAGTTTAGCCTGTATTACAATGCTAGGATTGCTAAGTGGCTCCTCGGGACACAGATCAGCTCTGCCAAACACCGAGAAGCTCCTCCGCAGGCCTGTGCGACGGGATGTGAAGGCCATTCCACAGAATCAGCTGAACACAACAGCCCTAAACACAGCCTTGGCCTTTGAACCTTACCAAGACCTGACCACTAGAAGTGCTGTGGAGCAGCAGAACAATGTCTTGTTCTCGCCGTTGGGGCTGGCATCGGCTCTCGCCACGCTGTGCCGGATCTCTGGACCGGAGAGTCGGAGGCAGGCGCTGCAGGCCTTGGGCGTCGCGGCCAACGCATCACAGGAAAGTGTGGAGGCCACCATATCGCCTCTTGCAGATCTGCAACACAACGTCACTCTCAGGGAGGGAGGGGTTGAAGGTGGCCTCCAGAAGGGACAATCCGAGGCTGCGGTGGGGGTTGGAGCAGCGATTGGTGGTGACACGGTAGGGGCCGATGCAGCGAACGCTTCTGACGTAAATGATGGAGCTGGGGGGAGCAGGGGAGCTGAGAGTCACTCCCACGCTCGCAGTCGGCTACGAATATGGAGCAAGCTTCACGTTGATGGAAAACTCTCAGTGGACTTTGAAGGTTTCTTATCCCAGCTGCAGCATCCAGGACAACCTGGCATGAACATCAGCTTTGAGACACAGATGAAAGATCTGCAAGACTCAGACAAACTTTTACTCAAGAGTTTTGTGTATTTTCAAGGTAGCTAATTGTTCTGCAGAGATGCTATTTGGGGTCGTATTAATATATGGTCATTCAGGTGCAACTCAATAAACCTGAATATTTAGATTATTTAGATGTATTACACACAGAGTGGTACATTCAAAGTGCTTATCTGATCGTGGCTTACAGCTAATGAAATTCAAATATAAAGAATAAAGTAGGTATTTTTAATATTGAAATGTTAAGCTGAGTGGGTCTGCATCATTATAGGGAAGACTGCTGAACTGACAGGTCCAGCAGACACTCACTGACACCCTTTACGAGGAGGTCCAGACACAAGAGGTCGTTGCTCAAGAAGCTAGCTGTACGCAGAGATCTATATCCAAATATATTGATGGAAAGTTTAGTGGAAGGAAAATGTGTGGTTGGAAAAAAAAGCTTATAAGTAACGTTGAAAGGACAGAGCAGCAAAGGTAATTCAAGAGGGGATATTTACAAGATGTGGACTGCAACTGGAAGCAGCGCTTCAAGATCCGCCCCACAACCCAGGACTTTAGCTACAGCTGTCACATTGCTTGTGTTTAGCGCCTCCTAAACAAGAGACAATGTCAGAAGAAACTTACCTAGCCCAAGGAGAAACAGGATGCCATTTTTCCTCAGTGGTCCAAAGTCTGCTTTTTAAAAATAGGCAAACTTTGCATCTTATTTGGAAATCAAGATCTCAGTGTCTGAAGGAAGATGTTTGAGGTTTCCATAGTCAGAGATGATTTAGGGTGCCTTATCATCTGCTGTTGGTCCGCTGTGTTTTACCAAGTCCAAAGTCTGCACGGCCATCTATTATGAGGACTTGCACATGCTTTCCTCCTGCTAGCACGCTTTAACGACCATCGTTGTGCTTGACTGGCCAGCAAACTAGTCTAACCTGTAACCCAACGGAGAATCTATGGAGCATTGTCCGGAAGAAGAGCAAAGACACCAGAGCCAAGAATGGAGTCGATCTGAAGGCCGCAAGTAAAGCAACCTGGGCTTCCTCAATACCTCCGCAGAACCACGGGCTCATCTCCACCATGCCACGCTGTATGCATATAGTAATTTATGCAAAAAAATACTCCAACCAAGTAATGTCTACAGTACTGGACAGTACATGGACATACTTTTCAGTAGGCCCTTACTTCTGTATTAAAATGTTTTTTCTCTCAAATTTTCTGAGAATATTCACAATATCTTTTTATTCGCTGTAAGCCAGAATCATCAGAAGCGACAGAAACAAGTGCTTAAATCAGACCCCTCTGTGTCTAACTAATTTATATGAGTTTCACATTCTGAATTGAATTAGTAAAATTATTTAACTTATAAAGCTGCATGTGCAATTCAAACGCTATGAACAGAAAGAAAAACCCATTTTAAAGACAAATTGTGGGAACTTCAACGAAACGATTTTGACCTAGATTACATAATAGTCAGTAAGTCTGGTAATATATCTTTGTTGCATCTGTGCAAGAACAAAGAACAACGGAGCATCTGCTTTCTCATTAGTTCTTGTTTTTATGTCCTTCTATAACAGTTAGTGGTCATAAATCTACACAACAGGATGTTTTTATAGGTGTGCAACTTCTGCCTTTGCCATTTTACTGTCATATTTCATCTATAACGTGCGCTTCCCATTAATGAACCATAAATCAGGTCTACAGCCTTTTGAACGGCGCCGCACCGTGCTGCGCAGCTTCCAGCTCAATGCCACGACCTCCGTGGAGGTTGACATGATGTTCCTGGGCGACTCGTCCGAGGTGATGATGCTGTACGACACGAACTGCTCCGCCACCGTGGTGCGGCTGGCCTTCACGGGCCGGCTGGCCTCGCTGTTCCTGCTGCCCAAAGGAGAGATTCAGCCGCTGGAGGCCTGCCTCTCTGACAGCCGCATGAGGTTCTGGATCAGCAACCTGAAGCCTGGGTAGGTGGGGTGTGCCGAGGGTCACCAGGAAGGAGAATTCTCATTCAGAGGTGAAAGGAAAATGGTGCTTGACTTTCAACATTTGGTGCCAATACCTTTTGGAGCCCCTTTTTGCCGTATGTAATACTGTTCGTTTTTTTTATCGATTCCTTACCAACATTAAAGACCCAGTGGCAGAAGAGCCAACTATGCAAATTAGCCACACCTCAGTCAGATATGACGGAAAGCATCCGTGATCATCAATTTTCAAGTTTAGCCAAAGATTCTCTATCAGCTTAAGGTCTGGAGTTTGACTGGGCCATTCTAACACTATGCTTTGATCTAAATCATCCCATTGTAGCTCTGGCTGTTTGTCTAGGGTTGTTGTCCTGTTGGAAGGTGACCCTCCACCCAGGTCTCTGGCTTTTTGACCCTCTCAGTTAGAGTCTTCTTCCAGAGTTGCCCTGTTCCCGTTAGCTCCTAATAGCTTTCCAGTCCCTGCTGACGAGAAGCCTTCCCACAGTATAATGCTGCCACTAGTGAGTGATGATGGTGCGTTCAGGGTGGTGTGCAGTGTTTGCTGCGACACAATGCATTTTGCATGCTCACCAAAACTGTGAGGGAAGCAGCAAATGTTATAATTACTTCCAAGTATTGGATGTAGTAGATTTAATTTAGGGGTATTAGTGTGAAGAGGGTGGCATAGAAAGGCACCTGTTTTCTAGACCTTTATTTCTGTAAAAGAAGAAGAAGAAAAAGAAACAAATGCAAGAACATTTATCAATTTCCTTGTACAATTGTACCCTAATTTGTGTTAGGATTTGACATAAGATGAAATACACTGACATTTTTCAGGTAAAGATCTTTTTCAAACCTCTGTACTCGGAATCTGAGCTCATCTATTTCCCTTGTATTGTTCCCGGTGAGTTCATCAGAAAGGTCTTAGGGATAAAGCCATTGGATGGTTTGAGGATACAGCTCTTGAATTTAACTTGAACAATGTCTGACAGCTTCAGGAACACTACAAATCCGTAGTTTGACAATAAAATGACATGACTACATCTACTTTACGGAAACAATAAACAGCTTTTCACAGATCTGGTCTCCCAACCGCACTGGCTGAGTCTCGTACATTGACGAGGGAATAAATATTATGCCAACCACTAATGTTATCCCTTAGCAACATCAAAAAATACGCTCTTTACAATAATTAGGCTGTTTGAATGTTGCTTGCTTGCTTGGCACAAGGAAAAAACTTTAGTTATTTTTAAAATGTAATCTTTTTTTCTAACTTCCTGTGGTGGTTAGCTGTGCTACAGTACACTCATTTGCTAGTAAACAGGAACAGATGAAGATTAGGTCTAGGTGCTAGTTATTTTTGCAGCTATGGTATTTTTAAACTCAACATTTTTGGATATGAATAGGGATGTGCTGAGCCATCCCTGGGTCACTAAGTACCTGCCTTAAGATGTCTTGCACCCTTTTTGAAAATCAATAATTTAAAGTAGTTTTCAATAGTGTATTAAAACTCCAATGTAACAAAATGTGATTATGGTACTCAAATAAATAATATCCACCTGTAAGAGGTTGCACAGAGTTATCTTAGCTATTGGGTTATAATCTGTTATGTTTCAGAACTGCCAATTTACCCAAATGGGAATTAAAACCACAATGATTGGAAACAGGGTGGGAAATACGATCTTTGGCAAAACATACAATTCATTTCGATTGTATGTGATATGAAAGTATTTTCAGCATCTTCATATAAAATCAAAATACTTACTTCCAAGAGAAATAAATCGATATGCTATATTAAAGTACCTAATTTGGAAGTCACATTTTCTTTGGCATCTATACTGAAAATATAGAAACTCACTCCCTTATACTCCTGTCAAATAATTGGCCATCTGCATTTTATTTAAATGCCGTTGAAAGACACAATTCCATAGGAACATACTGCTCCATCATCAGGCTGAACATGCATGTCTGGTAAACGTGTGTTGTGCACAGCTGAAGGACCAAGGCAACTGTGACTCAAATCTAGTGGCAATGACCCAATAATAGCTTTACTTAATGCTATTCATTTGCTACGTTTACATGGACAAAAGTAATCGGAATAAAGGGCTGATTGGAATAAAAATGCATCATGTAAACAAGCCAATTGGAATACTGTGGCCAGATTAAGCTCAATCAGGATGAAATTGTATTCCGCATGAGAGGGGAGGTTTATGCCGATTGATAATCCGATCATCATGCATGTAAACACTTGTCAGGATCAAGTTATTCTGAATGTGGCAAACTGACCCGAGTGCGCTCAACGTCAACGTGACGTATTTCTGCTTCGAGTTGCGGGAATATGTCCGGGAGCAAAACTGTCTGGCCTCCCGATACAACCTCTCTATTCGAAACATTAAAAGAGCTCAAAATTATTATTTTTTCAGTAACATTTCAACTGTAATTAGATCCTGGTGCGAGTCCAGCCTGGGCACTTGGAAGACAAATGAACTCTTACAATAATGTTTTGTTTGCTATTTTTTGTTGTTTAGCAAAGACAGAAATACTTATTTTTTTCAGGGAAATTTGATATTTTGAATAAAGCCAGGTGCATATACAGGCACATTATGATCAGATTAATTGATTGTGTGCCCTTAGAAACGGTACAATCCGATTATTTTTTGTTTTTTAATCCTAATAGAATTTCAATCCAATTCTGAAATTTTGTGCAGGTAAACATTGTTAGTGTTAGCGGATGATTCACTTACTTTTGCACGTTGGAAGCTTGAAACAGCAAGTGAAACTGAGGGCATGATAATTTGTTAGCTGATTAATTCAGCTAACAAATTATCTTGGCCACTTGGGGAGTTTTATAGGGCGTTAAGATTCCATTACCAAATGGCCAGTTGATCCTCAAATATGAAGAAATAGATAAATAGATAACATGAGACAATAACAACAGATCCTGACCCAGCAGGACACTTTGAATTCAACAGCCTTGATCCAATTATACATGCAAAATTAGGAAAGGGAGCACATGAATATTGATACAAAGACTGGACAGGAGGTGATGTTCTACAAAGTCCTCTTTATTTACTCATTTTCAGATCTGTAGGACAGGATTCTAGGCACTTCAGCATCCATGCAAGACAAGAAACAGTGTGACAGTAGCTTTGTTAGTATGTGTAAAGCTTTTGGTGAGTTAAGTTGCTATATCTGTCAGCCACCATTTCCAGTGCTACTGGTAAAGCTACTTTACATGCTGTAATAATAAATGCATCCCACTGATCTCAACCCTTTAAGTACGGGGCCAAATTTCTTCCTTTTCCAGCAGTTAGTTGCCCCCCCCCCCCCCAAGGCATGATGAATGCAGCTGAGAAGCTTCTAAATGAGCATTAATTACTCTTCTCCCTACATAAGCCTGTTAAAGCCATCAGTACCTCTTGCATGGCTTGTAACAAGACCTCTACCAGCAGATCCATTAACACACTGATTGTTGTTTTCACAGGAGGGCAGAAATCCGTTTTCCGAAGTTTCACCTGAGAAATTCCTACAGTTTGGAGAGTATCCTAAGAACTTCTGGGATATCGTCGCTTTTCTTGCCTGGAGCCAACTTCTCCAGGGGACAGGGGAGGAGGAAGCTGCAACTCCATGAGGTTCAGAAGAATTCATTATGGAGTGGTTGAGCATGAAATATTCTCTGAAGAGCTTAGCCCATGCAACACACACACACACACACACACACACACACACACACACACACACACACACACACACACACACACACACACACACACACACACACACACACACACACACACACACACACACACTTCAAGCTGTGTCTTTACCTCCAGGCTCCTCATGAGGTGATGCTGGAGGTGGAAGAGTCCGGATCAGGAGAGTCCGCTGGACTTCTCTGTCCCCCAGAGAATCACCTTCGACAGACCGTTTATCTTCATCGTCTACGATCATCTGACTGGGATGGTACTGCTCATAGGCAGGATTACTGATCCCTCAAACAGCTAGATACCAGAAAGTGCTTTCTTCCTTCTGTCTTTGTTCATTTCCTGTGTTTACCTACGAGACAGGATAGCTTGGGTGAGACTTTTTCCCAGCAGTGTTGCATTTCAAAAGTGAGGAGAAAGCAACATTTCCAGGGAGTTCATAGAAGTGAGTGCATATTGATTTTCAAACATTATGAGACGATTTATGGTTTATTTCTCCATTTTCACAAACTGATGAAAAGACGTTCAAATTGCTGCTATTTATCCCTGTGACTGAATCACTGCTATCTGGTAAAAACATAAAACATTTTTTCTTCCATTACAAAAGCATTTTCTCTGTTGTCTTTTTCCACTACGAAACCCATTTCCTCCCTTAACGTCTCTTTATCTTCTTAAGCAACTATTGGGAAATTGCTTTGCAAGAGTATCTAGGCTCATTCGCTGACACAAAACAGCCAAGGCTGCTGAAATAGTGTCACATTTTAGTGGCTTCCTGCAACTTTTCGCCTCAGTCAGGCAGCCATGTGGCAAAACCACATTGATATTTACCTCCCCAAGGAGATGATGAATAGAGGATAGCTTGATGAAAAGGACGGTAGATCCATCATAACTAACAGAAATGTCAGCCTATTAATCAGCAAGGCTTTCACTGATTCATTGAAAAACCCAAGATCAAGAGCCAGAAGGAACCTGCTCCGGATCCAGGGATGGCCTACATGTGAAGAGCTGAGGCAAATGCCAAAATTTCAAGTTAACTTCATTACTTATGTGATCCTTTTTCTCAAGCCTTTTCAAGCGGGGCCTGTAAAGTGTTCCTCTGAACACATTAAATGAGTTTGAAGTTGAATCCTCTAATAAAACAGATCCTTTAAAGCTTTAGACCATTTCCCCCTGTCTCAATCCGTTTTAATTTAACTACTGAGTGATTACAGGCTGATCCTTGTCTGTCTTTTGCTTTTTATGTGTTTTTCTATGTATGTTAAGTCTTGTGTTTTTGGTGATCGTGTTTGTCTGCGCTGCTTCGCTGTGCCTTTTAAATTGCCCCTTGGGGACAAATAAAGTTTTATTGAACTGAGTCACCACAGTTTAGAGACATCCTACGTACAAGCGCCACTGCTATGAAATATATGTGTTGTCATGTGAAAAAAAAAGAAACCCAATGAACTATTCAGCTCTTTAATAGGAAACTTTCACGTAATGGTGTCTAATGTCATTTTTGAATCATCTGGATAAAGTATTGGAGTTAAACAACAAACAAAACCTTGTTTCACTCATAAAACAAACAATATAATCAAAAATGTTTATAACACCCTGCCACTGAAAGCCAGTGCTACTCACTTTGGTTGAAATGATTGAAGTAATATGTTTCTTATAGCTTCCTACCAGTCTATGACATCAGTCTGAAGAACATTTGCCTCTCAGGATCTCATTAGATTAATTTATGGGCTTTGACTCAGCACTCAGTTTTCAATTCCTTAATTCTCCACCAGTCCTGGGTCGATTTAGTAGTATGTTTTGGGTCACTGCTAAATTGCAAGGTCCAGTTTTGCTTCAGCTTTATGTTTTTTTACAGATAGTCTCACATTTTCCAAAAAGAGCCCTCTGATACATGTTCATGGTGGATTACATCAGAGCAAGCTGGTCGGGGCCAGAAAGACATCCCCAAATTATGACAAGTTTACCTCCATGCTTCACAGTTTGTATATTCTTTTATGCCACACATTTTCACTTTTCTGTCACCAGATATTTAAAGTTTAGACCGATCTGTGCAAAGAACATTATTCCCAAAGTCCAGGCTTTCATCTATGTTTTCTCTGGCAAACTTCTGTTAGGCTCTAGTGTTTTTATAGAGACAAGGTGATCTCTTTGCGCTTCAGACTGCTCATTGAACCTCAGCGTGGTGGTGTTGTTGTGAAATGCCTCTGTGTGATATGAACTGTCTTAAGTGGGAATAAATATGTGGGTGTCCAAATCATTCCGCAGCAATCATCTTAAATTACACTTCACAGAACAATCTAAAAGTTTTTAATGTTTGTTATCTATTTATATTAAAAAATGATTCTGTCCATATGGTCAAATATGCTAGAAAAGGCATTGGCGTCCTGGTTTTTCCCTCATGATTCTAAATGCTACATCAAGACACTGTGTCTATACAGATGAAGATTCATGCCCCTTGGCATCCCAAATGCTCGTGGGACAAAGACAACAGAAAAGGACATGTTATTTTTAAATACAGACAAAATACACTTAAAATTAATAAAAAACATTGACAGAAGCTTCAGTTCTGGCTATTTTCAGGGTTTTGAGAAGTATGAAAGACCTGTACCCAGATGTTATTCTAGTCTTCACATTTAATTTCTACTAATTTATTTCAACTGCAAATAAAATAAACACTTGTAGCTAGCTGAAATAATGTAACAGAACTTCTCTTTTGCCTCAAGTTTTTGTTTCTGTGCAAGAACATGTTTTGGGAAAGTTGCCTATAATAATAATAATAATAATAATAATAATAATAGGTATAATATTGCTGTCGTAACCTTGTTGGCAACTTGTATTTAAAGGAGCTATAAGTAAGATATTTACTTTAAAATCAGCCTAAATCGTTCTCACTTGTCACCCAGGATGGAAGTAACATTCCCTATAAACAATGGGTCTTCTCCATCAATAATCTATTAGTCACGTTTTTCTCCTTTCAAACCTAGAGTTACGGCCCGGAAATACTTCGGTTCAGTGTAGCCCATATTTACTTCCTGGTTCCTGAGCCAATCATATGAAATTTCCCAGGGCTCCCAAAACAGAGCGCAGCATTAGCAGCCTGCTAACATGGAAGCCAGTGAGAGAAGCAGACCATAGAACAGAATACTACATCATAGACCTGTTCTGTGTAAGTTAAAATTCAGTGGGGTTTCACAGCGTTTAAAAACGTGATTGTGATTGGCAAGCTGTTGTACTGATTTGAGCCACAAGCTGTCAGTATTACTTATAGCTCCTTTAATTATTGCAAGCAGTATGCCATCACCACTTTAAAGGCATACTATGCAACATTTTTCAGTTAATTAATGTGTTCCATACCGTTTTGGATGATTAAATGAGTCATTTCAGGTCGAACAAAGGTTTTCTCGGCCGCCCTGGGGGTCTGTGGGGGAAATACTGCACTTGCAATTGCAAGAGCCCTCGGCCCGCACACACAGAAGTCTCGCTTTATGGCGAGACTTCTGTGTGTTTTTGCCCTGCCATTCACTATATTCACGCGCGAAAGCAACAACAAAGAACCGCGTGTTAACGTCAAATGAACATGCAAGCATATCGAGTTTTTTTATTATTATTATTATTATTTTTTTTTTTTATGTTGGCGAGACGCTACCGCGGCGGCTGCGGCTTGGCGAGGCGGCGGCCGCGGCTTGGCGAGGTGGTGGCGGTAGCGTCTCGCCAACTTAAAAAAAAATAAAAAAATAATAATAATAAAACTGGCGAGGCGGCGGCGGCGGCGGCAGCTTGGCGAGGCGGCAGTGGCTTGGCGAGGCGGCGGCGGCGGCCGCCTCGCCAAGATAGCGCTGCGGGAAGCTTGATGTTCATACCTTCACTGTGTTGGTCATTGTTTGTACTGCCGTTTTTCCACTTTTCGTTGCGTTCGCCTGTCTGCTAAGCTCAAAACAACCGTGCCTGGCTTGACGGAGAAACCAGAACAGCTGAGCATCTTTACCACAGTGCACTTTTACTTTTGCCCTCTGGGGGGAGCCTCGCTGGAAAATCAACCCCGGTTGCATAGTATACCTTTAAGCAAATCAACTTCGTTCTCAATCCCATAAACAGAGTTATTTCCATTGTAAAGTTCAATAACTAACATTCCTAACAGTGGTTGCCTGTAGAAGGCAGATGGTGGTTGGTATTTTATTTTTTATGTTAACTGCTGTGAAGGCAGTTTATTTTTGCTGCTTTGTGGCTCCTGATTAACCTTGTCTGCAAGCTGAATTATCGTGATGTTCTAACCTTCACAAACACACTAGAATCCATCTTGTCCCCCTTCCGCCTCAAACATTCGAGACAGACCAAAAACAGGTCGGCCAATCCCATTGCAGCATTGTGGCTTAAGGCGGGACATACAGGTGTGCCGAAAGCAGCAGCTGCTGAGCCCACAGCTGAACCAAAATAAACATGGCAGCGCAGGAGGACGCACAGGCAGCTGCTACTATCACATCTGGTTCGTCTGAATCCACGATTTCCTCTTTGAAAGAAGAACAAGAAGAAGTGCCTTGATGAGCTTACCTTGTTGTGGGTTCTCATAATGGCTGCTGCTTACAATTTCATTTGAGACCGTGATTGGCAAAAACCAACCTTTGGGAGGCGGTCACTAGGTGTCGCTTCACCCAATCAGCTTGGAGAGTTCTGCTGAATGTCCCACCTTTCCCCAAATGGATTCCATGTGAGCAAGACCAGATTGATATTTTTGACTGTGTAGCTTTACAAAAGGCACCCCCTAAGACCAACAATATTCAGCCATTTTGCCATGTTCTGAAACATCGATCTTACTGATCCAAACGTGTGGTGGTGTTTTTTGAAATAAGCTGGATGGCCAGTTTCCAAAGGTGCACACCAGATAATGCATAAAACACATCATCAGTTAGCTGTTCCGCAAACAGGGTTTGTATGGCTTTTATTCATGTGCCTGTCCCCTTCTTGCTGCTGAAGATAGGGAGGTCAGGTTATGTGTGTTTTGCAGGATGTCAACACGTGTTATCCTACTTCAGAATCTCAGATAATTTCTTACATTGTGGGTTGGGGAGCAGCAGAAGGAGCAATTCACCCAGGGTGCCATTTACACAAGAACTGCCACTGTATCCCACAATGTTCTGTGACTTTAGTTTTTAAATATTCTTACATCTTGTCATGTTGTGTGAGCCATGTCATTACACAGTTAATTTAAACATTTAGTGCTTCAGTCTAATATAATGAAAAAGATGGGGTTTTAAAAGCAGGACTAGTTTGATTTTTACATTTTGAGCACCAATAAAAACATTTTACTCTTCCATGAAACCAGCAATATTGTTGAAGTTGGAAACAAAATGCAGGTAAACTGATATATTATGATGATTTATGTTGTAGAAGAAAAGTATGCTTTATCACATTAGCCATCAGGGAATCCCTTTGTTATATAAAAAAATATATATATATATATATATATATATATATATATATATATATATATATATATTTTTTTTTATATATATATATATATATATATATATATATATATATATATATATATATATATATATATATATATATATATATTTTGTAAAGTGCCTTGAGATGACATGTTTCATGATTTGGCGCTATATAAATAAAATTGAATTGAATTGAATTGAATATATATATATATATATATATATATATATATATATATATATATATATATATATATATATGTGTGTGTGTGTGTGTGTGTGTGTGTGTGTGTGTGTGTGTGTTTGGAAAATTGTGAACGCTGCCCCTTATCTATGGTGTGTTGCATCAGTGCAGAGAGATCGGTCAGATATCAAAGGACAGAGACTGGGGAGGCTGATTCCTGGTTAATTTTTGACCAAACTGTCAGCTGGTTCTCTGAGCTCCTCTATAAAAACTGGAAATCTCTCCCAAGCATTCTGCAGCAAAGAGGACAGTAACGGTAAGCAAATCACTTTACAGAAAATAACTTTATCCATCAGCAGGACAACTAGATCAACCTTAAAAGCACGTTTCTGTATGAGAAATAACTTTGCATTTGTATTTGCTGTGGAACGACAGACTGGTTATTGGTAAATGACTACCGTGCTGATTGGATTAATGCTTAATGCTTTGCCTTTCTCTGTTTAACATAGTTAACTTGCTTTTTCCCTGCCAGGCTCTGAGATGCGTAGTATCTTTGCTGGTTGTGCTCTGGCAGCCCTGCTGCTGGCTGTGGCCCAAGCCGATCACCACATGCACCACAACCATGAGGGCAACATGAGCTGCCATGTTCTTTCCCCTCTCAATGCCGACTTTGCCTTTGCCCTCTACAAAAATGTGAATCGCAGAACCGGTCCTGGAAAGAACATCTTCATGTCGCCTCTGGGCCTCTCCGCCGCTCTGTCCATGCTGTCCACAGGGGCCCGCGGCAAGACCCACACCCAGCTGTTCTCCACCCTGGGCTACAGCGACTTAGACCAGGCTCGGGTCAACGAAGCCTATGGCCATCTTTTCCAAATGCTTGGCCAGAGCCAGCAGGAACAGAAGCTGGACCTTGGGAACTCTGTTGCTGTGCGCACCGGCTTCAGTCCTCTGCAGACGTACCTGAGTGACCTTCAGAAGTACTACAATGGTGAGGTCTTCAACGTTGACTTCTCCAAGCCTTCTGAGGCGGTGGCTCAGATCAACAGTCACATTGCTGCAAAAACCCAGGACAAGATCAAGGACATGGTGAAGGACTTGGATCCTGCACTTGCTATGGTGCTGATCAACTATGTCTACTTTAGAGGTAAGTCTCCAGAACAGCATGCATTTGATTAACACACTGAAGAATAAAAACATGCCAAGTATGACATAAGAGAAGATCCAACCAGCCATTCTATACACCCGTTAATCTTTGAAGGGTCACAACGGGGCTGGTGCCTATCACCACCAGTCATTGGGCAGGAGGCAGGGTACACCCTGGACAGGTTGCCAGTTCCTCACAGAAAGATACACAGGGCAAACTACGATGCACACACATATAACTGAGAGCAATTAAAAGTACAAACACATAAGAGTGTTCAATATTTTTTACGTTGCTCTCCCTTTCCTTTGTTGCATCATACAGGACAGTGGGAGAGGCCCTTTGACAAAAACTTAACAGCAAAGGCAGATTTCCATGTGGATGGAAACACAAAAGTTGAGGTGGACATGATGAAGAAGATGGGACGCTTTGATTACTATCAGGACAATGACAACCACTCCACCATCGTCTGTCTGCCCTACAAGGGCAACACCTCCATGATGATCGTCTTACCTGATGAAAACAAGATGGAGGTGGTTGAGGGTTTCATTAACAAGGAGTACTTGAGGAACTGGCATGACAAGCTCTACAAGAAGTAAGAGCAAAATCCATATCTTCTGTTTTTCTTAGAAACATTAAACATGGTGGCGAGGAAAGTCAACGCAGAGTTTGCTCTTCTACAGCGGATGTATCAAACGATAAACCAGCTCACGTTGCTTAATTCACGGTGTTTTGTTCCACAGCAACCTGAACCTTTTCATGCCAAAATTCTCCATCTCGGTTGCCACCCCGCTGGATGAGACTTTGAAGGAAATGGGAGTAACAGCGGCTTACAGTGATGAGGCTGATTTCTCGGGCATGTCCGATGAGATCAGGCTTAAAGTCTCAAAGGTAGGTCACCCACCATACAGGATTAACAATAAAAAAATAAATAATAAAAAAAAAATCTGTAAATTTGACCATTTTCCTTTTTTCGGCTGCAGGTCTCACACCAGGCTGTGCTGAGCGTGGACGAAACAGGCACGGAAGCAGCCGCTGCCACCACCATGGAAATCATGCCCATGAGCTTGCCCATCGACGTGATGCTCAACCGACCGTTCCTGGTCTTCATCACTGAGCACTCGACGAAGAGTATCATCTTCGCGGGCAAAATCAGCAACCCAACAGCTGCTTAAGGACGCATGTGATGTGTAGACCTGTCACAGGCTCAGTGAATTCCAGCGGTTTCAGGACATTTATCCGTCATCCGTAACAGTGATGACTGCGATACTATGTGGATTTGAATAAATGACAATTAGATGGGATGTGAATGAGACAATCTACAAGTAACAGAAATGTGCTTCCATTAATCCGCTTGTCACCATAAAATATTTGGTACCATTTGTCATCTGTCTTGGTTGATTAATATCTTTACCCATCAGGATAGATTATTCTCCCATTGACTGTTTCAAGTGATGAATTAATGACTGAACCATCTGTCAATACAACATCTGCAGCATCCACTGACACATTAAAGCAACTTGTCATTGCCCTATTGCTGTTTCAACAAGACTGAACTGAAAATAAAGAGACGTTTTAAACAACTGGAATTTTATGTTTTTCAGCCTTATTACTTAAGCATTGTGCGATTTGAGTTGAAAGTATTTCAAAAATAAATGGGAATGGGAGGAACCAGGATCTGTCCTAGGGAACAAAACAGAGCAGAGACTAAGTTCCACTGTGGCCAGGGTCCGAACTTGTTTTTTTTCTTTTGCAAAGGGTCTGAATGTGGAGAAAGATTTATTGACTTCCTCTTTATCCTTCAGTCTATCAACCAGAGTGCTGATGTTGTCCGATAAACAAACATGGCTGAAAAATGTGTGGACATTGATTGCCCACGTGGCATTGCTTTCTAATGATTTTTCCCTTCCATAGACAAGCTGGTGTTCACACAAACTGTTTGCGTGTTTTTAAAAACTGTCTGATAGGCAGACTTCGCCTATTTTATGTGTAAATACGATAAATCAAATGAGGTGTTTATTACTATGGCCAAATCTTAAACTGAAACAAACAAACAAAAAAAATCTGGAATTAGCCATTTCCTTTAGACTGCACCCCCACACTAAGTCTTATCCTCCCAAGTCTTCAAGCCAGTCTCCCCATATGATCCAATCCTCTCTTCCCATCCATTTTTCTCCTTGATCCCTTCCTTCAATAATATCTTTAATTTCACATCTTTGTGGTGCGGTCCTTGCTAGTCAATTATTCCTTAAACTGCAGATTTCTTTAACATGTATATTAGATATTGCCATGTTGTTGTAGCATTTTTGGGCTTATGAAGATCAACACACGTCTTGAATGGCATGCTCTCTGGTCTTTCCCATTTTCATGAGTGGCTATGAGAAATGGGCCTCTGACTAATGTAACATTTTTTTACCCCAAGGAAACGGGAAGTGGTGTATTACTAATTAAATTATCCTCGACACTCATCAATTTAAGAAAGTAATGTGTAAATTAGGGATGTTCTGATCAGTATTTTTTCCCTGATAGCAATCCAAGTTATTTAAGAATATAGATTTTGCCAATCAGTATTGTGAATGTGTAGCACTTAACTCATCATTTACTTTCATGACACTGCAGTCTTTCTTATCAGAGCTTATTGACTGTGAGGCATTTTCTCCCAACCATGCTTTCTCCGAGTCAGCTTTGATATGCCTCTGTACTGTTCTGACAATGCATCAGGCATAGTTTTACTATTTGTTCCTGAACGTCAGTCTGACTTGGGACATATTAAAAAAACTGCCGTCTTGTTTCTGCAGACAATGAAGTAGTTTGTTTTAGGGCTGGGCTAATATCAGACTAACATTTGTGTTTGGACATGACTTGTGAATTTGTCTCGGAACATATTTCGAGTTAATCGTGTGCAAACAAACCCAACAAAACAAGCTACATGAAGTCAGTGCTTTGCTTTGAACGTCATGAAGATTAGTATCTAAAGTTTCAGCTGCTCCCTGTGTTGTTCACCCGGGGCAGGTGGAAACGCTTCAACAGACAGCGTAGTCTCTTTTTCACAGTCAAATCATTGAAGAAGATGTAGATTTGATCAAAAAGAAACCCAGAATCATTAAATTAATTAAATGTTGCGCGCTGCAATTTTCCAAACCATCCACACAAAAATGGCTGGTATTCCATCAGGACAAATAACATTTTTGAAAAGTGCCTCAGTTACACTTGCTTTACAGGAATAGATAGGAATGTCACTAATTGTGGCACAGGTGACAGGATATATATATATATATATATATATATGACTGGAACAATCAGCCATTACAAATAAGACGTGACACCAAGCTCTCTATGATGGACGTCTGCTTTTAACCATTTGGATCAACTAAATATAACCAAAGATGAAGTGGAAAACTGAGGTAGAACTCTAGTTTGAAACCCAGATTATAGGTAATCAGAACTGAAAAGGCTTAATGGGCCCTGCTTAGTTTGCTATTATGGTGAAACCCAGTGGAAGCATCCTAAATGAAGACATCATTAACAGCCATATCTAGAATCGTAGACAAGGAATTAGCCTTTTAATTACAATTAAGACTAATAGTTCTTTACTCCTTCCATTGACACTGAAGTTGATGTCTGTTGTTTCAGGAAATCCCACTGAAAGATAAATTTCTTGAAGAACCGTTTGAGTTGACGATTGTTCCTTTTGTGGAAAGTGAACAAAATATATACATGCATAATTACTTGGTATTTATTACACTTTGTGAAAGATGTCATTATGTATATAATTAATGATTTAAAGTGGATATATTATGCTTTCCAGTTCTTCTTTTTTACATTGAAATCATTCAGTTGGGGTCTATATAAAGTGGAGCTGCAAAGCTTTGGTCTGAATTTTTTGTTAATTTACCCCCATGTTCCCCCTTTTTATGCTGAGGTACGTCTGAGAGCAACTCGTTTTGGTGCTGTCTCTTTAAATTTAAAGAAGGCACTTCACCCTCCGCGACCAGCGACCTGGAGGGGGTCCAGGCTGCAGAGCATTCCACTTCAACTTGTTTGGCTGTTTTTTAAGTTTGCAGGGGGACTGTGTAATGAACAGCTGACGACTTTTAGGTTCAGCATCCTTCAACTTGGACTACAAAATTACTCTGAGAAATAAAAATGCTGGATTTGCAAGACTGGTAATCTAAAAGTCCATGACCTTCTTTAGCAGCTCCGCAGCAAATACTGTGACGTAATTGTTCAAAAAACGGAATAGAGAGCAGAGAAATATGAACTTCTTGAAAAATATGACCCCAAAAGAACATATCAAGACGATATCTACGTAGCACCTGGAGAGACTATATTCATGTTATGCACTCTTAGAGACTCCAAGTACACAAAAAATTTATTTACTGGCTAAAAACTGTGGATTTTGCATATGTCCCCTTTAATAATATCCACCCAAGCCTTTAACTATATTTAGATGAACTTTTTCATTTTGCTCCTAAGTAAAAGAATGGATTTGGCCCTTTCCCAGGATAAGGTCAGTTTTTTCCATTTTAAATCTTTCCATTTTTCAGAGAAATGACCAATCGCTTTACTTTACTGGTTGAGTAAGCGATTTTGACTGGAGTTATAGCAGAGACAGTGTGCGTAACCTGATGGCCATCAGCCTCAACTGACTCTTCGCCCTTTGACCTGTCAATAGAGGGGCTACGGTAGGCTCTTTACACATACAATTTGATTTCCTTGTTAGAGTCCACACACTAACTGACTTCTGCAAAAACCATGAGTAAGATTTTTTTTGTCATTTTGAAATTCATTATATTTTAGATTTAGATTTTTTGAATAGAGAAAACGTGAAATTTGAAATTCAGTAAGCATCCAATCATGGTATGACCCATATACAATATGCTTTAGGATTATGAAACAGCCTAGTGTAGGATTTGTAATAAAACCTGCTGACGCGATTGTAGCAAAAAGCCAGTATGCCAAACTGGTTTACTTTAATCCACAGGAGTTTTCTTTTACTAACCTCACCTTGATCATTGAACTGTTTTTAAGTTTTCAGCCAAAGAGAAAGCTGTTGTAGCTGAAGCAATCTCCATTGTACAAACAGCTAGCTTAATATTTGACTTTGCCAAACTTTGCAGAGTACCAAAAAGATTGTACCCCTGAGGCCCAACTTCTGAAGTTTATTTGTAAAAAAAAAAAAACTGTTGATTTGGGGTTTAGCAACTCTTTAAGCTTTGAAATGCTTCAAAGCACATCTGCTTGCTGTAATGCTGTTTTGTAGAGTGATTTATACAGTGTCTTGCACAAGTGTTCAGACCCCCGAACTTCTCCACATTTTGGCCCGTTACAGTCACAAACTTAATGGGTTTTTATGTGTTAGACCACAGCACAGTGAATACTTTGTGGGACAACCTTTAATTGCAATTGCAGATGTAAGTATTTACAGGTATGTTTGTGCCTGTTCTGCACATTTAAAGACGGATCATTTACCCAATTCTTCTATGCCAAATTGATTGCGATGAGTAAGACTGGACTGAAAATATCAATTTTCTATTTTGGTGAATTTTTGTAATGAACAGAGGCTGGACCCAGAATCCAACCAAGACAGGTCAGTGACGTTTGAAAGATGTTTATTAAGAAACGTGAGCACAGCGACTCGCAGGGCTATCATGTGCGCTTAGGACAGGGACCCCTGGAGGCGGAGACAGCAGGTTAGTGATCTTAGAAACGCTAGTGCTTACAACGAGCAGAGAAGGAAGATCACTAACCTCTAGTGTTGGAATCGGGGATACAGAGTGCCGGCTCGTGTTCAGAGGGCGGGAGCTGGGGTTCGGAGATCCGGGGACCGGCAGGGTTTTCAGAGCCGAAGGCAGGCAGACAGGCAGGGCTTTTCCAGGCTCGTGTTCCAGAAGACAGTCCGTGGTCGGGGCCCAGAGAGCAGAAGTCTGGTAAGAGTCCAAGGGGCAATACAGAGCAGGGTCAGGGCACTATCCGGGTCCGATAACAGGCTAGCTTCAGAGGCACACAGGGGTTAGTCAGGCTCGATTACTCACAGACATAAAAGGTCGAGCACACAGGCAGGCAGTCCAAGTCAGGCAGGGGTCAGACAGATTCGGATGTCCAAAGGCAGATCAGGCTTTCTAGGCAGGCAGACAGAATCAGAATGGGGTCAGGCAGGCTTGGTAACAGAAGGCAGAACAGGTCGGGTAACAGGCAGGTAGACAGAATGAACGCTGGATTGATCTTACCGGGATGGCTCGAGATAATCTGGCACTGATGACTGGTCTAAAGGCCGAATATATAGTGGTGGGAACAGGTGGATCTGGTGAGAGCTGATTGCAGAAGCGGTGGAGCTGGGCAGGTGTGTGGAGTGAATGATCAGACCAGCATCATTACAATCTCGTTTTTCAACATTCTCAAATGGATATAGATGCATTTGATTTGATCTAAACTCTTTCATTGCAGCTCTGGCTGTGTGTTTGGGGTAATTGAGCTCCGACCACGTCCCTGCCAAAAACCAGTATCTCCACAGCATGATGCTGTCACCACCATGTTTCACCATGAAGATGGTGAGTTAAGGGTGACGTGCAGTGTTAGCTTTCCGCCAGAAATACTGTTTAGCATGCCAGCCCACAAGTCTGATTTGGTCTCATCTGACCAGAGAACCTTCTTCCACATGTTTGCTGTGCCTCCTACATGGTTTGTGGCCAAATGCAAAAGGGTTTTCTTATAGCTTAGGTTCAATAATAGCCGCCTCCTTGCTGTTCTTCCATAAAAACCATTACTTGTCCACTCAACAGATTATCCCATCTTAGCTGTGGTTCTCTGCAGCTCCTCTAAAGTTACCAAGGGCCTCATGGTTGTGTCTTCAATAAATCCTAAATTGCTCAGTTTAGTTGGACAGCCACATCTCGGTATGATTCCAGTTGTGGCATACAGAATTGTTTCATTTTTGGATGGTGCTGCAGAGACGTTCAAAGCCTAGGGTATTTTTAAAAAAAACCTAATCCTGCTTTAAATGTTTCACAACTTTCTCCCTAACCTTTCTGCTGGGTTCTTTGGTCTTCACGAACCTGTCTTTTCAAACCTTAGAACTTCAAAGAACAGCTGCATTCATACCACAGCTAAAAAATGCGTCAAATCACACCCATCGTCCTAGCATCACTCTTTGACATATTGCAACTGCAACTGCTTTCATCCATTTTTTGGTACCTATCCAAGACATCTTCTGACTTTGTGAAGTATTCCAAGTGCCAGGCATGACTATTTTGCATGACTATAATATTTTTGCCGTTTCATTTTAGACTTTCCCTGCCCTGGACATCCACACTTGATGCATACGTTTAGCTGTTGACAAAGAGTGGGAAAGTGGGACATTATGATAAAGGAGGTAAGAAAATGTGGGCTAATTGTGATCAATATTGTCTTTGCAATGTTCAACAAAAGTGTTGCAGTTGCCCTAATGTTGTTCAGCCCTATGCAGATGGATTCTATTTACTAATGAAGTGCCTTGAAAAAACAACAAGTTACCCAGGATTCTATTTAGGGGGTATCAGAGTCAAGGGGGCCAAATACGAGCTTATCGATTTTTCTTTTTTTCTTTATTAAATAGAGTGGTTAAACTCCATAACTTTACTTCTACTTCACATTAATGCTCTAGTTTGTGTTAATCTAACTTGTAAAATACACACAATCTGGGGTTGTAATGTGACCAAATGTGACAAAGTGCCTAATGTTTTGTCAGCCATAGTCAAATAGTGTTATAGATGCCATTCTTGTGCCCATTTTTTAACATGCACTCTATAAGGGCACTTTGTAATGGCAAAATTATGCTCTCAGTTCATATGTACAGGCAAAGTTCATTCCTTCCACCGTGTCGATCCGCGCAAAACTTGTCGCCCCGCTTAAGCAAATTCCTGCCTTATATTTTCCAGTTTTCCTCGGTTTTGCACATTCTAAGCAAGCTGTGAACCCCCATTTGGCTGCTACGTTAGTAATCGCTAGCTAGCCTCTTAACGTGAATAACGTTATTTGCAAGCCTCCAAGCACAGCCGTCAAACTTTAAGTCCTACCTGTTGCCTTTCACCATCCACTTGTTTAACTGCTGTTGCATCCCTTGACATGCCATCTCCCTTTCCCTCTTCCTTTATTTATTTTTCGCCGGGAAAAAAACAAAACAAAACAAAAAACATTCCGGGCGGACGGTCGGGGGAAAAAAAGTCCGGAGGTAGTGCTGTGGGGGTGGGTGGGGGTGGGGGGGAGATTCCGTGTGGACGGTCGGGGAAAAAAAAAAAAAAAAAAAACATCGGGAGGGAGTAGTGGGGGGAAACCACAACAAAGTTGTTACCGCGCTTTTAAAAAAAGCACCGTAATGGTCAAACAAAGGCTATGCGTTAATAACGCGTTAAAAGTGACAGCCCTAGTTCTAACATATATTGTTTTAGGCTAAAGAATAAAATACACCGACCAGCTCTGCCCAGACGATGGGCCCATCACATCTGGTATCCCTCCGCCCCTCTGGTCGGTAACCATCCCCGCAAATTCTAGATTAAAAATTAAAAATTTAAAAATAACTTACCGAAAATCCTCGCTCTAATATCATGTTCAAAACATTCTTCCTCGAAATGGTCGCTGCAAATGATGTGTTTTTTCTCTGGCCAGAAGTTAGATGGAAAATCCGCTCTCTTCAAGTTGGCAATCCAGCGACGAGCCCGTGGTGGCTCATGAATCGGGAAGTTGAAATAAACTATGTTTTTTCCACTTTTACCGGTAGTGTTGGAACATCCGATGGCCATGCACGTGGGCATTGTTGCTTTAGCAATAGCTCTTGGGAATGTCAGCGGTGAAGTCCTCTCAAAATCCGAAAAAAATATTGATGATCGCAGCTGTGTAGAACGGCTCCTATTGACTTTGCATGGAAAGAGCGGAGAAATGCTGTCGCCGCTTCCGCTCTTCCACGTCACAGGATGTGATGTCAAACGCCCCTTACTGCCCAAATATGGGCAGTAATGTCAGCCCCCATACACAGTGATTCAGACGACAATTTATGTTTTTATTTTCTTATTGATTAAAGATAAGTTCATTAAATAACCACAAACGTATTAGTTTTAGTTATAGCTAATGATACCCTGATTTTTCCTTGTTGACCGGACTTCCCCTTTAAACTCCACAAACTCGACATTCTTTCTGAGGAAAAACGCCTTCATTAACTCCGAGCACTGCGGCTCTCCTCCTTGTGTTGCTGAATATCTCTCAGATCTTCTCAGCTTTGGTTGTTATTAATGCACGTGGAGGATCAAATGTGTGGAAGGCGTGCAAATGAAGACAGGGTGTGACACATGGTGAAGTGGGCATCTATAATGCATTCCCTGTTGTTTTTGGGACGCGGGAGCCCTTAACGCCTGTTATTTCCACCCGCTGCTCTCGCACGGCTGCTCGTCCTGCGGTAAGTGACAGTGGGAAGTGACGGTGGGTGGGTGAGCACCTCGCTGCAGTGAGACTGACTGACAGATGGGGCCACGAAAAAAGACAACAAAAGCATAAACCTATGAGGTAACTCCGTTTTTTGTCATCGTACATTAAGCATTCCAGCATCTAACACTCGTGACAGCCGGAGCAGACGCCGCTGTGATCTAAAGAAAGAGGAATCAAAAAATACATTCTGTTTGATCCCACACCATATGCTACCATCACACATACTGTATGTTTTTCCCATGTGTTGATTATATATCATTTTTTTCTACTCTGCAACAAACTATAATCATCTGCAAACAGAAAATTGGATGGAAGAAGGTTGCTGCAGTCATTCTGAGGGTCAGATTCCATGATTTCTCTCCACTACTTTACTGAAAATGGCCCAATCAATAATTCTCACCTTATCTAAATCTTACATGTAATTAAAATGAGCTCGAACACAGCAGCGGAAGCTTGGAGCCCATGAATGTCATTGCATTTTAAACGTATTGTCACTATGTTTGAAGAAAGTTAAAAGAGAAGCAACAAAAGACTGAAAGAAGGGGAAAAAAGAGCATAAATGTACGCAGTGATGGGATAAGCCAGGTTCTTGCCATCAGCCATTGTGTATTCTGGTGTTCAGCGCATGTGTGACTGTCAGAACGGATGTCGACAGCTGTGATCTAAGGGGGTAAAATACAACTTCATCAATTCTGTTAGCTCACATCAGCAAAGTTCCAGAGACGTGTCCAAACTTTGGAAAACGACTTGTGACACAGACACAACTCTCCCTCCGCGGAGAGCTGCATTTAGTGCCTTTTATGTTACGCAATCTTGTGTCAGTTTGTTTTACTTTTCTGATAAAGTTCACCCAGGCAGCTAGTTCTAAGGGAGCAGAGAACAGCACAGCAAAAATGATTTATTTCACTGATATTAATTCAGATAGACCAACACAAAGTAGTGCCAAACTGGGAGTTGGGGATGGTGGGGGGTGGGGATGTGGTAAAATAAAACCTTAAAATGAGGGGTTTGTATGTATCTAATGGCCTCTTCTCTGTCGCTTCTAAATAAAGTCCAGTGCAACCAATTACTTTCAGAGGTCACCTAATTCGTCAGCAAATAGCCACAAAACAATGGCTGCTCACCTCATCTTTCCCATCTCTTGTCATGGTTTGTCAGTGTGTTGTACTATGTGTGCCTTTGCCCTCTCTGCAGAAGTAGTGACTGGAGGGGCGTGGCCTTGGCTGAGCGCTTCAGTCACATCTGACTGCCATTCACTAATCTACCTCAAGTAACTTAAAGCTATAGCTGGTAATTCTGTTCAGAAACACATTTTCGTTATAGCCTACTGGGTTAAAATGGTCCTTCCATCCTGAAAGTAGTCAATAAATTACATATTCAGAAAAAGGAGCTAAAAAAAAAAAAAGATCTCTGTGAGAGCTGCAGACCTGTAAAGACTAACCAATCCCTGTTGTTCGGTCCGAATGGCAGGGATTTGTTAGTTTTGGTCCTGCTCTCACTCCTCTCTGTCTCTCGAGTTCCGGGGGGTATCACCTTATCTATTGGTTGTCCCAGATGCCAATCATTCTGACGCGCTCATGTAACGGCAGTGTGCATGCTCGATCCTTGTTGGCTTCCGCTTGCTGGCTGCGCATGCGCAGTTCCATTGTTTATGCATCCAGTTAGCTTAGTGGTTAGCTCGGTTTCCGCTGTTCATTGTAGCTCCACTGCTCTCACTTTGAACATGGCTGAGAGTCACAAGAAGCAAACCGCACACAAATTTATGAGAAGAAGAGGAAGGCCTCAGTAGAAAGAAATAAGACCAGAGTGGATTTGGGAGATTTTTTCATGCAATCCCCCTGGGGAACGGAAGACAAGGCAAGACGATCTTGCGCATGCACAGTTATTCAAAAAGGGACTTGGGGAAACTTCCAGAACTTCAACTTCCGCTGACTCTACCTTTAAGGAACTCTCTGACAACTCTTCGGTGCCTGATGGTCAACCAATACTGATCAGCAGGCCAGCTGACAGCTTTGCTAGGGCCCGGGACAACACAGTCTTTTTGGGCCCCCCCTCTATACATGCCGCCACCACACACACACACACACACACACACACACACACACACACACACACACACACACACACACACACACACACACACACACACACACACACACACACACACCAAAGTCAACTTAACTGTATACTTCATTCTCATATGCCTTTTATTTTATTCTATAACCTGCTGTTTACAGAAATATTGTTTTTGTCCTCCAAACACGTCTTAGAAGACTTAACTTCATAAATGTGGTTAGACCCTCTGAATCTGCTGGCAGTTCATTTGCCATCTCTGAGAAAGGCTTCCTTTTTGCCGTTAAACGCACAACATTCACTCAATCAGAATCAGTCATTTTTGTTGGCCGTAACGCGGGACCATTGAAATCGACGGCGTGATCCATCTCTGAGCCACTATGCTCAGACTCTCCGATTGGGCAGCAAGCCCCCCCCCCCCCCCCCCCCACACACACACACACACCCCGGCACTGTCTCTGTTATCGCTAGGGACGGCTCTCTCTGGCTCTCTCTGGCTCTCTCTGGCTCTGGATGGGCATCATTCCTCTGCAAATCCGTTCCTAGACCTGTTCCTGACTCATCCTCAGTTTAAAAAAAAATATTTACTCATAAAATCCTTCAAGCCTTTGGTGTCATCTTCTCTTTTTCTCTCCTCTTTTCATTTCTGTGCGCTGGACATCTAAAAACCTGACATTCTTAGTTTGCAGCGAAACGAACTTTCAAAGTTGCAGCAAGCCGTTGTCTTAATGGTCAAACCATTTTATGTTGGGGTGGGGGGAGTTCTAATGGCCCCTTATTTAAAGAAAACATATTACATATACTTAATGCAGATATATGTGTATATATTTAGTTACTCTAGTATTAAATATTTTTCACACAAATATTTTCTGAAAAATTACTTTGCCTGTATTTAAATGGTCAGAGTGTCAGTTTTGGGCCCCCCCTCTGTCCTGGGCCCGGGACAATGGACCCGTTTGTCCCCCCTGTCAGCAGGCGTGCTGATCAGGGCAAACACTTACCTGACCAAACCTCCTTGAGGGATTGCCTTACCAGCTACTCCAGTTATCAGTTACCTCTTTCAAACAAGACCCTCACTCTGTTTATGCTCCTCTGGACCCTTCATCAGCCCCCTTGGTCACCCTGCTCAACTCCAGTCCCCTCAGGCCCCTCTCCAACTGACCACCAGCACTTCCTGGAGCCCTCATCCTCTAGAGCACGCCAAGCACATCATCTCCAGCCCAGGCTGAACCTTTCTCACCTCAATCAGCTTTCGTCTACAAAGACAGAGCATCCCAGTTTCTACTGTAATGAACCTTTAAAATGATCTGCTCTCTGAGTCTTCTTTGCATGCAGGTCAGAAACCCTGAGTCAGAGAGGCACATCTCTATGGTCTGCCAAGCCTGTATGTCAGAGTTGCTATAGCCAGTATTTCTTCAGTGGCAATTAAGCAGTCCCACGTAATTTCCATCTGCATTGGTTTAATCAAGAGTGGTTCTATTAAACAAAGTCATGCTAATTGACTGTTTCTTTTAACAACACTGGTTCCCATTATAGGCATTCAAATGGTGGTTTAATTGCAGCCACACAAAAGCACAATGTCCATCCGAGCGATTGCAGGTTAGCATGAGGTGATGCTAAACAATAAGGCTGATTGTTACATATTACACAATGATTACAGTGGTTTATACTATTGTTATGAGTGTATGAGGCCTTCAGTTTTACCCAGCGTCAGGTGTTCCCTATAATTTTAATTAAAACATCATGGGAAAGTATTCATGCTCCTCTTTTTCCTTGTTACAGCCAGAAACTTCAACTGTTTTGATTGGGATTTTGTGTTACAGACCAACACAAAGTAGCAGACATTATAAATGACATTATGAAGCTTAGAAAGGAATAGCTAATGAAAGAATATCCGAAGCTCTGAGCAACTCGCAGAACTCGTTTCAATCCACCATCAAAGAATGGAAAACACTATGGCAGAACCACCGCCCACTTAAACTGACAAGCGGTGAAAGGAGGCCCATGCTGAGTCTGGAGGAGCTGCAAAGATCCACGTCTCAGGTGGGAAAATCTGTGGAGGGGAAAGAAAGCCAAAAAATAAAAAATAAAAACCCCATTAACAGATTGCTGTATGCTAAAAAAGCACGAGAGCAAAACTAAGATATCCAAAGTTTCTGAACCCGTCACATAATTCTGGACAGAAGATGGAGAAGTGGAGATGCTTGGACGTCTTGGCCAGCAGCGCCATATTTGGAGGAAACCAAACACATCATATGAGCTCAAACACTTCACACCAACCATCAAGCAGAGTAACAGACGGGTGATGGTTTGGGCTTGTTTGGCCATCGCAGGATCTTGGAACCTCACAATTAATGATGATGATGAACCTCTGTGTACATCAAAATAATTTGAACACATCCAAAGCTGCGTCATATGGAATAGTGGGACTATAGACAACTTGCTTGTGGTTTGAACTAATTTAGGTAAAAAACTTTTTTTCCCATTGTGGTCATATGGCTGTTGAATCAACAATTCCAATGTGCAATCTATTTCTCAACTTTTGAGGATAGCGTTAAGGGATTTCAGATTCGGCTGAGTCCAGACGACTTTTTTTTTTTACCTCCTGAGATGCAAAACCCCTGCACCTGAAAGAGAGTTCTTTCAGTCGCTGTGTACTCGTCTAGATGTAAACTAACATGCTGCTCACCAACAAAAGTAGCTTACTGAAGTTTCACTGCTCTTTACTCTGAAGTGGCCAAAAGATTAACTAAATGAAATGTAACTAATATTTCCATACTCAGGCTATTCCGTTGACTTTATTTTTAATAAACTCTTTGAGGATCAGCCACGTCAGTCTTGAGAATGTTAACCTGAGCCTGTTGTTTAACAGTTTGACTTGGAGGGTTTTAATGATTCCCCCTAAGCTGCTTCGTGTAGTGGAGCTTGGGCTGAATTTACTGAGACATCAATAAACTCTCCTGCTAAATTTCCTCCGGCGTGCATTCAAAAACCCCCGGCTAAATAACTGCTCATTTCCCTTCTGCCAGCCCCACAAACCGTCGTGCTGATTTTCCATCATTACACAGTCACACAGAGGAAGAAGCAGTAAATGTTGGTGATTTAATCAGCTGTTAGCAGGAATTATCAGGACATTGTCACCTGGATTAGTAGAGGAACGGTGTTGTGCCTGTTTGGACACCGATTCCTATCAACACTGGGAGATGAAGAAAAAGTATTTGTTTTCACAGAACCGAGCTGAATGTCACTGTCACAGACTGACGCCCACACACACACACACATATATCTATTGATACTTAAAGAGCTTCACTTCTTCTGATACTTCTAATAGATTAACTCAGAAACTTCTCTTTGGTCAGATTTGGAGTAATTTATTCTTTATTTCTTACTTGGTATTTCACAACCGACTTTAGAGGACAAAGAACGGTAAAATGTGATTTGTTGCTGCAACGCAGTATGAATGAGTTATAGGCAGAGAGACACCTAATAGCGGTTTAAACACCTAAAAGCTAAGGTGTTGAAACAGCTGCGAGTAAATGGCAGTAATTCTGTCAGACTTTTTTTCCTTATGTTTCGTAATGTGGTGCTATGTAGAGAACCCAATGTTTGAGACAGACACAGAGATTGAGTATAAAAGGTTTATTTAAAGAAAAAGCAAGCTGGCAAGGTGGTGACCACAGTGAGCACACGATCACAGGTGAATCAAGGGAGAAGCTCTCCACAGCTCTGGGCAGGCACTTGGTGGTGGCAGCTGGGCAGGATGCGTGACGCTGTAGCAGACAGGTTGGCAAGGTTCGTGGTCAAGGTGAGTCTAGGTCAAATGTCCAGAATAATCAAAAGCCAACTGAAGAACCCGACAAGGTCAAGACGAGAACAGGGAAATACAGAAAGAGCTCCAGGTCATAAACCTGGCAGGCAGGTAGAGCTGACCGCTGGATCTTATTCACATGGTGGCTTGCAACAATCTGGCAGAGACCTGCTGAGGGAGGCAGGTATATGGCGACAGTGGTGCAGGAGTTACAGAGTTCGTCCTGCATTTGGTGGTTGCAGGTTTGGTCCCCCGCTCTGACCGTCGTAGTCGTTGTGTCTTGGGCAAGACACTCTACCCACATTGCCTGCTGGCGGTCTGAGGGCCCGGTGGTGCTGATGTATGCCCCAGAGCAGCTTTTGGCTACTAACAGCTCACCACCATAAGGGTGTGAATGTGTGTGTGAATGGGTGAATGACTGATTGAGTGTAAAGCGCTTTGGAGTCGTTGGACTAGTTTAAGCGCTATACAAGTACAAGCCATTTACCATATATGTATAGACAGGAACACAGGTGGAACTAGTGGAGGGAGCAATCAAATCATACAGATTGCATCAAGTCTTGAGAAGCAGCATTCACTCCTCCTGAAAGAGCGTAGAGCCACAGGGACAGTCGTCTGCATTGTCAATGGGTTTTGCAGCAATCTCTAATACTGAGCATGCAGAGCCAAGTGCTCTGTTAGGAACATACGGGGTAATCAGAGCTCTGATATATGATGGAGCTTGATTATTCAGAGCTTTATACGTGGAGGATTTTAAATTCTATTCTTGATTTAACAGGAAGCCAATGAAGGGAAGCTAAAATAGGAGAAATATGATCCCTCTTGTTGATTTTCATCAGAACTCTTGCTGCAGCATTTTGGATCAGCTGAAGACTTCAAACTGCATTTTGTGGACTTCCTGATAATAAAGAATTACAATCGTTGAGCCATGAAGTATCAAATGCATGGACTAGTTTTTCAGTATCACTTCTGGGCATGATATTTCTAAAAAAAGGAAAAAAGGAAATTCTGGAAACCTGTTTAATATGGGATTTAAATGACATGTCTTGGTAAAAAATAACTCCAAGTTTGTTTTACTTTATTACCAGAGGCAAATTGCCATCCAGATTGTTTGATTGAGAAGTTTATTTTGATTAAGAAGTTTATTTTTTTTGTTGAGATTACAACTTCTGTCTTGTCAGAATTTAAAAGCAGGAAATTTAAAGTCATCCAGCTTTTGATGTCATCAAGACATGCCTGTAATCAAAGTAATTGACTGGATTCATCAGGATTTGTGGATAAATATAGCTGAGTGTCATCAACATAACACTGGAAATGAATCACATGCTGTCTGATAATGTTACCAATCGGGAGCATTTATATAGTAAAGAGAATTGGCACAAGGACTGAACCCTGTGGTACTCCACAAGTGCTTCAACAACCTCATAGAATAGAAATATTATTTAGAAAAATAGTAGCATTTTATTCATCGAAAGTCATGTTTGTTTGTACACATAGTCCATTCTCCTTTCATTGCTTTAAGAACAGGCAATTGACTCTGTTCTACAGAATAAATTGTGCGTCTAAATTCCATCAATTCAATTCAATTCAATTTTATTTATATAGCGCCAATTCATGAAACATGTCATCTCAAGGCACTTTACAAAGTCAAGTTCAATCATATTATACAGATTGGTCAAAAAATTTCCTATATAAGGGAACCAGTTGATTGCATCAAAGTCCCGACAAGCAGCATTCACTCCTGGAGAAGCGTAGAGCTACAGGGACAGTCGTCTGCATTGTCCATGGCTTTGCTGCAATCCCTCATACTGAGCAAGCATGAAGCGACAGTGGGAAGAAAAACCACCCATTAACGGGAAGTATGAATGGTCATCTGCCTCGACCGACTGGTGGTTACAGAAGACAGAGCAGAGACACAACAAGAGAGATAAACAAACACAGAAGCACACATTGATCCAGTAATCTGTTCTACATTAGATGGTATTAGTTGTGATCTGTCTTCCCTGGATGATGTCACAGTTAACAGAACGCCAGACCAGGTGTATCTACTATGAAGAAAAAAGAGAAAGAGCAAAAAGTTAAAAGCTGAAATGATGACAAGCAATGCTTAATTGAAGAACAGTAGAACTCAATAGAGTGAGAAAAATAGAAGTAGACTTTATTGTTTACGATTATTGTAGCGTCAGCACGCAGGTGCTACAATAGTCAGACACTACATACGTCATTCTCTTTGAGAGGGTGGTCAAAAACCTTTTTGCCATCGTCAACAAGGTTGGCGCAAGTAGTGGTAACAATGAGATTAGCTGACCATTAGGCCTCAACCCACTGGAGAGCCTTGCCTTTGAGTGAAGCCACAGCATAAGATATCTTAGTGGAGTCATTCAAAAATGTGTGAAAAGCAAGAATAAAAATAAATGTGTACTGAAGAGGAAAATCAGTACATTTACTGACCTTACTACCAGTGTGGTCCTGTGTTCAGAAGCAGAGGGTGGAGGAATGGGCTTGGGAGGTTCCTGCACAGCCAACTTTACCAGCAACTGCTGGTAGGTGACTTGCTGTTGTTCCTGCAAACCCTGGAATATTTTCTGATGGCAACCTAACAAACCACCTTGATTGGATAATGCATGAAGTGGTCTCGAGTCTGACCAGGCCAATATGCCATAATTATAGAGCAAAGGACTCAAATAAGCTAGCCCAGAGAGTGGCAAACAGCAGATCAACACTTTGCACAAAACAGTATCTCAGATGAGTCTGTTCAGTCAGGAGAACCCATGTTCTCTTCTAGAAATCCTCCAGTGGAGGGCAGAAGATCTAGCAGTCCAAGGAGACCCGGTGAGTCTATGGTAAATAGTGGAAAGAGGGCAGCCAGGAAAGATGTAGATGGATCACACGTAGGATCAATCAGCCAGTGTATAAGTCTGCCAGGAGTTGGTGAGCTTTGAATCTCTAGAGCGCTCAATCACTTGCCACAGGGAGCTTCAGTAGCAAAGTAGAGGAAGAAATTATAAGTTACTAGGAGAACAATCTTCAGAGGGGGAAAAATGAACTCTTGTGAGAGCAGCCAATGTTCACCATAACGGTCACCAAACTTGTAGGAAAATGACATCTCAGCTGGTTATTAATACTGGCTTCCTGATGAGAAGATTTGACACAGTTGTGGGGCCTGCAGCATGTGACTTAAGGGCCCCCAGCTGGAGAGAATAGGTAAACCACCTGAGGAAACCAGTAAAGGAAGGGAAAAAAGAAAGAAAGGGGAGAATGAAGGGTACAGGACTGCCAGGATATGAGACAGATAAGGCTTAAAAAGTTATTACTGAGCCTTTGGGATTCCAGCAAACCATAGTGAGGGTCCTTATCCACAAATGGAGAAAACATGGAACAGTGGCAAACATTCCAAGTAGTGGTCAGCCTCCAGTCAACTATTCATCCATTAGGTCACACAAGGACAGGGAGCAACATCTAAAACTCTTATGCGCGGGCCTTAAAGTCATTGGACATGAATCAATAATAAGACAGAGACTGGGCAATAAATCACATCCACGAGAGAGTTTCAAGGTGAAAAATAAAACACCAAGGTCCATCTCCCATTTACCTTAAAACACATTAATGATCCTGCCTGTGCAAATTTTCAGCTATCCGTGTCATGGCAACCACAAACAGGTTTAAATCGGAGGCAACTGGACTTTCGCTCAGTTTTTCTGAAAACGTTTCAGCATCTATCCAGGAGTCTTTGTCACATCTGGCGGCTCGCAGTTGAGCAAGCTGTAGTTGGAGCGCTGCCTTTGGGTCTTTGATCCCTAAGACCATTTTGGGAAAAATATTCTGTGGGCTGAGGAGAAAAAAAGTACAATTTATGGGAAAGTAAACAACCTGCTAGATCTTGTGTAAAACTAACGGCATTCCAGAAAGAAAACACACAGTTTGAGGCTACTTTGCTTCTTCAGGTTCCTGAATGAATTGGTGTAACAGATGAAAACCATGAATATTGCCAGCAAACAATCTTAGATAACCATGACCCTCAGTTTAAGCTCACTTCGGTTATGCAGAGGGACAGATTTTTGAAGCACAGCAGCAAATTTCTTTCTGAATGTCTCCCACAGATCAGAGGAAAGGTTATTGGAGTCACTTAGCAAAGGTCCAGACTTCAGTCAAACTGAGATGCTTTACCTTGACCTTAAACAACTAAAACAACCCTAACTTTAACCTCTAAATCACCATTTTAAATCTGCATTTGGACATTTCCTCAGATCACCTGTTTCTGATATTATACATTTATTTGATGGTATGAAACGTTTAGGAGTGACAAAAAATAAAATAAAAAACCAGAAGAAATCTGCAGGAGTGCAAACCCCTTTTCACTGTTCACTGTTTATTTACGTGGGAATTAATGATATGACATTTTAGTTCACCAAGGAACGGAAAAGCAAGTAAAAAACATCGTAGCTTAACATCTGTTGTGTGACTTCAGGGAGAAAGAATTATCATAAAATTAACACTCACATAGATGTAGAGATTTTAAGGCCAGTGCGGAGAATCAATAAGAGGACAACATCTCTTTTTAAATTACTTTCCAAATTAGCCGTGGTACCAGGAGACGACGATATTTCCTCACGTGAAATAATGTTTTTTGGTTAGTTGGCTTCATCTCGCCTTTTAGGCTATGTGATGAAATGTTGCAAAAGGCAAAATTTTGGTGCATCGTTTCCTGATGAAAAGCAACAGAGCAGTGGGTTGAATAGAGGGGGAGCCATCCTCATTGATCATAACGTCTGAAACAACAGCAGCCTGTTAAGAGGCAGAGAGGAAAGGTTTGTGCTTTTGGCATCCGTGAAAAAAAAGCAACAAATGTAAAGGTGTGTGTGTGTGTGTGTGTGTGTGTGTGTTTATGTAATCCCATAAACCTTTTTCCCATTTTGTCATGCTGTACCTGCAAACTTCAGTGTGTTTTATTCAGAATGACCAACACAAAATAGTGCAAATTTGTAACGTGAACAACTTTCATATTTTTGTATTGTAAAATAATTCCAAAACACAGGAGAAATTACGATGTAGTTGAAACGTCATAAAGTGGAAAACATTTTTACCAAGGACTTTACGCTGTATATCACTAAGAAACAAGGGGTTATGAAAGACTAACATACACTTCTTATATGCTCAGATCAACTCATAAAAGCTAAGTATAGATACAAATAACGCTTCATGATACTATAACAATTTCTGGGGTAGCCCTATAATAATGATGGCACTGGGGGACTTTCACTGGGGACTGGGGACTTTCTTAAAATATATTTTATTTTCTTATTATGAACCCCCCTTTCATTGAATAAGCACAGTCAAATTAAATGGGGCATTTCCTGATATTTTGATAGTGAGATAGATTTTCTTTCAAGGCTTATTACCCATTCTGAGGGTAAAGGGCTCTGTGCACAAACTGAGGCAACAGTTAAAGGACTCTGCTTTAATAGGGGGAAACCAGTAGGGGGCACTGTTGCGTTACAGGAACAGCGCACGAATCCCTCACCACCTTGCCATTGTTCACTTAATGCTGCTCTCATCCGAGTTTGTAATTCAGAGCAAAATTAAAGCAAAGCTGCGCCTCCATTCAGTGGTCTACTTTACACATCAAAGTCAAACGAGCTGAATGCTCGGAAGGTCATGGCAAGGCTCGCTTTGCTATCGTCTGTTCTCATCTGTGTGTGCTATCTGTGCGCCACTCTCTGCCAGGGAAAACACATTCAAAGAGAGGGGGGTGAGTATCTACCCCCCAAAAAGAAGGTTTCATTTTTTTCCCCTGGGCAGTACAAACCACAGCAGTGCAGGACAAATGGCGAGCTAATGTCATGTTTCACAAAAAAACGTGACAATCTATTATAACAGGGGAGATTAAATCCTGCTTTGAAAGGTGTTAATCTCAATAAGATTCACCGCAGGAACAAAGAGCAAAATGCGACCAGACATATGGTTTTGCATTGTAATTAGCCTGGATTACACTGGCGAGCAAACGCAGAGCCCAGTGGCTCCACAACACGCGGGAGTCAATGATGAAATCCACTCAGCAAACAGCAGAGCGGCATCCACTTAACACGCCGAACGAATGGGCTTCACCTTATTAAGCAGGAATCAAAGCCAGCCAGGAAGAGGTGTCAGACCGCATCAAAGACAGACAAAGGAAGACCGATCATGTTTATTGCTTGTGCCTACATCCTGACGCCAAACGGGAACAGAGAGATCCACCACCTTTAATGTGGAGGCCTCCGTGGCAGAGATGGGGCAAACTCACAAAAGCCGACAGCGTTTCTATGCGGTTCTGATGCCTCATTACACTGACAGTCTAAAGCACATCACTCACTGACTGAATCACCCTGTTTATGCGCACAGAGCCACGCTGAGAGGCGGCGGCTGCCTCGGCGAAGCGTTTCAACGCGCGGCTCGACGCCATGACCCTAAAATCTAAGTCCGTCGTCGCTGCTGACAAATGAGATTAGACGTTGCGAGCCGGAGCAGAAAAGCCGCCGTGCTTTGGGATTGACTGACTGAATGTCTCACTTTGTACTGTATCAATTCAGGTCAGTGAGAAGACAACAGCTGCATTTCATTAGTACTTCTCCGTCACAACGCATCAGACCTGCGGAGCCTTCAAACAAGTGTTTACTGTATTTTTTTAACACCATCAGCTCAGAGGTGTGCGGCACTGTGCGGCTCATCCATCACATTTAATGCATGATGAAATTGCTGCTGGCCTGACAGAAATGTACACACACACACACACACACACGCACGCACGCACGCACGCACGCACGTGCACACACACACACACACACACACACACACACACACACACACGCACACACACCGCCTATATTTATATCTGTATTCCTCCTCCTACAGCCTGTCTGATTGAGGTAATCAGTAACAACACGCGGAATCATCTTGAGAAGCTCTGCAGGTGTCGACAAACAAACTTTTTCTCCCTGGAGTGTTGGTGTGTGCATCTTTAAGCAAGTCATGCAGGAATGAAAATGCTGCAGTTGGATAGAGCTCTGCCAAGAGGACGCCTTCAGAGGCCTGTTCTGTCTTTAGCATGGAGCCATTACTCTACTACTCGGACTTCTTGTCTTCCTCTATTGACCCACTGTTTTTTGGCATCTTTTTTTAATCATCAGCCGCCGATTAGTTGTCAGATTACTTGTCCTTCAAACTATAACAACATCTCTCTGTCTATAGAAAATGGTCCCTGATTTCAGCATTGCATTTTGGAAATTGTGAGATTCCTCACCAGCCATCAAAATCCAATATGGCTGCTATGTATTTAAAAATAAAATATATTATTTCACATTTTGTTTAATAAATCTTTGACAAATCATAGCCAGAGCCAGAGCTTTGCGTCCAGTGCCATAATTAGCAGCCTGTTTATCCTGGTAGCTGTCAGTGGAGTCTTTCCAATTAGAAATTTTACATTTTCAAGCTCAAAGTTGGAACAATCTGTAAAAATGCTATAGTGATGGCTGAATTAATACGTTCCCCCCCACTGTTAACAGTTTGTATCTTGTTAACTCTTTTGGAAATTACAGCTCTTGGAGTGCTGCATGGTGTGGTGGCGGTGCTCCATAAATGGAGGCTGCAAGTCTTCGACGTGACAATCTAGGGTTTGATTCCTGAGCTTGGGCCCTGTGCTGCATATCTTAGAGCCTCTAGCATAACAAAACAAACAATTAAATAAAATAACAAATTTCAAAAAAAATTATGGCGCGCAACAATTTTTGGCAATGAACTTGTTTGTCTAAATTGCTGAGAAATACTTTGATATGGTTTATTGCTAAGAGCAGTTAGCCTTCTCATTGAGCACAACAATCAATAAACTTTGGTTTTTCAATTTGCAACAAAACAAAGTTTAGTTTGGAGTGAAAGCATTTCCAGACTCAGCATATCAACATTGCAACTATGTAATGACAGGGCTGGATTTTTTATTTCTTGGCAATGTATTATTATATTAAGACAAAACTTATTCATATCTAAATTGGCAAACATTTCCAGTTCACTGGGATATACTCTGGGATTACCTCACAACTATTACATATCATCTAATTCAAGGCTAAACAGGATAATTAATAAAAAAGTACCCACATTGTGTCAGGATATGGGGTAAAGTGCCAGCTGTAAAACTGCCCTTCATTATGCAGAGCAACTAGCATGCCATATGGATTTGAATATTGATAGAAAGATGCTCTATGTGTGATGATGCAATTAATTAGCCCTTAGTTTGTATTACACATGATTGAAAAAACTTATGTCATACTATAAATTGTACTATATTATAGAATTTATAATTGATAGTTACCTGATGAAATATTTATTAAGCAGACTCAAATGACAGAAAAATATGTCTGAACGCAAATATGTTTAATACTTGGCTTCTTTTTAAATTTCAAATTCAGTTAAATCTGAGGAGTACAGATGTCTGGTTACTGTTTGTTTACGAGCTGGATTAAAACAATTGCTTGGTACGTTATTTTATGGTCTGAGACAGCAAACCTCTAGTCAAAATTACACAATTATTCAGTTCAGTTCAGTTTTTTCACAACGAATGTCATCTGTAGTGGTTTACGTTCAATATTATATACAGAAAAAAATAGTCAGTCCAATCCAACCATGTAGGCAGATTCAAAGCCAACTACAAACATTGATTAAACATTTACTGTTTGCCAATCACAAATGAAACAGAATCCATGAATAGTCCTGGCAAACCGTATTTCTGATTTTCTTACTTAGTTGATAATCCTGTTCAGAACCACTTTTTGTTATACTGGGTAAAATGGTCCTTCCATCCTGAAAGTAGTCAATATATTACGTATTCAGAAAAAGGAGGTTAAAAAAATCTATCTCTGTGGGAGCCGCAGGCCTGTAAAAACTCTTACCAATCAATGCCGTTTGCGCTGAATGGCACTGATTGGTCAGAGTTTTGGTCCTGCCCTCACTCCCCTCTGTCCCTTGAGTTCCGGTGAATCACCTTTTCTATTGTTTGTCCCACATGCCAATCATTGTGATGGGCTCACATAACACCAGTGTGTGTGAACGTTCCTGGTTAGTTTCCACTTATTGGCTGCGCATGCACGCTTCTAGTGTTTATGTATCTGGTTAGCTTAGCTGTTAGCTGTTCATTGTAGCTCCGCTGCTCTCACCGTAGACTTTGAACATGGCTGAGAGTCGCAAGAAACAAACCGTGTACAAGTTTATGAGAAGAAGAGGAAGGCCTCAGTAGAAAGAAATAAGATCAGAGTGGATTTGGGAGATTTTTTTTTCACGTGAGCCCCCTGAAGAGCGGAAGACAAGGTAGCATCATCAGTGACCCCTCACTCCCCCACCATGGACCGTTCTCCCCGCTGCCCTCTGGGAAGAGGCTTTGCAGCATCTGCTGCAGGTCCACCAGGTTCTGCAACAGCTTTTTCCCCGTTGCCATCAGACTGTTGAACTGTTGAACTATAAACTGGACTCTGCTTCACACATGCACAGAACTGAACTTTATGGCCATTTGGAATCATTATTTTGCACTGCCGACGTTGCTGAACTTTTATAATCAATTTAAATTTAAAGGTACACAACTGAACGTTTACTGCATTTTTGCACCATTATTATTTTGCACTATAAACATGGTTGAATATTCTTCTGCACACTTTAAAAAAAAAAAAACTGCTTTTCTCCTGCACTGTTGCATTCTTATCACTGCTGCACTCTATATTGTAATGTTATTTTATTTCAATTGCATCTCATTACATTGTCCTAAGCTGTATGCAACGAAATTTGACAATAAAGTTTGTCTAAGTCTAAGTAAAACGGTCTTGCACATGCACAGTTATTCAAAAAAGGACTTGTGGAAACTAACGGAAAAATCACAGACTCTAGGCAAAGCTACATACCAGTTGTCTGTTTTAAAAATCATAGTTGTGTTTAGTTAATTGGCTCACTTCTATTGGCAATAGGAGCAAATAATTTATTTCTTAGACTTGTACATTCAGACCCTCTAGAAACATGTTCACTAAAAGATGAAGCATCACTACTGTAATCGTGCGTTCATATCGAACTTGTTCTCTGAGACAAAGTCGCCACATTTGCGTGCTGTCACTCGCCTGACATATCGCCGGCAATTTGCATGGCGGGCGACAAGCCAGAATACAGTAGTACAATAGTGTTATCTAGCGACGCTTTCACTTAACTGCCACTCCATCCTCCGCACTCACTCTTCTGCAGGCTTGGTCCTTTCTGTTAGTAATAATTGGTTGAGTCATACAACTCAGGCGACCGCAGACCACCACTATCAACTTCTCTTCCATGTTGAATGAAAACAGCTTCGTCTCCACTGCAGTCCTTCACCCCATGTCACAGCCACATCCAGTTCCTGATTGGTTGTCGCAACGTGACAAGACCCAGGTGTCACATTGCCGTGGCTTTGCAGAAATCTCCAAAACCATGCTTGTGGCATTGTCAGAAACGTGTATGTTGTATCGCTTTGCATTGCATCGCTCCTAAAACGCGGCCAGTGTGAACGCACCTTTAGAAGGAAAAAAAACTGTTTTTGACTATAAAACATTGTCATTTACTTGAGGTAGCCATACAAGACAGTAATAGAACAATAGTTTCTTCTGTCAGAGGCTTCTTCAGATGTACTATAATACAGAGTACTGTAATATGTATTAGATACAATATTTATTTTCCTTTGGGATTAATATAGTTTAAAAATGAATTTAAATTGAGTTCAAGTTCAGTTGATTTTGCAAACTTGGAAGTGGGAAATTTTGGCTTCGGAGTACAATTCAATGCCTCTTGACTCCATTAAAGCTGACTGTTCTTCTCTGAAGGTGCATGCCATCTGCAGAAATGTTGTATGTTTCAGAGCAGACAAAGACTGAGCTCTTTGGACATGATGGCAAAAGGAATATTTGGAGAAGTTGAGAAATGTCTTTAAAACAGCGTATTAACCATGAAGCAAGGCGATGGCCATCTCATGCTGAGGGTCAAATACTGGTGCACTGCACCAGTATTTGCATAACAGAAAATAACTACCCGGGATTTTTTTAAAATTTGATCTCAATTCAAACTTGGACACAACTGTGCATTTCAACAGTAATTTATTGCCCGATATACATCAAAACTGGTTTCGAACATGAGAAGCAAACTAACATTCTCAAATTACACAAACCTCAACTCTACTGCATATTTGTGGGATATGCTTAAAAGCCAGGTCCACTAAAGAAAACCTCCTATCTTTCTATCCATTGTCTATACTCACCTTTCTGTGCAGGGTCTGGTGCCTGCTTTCAGTGGCCAATGGGCAATAGGTGGGAGGCACCTATTGCACAATACACCTATTGGGTTGTCAGTCCATTACCAGGGCAACAAAAAAACACACAGGACACACAACTATGTATGCGCAAAATCACTCATGGAGTCAGAACTTGTAACTTCTTAGATTGTGGGAGGAAGCCAGAAAACCCAGAGAGAGCCCACACATTCAAAGGATGAACGTCCTGTAAAAAACACACTGAAATCAACCCTACCAAGAATTTCTTCTTTTGGCTTTTCCTTTCAGGGGTCACCACAGCAAGTCATCCGTCTCCATCTAATCCTGCCTTTGTCTTGATCCCCAGGTAATAGGCTCGTTTTGTATATATTCTTTATGTTCCAGGGATTGTGCAGTGTTCAGAATCTGTTTACTCATTGTGGTTTTCGTGTTTGTTAGTCTCGTTCCTCCTTGTCTCTAGCCTGGCCAGCCAGAATAACTAACGCCGTATATTTCAGTCTGGAAAGAAGGTGGTAGAGCCTGATTTCAAAGGTGGGACTAACAGGGTCAGTGTCAACAGGTTAGAACCATCACATAACTACGGATGTGACGCAAAAAACTCCAAGCTCCATTTTTGTAATTTATAATTTGCAAAACATATCATGCCATCTAAAAAACTCTCCAGAGAACAATTTTTGCCGCTTTGTCTGAAAAAGCTGAGGATACATGGTGCACTCACATGTATTTTCTTAATTTTCCAAGGCACCAAGCAACAAAAATATCCATATGTATCTTGACTGTTCTGGTTACAGAAAAGCACTGCTGCATTATGGTTAATTCTGGCGCAGAGAGTGACACATCGTAAAGTCCCACCTCTCGTGTTATGATTGGCCTGGTCGGTTTTAGACCGAAGAATATTGAGCCTTACCGGACTGACCTACACAGGGTGTAAGTCAGTCTGGCTGGCCAGGCTACCCTTTTTCTTCCATATCATTTCTCTCCCTCAGCTCATTCTTCCACCTAAATAATAGCTTCTAGCTCCTTCTCCTAGCTCCTGCTCCTTGACCTTTCACTAGGTCAACAGTAAGAAATCTGTCATGGGGAGGAAAGGAGCTTCGGACAGCTGTGCCGAATTCGGACAGCCTTTAACTCCCACATCATTACGTGATAGAAACGCACGTGGATGATGCAAGTCGAATCTGGGCCTGCAGCCATCCGAGAATGAACTACAACTTGTTGGGGAGTGTTGTCCTAGTGGTTAGAGCATTGCGCTTGGATCCTGGATGTTCTGAGTTCAACTCCCACGGACTGCCATTCTTGGTCCCTGAGCAAGACCCTTAACCCCAGGCACTGCACAGTGGTAGGCCACAGCTCCCCAAAGGGGATGGGTTAAATGCAGAGAACACATTTCGTTGGAATGTATGTTGCAATGACAATAAAGACGATTATACTTATATACAAAGTGAGCGCTCTCTGCTCTTCGGACATATTCATGGATTTCCGTGAGGGGGGCTGTGCTTATATGTCATGTTACGCAAAGGATTGTGGGATACCTTAAGGGTTCTTAGCACTGATAAGGGATGTTGCGAGGTTCCTAGGCAAAACTAGTCATAGGGGGATCATACAGGGGTTCTTTTCCTATCTCCTTCCTTACTGACTGCACTATTCGGACAGCACTTATCATGGCAACCACTGGCACATTTCACACTTTGGTTAAAGAGTCCTTGCTATATAAGGGTATTTGGATTGAGCCCCTCAGTATTCAAGACATTTTGGTTTTACTTTTAGGCCACTGGCTCCTATAGTTTACCTCTTCTGATGGTTTTCCTGCCTGTGCACCATGTTCTGCCTTCCCAAAGTTTGTGATGCTGAAAGTTTACTAGTTTCATCAAAAATCACCTTAACCTCTACTGTACTCTGCATTAAGATCCTCCTTCTACAAAACCTAACAATTTTCTGCATATTGCATTGTTCTTCTAGTATAATTCTGGCTGGATATAAGACCATTGTTCTTGGTAGAAGCTGTTTGATTGCTGCAAAAACCTAACTTTTAACAGGAAATTTATTGACATTTATTCACATTCCTGACATTTATTCAGATATTAGTTGGGAGATTTATTTGATCTCATTTAAAAAAAACAGACAAGTCAGTTTTTAAATCAGTGGGAAAACATCTGAAACTCAACAATAAAGATAGAATGTTTTTTAATCAGATATTAAGAGGCTTTATGACCTTTTTGAAGCTATAACTATAACTAAGTCTGGAAATTGTGGTTGTCAGTGATAAAAGTCTTCAGACAAAATATACTAAACCATGAACTCTTTCTGTGAAAATGCATTTCTAAGCCTTTTGAAGCACATTAAAAGGAAATATTTTGCTCTCTCCCTGATAGACCCTGAGTCTGAACATAAAGCTTTTTGACATTGATTCTCTTGTTTAAAATTTCTTGTTTCTAGACTTCTAGAAATGTTATTTTCTAAATGGATGCTGTGTATTTCTGTTTCTTTAATTTGGGAAAGATGAGTTGCACATGTTGCTAAGGGTTCAGAGAAAAAGCACAGCCTAGAAATGTTGCATAAAAAGCGATGCACACATGTCTCTGACACCTGTGGTCAATTCAGAACCATGGATGATCGAGTTCTGATTGAAAACAGAGCACGCAGGTGTGGGTCGGAAACTGGATACAGAAAGTCTTTAACTAAAATATACTAAACTTCTTTGAGATGGAAGGGAAAAAAGCCTTATGTTATGGGGATTTTGTAAAAAAAAAAAATGCTAATGTTTGCCTTCCTCTTCAGCCCTGGTGAATATTGCCTCCTTCCCATTTTGAGACTTAGTCATAAGTTCAAATTCAGGCTTCGTTGCATCCTTTCAGAAACCCTGCAAGGTGAGCTTAGGCCTCATTTCTATTTCTTCAACATTGAGACACTCCAGTGGCTGTGAGATTGTGTCTGCCATTTATATAATCATGAAAGACTTGCATCCGGAGGCTCTTCACTCTGAGCCGTGCGAAACTGCAGCTGCAGGTTCTCGCTCTCTGTGGTGAATATACAGTAAGTGGGTGCAGCTCCGACCTTGTAGTCTATTCGAGCACAGTGAACATATAGTAGCTCAGAAGTGTCTTGATATCGTGCAGGAAACTCAATCATGATGAAGTTTTCATCAGCAAACAGCCTAATGGTGAATCTTCACATACCCCCCCCCCCCCCCACACACACACACACCTTCTCTGTTTCCACATGAACCAGTCTTACTCTTTTCTCAAATCAAACATGGAAACACAACAGGAAAGGTTTCGTTTGATAAGAGGTGCAGCCTTGTATTCAGTTGCAGCCCAGTTTTCCCTTAGAGGCGGTGACATGATGAATAGACAAAAACGGCCGTGTTCCCGGGGCCTAGAGTGGACTATAATTAAGATGAATGTTTGCTTTTGATTGCTCACTGCTGTCGAGAAACTCTGAGACAGAGCAGGGTTTCTGACAGCGGTGGAAATGCTGTTGGAGATGGAATGGCAAAGAGAGACGGCAGAGGGAATCAATTGATCATCTATTATATGCAGTGCATAATGAAAATGCTGCTGTGGGATAAAAGTCTTTCAGGGGGAAGCCTTCAGTGGCCTTTTAGCTTGATGTCATGATCAGTTTAATACTCAGGCTTCCTGTCTTCTATCATTGATCTACTGCTTAATGGCATTTTTTAACAAGCACCAGTTAAACTGCACTTTACTGCTCCTTTTTCCCTGTATTCATGGTGTTTTCATTAGTTCTCACACTGCTTCTCTATCTATTGGTATTGTAAAATTACACATCCTCACTCTTCCTACCAAACTCCGAATTGCAACTCAGTCTGTGGTTCCACACCGATCTGTAAAATCAAATATGGCTGCCGGGGATGTATTGAATTCTGATAGCTGTAATTACTAAGTGTTTTTCTTGCACTTTTGGCATAAAAAATACAACAGAAAATCACAAATTATATGAGTGTACAATATCAGCTAGTGAAAATGTTGTTACAGTTGCTGAATGTATAAAATGTTGAGAAATACTTTAATTGTTTTCATTGCTCATAGCAGTTAGCCTAGCTAGCCTAACCCAGCATCTAGATTCAATCAGTAAATAATGTGGTACATGAGCGCTTGGAACTTTCCAACTTCCAACTCAGACAAAACATGAATACCTCTTGAAGCTTTCACTAGTTGTTAAGAAGTGGCTCATTGACCAAAACACATAAAATAATAAAAAAATAAATAATCTTTAATTTGTACTTTTAATAGTTTGTATCTTATCAAATGTTTTGCAGATAGTAGCTTACTGTTCTGCTCTTTTCTGAATGCATAAAATGGCAAGAATAATTTTTTTTACTGCTACAAATAGTGTGATGAACCATTTAAGGTGTCATGATTTCATTTATGACCTTCATGTAGTAAGGCTAGAATCTGCTGTAAACAATCCAATCTACCCTTTTAAAACAGTTTTGGCTGGCGATGATGTTGTTATTGGATATGTATATTTTCTTTCACACACTTTGGGCCCCTTAGTACCGACTAAACATCCTTTAAACACCGCCAGGACCACACTGACCCATCTTCTGACGACTGCTTCCAGCAGGATAATACACCGTGTCATAAAACTGAAATCATCTCAAGCTGGTTTTCCAAACATGGCAAAAAGTTTAGTGTGCATCAATGGCCTCTAACAGTCACCAGATCTCACTCCACTACAACAAATAGAGAATTCACGCCATTGATGTACAGCTGACGAATTTGCAGTAACTGTGATTCTATCATATTAATATGGTCCCAAATCTCTTATGGCTATTTCCAAAATGTTATTGAATCAATGCCAAGAGGAATTAAGGTATTTCTGAAAGCAAAAGGGGGATCTGACCTGCTCTTAAGGTGTACCTAATAAAGTGGCTGTTGAACGTAAATCTTTAATATTTTTATGATATTTTATGTACTAATATAAACCTAGTAGATTCTAATGCTCAGTGCTACATCTCTACTCCTACTAGACGATAACAAGTTATCAGCTTCAAGTTCTAGAAGGACATTCCAAGATCAGGAGTGACATTTTCTGAAGTATTACCATGCTGCACATGATCAGGTAGGTGGAACACCACTGTTTATTTGCCGGCTCTTGCAGAACTGATCGTCCCAGCCCCGGCATCTGTGTCAGTTTTGTGGATGACTTGCTTGTCATAATGGCGACAGCATGTACTCTGGTAAAAATCCAAACTCACTGATCCAAATCAAATAGAGCCATTTCTACTGATAGTAAAACGTTTACAAGAAATGTAAACGCTGGGTGTTTTCCCCGGGCAAGTTAGGTCGTGAATCAGGATTCTAATAATGCATTTGTTGCATTAACAGTAGTTTATTTTTTTGTACTAAAGTAAGGTTAGGTTCACTTAGTTTAAATCTATTATATTATCATTTTAAACTTCCTTTTGGTGGTCAAAGAAATCCCATGTAAGGACATTTACTGGTACCCCTGCTGTAAGTACTTTGTATACACCACTTTTGCTAACAGGACAGCATTTAATCTACTCATAAAAACATTTCACAAGGTTAGAGAACAAGCAGACTGGGACCTCTGTCCCTTCTGCCTTACACCATCTTTCTATAACAAACCCAGTAATGGGGTTTCTTTCTTCCCTTCAGCTCAGCCTGCAGGTTTTCAGCAGGATGTGGGTCTTGATTCTGAGATGGACATAGAAGGAGGCTGATTTTGGGTCTGGTGAACCATTTCTGTGTTGATCTGGGTGAGTAACCTTTTTCTTACAGCCATTTCTTAAATTTGTGAAGCTAAAACAGGTCACCTACATGAACAGCATGCTCTGATGTCTTTCCCATTTTGAACCATTTCTCAGAAAAACTTTAAGTCTCTGTTTTACATGTATTGTAGTTCTACCCATGTTAAACAAGGATTGATGTTTCTCGACACTGATTAGTTTAACAAAGGCCAAAAAAAAAAAAATCATCTGTTTTATCACTTGGTCATTATTAAATTCTACAAATAGCTGTAGCAATTTTTAAAGTTTTGTTAAAATTCAATAGGTGTGAGTAAAGTCAGGCCTAAAATTATTCATACCCCACAGTAGATTCAGATTTAAAATGATTTTCATCAAACCTTTGTTTTCATCAGACATTTGATTCTGACAGGAAATTAGAGAAGCATCTCTTAATAAAAATATAAATAAAGTAGCAGCTGTAAAAGAGTTATCATTAACCCTCCCCTGCTGGACTTCATTTATGTCCTTCTTAATAATCAATGGAAGGCGTTTGTACATTATCATTCTTTTCCATGTTGCATATTTTCAGAAATAAGTTTTCCATCTTTCCATGCAGCTGAATTTAAATAGCCTCCATAGCTCCATGAAGTTAGTTCCTGTTCCCACATCTGAAGTGGTACATGAAATGAAGAAATAAAAAACTGGTACATGAAATGGAAGATATGAATTCATATAGATTTTGTGCCAAGTTCCTGCATATGGGTTCAAGTCTCTTGCCGATAGCAAGAACAGTACTGCCTGCTGCAATTTATTGTCCTCCCGTGCCTCCGATATACACATATGGCTTAATTTGGTACAGTATATGAATATATATGTCTATTACCTGCAGAATGCACGTGTAAATCAGTCATCCTGTGGCTTCACTGGATCTCTGATGTTGTCTCGGGGGGACAGCAAAGTGGAGCGGCACCACGTAGTGTCCTTGTTAAAGTGCTCTCTGCGGTTTATGTGTCCGCTGGCACTATGAACCATGGCCCAGGGATTTACAGCACCTCATTACCGAGCCATCATAAAACCCTCATGTTTGCAAATGTTAATGCTTGTGATTTATATTTAAATGTCATCTTATATGTCACAGTTAAAAGGAGAGTTAATGGCGCGGCAGGGGCAGGTGACGGAAAGACTGACGGAAAGACAGAATGAGCATTTGTGAGGGAATGGAAATGTATTTGCTGGGACGACTTTTGCTCCTCCATCTTTTTGTTCTTCGCTTGATGATCAGCAATTTGCAATGACGGCTGGCTTGTCCCTTGGGGTGTCTCTGCCATCAATTAATTCTGAGAAGCGCTTCTTTGGCCATAGAAAGGACTGACACTTTCTTCCTCTTGAGTTTTTTGCAACCGCTGCTGATTCCTTGTTATTCTGATTAATAAACTGAAGTGCAGAAATAAGTAGATGTGTGTGTGTGTGTGTGTGTGTGTGTGTGTGTGTGTGTGTGTACTTACATCTGAGTGAGAAAATATTTTTTACAAAATTACTAGTAAAGTGAGAACTTTGATGTAAATTGAGTATCTTTTTTCTCAGCTAGGAGTTAGGTATAGCACTATGGTGTCCATTGGAGTTTAGGTTAAGGTGAGGTAAAAGCCAGGGATAGGCTATAGAAAGGGTTGAAAATGATTGTAAGTCAATTGACGTCAAGGCGCAGTTTTCACTTTGTATTTTAAACAATGATGTGTGTATGCGTAGAATGGCTTGTAAGAAAAGTATACTTATGGCAAGACGATTTCAACTTTTCGTCATGTTGCAAGCTTAATTTTAAAGTTATTTACTAGAATTGTATGTCATTCCAACAAAAAGTTTGTTGCAGTGATGGTTACAAGTCTTTTTTCGCATGTATCTACCAGCTTTTCAAATTTATCACCATTCTTTTTTACATAATTACTCAACCTCAGTCAGATTCTCAGTGAACAGCAATTTTAAAGTCTTGCCAAACATGCTGAATTGGATTTAGGTGTGGACTTTGATTAGTCTAGTCTACCACATGGATAAGCTTTGATTGAAACCAGTTGGTTGATTTGTGGCGCAGTTGCCTTGCAGCAAGAAGGTTCTGGGTCGAGTCCAACCCTAGATCTTTCTGTCTGGAGTTTGCTTGTTCTCCCTGTGCATGCGTTTCTAACAGTGATAAGCGTGTCGGAGAATGGATGCATGAATGGATGATTTGCATTGTAGCCCTGGCTGTCAAATAAAGAAACTACACCTGTTTTTTTTGTCTGGTTAAGAAACGCTTTTTATGCAATGTTTTATGAGTAAAAAGACATAATTTGATAATAACAATTAATTAATTAATTGATTGTGTGGTTGTGTGAGTCCAGGCTTTTTTAGTATAAATAATCTGGGGACAACCCAGGACGTTTTTTCTGTGCCAAAGGCCCAACGAGGTGTGAAGCCTTTGCAAAGCAGCAGCTCCTCCAGTGCGGGCACGATGGGGTATGTAAAGAAAACAGTACGGCATGCCTATAAACCAATCACAAAAGAAAATATAATTTACCCGAGACGTGCCCATTTATGTCAAAGAAAATGAAGCCAAGCCCTCCATGAAGCCTTGTTTCCTCTCAAGGATTGGAGCATGTGTTTAGTCTTGTGCATGTTGAGGGTTTCTCATGGGGAAAAACAGCTGGGGGCAGGGCTTGCTTTTCAAACTAAACCGTTCTCCTCACTCATGGTTCAAATTTGAGCACAATCAGGTATAATTCCTTTAAAGATAGTTGTTGTTGCCTTTTCTCAAGTCTTTTGCAGTGTGTAGGAGCCATTCGTCCTTTCCTGTGTGTATCGCCACCAGGGGGGCGTATTTCATTTTGAGTTCTGAGTGTCTGATGGGGGATGGGGTTATTTAAGGTCAACCATGATTATGCTCTGGTGTTGTTAACGGGAAGAGGCAACCGTTTTCTACTGTGCTTGGTTTGGATTGATGTTGAATTTATGTGGATCTAAGTGGAAACATTAAGACAATGGACATTATTCTGACAATAAATTACTTTATCTTTAAGTCAAACTGAAGATCGGCATTACGAATCTTAATTGAGCTCACCTAAAGCCAACGCCTTTCAGGAACAGCAACCAGTAGCCTAAAATATAGGATCTTAGCCGCTACACAGTGGTTTGACCTCCAATCTTGACCTTTATTTAGCTCCAGCCATCCTTCTATTAACTTTGACCAGCTTCCATTTCCCTGTTTAGGAAAAGCATCCCCAAAGCTTGATGCTATCCCCACTAGGGTTGTCACAATGTTCAAACTTAATACGATACTAAGAAAAATACTCAATACCAGTTTCGGTAGTGCAGGAACAGTTTTCTAAGGTTTTCAACCGCGCTGCTGCTGCTCAGACTCGGAGAGAGACCGCAGGAGTGAAAAAACATGAAGAGGGAAAGTAGCGCCGTTTGGCTCTATTTTAATACCGTAAATGAAATCAAGCTCTATGTTTTGGAAAAAGCTGGTTAAATTCAGTGGAAACACAACAAATTTATATAAGCACGTGAAAAACCCCGAGCAAGAAAACGTTGAGCGACAGAAACGGAGAAAGGAGATGAAACTTCTCTCATTGCCCCGACAGACCCAGACCCACAGACTGACGTCACTGACTGAGGCGTTTCAGTCTTCCAGAGAACATCCAGGTAGATCAGAGTGGTCATCTTCAGCAGCACTTCATGTTAACTTTCAAAGTAGATATTATCTATCATATGTTACTGGAGCCCACACAGAAAATGTAATTAAGACCTTGAAAGAACCCAGTACATTTATCCTATTAAAAAGTGTTATTTAAGATAAGATAACATTAGCTAATCCTTTATTTATCCCACGACGGGGAAATTATAGGATTAAAGCAACAGGCAGGTGCACACAACACAGACAAAATTAGATAAGGATTGAAAGATATAAGAGGTGGATTAGGGAAAAAAACACTATAAACATAACATTATTATTATTATTTAATTGTAATAATAAAATAAAATTCACAAAACCCAAAAGGTCAACCATTTCATGATACATCAAGCTTAGGAACTGGCTAATATACAGCAGGTCAAAAAAGGCCATATTTTAGCTGCAGTGCTTGCTGTTCTCTGTTATGAAGAAAAGTTCAACTAGTGCACTAAATTCAATAGATGGGTTGAAAATATCCAGTATAAAATACAGAGATTTCCAGGGCATGAAGTATACAGTTAAGTTGACTTTTTTTTGGTGTGTGTGTGTGTGTTTGTGCGTGTGTGTGTGTGTGTGTGTGTGCGTGTGTGTGTGTGTGTGTGTGTGTGTGTGTGTGTGTGTGTGTGTGTGTGTGTGTGTGTGGTGGCGGCAGGTGTAGAGGGGGGGCCCAAAAAGACTGTGTTGTCCCGGGCCCTAGCAAAGCTGTCAACTGGCCTGCTTGGCGCGTATAGATACTCTGTGCGGGGCTGCCCTTCTCAAAAACTCACCTATGTAACTTGAGAGGATTGGATTCATTGCCGAACGGGTCATGTGACCTAGATGTCATATCACCTAGAGCGCTGCTTTATAGAAGTCTGAGGTCCCTTTAAACACAAGAGCTAACCTTATGTGCTTCTAATTTGTTTTTACATCCTTGAATCAAAGTTTGTCATAGACATTATTATTACAAAATACAGCAAATATAGTGCACAGTCAGCTCTTCTCTTTACAAGTATCTTCATGACTTCTTAATCTGCTGTTCCAAAATGGGCTATCAGATTCCAAAACACGGAGGGAGACTGTTTAATTTTTCAACAGTGCGGTGTTACCAGTGGCCTTCAGCAGCGCTAAACCTGGAAGTTACAGGTATAGTGCCCCTAGTGGCTAAAAGTTACCTTTAACCTAACCCAAAAATGTTCATTTCTTAATTGGGGCAAAACCAAAAAGTAGGAGACAATTAATCCCTCGTTTTGAGAAATATATAATTTAAGCAACCTTTTCGGCAAAAAAGTAGACCAGAGTTTTTTTTAAATAGCAAAAGTATTAAAAATCCTATGTAACTTGTGTTGGTCTAGCACTTAAGATCCCAATACAATAGGTTACTGAAAAATGTGGAAAGGTTTGATGGCTTATGGATACATTTGCAGGGCTCTTTTTCTTCATTGAATGGAATATCGTATTAACCAGTAACAGAAAAACATAAAACAACAAGTAGGGAAATAGTCCCTCCCTCTGCTTCTCTCCTCAGGATGTGACACACTTCCACATCAAAGCGTAGATGTTGCTTATTAGTGTGGCTGAATGCGACCGGTAGCTCAGTTCAAACGCTCTTGCTCTCTTTCAATTACACTGTTGGAGATAGAATCTTATTTATATCCCGGAGAAATGGGTTCACCAAACCAAACAAAGCGCCACCAGCTCACCCTCCTCTTCCTTGCTGGTTTGGGAGGCATCCTGAGCCCCCGGTTTGAGGCAAATGACTGAACCTTATTGCTTCAGGGTTTAAGTGCAGTACATCTCCGCTTACTCTGAATGAGTCACTACACATAGGTAAACAGTCACTGTAATGATGACATTTCTGATAGCTTCCAGGAAGAAGCCAAGGTTAACGAAAGTTTAAAAACTGATGGAGTCGATAAGATTGGAAACAAGTGGATTTCCTGGAGGACAGAGGGTTATATGTTCCAGATTTTGAGCAATAAATGTCATTTCCATTGTTTGAACAAAATCATGACCTTCCGGGCTGTCTGTTTTTTTACTTCCAGGATTTGCTTTGCTTCCCCTGACACAACTATGGCTGATCACTGTTGCTCCCTCTGTGCCGCATATTTCTGATTTCATAAAAATTCAAATTTGGACCAGAGGCGTCGCATTTATATGATACAGACCCTTAAAGGAGAATTGAAATGACCTGAATGGTGTTACATCTGATCACGTTAAAACCATAAACTTTAATGTAATTTGTTGGGATCTCATGCGATGGGCCTTCACTGCAATTACAGCTCCAAGACCTTCAGGGTACGTCTCTAATAGCTCAGCTTGTCTAGAGACAATTTTTTCCCCCCTTTCTTCTTAACCAAATCGCTCAAGCTCAGTCAGATTGGCTGGAGAGCATCTGGGGGACATCCATTTTCAATTCTCTTTACTGATTCCCAATTGGATTTAGGCCTGAACTTTGATTAGGCCATTCTGAAATGTGTATATACTTTGAATAAACCATTCTTTATGTTTAGCATTGCTGTGCCTTCTGATGGTAAACCTCCACCCTAATCTCTAGTTTTTTGAAGCCTCTAACAGGTCTTCTTCCCAGATAGTGCTGTGTTTAGCATTATACCTGCCAAAGAAAACCTTACCCACAGCTCAATGCGGCCATCGCCCTGCTTTGGCAAAGGGATGGTGACTTCTGAATGCAAACAGTTGATTTGAGGGACCATTCCATACTGTAAGGGAATTTTAGGCAAAATCTTAAATTTAATAAGAATAAACTGGTCCAAATTGGTATTGGAAAAAAATAGATAGAAATAGATTGTAGCAAGAAGTACAGCAAGTAATCCACGATTACACAAAATTACCATTGCAACTTGAGCATTTTATGACCATCTCAAAATTATCCAAAACAATAAGGAAATAAACTAGTATGTCTTGTAGTCAGACTCTCTGTTTGTAATATATCTGGAGACACTTAGAAAATCGCATCTGAAATAAAAGAGTTATGTAAGTTTCCTATCTTTGTAGTTCTAATATAGTTCACTTAATATTACACATCTTAGTTACACCCAATACAAAAAAATCTGATGCAAAAACATTCAAATATTAGGCACACTCCCATAAATCTAAAGTGTTGCAAATGGTTTTTAAGGAGCAATGTCTCTATCCAGAAAACATTTAGATATGGGGTAGGAAATGTGGGATTGACCGCAGAATACACAATGGACCCAAGTTAACTTCCTATGCAGGTGTAATGCAGAACAACTATGGGTAAAGAGTGGGACCCATATGGGTCCTAGGTGTATAACACAACTTGAGCAGATTTTTCTTCATACCCATTTGAGGCCTAGCAAACACCTGCGTGTGTGCCCAGCTGATTTCACCGATACAAGTTGTATTTACTCAACAAAACTGGATCCTGTACAAGAAGCCTAGTGCTTGAGCAACATCCACATGGTACCAACAACATGTCAGTTGGGTTCTTCGAGCCTTTATTTAGTCTTCTTCTACATTTGAATCTATTATGTGCATTTTTTTAGCAACTAAGATCTCCACATCCACCATCTTAGCTTAGCCTACAAGGAAGTAATGTTGAGACGCTTTACAAACCTGAATTATTTTTTTAAAGACCCTCCAAAGCTCCATCAAAGGAACTGCAGAGCTTTTTGCTAATTGTCTAGAGTGCCTCATAAACACAGCCTCCTCTGCACGTTAATCACCGTTATCGGCTCAGTTATATTAAAGCCTGTATTCAGGGCAGCTTTAGGTTTGGCTTCAACACTACGCCATTGTGGTTGGCACTTGGATGAACCGCCTCTGCTTGTCACTCAGACCCATTTTAAAGTCATTTTCCTGTCTCAATCTGGGGCTGAGATCCAACAATCTCCTGCAGTGACTGCATCCCTTCATGATCGTTCCCACACACACTGAGCTCTCTGACTGCACATCAAGTTTAAATGGGGATGAGACAATGACACCTATAGATTTACTCTCGAGAAATGTTGGCATCAGTGTGTTTTCCAAAGAGGAAACTTAAACGTTTGTGGAAAGAAACTATTTTTCAACTACATCTCTTCCCCATGACTTTGTATTTTTCTGCATATTATCAGCCCTAAATCTGTAAAATGTTGTCATGCAGTGTGATAAACTGAGTAGCTATAATAGGTGTGCAGTATGTGGATTAGTATTTGCCGCTTTAGCTGTCTGTCTATTCCAGAGTCAATGTGGCCGTTTCTCATTCCCTCAGAACGAGCAGCGCTGCATGTAGCTGTTGTTCTCACCCTACGAGGCCTCTGTGTTGGTGTCCCAGTACATTCAGCGCTCAAAGTGGTCCAGGCTGGTGGTCCGGTCGTGCTGTGCAGAGCGATTGGCTGAACAGCTGGGAGATGAATTGGCTGGGAAGTCCTCGTGTCAGCACAGACAATCGCCTGCAGTTCCTCGGAGGCGTCCTTATGAGATTGCCACTGCTGTTGCTGTGCTCCTATCGATGCAAAGCCTTTGTCAGCCAATGGCGTTTTTTTTTTTTTTTTACCCCTCTGTGTTCCTCTATTGCTTTTTTTCTTCTCCCATCTCGATTCAAGACTTAGCTGACATGCATGCCTTTTTGGGGAAGCTGGTTTGTTTTAGAGAAGCATATTTTTTTGGTGAAGTGGTAAAGCATGAATTAAAGATGAACTTGGAGTTTCGCTATCACAGGGTGGTTCTGGAACTGAATAACAAAAAGCCACGTTTCTTCACATCTGCCATCCACATCACGCCCTAGTGCATTTACTTGAGCCCAACTTATAATTGTGTAATGTTTATGTTGTCGAACACCCGCACCCTTTAAAACCCCTGTTAGAGTATAAATAGCAACTAGCTGTGGAAGTTTGCTTTTCATCATATCCCCTCCATTTTTCTGTGTTCTGGCTGTTGTCATGGCAACTGTGAGTAGTGGCACCCCCCCCCCCCCAATCTGCTTTCAGAACTGAGAGTAAGAGAGACAACAATAAGTCTCCCAACAGTTCACTAATGATACAAAAAGATATATATTAAAAAATGGGAAAACATAAAAAATTTTGTTTCTCCAATTTTACTTCCTCTTTTCCTGTTTTTCACATCTTAAGGTTTTTCTACATCTCACCAGCGCAGCCACAGTGTCATGAAGCACCATGAGAGGATATGTGCCGGTGAATATTTCATGGCTAATTGAGCTGGTGTGATGCCGGGCAAGGCCATCGTCGGGGGTGGGGGTGCTGGGCACAGGGCTGCAAGAGAGAACAATCAGGGAGGCTTAACGAGCTCTCACTAGCTCCTCTTGTCAGTGTACTTAAAAGTAAGTTTGGCGGAAATGGTCAGCCCCCCTCTCTGATTCGCTCAGAAAATGGATGAGAGCGATGTGTCCTTTCACGGGGCAGCAGCTGTGAATTCAATTTTTACATTTCGGAGGCTTGCTCATTTTTAAATTACTTCACTGGGGAAAAGAAAGGATCCATACATGTTTGTGCAGTGATGTTGTAAGCTTTCACGACAACCATTACTAGCACTGGCTTAAAGTAGTTTAAAGAGTTTTTCCACATTGTTGTAAAGGAGTTTTGACCTACTTACCATAAAATTATTATTTTATTGCTTGCCTGATTCAGCTTTAACTCTCAGACTGCTGGCCTCAGCATTGACTCTGAAATACTTTGTTGTATAGATTAGTTCATGACTGACTCAGTAGCCTACTGACCTACTGTAGGCTACTGGAGCCTACTGACAACAGCTTTGATATAAAGCTGCAGAGACAACTCCTAAGCATGCTGCCTCTGGATCAGGAATCCAGAGGCAGGAATATTAGGAATATTAGTGAGCTACATTAAATTTTGTAGTGGACATCTGCCGTTCTATAATAGGTGGAGGGTCAGACCTTCTCAGTTTTCTCCTGAAGAAAATACCCAAGGCTGGTGTTCAGACATCTGTTCTGCCTCAGTGCCCTTCACACAAACCACATGCTATTCTACATCAAACCCCTAAGTTATGACATCAGCTCATTCTTACATATTGTCACCCTTTACAGCGCTGTGACTGCCCTCGCGGGTAGTATGTTAAGGAGCATTTTGCAGGTGGACAACCATCAATTATCGACCACAGGTCTGGTCATCCAAGCGTGTTCACTCCAGGAGCAGAGCATATGCTAAAAAATGTCTCCAAAAACCTTAGAACCCCCTACAGAAGGCAATTACTACTGTTGATTTCAAAGTACATGCCTGTGCATTCAGAATGAAACTGCACAGGAAAAACACAAAGGCTGGGTTAAAGTTTGTCAGGAAAAACTCAAAGACCAGGACTTCTGGTATACTGTACTTGAATGGATGAGTCCAACATTGAAACATTTGGAGACCAGAACAGTGAGCAGGTTTGGTGTAACTCAAAGACAGCAAAAACAACCTCATTGCAGCCGTGAGACACGGTGGTGGTCAAGGTTTGGGGATGCTTTTGCTGCAGAAGGACCTGGTCAGCTCACCATAACAGAATCTAAAATTTATTTTTACTTTAAAAGGCAAATAATAGAAAAAAATCAGGTTTCTGCTTTTGCAGAAGGGGTTCCTTCTGATGATAAATTCTATGGAAGCAGTAGGGGTGTACTTAGTCATTTCCATGAATATACTGACAGCCATGAAGCCCCCCCCCCCGACTGTATTACAGATACCAATGGAAACCATGGGTTGTGTTGTATTGCATTGCGGTAGTGTTGTGTAGCCATCAGCCAGAGTTGCCTGCCTTCAGATACAAATTAGCTTCATGAAATAATCATAGCCAACTGTCAGCCCCGGAGGGAAATCCCACTGTGGGCAGTCAAAATAACTCACCGCCTGTTGAAAATATGTCAAAACAAAACGTTAAAGCCTGACACAGTCAAAATGCACTAAACTTGCCTCCATTCCATTATGTTTCATATAGATATACTTTTTAGCCATCTGACAATCCCTCTTAGCGGTGTTGCTGCCAGGAATTCATTTAGGTCCAAGGCTGGTTGGACTGTTTCACAACCGAGTGGGAAAAAAAAAAGCAAAAGTCAGAGATTTGTTTTCCTTCTTCATGTTTGTAATGGTTTCTGGATACATAGACTGACAGGAAACCTCCTGACAGATCTCTTCCTGAGGCCAATAAACACAATAGATGCATAAATACACACACAGACTGGGAGCGTGACTAGACACACTCCAAGAGGTAATCATAATAAAAACTGCATACTTTTGGAACATAAGATCCCTCCGTTTTTAAAAATGTTAATACATACAGTCTCTTGGTATTTTCTATTTTCACTAGTATATGACGTCAACCATGAGCTTAAAAAAGAGTGTGTGCAGTGCTTTTCCAAAGACTTCATACTCCTTGAAGTTTCAAATGAACAATATCGCAAGCTTGCAAACATCTCACAGAGCACTTCCATCATTCCGAAATGGATGATGGAAAAATGGTAAACGGTAAATGGCTTGTACTTGTTCATTCACCCATTCACACACCCATTCACACCCTGACGGTTGTGAGCTATGTTAGTAGCCACAGCTACCCTGGGGCAGACTGAGGCTGTATGGCGAGGCTGCCATACATCGGCGCCACCGACGGGCCCATGGTAACTCTGGTGGAGCTGCAGAGATTTACAGCTTAGGTGGAAGAATCTGTCCGGAGGAAAACTATAAGTCACATACTCCACAAATCGGAAAAGTGCAAGGCCATTGCTGGAAGAAAGCAATACAAGTACTGTTTTCAGTTTTGCCAGAAGTCATAAGGGGGTACAGCTAACATCTGGAAGAAGGTACTCTGATCAGATGAGACCAAAATGTAACTTTTTGGTCAGCATACAAAACGTTATGTGGGGTGAAAAAAGGACTGAGATGCCACTCCGGCCGTCTCAGTCGTTGTGTCCTTGGGCAAGACACTTCACCCGCATTGCCTACTGGCGGTGGTGTCAGTCTGCCCCATGGCAGCTGTGGCTACTAAAATAGCTCACCACTGTCAGGGTGTGAATGTGTTGCATCAATGAATGATTGTAGTGTAAAGCGCTTTGGGTTGTCAGATTAGATTAAGCGCTATACAAGTACAAGCCAAGCCAAGCCAAAAACCAGTTATGTGCAGTAAAACATGGATCATCATGCTGCATGGGTGCTTTTCCTTGAGAGAGAGTTGAAGATACAGGCTATCTTGAAAGAAAACCTTTTAGTTGCTCTAAATGATTTGAAACTCAGAATTAACCAGCAGGACAATGACCCTAAATATCCAACCAGAACTATAAAGGTCAACGCATATTGATGAGTTAGAATACAAAGCCTAGACTTAAACCCAATTGAGAATTTTTGGCAAGCCTTCTCAATTGATGTTCACGGACATTCTTCACCCAATCAGACTACGTAGAGCTATTTTAGAAAACAAAATTGGGGAAACGTTCCAGTGTCTGAATGCCTCAAACTAAAAGAAACATACCCATGTGTATTTAAGCTTAAAATTAGGTAGAAGAATAGCTCTACAAATGATTGACTTGGGGAGGCTGAATACAAATGCATGCCACCCTTTTCCGATTTTTATTTAAAACCTTTCCTTCTTCTGTACCATTATGAGCTACTCTGTGTTTGTGTACCATAAAATAAAAAAGTAGGGTGTGAATACTTTTACAAAGATAATGCATCTAGTTAATCAAGGTACATGTTTAATTTCATAATCCATAAGTCTCTAAGCTTATCCTTGTAGTAGTATTAACTAATTGTCAAACCTGTGTTTTTTCATTTTACCCCATTTCCTATTTGCATCTGTTGCTAATATCCAAGAGTTGAAGGAGAAAATGATTACTCTTGTGACCCCACTTACATCACTGTCACAGTAATGCCTGAACTAAATTGACTGTAATACATGTCCGTTACCAGGTAAGTAATGCTGTGGTTAAATGGTGAGGAAAATGCGTCAGGAGGATGACATCTGAAATCTGCTCTTCTCACTGTGTCTTTGCCGCTGGGTATCTCTCAGTAATGGCTTCATGCGGGGAGTCGTTTTACATCATGAACTACCCTTCTGATCTAATGCACATAAAAGAAGCAACATTCTTCATGCTGCTTAAAAAGAGAACACAGGTATCAGCCAGATGGAGCAACTGACACTGATGTCTTGCGCTTATGACACTTTTACAATCACTTAACCTCCAAACAGTGGGTGACAGTTTGTCTCTGTACGTCTGGGAGTCATTGGAAAAATCTTGTCTTTTTGTCTGCCCCATTTTGGTGAGAGACGTTTCACCTAAGGGTGACTATGTTCCGAATGACCCATGTTTTGATGTTTCAATTAACCAGAATTGCGTGGAGCTTGCAGTTCTTCGCTTTTACTGGTCGCAACATATAGCAATGAGGAAATACATTATGACCACGGACAGGTTAAGTAAATAATTTCTTCAACATGGTACCTGTTGATGAGAGGGATAAAGCAAGTGAACATCGTGTCCTCAAAACTGACAGGTCAGAAGCAGGAGAAACGGGTTAGCTAAAGATTTAAACGAGTTCGACAGCGGCAAAATCGTGACGGCTAGATGACTGGCTCAAAACGGAAAGGTCCTATAAAGGAACATCCCATGACTAATTAGGGCATTTAGAATGTAAAAGGCTGGCCCTTGTGGTCTGACATAAGAGATATAGTTGTAGATGATGAAAGTTAATACAGGTTCTGCGAGACAATTGTCAGAATTCAAAGTGCAATGCAAGGCTGCAGACCAGTCAAGGTACCCGTGCCGACCCCTCGCTGCCAGCAAAAGAACCAACAATTGGCACATGAGCTGCACCACAGATGCACTATGGGAAGAGGTCAAACCAACTGTGGCAGTGTGATTGTACTGAACTAAAATGTAGAAGAATTTGAAATATTTAAGTTCAAGACTGGTGACCAGATGATGTTATATTAGAGCAGTTATTATCAAGTAAAAAGAGGAAGTGGCCTGCAAATACATCTTATTTACTTTGTTGTGTCTCATCAAGTTGACGGCTTAATGAGGAGAAATGACGCTCTTAAAATGCGGTTACCTGAATGTGAAATCTTTCACTGACTGTACACAGCACTATGATGAAAGCCAAAAAATTTGCACACATCAAGTGTAAGAGGAATCACACTCTTAAGCCTCCCTGGTAAGGTCTATTCCGAGGTTCTGGAAAGGAGGGTCCGTCGGATAGTCGAATCTCAGATTCAAGAAGAGCAGTGTGGTTTTCGTCTTGGCCATGGAACACTGGATCAGCTCTACACCTTAGCAGGATCCTGGAGGATGCATGGGAGCTTTCCCAACCAGTCTACATGTGTTTTGTTGATCTGGAGAAGGCATTCGACGGTGTCCCCCGGGGGGTCCTTTGGGGGGTACTCCGGGAGTATGGAGTACCGGGTCCTTTAACAAAGGCTGTTAGGTCTCTGTATGACCGGTGTCAGAGCCTGGTCCGCATTGTCGGCAGTAAGTCAGACTCGTTTCCGGTGAGAGTTGGACTCTGCCAAGGTTGCCCTTTGTTCATAACTTTTATGGACAGAATTTCTAGGCGCAGCCAAGGTGTTGAGGTGATCCATTTTGGTGACCTTAGGATCTACAGCTCTCACTGGAGCGGTTCGCAGCCGAGTGTGAAGCGGCCGGGATGAGGATCAGTGCCTCCAAATCCGAGACCATGGTCGTGAGCCGGAAAAGGGTAGAGTGCCTTCTCCGGGTTGGGGAGGATGTGCTGCCCCTAGTGGAGGAGTTTAAGTATCTTGTTCACGAATGAGGGGAAGATGGAGCGGGAGATCGACAGGCGGATTGGTGCAGTGTCTGCTGTGAAGCGGGCGCTGTACCGATCCGTTGTGGTGAAGGGAGAGCTGAGCCAAAAGGCAAAGCTCTCGATTTACCGGTCGATCTACAATCCTACCCTCATCTATGGTCACGAGCTTTGGGTCATGACCGAAAGGACGAGATCCCGGATACAAGCGGCCGAAATGAGTTTTCTCCGTAGTGTGTCTGGGCTCTCCCTTAGAGATAGGGTGAGGAGCTCAGTCATCCGGGGGAGGACTGGAGCCAGTTGAGGTGGCTCCTCTCGACGCCTCCCTAGTGAGGTGTTCCGGGCATGTCCCACCGGGAGGAGACCCAGAGGGAGACCCAGGACACGCTGGAGGGACTATGTCTCTCGGCTGGCCTGGGAACGCCTTGGGATTCCCCCGGAGGAGTTGGCCCAAGTGGCCGGGGAGAGGGACGTCTGGGCCTCCCTACTGAAGCTGCTACCCCCGCGACCCGACCCCGGATAAGCAGAAGAAGATGGATGGATGGATGGATGGACATCAAGTGTAATGGATTGTACTTTGGGAACCCGATATTCAACGCAGACACAATGTTACGTTTTATAAGCTTTATTGTAAAAGGGGTAGAGATGACAGGCTGAACAGATGATACTGACTGATTTGCTGGAACAGGCAGATCAGGTAATCGTGGTTGAAGCAGGCTGACCAGGTGATGGTGATAGAAACAGACTGACCAGATGATGTTGGCAGAGACAGGCTGATGACCAGAGTTACAGCTGATGAGTTTCCCAAGGAGGACAAAGCAAGCACAAATCCACACAGGAGCACATGAAGCAGATGATGCACACAAGCAAACTAGTGAAGGCAGGCAGAGTACAGGGGAGCAGGACTGGCAGGCTGAGCACAGACACTTGGGGAACCACCATGGGGGCAGCGAGACAAGACGAGATGCTCTGGCAGGGAGTGGATGAGTGGGGCAGGTTTATGTAGGCGGAGCAACAGGTGGAATGACTGGAAGGTAGTTATTGGCAGCAGCTGGATCTGATTATGGTGCTGAGTGGTGGCTGGGAGGTGACCGAGTTCAGTGCAACATGGAGTGAATGGAGATTATCAGTCCCAAGACAAAACCCTGATCATGACATCAAGTAAGTCAGAGCGACAGTGATCCAAAGTTTTTCTCTTTCAGAAACATCAGAACATGCTTGGTGTGTAAAGTAAGGACGATGTGACTTCATTGAAGGTGCATTAGTTTTACCTAACAAGGCCCCAACCACATCCAGCCACATCACTACAGGAGGAACGCGCATCAAGATTCAGAATAGAAACATGCTTGCTGTCAGGTATTGCAAACCACCACCCCAGCATACAGCTAGAAGTTGATAAAATGGGGCTGAGTCAAGATTTCAGTTCTTTTAGCCAATACTTTTGGAAAAATCAATCATGCATTCAGTTGCATCCCCAATGGAATGTGTGCCAATATTAGCTATTAAACTGAAGACCAGGTGGCGTATGATGAAATACTAAGGAACTAAATCTTTCTGGTGACGCATTGTTTGAGCAGAAAGATCCGCTAAATCAATCTCTTGTTGCAGAGAGGTTGATCTAGTGGATCATCGTTGCAGCCTTGCTGCTGTTGAGAGGAACGATCACAAGGTATGTGGTTTCCTTTGGCTTTTCGTCAGCTTGGAAGGAATGCTGTTTGAGAGAAAACTAAAATGTTTTGTTCTGTTAGACCAGCATGGATGCTAAGTTCAAAGTAGCATCCAGCAAACCTTACATCCAGGCTTTCTGTCAGTGAAATCAGGGTCAGTGATGAATGAGAAGGCAAGAAATGCGTCCGTTTTTAAGCCTGAATATCTTCTCTGAAGGAATGAACCGAGAAGGAAGGAAAAAATGCCAAAACCCTGTTGTGCTTACAAGGATTTGTTTACATTGGATGGCTCCTGCATTTACCCTGGGCTGTGATTTTTAAAGGGAATCTTTGACACATAAATTTTGACTTGGCTACAGTGAGCAGAACTTTCTGCCCTTTAGTTCGTCTCTAATGTCTTTCTGGACCAGATTTCCTCTTTCCTACAGCCCAAGTGTCCTCAGAGAACTGGTTGATATGTGAACCTTCAACAAGCAGAGAAAAAGTTGGCCCGGGTTTAAAACTTCATGGTGTTCATCTGTCAACAGTCACATTGCTGAATTTCTGCTTTTTTCCTGAGTGGGGACTTTCGCGGACGTTTGTTTTCCCCGGTGTGTGTAAAAGAAAAGACAGGTTGATTAAACTCAATCAAACGTTCCAAGTTTTCCAAGTCTTCAGAGAGCACTGGGCTGTTGAACCTCCAACTCATTGACAATAATGGCATTAATCAGAGGGTTCAATGGAGCTTAGTCACGATGTTTGACATCTTTTTAGAATTACTGAAAACCATCTTTTAGTGGAGATTCGCAGAGTCACAGTCAAAGTAAAGAGCTGCGGCAATCAAAAAGAATAGAAATGTACGCCCATAAGTGTATTTCAAAGGTACCATGCTAATCCAGGCCTGAGAAACATATGCATCCCCTCTTCAGACTTACTCTTCCTGTTTATTCAACAGAAGGTATTTGTCTGTCTGCTTCGGGTAGGACCATCCCTGTTCGCTCTGGGGTCTCGTCTCCTGCAAACAAAGATATCAAGACTAGCAGCCCGAATCAGTTCAACTAAATTCAACTAAATAAAACATCATTTGGGATTTAAAAAAAAAAAAGGCAGCTCTCACATACAAGTGAGCACCAAAGTGTCTCAATATTATCAAACTTTTCCACGGATGAATAATGACCTCTGGATTTTATTTGAAAGGTATTTGAGTCAAAGGGGCAAGAATTTTTCAGATTTTTATTTGTAAATGAATTTGGAAAGCCACGCCTGTCTTTCGTTTCATCTATCACTATGCACAGCCTTGTGTTGGTCTGTCAAAACAAAAATCCCACTAAAACACATTGATGTTTGTGGTTATAACAAGATAAAATGTAATAAAAGAGAAAGCTCATGGTGGATGAAAACTGTCGCAGATTAAAGCTGGGTGTCTCATTATCGTGCCTATTTGTTAATCAAACTGGTTCCTGTAATGATTTATCTTTAACCGATACATCTAGAACGGTTTGTTTTCTGCACCTAAGGGACCCAATTCACAAATAAGTGCTTTTAACGGTTTAATTAATCTTCTGGCATAAAAAACAGCTTTTGTCAATTAGATAACAGGCATATTAGTGAACAAGTGTCTAAAACAGGCTGCCATGTGCCTTTTTTATTGTGTCTATGACAGGTTTTTATATTCAGGAAGCCGCATTTAGAGTCGGAACTGGAGTATCCTTTGCGTTTTGTTAATATCATTTCAACCTTAGCCACAGTATGTTCAGGACCACTGTAGTACCATTAGCATTATTAACAGTAACTTATTTTCTATTCCAATCCATTTACAACATCCGTCCATACTGTGAGACAGCCATAATAACTGAATCATAATCAAGGCTGGTGTGTATTTAGATGCCGCTCATCTGACCAGGTAAATGTTGCCTCCGACAACTCATCATTAGTTTGTTCAGCGAAGGGGAGAATGAACAAGGACCAGCATGACAGCTGGCAGGTAAGTGAACGGAACGTTAATAAGCGGTCCCTTTTTTTGCATAACAATTTCTCTTCACATTTCTCAACATGTTAGATTTTTAAGTTAATCCTCTGCAGCATTATTTGGCACAACATTGCTGCTCACATCACACAACCTACTGTACAAATTTGGCTTACCTATATTATATCCAGTATTATTACTATAGCATAAATAATGTCATGAGTGCTTATAAGTACGCTTACAAAAATTGTTTTATAAATACAAAAATATAAAAATATTTTTTATTCTTTTGATAAACGTTTTGAGGATTTTGGTGAGTACTGAATTTATGTAATTTCCCTAAAGGAACTAAGGCATTTGTGACCATCCTCAACTATATTTCAATATCTGTGAATCTTAGCCTCCACAGAGCCCTGCAGTCTTATTCCTTTTTTTCTTTATTCAAATGACCTATACCTGCAGTGACGAGAAAAATCGTCACTGCAGGTATAGCAGAAGCTTTTGAGACATATCTCTAACAGATTTGTATACCTAGAGGGGAACTCACAAAACAGCTTATTGATGAATATGCTTTGATGATTGTATCCCCTCCTATCTCCCCATTAACTCTGACCAGTGTCTCTGGAATCCCTGCTAAAGGAAAGCATCACCACGCCATAATTCTGCAACCAGCATGTCTCGCCTTGGGGACTGTGTATTTAGCGAGATGTGTAATGTTAGGTTTCCTTTGGACCTACATGCAATATTCCTTGGTCTTCATGATGCTGTTTATTCACTAATGTTTGCCAATATTAAGATCTTCACAGAACAGCTGGATTCTCATTGAGATCTCTTTAGTAACTAGGTGACTACTGAAGGCAGCTGGTTGCTCTGGATTTTATTTGTGCATCACAGTAAAGAGGGTTGCTTGTGTTGTTGTTGTCTTTGTTTTTATATGTACCAAACTGTGTCTGAAATAAAGATTGATTGATTGATTTATTGGTTGTATTCGCCACCATTCATGCAAAATAAATGTGAAAACATCATATTTCTACTACACAATTATCTACTACTTTGTGTCACATGAACATGAAATCCAAATAGAAAAGTTTAGATTTAGGTTATAACGTGACAAAATAGGAAAACCTTCAAGGAGTATTGAAAATATCTGACTGGCTAGATTTCAAAACTGTTTTGCCTGCACAGTTCCAACAAGATTTTTTGGGTCATCAAAATAATGACAGGACTGCCTCATTGGACTCTACACTGTAAGACAAGACTCAGGATACATAGAGAATAACCTTCAGAGTGAATTCTCCTCTCTTCCTTTCTCTTTGTCTGTATCATTCCTTCCTCACAGTCACTCTACAGTGATGTATTGGATTCAGTCAAAGAAAAGGTGACTTTCTCCTTTTCATGATCCAAAAGCAAAGGTCTCGGACCCTCTCTGCCTGAGGTGCTCCCCTTCAAAGAAACTCAATTTTCACTTAAAAAGCCAGACTGATCCACAACCTTCTCCCGTTGCTTCTCGTTCTCACTCTTTTTCTCCTCTTCTCCCTTCATGTGTCCACAGAGTTGTTCCCCCGGCCCGGACAAAGGACGATTACACAAATCCGTCACCCAGGAAATCCCGACACTTTATTTCCTCTCAGACAAAGAGCCAGTGACGGGTGATGAGTTTGTAGCTGCTGGGGGATTTGACAGACTCCAGGGGAATAATAAAGCAATTTCAGTCTGCCAGAAAAGTCAGAGGAAGGAGAGACAGAGAGAAGAAAAAAAACACACATGTGGAAGACATAAATCACTGGTATGATGGCGGCAGTTTTTTTGGTGGAAAATGAGACAGTTAAATTGTACAGAGACAAGAGTGTCTTGATCATAGAGGAGATGTGGTGTAGAGAGTAGTCATAGAAATACGACTGAAATACAAGTTTATTATGGGTTTGATGTGACAGTCTGTATTTTAACGTAAAGCAACTGTCACTCAATAAACAGGCATAAAAATGAAGTGATAGGATTTTTAAATGCTGGCCACCAAAATATATAGACTTAAATACAGACAAAGGAAATTCAGATCGTAAACTGTAGCAGTGTTACAATAAAGACCTTCACAGTTTAATGAGTATTAGTTTTATAGTTAGGCGTGTGTGTTACTCATAGTCCTCATAAAATTCTATGTTTCTTTGAATTTTGAATGATGCATCCCCAAAGCACAGGGGTCCAGCGTAAGAAAGAGAGAAAGTTGTCTACTTTTTGGCACTAGTGGGCTTTATTTGAAAGCGGATTAAAAGGATAGAGGGTTGAGGGAAAGTGGGAAGACTTGAGACAAAGGTCCATGGGCCGTGAGTCGAACCTGGGATAGTCGTGTCTAGGACTGAGGCCTCTGTATGTGAGTTATGTGCACTACCCCTGGACCTCCATCGCAGCCAGAAAATTGTCTATTTAACCCATCCCACATCCTGATGCAGAATGTGGGTGTGGTGCAGACTATGGGGAACCAAAGATGTGTTTAAGGACTGTCCGGCGCTTGTGTACACAAGATTTTGCAGATGATTGGATTCTTTTGGATTCATTATGTGTCAAGTGGCATGAATGAGCCCATTTCCATTCAAACTTATTCCAGTGCTAAACTAGTGCTCGCGCTTGCTTACTAGCAGTTCTTTGTGTATCCACTGCTGCAAGCTCTGGTTCTAGCACTGATAAACTGGTTTTTCCTTGACACAACCTTTAAACTGAGCCAGATTAAAAAATACCGTTGTCAGAAGCTAGATGGGCCAATCGAACTTTGTAAGCACAATTCTTAAAACTGAAGAGTTGGTTTTCTTTTTAATATATTTCATTTGAGACATAAAAATACACCCCCCCCCCCCAGTTATTCAACATGAATTTAATATTCTTGTTTTAAATGAAAAGGGTAGCGTGCCTTCTCTGGGTCTGGGAAGATGTCCTGCCCCAAGTGGAGGAGTTTAAGTATCATGGGGTCTTGTGCACGCATGAGGAGATAAATGGAGCGAGAGATTGATGGGCGGATTGGCGGATCGTCTGCAGTGAAGTGGACGCTGTACCGGTCTGAGTCAAAAGGCAAAGCTCTCAATTTACCAGTCGATCTACATTCCTACCCTTATTGATGGTCATGAGCTTTGGGTCGTGACCGAAAGAACGAGATCGCGGACACAAGCGGCCGAAATGAGTTTTCTCCGTAGGGTGTCTGGGCTCTCCCTTAGAGATAGGGTGAGAAGATCGGTCCTTGGGGAGGGACTTAGAGTAGAGCCTCTACTTCTCCATGTCGAGAGGAGCCAGTTGAGGTGGCTCGGGCATCTGGTTAGGATGCCTCTTGGATGCCTCCCTGGTGAGGTGTTCTGGGCACGTCCCACCGGGGGAGACCCAGAGGAAGACCCAGGACACACTGGAGGGACTATTTTTCTTGACTGGCCTGGGAACGCCTTGTGCTCCCCCCAGAGGAGCTGGCCCAAGTGGCTGGAGAGAGGGACGTCTAGGCCTCCCCACTTAGGCTACTACCCCCACGTCCCGACCCTAGATAAGCGGAAGAAGAAAAATAAGAATATGAATTTAACATTGAGTTTGCATCACAAAAACACAAATTGACAGTTAGTCTACTGTTCATTTGGATATCATCCCTCACAGAGTTGGTAGGTCAGTGCAGCCGCATGAGAGCCATGCTCACGGCTAATTGAGCTGTATCAATGAACTCTGTTTTTAAACGTTATTGGTCTTTCAATTCAATTCACTTCAATTCAATTTTATTTATACAGCGCCAATTCATGAAACATGTCATCTCAAGGCACTTTACAAAGTTAAGTTCAATCATATTATACAGATTGGGTCAGATTATACAGATTGGTCAAAAATGTTCCTATATAAGAAAACCAGTTTGGGAGTCCGGGGTTACGGGTCCCCTGACGCCTGCCTCTGTGCTCGGGGAAGGTGGGTCTTCGGTTCTCCACAATCACTATCAAGCTATTTCTGGATAATCTTCACCTAAACTAGTGCACTTTCACATCTCCCACAGGTGTTGGGTCCCAGGTATTAAGTGTTCACTTATATACAGTAATCTTATAATTTGTTTATTTATTTATTTATGTTCTTTCACTTTCTTTTTTCAAATATCACATTACACATGTCAGCTTACATAATAATATATATGATTTAGCAATGGCATCTAGGTGTTATTCGAGTGTATCTGTTGCTTTATGTCTGTCGGTTGTGCTGTTCTTTTTGTGTCTCTTTCCAGGTGATGGAGCAGACAAAGAAGGTTTTATCACTCTCTCCCTTTTATCTCCTCTTTCTTTCACCTCTACTCTTTTTTTTCTTTTCTTTCACTTTTTGTTCTTCCTTTACTCTCCCATTGTCATGTCCATATAATTTGAAATTCTCCTTGCAGGAATCATAATAAAGCTAATAATAAAAAAAAAAAAAAAAAAAAAAAAAAAAGAAAACCAGTTGATTGCATCAAAGTCCCGACAAGCAGCATTCACTCCTGGAGAAGCGTAGAGCCACAGGGAGAGTCGTCTGCATTGTACATGGCTTTGCTGCAATCCCTCATACTGAGCAAGCATGAAGCGACAGTGGAAAGAAAAAACACCCGTTAGCGGGAAGGAAAAACCTCTAGCAGAACCGGGCTCAGTATGAACGGTCATCTGCCTCGACCGACTGGGGGTTACAGAAGACAGAGCAGAGACACAACAAGACAGACAAAAAGCACAGAAGCACACATTGATCTAGTAATCTGTTCTACATTAGATGGTAATAGTCGGTGATCTGTCCTCCCTGGATGATTTCACAGTCAACAGAACGTCAGACCAGGTGTACCTACTATGAAGAAAAAAGAGAGAGAACAAAAAGTTAAAAGCTGAAATGACAACAGTCATTTCAATGTAATGCAATGCAAATCTAGAGAACAGTAGAAATCAGTAGAGTGAGAAAAATAGGCCCTGATGTCCTCCAGTAGCCTAAGCCTATAGCAGCAAAACTATAAAGGTAGCTCAGAGGAACATGAGCCACTCTAGTTATAAGCTTTGTCAAAAAGGAAGGTTTTAAGATTAGTCTTAAAAGTAGACAGGGTGTCTGCTTCACGGACCAAAACTGGGAGTTGGTTCCACAGGAGAGGAGCCTGATAGCTAAAGGATCTGCCTCCCATTCTACTTTTAGAGACTCTAGGAACCACCAGCAGACCTGCAGTCTGAGAGCGAAGTGCTCTGTTAGGAACATACGGAGTAATCAGAGCTCTGATATATGATGGAGCTTGATTATTAAGGGCTTTATACGTTAGAAGAAGAATTTTAAATTCTATTCTTGATTTAACAGGAAGCCAATGAAGGGAAGCTAAAATTGGAGAAATATGATCCCTCTTGTTGATTTTCATCAGAACTCTTGCTGCAGCATTTTGGATCAGCTGAAGACTTTGAACTGCATTTTTTGGACTTCCTGATAGTAAAGAATTACAATAGTCCAGCCTTGAAGTAACAAATGCATGGACTAGTTTTTCAGCATCACTCCTGGACAGAATGTTTCTAATTTTGGCGATATTCCGGAGGTGAAAAAAGGAAACTCTGGAAACCTGTTTAATATGGGATTTAAATGACATGTCTTGGTCAAAAATAACACCAAGGTTTTTTACTTTATTACCAGAGGCCAAGTTAATGTTATCCAGATTAAGTGATTGGTTAAGAAGTTTATTTTTTGAGGACTCTGGCCTAAAGATTACAACTTCGGTCTTGTCAGAATTTAGATGCAGGAAATTTAAAGTCATCCAGCTTTTGATGTCATCAAGACATGACTGCAGTCGAAGTAATTGATTGGATTCATCAGGATTTATTGATAAATATAGCTGAGTGTCATCAGCATAACAGTGGAAATGAATCCCATGCTGTCTGATAATTTTGCCGATCGGAAGCATATATATAGTAAAGAGATTTGGTCCAAGGACTGAACCCTGTGGTACTCCACAGGTGACCCTAGAGTTTGAGGAAGATTTATTATTAACATGAACAAACTGGAATCTGTCCGACAGATAAGATTTAAACCAGCCTAATGCTTTCCCCTTAATCCCTACAGTATGTTCAAGTTTTTGTAGGAGAATATTGTGATCAACTGTATCAAATGCAGCACTAAGATCTAACAGGACAAGTACAGACACCAGTCCATTATCTGAGGCCATGAGAATATCATTAGTGACCTTCACCAGAGCCGTTTCAGTGCTATGATGAGCTCTGAAGCCTGACTGAAACTCCTCAAGTAGGTCATTGCTTTGTAAATGTTCACAAAGTTGATTAGCAACTACTTTCTCAAGAATTTTAGATAAGAAAAGAAGATTAGATATAGGTCTGTAGTTTACTAGCTCATATTGATCAAGAGAAGGTTTCTTAAGTAAAGGTTTAATAACAGCTACTTTAAAAACCTGTGGTACATATCCATTTACTAAGGATAGATTAATCATGTCTAAAATAGGACCACTGATCAAAGGGAATACCTCCTTAAACAACTTGGTTGGGATTGGGTCTAACATACAGGTAGAAGGTTTAGATGAAGCTAAGATTTTAGATAGCTCAGAAAGCTCTACTGCTTCTAAACAGTTCAGACACAGTGCAGGTTCTAAAGATTCCTCCAATGCTGCCTTACTTACTGGGGATGAGGTAATCATGTTTGGGAGGATGCCAATTATTTTATTTTTAATGGCATCAATTTTATTTATGAAGAATCCCATAAAATCATTACTACTAAGAGCTAAGGGAATGGATGGATCAACAGAGCTGCAGCTCTGAGTAAGTTTGGCAACTGTACTAAAGAGAAATCTAGGATTATTTTTATTCTCTTCAATTAATGATGAAAAATATGCTGCTCTAACTCTGCGAAGGGTCTTGTTATACAACAATAGACTGTCCCTCCAGATTAGGTAGGATTCCTCTTGGTGTGTAGAGCGCCATTTTCTCTCCAATTTCCTAACATTGTGCTTCAAGGAACGCAGCTCTGAATTAAACCAGGGAGCCAGCTTCCTGTGAATTATCACCTTCTTTTTCAAGGGAGCTACATTATCTAATGCAGAACGCAATGAGGAAGTCACACTGTTAGCAAATGTATCTATTTGTGAATGGGAAGAAACAGCATTGCTGCCATCTACAGGGCATTTCTGCAATACTGAGGATATTAAGAGGGGGACAGACTCTTTAAGTTTTGATACAGGATTATCCGATAAGGATCTACTATAATGGAACCCTCTTTTGGGGGTGGAGAAATCGGTTAGATTAAACTCAAATGTTATTAAAAAATGATCAGATAGGACAGGGTTGTGAGAGAATACTGTTAATTCTTCACAATCAATGCCATATGTCAGCACAAGGTCCAAAGTATGGAGCCGAGAGTGTGTTATCTTATGCACGTTTTGAGCAAAACCAATTGAATCTAGGATAGTTTTAAAGGCTACACTAAGGTTATCACATTCAGTGTCAACATGGATGTTAAATCACCCACTATAATAACCTTGTCAGTATTTAACACCAAATCAGATAAGAAGTCTGACAGTTGATCCAAAAACTGAGTGTAAGGGCCTGGTGGACGATACAAAACAATAAACAGAAGAGGTTTTATTGCTTTGCAGTTTGGATGAGGGAAACTGAGAGTTAAATGTTCAAAAGAACTGTAATTATCAATCGGCCTGGGACTAATTAATAAACCAGACTGAAAGATAGCCGCCACTCCTCCTCCTCTTCCCACAGATCTGGGAATGTGGAAATTTGAATAACTGGAGGGAGTTGACTCATTTATACTAACGTAGTCCTCTTGTAGCCAGGTTTCTGTGAGACAAAACAAATCAATCTGATTATCAGAAATCAATTCATTAACTAACAAAGTCTTTGGAGGGAGAGACCTTATATTTAATAGACCACATTTAATTATTATATTTTTTGGTTCAAAGTGATCCGTATTGATTTTTATTAGATTTTTATGATTTGTTCCCTTTAGATCAGTTTTTGATCTGTTAAGTTTTGGCCGTGGGAAAGACACCGTCTCAATATGGTAATGGGTGGGTAACAGTACAGAAGCTGCAGAGAGGTGTGTTAAACTACGGCTCTGCTTCCTGGTCTGGACCCTGGGTTGTCAGCATTTAGGAGAACTAATAAATCCGGCCAGATTCCTAGAAAGAAGAGCTGCACCATCCAAAGTGGGATGAATGCCGTCTCTCCTGATCAGACCAGGTTTTCCCCAGAAAGTTTGCCAGTTATCAATGTAGCCCACGTAGTTTTCTGGACACCACCTAGACAACCAGCGGTTGAATGATGACATGCGGCTAAACTTGTCATCACTGGTCAGATCAGGCAGGGGACCAGAGAAAATTACAGAGTCCGATATTGTTTTAGCAAACTCACACACCGAAGCAACACCAACTTTGGTGACCTCTGATCGGCGTGACCGGGTGTCATTACCGCCAGCGTGAATAACAATTTTGCGGTATTTACGCTTATCCTTAGCCAGCAGTTTTAGGTAGGATTCTATGTCGCCCGTTCTGGCCCCTGGCAGGCATTTAACTATAGTCCCTGGTTTCTTTAGTGCCACGTTTCTTAATACGGAGCTGCCAATAACTAAGGTCGCTCAGAGGGGAAAATTTATTAGAAACGCAGATGGGTTGGTGGTGATCAGGGGCTGAAATATAGAGCTATGCTTACTACAAACCGTCACCCAGCCGGCCTGCTTAACCGGTTGTTTGAGTGCGGCTGTTGGTTCGCTACGTGAAGTTACTCTTTGTGGCTCCGCGCTAGCAAAGGAGCGGCTATCAGCTGGTTTTTCAACAGCACGGAGCCGGGTCTCCAGTTCTGACACCCTCGCCTCCAAAGCTACAAAAATACTACATTTATTACATGTACCATTATCACTAAAGGAGGCAGAGGAATAACTGAACATCTGACACAGAGAGCAGCAGATAGGAGACTTAGTCAGAGACGGAGAAGCCATTATGAGGCTAAGGCTTGGCTAACGCTAGGCTAAAGCTAGGCTAGCGCCCTGTTATCACGCCAAAGAACAAACCGTGTGAAACACGATGAGTTCCCAAACGTGATGAGCAGCCACAGAAAATGTTTTAAAAGTGCTTATGTTTGGAAACAGGTGTTACAGCAAAGAGGTTTAAAGATAAAAAGCGAGAGAGCCTGGAGCAAAAATCCGTCGTTCACACAGCAACAACAGGAAGTGACACAATACGCCTTACCGCAAACAGGAAGTCAGGTCTTTGAATATCATTCTGTATTGTTGTTAGTTCTTTCAGTAAACTGTGTGTTTTACACCTGTTATCCAGCACTGCTGGTGCAAATTAATGATTAGATAACTACGATATTGAGGAAAAAACGATCAGTGATTGTTATGTTTGAATAAATGAAGTTGGTTATATTAGGACATCGGTCTGCAAGAAAATTGAGATAAACAATGTGGTTAAACCACCTCCAGGCTCTACAACCCTCTGGCCGGGCTCACACTGACTACGGTTGGGGTATGGTGCATGAGCGGCAAGGAACCCAAATCATTAAAATCAGTGTGTACACTCACATTAGCCACGGCACAGTGCAGGTGGAGTTACCAAGGCTGCATAGCTCAATGGAATGATTCTGCAAGAAAGAAGTTTGGCAGGACGCCGCAGCAGCCGCCGGATCAAGAGCCAGGGAATTACATGGGGCAAACAGGAAGTCAGATGCAGCATTGCAATAACTTCCTGCGTATTTAAAAAATAAAATGATTGCTAACTGTATTTTTTCTCTTTTTTTGCTTGCATGCATGCGTTCCCTCAGAAATGTGAACATAACATCATAGCTAGTGACCCACGGTGGTTAAATGTACATGGTAGAGCATCACTAGCATCAATGGTGAGGGAAAACAATGAGGTAGTGCTTGTACAGCCGAATACGGCCATTGTTAACAAGGCACTTTCGAAATATTGTACTAGTTATCACATGAACTCCCAGCAAGAGCGTGAACCCGGTTGGTGAACTTCTCCTCTCGTGAGCACCATCTCCATCTGGTGCCGCAGACCAGCTTAGCATACTAGTGTTGTGCTATAATAACGCCATGATGAATAGTGATGTCAGATCGAATGCTGACCACACAGCCACAAAGGAGAGAGAGTCAGCGGGGACAGCCCTTCTCCCAGCAGGGGTTCCCTGCTGCTATAAAACTTTCCTCCCACAGACAAAGCCTCTCTCTCGCTCTTCAGATTCTGCAGCTCCCACACTCTCTTCTGCGACTCCTCTCCTGGGGTTCCCAGGAGAGGGGGGGGTCTCCTTCCTCAGCAGCCATGTGATTCAAGGCCGAAAGCCCACAGGCCAACCGTTCTGTGGAACTCATCTGATGCTTCAGTGGAATGACCTCTCAGAGGGAGAGGAGGACCTGACTGAATTGGGATAAACAACACACCGACCGGAGCTAAGTTGCACTCTGACCGCTGCACAAACCAGCCGCAAAGTACAGATTGCCGAAACAGCTTTGATTATTCTTGTCAGCCTTTACAGGGAAGCGAAACCCAGACGGAGCTGAAAAGCCAGCAGGATGACTGTCGAATTCTGAGGAAAACCTGCTCTAATCGTAACTGCAACCGGGTCAGAGGCTGTCTGGAGGACCTACAGGCCTCCATTCCCTCCACACGCTGTGGGTTAGCTCATAGCTGCAGAGCTAAGCGCTAGCCGGCAACAACAAACCAACGATTCTCCCTGCTTTTACTGCCTTCTCGGATGACCGAATTGGACTGGACTCACATGAGGCAACGACAGGTTTGGGCAGCGAGCTGAGGGACAAGTTAAAGGTTCATTTGGAAATGTTTTGTAAATCGTTGTGCACATGGTGCCTTTAAAACAAAGGGCTTCCTAAGTGGCTCATTGCTAGCATTCGGTACCATGTCATTGTCGAGTGTGTTTTGTTGAAGCCGTCTTGCTTCCCCGGGTTCGTTAATTTGTTGTGCAGGACTTAAAATAATAACTCAGCCAGGACGCAGAATTCCATTTCACCTTTGCAAAGGGGAGAGATGATACACCTGCCGACTGTGGGCAACAACTCTCTCTCCTCCCCGTTTAAGGCTTGTTTTATTAAGTTTAGAAAATAGATTATACAAAGTCACACAATGAATGACGCACACACCTTATCGCTATCTTACTCCCTAATAACTATCTTCTCTTGTTGTTTTCTCCTGCTGCGTGTGAACTGGAGTCGTTCTTTTCCACTGCCTAGGAACTGGCCTTGAAACTCTTTTTCTCGTAAACAGCGCATTTTATCTTAATCTACTCACATTCTATTCTTCTGACCAACAGACACGGCCTTAAAGCATATAAATTGCATATTAAAAGCATGTTAAACCTTCATAAATGTGTATTAAAAATAGATCAAAATTAATACATTCCACAGTTTTTATGGTTATGACAAAGGTTGTCTCCACAAGGGTTTCATACATTGATGGGACATTAATGTTTACGTTATCCAGCCCACTCATTATGACTAAAAATAAAGCTAAAGCTTTTATTTGTTAGCGCCGAATGCCCGCTAGCCAAAATGCTATTAGCTCCTGCTAACATCCGGTTCCAGACATTTCAAAAGGAGCTTGTTTTAAAGCATAAAGCTTAACCATTCTGCTCGGCCATCCGTCGATGGTGCTATGAGCCTTATTCCCGCATTAATATGGAATATTAATGCCGGTTTTAAAGGCAATTTTGATAACTTTAGACTTTACCCAGGTTAGTGACCGATCGCTACAGTGACCCCTAGCGCCTGGAGGTAGAATCGCATAAACAAAGGCAAGCGATCCTAAGGTAATAATTTTACTGAGCAAATCGGTCTTTAGAATATTATTTACTCAAAATAATGTTCTGGTTAACTGGGGCTTTGCATTGTGAATGGGTTGAAACCCATGTCAAATGTTGTTCTGAATTAGTTAAGCTAATTTAACCACAATTCACATTCTTTAAGGTGAACTTTGGTTCTTTAACTTAAACAAAATATTATTTCATCAAATAATGTTTTGTTTAGCTCAAGCTTTGCATTGTGAATGGATTGAAACACATGCCAAATGTTTTTAACTCCATTCCATGCTTTTTGGAATGAGATCTGTAGTGAACAAGGATTCACTGAATTATTCTGATTATGATCAACCACCTTGTTTTGTCTTCTGTTTGTTTTTGCATGTAAATAGTTCCTTAGCTTAGCTTCTTTTATCTTCATTTTGCTTAGTACTTTAGTTAAGTTTCACTAGCCTAGTAGAGAGGATTTGTTAATCGAAATATTGTGTTAATTCAGATAAACAGCATTATATAGTGATGTTCTCAGGATGTTCATTTCATTTCTGTTATTAAATTCTTGAAATTGAAGAAGTTGTCACTCCTTTATTCTATGTGTGTGCAGGGTTTGCTGTTAAAAGATCGCTAGTGCTCGAATTCATCCCTTTCAACCATTGTCTTGATATCAGCTTAAGAGCTGATCATCACCAGACAATACTTAACAGACAGAGGGTTATTAAATAAACATTAAATAACTTTAAACAGTGTATAATTGCACAACATTAGCAAGGACACACCTACTTGTGTTCGCACACACAAGTGGGCCCTTATAAGAGTGTGCCTGCTTTGACTGGTTTGTCCTGCTTTAAGCATAGAGTGACCAGACATCCCCGGAAATCTCATCAATTTCAGCTTATCATGAATAAGAAAAAAACTTCAAGAAAATAACAAGAGCTATTAAGCGACCTGCGTGACCTGGTCACGCTTCCATTAGCATTACAGACAGAGCAGAAGAAGAGGCAGCATTGTCATGCGAGGCTGTCATGTGAAGCTATCTGGTCTTTTCCACGTGTTAATAGCCTTTCTCTCTACACATATTCATTTTGAGTTGTTGATGTCAAACTGGTAGTCAGTTTGGTTAAACAGTACCCCAGATAAGAACTTTTAAACACTGTATGCTGGTCCCATTCAATTTATATCCAAGAATCCAATTTTGATTTCTGTGTTGTATTTCAGTTTAAGAAACTTTGTACTTAAGAGCTACAAATTTATCATATCTTCTATTTGATGGCTAGTTTGGATCTGATGATGCAGCCATTTTCAAATGCAATGGACAAAATGGAGAACTACGACTTGGTTATCTGCTTGAGCAGCACAGAACCATAAAGTAACATCCAGCTCAACGGTGTTTGGTATCTGCTGGAACAAATAGTTTTAACATTCTTAGGGACTTTATAATTTCCCTAAAGGATTAACAGAACAGAATTGTGTGTACATGTGAAACTCTATCCAAAAAAAGGTCATATGACTTTCTTAAGGAATTATTTTATCTATGTTTCTTGCCCCTTTTTAAATAGATCTGTCTGCTGTACTGACTGAAGTGAGGCTTTGTTGTTAATTACATATAATCTGGTATATCTGAATATTTTTGATTAAACCAGAGTTCTGACCAAGTGGGGAAAATAATTGCAAGATGGATTTCTTATTCATCTCTGAGATTTAAAACATTTCCTAAGGTCAAATATAAATTTAGTATCTCACTTCTTTGTCACAGTCTGAGTAAGGCAGAAATAAGCATGTCATATCATGGAAGAAGCGTCATTATACTAACCACCCAGAAACATGAATCATTTAACCAATCACCAACCAGTTCATATGTGTTTTTTCAGGGTTGTTTTTGAGGCAAAAAATTTGTTATAATTAAGTACTTTACATTGAGTAGCAGGAATAAATGCACACGTCTATTACTGATTACAAAGACCAAGAGTCCTTAAAAAAGAAGGAAAATAAAGACACCAGCAAATAATCAGTAGTTTGATGAAGAACAGGAAACTGTTGTACTTTTAAAAATTGCCATCAGCAACAGCATAAAAAGGCTAAATTGCCAGGGTTGTAATAGTGCTAAACAGCAAACCCAGAAATATTTTACAGCGCTTCATATATTCCACGTTTTAGATTACAGACAGAGCAGTAGATTTTGCCATGAAGCTCAATTTTGAGCTTCATGGCAAAATTCCTCCTGTTTCCACTGATCATCCTTGAAACACAAATTAAGCAAGCAGTCAAAGGAATAGCTGGGTTTCAGTCACGTGAGGATTATGACGCGGCCAGGGGGCGCGATTTCAGATGGAGGGCAGGAAGTCTATGAAGCCAGCGTAAACATGGAGGACACCGTTACAGAGAGCCCGTATTGTATGGAGTTAGAGCCTGTATCAAGACATAGATACAAGGAGTTAATATGTTGGACGTGACCCGTACCTCATGAAGATGTGTGAATTTTCGGTGGACCTTAAAGATTTGCCGACAGTGGAGGCCGTTGATATAACAAACTATCTGGTCCTTCAGACATCGTTTTACACTAAACAGCAAATGAAGGCCTATAAAAGTATGGAGGCATATAACTTCTTTGTCTGCGGGTGGGTCCACAACCTCGGCACCAAACGTCTCCACGACGATAAAACTTTAGTCTTCGCCAGGGTGAGTGTTTGTTCTTATATTGTTTTATGTGTTAAAAGATGCTAGCGTTAGCGGTAGCGGCTATAGTGAACGATCATGCAACACATCTTAACAACAACGTTAGCCTGACAGTTGTGTATGTTTCAAGGTAAACCACTCTCAGCGTTCAAGCGAAACACCTCTGAAGACGTGGATTATTGCGAAGAAGGATGGAGAAGTCATTGCAGCTCATTGCAATTGCATGGCAGGGTAAGTAAGGCTAGGATGTTTACCACGAGATCTCTCTCTCTCTCACATGTAGCACTACTACTAGCATACTGACAGTGTACTTCAGAACCAGGGAGAGCTGTAACGTTAAGGGATAAACATGTTTATTCATCATTTAAGGGGCTACTCCATATTAGTATAAGTGGGCTATATTACACATCATCAAAAATGTGCTGATATAGATTGCACTTTGCTCCTTGTGTAGATTGCAATTTGGGTTTTAAAAAAATGTCATATTGTATTCTATTCACAGATTATCAGAATCATGTTCTCATGTAGGAGCAGTGCTTTTTTCCATTGAAGCTGGGGTAAAAATGCGAGATGCAGCTTCCTGCACAACAGAGCAGTGCAAGTGGCTGATGCCATCACATGTAAAAAAGGTAGGGGGATAATTTACCTGTTGGGCAAAGAGGAGCTAAGACAGCAAAGACCCACATAAACACAGTTTGGCATCTCAATCCTGTGATGATAGCCCTACCTGTTTTCCTCACAGCCATCAGATAAACGGCAGATTTATACTGCATATAGATATGTTATAAAATATAATGATCTTATTTGTATTAACTTATTTTCAGATTCCTGCTGCTCCAGTGGCTCAGATTGACTTCTCCTCAGCAAAATCAAAAAAAAAAAAGCTTGACAGCTCCATTGACGGCAGGACAACTATAAACAAGGTTGGGAAATCACTTCCAGTTCCATGCCCAAGAGTGAAGAGAGGGTCAGAGACATATGCTAGTTTTTTTGCAAAATTAAGCAAAAACTGCCCAAGGAGTGCAGCATTGATGGCTAGGGAGCCTTACCACAAAGATTTCATTCCCGTATCTAGCATGCTTCCTAAAACTCTTCTTGAATACAGAACACCAGACACACTGCAGTTACCCCCCAAAGAGCTTGGAGAGCTATGCCAGGATTTCAAGATAGAAGAGCTCACCCTGTCCCAGGTCCAGGGTGTAGAGAGGTCAACTCAGAGTCAGAGCGCAGGCAGGACTTGGTTTAGACAAAGAGCTGGGCGCATAACTGCCTCTAAGCTTAAACAAGTGCTAAAGACCACCCCCCAGCAACCATCAACGAGTTTGATCAAGGCCATATGCTACCCAGAAGCATATAGGTTCACCACAGCCGCTAAGGTATTTAGGGTTTGAATTAGGGTAAGGCAGAGGTAAGATCTGGGGTATGAGGCTGTCTACATTAAGAATTGTAACTAAAAAAGTGTTCTATGAAGTGGGAGGAGAGTCCATACCACAACTATAAAGCTGTGGTCCTTACTCTGCCATCTACTGTAGACCTTTTTTACATTAGAACAAATGTTTACTGTTTTCATAGTTCATTTGTGGTATGGACAGCTCTGAAGAGTCAACATACGTTATAGGGTTATAAGGTTAGGGTTATGCAGGAGTAGAACTAAGTATAGGGTTTAGGGTAATGGCATTGAAATCACTGAACTGGCTCTACACATCCAATACTAAGTAATAATTTCTTTTTCATTTTTTGCATGTGTACTGTTTACAGTTATGGATGCAAACATGAGGCACAAGCCAGAGGAGCATATGAGAAGCTGATGGGTTGGGAGCATGCAGGCTTCTCCTGTATGGACAGTGGTCTCTGGCTGAACCCCAAGTGGCCATACATGGGATCCTCTCCTGATGGGATTGTCGCTTGTGACTGTCACGGAACTGGCATCTGCGAAATGAAGGTGATAATACAGTCTCTGTTGTAGTAAAGTCCCTAAATCTTCGAGTCTAAAGTCCTGGGGTCCGTTGGGGTCCAATAAGATTACACAAGCTGCGAACTCTTACTTTTGTCTTGCAATCGCATCAAAGCAGAATTTGACCTTTCCATTACTATAACTTTCTTCGATGACCGACTAAGGACTTCCAGATGCCTACCATTCAATATTCATAAATTCATAAATATAAATAAATTCATATTTATGGATTCTCTTAAAAAAAAACATACATTTTGACAAAATAAATGCATTGTCACATTTCTGTGCCTCTAACAGACCAACAACAGCCTGTTTTATATTGTCTGTTTTCAGTGGTAACATTTGAGTGCACTTAAGCTCATGTAAGATATACACGATATCGTACGGATATTTCAGTCTAAGAGTCTTCTTTTTTAAATATACGTCCAAGAACACACTCACCAGGCTCAAAAACTCTCATAACTGCACTTCTGTCAAACAAGAACTTCATTTTCGCCTGTGCAGTTTTAAGACTTTCTTTGGCTATCTCGCACGCACGGCTCAGCTTCAGTTGAAAGTTGCAGACGTAGTCCAATAAATTTTGGTCAGATTTTTCACACAACCACTGCTCTTTTAATAATTTTAATGGCCCACGAACAGTGTATGCAAAAACCAAGTCCGACGGACTAAACCCCAGAGACTCCTGAACCACTTCCTGTATGGCAAACAGTTGTAAATGTACACCTTCATCCCAGTCCTTTTCAAACTCCAAACAGTAGGTTCGAAGCATTGTTTTTAACGTTTGATTGAAACGCTCGAGTGCGCCCTGACTTTCTGGGTGATAAGCGCTGGAGTGACAGTGCTTTATGTCAAGTTGTTTTAAAACCTGTGCAAAAACTTTGGACATAAAGTTAGATCCTTAGTCAGTCTGCACAACCCGAGGTAAACCAAACAATGAAAACAACTTTGTTAAAGCTTTCACTATTACTGGCGTAGATACGCACCGGAAAAATCTCTGGAAAACGAGCGGAGTTACACATCACTGTTACCAAGAACTTATTCCCCGCTTTGGTTCGAGGTAACGGACCCACACAGTCAACCAGTACTCGTTCAAATGGTTCAGAGATGGCTGGAATGGGATACAACGGTGCGGGAGAAATTGTCTGATTGGGTTTTCCAGATATTTGACAGAAATGACACAAATTACAGTAGCACACGACATCCGTCTTCAATCCTGGCCAAAAGAAATGACGCAAAATGCGATCATATGTTTTTCTTATGCCAAGGTGACCAGCTAGTGGATTGTCATGTGCTAACTGCAAAATCTCTGATCGATATGGGGTTGGGACAACAATCTGTTTCACCACAATCCACTCTTCAACAGGAGAAACATTTAACGACGTCCATTTACGCATCAAAAGCCCATCGTTTAAGAAATAGCCAGTAGAAATGGAGTCAGGCTTATCAGTTAATGCATCGCTAAACAAAGGTTCTAAGCTTTTGTCAGTCTTCTGGAGATCCATCAACTGATTTCTGGACAAACACAGAGCATTTGCATCCAACATGTCTTTCTCCACAGTTCTCTTTAATGGGACATATTCGGATTCAACGTTGCACAAAAAACTTTCACTCAAGTCCATGTCATCTTTATCGTTCTCTTGTTGACGCTTAAGTGCTGCACGCGTAACTGCACACGATGTGAACACATCAGGGAACGTACGAGCAAGCTCATTTGGGCAGGGGTGGAACACCGGGACGGGTGTAACGTCTGGAGTAACTAACACTCTACCCCCAGCCAAATCGTCGCCCATGATCATGGAGACGCCCGCTATTGAAAAACTAGGGCGCACCCCAACCACAGCGTCACCAGACCACAGCTCAGAGTGGATCACAATTTTGTGCAGAGGCACCCCAATGTCTTGCATGCCAAAACCACGAACTGGCACATCAGAACCAATTGCAGTGTCACCATTTAACGGCAAAACCCCCTCAAAATAAAGGATTGAGAAGCAGCAGTATCACGCAATATTTTTACTGGGATTTTCTCACTACTATCAGACACAGAAATAAACCCATCCATAACGAAAGGCTTTAAATCGGCATATTCACAAGACTTTGTTGGAAGTGACTGAGTAACGTGATTTACAGTTTACAGTAGAGCGACTGGCTTAATGTTCTTTTTCTTTAAAACCGGGCAGTTGGCCACAATGTGTCCTCTCATTTTACAATAAAAACACGTTACATTAGTTTTAAAATCCAACACATGTTCGGACTTACTTTCAACGTCACTGAGCGCAGCAGGTGTATCTGATTCAATGAATGAAACAGGTTTCGCACACTCTTTCCCGTTATTTTCAAATTTGTCAAACTTATAAAAAACATATGATCGCTCAACATTAACTTTGTGCGTTAACATGTACTCGTCAACGAGTACCGCAGCTTGTGACACATCTGACACTTTATTTTCATTTAAGTAGGTAGTAACCTTCTCTGGCAAACTGTTTTTAAAGTCTTCCATTAACATGAGCTGTTTAAGTTGTGCAAAGTCCTTAACATTTTTAGCAGAGCACCAACGATCAAAGAGAATTTCTTTATCCCTGACAAAATCTACATACGTTTGATTATAATTTTTTTTCAATTTGTGAAATTTTTGGCGATACGCTTCAGGCACTAATTCATACGCCCGCAAAATAGCACTTTTAACTTTGTCAAAATCAAGGCTATCTGCCACAGACAGCGACGCATATGCCTCTTGCGCTTTGCCACTTAATGCACATTGCAACAACAAAGTCCACATCTCTTTCGGCCATTTAAGTGCGAGTGCCGCACTTTCAAATAGGGTGAAATATTTATCAACATCTTGCTCATTAAATGGAGGAACCAAGCGAACATTTTTACTAACATCAAAATCATTAGAACGTGATTGCGAAGACCTAGCACCAAGCTCAAGTTCTTTCAAACGCAGGTCAGGGTCATTAACCCCACATGTCCTCTCCTATGCGCAGTTGAAGACCCGCTCTGTGTTCCCGGTTCCGGATTCCAGATTCCATTACTGAACTTTTCAAATAAACTTCTCAAACTTTTTCCCTCTCTCCTGAGTGTGTTCTGCATGTGGGTCAAATCAGAAAAAAACACGACAGAATGTTGATTTTCCCAAAATATACCAGCTCAGCAAAAACAGGATTCTACGGAGCCCCTAAAGGGACATGGAGGAAAAAAAAAACTATTGCGAGATCTCGCAATAGTTTTGCGAGATCTCGCAATAGTTATTGCGAGATCTCGCAACAACTATTGCGAGATCTCGCAAAAGGTTTTCCTACGTCACCGAACCGGAAATAAAACAGATGGCCTCCTTACTGGTTGGTGGCGGTAATGCACCACATGGTTGTTTGCCAACCGCCATTAAATAGAAGAAGAAGAAGAAGTAAACAGACACAAAACAATGGAGGCTCAAACACGTCATCCATGGGAGAGGTTTATTGATTTCTATTTTAGTATTGGCCTGACATTTAAAGATATTAAATCCGTACTTGGCTGCAGACATGGATTTGACATTAGTGAGAGACATTTGAAAAGAATAAAAGAAAAGGTTTTCCTACGTCGGCGAACCGGAAGTAAAACAGACACACAACAGTGCTACGTCGGCAAACCGGAAGTAAAAGACAGAACAGCGGAGGCGCAAACTAAGTGAAAAGGATAAAATGTGTCAGCTACAACTATGGAGGACGATTTGGAGAGGTTCTTAATTTCTAGAGAAGTTCCGAAAGACGACATTACACGAATGAAGAGAGACAAGGTCAGTAAACAATCCATTAAATAACATGAAGTAAATTTTGCAACAGCATTCGTGACGAAACTAGAGTTAATAGCTTCATGCTAGTGATGGCGAGATGAAGCCTCATGAGGCATTGAACCACTCAGCCAACTGGTTCGAGAAAAGGTTCATTTCTTGATGGTTCATGTGCACACAGCACCACCTACTGACAAGTTGTATAATCACAGCCAGCTGTATCTTAACACGTGTGATGCATTAATTTTTGTCTATTATGGCTCTTGGGAATGACTTCACTGAAGGTGTAGGACGAAATCATTTGTCTACATAAATTTTGTATACACGTGTACAATAAAATATTGTTTGAATGTATTCTCTGTGTGTAATTATTCCCAAAATAGGAGTGTCATGTGATATGGCATGTTGTGTAATAATGTTTTTCTGTGACTCTACAAAAATGGCATAGCCTTAATCAGGCAGAGGACAGTGAAAGTGCTTATGGAACTAGGGAGGGGTAATGAATAGGCTGATGCTTGTGTAACTTGGATGATTTCATGCATTTTTATTAAGAAACAACAATTTCTCCACAGTTTTTGGTTTCAAACAATTTCTCTTTTTTGATACTACTTCTCCAGCCTTTGAAAAGACACGCTCACATGGCACAGATGATGCCGGGGTGCATAAATAAATAAGTGCAAGTTTGTACAGATTGGGGTACAGTGACCGATGATTAGCCCAGTACTCCAGGGGGTTCTCCAGCCTGCTTATGTTCGCCTCTGAGAGGTAGCACTGGACCTCTACGGTGGCATCTGCTGAGACATTTGGAGTCCTCTTTGCCTCCATGACACTAGTGTCCAATCTTTGCCAAAGTCTGCTACCTAAATGGAAACCACAGGTCAGGTTAGTAAGTGTTTTAATAGGAATAAGTAATCTCAAAATGTAATACAAAAGATTACCTCCACTGAATTCTTGAGAGTAATTCAGCTTTTCATTCTCCTCCACAAAGTGGCATGTCACTGCCAGGTAGGCATCCATGTTGATGAATGTCCACATATCTGATGTAAGGCTAACAGCAGCCACCTTCTCTACTTTAGCCTTAGCGTGCTCCTTAGCAGACTCATATTTGGCCTCCACCATGGCCTTCAGAGCCTAAAGGAAGAGATTATATATACATACATACATACATTTATATATATATATATATTGCTGAATTGTGACACATACAATAATGTAGTCATTCGTTTCATGTATGGACCCACACATACCTGCCTTGTAGGGAGAACATAATTGGGATCCAGCTTAGACACAAATGTCTTGAATCCAACGTCATCCACAATAGTGAAAGGCTGGGTATCCTTCACTATCATGGAGACTAGAGCTTCATCCAGCTCTGCTTTTCTGGTGGCTGGTTAAAAGGGAATAAATACAGTGTCTGTTACCTATCTTTATTTGCACAACAAGCAAACATCAGCATGCAAAAATTGTGAAAGTGTGTTTTTAATATAGTAATGAAATACCTTGGCTGGGTGAAGCTCCAGTTTCATCCCTATTCTCATGCAAGGCACGGTAGTGCCTTACCATGGATGAGGTGTTATTATTGTACCCCAACTCCTTGGAGCACAATAAACACCTCACCTTTACAGAAAATAAGAAACAGTGAAAAATACAGTTCCTCACAAGCAAACCTAATGCATCTGCAAATGTTCAGTTCACCTTACCTTGTTAGGGCTTATCAAATCAAAATGTTCCCACATAGGGGACATCCTCCTCTTTCTCGCCTGCTCCATCCTACTCCTATCCTGTCCTCGCACTCCTAAATCTCCTATGTATCTCTTTCCTAAACTCTCCAAACACCAAACTAACTTTCTCTAACTAAATAACCACTATCCAAACTCTACTATCCAAACTATCCAAACTCTATCCACTCTCTCAACTGACCGCAACTCTCCTACAACAACCCACATTTTGAATGGAGCTTGTGGACTTTTTAAAGCCGTCAAACCCCGCGCAACAATCTGAGCCACTTCCCGAAGCAGTCACGTGGTACAGCCGGCCAGCGAGGCTTCGGACGTCATCGTTTTCGGCTCCTCCCCCAAATGAAGCAAGCCTCGATACGCGCATTGCGGAAACGCCCCCTCCATTACTCGACACACGCCTCGAAGCCTCGGCACATAACGTAACATCACTACTTCATGCTATCATAAGCTAATATTGTAGAAATGCATCATTGTTTCGTTTTATTTTAGTGAATGCATGCTTGATAGCCTAATAACAATGTTAACATGATATGATGAAACTTGAGTAGAGGATAAAACTGGTTGTAACTTTGTAGCATAGTAACTTTGGACTCCCTGGCTGGTCGAGCATACTGTTGACTGTAAAGTCTGGTTGATTTTTATTTCCGAAAACCTGTATCGTCATTACCAGCTATTTAATATTCCTTGCCAGTGATTTATCATAGAATAAAAATTTTGAAATTAATAGAGCCGACACGTTTTGAGGCACTGGTGGCTTAAAGAGCAAAGCTTGTCCTGGTGAGCTTTATGCTTGCTCAGTAAAGGGAGTTCTGCAAAGCCATGGACAATGCAGACAACTCTCCCTGTAGCTCTACGGTTCTCCAGAAGTGAACGCTGCTTGTCGGGACTTTTATGCAATCAACTGGTTCCCTTATAAAGGACATTTATATTATACTCAAACTGTATAATCTGATTGAATTTGACTTTGTAAAGTGCCTTAAGATGACATGTTTCATGGATTGGCGCTATATAAATAAAATTGAATCGAATTGAATGTATTTAGCGAACCTTTCCAATCTGCATTTGCTGACTATTTTATTAAGCATCAGAGTAAAACTACAAAACAAATAACTAGCAACTGGATAAAGGTCTTTGACACAGTTTTTTTTTTTTTTTAACTTTATTAGCATAACTACCTTTCTGAAACATACATTAATTAATGTAGAGTACATTTCAAATACATTTGAAGAATTTATATTTAAGTCAGCAAATTAAATATTTATTTTAAATGATTAATCATAAGGATAAATTGATTAAATGCATTCATTTTAAAATAAGTACATGGGTTATGTATGCAAATTTATAGATACATCTATACCTGTCTATAAGATACTTGCTTATAGGTGGAATTTTAGTTATAAGCTTATAGCTTAACTCGCACAGGGTCAGCTTTAGGCTTTTTTCAGGTTGAGATAACCTGGACGCACAATGTTTTTGAGTCATGAAATGGAGAACGTCAACCACAGGAAAAGTTTTTAATTTTTCCACGCTGAATCAAGGAATCCTCCTCTTGCAAACTAAATGGTGCATTAATTGCAGTGATTAATGGAATTATTTAATGTACAAAAGTTGACTTGCGTTAGAATGAATGCTAACATGGTATATTTTACAGGGCTTTTAAAACTTTTCAAAAACAATCTGTAACTACACTGAATAAGTTAAGACATATTTAATATGTCATATAATAATACATAAATGGCATGTAATTTGTGATAAACTAGATTTCTGATTGTCTTGATGCATCTCAATAATCCAGGTAGAAAAATAAGTAAATAACATTTATTAGATTTCAGATTCATCAAAATAGATACAATGCACTGTACTGACATTAGTATCTCTCTCTTCTGTTTGCAGGTTGACAAGGCAGTGTTGCGCATCATGACTGATGAGCAAATGACAAAATACATAAACTCATATGGTGACAGAGTAGCTGTGCTATCTTTCTGTGAACAAACACAGTGCCAAAGCACCAGTAAAGACGCTCTTTTGGAAAGATTGAAATATAAAATAGGGGCACGCAAAATGAAATCAAAGACAAAAGGATCACCGAGTGGAACCCCAGATGAATCCCAAAACACCATGGCCAGAAAAAAAAATACGTCAGCAGAGAAGACTTCAAGAAAGGTTGAAATTGGATGGCTTCATTTTGGCAGTAATGGATACAGACAAGTACGGACCAACCGTGGTGGAGGCACGAGACAGGCTACAATGGCAAAAACAACTACTGTTGCTCAGATCATGGAATTAGGAAAGGAACTATTTTTCCCTGATGGGCTGTCCACAAAAGGGCCAGCTGAAGACTTCACGTTTGACATCTGCGATTTTAAAATGAACAAGATTCCCTTTAATCACACTGTTGGCCAAATGTATGAACAAACTAAACTAAAACTCCTCAGATTTTACATTTGTACTAAAAAGGGAGCTTCAACAGATCACTCATCTGAGGAAAATGATCATTCTGAAGATGGATCTCAGTCAGTCATCACAGATCTGCAGGATAGTTCATATTCAAGTGATAGTGACGGAAGCGCCCAGGTATATGCAAATATATTTGTAATAAATAAAATAACGATACTGACATGGACAGATGTTAATGATTTGCTCAAAGATTACTCTTGTCACTAACTTTATTACAACTGTCCATTTTATATATACAGTGAGGTAAATAAGTATGTCCCTAGTATGTCCCTATAGTCATACATTCCATGTATGACTATAGGGACATTCCATTTAATTGTCAGTGCCTGTTGTGTTTAGAGCCATGAGACAGGTGTGTGTTGCTCAGTAAAAAAAAAAGGTTGGTGAACTTGGCATGTCCTAATTGCAATCACTCCTCAGCACTGTCTGGAATGTAGGTTTGGCCATATATTTGGAATAGAAAACAATTTTCTTGTAATGTTTGTATTATTTCAGAGCTTGGTGAATGTGCATGTCACAACTTATTTATTAGGAATGTTTTGCAGTTGTTGGATGATGTATTTGATAAGTTTTGAGGAACGGCGTGTGCATTCACCTCCATTGTGTTTACTGAGTTGCTTCATGGTTCAAAAAAACATCAGGTGCTGATGAATAAAGGGAATAGTCATATTCATATGACTATAAGGATCATTACAATTGGTAAATTTGTCTGCATGTTCAACCATCACTTTTAATAGATTTTGTGTTTTAACATGTATTGTTACACAGCATTTATTTTTTATGTGGATAATGTATTATATTACTACTGAAAAAATTAAAGCACTCTGTCTTTGATTTGTTTTCAGATGCAACAAAGATCAAAAAGGTTAAGGAAAATATCTGAGACTGAGACAGCACAAACTCCAGGTCCATCACATCAGTTTCAGTCAACCCCAACAGACATTAAAAATAGCAGCATTGGCAGAAGAAAAAACACGAGTGAGGTCACTTTACCAGAACCGGGCCCCTTGTTTGATGAGGCAGATACACTTGTGTGGGATTCGGACGATGATGTGGTGGTTATAAATTTAAAACATGTTGATGAGGATGTCACACAGGTAATTTTTTCTTTTAGAATTTCTTAATAAAGATAAATGTTTTGAATTTTAATATCACATGTTTGATGGGATATTAAAAACAAATACGAATTGTTATCTTTAATGAAATTGGGAGTCAGTTAAGTCCTGTCACCTAATTCCTGGGATTATGACTTTATTGTACTGTTATCCCTCTACTATGTAAGATCTTTTAATTTTTCATTCCTAAAACTTAAGTGGACTTCTAAACATTGTCTGGAGTGTTCATGGTGTTGTCTAGAAGTCATGCTGATGTACAAAAGTAATTAGGAAAAACCTTTCTAAAAAGAAATCTGATTTTAGGGTTAATGTATCTGCTGTTTTTTATTGTATTCTTCAGAGCACAGAGGTGGGTGGAGCACCTACACAGGTGATACAGCTTCTACTCCCTTCAGGTGATGGCCTACCTACACTGGATGAGCAGCAGTCCATACACGAGGAAGCAGCACAAACTGCCCAGGTAAGACACACCACTTCAAACAACTCTGATGTTATCAGTGTTAACTATTATTGTGGTAGGATATCACAAATCTTGAACAGAAAGCAGTTTGAGAAGGGGTGCAGTTTGTAGCACGGTCTCATAAAAAGATGCTTGAGATCAAGGCCCAATGGGGCTGAGGGTGCTACAGAACCCCCTAGTGGGGAGAAATAAAAATTATTGTCAGTGAAAAAGAAATCAGTGAAGTACATAAAATAAATTAATATCTTTCAATATATCTCCCAATATCTTCCCATGTTTGATGTATTCTCACTTTAAATACAAATGTGATATAAATCCAATAAAGCATTTTTAGAAGAAATAGGCTATAGTATGTTGTAACCCCAATTTTGCCACTTTGGGATATTAAAGGAAATCTTATCTTAGGGTGTTTTCTCACCTGCAGCTTTAGGTCAATCTAAATTTAGATTGACTCAAATTTGGTCCAGTTTGGCACAGTATGAAAGCACAATCAGACTCTAATGCGCAATAAACGCAGCCTGAAGGGGTGGTCTCAGTTCAGCTCCAGCCGAATCCTGGTGCTCTCTAGTTGATGTCTGAAAACACCATACTCTGGTGTGACCACACTGCCAGGCATCCTCAGATGAATAACATTGTTTTTTGTTACATCTTAGGGGCATAAATAACCTCGTTGGTCATCGGTAACCTAGTTACAAACATGCCAAAAGCTAGGATACTTGTGCCTCTGCTTTATTAATTGACAATTCTGATTTTTAATTGTGTGTATTTTGTTCTTCTAGCTGGACAGTGGGCTAAATTTCAATTTGCCCTCATATTCAAGCAGCCAGATGTCAACAGACAGCAACCCAGGAAGTCCCCAGACCACACGACGTACCTCAGTTTGCAGGATAAAGGTTGTTGATGATCTTTTGCCTGTATTTACTGACAGCAGCATCATGAATATGACTTTAAAGATGGACTTTTTCAATGAAAAAGCTATTGATGATGCCGGAGTGTCAAGGGAGGTGTACACAGCCTTCTGGGAGCAATTTCTTGAACAGTGTGAAGGAGAAACAGAGCGAGTTCCAAGGCTTAGGCCAGATTTTTCTGAGGCTGAATGGCAAGCAGTTGGACGAATTTGGGTGAAAGGATTTGTAGACCATGGTGTTATGCCGGTAAAGCTATCAATGGCTTTTATTTTAGCATGCATCAATGGAATTGACCATGTTGATACAGACATCCTGATGTCATCGTTTCTCAACTACCTCCCTCCCACCGAGAGATCAGCTGTTGAGAAGGCTCTTCAGGGAACATTGGATGAAAGTGATCAAGAGGACTTGCTTGACCTTTTCACACGGATGGGTTCCCATTTCCTACCTCCAGAGAACAACATGAAGCCTGCCATAGAACTAATGGCTCACAAAGCCATTCTCCAAGAGCCCAAGTTTATAGTTGATTGTTTCTCCACACCCATGTCACTTGTAAAGTTGAAACTACCAGATAAGGAAAGTGTGTTGAGTCTTTATGAGTTAAAGAAGCCCACGGGCAAAAGAGTGATGCAACTGCTTGAAACTACTAAGGTGGTGCTGTCTCAAAGAGAACAAGCAACCTTAAACCATCTCCAACGTTATGTGAAAAATGCTGATCAAGCAAAAGCTGAGAAAATCCTGCGCTTCTGCACAGGTTCCTCAGTTATATGTGTTGAGAAAATTATGGTTAGCTTTAATGTTGAAACTGGCCTTAATAGAAGGCCTGTTGCTCATACCTGTGGAGCTACACTTGATGTGCCATGTACATACAGTTCTTACCCAGAATTTCGGACAGAGTTTGACAATATCCTGTCCAGCAACTACTTAGAAATGGACATCATTTAAATTTGGGACCAGTGTTAATCAGGCCAAATAGTAACTGGCCTCATGGTATGGTTGATTATCATTTATTTATTTATGTTTTATTTTGTCATTTAAACATCTGTTGCACTGACATCGTGGTAGCAGTCTTTCATGTCCTTTTCAGTCTGCACTTCTATTTGTTTTACTTGAGCAATAATACACCTCCATACTTTTTTTTTTTTACATAGATTTTATATTTTGAATTATACTTTGAAAATGACTGCACAATTAATTTTCACCAGTTTGAATCTAACCCAGTTTCTATGCTGAACTTCTTTCCTAAAAAGCATATAAGGGTGATATTCTGTTTTTTACAGAGTTGTTAATCACTGGTAGAATTAGTGATTGTTGAAGTCATGCCAGTTGGTTGCTTATTCAGAAGCAGTTTAAAACTCAATACTGAGATACCTACCCAGTGTTCCTGTTTACAAAATGTAAAAGCTGGGTTTGTCTGTGTAATATGCCCTTCTGAATTATTGTAATATTTCCATTATTTTACTATAATGTACTACTAGAACTTCATGCCATCACATGTATTTTTTTATGTGAGTGCATTTTCCCAAGAAGTGACCTATAAGTACTGAAATCTGAATGTTTGTATAATTTTTTTTTATTGACAAACTAGTCCGATTTGGCAACATTTACATTACCTCAGGGTTTCAAATGTAATGTTTTACATAAGTCATACAGAAAAATAAATATTATTTTCTACTACACTAACTCGTTACAATGCGTGGCTCCAAAGTTTGTCCATTTACAGATACTGTATTAATTGTTACTGGATACACGCTGATACTGACAGTTATTCCCATCTAAGACATAAACATTTTGTGAAATTTTTACAAAAAGAAATAACTTAAATGAATAATCAGCTATCAAAATGGTTGGGGATTAATTGTTCCCCTACAGGGCCTATTGAAATATTCCTGATTTAAATAGCTGCAGTGATGGCCTCTCTTAGGTGCCTGTACAGGTTCACAGCCTGATAAGGATCTCTTGGTAGAGTCAGATGTGACTCCGCCATTAAGATGTTGCATAGTTCATACACATCTGGATCACATGGTATCGGCTGCCGAAAAACACATTCATCTTTGCACAACTGAATATGTTCATCTTCAACAAGGGAAAGAAAGTCTCTGGTCCCATAGAGTTGAGGTAAGGCATACATCACATTGGGTCTACCACTGGGGACACTGATGTTTTTCGATGGTCTGATGGTGTGTGCATTCCAAACATGGACAGTGTCATCCAGTTCATCCTGGTAAAAAGAATACACAAAATTAATTTAGGAGGAACGGTACATACATGTAAAATAGTTCAAAAACGTATCCAAAATAGGTCTTTCTTTCTCTCCTCTCCCCTGCTCCCTCCAGCTTTCTCTCTCCTCCCTCTCACACACATTTACGTCAACACACAAAACTCACCTGGATCAGTCCCATGCAACAAAACTGAAGGATAGCCTTGTCCAGAAACCCGCCATCAAAAAATCCATTGTCTCTGATGTCTGCAAACAAGGACATCCAGAACTCCACACACTGGTTGCGCAGAAAACCCCACCAACACTCGATCCTCTGATTGGCGGTGCTTGCTCCCTCCAGGTAGCTATCAACAGTGCCGTCTGGATGAATCGGGACGAGGAACCGCTGAAAGCCTCTAACATGGCCGTTTTCGGTCCCGAGATCGCCTCTCACAATCCTAGGGCAGCCCCCCAAACGTTGGACTGCATCAACGTAATAACCACCGATCAACTTTGGGTCACTACTCGTGGTATAGACATTAAGCCAGATGATTTTTCTCGAAAAACCGTCTATGCTTCCGTTGATACAAAAGCCATATGGCTTCAGCTTGTCATAGCTGTCCATGTGCCAAATGAAGTTAGGCCCTCTCGAAAAGTAGCTCCGTCGTCTTAAGCGTCTTGCTTGCCTTAAATACACTCCTCTAGGATCCAGCTCCTTCAGCACCAACCGCACATCCTCCTTCCTAACGCGTAGTCCATGCTCTCTGCACTTGGCGTACATCCACCGGTACCCGTGAAGCTGACCTGAGAACTGTAGTTCATCACTGATGAATTCCACCAGGACCGCAAGTTCACTGTATTCTTTACGACGAGAAAGTCCCCTCGCCCTGAGAATTCTTTTTAAATGTCTCTCACTAATGTCAAATCCATGACTGCGCCAAGAACCGATTTAATATCTTTATATGTCAGGCCAATACTAAAATAAAAATCAATAAACTTCGCCCATGGATGATGTGTTTGCGCCTCCATTGTTTTGTGTCTGTTTACTTCTTCTTCTTCCTCCTCTTTTTCTTCTTCTTCTGTTTAATGGCGGTTGGCAAACAACCATGTGGTGCATTACCGCCACCAACCAGTAAGGAGGCCATCTGTTTTATTTCCGGTTCGGTGACGTAGGAAAACCTTTTGCGAGATCTCGCAATAGTTATTGCGAGATCTCGCAATAACTATTGCGAGATCTCGCAATAGTTTTTTTCCCCCTCCATGTCCCTTTAGGGGCTCCGTACGATTCAACCTGTTTTGGCACCATGGTAAAAATTGGAAACATGCCTTAAAACAAATTCATCATTTATAACGATAGCAAAAGTAATCTCACATTGAAATAGGAAAAGATTTATTGAAATAACAACTTTTTTAAATAATTTGGATCATTAAATAATTTTACAAAGTCACAGATGCCACAATAAATGGCACCCCTAACAATTCATGTAAAATAAATGGAACCGATCCTGTTTTTTTTCCACTCATAATTTGCCTTTTAAAATGTATTGGTGTCTGGGACTTTATAATTAATAATCCATGTTTCCCTGGGGTATAAATATTATGTGACACAGAGGTCCATTTCCTTCAGTCACTCTTCAGAATGGGAAATAGGGATGCTCCGATCAGGTTCTATGCTGCAGATTCCAATACCGATTAGCCATAAAATCCCCTTAGTTTTTCACAAAAACATGTTATTGGTTTCAGTGTTTTTTTTTTTTTTTTTTTTTTTTTTTGTGGTTTGAGTTTTAATTATTATTTTCATTTTGCTTAGTTTAGTTGAAGGTTACTAGCATAATTTGAAGAGTGTGTCGACTAAAGTAATTTAAGTGGAAGTTGAAGTATTGTGTAAGTAATTTTTTTGTATTTTGGAAAGAAGTCGTTTGTGTTTGTTCTGTATATGTGAGTGGTGCTTGCTGTTTGAAAATGCCAACGTGCAAAGTCACTTTATCTATTGTTCTAAAAAAAAACACATTTATGTCCCAGATCGGTAGAACGTTGCGGCACTCCAAGTGCCAGAGCAGTCGATTAAACCCAGTCCTCCGCTGTAAAAAGGCTGGTGATCTAACCCATTGACTTCAATTATCTTTTGGGTTATTTGCTTAGCCTTCTGACTGTCATGCTCAGGCAAGTGGTGGCAATTGTGGATGGGGTTAACTGTCGTCTGACTGCTCCTAGTGTCCTCCTTTTATTCTCTGCATAGACTCTCTAAAATTTCCCATATCCTACCAAGTGCTTGTGCTTTAAATGTCATATTACATTCATTTTGATGGATTTTGACGTGCGTCCCCCGCAAGGTATTTTTCCTTTGCCGGACCTTTACATCACGCTCACAGACAGTGTAAAAGTTCCTCATGGCAGACATGTTTGTTTAGGATATGGTTCTGCAACGTAATTAAAGCTTGACCAGTTGAATTTAATATAAAGTCTGCCTTTAATGGCCACTGTAGATTTATATCTTTTATGCCTTAATTGCTGGGGCTCCCATAGAGTGGTGATCACAAAGTTTTATGGTAAAGAAAGACGCTGTAAAAAGGGGGTAATCATAATCAGTATCATCACAGTTCTTCAGTAATAGCATAGTACTTAACTGTAATACAAACACCAGTGAAATACTTGATTTATGTATTTGAGTGTGCAGTCAACTGGTTGCTTGAAGGCATGACAGGAGAAACGCCTGTCATCTTAGACGACTCAGCAGCTAGGATATATATATATATATATATACACACACACACACACACACACACACACACACACACACACACACACACACACACACACACACACACACACACACACACACACACACACACACACACACACACACAGTTTGTGGGGTGGAAGTTAGCATAGGATATCGATTGGGTGAATCGAATGTGTCCTGTTTTAAAGAGGTTCTAGATCAGTGGAACTGAACAATGTAAACACTTTAAAATGTGGAGAGTAATAATCTAGCCCCAATAGAATCACCAGTCGACAGTTCAATGCAGGCCCTAACATTTATCTAGATGAAGACTCGCGTGTCTTCACAAGGTCTTTGGCTTTTGTTCTGGTGTCATTATACACATTTTGAAACAAAACATTTTCATTTCTGGACGACAGAGTCGTTCGACTTCCTGAACAATACAAAGGCTGGTTATCTGCTTGCATGTAATTGCTTGAACAGATGAATGTGGCACATTCAGGCATCTGGAAATTGTACCCAACACTAAACCATACGTGTGGAGGTCCACAGTTCTCTTAATGATGATGGCTCAGTAGATTTTTTAAAATCATCACTTTTAAGACACACAAGAAAGTAGAATGGCTGAGGTGTTGCCTTAAAACATAGAAGTAAAAGGCCCAAGTGGGCCTTTAAATAAGTCTAATGTTTTTTATGTCTAAACAATGAGAAACTTGCCATGGCATGACATCACCAATTTGTTTAGTTATATTAGTCTTAGTGTTTTTATTGCTTTGCATTTGAAAAAGGTTTTAGAAAAATCTCTCTCATTGTTCTAGCATTTTGCAAATACAAATAATGTTGGCAATCCTAACACACCCAAAACAGGAAATGTTTAGTCCAAAATAATGTCAGTGAGGGGAAAAGGAAATATCCAATGTCTGGTCCTGAACACCAGTAAGACCAAGGAGGTAATAATAGACTTCAGGAGGTCCAGGAGGACTGACCACGCTCCTCTCTACATACAGGGGGAGGTGCTGGAGCCCGTTGGACAGCATTTGATTCCTGGGCATTCACATCTCCTCCAACCTCTCCTGGACTGCGAACACTTCCCGCCTGGTGAAGAAGGCCCAACAACGGCTCTTCTACCTCAGGAAACTGAAAAGGACTGGACTCTCCATTAAACTGCTAAAGAACTACCTTAGAGAGTGTTTTATGTCTCAGCATAACTGTGTGGTATGGGAGCTGCACAGTCCAGGAGAGGAAGGACTTAGCACGGGTGGTGAGGACAGCGCAGGGGATTGTGGGATGCTGTCTGCAGGATCTAGACTCAATTTATGCAGAACGAGTCCAAAGAAGGGCCAGATGCATCACCACTGATCCCACCCACCCAGGCAATGCGCTGTTTGCCCCTCTCCCATCATGTAAATGCTTCAGAAGCCTCAAAGCCAAAACAAATAAACTTAGAAACAGCTTCTTCCCAAGAGCTGTGAGGGCAATCGCCCCCTGATGGGAGACTGCCGTCCAATGCTTTACCCCACTGTTACTAGCCCGTCATACATTACAATCACCTTAATGTTACTGCCTACGGCACACTGTCATCTCAGAATATCTAAATGCACATTTCTGTAAATGAAACCTCAAACCGTCATTGTTCAATAAGCACCTTAGTGCCTCATTATCTTTATCTCTGCCTTTCCTGCTAAAACAATAAATAAAAATGTAACTCTTGTTCAATGCCTGTTTGTTTGTCAGATTGTTTTTGCCTTCATCATGTGTAATGTGAACTGTAATGTGAACCGGAGTAGCCAAAGAGAAATCTTTCCGCAGTGACAAATAAATATTCTTGATTTTTTTGTAATCGTCATTCTGGTTCCAGACGGCAAACCTTTATGTTCAAACCCTCATATGTAATGTTTTGAGTTTCTGCCTCAGTTTAAGTTTTTGTTGTTCATTTAGTTTTGTACTTCTTTTTATTTAAGAGATTCTGTCTTAGGTTTAGGTTCTGTATTAGTTTTGGTTTATGGAATAGTTTGGGTTTTATTGTGGTTTGATTTTTTTTACTTTGTTTTATGTTATCAGTTCTTCTGGCCTGCTCCGATCACTTCTGTCACCAGCCTTTAACCAGCTCACCTGCCAGCATTCTTTCAGCTCACCTCACCACCTATCTGTTTGCCTGTCACTTCCCTGTTTAGTCACCAGCCAATCAGTTCGATTCATTTCAGTCACCACCTTCCCTCTGATCATTCTCACCTGCCTCTGGTAATTAGTGTTCACTCCTGTTCACCAGCTCACTCCCCTATTCATACTTCTTTATTCCATTGTTTGTTACCAGACCATTTTATGAGCCTATTGGTGAGTTTTGTCCAGCATTCTCTTTCCTGATTGTCCTGTTGACGTCTGAGACAGCCTGATCCCTGATTCTGTTTTTCCTGCCTGTTAACCGTCTACCCGACCTAGCCTGTCTTTGGATTTTGGAGTTAGCCTGTCCCCTGTTTGATTATTTAGTTTGCCGTTTGTCAGCTCCGGACTTTTTTTGGTTTTTGGACACGGTCCTCCCGCTTTTGGCTTTATACCCTTTTTTGTTCCCGCCTGTTTGTTTTCAGTTTAATAAATTCTTTTTTGCCTAACCTCTGCTTGTCTGGCTGAATACTGGGTCCATCGGTCCCCGGTCGTGACATCTTACTTACTGTATGTACAGATCACATTGAGTTTTTTGTAAAACCAAAACCCCAAAAGAATGTGTTTAAATACGTTGGAGCAGTGCATTTGAGACAAAATGCAACTCAGCAAATGTATATTTCTTTCTCATTTATTTATTTTACTTTTTCCCCCATTCATTGTGTTCAAACAACACAGTTAAACATAAAAACAAACATTTAAAAGTCCTGAATGAAAGGGAGCAGAAAGAAGAATAATCTTATGTTATTTGCCCCCTTTACCTAAAGCAATACATAAGATAAGATAAGATAGCCTTTATTGATCTCACAATGGAGAAATTCACTCGTCACATCGGCTCATACAAGAAGGTGCAGAGTAGGAAAGGTGCATTCAGTTATATACAGTGGATCTTCATATATACAATGGATCAAAAAGAATACCAAAAAAATACAAAAAAGGAAATAGGAATGGGCATATGATGTCTCATTTACATTTACAAATAACTTAAATTTCAAAAGCATCAACCGCAACAATACAATAAGCATCAAAATATACGTAATAAAAAAAAGATAATGAAAAGAAATATCTGTCCTCCAAAACTGAGAGTCACATTTTACTTTACATTTATTTGACATGATTATTTGCAATCAGACATAACTGACATATTCACTCAGTATACTAGCTTTTATTGTGGTTTTAAATGTAAATATTGATTGTGACTCTTTGGTTTCTTTGTTCAGATTGTTCCTCATGCTTACTTTCACAGAAAAACAGTGCTCCATCACTTTTGTTCTATCCGTCCATCCATGGATGGATGGACGGCTCCATAAACCATTCAATAATGTTCTTAATTAGTGTCATAACCCTGTCTACATAATCAGTGGATCCTTTATTTGCCCAACCATCAACAACACTTAGCATGAAAAATAAAATACTATTCACATTATTATGAACTGCATTACAAAGTCATATTGTGATAATAAAGAAATACCATGCAAGTAACACATGCAGATGGCTACTTTATTTATGTATTTTTGTGTGTGGATATGTTATGTATTGTGTCCATGTGAACGTTGTATGTGTATTCTTTTGCCTACACATTGCTAAGCATTGGTGCATATGTTTTTGAAGAAGCCAAGACCCCAGGAACAATAGCGACTGTTTTAACAGTAGCAAATGGGGATCTTAATAAAACAAACAAGCAAACCATGCTGTTCTTTTTATATTCATGAACTCTGTCTAAAAATAAAAATGAATCACAGCTTAACTGTATTATCTTTCTCTTTAAACAAAATCTGAATTTTGGTCATGAATAATTGTTTAATGTTGAGCTTGAGTCAGAAGTTTACATATATAATCTAAAAAATATATCATTTGTCAAGCATGGTGGTTGTAGCATCATGCTTTGGGGCACTAACTTAACACTATCTAAGGTGAAAGAACCATACTTAAAAGGCAAGTCTGTGGAAAGAAACCAGCCAAATTCCAGAAGGTCTTCAATTTCTTTTAAGATAATTGTTCAAACATCAAAAGTTCATCTTGATCATTTCCATATATCCATGTATTAGGACAGACACATTTACGTACATATGTCCCTGTATATACTTTGATGGTGGGCTTGTGTTTAATCACAATACATTTAAATGTGTTCACACTCAATCCCCCCCCCCCCCAAAAAAAAAAAAAAAAAAAAAGAAAAAACAAAATGAAACCTCAGTTGAATCAAACCTCTGACCTGAACCAGTGTAATAAGGACTGTAGGTAAAAACATAAATGTGGTCAGTAACTGGTAAGTCAACCAGAATTCTTATCATGGTTTCGTTTTTTTTCTTTTACTTCTGCAGTTTCAAAAATGCTACTGAGAATCCAATATTTTCTTTCATAACAGCACTGATGAGTGTAACTGTAAGTGAGCACATCTATTGTGTGCTTCGGAGAAAACAAGCCCAGTGAAAAAAGCTTGTGACCAGAAATGCAGCAATATTTAATGCTTAAAGTATCTGGACCAAGACCATATATTTTAATGATATTTAGCGTGCACGTCTTCACTTTTCCAGTATGTGAAATAAATCTTTGTTTGAAAACAACAAAAGTACCTTATTATGATAAGTTATAGCTCACAGCAGAATTGTTTCCTGGCTCATATGCTGTGAGGACAGCTGCTGCACATTGTTTACCCGGCTTATGGGGGTGGGGGGATGAAATGAATACCTGCAGTTTAGACAGTTGCATAAAAATAAAACTGAAATAACATTTCTGACTCAACGTGTGAAAACATGGGGTTGTTATCATACATCACTGTAAACAAAACTAAGCAGCATATCTCATTACAGTGCAGCTGCCACCCCGCTATAGCGCTCGGCTGTGGGGAGGCGTCATGCAAATGGCAATTACCTCCGTCAGAAAGAGATACCAGACAACTCTCTGGCTTCATATTGTAAATCCACTGATACAGAGGTTTTTGTGGAGACGCATCACACATCAATATTTCACAGTGACAGCAGCAACTACTATCACTCGCTTCTAAGCTTATCATGCCGTTTTTTTCCCCCGCTGACGTCCCATCCATCAGAGCCTGTCAGGTTATGAAGTTTTAGCAGAAGAATTTTTTTTTTGTTCTCTCTGCTCAACAACCCCACAGTTCTTTTGGTTGAAACTGTCCAAATTACAGCTGCATCAAAGCAACGAAAGGCTTGTTTGAGTGCTCTTTATTATGATAATAGGGGCCTTTCAAAAACACCACCCTGAAGACCTTTGCTATCCAGGTACGTCGCATTCTTTTGACACGTTGCTTTAATGGCAGAGCAGCCTGCATAATAAACTACAGGCTGACATTTAAAAACGTGTAAATCGCAAAATATGGAACTGTTAAGGCCCATTGGGTAAGTGGTGTGAGTGATGTTTGGGGGTGGAAAATGGGGCTAACATTTGCTGAATTTTGATCGTAAAAAGGACAGTTAAGAATTTTTGAAGTAAGCATCTGGTAAAACTTTAAATGCACATAATGTTCTACATGTAGGGCACAACTCTCTTGGTGTCTGGATTTTGTTTAAATCCAGATTAGACAGACTCAGAGGTGATGGTAACAGCTAGTTCAATAGGGCCCAAGACCAAAGCGAACTTGTACCAACTCAAAAGAACTCCAGATAGTAAAATGCCCATTTGATTTATGCCAACACTAGTTCATGGACCTTTAAACTGTTGTCACAGTTGCCTTGGGCTGGGACTGACAGAGAGGCTGCTGATTATAGCTCAGTCAAAGTAAAGTAACTCTGGCCTGAGTAACCCCCTAACTGAAAAGGCAGGGTTAGAATAAATATAATTGGTTACACTGAAAGTGTAACATACATAAAATGGGGATGCCTCTTTAAGAAAACAGACGTTAAGGGAGCTAGGTAGTCTATCTAGCCAATAGGAAGTTAAGTTTCCAGTGTCTATCCACCAATGAGAATGCAGACTGCCCCTGTAGGTCCCGCCCTGCTTTCTAATGTCTGTAGCAATATAGGGTGAGCGAGAGAGATCGGACACGAGGACGAGACTGCTGAGCTGTGCAGCGTCAGAGTCTGTGTTAAGACTATTATAGTATTACACACGAATGAAAAGACGAAGCTTTTTGCAATTGAAATTGCTGTTTATTATCCAAGTTCTAATCTGGAATTAGTTGAGGTGAGTTAAAAGGCTAACCTTTATTTTTTTCTGCCGAGCATTAGAGCTACTTTGTTAGCCTTGCTAGCGCTTATGGCTAGTAGTTTCATATAAGTTCATTCCGCTCTCTGTTCAGCTGAAGTGTCCCACCTGTCTGGACTCGGAGCCAAGGACCGCGGAACCGGTAGGGCCGGTAGGGCCGCGGCCCTACCTACTTTTGATGATCAAGTCCTCCCCCGCGCTTGTCTCTTCACCCCCCCCCCCCCTCCGAGAAAAGCGTGTCTCTCCCCGCCGCAACCAACCCCCCCGCTCGGCCGCGTTTGTCTCTAGCTGTGTCTCAATTCGGCGGCTGCGTCCTTCGAAGGACGCATTTTAAGGCCGGTGACGTCACAACGATGCGCGGAGGCTGTCCCATTTGGCAAAAATTCTGAGGATCCTTAAAATGCAGCCTTCGAATGTGTCCTCCTTTTCCCCGAATTCTGAGGATGCACCGCTACCATCCTTAGTGGCCTCGCCTGGCACAAGATTTCCCGAGGTGCTTTGCTCGCTTTTTTTTAGTAGTTGAAGAAGAAGAAAGAAGGCGGATTTTGTAATGGAAAGCAGCAGCGCTGGCAGTAGTGCTGAGTACAGCTTTAAATGTAAGTAGTTTGTTTTTATTTTTTTAACTGAACATCTATTAAAATACGTGACGGTAACGGAGCCACCGGAATTTGTAGGACCAGCTAAAGCTAAAGCTTAGAGCTAATCTGTTGATACGAGACGTTCAGCAACATTAAAAGCCTTCATAAAAATGTCACAATTTTTGATTTTAACCTACATCTTATTGTAACTGTGCTGATAGCCGTGTCCCTCACAAATCCGATCAATCTATTCTCATACAGTTTATTATAAATGATTAGAACTGTCAAAGCTTAATGCAGCTGAAGAAATAACATTAGTCCAGCTGTACTGGGCTGTCAATACTGCAAACGTTTTGTTTGAATACTCAATAACGTATAGTTAATTTACAGTACAGTATAATAAGGTTTAAAATATAATTCACTTGAAGAACAATACCGGCGTAATTATACAGAACAGTCATTTTGCCTGTTGACATAACAGAAATATGCTTTACATGTCATTTTGTTCTAGGGAGCAGGGAGCATACAGAGGAGTTGATAAAACTCCGAGGAGCATAAAACTCCGTGGGCAAAATGACCACCTCTTTACCGGGGCCAAAAACACTGCCACAGTCGGATGGAGGTAAGAGTTGAGGCATAATTCCATATACATGTTGCATTTGTATGTAAAATTCACACAAGTTCAAAGAAATCCTGTTCAAACACCAACGTACAAATATAATCTTTTGATCACATCAAATGATGCCCAGATGTCACTTTTTTTAATCTTATAGTTGTGATCCTTGTGTGTTTATCTCTTCTCGTTTCTCTTGTTTAGAACAATCCTGCAAAAAACGGGCCTGGAGGGTGAAGTTGAGCCACAACAGGCCAAAAAAGAGTGGGACAACTTGAAAAAAAAGATCCAGGGACAGGGCAGGGGGTCAGTGGGAAGCCTACTGCTGCCACCTGGCCATGGTTTGTCCTCAGGTTCTGTGTTGCTGTCATTGTTAAATTCAATTATTAAATTGTCTATAAAAGTTATTGTTGTCTGTGTGTTCTTAAAATCTTTTAACCTTTTACATTATCTGTTTCATCACTTCTTCACAATTTAAGTAAACTTAGAACAACTTTTCAGTGACAACATCAATTTATTTTTAGAGAAACAAGTATTTACAATAAACTATCAAAAACATTTTAACTATTTACATTAGATTTTAAAATTAACTACAACAACTATTTACAGAAGATATAAAATAAATATTACTAAAGAACATATATATATATATATATACAATTTTGACTGAGCAGGAGTCCCTGGTGGTGCTGCTGGACTGGATGGGATGCCACACAGATGACCTTGGAGTCCTCTGACTGCGAGTGGGACATCATCTGGGGGGTGGGGGATGCCTCTCTCCACTGTTCACCACATCGTCCATCAGGGTTTGCAGGGCTGAGCCAATCGACGGCTGCCATGTTCCTAAAAATGTTTAAGAAGACGCAGAATGACTGTTTTCATAACCCTTACATGAGAAAAGCTAAAAAGTGATTATACTTGCCATCTAAATGTAATCGTGGTCGGGTAGAACCTCCTCCAGGGCAGACACCTCGGCAGACAGCTGGTCCCGCCAGGGAGCACCACTGACTGCCTCCAACACGTTCTCCCCTCCTCATCCTCTGGCATGTCGTCCTGCACTTCATCGTATGGGGCCATGATGTCACCGGCTCCCAGGCAGATGTTGTGCATTTAAGTTGATGCAGCAGTACATCGGCCTTGTCTGGATAGAGACATGAAGATTAAGAACAACAGGATTAGATGATAGCAATTTCATTTTAGCTGATATAATTCTAGTGAATGTCAACCCCTTAACGCCTGGTGTTGCTAATTTGTGACCAAACAATTCTGGCCTTTACTTATTTTACTTCATCTAGAGCCACTATTTAACTTTTTTTTGACGTTTTTGTATTTAGATTTATTTTTCCTGTATTATTTTTTCGTTATATTACAAATAAAATCAAGCAGTAAGGGGATAACAATTTAGACAAATAATGATTTATTTCTCAATATTAGTTTGGCTTCTCAACACAACATTAGTGATAGTGAAAGTAGTGATTTAAGTCAGTTATTTACAGGGTTTGTACACATTTTACTATTCAACTCAAATTACTAAAGTTACAAACATAAGCCTATATCAAGTCTTACAAATAAATATAACATTTTATATTTAAACATATTCGTCAATCTGCTGACAAGCGTTTGTTTAATAACTGGTATATTATGATCATTAGCAGGCCCCTGTGGGTGAAAATAATAGCAGGTAAATGTTACCTCTCCACTGCGCTCCTCCCGCCTGAGAAAAATTCGTCGCCGGTTTTACTGCCGCCGAAGCCGTCTAAACCGACTCTCCTCCTCCAATAACAAGTAAATAAAAAATAAATAAATTCAATATCCATTTTTTTGCGTCGTTTATCGGCGCTGGTGCTGTTTTTCGCCGGGCTTGGGGTAGACGTGATGACGTCGTGTCGCAACCAGGAAGTGCTCCAAAGGCTTAGACCGTCCCATTTACCAACGGTTGAGGATCCTCCGGAGCATCCTCCGATGGCTGGGTCCTCCTAAGGCTGTGTAGGCTGGGTCCTTCGAAGGACGCAGCCGCCGAATTGAGACACAGCTTCTTTCCCCCCCCCTCGCTCGGCCGCGTTTGTATTCCGGGTTTTTCGCGCATGCGCCCGACCAATTTGAAATGCGTTCCGCGGTCCATGCTCGGAGCCATCATATTGTTGTCCCAAACTGATGCATTGAGATCGGTGAGCATATTCTGTGCTTTTCATTAAGGTTTTGTTCTGTTTTTCCACATTATTGTTGAATAATAGCCTTTATTTGAGCTATTTAATGATTCAAATGTAAACTTTTACTGAGTTTGGGTAAAATTCAATGTTTTATTATTGTGCTTGAAAAAATATGTTACAATTAGAACAAAATGTGAATTGAAAATGCAGTGAAATACTGCATTTTGGTAAAAAACAACAACAACTGTTTATTGCAAGTTTGAGTAACATAATAAATTGTTGTCAGATATGTCTATGGAAACACGAATTAAGGATTAAAGTTAACACAGCTTGATAAAGATCCTATTATTGTGCTGGTCCTGTCTGTTGACAGGTCAGGTTTTTTTTTGTTACGCTGGATCGTTCCTGAAGTGGATTCCTCAAGAGACTGATGGCGAGCCTTCCCACCTGGACTTAGAAAAGGAACTGGCTTCCTCCTTTTGCATTTGGAGTTCTGCTGCACCCTGCGGTGTGGTAGGCCTGTGTCACTCAAATCTTCACGCAGAGTTTGTTATGCACGAGACTACTTACTGACTTTTTCCATTTTTTTCATTTCATTCTGGGACTTTGGACATAAATTTTATTTTGGACGTAGTAACAAACTACTGTGTAGGACACTCTCCTCACGTGACTGATGTTGAGTCCAATCTGAATGTGAACTGAATTTGAATAATCTGTGATCTATTAAATTTCAGAATTTAGAGTAACAGGGTGCACCCAAAATAGATAAAACCAGAGAAGTAGCACTTGGCCAAGTGTTTATATTATTTTATGTATTTTATTGTGTTGAATTTATTTTCATAATTGTTTGTCTTGTACAACTGTTTGTTAATTTGATGGTTTATCTCACTAAAGTAGTCCTTCGTTAAAACCATCCAACTGCCTCCGTTGTCATTTAAACACCCTCACTGTGCTCCCATAGCCGAACCTATTGGCCCACTTATCTAAAATACATAGGACTCTTCTCTACTGTGTTACAAAAGCACCTTACATGTTCTGTTATTAGTGGTGCAATGGAGTCTATCTCCATTTCCTGTGTAAATAATGATCATGTTCTCTGTAAAATACAGCAAAATTCAAACATCACAATGGTTTGAAGGCTTAGTTTTCACATAAACCGCAATGGCATTTTTGAGAAAAGATTTGTTTTCAGAAGGTAGAGAAATGGTTTGACCTTAGCCCTTCTCAGATCAGTTAATATTGATTTACCCACCTTAGTCTTAGTAGTATTGCCATTGAATTGATTATTGGCTCAACTTTAAGTTGAAAGTGGAAGTTGCAGTATGTTTAATTCATACCTCCTAGATCGCCCTACGATGTGCACAGCCTAAAAGCCTGTGCGGTGTAACTTTTATCATCTGGAGGCGCCCCCGAGGGTCTGGAGAAGAAAAACAACCATTTAAAGTAATTTTGATAGCCTACTCAAAGTCATCTGCAAGGAAATGTGCCTACATTCAATTCAATTCAATTTTATTTATATAGCGCCAATTCATGAAACATGTCATCTCGAGGCACTTTACAAAGTCAAATCAATCATATTATACAAATTGGTCAAAAAGTTCCTATATAAGGGAACCAGTTGATTGCTTCAAAGTCCTGACAAGCAGCATTCACTCCTGGAGAAGCGTAGAGCTACAGGGAGAGTCGTCTGCATTGTCCATGGCTTTGCTGCAATCCCTCATACTGAGCAAGCATAAAGCGACAGTGGAAAGAAAAACCACCCATTAGCGGGAAGGAAAAACCTCCAGCAGAACCGGGCTCAGTATGAACGGTCATCTGCCTCGACCGACTGGGGGTTACAGAAGACAGAGCAGAGACACAACAAGAGAGACAAAAAAGCACAGAAGCACACATTGATCCAGTAATCTGTTCTACATTAGATGGTAATAGTCGGTGATCTGTCTTCCCTGGATGATGTCACAGTTAACAGAACGTCAGACCAGGTGTACCTACTATGAAGATAAAAGAGAGAGAACAGAAAGTTATAAGCTGAAATTACAACAGTCCTTTCAATGTAATACAATGGAAAATGGAGAACAGTAGAAATCAGTAGAGTGAGAAAATATGACTCTACATGACTCTAATAAATAATACGTACTATAACAAAGTTATTTTGGTTTGCTGGAGAACCAAAATAAACAGAAGTAGGATGAAAGATGAACATTGTAAGATAACATACGTTTCATTTAAATATGCACATGATTCAATAATTTCGATGGCCATGTTCCAGTTGAATAACAAGAAGTCATTCCCATAAGTCTTGCAAGGCATCATGGGTTGCATTGTTTAACACATTTTAGATACAGGTAAGATATTTCCTGCTTATAACTTTTCAGAAGACCCCTACCACTCCTTTCAGCTCAATCTTAGTGCCGGGGATGTCTAAGGTGGTTATTTGGCCTCATTGATTTCATTTGACAATTCACATCAGAGAATAGTGAGATTCCTCTGTATAATGATATAAAGAGGTGTGCTTTCCAGGATGAATAGCAAGACATGCCTGATTTCTTGTGGAATATAGCCACAAATTGGAGGACGCTTGGGAGTAGAAGTGGTTTGATGAAAGGTGGTGCCGTGAGTAATACTCAAACATGTGCATAAATAAATCTAAAATCCCCCCCATCACACTCAGAGTCTCTCTTCAAATTTCACTCTGTTGCGCCACAGCACACAGTGCAGCATAGGGGTTTAAATATCCCCAGTGGGAGGCAGCTTCCACCCGGCCGACCATTGGAAACCCATTATTTCAGTACTAAGTGATGGATCATTTCCAAATGATCTCCATGTACACCCCAACAATTAAGCCACCAGCAAGGCAATTATAGATCAGCAATATAGCAATGGGACACTGATATATTGCCCAGCTTTAACCTTTGGGCACACGGACAGATTACACTTATTAAGCCACAGCTTTATTGGACCAATAAAAATCGTTGTGGAGCCATATCAGCTCTCATAACCGCAGGGTGGACATTCTTCTTGCTGGAAGAAACACTGGCAAAAATGTAGCCGTCTGAGAGAGCTGAGGAGAGAAGAGGTCAGACAAATTTCTGCAATGTGATATAAATGCTTTGGTCTTTTTTGTGTTTAAGCTTTATGAATCACTATGGGTAGAAAATACTATATTAATACTGATAATCTGGAAGAAGGTTGGTCTGAATAACTTTTTGAGAAAACTTGTCCGTTCAAAATATTTTAAAGTAATATATTCAAGCTGCAACCTAATTGTGAAAATTTGATGACTGACAAATTTAGTACTCACCCAGAGGCATGTCCACCTACACTAACACTAAGGGTTGGGAAGGAGGACATTATTCATAGAAGCAGCCAAGAGGCCCATGGTAATGCCACAGTGATCCATAGCTCAGGTGGGAGAATCTGTTTAAAGGACTATTAGTTCTCTCTGCAAATGCTTCCTTTATAGAAGAGTGCTAAAAAGAAGGGCATCGTTGAAAGTAAATTTTAAGTAGTACCTTTTTCAGTACTCCACAAGCCATTTAGAGGATACAGCATATATGTTGAAGATGGTGCTCAGGTCAGACGAGTCAGATGGATGGTGCTAAATACAGGGTGATCTTTGTACAAATCTGTTAGTGCAAAAGACTTGATACTGCAACAGAGGTTCACCATCTACAGGAAAACAACCCTAAACACACAATCAAAGTTACAATGGAGCAATTCAGATGATAGCTTCCATGTGTTAGAATGGCCCAGTCTAAGTCAAGACTGACATACAAATGACAATCTGTTGCATGCAAAAATATTTTTACAGACACTCATTATCTAAGAGTTTAAGCTGTTTTACAAAGAAAAATGTGCAAAAAACATGTTACTTATGGATTTGTAAAGCTGGTAGAGACATGCTGAAAAATACCTAAACTGCTGCAAAAGTTGATTTGGTAAAATATTGATGCGGGCGAGCTGAATGCAAATGTATGTCACCGTCATGATTTGTAGTAGTTGTCGTAGAACCCATATGCAGAGAGGCAGAGGCAGGGAGTAGTTATAGGTGAATTTAATAAAAACTCACAAAAAACAAAAAAAGCACAGTCTGCTTAGTTCTCCTACTGTTCTCCAATTTGCATTGCTTGTTGTCATTTCAGCTTCTAACTTTTCGTTCTCGGCCTTTTTTTTTTTTTTTTTTCCCAGTGTCCTGTCTAGCAATGTGGCAATAAGAATTGATGTCTTAATGCCAAATAGAGCTCGACAGATTTTGCTTTCACAAGTGGAGCAAACAGCTTACGCCATTGTGCTCCGCTTGATTTGTGCATGTGAATAGCTTTATTGTGATTCCTGCAGGGAGAATTTCAAATTATATGGACACTACAATGGGAAAGTAGGAGAGTAAAGGAAGAACAAGAAGAGGAAAAAAAAGAAAGAGAAGAGGTGAAAGAAAAAAGAGATAAAAGGGAGAGAATGATAAAACGTCCTCTGTCTGCTTTGTGTCTGTGTGTGGTGAGTGGGGTACTAGGGAGGGATGGTGTGAATGAGTTTGTTTTTTTTGTTTTTTTTTCCAGGTTCGGGTCCGGTCTGCTCCCTCTCCCAAGAACATCTCAAGTCTCCGATAGGTGCGGAGCCCATCTCCCCACGTCCTGCCCTCTTCTGCTGCGCTGGCAGGCGCCTTGGCCCTCTGGCGCATTGACGGCCCTCGGGCTTGGGGCGGGTTCCCGGGTGAGTGCCGGCCCATTCCCGGTGGCGGCTTCGCGGGGCCTGGCCCCCCGCGGGGCGCCCCTGGGGCCTCTGGCCCTCAGGGCCCATGGCCGGGACCACTTCGGCGCGGCTGGCTGCCGGCGGAGCCCACGGGCTCGTCCCCGCGGCTCTTGGGGGCGTCGGCATTGCGGTGGCTGGGGGATTTCCTCGGGGTCGTCTCTCCTCTTTCCTCGGGGAGGGGGGGGGGGGGGGGGGTTGCAGATTTCCTGTGATGGCCCCTCTTGGGCGCACTGCTTTGGGGGCCCCGGGTTATGGGTCCCCTGACCCCTGCCTCTGTGCTCGGGGAAGGCGGGTCTTTGGTTCTCCACAACCACTATCGAGCTATTTCCTTCTGGATAACTTCACCTAAACTAGTGCACTCTCACAAACTCCCACAGGTGCAGGGTTCCAGGTATTAAGTGTTCACTTATATACAGAAAGCCTGTAATTTATTTATTTATTTATTTTCTTTCACTTTCTTTTTTCAGGTATCACATTACACATGTCAGCTTAAATAATAATACATATGATTTAGCAATGGCGTCAAGGTGTTACTCGATTGTATCTGTTGCTTTATGTCTGTTGGTTGTGCTGTTCTTTTTGCGTCTCTTTCCAGGCCTTTTTCTTTTTCATAGTAGGTACACCTGGTCTGGCGTTCTGTTAGCTGTGACATCATCCAGGGAAGACGGATGATCCGTTAAAAACTGAAATTACAACAAGCAATGCAAATTGGAGAACAGTAGGAGAACTCAGCAGAATGAGAGAAATAGACCCTGATGTCCTCCAGTAGTCTAAGCCTATAGCAGCATAACTATAGAGGTAGCTCAGGGTAACATGAGCCACTCTGACTATAAGCTTTGTCAAAAAGGAAAGTTTTAAGCCTAGTCTTAAAAGTAGACAGGGTGTCTGCCTCACGGACCAAAACTGGGAGTTGGTTCCACAGGAGAGGAGCCTGATAGCTAAAGGATCTGCCTCCCATTCTACTTTTAGAGACTCTAGGAACCACCAGCAGACCTGCAGTCTGAGAGCGAAGTGCTCTGTTAGGGAACATAAATTCTATTCTTGATTTAACAGGAAGCCAATGAAGGGAAGCTAAAATTGGAGAAATATGATCCCTCTTGTTGATTTTCATCAGAACTCTTGCTGCAGCATTTTGGATCAGCTGAAGACTTTGAACTGCATTTTGTGGACTTCCTGATAGTAAAGAATTACGATAATCCAGCCTTGAAGTACCAAATGCATGGACTAGTTTTTCAGTATCACTCCTGGACAGAATATTTCTAATTTTGGCAATATCCTGTCACGAACCAGAGACAGAGGGACCAAGTATTCAGGCCGAACAAGCAGGGTGAATGAAAAAGCAGGTTTAATGGAGGCGATCTTAAACAATACAGGGGCAGGCAAAACTCAGTGGTCAGAATTACAGTCCAAAAACCGGTACACAGAGAATCAGTCCAAAAGCAGGCAGAAAAATCAGAAACAGAGCAGGAAAATCAGGATCAGGTATCAGGCTGGCTCAGATGTCAAAAAAGGCAGTTGGGTTAAATCTACAGACAATAGGGATGCTGGACAAAACTCACCAAAGGCTAGTTAGACAATGATCTGGCAGAGTGCAGGAGACAGAGGCAGGTATAAGTAGAGGAGTGAGCAGGTGAATTGAGTAGAAACTAATTACAGGAAAACAGGTGGAACTAATCAGAGGCAAGGAAGTGACTGACAGAACCGAACTGATAGGTTGGTGACTGCTGACAGGGGAGTGACAAACTGATTGGGTGAAAACAGGGAGGTGAACAGAACTGAACTAAAAGCTTGCAGAACCCTGACTGATAATATAAAATAAAGAACAAAAGCAAACCACAACAAAACTCAAACTATTCCATAAACCAAAACAGAACCTAAACCTAAGACAGAATCGGTAAAATAGAAAGAAGTACAAAATAAACCAATAGACCAGTTCATTGTTATTGTTTTGATTCGGGTTTTTCGCGCATGCGCGCCGGACTGGTTGGCAAAAGACGAACACAACGGTGGATGCAAACAGAGAAACTGACGAGTTCTCCACGTATTTTTCTTCTTTAGATAACGTATCACAAGATCGTTTTAAGACTAAGTTGATGGTTGATGGTATCAGATTGCCAGATCCACACAGCAAAAGCCTGAAGGGACGGAGCGAGTCTGTGAAATGCTGCCAAGTGTTCAGTACCGCGACATATGCAGCTACCTTATAAACACGCAGGCCAGTACACACGAGAGAGCATGGAAGCATGAAACCACTGGACGGCTACAATTATATTATATCTGGACATAGGCTCCAGCAACGCCCGCGACGCCATGAGGGATTAAGCGGGTCAGAACATGGATGGATGGATGGATGGATGTTCAGACATGTTTGTGTAACATACGAACGCGGAGTCGGACAGGAAGACCCGCCCGGTAGGTTAAAAAAAACATAGTTCACTACGGATTATTTTGGTGTTTTTGTCTTGTTAAAATGGGTGGGGGTGTCGGCGACATTGCAGCGTAAACACAGAAGTACTAGCGCCCGAGAACGGGGGCGTAATGCAGCTGCTGCTGCTGCTGCTGCTGCAGCGCATCGACTCCGCTTCTCCTGGCCCCGTCTAGCGATCGCCACCTCCCCTCCGCCGCTATTCAAGTAGAACAATGACTAGAGCAGAATTAAGTTTTATTTACCGGAGATGAAGTGTAGACAGCATATTCTGTCGTAGTATGATGGATCCCCCAGTCCATTGGGAGTGTCTGCCTGCGCTCTTTTCATTGAAATTATCCATTTCTTTCTTCGTCCTTCGGGAAACGACAGAAACGTACATCCAACGATTTGGAATGCCTCTGTGTGCAACCGGGAGCACAACAAGTGGTAGACATTGTTTAGATTCCAAAAGTAAACTAACTAAAAATATGCTCTAAATCACCCGTTTTGTCATGTAGTAGACGAGAACAGTGCTGTTTTTGCCAACCACCGTGACCCGGATGTAGCGCTGACGTCACGCGTGAACTGGTCTATAACAAAACCCCAAATCATGACATATCCCGCATGTGAAAAAAGGAAACTCTGGAAACCTGTTTATATGGGATTTAAATGACACGTCTTGGTCAAAGATAACACCAAGATTGTATGTGAGTCTCTGTCTAAAGCCGGGCGTACACTGTACGAGTTTTGCCCCTTTTCGGGCCGATTCTTCAGTCGTGCGGGCATTTTTGAATCGGGGTGAATTTCAGCTTGATCGTAGAGGGGGGGAGGAGAGGGGACTGGCTTCTCACGACTACCTCCCGATCAGGAATGGGACGATCGGTGAAAATCAAACATGTTTGAAAATCAGTCGGCTGTCGTGAGGTTTTCGTGAGCGCATCCTGCTGTTCAAGCAGAGCTACGAGGGGGCGCCCTCCCCTCCTCTCCGTCCCCACCAGCGGAGGGAGGGGAGCGGGCGTCCCTGAAGCGACCTCCGCCCGGCCCGCTCGCGGGGGCGTTGGGGAGGGCGGCAACGCGCTGGCCGCCTGTTTCGGCACTCCTCCGCGGTCCGCCGCCTGTTTCGGCACTCCTCCGCGGTCCGCGCTGGCCGCCTGTTTCGGCACTCCTCCGCGGTCCGCCGCCTGTTTCGGCACTCCTCCGCGGTCCGCCGCCTGTTTCGGCACTCCTCCGCTCGCGGGGGGGTGCGGGCTGGGCGACCTGCCGTGCCGAGCGGCTGCCGGTGCGTCTCGTCCCTCCTCTCTCCCCTCCGTTCCCCCGACGCCCGGTGCCTCCTGCGGGCCTCGCCAGAGCTGGGCTCGAACCCCTGCTCTGGGTCCCTGTCACCTACCGTCGCTCGCCTGCCTCTGCCATCACAGCGAGCGGTCCCAGAGGGGGCACGACGTACAGTGTGAGCAGTCCGGTCGCGTCCAAGCGCCGCGCCGCACAGATCGTGAGCGGTGAACTTTTTAAAACCCGCGGTTCCGTCGCACAGTTTGAGATGTATATAAGTACCACGACTGAAAAACTCGTACAGTGTACGCCCGGCTTAACGTGCCTCAACAGGAGTTCAGACTTAACAGGAGTTCAGGGTTCAGACATATGCAAATGTTATAAGGTGCACTTTCACGTGAAAATGTTTCTTTATGCTTTATGACATAAAAAAGAACACATGAACTAACTCTAATATCAACTAAATAAATACCACGGTAATTTGGGAGAATTGAGGCAGACTCTGCACCCCCTTTGCTTTATTTCTTTCCAAAAAAAGACAAATTTCTATTTTTACACAACCAGCAATACTTACAGAAACTGTCAAACCAAAATTCTCAGTTAATCTACTGTGACAATAACTTATAGGCAAACTCACATAAAGCTATCAGCTGAAATGCAAGGTGACAAGTTGATGGTGGAGAGATCAGTTTAAATTGGTTGGATGAGCAACAAATCCATGTGCCTTGCAGAGGGGTAAAAATCAAGAATGGGGTGTGAGTGACACAGAGAAACAGATTGAAAGAGAAAAGATGGGAATAAACTGACAACCTTCTCTCCAGTAATGAGGGCAGATTAATTCAAAGCCACGCGCTGCCACCATGGTCCTTAATTAACTGCCTCTGTGTGGAGACAAAGTTATGAGTTTGACAGAAGCGTCGTGCTATTTCTCCTTTGTATCCCTCCTTTTTCTGTTGATCTGCACATTAAAACTATCACAAAAGCTCTGTTCCCAGAAACATCTGAGGGAATTTGAAGAATGTATAATGAAATTATTTCATAACAGGTGTGAACGTCACTTAAAGCTACAGAATGGGGACAGCTTTTGTTCTCAGTCATGTCATTGTTCTGCCTTTAACTTTGAAAACATTTGAAGAAGCAGATATCTAATACTTTGCAGAACACGATTTGAATTTGAAAAACAAAACAGAAAAAAAAGTCTGTCCATCTTCATATGGCTGAGACTTGAATCTGAACATCATGTAGGTAGGCCAGAGAGACTACAAGGTACTTGTAGTACATCTTGTTTTAGTTTTTCCCCATATGTAATCACTGTATGACCACCTTGGGATAAAAGAGCTTTAAATATCCATCCATCCATTTTCTATACAAGCTTATCCGTGCAGGGTTGCTGGTACCTATCTCCAGCGGTCATTGAGCGAGAGGCGGAGTATACCCTGGATATATCACCATTCCATCACAGGCAATCAATTAAGAAAAAAATTTGTTCACTTATATACAGAAAGCCTGTAATTTATTTATTTATTTATGTTCTTTCACTTTCTTTTTTCAGATTTCACTTTACACATTTCAGCTGAAATAATAGTACATATGATTTAGGAATGGCATCTAGGTGTTATTCGATTATATCTGTTGCTTTATGTCTGTTGGTTGTGCTGTTCTTTTTGCGTCTCTTTCCAGGTGATGGAGCAGACGGAGAACGTTTTATCATTCTCTCCCTTTTATCTCTTCTTTCTTTCACCTCTTCTCTTTCTTTCTTTTTTTTCTCTTCTTGTTCTTCCTTTACTCTCCCATTGTAGTGTCCATATATTCTGAAATTCTCCCTGCAGGAATCACAATAAAGCTATTTACATGCATAAATCAAGCGGAGCACTATGGCGAAAGCTGTTTGCTCCACTTGTGAAAGCAAAATCTGTCGAGCTCTATCTGGCATTGAGACATCAATTCCTATTGCCACATCGCTAGACAGGACACTGGGAAAAAAAAGAAAAAGAAAAAATTTTGTAGCCATTTTTTAAATTCCTTTGATCACATTAGTGGTTGAACTTGAACTTAAACCTCATCTCCCTCAGACATTTCACATTCTGTGGTTAATATGTTCTTTTTGTTTGCTTGGACATCTACAATTTCTTATATGTTTGCATCAGTCATCCGATCATTAAACTAATGACCACTATCAAGAATCTTTGTTGTCATTATGTAACCATAATGAAATTTTGGTGAGACATCAGCTCAAAAACTGAAAATACTTCCTGAGAAGCTGGAAGTGTGCAAATAGTCCTTAGTATCCGATAAACTTTAAATATTCAAGTCAAAAAAGACTTTACAGAACCATGTAAATTATTGTGCGATTACATCAATGTTTCAGGCAAACACTCCTAGAGAAAGTGTTAGGTTTAGGTCTAGGTGTGTGTTGGACCATGGTGTAGAAAAGAGCCAGGGACCTGCATGATAAAGTGAAATGGTAGTTTAACAAAGCAACGAAAATAATAACTTACATGCTTTCAACTGTAAAATTACAACTTCACAATGCATTTAGTTGTGGGTCTATAAATGTTTATGAGCAGCTGTGTAGAAAGTCCAGTCCGTTTCAAGAGAAGTCGTTGTTGGGCCTTCTTCACCAGGTGAGAGGTGTTCTTAGTCTATGAAAGGTAGAGAGAAGATGTGAATGCCTAGGAACTTTATGCTGTCCACACGCTCCACCACCTCCTCATGTACCAGTACGTCTAAAAAAAATTTTGAATATTGCATAAAAGTACAATATTTTTGCCAGTCTATTCAGAAAGTAAGATGGTCAGTTTATAGAGATTCATACAATAAAATATTTCAAACGTTTATTTCTTGTACTTTTGATTATTGCTTACAGGTAAAGAAAACCCAAAATTCATTGTCTCAGAAAAGTAGAATATCCCATTAGGCCACACAAAAATGGATGTTTTAACACAAACGTTAGGCTTCTGAAAAGTATGCCCATTTCTAGTCACTCAATACTTGGTAGGGCCTCCTCTTGCATGAATTACTGCATTAATGCGGTGTGGCATAGAGGTAATCTGCCTGTGGTATTCCATAGGCCTTCTGGAAGCCCAGATCGCTTGGATAGCTGCCTTCATGCCATCTGCCTTGTTCGGTCTTGTGTTTCTAATCTTCCTCTTGACAACAGCCCATAGATTTTCTATGGGGTTCAGGTCAGGGGAGTTTGCTGACCATTCAAGAACAGGAACACCGTTGTCATTGAACAAGCTTTTGGTACTTTTGGCAGTGTGGGCAAGGGGCAAGGGTCCTGCTGGGAAATAAAATGAGCATCTCCATGCAGCTTGTCAGCAGATGGAAGCATGAAGTGTCCTAGAATTTTCTGGTAGATGGCTGCATTGACCGTGGGCTTCAGAAAACCCAGTGGACCAACACCAGCAGATGACATCAGAATCAGAATACTCAGAATCAACTTAATTTTGCCAAGTTTAAGGGTACAAACAAGGAATTTAACTTCTGATTTCAATGCTCTCATTGTGTAAAGTAACAGCCAGACAAGCAACAGTAAGAAGACAGCAGCAACAATCTATGACAGAAAAGACATTATTCACGGGGAAAAGGTAAGAACGGGATTCCCCCCCCCCCCCTCAGTAGAATACCTGACTACAGTAACTATACGGTTTTTATCACAGACAGCCTGGGGGTAGAAACTGGCTCTGTCAGTTCATTTTAGCCATCAATGCTCTGTAGCGTAGACCTAAAGGCAAGAGTATCAATAACCTGTGACCAGGATAAATAGGCTTGACAGCTATTTTTACTGGCTCTGGATCTGTACAGGCCATGAATGGAATGTGTGTGTTTGTTTGTGTGTGAGGTGGGGGTTCCTCTTGAAGTCCACCGTCATCTCTACAGTCTTTAGCTTCAGGTGGTTCTCAGCACATTAGTGGACACACCCTTGGGGCCTGGCGTAGATTGTTCTAGGGTGGGATAACATGCTCTCCAGCTTCACCTGGTGCTGGTGGTTGGTGAGAAAGCTGGTTATCCATTAACAGGTGGAGGGTGGCACAGTGAGCTGGGTGCGCTTCTGGCGGAGGATGTCAGGGTTGATGTGTTAAAGGCCAAGCTGAAGTCTACAAACGTGATCCTGGCATATGTCCTTGGTTGGTCACAGGATAAAGTGTAGGCCCAGATTGACAGCATCTTCGGCTGATCTGTTTGCCCAGTAAGCAAACGGAAGGGGTCCAGCAGGGGGCCTGTGATGTCTTTGAGGTTTTTCAGCACCAGGCACGGAAAGGATTTCATAACCACGGATGTCAGGGCAATACGTAAATAGTCATTTCAATTTGTGATGGTCAGTTTCTTGGGGACAGGTATGGTAGAGCATTTTAAGCAGGTTGGGATTTTACAAGGTTCTAGAGACTTGTTGAACATGTTGGTGAAGATAGTGGTCAGATGCTAGGCCCAACCTTTTAAGCGGGGGGACACATTGTCCGGACCCGGTGCTTTCTTTCCACCCCAAAACCCTCGCTGACTGTGGAAACTTCACATTGCACTTCAAGCAACATGGATTCTGTGCTTCTCCACTCTTCATCAAGACTCTGGGACCTTGATTTACAAATACAATCCATCATTCATTATCTGGAAGCCAAATCAAAATTACAAAATGCAAAACCTTGGAATATATCACTATGTGTAATGATTCTATACGAGTTTCACTTTCCCAGATGACTGGCAAAAAATATTGCACTTTTATGCAATATTCAGATTTTTTGATATACTAGTATGCAGAGAGGAGCATGTTCAGTCTTCCTGGACCTCCTTTTGTCTACTATTGTAATGCTCATACAAAAGAACCAGATATTCAAGCCAACACGGAGTTGCATTTTTAAAATGTTTACTGAATAGTTGGATGTGAAACCAGGCAGATAGAGGATAACAGATAAGTGGCTGAGACAGGCTGACCAGCTTGGTGATGACTGAGATGGGCTGAAGGCAGGAGTAGTACAAGGCAAACACCACTAACCAAAGACAGTCCAGGTCAAGACCAGGGGTCCGTTCTTCGTACGTTGCTTAAAACATCCGAGATCAAATGAGACATCCAAGATGATTTCATCAGGCTAATCATGATCCGGCTAATTGGGTTCTTCGAACACACCTGTTGTTTATGATTAGTATCGCTGGATTGAGTTATCTGAGACAACTGCGCGTTCATGCGTTTGTTTAAAAGGGGAAATGTGTCGATAGTAGAAACAATGATCAGCAGCGCTGCTATTGGCTGTTCAGCATGGCCAAAGAACGCCCACAGTTTTTCTCCCAAGCAGAACAAGAGCTTTTAATGGAAGGTTATGCTGAATTTGAGTCATTAATTAAAACGACAGGGAACACCTCAAAGTCTGCTAAAGCCAGGAGAGAGGGCTGGCAAAAAGTAGCAGACAAATTAAATGCATAAGTACTATCCATGGTGGATGTTTCTATCACTTTCTGCAGTATGTATTTTTGCATTTTAATAATTTCATATTTACTTTGTTCTTTTATGTCAGAGCCTCCACTGGACCCACTAGAACATGGGGACAAGTAAAAGTGAAGTACAAGAATATTCTACAAAATGGTAGCCTTTAATGATTATGCTGTATTTTAAAAAGCCACTTTTAAATGCACTCAAAAAAAACTCTTTGGATGAACATAAAAAAAAAAATCACTCCTCCGTGTTGAACACTTAATGTGTGGTTACAACAAATTAATTATGTAAATAACAGCCTCACAAGAAAACTATATCTCCCTACAATTACACTGTCGCGCTGCGCTAAAGGATCCTGTCTGTCTCGAAATGCGTGATTAATTCGAAAAGCTCTGAAATTATTCTTGCACCTTCCGCAACAGGTTACTGTCGTAAAAATGGACAAGACGTGGCTACGACAGACTTCCCCATCTCCTCCGCTTATAAAACTGCGATCCAATCCTGTTTACATGAAATAAGCCTGCTCGTGAGCAGGCTTAAGTTTGCGCACATGTTGCTATGACAGCAAGTCCAGGATGACTTTCGAAGAACCAAACGATCCAAGATCATGCCAAATCGTCAACAATTAAATCCAGCTAACTGAGTTAGTGACGTACGAAGAACGGGGCCCTGAGCACACAGCCGGTGATTTGCCAGAGAGGGCAGAACGAGCACTTCTCTTACACAGGAGCACAAAGAAGCTTGCAATGCACTAAAGCGCTAGACAATAAACTAGTGAGGGCAGTGCGAGCACAGGAAAGGAAGGCTGGGCACACAAGCACTAAGAGATGAGATGAGATGATCTGGCGCTGAGTGGCTGTGAGAGGCAGGTATATATAGACAAGAGTTCCAGGTGCAACAGCTTACTGATTATTAGGCAGGTGAAAAAACCCAGTGGACCATTCATTGAAGTGAATGGAGCCCGTAATGGGGAGAAACAGCCAAGACATTTACAAGATTAGAAATAATTATTTGTACCTGAAATGATAATTTTGTCCTTCAAACATTGCTCTCATGAAATAGTCCTCCATTTGCAGCAAATACAGCAAGACCTTTAACATTCTAGCTATTCTAATATATTTTAAGATTTTATTTATTGTGTATCAAATCTTACAAGGATTTGCCTCTTTTGATATACAATAGTGGTCAGGTCTACCACCTAGATGCTGTTGCAAGCCTAATGACTCAAAAGCAGTGATTTTGCCCTTGTTCTGGCTGGACTCACTCTATGGAACACCTTAAGATGCAGATCAAAAACACTCAAACACTGGACTTAAAATAGGTTTAGTCATTTTAGAATCTTGTTTCAAATTATGTAGATATGTTTTTTCACAGTGGAACCAAAACACAGCAAGTATGATCCTAGCTGGATAGAACTGAAATGCATACAACACTTCTGAAAAAAGGCGATAGGTTTTGTGAGAAAGTCAGGTAACATCACTTTCAGAATAAATTAACATAAAAACTAAAGAAAACCATCAAAAACACATTAGAATTGTCTATGGGACAAATTAGATGCTGACAAGGGTAAATGACAAATTAAATCCCAGGATTTTACCTATTGACGGAACGGATTTGTAAACCAATACGTAAGTTAAACGAACATCTTTGTGTAAAATGGCTGTACACAATCTAAACCTGTGCTCAAAGAATAAATGTTTTGCTAAATAAGACCTCCTGCTACAGCCTGTGCACATTTACATGAAAAGGGGAGTTTCAGAGATCATTACCATTAACATTTCTTTGCTTCTTTATTTAGCTTCTTTCTGTATGAAGTCCTTACCTTGATCTTAGCTTGATAGATTGTTTTCTCCCTCAAAGATAAACAGATCTCTCTCTGTATTTCGCTTCCAGTTGCTCAATTTGCCACTGATCCATTTGTGCTCTGGATGTGTGCTAAACTGTTATGTTACACCATATTAGAAGTATGACATATAATAAAATGAACTGTGACATTTTTGTTTCATAGTTTATTGCTGTAATTTTGATTCTGTATTTAATTTGGTTACTTGCTGTATCCGATAGAGATAGTGACTTAAGTCTTAGCCCTTTTCTCCAGTCACAGTTAAGTTGCACTGGCAAAGACTTCAGTCTTGATTTAGATGTATGCACTAAAAAATGCACCCAAAATCTAACTTTTGTAAACAATCTTATAGCTGCTCTCAGAAATCTACACAACCTTGTTATAATGGCAGGTTTTTGTGATTGAGAAAAAAGACCAATATAAATAATTTGGAAATATTTTACAAATTTAATGTGGCATTTATCCTGGACAATTGAATAACAAACAAATCCATGGGGGAAGTAAAAAAGTGTGGACACCCTAAATCTAAATGAATGCTTTGTTGAACAACCTTTACGTTAAATTTCAGCTTTCAATCTTCTTATGTAGGAGTCTTTTTAAAAAAATCTATTAGATTGTGAGAACACCTTTTTACCACAGCCCTCTTTAGTTGATTCCATAAGTTTTATTTGCCACCATAAGTTTTATTTGCCACCATAATCTCTCTCTGGGGTAAGTGGTGGCCTAGTGGTTAGAGCAGTGCGCTTGCGCTCTGAGAAGGTTGCAAGTACCCGGTTCGATCCCCACAGCCTGCACTCTGGGTCCCTGAGCAAGACCCTTAACCCCTGTTTTCTCCCCGGGCGCCCCACAGTGGCAGCCCACTGCTCCCCAAGGGGATGGGTTAAGATGCAGAGAACAAATTTCTTTGTAATGTATGTTTCAATGACAATAAAGATGATATTACTATATATTATTATTATTACTATATATTACTATATTACTGTAGGCCTGGTGTTCTTTTCGTAAAGCTGATTGTTATCTTGGTTCCAAACAGATCCTTTGGTACTGTGGCCTAAATGTTTGGTTCCTACAGGCCATACCACATTCTCCCACCAAGGTTTGGAAGACTTAAAGCTAGGGTCTGCAATTTTTCCTGAACTTAACCCAAGTCCCTTTTTGAATAACTGCACATGCACAAGACTGTCTTACCTTGCTCATACACGCTTCAGGGGAGCCAGCAAGTGGAAACAAGGATGGAAAGAGCACGGACACTGGCGTTACGTGAGCATGTCAGAATGATTGCCATGTGGGACAACCAATAGATAAAGCGATTCCCCCAGAACGTGAGGGACAAAGGAGGGTGAGTATATAATGTCTATGGGTGAGAGCAGGAACAAAACTTTGACAAATCCATGCCCTTCGGACCCAATGGCAGGTTATAGTTTTTACATGCCTTCACCTCCCACAGAGAACGATTTACAAACATCCTTTTTGTGAATACATAATGTATTAACTACTTTTAGGATGGAAGGATGATTTTACCCAGTATAACAAAATGTGTCTCTGAACAGGATTACCAACTGTAGCTTTTAGCCAGGAAGACTTTCTTTGTAACATAAGACTTCTGTCTAGCAACCCATATCTCAGCCTGCCTAGACATAAACAGAATGCAGGAGATTGTTGTCACATGTGAAGCCCTACCAGTATTCGATGGACATTTTTTCAGCTCCTTCAGTGTTGATGTCAGGCTCAAGGCAGCTTGTCTGACTAGTTTCTGTCCAGTTTTTGTAATACCTCTGTTGTTCAGTGACGTGCTGTAGGGTTTATAGCTGGTGAGGCACTGACGTCATCAGAGTCAGATTTACAATTATATACACTCTACAGACTAGACTCATTGCAAAGTGTTAAAGGAGACTGATTGTACCAAATAAATTCACCAAGAGACATGGAAAGAATATTGATTTTTTGATGAGAAAAACAAAAATAAATTGTCATTTGATTGGTAACAATTTATGAGTTATGACGGATTTCTGCATTTGTAACCACTTCAAAGACTATAACCCACATTACGCACATTTCATTACAAAAACAAATATGAATAATTAGCGCTGTCTTACCTCTACTAATAAATGAAGTCCATGTGGCGCTCATCCTGCACAAAAATATCGGTCATTTTCCGGTAAAAGTTCTCTTTATCTTTCTTCAATTGTAAAAGTCTCTCAGTCTCAATGGAGATCACTGCCAGGGAGGAAAGCCTTCCTTGATCAGTCCTGTTCCAGCTGTATGTTTTGAGTCTTTTTAGTGCTTTACTTTTCAGCATAACTCGCTGTCACTTTACAGTTTTGGGATCACGAGCGGTGCTCCTTGAGCGCCCCCTGCCTAGAGGCCAAGGAACTGCCGGCCTCACCTACAACCCGTTCTTTGCCGGTTATGATCGCCCAGCAGCACGAAAACATGTTACCTGCACACAGTTTGATGACCAAAACACAATTCGTAATACACATACATTAAATTGTGGAAAATCAGGTCATAACTGTTTAAACAATTGAATTTATGATCTAGAGACAGGATGATGCATTCACAGAATGGAAGCCAGTGCAGTTAACATGGGATTGCGCAATCCCAGGGGAGGGCAAGCTCGCTGCGGCCTCACCGGCTTCGCTATCAAGTGCCACCAAGGATTTACATGGAAAATAGTGAAAATTCTGCAATTTTGAAGAAAATATGATCAAAATTGATGAAATTAGATGACAATTTAACTCTTTATTACAAATTACTGAATGAATCACTATTTATATTATGTTATCATCATTATATATTTTCTTTCTTTCCATGATGACAGGTGAGGCCTGGCCTCACTTGCCTCCCCTGACTGCACGTCACTGCTGTTGTTCTGTATTGTCCAAGATTATTTAAGTATGTGTTACAGTGTCTTCCTTGTTACATGTCAAATGTTTTGAAAATTAAAGTGTGTTTTGCGCTGCTGCATTTCTTGGCCAGGACACTCTTGCAAAAGAGATTTTTGATCTCAATGATTGACTGGAATTAACATGCTAAATGTTCCATTACATAGACGTTGATGTTTCTTCCAAATCAAACCACTGGTTGTTTGATTAATTCAGAAATTCAATATTAATAACTTCTGCTATTTTTCTTTGAACACAAATGCATATTTATATGTATAAAGCAGCAAAGTTAATACCTACTTTCATAATCCTTAGAACTTTAAGTTGGTGTTTTGCGATCATTTGTTGGTTTTGTGTACTTTTTGGCTTTAATCGTGTGGCAGTATGAATTCTGTTTTGAGCTGTAGGTCCCTCCTCCTTGAACCCCCATCTTAACATGATTGAGGGGTTTGAGTGCTTGGATGATCCCAGGGGGTATGTTGTCCAGGACTAAATGTTCTTGGTAGGGTCTCCCATGGCAATCAGGCTTTGGGTGACCGATCAGACAAAGAACGGTTAAGAAGCCTTTATGACAACCATTTTAACAAGGCACGAGAGTTGCCTGTTGCTGTGGAGCCAGGTCTTCACCCTAGATCCAGACCTAGGGTTGGGGCTCATTGGCAAAGGCCTGGTTGCTGGGTTATTCATTGCTGGACCCGGCCTGACTGAGCCCAAACAAGCGTCCTGAGGTCATCCCCCCATGGGCCAACCACCTGCAAGGAGGAACCATGAGGGATTGGTGCAATGAGGATTGGTTGGCGATCAAAAGCGGAGACCTTCACACCCCTATCTCCCAAAGCTCTAGGGACATGGAATGTCACTTCGCTGGGGGTTGCTCTGTTATTGGGCTGTTTTTGTTTTGTGTACTTCCCTGGTTTCTTCACGTTAATTTCCCTACATGACTGTTTATTAATTTTCCTGCAGCTCATCATAGTCCACACAGTGGTTGTTCATTCAGGTAAGTGGACTCACCTGAGTTCCATGCCGCACATTACCTCCCCAACATTGAATCCACCAGTTTTCCGACACTTCTTGTCAGATCCTCTTGTGTTTCATTGTCATTCCAGTGCTTGATGCCTCTATATTTTTCTGTTTTGTGTGTGTCTCTATGTTGTCCTGGGATAGACTGGCTCTCTGTCCCAAACTCACCCTGCCACCATCCCTATATGAGCCTGTAAAGGTATGCAGATATTGACCAGTGCTTTATAGCTAATTAAACATTAGTTCTGACATTTGAAAACATACTTCATACATGGAATAATGAGAAGGATTGCATGATGGTTACCTTGAGCAGCTCCAGCCAGTTGTGTAGGATGCTGTGTCTTGGAACGGTCTCTGTCACAACCTTAAACATAAGGTTTGAAAAAAATGTTATGTTTTCCAAACTCTTCCTGTTGGGCAATCACTGCTTTTTGGCATATCAGGGGGAGACTTCTCTTAATTGCCTTATGCAGACATAGAAGGATGCATTATCTTTGCTAGATATAAGCCTAATCAACATTAATACATAAATCTAATTTTAGCAGCTTATCAATTGCCTTATCAAGTGCTTCTAGATAATCATACTTCTAGGCAGTTATGGAAACAACATCTACTGTCATTTAAAAGTGTGCTAACTCCTCATTTTGCGTCATGTCTTGGCAGATTTTCACAGGTTCATCATCTAAACAGATTTTTTGGAGAAGAGGACTAACTAAGAGACAAAATTACTAAAGAAGCTACAGAGTCAAGTTTCAGTTGCTTGTCTTTTATTCTAAAGCATCACTGCTGCTCTTATATCTGATAAATTCTCATATATTGTAGGATAAGGATAGATCCAGCAAAAGTAGTGGCGTTGTCTTACTGTAATGCACACCTTATATTTTCCTGTCAAATCTTGACACCTACATTACCCACAATGCATCTCAACTGCTGACAGATGAGATAGGATTTGTGTGTGGATCTGTGTGCGTGTGTGTACTTGCAGTGGTTATTAACTTGCATTGCCTTCTTACAAACTCCACACTTTTTTTTTTTTACATTTTCAAACATTTGACAGCCACTCAAGGGACATTGTTTCTGGTGGCGAATCAGCCTTTTCAGCTGTTCCCTCCTGTTTCAGACAAATGCTATGTTGTGACTGTATCCCTCTGTATCGTCAAATAACAAAAAGCCAAATAGATAATCTAAAAGAAACTTGTATGGGGGGTGGGGGGGGGGATTGTAGAAAACAAATTTGAGTTCATTTGGCCTCACTTTTCATCATCTGCTTCAACTGTATGGTACCCCTTTAAATTTGTCAGAAAGCCTGTGGGGTTTGTCAAACCTTCGAAGAAGCATGCCCACATACGTAAACTGCAATTACATCCAGATACCTGCATGAATAAATGAGCAGCATTAGTATAAGTAGATGCATGCTCACAAGGACAGGCAGTAGAAAAAGCTTAGAATCAAGTGCATTTTGCATATTGTGAACAGGGCTGAGCTCAGATTCTGACATTTGTTCACATAGAAAGTTTTACTATACATAACGCAGAGATTTTAAAACTGGATTTACAACAAAAATCCCTCCTTTCCTAAAGCAATAAATATGGACAGCTGAAACCAGATATTTCTATACACTGTATACAACTGTTGTTTTGTCACAATGTCATATTAAATGAGACTCAACTTTTCCCTTTTTATTATTTTCTGTTTACTAAATACCAGATAAATGGTTGGGATATTTTAAAAGCTGTTTGTTTAGAGTCAGCAGTGTACATACACCAAGATTAATACGTCTTTAGAGAATGTAGTCATACATTTAGATATACAGAGTGACAGTGACGCCTTCACTGCACCCTTGTGTGAGATCATGGGAAAATCTAAGGAAAATAGAAAGAGAATTGTGGACCTTCACAAGTCTGGTTTATACAATTACCAGCTGCCTACAGATGTCCCACTCATCTTTTTAAATTAATTTAATTATATCTAAATATGAACGGAAAGAGAATTTTCAGCTATTACATTGTTCTGGAAGGAGAGATGTTCAGTGTTAGAGGTGTGGCGAAATGTGCATATTTAGTCTGGAACAAAAGCAAATGACCTTGTTTAGATGCTGGTAGAAACTAGCAGGGGAGTTTCTTTCCCACAGTAAAACCAGTCCTGTGCTGACAAAAGCTACGTTTACATGGACAAAAGTAATCATAAAAAAGTGCCGATCGGAATAAAAACGTGCCATGTAAAGAAGCCAATTGGAATATTAAGCTCAATCGGAATGAAATTGTATTCCTAATGAGAGGGGTGGTTTATGCAGATTGATAATCTAATCAACATGTGGCAAACTGACCTGGGTGCGCATGTGTACCAACGTAAACATGACATCAACGCATTGAGTGGCGGAAATACGTCGGGAAGCATAACTGTCTGTTCTCCCGACACAACTTTTCTATTTGAAACCTTAAGAGCTCAAAATTGTTATTTATTCATTAACATTTCAACTGTAATTGGAAGTTAGTGCAAGTCCAGCCTGGGTGCTCGAAAGACAAACAAACTCATACAACTACTGCTTTGTTTACTGGAGTCCAAAAATCCAAACAAACAAACAAACAAACCAAAAACCCAGACAGGGTGGGCGGAGGGGGCCTCAGTGGGAGGAAAAAGTCCAAAACAAAAACAAACCAAAAAGGGCCAACTAAGAACTCAAGTGGACATCCCTGAGGCCAATCTCGGTGTGGCATGGTCTCTGGCGATCTGCCCGGAGGCAGACTACGACGGAGCAGGGCCCATGGAGGCTGGCGAGGACTCATACAAGCACCATGGATGAAGGAACCGCATCTTACCTGATGCTTGGGGTCTGACGTGACGGGGCCCAGGATGCTCAGCCAGACCCTCAGAAGCAGGAACAGAGGCATCTATTGGCCCTTCGGAGACAGGAACAGGAACAGAGGCCCTCCAACGCAACGTAAGCAGGCTCAGATGCGTCCTCTCTGACTTGGACGGGCACAGAAGCGTTGGCTCTGACTTGAGTAGCATCAGTGGAAGGAATACTGGTGACTGATTGACCCCTGGTGGCAGACCTCAGAACAGCAGTTGATGAAGAATGATTGTAAAATACTTTTAAAGCAGCTCTATAGTCCTCCTCCAACTCTTTTAGCTTGTTTTTCAATACAGGAGAATAATTGTAACTCATAGTCTCTCTCAGTCTCTTAATAACGGGCACAAAGGATCTTATTTTGTTCTCCCACTCCTCGTAAGTGGCATCAGAGGAATCGGTGGAAGGAGTGCTACATGAGCCGGTGGCAGCAGGTGAAGAGGCCGACCCCATATGCTTGGGTGGAATGCTGGGAGGCTCCTCAGCAGCTGATGAAGAAGAGGACCCAACAGAAATGGGTGATGGAGCGGAAGTAGCAGCGGGATTAGCTGAAGCCTCTTTCGGATGACATCTTATCCGGCCCAGGGAAAAAAGAACTTTAAGTCACCAACTCAGCAGCCCAGACTGGGAGTATAGAGGACTTGATGTTAGGATCAAACTCTGAAGGACAGGAAACAGGACTGGTGGGCAGACGTCGGTGCCTTCGTTGGCGAGGCGGGGAATGATGCTGAGGAGTGGTACTGTCACTGAGTAGGTTGTGTCTGGGATCGATACCGGGAGGACAGATCGCTAACCTGGAACCCAAAGAAGTTCCCAAGACGACCTCGGATAAACGTCTGACGTCTTCCTCAGTACCAAACAGCACCCAAATGTCCATCATAACCTTCATTTCAGATTGTAAACTCTTTTGGCCAGACAGGTACTGGAGTACCCAATATTCAGCTGGATACAGTATTAAAGTTTACTGTAAGGATGGGTAATGATTGACCAGGCAGGCAGGCACAACCAGACTGGATGGATGAGTAATGGCTGAAGAGGCAGGGATCTGGGACCAGACTTAAACAGGTACCCACTGATGTATCCCAACTTGACCAAAAGCCATGGACAGAATCTTGATAGAAGCAACTGATGTGTATACAGCATGAGCAGAACAAAGAACAGAATCCATCAGGAAACCTTCCTACAATCCAGTGCACACAAACACTAGCAGGAAAACTAGGGAGGCAGAGCGAGGACTGAATCCAGGGAGAACATGGGAACAGACTAAATAAAGCCGCTGGAACAAACTCACCAGTGACGTGTGGTAGGGTTCATAGCTGGTGAGGTACTGACATCATCAGAGTCAGATTTACAATTATATACACTCTACAGAGTAGACTCATTGCAAAGTGCTAAAGGAGACTGATTGTATAAAATATCGGTCATTTTCCGGTAAAAGTTCTCTTTATAAGTCTCTCAGTCTCAATGGAGATCAGTACCAGGGAGGAAAGCCTTCCTTGATCAGTCCTGTTCCGGCTGTATGTTTTGAGTCTTTTTAGTGCTTTACTTGTTCAGCATAACTCGCTGTCACTTTACAGTTTTGGGATCACGAGCGGTGCTCCTTGAGCGCCCCCTGCCTAGAGGCCAAGGAACTGCCGGCCACAACTACAACCCGTTCTTTGGCGTGTATGATCGCCCAGCAGCACGAAAACATGTTACCCGCACACAGTATGATGACCAAAACACAATTCGTAATACACATACATTAATTTATGTAAAATCAGGTCATAACTGTTTGAACAATTAAATTTATGATCTAGAGACAGGATGATGCATTCACAGAATGGAAGCCAGCGCAGTTAACATGGGATTGCACAATCCCAGGGGAGGCCAAGCTCGCTGCGGCCTCACCGGCTTCGCTATCAAGCGCCACCAAGGATTTACATGGAAAATAGTGAATATTCTGCGATTTTGAAGAAAATATGATCAAAATTGATGAAATTAGATGACAATTTAACTCTTTATTAAAAATTACTGAATGAATCACTATTTATATTATGTTATCATCATTATATGTTTTCTTTTTTTCCATGATGACAGGTGAGGCCTGGCCTCACTTGCCTCCCCTGACTGCACGTCACTGAAACTCACTCATGCAGGCAAGTAATAAGACGAGATGTTCTGGCAGCGAGTGGAAGAATGAGGCAGGTATAAAAAGGCAGGGGAACAGGTGAACAGAGTTTGCAGAATTAACAGTATTTCCTCACAACCCTGTCCTATCTGATCATTTTTAATAACATTTGAGTTTAATCTAACTGAGTTCTCCACCCCCAAAAGAGGGTTCCGTTATAGTAGATCTTTATCTGACAATGCTGCATCAAACTTTAAAGAGTCTGTTACCTTTTTAATATCGTCAGTATTGCAGAAATACCCTGTAGATGGCAGCAATGCTGTTTCTTCCCATTCACAAATAGATGTATTTGTTAACGGTATGACTTCTTCTGCATTAGACAATGTAGCTCCCTTGAAAAAGAAGGTGATAATTCACAGGAAGCTGGCTCCCTGGTTTAGTCCCAGAGCTGCGTTCCTTGAAGCACAATGTTAGGAAATTGGAGAGAAAATGGCGCTCTACACACCAAGAGGAATCCTACCTAATCTGGAGGGACAGTCTATTGTTGTATAACAAGAACCTTCGCAGAGTTAGAGCAGCATATTTTTCATCATTAATTGAGGAGAACAAAAATAATCCTAGATTTCTCTTCAGTACAGTTGCCAGACTTACAGAGTCATAGCTCCATTGATCCATCCATTCCCTTAGCTCTTAGCAGTAATGATTTCATGGGATTCTTCATAAATAAAATTGATTCCATTAAAAATAAAATAATTGGCATCCTCCCAAACATGATTACATCGTCCTCAGTAAGTGAGGCAGCGTTGGAGGAATCTTTAGAACCTGCACGGTGTCTGAACTGTTTAGAAGCAGTAGAGCTTTCTGAGCTATCTAAAATTTTAGCTTCATCTAAACCTTCTACCTGTATGTTAGACCCAATCCCAACCAAGTTGTTTAAGGAGGTATTCACTTGGATCAGTGGTCCTATTTTAGACATGATTAATCGATCCTTAGTAAATGGATATGTACCACAGGCTTTTAAAGTAGCTGTTATTAAACCTTTACTTAAGAAACCATCTCTTGATCAAGATGAGTTAGTAAATTACAGACCTATATCTAATCTTCTTTTCTTATCTAAAATTCTTGAGAAAGTAGTTGCTAATCAACTTTGTGAACATTTACAAAGTAATGACCTACTTGAGGAGTTTCAGTCAGGCTTCAGAGCTCATCATAGCACTGAAACAGCTCTGGTGAAGGTCACTAATGATATTCTCATGGCCTCAGATAATGGACTTGTGTCTGTACTTGTCCTGTTAGATCTCAGTGCTGCATTTGACACAGTTGATCACAATATTCTCCTACAAAAACTTGAGCATACTGTAGGGATTAAGGGGAAAGCAGTCCTCAAAAAATAAACTTCTTAATCAATCACTTAATCTGGATTGCATTAACTTGGCCTCTGGTAATAAAGTAAAAAATCTTGCCGTTATTTTTGACCAAGACATGTCATTTAAATCCCATATTAAACAGGTTTCCAGAATTTCCTTTTTTCATCTCAGGAATATTGCCAAAATTAGAAACATTCTGTCAAGGGGTGATGCTGAAAAACTAGTCCATGCATTTGTTACTTCAAGGCTCGACTATTGTAATTGTTTACTATCAGGAAGTCCACAAAATGCAGTTCAAAGTCTTCAGCTGATCCAAAATGCTGCAGCAAGAGTTCTGATGAAAATCAACAAGAGGGATCATATTTCTCCAATTTTAGCTTCCCTTCATTGGCTTCCTGTTAAATCAAGAATAGAATTTAAAATTATTCTTCTAACGTATAAAGCCCTTAATAATCAAGCTCCATCATATATCAGAGCTCTGATTACCCCGTATGTTCCTAACAGAGCACTTTGCTCTCAGACTGCAGGTCTGCTGGTGGTTCCTAGAGTTTCTAAAAGTAGAATGGGAGGCAGATCCTTTAGCTATCAGGCTCCTCCCCTGTGGAACCAACTCCCAGTTTTGGTCCGTGAGGCAGACACCCTGTCTACTTTTAAGACTAATCTTAAAACTTTCCTTTTTGACAAAGCTTATAGTTAGAGTGGCTCATGTTACCCTGAGCTACCTCTATAGTTATGCTGCTATAGGCTTAGACTACTGGAGGACATCAGGGCCTATTTTTCTCACTCTACTGATTTCTACTGTTCTCCAGTCTACTGTTCTCCAGTTTTGCATTGTATTACATTGAAATGACTGTTGTCATTTCAGCTTTTAACTTTTTGTTCTCTCTCTTTTTCCTTCATAGTAGGTACACCTGGTCTGACGTTCTGTTAACTGTGACATCATCCAGGGAAGACAGATTACCACTATTACCATCTAATGTAGAACAGATTACTGGATCAATGTGTGCTTCTGTGCTTGTTTGTCTCTCTTGTTGTGTCTCTGCTCTGTCTTCTCTAACCCCCAGTCGGTCGAGGCAGATGATCGTTCATACTGAGCCTGGTTCTGCTGGAGGTTTTTCCTTCCCGCTAATGGGTGGTTTTTCTTTCCACTGTCGCTTCATGCTTGCTCAGTATGAGGGATTGCTGCAAAGCCATGGACAATGCAGACGACTCTCCCTGTAGCTCTACGCTTCTCCAGGAGTGAATGCTGCTTGTCGGGACTTTGAAGCAATCAACTGGTTCCCTTATATAGGAAATGTTTGACCAATCTGTATAATATGATTGATTTGACTTTGTAAAGTGCCTCGAGATGATATGTTTCATGAATTGGTGCTATATAAATAAAATTGAATTGAATATTGATATAAATGGTGCAATCCAATTTTTTTTTAAATCTGAATGCATTTCATTCCAATTGTGAAATGTTGTTCATGTAAACATAGCTATAATGTGAAAGGCCACTTAGCAAGGAAGAAACCATTTCCCCAAAAGCAACATAAAAAGCCAGATTACAGTTTTTAAATACACATGTTCCCCGCATAGCTTGTAGCATGCAGCTAATGTCTCTCAAAAAGGCCTGTTATTGGGAATCATTTAGATTAATGTCCAGACGTTGCCAACAGCTGCTTAGCGGAAGATTTTCATTTATTGTAATAAAACACAAACCCAAACATTTACACAAGTATTTATAAAGCCAGTTTTCTTGGAATATATTTTATTTTCCGAGAAACAGCGTTTCAAAGTGAAACCAGTATTTAGTGCCCTAGTTGAGCTGGAAATTATTGTAATCGGGTAAATCAAGATGTCCAGCTGTCAGAGTAAAAAGAACGGTGGCAGCCAGAGATAATGTGAGTCTCCTTTAGCGTTTCTGGCTCTGTAGTGGAGGCCACACTATTGATTACAGCGCTGTGGGAGAGCATTGATTTTTATCTCAGAGTGAGTGAGTAAAGGGGACTGATTCCACTCAGCACAGGGTGGGGCGCTTCAAATTCAACAGCAATGGCACAATTGAGCTTTAAAAGGGGCATGCTTGAGTAAGTGAGTGAGTAAACCACTTTCTTTGAGTCATAGCTAACCTTTTTGTGACCATGACTGTACTTTCCTAATTTTGTTTTTGGTTGTTTCTCGACTTTTAAAAATAATGATCTTTATGCCTAGGCTACTCTTGCTTCTTCCAGGAAGCCTTCACTATATTTCAATCAATCAGGAACTCAGTGGATCCTCCAGCATGGAAAGTGTCCACAATTTGTCAACTTTTTAAATTGGATAATAACAGTTTGTTACTTTACTACCCAAATAAAGCAAAAAAAGGAATTTAAAAGCAATTATTAGACCCATATTTATGATAATAAATTCTATGCAAATGCAGGTCATATTTAAATCAATTTTACGTCTGTTTACGGCGTTTGTTATTTATTATTTCTTCTCTTAAATGATCAGCAAGCTTGACCACATCCTTTTCACAGAATGTCTGCCACCGCTTTCAGGTCAACATTATATTGACCCCAAGTCCAGAACTAACCGCTACTCTCTTCTATATGGACACTGCCTATAGTTTTTTCCTTGTTTTTCTTTTGTTGTACTTATACTGTGCTTTTGTTCCGTTAAGACATCATTTTGGTTAATGGATATATGCCAGTGGTGAATGTATGGACTGGTAGGCTACAAATAAATTGCCCATTGAGATTAATGAAGGATAATCTGTTGTGAATTTTAAGTTTTTGTTGTGCTGTAGGCACCAACCCACCTGAAACCCTACATGGATAAGGGAGTATAGAAAATGGACGGATGTCTAACAGTGTGCTGTCTTTCTTCTTTGCTATTTGTATCTCAGCTGCTCATGGTCTTAGGGTGAAGGGGGCCATTTTCCTTGGCAAATTTTAACATCTAACCATCGTTGAATGCCACTGCCTATGTGAAAACTGCTGCTGACCATGTCCTGTCCTTTTATGACCACAGTGCACCGATCTTCTGATGGCTACTTCCAGCAGGATAATCCACACCTGTCACAACACTTCATTCCAATAAAGCATTTATGGGTGGAAAATACACATCAATGATGGACAGTGGATATATAGGTGGCAACTACGTGATGCCACAAATAATTTTTGACGGTAATAAGGTGGATAGTGAGCCCATCTTTCTGCATCTTTGTCACTAAGTGATTCTGAAAAAATAATAAATTAGTAGCGGAGGAAAATCACAGAAAGCTCATATCCTTTTGTACAGTCCTGTAGGAAAGTGTTTTTATGGGAAAGTCTCAGTCCCAAACTCAATCTCTACTTAACTCTCTACTTAAATTGGTCACGTCTCCTGAAGTGAATCAAGGTCGATTGTAAGGTTAAAGTTGGACAAAAAAACTGTCCACACTAATCAATATTTGAATTCACTTATTTATTTATTGCCTAAATTACCTGAGGTTTTATCTGCTGTAACCTTCGCTTTTGCACTCTCAAAAATTGCCCAGCAATAGCCTGAAGTCAAGAGCACACATTTTTTTAAATGCACACCTCTGCATTTACAAATGTCCCAAGGACATCTCAAGAAGATGGATATGCACTGGCGAGTAATCTGGGCTCCCATACAACAGAACATAACACTAATAATGCACAGCACTTTGAAAAGTAACATTGTTTTGCCCCAGAAAAAGTTTTATCCACCGTGTTCAGGTAGACTTCATGCATTAACCGGAATCTCAGGGATGAATTTGTGAGTGAGCCACGCAGATGGATGGATTGATGGAAGGAGCTACGATAACTGTGAGGAATATATTCTGATGACCCTGGAGCAGATAAGCACAGCCCGTAGGCTATCAAATGATGACTTTCTGAGCCCCAAACCAACAGCCTGCATACTTAAGTGAGGTGAGAGCCTGAGAGAGTGAGTGAATCACAGAAGAAAATGGGTTGGAGGATTTGGAAAGCAGGTGGCTAACTGGATTAGAAACTGTAATATTACCACCAAAGGTTAATGTTTACAGATTTAGAGGGTCTAATGAAGGCTAGCGCCCCTTAATAGATAGGGCAGGTCAGTGTCACTGGTTAATAGTTAAACTAAACAGCTTGTGATTAGTGTGTAAGATCTTCTGTAATAGAGCGTGGCCATTAGATTTATGAAGGAACAAGTGATCATGTAGCTCACTGGACATGCAAATAAGCAAAAATGGCTTGTTAAACATACATCTCTGTTGTAAAGTGCAGCAGTAATGATTAATAATTATATGTTGCATCAGTGTTTTTCTGACTGGAAGGCGTGCTGGTGGGTACTCTGAAAAAATAAAAATAAAAAATCAAGCCTCATCACTGAATAGTCTGATTTGTACACATGGCACAGATGCAGAAAGGCATTAGGTGTATACAGTGTTTCACAGAAGTAATTGTAACCTCTAAAGTTTTTCACATTTTGCCATGTTAGAGCCACAAATTGGAGTGTACCTTATTAGGACTTTACATATTAGACCAAAACAAAGCAAATAACTGACAAGTGTAAACGACACATGGTTTTCACATTTTTTCACACAAAAAAATCTGATGTGTATTAAACCTTGTTTACTCTTAAACTGATTCTACTGTAATTAACCGTTTTTAGAAGTGGCCCAGTTGGTAAAGAGAGCCCACCTATATTGTAATCTCAATACAAATCCAGCTGTTCTGTGAAGGGCTCAGAGGCTTGTTGGAGAACATTAAAGAACAAACAGCATCATGAAAACCAAGTAACTTAGCGGGTAGGTAAGGGACGAGGCTGTGGATAAATTTTAGGCATGGCTTGGTTGTAAACTAATATCCTTAAGCTTTGTAGCATATCATCGAGCACTGTTCAGACCATCATCCAGAAACTGCACAATTCCAAACCAAACATCTGAACAGGCAGACTGGGAAAGGGAAGAATCTAACAGAGAAGTGGAGAGATCCATAGTAACTCTGAAGGAGCTCCAGACATCCATAGGTCAGATGGGAGAATCTGTTGATGGGACAACTATTAGGGATCAATCTATTCATCTATTTTCAATACCTGCTTATTCGTGCCATGGTTGTGGGGGGCTGGTGCTAATCTCAAACGGTCACTGGGCGAGAGGCGGGATACACACAGGTCACCAGTACATCATAGATTATTGCCGATGCGCGCCACAAATCTGGCCTTTATGGAAGAGTAGCAAGCTGAATGTTGAATGCTGAAAATGTTGAAAGAAAGCCATAAAAGTTCTATTAGCATTTTTTTCACAAGCCATGTAGGGGACATAGCACACATGTCAATAAAGGTGCTCTGGTCAGATATGTAATACTGTAACCGTTTTGCTGATATGCAAGTGTAGTGATGTGTAGTGGAAAACTAACAGTACACAGCACTCTGAACACCATTCCCACAGTGAAACATGATGGTGGCATCATCATGATGTAGGGATGCTTCTCACTTAGGAATTTATGGAAGCTGGTCAGTCGATAGAAAGACTGATGGGGCTAAATACCAATTCTTGTTTTAGAAGGGCTCAGTCAAAGTACAGGCCAAAATCCGATCGAGAATCTGGGATCAGACCTGAAAATCAGTGTTCAGAAATTCATCGATCCAAACTGACAGACCTCAAGCTATCTATCAAAGAAAAATAGGTTAAAACATCCGTTTCTGGACGTGCTGAGATGATAGACATCGAAAAATGTGCAGTTACTACAACTCTTAAAAATGTTAACTTTTGAAAATGTAATGTATCATTTTCTGACATGTTCGGATTTAATCTTTTGACCCACATACAGAATCAACGAGTCTTAGTAAAGAATTGGTTTATTTCTTTCAAAAGAACAAACAGCAAAGACTGGTTTCCTTGATGTCTCTGGGAGTGGTTAATGTCACGCAATCCTTGGTGCCTGGCCTGGAATGAGAGTTGGGTTATTGATGGCCAGTAATGAATTGATCAGATGTAATATGAGACGGGCTTACGTTAGAAGGGTCTTGGTTAAGCATGGGAGATTGGTGCTCAGGGGTCCTGTGTGGAGAGCAGTAGATGGAACTTCCTGAGGCGAGTCCGAGATCCGGAGGTCTGATGGAGTGGAGATGGGGGGGCAACGGAACGAGCAGGCAGGCACTTGCAGGCGGGTCCCACAGATGGAGTTGGTGACTGAATTGATCCCTCAAGGAAGATCCAGTGACGAAAAAATAACCTGAAGACAGCAAACACAGTGACTAACAACCTCTGGTAAGTAATCAAATGACTGACAAAAGACTTGAGATAGCTGACTACAGGACGTGGCCGGAGAAACTACCAGTAGACATTAATCATCCAGCACTGAGTGAAGGCTCTGCTGCTCCTTTATCCCCAGCACTCTGATGAGGCCAATGAGCTCCACCTGTGAGGGCTGCCCAGACTCTCCACCAAGATCCTCGCTGGAAGAGATGTATCACTCGCACACTCACACAGGAACCCTAACATTTTCATACCACTTCACAATAAACCCTGCTTTGTGTTGGTCTACCAAATAACATCACAATAAAACACAATAGAGTTGGTTGTAACATCACTAAATGGGAGACAGTTCAAGGGGTGTGAATACTTCTGCAAGGCACTCTAGTTCAGATATGATACCTTTGGACATCTGGCTAGCTTTGTTGCTCGGTGAACTTGTCACACTTCCATGGCTTTAGGGTTTGCCCTGAAAAAAGTGATTTTTGGTAATAAATGTCCTATTAGAATCTGTCTCACAAGTACAGGAATATTTTGTTGGAAAATAATATCTAATTATTTGGGAAAAATATTCCAAAAGTACAGCCAACAATATTAAACAATGTAAAGTGATATTATTAATTCCTAGGTCTCCTCTTATAACATCATTCCCAACACGAACTCTGCAGAAATAGCCATTACAGCTCGGGGATCATATTTTTATTATCATCAAAGCGGAGTGCATTTGAAGTTTTATTAATTCTGAGGCATAATTTCTTGCTTTAAGCCATCCTTATTGTTATGAATGTATGTAATTACTTTGGCTCAACGACAGTGCCTCCTCATTTCTCAGCCTGTGTATTAACAAGGCTATTGTTGAACTTAATCAATGCAGCTCGCGGCTCTCAGCGAGTGATGGGGGTGGGAGTGGGTCAAGATGAATAGGCCTGACATTCTCAATTTAGAATACATCAGAAAGTCATAAGAGTTAAGCAGGGTGAGAATCATTTCAAAAGTTCTCCTCTTATCCATCTGGTTCATTAGGTGTTTCCAGATCATTAAGTAAGCAATCCCCTTTCATGGTGAATGATTCAGTATTAGTTCAATAATAAATAACATATCTGGTCTCATTTTTAAGGTGTTTTTTCTCTTCATCCTTTGGGTTTTGTTCATGTGATAGATAATCTGCCGCCTGTGCTTTACATCTTTCAGCTTGATTAGTGGCCCTTCATTTACTAATCAGCGAAGCTCTACATGTCTACTCATGTCTACTTGCTCCTCAGTCACCAGTCGACTCAGTTATCAAAGACAAAATATCAGCTCATTTTCAAAATGAAAAGAAAGAATAATTAGCTTGATGGGTCTGCTTTTGCGGGAAATGATAATTACCTTGCCTTCTTACTTAATTAAGAAGCAACATTCATTATCGCGAAACATTTTTCTCACAGTCACTGAAGAGAATTTCTCTTTTAGTTCCAGACAGCGGAGGTGACAGCGTTTTATTATTGATCTGTTCTGTCGTTTTCTTTAACCAGTATATTACAGAGTTCTGTATTTATTCCAGCACTACAATAACAGTAATTCTAGGTTTATCCATATGCCGCAGACAGTAAAATCTGCTTTTACTTGCCCTACAAAAGTATTCATACCATTAGAACCTTTTTAATTTTGCTATGTTACAGCCACAAACCTAATTCTCCCCTTTTACTGGGACATTCTAACACGTGACAAAGATTTGATCCAAACCATTCCTTTGTAAATCTGGCTCTATATGGGATGTTGTGCTCTGGGTGACATGCAGTTTTAGTTTTCCACCAAAAATAACATTCTGCAAATAGGCCAAAAAGTTTGGTTTAGGTCTCATTTGATGAGACCTAGACCATTTTTTTCCTAGACCATTACATGTTTGCTGTGTCCCTTAAATATAATAAGGACTCTTTGTGGCTCTCGTTAAACACTGACTTTATTGTTGCTCCTCTTCTATAAAGGCCAGATTTTTGGAGCCCCCAATTAATAGCTGTTATACCAATGCTCACACCTGACGCAAGGGATCTGTCCCCCCAAAATCATTGTAGACACAAAACCTTTTTTGTGTCTACCCCATCCCACTAAGTGGTTTGGTCCACATGCCGTTTCCAAGGGCTACCAGCAGCTAGTCTTTTGGCAGGTGAGTGTTTCAGAGACATAGAGTGATGCTGCACTCATGGATGAGAGTATAAAACTCAGAAAGTCATTTATCAAACCACTCGTTCAACGGCCACAAGGTTGTAACACAAAATGGGACATTTCTCCCAAAATCAGCTTCTTTTTTATCAGCTTACTAGTTAAGCAAATAGCCTAGTTTATGACAAGCTCAGACGTCAGTAACGGCAGTGACGGGACAGATGAGGAGGACAGATGAGTGAGGGGGGAAAATGGGAGAGAATGAAAAGAAAGAGAGTTCACTGAGGATTGAGATGAAAAATAAATGAGGGAAAAGAGAAGAGGCAATAATGAGGAGAGAGTTTTCAAAATGGTAAAATAAGATATAAGATTAATTTATATTTTACTGACATCTTAGATGTTTTCTTAGAGATCCAGATTAGGTTTTCTTAGTTTAAGTTTAAAGTCAAAGATTTGATTATGTTTAGATTGGTAAAAACTAGCTACTAGTTTGACTCAGGTTTGACACATCTCTAATTTCTTTTAAAATCAAAGATTCTTTTGTTTTGATTGGTAAAAAGAATTTGTTTTGATACACAAAAATTGAATATTCATTTAATTTGTGAGGAAAGCAGTGGATCACTACAGGGCAGAGTTCTTCAAAGTCCTGGCTACATGAAGGCTCAGTTTGATGAACACTGACCAGGAAAGTCCAAGGATTCTACAGAAGGTAGAGAGTGGCCTCCTTCACTAGATCAGGACCCTGAGCTGAACAGAGCTTCTCAGTGTGTGAATTTACCCCTCCTTCACAACAAATACCCATGTATCAGCAGGATGGAGGCAGCAGAGGTTCTCAGGGGACTTCCAGTGGAGGTTCAGGGCTTTTCGATCAGGTTGAGGTTCTAATCAGGATTATGGTGGTGGCTGTGTCTTCATGTGAAGCTGAGAGGAGTTTTAGTTACCTACATCTGTTAAAGATTTGGCTGTAGGCTGCTATGACCTAATATGACTCAGTTTTATGTAATGTCCATAATGTGAAGCTGGACATGATCTGCCAGGAGTTTGTTGGATCCAGCATTCCTGGAAGAAACACATTTGTTTAGAGAAGTGTTGCTTTTTTGTGTGTGCAAATATTTGAGTGTGGTTGATAGAAACTGTACTTTAGTTTTTCACAGTCAGAAAGCATGCAGTAGATAAACTGATGAATGGATGGTTAAAACATTTTATTTATAGACCTACTGTTACAGTCTATACCTTCAAAGCGCTTTACATGTATACGTTTCTATATTCTGTGGGATAGTTGTAATATCTTGTTGAATTTTTGTTTGTTGATACTAAAGTAAATAAATATTTCTGAATAGGAGTTTGATTTTGTTGGATTATTCTTGAAGGTTTTTCTTTTATACTATGAGCTTCAAGTTCTTCTGAAACTACTTTAATGGAGTATAGTGGAAATTAGAGCAGTATGCAAATAAATATTATTTATTTGCACTGCTACTTTCCACCTAATACCATTGTTGGCATTACTGGTTGAACAGGTAGAAACATGTATACAGGTAAAATATGGACCGATAAAGAATAATGCATTAACTACTATTATTACTTTCAGTAATAATGGGAAGTGGTGACCTAGTGGTTAGAGCAGTGCGCTTGTGCTCTGAGAAGGTTGCAAGTATCCGGTTCGATCCCCACAGCCTGCACTCTGGGTCCCTGAGCAAGACCCTTAACCCCTGATTGCTCCTCAGGCGCTGCACAGAGGTAGCCCACTGCTCCCCAAGGGGATGGGTTAAGATGCAGAAGTGAATTTCTCCATTGTGAGATCAATTATAATTATTATATTATAGTAGTGGTTTAATTTGCAGGCATACAATGACTGTCAGCCGAGGATGGTCAAGCAAAGTATGAAAATTATCTATTTCTTTTTAAATATTAGATGATTAGATAGTAATAACTGACTTATGCAATAAAACACTTTACATTTTACGCCCTTGATCCCAATAAATACACACTATATAAAACAAGAAGTTTATAAGAGACACAAAGATTTAACAATATGAAAGAACTTGAGATTTTGATTCATTTATTCACCTTTGGACCCACATAAAATGCATTTTTACATTTGATAACATTAATGGAAAGATAAGAAACTATTTGAGAGGCAACAATGCTTTTTTAAATTTTAAAGTGCATTTGAGAATTTACACTTAGTCTTTTGCACTTTGTGTTTGATGTAAAGCAAAAAACACAGGAAATCAGGACCATAGCATAGAAATTGGCACTCATTTGACAGAGTATAGTCTTCTTGTATCAGGATGTGGACCGACAGGCACACAGCGCATAATCACATTATAAACATAAACATAAATGTCTGGAAATGTCAGTTTTGACCCCCCCCCCCAACACACACTGAAGTCCCTTAATATACAACATACATTGGTCACTAGCATTTCAGAGTTTTGTCATCTTTAATGACGTTCACATACTGATTGCAAAACACACAAAGTATATTTCTACTACATTCCTTTATTCAAAATTTTGAAATTACACTTGAAACCAAACAATAGGATATTATGTTCACGGAGCATGAAAATACAGGAAGGATGAAATTGCTTTTAGAAGCCTGGGCGCCTGCTTGCAAAGGGAGGAAGCTGAAAGAAGAGGGCATAAAGACCAAACAGAGGGGGGAATAAAAAGCGACCAGTGACAGTAAACTGGTGAGTGAGCAATAATGTGAGTTTTTTCCATTGAGGGTTGGCGCCAAGGAGCTGGAGCTCTTGACGAATGGAGCCTTTAATTGACTCTAGCGACGTCGGACGTACGTCGACCAATCAGTGGGTGAACTGATGCACAACAACCAGGGGCTTTTGTTTCTACCAGACCAGCTGCCATTAGACCAGATAACAGCCCAGTATGTTGATATTTATTTTCTCTATATATGTTGTTGAAGATAGACAGACAAGTCTTTTCCACATCCAGATGTATTTTGCCTTTTAGGCTGATGCAATGTCCCAGTTAATGCTGGACTGGAGTCTGTGTTTCTGGTCATTTACCCCACTAAAACATAGATACAGTGTTTCAAAAGGGAACTAGAAGAAGTATGGAGAGGTTTATAATTGGCTTTAACTCATTTTGACACAGGTCGTATAGTTGAGTAGAGTGATACATCGTGGTTAAGAGACAAGATGATACACAATTTTCTGGTCACGAAGATTGGGCCACATTTTAAGAACATTTTAGGGAAAGATAATAATTTTTTTTATTGTTTTGTTTACACAAGAAAAGGTTTCCCAGATTACAAACTGTTTAATCGGTAGACAATACATTAGGTTATTGTTTAGATATTTTTTTCCTTTAATTTTTTTTTTTTGCTTCTCTCATTCTAAGGTAGAGTCCTGGCAGTAAAGTTTCGAAAAGACTCATTGTTTTGTTTGCAGAACACAGTCGGGAGACAACAAGCAGTTAAGATGTTTATTTAGGCTGATAAACACGAATAAATGCTCACAGAGTGAGCCGCAGACAATGATCGGGACGTCGGGATCAAAAGAACTGCGGGAGAGAAAGGGACAGATTAAGGAGAGCAAGTGCGGGGATCTACGCTACGTGAAGCTCTGCTTACCGCCAGGTATGGAGAACCCGTCCGGGGGAGGTGGAGTGGAAGAACGGACTCGGCAGTTCTCTTACTCTTGGTGGAACTAGGTGACTGAGCGACAGGTGAGCTGGCAGGTGGAACAAAGGCGGGAGCCCGAGCAGCACCACAGCAGAGAGCAGGAACGGAGAGCAGCTGAAGGAACCTTGGTGAATCCAGGGACGGGAACTCTTGTCCGGCTTGGTAATACCAAGAGGGCTCCAGGGGAATGCCAGAGCAGGATCTGAGCGGCGGGGATTCAGGAGCCAGTCTTCAGCGCTAGGAGAAGCGACGGGTGAGTTATCCAAAACACAAAACGAACTACGAGAAACAGGAGATAAAGGTTAGTACAGGGAATCTGGAATATCTGAGACACAGGAACGAGGAACTGTCGAAGGGCAGTGGCCACTAAGCGTACCACAACGGTTTAACACTTCGGCGTCCTTCAGCTGACTGCAACCTGCTTTTAAGCTCCAGCCGGAGCTGCCGAGACGAGCTGCAGGTGTGCACCACGCCCACCTGTCAACTACAGCCCCCATGAGAGGGAAAAAGAGTAGAGAACAGGCCGAGCAGACAGCACAGCCTGCAGAATCCTGACAGTTTTTAATTTAGTTTAATTAAATTCTGGTCATTTATATACCATAACTTCAACACAGGACAAGCTTGTTTCAAGGTAATTTACAGGATAGGCAGATCCAGTTTGTACACAGAAATAAATATAACATTAAATTCAATCATGTAGATTGGATTGGACGGTGGAAAGGAAAACTCTCCTTTAACACGAACAAACCTCCAGCAGAACCAGGCTCAGTGTGAATTGACATTGGCCTTGACCAACTGGGGATTTGAGAAGACAGGTCGTACACTCATAGAAACACAGAAACACTGATCCTGAAATACTTTCTATGTTAAAGAAAAAGTAAAGAATTAATACATTAATACAGAAAAACAGATCGAACACAGTGTCTTAGAATTAGACTAGGATGGGGATAAAATATGAGCCCAAGGGGGAAATGTTAGGATACGTTACAAATAATACCAAAAGTCATTTCAAATACACTAAACTAGTCCCAAAGAGCCTATCAGATAGCTAGGGCTAAAAATGCTTTAAAAAAAATAAAATAAAATAAAAGAATTACTGGTGAAGTAGTAGAAAGGTGTAGAGTGCAGAAAGATTGTCAGTATATTCTCATCAATCTAAGCACCTAGCAGTGTTAGAAAACTGTGTGGGGCTTAGACTGCTAGTCAGAAAATAATGTTGTTAGTAACAGCATTGGATCGGCCCGTGGGTCGTCTGGTTTGGGATCGTGGTGGGGGGTTAGGACCAGTGTATTGACCGGGGTACTATGGTGGGAACATGTGAATGTGACTGTGTACATGGTTTTCTGTTTGTCTATTTGTCAGGTTGGGTTTGACATGCCCCATCTTCTTGGACATCTCAGGTCTCCACTAAGTGTGGAGTCCATCCCCCCATTTTGCTCTCCTCTGTTGGCTGGCGCTTTGTCCCATTGGTGTGTTGATGGTCCTCCGTTTTCAGGGCTGGGTGCTCGGGCGGGCACCACCTCGCTGCTGGCGGCTTCTTCGCGGAGCCTGGGCCCCCGTGGCTCTGTCAGGGACGCCTGGGTCCATGCCTGGATCCACTCCGGCATCGCTGGCTGCTAGCAGAGCCCACGGGCTCGTCCTTATGGCTCCCGGGTGCTTCAGCGTTGTGGCTCTTGGGGAGGGGGTTTCCTTGGGGCCCATCTCTGCTCTTCCCTCAGATGGGGGAGGCACCTTTCCCTTTGTTGGTCCCTCTTGAGTACCTTTGCTCGGGGGTCCCTTCGGGCATCTGGTGTTCTGGTTCCCCTGGCGTCTGCCTCAGTGCTCTGGAGGGCGGGTCTTTGGCTCCTCACAACCCCAATTGAGCATTTTTCTGATGTGTAAACCTTACATACACAAGTGCACTCTCACAAACACCTAGAGGTGCATGGATTCAGGTACTTACAGATTAACTTCTGTATTGAAAACCCTTATTATTATCTTTAGCTGTCATTTTGTATGTTTCGTATTAAATAATACCATATATTCTTCAGTGATGGTACCAAGGCGTTGCTTGTTTGCACCTGTAATACTTTACCGGTTGATTTTGCTGTTCTTTTAATATCTCTCTTTGCAGGTGAAGAAGCAGACTCAGAGGATGTTATCTTGCTCTCTCCCATTCCTTTCCTCTTTTTCTTTCACCTTTTCTCCCTTTTAGCATTTCGTCTCATCTGTTGTTCTCCTTTTTTCCTCTTTTACCTTCCCGTTTCAGCATCCATGGAACATGCAATAGTTCCAGCATAAAATCTAATAAAGCTTCTTACATATATAAACCAAGCGAAGCACTATGGTGAAAGCAGTAATGCTTAACAAGTGTTGGGTGTTGGGCTCCTTTTGGCATCAAGAGAACAATTCTTATTGCCACATTGCCAGACAGGACACACACACACTAAAAAAACACTCTAAGTACTTACAAACATGGGCGCCATATATGGGGGAAAAGTTTGGTCAATTCCAAGCAGGGGCCCAAATACAGAAAATTATATATATATATATATATATATATATATATATATATATATATATATATATATATATATATATATATATATATATATATATATATATATATATGAGCCTTTGGGATGATTTAGATTTTTTTTCATGTGGCACAAAATTCGTGACAGTAGCCCCTGCTTACAAAACATTGTTTTTTTTTCTGTCAGTTTGAGAACTTTCCTTTTTTCTTGCTACTAAGGACTCTACATGTTGCCACACCAGCCATCTATAAAATGGTGGTATTTCTTTAATGCTTTTGCAATGAATTGTTGTAGATCACCTCGACGAGCAGTTTGAGAGCAGACTCTTTTTACGCTCCCTTTAGTATTTCAACATAAGACTCTCAAACACAGATACAACACGGCAATAAAGCACTCACCTTTAGCAGTCTTCTTTCAGCTAGCTGATCAGCAGCCGGTAGCGCCGCATTACTCTATTCTCTGTAAAGCTAGAAAAACACTTAAGCGTAGAAACAGAATGACAGAAAATCTTTTTGCTGTTTTGAAATTGGAGCTTTTCAGAACATTGTTGCACCTTGATACCAGTAACAAGCCCGTACCTAAGTAGTAGAGCTCCAACTCGCATAGTAGCTTGGAAAATGTTTCCAAACAGGCCTCAGACGTTCAAGCAAAACAACATATCTTTCCAGGAAAGAAATAAAAAACACACATAAATGGAGGATGTTCAATTAAAGGCAAATGGATGCAGGGGGATTAAAGCGGTATGCCTGTTATAAAAAAGAAATAAATAAAAAGGTGAGAAAACATTTAAAAGACTGTCAATGAATTAAATGGGTTAAGTTTTGGTAATATATTCAGTACACAAAGGCAGTTGCAGATTTAGGGCATTACTAGGTTGTGAGCAAAGTAATTGTAGAGAATTATACAGCAACAGAACACATCAGAGAACAGAGCAGAGCAGAGGGAACATTTAAACCAGCATTATGCAATCGCACTCACATTAGACGGTGAACAGTCAAGGAATTATTCCCTCAAATTTATTTATTCATTTCATTCAAAGAGGCAATTTAACGCATGGCTTAATCCATCTTTGTTATGTTGCTGAAATGCCTGCTTCACCGAGCGACAGGGGCTGCATATTTGGGCCACAGATAAACATCCACGGCCGGAAAAAACTGCACTGCTGCAGAAGAGCAGCAGCAGAATGGAGGAGCGGCGAGTGGGAGGAAGGTCACAGATGCTAAGCCTGGCAATCTTTCTTTCAATCTGTGGCCGTATATTGGCCACTTTGGAGACAGGCACATTTTATTTGCACACGTGTGAGTAAAAATATAAGCGAGTTTGAAGCTCGGCAGAGAACGCACGACAGATTTTCTTGTGGGTGCTCAACCTGCACTGATCCACTGAACGACTTTGATAGGCCAGACGGTCCAATCATACTGCCAATATCAAAGGAATGTTCATAGCTTATCGGGCCCCGTTGTCATCGGGCCCAGTGGCATGGCTCGCTGTGGGCTGACTGTAATGGGCTGCTCGGACAACTTAGCTGGAAGAGGATTAGCTTGTTGTGGCACCCAGTGAGAGGGAAAAGACATTGGCTTCACACAGATTGAAAGCGTGCACCGGTGAGCAAGAGCGTCTGCGGGTTTTACATTGAAGGTTAACTGAAAAACATCCAATTCAGACAGGCTCTCCTCCTCAGTTCATGACCAGTGCTTATTTTTTTACCTCTCTGTTTTTTGTTACCAGATTAATGTTATCCTTTTTTCCCCTGCTTGAGCAGTTTATTATTTCTGACAGTCGTCTAAAGGCCCATTCATACCTCACGTAAAAGACGGATACCGATACGTGTGGAGTGTTTCATACGTTCTAACCGTCGATTTCGTCCGTATTTTGACACGAAAATTGGGAGCTTACGATTATGGACGAAACGGATCAATACGGAGCAATACTACCGGAAAAGGTGGGGGCGTTATTGAGTTTGTAGTACAAGATGTTAACAAAATCACGAAGAAGGTTATAATTCTGGGCTTTAAACAATGGCGGGATTCGAGGAACGACTTGCGGAGCGTCGATCTCTTTTTTTTACTTTTCTTTCGCTTACGGAGCAAATACAACAAAATCACGTCTTGGACCGTCGCCATGTTTGATCAATGACGAATTATTGCCGCCCAGCACTGCCACCTAGAGGAAATATTGGTTATTGTGCACCTCAACGGACGGAGGTATGAAGGAGTAAAGGGATAGAACGTACGGACAGAAATACGGACGTGAAGGCCACACATAGGGTATGATTGGGCCTTTAGTCATCTTCTGGACATTTTACCAGTCTCACGCAGACGACTGAGGTGATGATGAATCTGTCATAATGTAGTCATCCTCAGGTTACAACTCGAGAACAGGGTTTTCTGGTGAACCGGTTGCACTAGCTGCCACATTAAGTAAACCCCGTGCACGTTCGCCCTGTGTACGAGCAATTCTGGATTAAAAGTCCCAGATGCCTCTCTAATACCCGCTTCCTCATTTTACCCCACTAGCCACTGGAGGACAAGTGGGACAGACTTGTTTTGTAATGTTTTATATTTAATCGGCTAATAAACTCATGCTCTTTGGGACAGCTTGCTTGTAGGGGTCAATCTTGAGATGATATTCAGCTACTCAGGTGACACAGTTTTTGCTTTTCCAGAGCTTTTTGAATCCCTTTCTGAACTGGCCAACATCACAGAACCAGTTATATGTGTCCTTCATTCCATCCATCTGTACCCGCTTATTCTTGCAGGGTTGCCGAGGATGGGGATCTGGTAATTGGTTGAGAGCCGGGGAATACCCTGGATAGGACAAACAACCATACACATGGCACCATGAACACACTGATACACTGAACAATTTGGAGAGACCAATTAACCTAAGAGTCATGTTTTGGACGGGAAACCGCAGTACGCAGAAAGAACCCACATGTACACAGAGAATATGCAAAATCCACTCAGAAAGACTACAGAACCTTCTTGTTGCAGCCCATAAATACATGTGAGGGGAATAAAAGCAACTTTTCTTCCCAAATCTTACTGGGCCTTCAGGATCGAGCTGTAAAATTTTCATTACTTTTTCATTACTCTTCAAATTAGGAGTAGGCTCACTTAGATAACATTCAAATGAACAGCTTCTGCACCCGCTGAGTTAAACTAAACACGAGGATGATAATAATGTACACAAACCAGCGTTTTTGATGGCTGTGCCAGAATGACTTTATCAGCCTGAAAAAAAACCAACATGATCTGTAATGACTCTTTTATCAAAATCTAATTAAAATTCTACCCCTGTGACACAGAACACATCAGCAGTCATCCATAATGTGAAGAATTGTTGCTGAGGTTGCTCAAAACAAGGTAAACTAGTATCAAAACAAAGAAACGGAAGAATGCTTGTTCCTTTTATTTATTTTTTTGTGTTTTCTCATATTAATAGGCAAGGCAAGGCAAGGCAAATTTCTTTTTATAGCACATTTCAGCACAAAAACAATACAAAGTGCTTTACATGATAAACACCAGGAAAATAAAAACATAATAAAAGCAAGTTCGAACAAAATGTAGAAAAAATTTAACAAAATAAAAAATGGAAACTAAAAGCAAATATTAAAAACAGTTGGACAACAAACTTGAACTAATGATGTTTCAGTAAAACAATTTAACTAGAACAGTCGAAGGCAATCCTAAACAAATGTGTTTTTAATCTTGATTTAAAAGAACTCAGGCTTTCAGCACTTTTACAGTTTTCTGGAAATTTGTCCCATATAAGGGGAGCATAGGAACTAAAAAAAATTGCTTGTCCTGTAAATAAACTTGTTTTCCCATAAAGTGTTGTCTCATAAAAAAATAAACTCTTTTTATTTTTAAAGAAAACCACAGCTGTCTAAAGCTGGGAACAAACCTTCCTCATTGTAAATAGTTTTCATCTTGTTGTTTTTTCAGGATAAAATTAAACATTTCTTAAGCTGTCAACCCAGAAGACCTTATAATTATTTTCACTTGGCACATGTACAGGAAGTGTTTATCTTTAAGTCGTCAGAGAACTCGCCTGTTCGTAAAAACCATCATCCGATGATGTGCCCAGCTATCACTGGGGAACTTTTCATCAGAGCTTGCTGCAGCTGTAAATCTTGGGCTATCCTCAGAATGTAGAGCTATTTAGATCAGAGTTTTCACTGCTGATGCTCTTCTTGTCATATAGAAATTTAAGTGCTGCTGCAACCCACTAATCTGTAAAGCTTTAGCATCACACAGCTAAAGCTGCATGAGCTGCTATTAGCAATAGCTAACGGGACTGATATTTATTGTGTTGGACATCAGACAACACTGAGCGAAAGGTTTTTGGTTTTGCCTGTGACTGCACTCTCTGCACAGAATAGCGTAACCTACAGTAGGCTATTTTGTCACCTAGATGGAAACCAAAGGGGGAGTCTATGGTTGTGAGGTCACTGCGCAGTCTGCAAGGTCTAGTTTTTTGTTTGGTTCTCTTTTATATGACTAACTGAAAAAGTAGTGGCAATCTATTTCTAAACTGCTTTTTTTCTAGTGGGGGAGAGGACCTTTGATACTTTATGAAGAAGAGATGCAACTTTTTCAATCAGGGTAAGACCTTGTTGACTTGTCAGCTCTGTGTGTGTGTGTGTGTGTGTGTGTGTGTGTGTGGGGGGGGGGGGGGGCACGGGCCCCATTCAGCTGTTACACATACCTAGGAAGTCTTTGAGGACACCTGACATTGATAATGTACGTATCTCCCTCTACTAGCTTTAAACCTATGAAAGGCTGACATTCTCACCATTCACACTAATTTGATATATGCACTTTGTTCTTGTAACACAGGGTGCTGCTCGTAAATTCTGTTCACCGCTTCTGGAACAGTATTCTAACTTTTCACTAAATGACCTCTATTTATCTACATAGTCAACTCCACTGCTAAGTACGAAAAATGGAGGTCAAAATATACATTTATTTAATATGGAACTGCAGTTTTCCATGTTTGTAATCACAGAATTTGCATTAGTTGTGTGCTTGAGTGTTCCTGTTCTGTCTCAGGTTGAGGACGTCGAATGTGCAGGAAGGTGATGGAGAGGAGTTATTTTCTGGCATTGTGTGTTCAAATAACAGGCGGATGGAGTGACAGGGGTTTTAGACTAATGCTTTGTTTTTGTTTGTTTTTGTCACCAACATCAACCTGCCAGGGGAAGATGAATGGAAGTTTACTGAAAGCTACAATCTGACATGAAAATATTATAAATATTCATGATGACATCCTATCAAAAAAATAATAACTGTTTAATACCCTATAAAACTCTGTTTAATAGTGCCCTATTTACGTACATGCACGGAGCTTTTTGCCAATATTATGTGCAAACACTCTAATCATTATTATGGTCTGATTATCTTCTAATTATGTGTTGTATTTCTTTACCACCCCAAGCCAAGTGTTACTGATGTGTTCATTAGTTAATTACTTAATTCGACCTCAAAGTCCAGGCTGATCCAGAAAATAAATGCCAGCATTACAGACCGATTGATTCGCTTCAGCTTTTTTCCTCATCAAGCCTCAAGGACAGTAGCTGCCACTGCCGCCTGCATGGCTCTTTGTATCAGCTCCCTTTTTTCTTTTGCTCCTCTAATGAATTCTCATGCTGTTTGTCATCACTTCCCCCTTTGGAGAAAACCAACCCGCCACAACTCCCCCAGCAGGGCAGTAAAGTCGGCTTTGAGGAATGCACACGGCAGCCAGGTTGCTTCCACCCTCCCGTCTATGTGCAGTAAAAATTTAATGGACCCAAACATGCCGTACATCCATTTTAGCAACTGAGGGGGAAGCAAATTGCAATCACCCTCTCTGCGCCTGGTCTCCGAAGAGGGCTGGGAGCTACAGTGAAACGCACTTTCTTCTCGCAGACATGATGCACGGTGCAGCAGCACACAGGCCTAATAACACTCGGGTACAACGCCAACAGATAACTGTTGTCTGATTTAATGCAGCTTTGTGACGCGTTGCCACCCGCCTCCCTGCGTTTCGATTTATAGGGAAGGGAAAACAGACAAACTCTGACTCAAAATTTCTTTGTAGCAGCTGTGAAAAAAGGAATTTAGTGTTCAGTGGAACAACCGAGAGAAAAAAACATATAATTTGACAGAGAAGCTGAAGGCAGCATCTTGTCGTGGGCAGCAATGAGACTCCAGGGATATGCAGTGTGTTGGTAATATTCTATCTCCCTGTCTTTCCTCTCGTTTGACCACTGGAAAGTCTCAGATGTTAATTTTGGATCACAGATTTTGGACTGGATCCATTTCGACGAGTGTCAAAAATCTGTGCAGACACTGGTTCAACAAACTTTTATAGCTTGTGGTCAGGTGGATTGATGTGTTCTTCCGAAGCGATGTTATACTCATGACTCTCCGAAGACTGATGAGAGTTTGCGCTATATATTTCCTCCCGCTAATGTCTCCCCTGACTGGCTGAGCGTCACAGGAGGAGCAGAAAGAATGAGGCAAGAACTCCTCTAAAGCACTTCCACAAATCCCTTCCAACTGTATTAACAGCAGCACAGTTCAGTACCAGTGACGGGCAAAGTAAGCAGATCTTAGAGCCAGCTGACTGCTTTTCATGTCACGACAGACTAACTTTTCTCTCCAAGGAGAAACACTGTGTTTATGAAAATGTACGTGGATCTGATCAGCCTTATAGCTTACTAAAAAGGGTAATTTCAACCAAAGCATTTTTCACCTTTCCATGAAGTTTTAAACTGTTCTTGAAAAGAAAAAGTGGAATTTTTGTTAGCATTTTCATATTTATTGAAAAGCACATTCGCCTTGTAGTAAGAAGGTCCTGAGATTGAATCCTGTCTGGTCCAATGTTTACTTGCTATTGATGAACTAAATGACAAAAATTAAAGACACAAAGTATTGTCAAAAGTATTTACATCCTTGCAGAATTATGCTGTTTTTGCTCTCTTGTCTCACTTAAATATTTCACAATCTCAAAGGAATCTAAAACAAAAAGAAATCGCCCACTAAGCCAAATACTTGGTCACCTTTAGCACCAACATTTGCCATCAAGCAGTGACAATGAGTCATTTTTGTTGCTTTGGTCATGGCACTCTCTCTGTCTGACTTTATTAAAGGAATAGTTGAACATGTTGGCCAAAATATGTTATAATTTTCCTGTTAACTTAAAAACTGCTGTTTGTAAAAACTCATATTTACTTCAAAAATTGTATGTCCTTTGTTGTATTTTTCAACCATGGAGGAAGGCATTTATTCACCTGCACAATGCATGCTGGGTCAATGACACGGTTAGGACGTACTGGACTGGAACCAACAGAGTTATCCGCGTTGTTTTTGTATCATAGTTTGACTGGTGTTAATTTAGGCAATGCCACACAGTGTCGCTGTTGGCTGTAATTTAAAAACAAAAAACAACAAAAAAAGTGAGGTGAGTTTTCATCGCTTCCCAAATGAAAAAAAAAGCACAATGGGAAAAAGTCGTTGGAAGAAGACAACTTCTGAAGGACCCACATTTGTGATCTCAACACTTCTCTCCAGAGATGGACAACACTGGAAGGCGTTTTAAATAACGAATGTACTGCCTCTGCCGCTGGTTGCGAATGTGAATGTGTCATTCATTATTATTATTATTATTATTGTTATTATTATTATGATTATTATTTCATTAGCATCAATTTCAATGCGCTCCGGTTCAAACTGAAAAGATTTAACGTAACTCATTGCTGTTTTGGCTGGACGGAGGACCCGGCGTACATCAGTTACCCAGAATGCATTGCAGCGTTAAGAACATGGTGACGTCTGTGTGACAATATTTAATTTAAATTTATGAAAACTAAAAATCTTACAGTATTTGTACTGTATTGTTTTTACTTCTACAATAGATTTTACCCAATAAAGTCTATTGTTAAAACTAATCATGGATCCTTTTATGTCTGAACTGTGACTAAGCAGATTTAAAGCCTTATTTATATCTAGAGGTCTCCTAATAAAGTAATAGGAAGGTCACTTCTGTGATGGTTTACCACTGTTTCACGTTTTCTTCATATGTGGGTCATGGCTGACATCTTACCAGACTGATGTCAATGTTTTGTTTTGATGCAGGCAGGATGTGCCACGAGCGTGGCACTGATTGGGCCTTGGTTTGGCCAGTGAAATTAACTTCTGCTTTCTAAAAGGTGTGGTTAATCACAGTAAATGCATGATTTCACAATCAGGACTTTTTACATAGGTCAGGTTAGTGTGGACACTGTTCTTCCTTAATAAATGAAATCAGCATTTAAAAACTGCTTTTTAGTTTTGTGAAGTTTAATGTTGTAATAAAGTTTTTTGATGACCTGAAACATTTAAGTGTGACGAGACAAATCATTTTACCTCCAAGCTCCATGCTTTCTTTGGACAGCCAGGCCTGACCAAACCAGGGTTTTGGACTGCGTTGGATTTAAATTATACTTTGTTACTCAGCTCATGAGTTAAGGCGCCTGAAGTTGGGAAGCAAGCGTTGTTTCTTTGTGACTTCACAGAGCTTCACAGATGTGCGATTTTAGGATTTTGTTTTCCTTTACCTAAAAGAAGGTTAAGAGCTTACTTGCAAATTAAACATATTTTTAGTACAGTTAAATCATTTCACATTATTTTCCAGGATAAAGCAGTTTCAAACTCAACACTTGGACATGAATATTCAGTATTAAACCTTATGAGGATTAACTATGGATTGCCTTAATTCTATGGAAATTAAGAGTCCTCATTTTGTGTAATAACAGTGACTTTCATGTTCAAAAAGTGATGCAAAAGCTTTTATATGTTGGAAAAACATCAGTAATGTGGGAGATTCAGAAACATGCCCATTTTTGGCAGGCCACATAATAAAATGTAACTGGTCGGCTTAAGTAAGTAAAAATTCACATTTGTAGAAAAATGGTCAAAGTTCAAATGTTTCTTTTTCACCTTTGTTAGGATGTGCATTTTCTACTCTACCTGCTACAATAAGATCTTTGGAACCTCATTACAATGCAATATGTAGATACACAGCAAGCTGTGGGAGCAGGTCAAGGGGAAAGCATTAGCAATGAATGTAATGCTTCTCCTACAGTCTCCATCCGTCATGTTCCACAAAGAGGGGCTTCTCTAAACATATTCATTGCAAAACCTGTCGGGCAGGCGGGTAAGCCGCACCCGGCAGGCATGGACAAAGGCAGGGGGTGATACAGAAATAGAAAAAATATGTATTGCACCTCAGACTGCTTGCTAAGTCACATTATCTCCCTGATGTCTTTTCAATGTCACACTTCATGCTTTTTCCCATTCCCGCCTTCTAAAAGCAGCGCTCCATCTTTCGAACATGAAGCAGAGATTCAGCTGCTGCGTCCACGCATGCTTGCTTACATGATCTAAATGTGAACACATAAAATAAAAGCAAACCTTGTGAATAGCAGGCGAGATATTCAGCATTGTGTGTGAAAATAGATGCAGAGCAGCTGGACAAATGAAGCTTTAATATTTTCAAGCCTCTCTGGCTACATCATGGTACATCACTGGGTTTCTCTCACATTCAACAGATTTATGTTTGATGTATTTACTATTCAGACGCACCAAATGTTTTTTTTTTTAACAGAATGGATACAGAGACTTCACTGAAACAAGGTTTATTGGAAATAAAATTGATTAACATACAAATTCAAAGGTCTTGCTTTAACTTTTATCAATAAACATTTGAGAAAAGTCAGGTGTGCGTCACACATGTAAGTCAAGTCCTATTGTTCTATAATACCACACATTGTCTGGCAGGTGTTTATAAAACAATAAATGACAGACACTGGGATTCCTGATAATCTGGTGGTGCCCTAATTTTGTGTAAACAGAAGGATGAAAGGAAGGAAGGAAGGAAGGAAGGAAGGAAGGACAGAAGGAAGGATAAATGGAACAGAGACAGGAGGGAGGTGAGTGAGGCAAGGAGGACGGAAAAACTACAAAGTAAAGTTAAGAAGGAAGGGAGGGAGGAATGGAGGACAGAAGAATGGAAGGAAGGGAAGGAGGTGAGGGGAAAGAGAGTGAAGGCCAGCAAGGAAGGAAGAGAATGAGAGAAGGCAGGGATGACGAATAGACAAACAAAAAGGGTGGATAAAGGGAAGAAGTAAAGAAGTAAAGAAAGTAAGGCAAGAAGAACAAAAGAGAAAAAAAGAGAACAGGGAGGTGAGGGACAGAGAACAGGGTTTATACAGGAATGAGCAACCCTAATTTAATGCTTTTTAATGCTCTTTTAATGCTCGTAGAAATAAATCTAATGCCATCAACAAGTACCTATATATATATATATATATATATATATATATAATAGAGTACTTGTTGATGGCTGTTGATGGCTGTGTTCAGACACCAGAGCACCCTCGCATGCAGTGTTGCATTGGATCCAAATGTTGTTCGAAGACCGTCTGATTTCCCGACGTTAGTGGCAGTAAAACTTGCTCCAGCTGCTGCTGTGCTGTTTGCGGTAGCTAATGTGGACGTGACTGCGTTGGTTACAGAAAAGTAACTTGACATCGTTAGCTGTTGTCTGCCCCTTGCAGCTGATCTGTGGCTGTCAGCAGTGGTGTAGTGGTCCCTGGAGAAGTAGGTATACTCTCAATGTTTGCCCTTTTAGACGCAGCTCAGAAAAATGCTGTTTTAGAAACAATGACATGTAACACTGCTCTATTTAGTTTACCCAAAAATCCATCACTAAGGTTTACTCATTTTAGCCTAAAATATTTAGCCTAAAACATTTAGATTACAATATTTCCTTGAGCTACTACGTGAGGTGTGAAAATACTGTTGTCTCTTTTTCAAATATTTTATCCAGCTTCTGGCAGGTAATGTAAAATGTTCTTTGGTTTATATTGAAGGAATTCCTACACTACATCCAGAATTAACATTTCATTACTTTACTGTAGGTTTTTCAATATAGACGTAGATGCTAAGGCATATGGAAAGTCCTAAATTGAATGAGAAAGAGATCTATAGAAAGAGATAAAGTTAATAACGAGGAAAACATCAAAACTCAAATCTCTTTGTCTTTGCAAATGAGGAATTGTCAAATACACCAGTTGAAACACCCAAACAACTGTTGATCCTGTTGACTTAGACACCCTGACAATGAATGTTTAGCCCCTCAATTTTAAAATGGACGGTGATTTTAAACTTGACAGTCAAAAACGGGCCTCAGTTAAGTTCTTTTTATCATTTAAGGAACAAAGCAAAGGTAAAACCTATTCTTTCAAGGCAAAAATATGGAAACACTACTCTAAGCCTTCAGTCATCATGGCTGGATTAGTGTAATTCTCTTTATCTCTGAATCGGTCAGTCCTCACTCAAACGTCTGCAGCTGGTTCAAACGCTGCTGCACACTTTTTAATGGAAAAACATAAAATAAAGCACATTAGCCCATCCTGGCCTCCCTTCACTGGTTGCCTGTTTATCTTAGAGTTCAGTTTAAAGAACTTCTGTTTGTTTTTAAGGATTTAAACAGCTTATTATTGTTGTTGTTGTTTTAAACTGTTGATTCTTTACTCAAGTCATTTTATTAGATGTTATTTTGTTTTACCTCGTGTTAAAGTGCTCTTTAAATAATGATGACAATGATGATGATTATGATCACAAGAAACGTTTGCATCATCACCCAGAGGCTGGAAAGAAAAGAGACAAAAAGATTTTTCACACCTCACTTAGTAACTCAAGGAATTATTTGAAACTAAATATTTTAGGCTAAAATATTAAACTGTTTATTGGTTGTTGTTTTTTCTTCAATCCCACCGTTATGTTTAGTAATTTCTGCCAAAAACTGCAGCCTTTTCATTTAATCCATCTGAATGCAGTATTTGCAAGCCCTACTCTGATTGGATGGAAAGAAACCTGTCTGTGATTGGCTGGTGGACATTTTTTTTTTTTAAGACAGTTTTTGAAGTCACAAGCGCAGAATCCAGCGAGCCGCGCACAGCTGCGTGAAGCTGACACCCCACCCACGTAAAAAACTCGGTTAAATAGACAGAATGGTTAGTGCTTCGTTTGTGCAGGTTTGTGCCGTTAAAATTAGCGTTTGTGCTGTTTTGGTTTTGAAGATATTAAAGAATATTTGTTAAGTTAATCTAGAGTTCACCATCCCCCCATTTTGCTTTGAATCCAACCAAACTGGTCAACTTTTTTAGTGCTTCGTTTATGCAGGTTTGTGCCATTAAAATTAGCGTTTGTGCTGCTTTGGTTTCGCAGATAATATAAGTTTTAATTTCGGCCAGTGACGTCACCATAGGCCGATGCTCCAAAATAAAGCACTACCTTATTTCTTTGCTGGTGCTGAGCTGGATCCAAAACTAAGCACAGTGGGCTACTTTTTCAGTGCTTTGTTTGCACAGGTTTGTGTATGGGGGAAATTCTCTGCCATAATCCAAGAGCACAACATTTCTATTTAAGAAAAGAATTTCATCTTCTTGCACTCAAAACTTGTACCGCTCACACTCAAAACATACGCTCACACTCAAAACATATGCTCTCTCTCAAATATATTCTCTTCTCCCTCAAAACTTTTTTCTGCTCTCAGATTTAATGCTTCTTCACAGATATTTTCTCCTCTCTCTCGCCTCCTTCTCTTCGCACTCAAACCGATACGCGCTTGCGGATTTTTTTTGCTCTCTCTCAGATTGCAGTCGATCGTCGCCTAGCAACCTTTTCAGCCAATAGAACGGCAGCCTCAGAAAGGGTGCGCTTGTTTTACTCTACTGAGTGTGCCTGTAGTACAGCTTACAATACAATACAATGCGACAATAAAATAGCTTTTTAATACAAAAGCTAGTAAAATAAGAAGCTGAAAAACCAAAACAATCAGGAAAATTAAAAAAAGGAAATAATAAGGGGCGATTCCAAAATCACTAATGAAAAGTCATCTAATTTCTGTTGGAGGCAAACTTCTTACTAGCAAACTCTGCGGCAGGAGTTTTCTGTTCACCTCACGTATGAAGATGGATCGACTCCAAGACTCTCAAGTAAGTTCCTACATTTCTCGAGGCTAAAATGGTTCAATGTTTTCAATTTTGTTGCAGCAGTTACATCTAAAGTTATGTCCTGGCCATTTAAAGAGGAGATCATGCCAACAGACTCAGAGTTAAGAAAAATACAAGCAACAAATATTGCTAAAATAAGGGGTTTTTGAACATTTACTAGTATTAACTGTTTTTCCTTAGTGTTATATCTTTCCATACTTATTGTACAGGCCTGTCGGAGTTTAAATTACTTCAGCTAGCTCTGTCTACGCTTAGAAATAGAGTGCTGTGGTGCATGTTAACCTAGAAAGCCGACCAGGACGGAAAAAAAGCACAGAACCTTCAGTTCACTGCAGAGACACATTTCGGCAGGTTCTGATAGGGCTGGACGTTATAGAAAAAAAGCTTATCGATAAAAAACAATGCATATTGATCGATATCGATAATTATTGAAAATATTTAAAACCATATTTTATGTGCAGCTTTGCCTGGACATTTTATGATATTGCTAAATGATTTAATTTTAATAAAGAACACAAACACAGAATTCCAATTAAATCTTTATTTAACCAACTTTTTTAACCATAACAGATTTTTTTTTAAAGAAAAATAACTTAAAAGACCTGAGTTATGTTATTAAATATGTAATGAATGATGTGGTGAAGAACCCAGAATTCAGCCAAACACTGTAGAAATGCTTTTGACGGTGTTTTAATGGAGGGAAGGTGAGGAGAGGGAATCAAAACAGTCAAACAGAACAGGGTCCAAAAAGGGTAAGGCAGACATCCAGACAACTTGACAGGGAACCGGCAACAGAACTGGGCAGAACAAAACAGATCAGGTTACAGACAGGATCAATGTGCTGGGAGCTCTTACCAAACTGAGGCAGCAGACACATGGGTGACAAGTGTGACGAACCGACGGGGAGCAGAGAACTAAGGCAGGTTTAAATAGGCGGATAGAACAGGTGAGTGGAGGGAAACTAATCAAGGACAGGTGGGAGTGATTAAGGGAGCAGACAGGACACTAGAAAATAACCCTAAGACAAAACCAAGCAAACCAAGCACAGAACTAAAAGCAGAGCTAAAACAGGGACCAGATAACTAACACAATAAAGGGGCTAAACTAGAATCCAAAAACGGAAATAAATCCAAGGGTGAAAAGAGCTACTTTAACCAAATAATAAACATAAACCAGAACAGAACGTGACAGAGCCCCTCCCTCAAGGACGGATTCCAGATGTCCTTCGAACTGAAAATAAAACAGATTAGACCGGGTGGGTGGAGGGGGTTACAGGACGGAGGGACACAGTCCATACAAAACAACCCGACACGGTGAACAGATACAAAATCCAAAAATGACCAATCAAATCCTGAACCAAAAACAACCCAGACAGGGTGATCTAACTAAGCGAAAAGTCTCAAGAAAAAGTGTTTTAGAAACAATAGTCTGGTGGGCGGCCCGGAGGATGACCCCCAAGATTCAGAAGCTCTGGCGGTCGTCTCGGAGGACGGCCGCGGCGTCTCTGGAAGTCAGGCGGACGGCCCCGGCGTCTCTGGAAGTCAGGCGGACGTCCCAGAGGGCGACCCCGGCGAACCAGAGTCCGAGACGAGCGTTGCGGTGGGAGACGTCGGCGGAGCGGGACCCTCAGAGACCGTCGGCGGAGCGGGACCCTCAGCACCTGAGGCCTGGAGAGAGAAAAAGCGAAGAACGGCACCGGGCTAAGGGCCGGAGACGGCAGGCTACAGGCTAGGGAAGGGGGCACCGGACTGCAAACTAGGGAAGCCTGGCTACAGGCGGCTATAGGGGAAACCTGGCTACAGGCGGCTATAGGGGAAACCTGGCTACAGGCGGCTATAGGGGAAACCTGGCTACAGGCGGCTATAGGGGAAACCTGGCTACAGGCGGCTATAGGGGAAACCTGGCTACAGGCGGCTATAGGGGAAACCTGGCTACAGGCGGCTATAGGGGAAACCTGGCTACAGGCGGCTATAGGGGAAACCTGGCTACAGGCGGCTATAGGGGAAACCTGGCTACAGGCGGCTATAGGGGAAACCTGGCTACAGGCGGCTATAGGGGAAACCTGGCTACAGGCGGCTATAGGGGAAACCTGGCTACAGGCGGCTAGAGGGGAAGCCGGGCTACAGGCGGCTAGAGGGGAAGCCGGGCTACAGGCGGCTAGAGGGGAAGCCGGGCTACAGGCGGCTAGAGGGGAAGCCGGGCTACAGGCGGCTAGAGGGGGAGCCGGGCTACAGGCGGCTAGAGGGGGAGCCGGGCTACAGGCGGCTAGAGGGGGAGCCGGGCTACAGGCTTCAGGAGGCCCCGGGCTACAGGCTTCAGGAGGCCCCGGGCTACAGGCTTCAGGAGGCCCCGGGCTACAGGCTTCAGGAGGCCCCGGGCTACAGGCTTCAGGAGGCCCCGGGCTACAGGCTTCAGGAGGCCCCGGGCTACAGGCTTCAGGAGGCCCCGGGCTACAGGCTTCAGGAGGCCCCGGGCTACAGGCTGTGGATGACGGTGCTTTAAAGCTGCAGGGAGCCGGCACCGGAGGCTGGGCTTTAAAGCTGCGGGGAGCAGGCACTGGAGGCTGGGCTTTAAAGCTGAGGGGAGCAGGCACTGGAGGCTGGGCTTTAAAGCTGCGGGGAGCCGGCACCGGAGGCTGGGCTTTAAAGCTGCGGGGAGCCGGCACCGGAGGCTGGGCTTTAAAGCTGCGGGGTGCAGGCACCGGAGGCTGGGCTTTAAAGCTGCGGGGTGCAGGCACTGGAGACTGTCCGTTAAAGCTGCGGGGTGCAGGCACTGGAGACTGTCCGTTAAAGCTGCGGGGTGCAGGCACTGGAGACGTTTCATCCAAACAATCCTCCGAAAACTGGCTGAACACAGGCTGCTGCTGGGGCCTGGACACCATCCTCAGACGTCTTATATACGCCCCTGCTTCCACCGCAGAGTAGAGCAACTCGGCCGCCCGTTGCTTTGCCGAGGGGGTCTGCATGCTGGCCATAACCCCCGTATCAAAAAGCATGGCTACTCCTGAGCGGAGAGGGAGTGTTGGCGACAGATTCTTCATTCTTGGTCGGTTCGTACTGTAATGAATGATGTGGTGAAGAACCCAGAATTCAGCCAAACACTGTAGAAATGCTTTTGACGGTGTTTTAATGGAGGGAAGGTGAGGAGAGGGAATCAAAACAGTCAAACAGAACAGGGTCCAAAAAGGGTAAGGCAGACATCCAGACAACTTGACAGGGAACCGGCAACAGAACTGGGCAGAACAAAACAGATCAGGTTACAGACAGGATCAATGTGCTGGGAGCTCTTACCAAACTGAGGCAGCAGACACATGGGTGACAAGTGTGACGAACCGACGGGGAGCAGAGAACTAAGGCAGGTTTAAATAGGCGGATAGAACAGGTGAGTGGAGGGAAACTAATCAAGGACAGGTGGGAGTGATTAAGGGAGCAGACAGGACACTAGAAAATAACCCTAAGACAAAACCAAGCAAACCAAGCACAGAACTAAAAGCAGAGCTAAAACAGGGACCAGATAACTAACACAATAAAGGGGCTAAACTAGAATCCAAAAACGGAAATAAATCCAAGGGTGAAAAGAGCTACTTTAACCAAATAATAAACATAAACCAGAACAGAACGTGACAAAATACTGACACATAATAAACTAAAATGACCAGTAAAATGACCAAAATAAATATATCAAATAAATAAATAAATGGAATAGCCTATTTAGGTGGGAATGGTACACTAGTTACTTCTCAGGTTTCATTCTCTTTCTATAGGGTAGTTCACGCGTGACGTAACGCGTGACGTCCGCGCTACTTCCGGGTCCCGCTGGTAGGCAAAAACAGAGCTGCTCTCGTCTACAACATGACAAAACGGGTGATTTAGAGCGTACTTTTAGTTCGTTTATTTTTGTAATCTAAGCAATGCCTACGACTTGTTGTGCTCCCGGTTGCACACAGAGGCATTCCAAATCGTTGGATGTACGTTTCTGTCGTTTACCGAAGGAGGAAGGACGCAGAAAGAATTGGATATTTTCAATGAAAAGAGCGCAGGCAGATAATCCCAATGGACTGGGGGAGCGATCATACTACGACAGAATTTGCAGTCTACACTTCATCTCCGGTAAATACAACTTTATTCTGCTCTAGTCATTGTTCTGCTTAAATAGCGGCGGAGGGGAGGTGATGATCGCTACACGGGCCGCAGAAGCGGCTGCTACAGCAGCAGCAGCCATTGTCTGAAGCAGCAGCAGCAGCAGCGGCTTCTCCGGCCCGAGTAGTGTTTACGCAGCAGCGGCTACAGCTTACTTACTGCTGCTTACTTACTGCTGCTAGCAGTAAGTAAGCTGCTGCTAGCAGCAGTAGCAGCAGCAGTAGCAGCAGTAAGCTGCTGCTGCTAGTACTTCTGTGTTTACGCTGCAATGTCGCCGACACCGCCACCCATTTTAACAAGACAAAAACACCTAAATAATCCGTAGTGAAAAATGTTTTTTTTTAATCTGTGTCCGACGCCGCTTTGTGCTGTTGCACAAACATGTCTGAACATCCATCCATCCATTTTCTGACCTCTTAATCCCTCATGGCGTCGCGGGCGTTGCTGGAGCCTTTTTCCTGATATAAAATAATTGTAGCCGTCCAGTGGTTTCAGGGGCTTTCGTGCTCTCTTGTCCGTACTGGCCTGCGTGTTTATAAAGCAGCTGTGTCGCGGTACGAAACCCCTGGCCAGCATTTCACAGACTCGCTCCGTCCCTTCAGGCTTTTGCTGTGTGGATCTGGCAATCTGATACCATCAACCATCAACTTACTCTTAAAACGATCTTGTAGTACGTTATCTAAAGAAGAAAAATACGTGGAGAACTCGTCAGTTTCTCTGTTTGCGTCGCCATTGTGTTCGTCTTTTGCCTACCGGTCCGGCGCGCATGCGCGAAAAACCCGCATCAAAACAATAACAATGAACTGGTCTATATAGTCAATTGAGAGGCTGATGCAGGGCTGAGGTCCGAGGTTGTGGCGTGGGATTGATTGCAGCTCATTTTGCACTGATTCCCTGCACTCGTTGCACAATTTGGGGAGCGCTGTTAGAGAAAAACTTGCATCCCGGAACTTTATATCGCGGATCAAGAGTGGCAAGTAGTTGTTTGAAGCCAGGTTTTTCAACTGCAGACAACAGCAGCATATCCATCACTATGAAGCATGTTACTGCATGCATGATGTCCCTATGCCGCTTGGACGCTTTGTCATTTTATCACAAAGAAGGGAGCCCAGTTTAGTTTAGCTGCTATACCTGCTTTGTTTTGGAAGAAGTTCCAGGAGATTTCTCCGAAGATGACGCGGAGTTGCGCGGGGCTGACACAGCTTGCACTGTTGCGGGTGGTGTGAGCGGCTTACGTGATGAAACAAGTTGGTTGCGTTACCAGACTTTGTTTTTACCGGTTTCTTGCAAATTTTACAAATCACCGGTTTATTTCTGTCAGATTGGCGAACTAGTAAAACCCCGTTTTGCGACAATTTCCTCCGCCGCTCCTTGCTGCGACATATTCACATGCTTTGGTTGTGGTTTGAGAGGGCGGGCTTTGTGACGGCGTGCCTAGGTCCGCGATTACGATTGGTTGAGAGGAAGCAGAGACTGTAGCATCAACTAATATGATAGGCTGAAAGGAAGGAAGGAAAACTGTCTCTATCGACCCGTTTTTTTCCTATCGCGCCACACGTCTATCGATCGATATATATTGTTATTGAATTATCGTCCAGCCGTAGGTTCTGATTAAATAAATGTGACAAACAGTAAAAATGATAAACTTTGCTGAATCGAGCTATGGCCACAAAACTACTGTGAACAGCAGTTTCAGCTGACGCTCTTATGAGCGGCGTAGTACTACAGGCACACTCAGTAGAGTAAAACAAGCGCACCCTTTCTGAGGCTGCCGTTCTATTGGCTGAAAAGGTTGCTAGGCGACGATCAACTGCAATTTGAGAGAGAGCAAAAAAAATCCGCAAGCGTGTATCGGTTTGAGTGCGAAGAGAAGGAGGCGAGAGAGAGGAGAAAATATCTGTGAAGAAGCATTAAATCTGAGAGCAGAAAAAAGTTTTGAGGGAGAAGAGAATATATTTGAGAGAGAGCATATGTTTTGAGTGTGAGCGTATGTTTTGAGTGTGAGCGGTACAAGTTTTGAGTGCAAGAAGATGAAATTCTTTTCTCAAATAGAAATGTTGTGCTCTTGGATTATGGCAGAGAATTTCCCCCATATTTGTACCGTTAAAATTAGCGTTTGTGCTGCTTTGGTTTTGCAGATATTAAAGAATATTTGTTCCTGTAAATTCTTGTCAGCAATTTAGTCTGGGACAGAGGTAAATCATATGTTATTGCCAACACTGGAAAAAACATAAGTCTTTTTAATATATTTCTACTGATAAATCAGTAACATTACTATGAAGTTGTGTCATCTACAGAGCCTGTTTTCCCCCTACAGCGTTTTTATTAAATTATTTATATATTCCTGCTTATTGGCAAAGCTCTCTTGGGAATTTTTTAATTGTTTATTTTTTTAGTTTCCACTGTTATAAGTATGCTATTTTATACAGTAGCTTGGTTGCCACATGGATAGAAAAGTGATTATTCAACAACAGCAAGCCATGTGGTTGACACATGAAGGTAGTTTCAACACGAGTCCCCTCTCATGTATCTCAGCTTCCTGACTGAGGGCAGAGGCTGGAACAGTTTCTGTGCAGGATGGCTGGCGTCCTTAATGATGTTCTTCATTTGTGTAAGAAGATGTGGCCAGATCTACTGTTTGGTCTCCACACTTTTCTCAAGAAAGCAGTTATTAATTTTGTATTTTTCTTTTATCATGCAAGTTGTTTTAGCCTCTATTGTAAAATGTGTGTGTTATATTGTTTTGTACTTTATTCCTTAATAAATATTATAATTTCTTTTGTCTCCATTAAAGAACTTTACTTTAGATAGCAATGTCAAGTGAGCCAGCAAAAAAGGCATTTCATTTATTAGAATGTGCAACTGTTTTCATAAAGTTCATTTTTCCTAATCAGAAATGTTTATTCTTCTTCGAGAGTATAATGTTTAGAACATTTTCAAACAGTAACTTGGTTATAGTTGATCTTAGAAGTCATAGTTCATTACTCCTCTGAATTAATTAGAATATAAAACCTTTATTGCTCTACAATAGGGAGATTTGGGGGTGTCTGCACCAAACAATAAAGGAAATTAAAGCTTATATAACGCAGAAAACATACCCAAACTAAAAACAATAACAAAAAAACTGCAAAAAAAAAAAAAAACATCACACTGGTTAGCCTATAAAGTATAACAACACTGTAAGGAACGATCTCCTAAAACGTTCCTTTGTCCACCTAAGCTAAACCTTTAATTAGGCTAAAGGACCACTCCACTTTTTACTAGCTTTATGCATGAAGTGGGAAATATTGTTCAACTATGAATATATTGACCGTGTTATCAGCTGAAAGTATAAAGAATATAGATTGAATTAGAAATACCTGAAAATATAGACCAATTTGGTTTGTTTTGTATTAAGCTCAGCACAAAATATTACAAACGTAACGCTCCGCAAAAACTATTGGGCTGAAAATCTTAATGGATATTTTATTTTATTCCAAGGTTGTTGATAAATGAAATATCAAATATGGTTGTTCTATATAAGACTTGGTAATTATAAATATTTATTTAAAAAAAACGAAGCGCTCCAGTTTATTTTGCAGCGCTGGCTATGATGTCATCGGCCGAAATAAAAATCATATTATCTGCGAAACCAAAGCAGCACAAACGCTAATTTTAACGGCACAAACCTGCACAAACGAAGCACTAAAAAAGTTGACCAGTTTGGTTGGATTCAAAGCAAAATCGGGGGATGGTGAACTCTAGATTAACTTAACAAATATTCTTTAATATCTTCAAAACCAAAACAGCACAAACGCTAATTTTAACGGTGTAGGTACCAGATCGACTCGGGTTGCCAGATTGACTCGGGTCCTGCGCCTCTGGATGATGTCACTATACATGATTGGTTTAACGTTTGCACAATTACGCAAAACATTGTGATTGGGCTGGACAACTTAATAAAAGTAATTATAGCGGATTGCGGTTTGTAAACGGACAATTTTACGAAGAAATTCTCCATGGTCCCTGCGCCTCCCGATGACGTCGCAATATGGCAACGCCACTCAAACAAACTACATTGAGCCCGCGGTCTGCATTTGTAATGAATCAATTTTATTTAGTTAATTTAGCGGTTTCCTTTTTCTCAAAGCTTCAGGCTTAAAGATGAACATAGAAAAATGTGAAATCTTAGCAATTCAAAATAATCAACCTACTTTAATTGATAAAAATGAGGTAAAATATTTAGGTATAATGATTAACAAGGACCACATTGAAAATGACAGAACAAATATTCAAGCCATTTTACAAAAAAAAAAAGAAAAAAATTGACAGTTGGCTCAATTTTTTGGAAGAATATTGTCACAATTTCATCTGGAATAATAAAAAACATGTGATCAGAAAAAACAAGTAATATCAGTAGAAAAACGAGGAATAAACGTTATTGATTTTAAAGTGATGAATGCCGTGATAAAATAAAAAATGGCTGCAGACTTTTATTAAAAATAAAAAGAGTTTATGGTTTAGTTTCCCTTCACAACTTTTTTTTTTTAAATTGGAGGAAGGAAATTTCTCTTAAGATGTAACTTTGATCCTGCAAAATTACTGATTAAATTGTCAGACTACCCCAGAAGCATTCCAAAATGATGTTAAAAGTTTTCATGCCTCGATTAAGTTACTGGAAAATAACCGTAAATTAACAAAATAAGATTGATCTGTAACAAATGGAGACCGCGGGCGTAATGTAGTTTGTTTGAGTGGAGTTGCCATATTTTTGACGTCATCGGGAAGCGCAGGCCCCCCGAGTCGATCTGGCACCCCGAGTCGATCTGGTACCTACAACGGCACAAACCTGCACAACGAAGCACTAACCATTCTGTCTATTTAACCGAGTTTTTTACGAGGGTGGGGTGTCAGCTTCACGCAGCTGCCGCGCACAGCTGGTGTTGAGCGTGGAAGCAGCAGGTCACGGCAGACACGGAACCGAAGGCGAGCATAGGATAGTGGATTGAGAAGAGTTTATCAGTTTTGAGCGCGCGCGTGATGTTTAAACGCTGAATACCTGTCTCACTGCGCGCTCAAACAAAAGACACAAATATCGCTCCAGAAGTTGATATAGGCAATGCTGACTGAAAAATAAGAAGGTAAACGCCGTATACCCGCGTACACCCTGGACTACACTGTCCGACTTCATGTGAAGCATTGACACCCATTGTGCAAAGCTTAATTTTTTTTTACAAACACGGCAAAATTCTTCGTCATCTTTACCGTCGACAGGCTGCAGCCATGTCCAGAATTCCTCGTTTTCCATCCGATTTTGTTGAAATTAGCATTTTCCCATTCTCTAGCTCTTTCTCCGCCTCATGTCCCTTTTCCGAACATTGTAAAAACATACGGCTTTAAGATCAACCGAAAGCATATATCAGTTATATCTGATATAATATATCTGACGAAACTGTTTTTATGACCGTATTTTTTTAGAAAAAAATAAGGCCACAGACAATCACATTTAATGACTTTTAATGCCAATTAAGGCCTTAATTTAAAAAAAAAAAAATCATTTAATGACTTTTAATGCCCTGGAGAAATCAAGAAAGCCAATGAGTAAACAAAAGAGCTAAAACAGGAAGAGAGGGAGGAAGAAAGGACCAATGGTTGCGTGTATAGTTTGATGGATGGACAAACAAGTGGGAGGATGAATGGATGTATGGTTGGAATCAACTTTTGGACAGAAGGTCAGGGAACAGAGTGTGGAAATATTTTTACATTCACCCTTTTATTTTTCCATGTAATTAAAGACCTGAAAAAGTCCTACATTTTGGACTGCTTCAGACTGTGAAGAAACCCTACCTGTAGTCAGTCTTTGTTTATTTTATTACATGATTATGGTGACCTCTTGTCTGGACTCAGACTGTCAGCTTCATTGATTTCCTGAATATCTGAATTTTACAGGCCTGCTTGTTCCAAAAGAAAAAGTTGAAGAAAAGATGGTAAAGCTCTGAAATTGATGGGATATACAATCCCAAAACTATCACACCTAATAATGCTGCTAATCCAAAACTACTAGTTTTCCATTTTCCTTCTCTCTGTGGATTTGGCTTATTTTGAAACATGTTCACTCGTCGGTGAAGTCCATGTTTTTTGAGAACAAGAAAATCCCTGTAGCTATTGAGTTTAAGGACAGCATTAAATGCATGGGCAGTCAGGAGAGCAGCGCTCATTCCAAACATTTACACTCAGCAGAAACACATGAAAAGAAGAAAAATAATATATATATCACACCCGGACACACTCACTTGAATCTTTCACAGCCACAAAGCTGTGTGATTTGATAAAGTACTTGGTAGGGCCCGTGGCTGACCTTTCAATCCGTGCTTAACACTGCTGCTCTGTTAGCTGCCCGCTGCTGGTAACTAGGCAACATGGACTCTGATGAGGATGGGGTTTGCACTCTCAGGCCGAGAGGTGTGGAAAGTGTAACTGATGTTGCTGTTTTGGTAATTGTGGCGATAACCTGTTGGGCGTGGGTGCGCTAAGGGAATCCAGCAAAGAGCCTTCACAGTTTACAAAAAAGTGATCTTTCTCTCAGAAATACTCATGGAGCTTACGTCAGATATGTCAGCCGCACTAACCACACCAATCGCTAATATAAGATACCAAAGGCAGTTTATACAGAATATTTTCAGACAACACGAAGAAGGCTAAACGATCTTACAAAGAGTAAGCAATACTGAAATTACTTCAAAAACTATCCAAACCAACCTTCCTCAAAGTGAAAAAGGAATTAACCAAATTTCTTATATTGCCACCAAGGATGGTTATGGCTGAATATATAGAAGCTGGCAGAATAGAATTTAAACTTTATTGCCTCAATTGGGAAATTTTGCTCACTAAGTGAACACATAAGATGGTCCATTTTCATTATACTATAAACAAACCAACAAATACAAACAAAGACACACAATTTCCATCCAAACCATGTAAAGGCAAAATTAACATCTACATCATCTGCTGCTTATGTCTTCTGTGCTTTCTATCTAGTGATGTGACTGGGATTATACAATTTCAGAAGTGAACAACACCAAAGTCAGTGATGGGTAGGGATGGGAATCGAAAACCGGTTCCTGTTCAGAACCGGTTCCGTGTTTTTCAATTCCGTGGCACCGTTTGGCAGCTCGCTTAATGATTCTCTTTTCGACTCTGAGCAGCACAACGGTAGCACAACGTTTTTTTTACGCAAGTTATGCCACGTTTTATACGCAAGTTACGCACACGGCATTCAGTAAGCACGTGTGCGTAAGTTGCGCATGACGTGACCAGGCTTAAAGCAAAACAAAAAAAAGTGGCGCCCCATCGGGGGAAGCGGTCGAAAGTTTGGCTTCATTTTAAGGAAGAGAAAGATGGCAACGAGGCGCTTTGCAATCATTGCAAAGTGGCATTTACATCCGCTGGAGGAAATAGATCCAACAAGCAGAAACACCTGCGCACACAAAATGGCATACAATTTAACGAATGCCGTGTTTTTGATTCTTACCGGACAGAAACTAAAGTTACGACCAGCATGGAAGGCAACTCTGGTGGTAAGTAGCTAGTTTTACATCACTGGCTGGTTCCTAGTAAATCATATACCATCTCTGGAAATAAACCAATTTCCTACCTCTCTTTGGGGTTATTAAGGGAGTGCGCCTTTCTCGTTAATCCAGCCCTTCATTGGTAGCATGTTTAATTAGAACTACTGGTAGCTGGAATTCTTACATGATTCTAGCTACTGCAGTGGATGTAACTAAACATGCTACAAAGTTGCTCCACAGTTCAGGGACCGAGAGAATGGTGACGCTCGTTTAATTTAAATTAGGGGGAGATGAGTTTATTTCCCAAAATTGTACAGTAATGCTTTTTCATTAAACGGATGGCTTCTCCGTTAGATTTAGATGACTGAGGTTATCTAAAGAGAGATTAATAAGCAACTGTCACAAGAAACTTACATTTTCTTGTATTCTAAACAACTCATCTACTGTATTTAAGTTTGTTCTTATATTCCTTTTTTTATTTAACCAAATATAAATGTTACTCCAGTTGCACATTTGCTGTGGACATCTTGACCTTGTTAGTTTGTAAGGTCGTGTGATAGTTAAGTAAACAAAGTTGATGCTCATCATCAAACTGTTTGTTATCCTTTTTTCCCCAAATTGGAATCGAAAAGAGAATCGAAAAGGAATCGAATCGTTTCACAGAATCGATAAGGGAATCGGAATTGTGAAAATCTTTGCAATTCCCAACCCTAGTGATGGGCACCGCTAACCAAAAAGTAAAAAAGAACAAAAACCGTTTGATCATGATAAAATAAGTTTAAATACACCAAGCCTCCATCTTGATAGTGTTTTAGCCAGAAAATAATTTGTTCTCAGGCGCAATTAACAAATATAAACATAAGTGGCGACATCGAGTGACAGTATCGCAGAACTATCATAATGCTAGTTTGCTTAATTTATAAATCACTAATGCTGAACCGAGCCTGACCCTCTGCTATGCCTCGCAATAAAGTGGCAGTTCAGCATGATCGAAGAACTACCGATATTAATTAAATAAACCAATCTACAAAAACTTTAACAGCCTCATAACAGAACATTTACTCATGTCAATCAACCCTGCGGTCACATCTGAGCCTCGGCAGATTTAGTGTCCGCTTCAGTGAACACCAACGATCATACTGTATTCCCAGCTACATTCCAGTCTTTTCCTTGTTGGAATCATATATTTTGTTAGGCATTTTTTTCCACTAGATCTCGGAACATTCTTCATTGTTTCGCCTGGAGAGGCTCATAGCTGTTAGGCGCTTCCTTGTTTTAACCCGTTAAAACCATAAATATCACTGCAGGCTTTATTTACTAACAAATTGAGCAAAATCAAAGCTTAAAAACAGCAAAATAACAACTTATACGCCAGAAAGATGTGATATGATCTTTCATAAAAACTTTGTATGCAACCAGAATGAGCTACTGACGTAAAAAGAAAAATCAATTAATGTGGCTATGCATCTTTAAGCACAGTTTTTAAAAATGTGTACTTTACTTGAGTAACATTTTTTGGAATACTTATTACTTTCACTCCACTACATTTTAACTCTAAAAAACATACTTTTTACTCAACTACATTTTTATAAAGGCTTTCGCAGCTCTTTACTTCTGTTGGCTGTGTTTGTTAATTGAGTGAAATTACACACTTCACCCCTATACGGTAGGTGATATAGAACTTTAAACTGGTTGCAAGGAGAAGAATCATTTATGTCCTATTGATGTTGCCATACAGGTACTTTGGGCACACTCAGATCGGGCTGGCTGCATATATGTGTGGCGTTATATTTGTGCCTCCAATCTGAGCACACAATGGGTGTACAAGTTTTTTGTGCAACTTTGGCACATCAACACAAAGATCATCACTACACATCAACATCATTGCATAATTTTATGATAATGATTTTCAAGCATTTTTAATTTGTCCTTTCGTTCTTTTGTGTGTATATGGTCCATTTCTCTCTTTAATCTTAATTTTTTCTTAGTAGTTTCAGTTAAGTTTCACTAGCCTAGTTGTTGATTGAACTAGATTTCACGTGAAGTGGAATTATATCTGTTAATAAATTCTTATATTTCAGGAAAAGTTGTCACTTATTTATTCTATATGTGTGCAGAGTATGGTGTTAGAGAATGCTAGAGTTCAAACCCATTGACACAACGGATAGAGGATCAGCCTCCACCTGATTTAGATTCAGCCCCACCCGCTTAGGCTGTGAGGACTGACCTACCTTATCTTAGGTAGGAAGGTTGCTGAATTTTTCCAATTAAAAACAACATGATTAAAAGAGGATTTATATTTTCAGGATCCAGATTTTCCTTTTGAGGATGTTTAATTAAGATTTCAAGCAAACAGTTGGTTTTAGGAGCAACAACAGTCCCCCAAAAAGTGCATAAGGATAAAATCTTTACCCTAAGAAGTCCACACAACCTCACACATTTTTCTCAACTTTTTCAAACTTTTTTGGCCAAAATATTTAATACTGTGGCAGTATGTGATTAAGTCTTCTCATTTTTGAAGAGTTGAAGTAAAATCTAGATCATTTGTATTTGTGAAGCCTGCACAATATAGCCAGGCTGAATCATCAAGTATAACAAATAGCACTTCTGTCAGAGCCATCACGCTTGTAGTCATCATAAGGTCAAGAGCACATTTTGTCACTCACATCGACTCAATAACTCGGTGTCACAATAGCACATCCCACACTGCAGACAGCATATCACGACCTGATCATCTGCCCACACGTTGCCACACATTGTATTAATCTGGGCTGAAGGACAGCTTAGAGTGACTGTGTGGATGTGACCTATCATTATTAAGCACCACCTTTTGAGAGGCTCGTTCATGCTGGACTGTGTGACTAAAATCACTCTGTGAGCAGAAAAATATTCCGTCAAAACCTCAGGTTGCTGAAACAGAACTAATATTCTTCCAATGGGAGGATTAATACCTCAAGGTACAACTGTGCTGTCAAGTGATGAGATAACTTTTTCAGGAGTCCAAGAACAGAGGGAAGGATGTTTTAGATCACTCCGTGCATTTGTTTACTATAAATGTATGAAATCTGAAAGGAATTGCAAGGATCTGCTTCTGTCTTCCATTGTAAATCTCTTTTTGCTACAGATTTCATATTTTTTTGTTCCTGCTTTTGAATGATTCTTCCTGATTCTTCAGTAACTTGGGAAGAAAATGTAGCTCCTAATATACAATGACAACGTGGAGGTGGCATATTTTCTTTTTCCTATGAAAAGCAGGTAAGTTGTGGTGTTAGCACAGCTAAAGTGCACCCTCCAACAATTCTCGGGTTTTACATTTTAGGGCATCTAAAAATGATCAGCTCTTGTGTACAGAACTGGACAACTAATTTCACACTGTCATATGTTAAAGTTTGTATCATTAAAAGGAGAAATATACTGGCAACGTATGGCTTATTGGAACAAATTCTTAAAATTGTGAAAGTTGGTTTTCACTAATGGGAATATTCCAGCATGACTTTGATTTGCATAGACAATTCTGAACAATGTATTTAGGTGAGAGGAGACCGAAGGAGAGATGTTTGGCTTTAATACACAGAATCATGTTTGGAATAAACTATGCACAGTATATTATCAAACGCCTAGCAACAGGTGGCAAGCATGGTGGTGGTCACCATGAGGCCATTAGTCTGAGAGCTGGAGTTTTGAGCAAATTAGGAAATAAATGAATGAGAAAAGAATGGCCAAGCAGGCTAACATCAGACAACCAAATAAGAAAAAATAACTCTAGCTGGACCCAAACAGACCTGTGTAGAAATATTTATATAAGTAAATATATAAGTCAACTTTCAGGCTGAACTGCAACTGTAAACAGAACCCGGTCTGTTTTGCCAGCAACTGCAGTTTTTCAAGATTGTTTATTATTTTTGCCTTGGGGCATGTTCTGTTGGTAGATCCCTGCCCTGTGAAGTCCTGCTCGCAGAGGAAATCCCAAAAACTTCAAGCTTTCCTGTTTTGATATTAAGCTCGCAAAAAAAAATCAAAAAGCTCTCCTGTCTCAGGTACTACCATTTTTGAGACAATACACATAGATCAATTTCAAATACAAATGAATAGATAAGGATTTTTCTCAGCTCTGTTTTTTCATGCTTTGATTTGTTTATATAGATTGTTGGACATTCAGATTTCTTTTTAAAAACTATAATAATAAAAGAAGAACAGCATAAAACATGTTTCTTTGTAGTCTTCCTGCCTTGATCCTTAATTCATAGTTTTCTAGTAGGAGAAGAGGCAACATCACACCGTGTGTATGAAAAAGAAGTTACTATAAAACCTGGTGTTAAAAGGTTTTAAAAAGACAAAAATAAAGTAATTTCTTGACTATAGATGTAATGTATTTGGATGGACCCAAGGAACAACCCGAAAACAGGTTAGTAAAAACTGAAACAGTTTTATTAAAGAGGATGGCGGCGCGGAACCCCCGGCTACTGCGGCTTGCACTCAGCTACTGGCAGTTCCTGAAGACAAAGCGGTGAGTTAGTGACCAGCGGAGGTTGGCAGGAATGTGAGCTAGAAGCTGAGTCACTAACCTGGGCGCGGGATGACTTGGTTGGACAAAATCCTGTCTTCAGGAAACAGCGGGGTCCGTGAGGGGATAATCCAGAGATCTTTGTCCTAGTACGGTCGGGGTCTTGATGAGGGAAAGATCCGTTCAATCCAGCAGAGGTATCCAAGGGCAAATCCAGAGGAGGCTCCAGGTCCAGATCCAGGTCCAAATCCAAAAGGCACAGACAGTTAAAGGGGCAAGCAATCTCCGTAATTTACAGGCAGGCGGGGGTCAGAAACACGGGAGGGCAATCCAGATCACTGAGGCTGACGAACAGGACTCAGGCGGGCAGACAAATCCAGAAAGGGGTCAGGCTGGCTCAAAAAACAGAGGCAAAAACAGATCGGCAGGCAGGCAGGCAGGCAGGCAGGCAGGCAGGCAGGCAGGCAGGCAGGCAGGCAGGCAGGATTTCAAAAACAAGGCTGGAAGCGCTCACCGTTTGGCTAGAGACGTTCTGGCACTGGAGGCTGCAAAGAGCAGAGCTTTTAAGCAGGTAGGGCGGAGATGGAACAGGTGTGCTGATTGCAATCAGCAGCCCCAGTGCCAGAAACGTTACAATAGAGGTGTGGCAGTAATCAGGACGTGGTTGATAAAACTGACTCAGTTTTCCGGAAATATGGTTGGTTTCACACAGGGAATGGTTGACTTCACGCAGTTTCCTGTCAGGAAGATTTTCCTTAATAAGGAAATCTTCACCTGACCACGGCATTTTGTATTTACTCAACAGATCTTTGACATTAACATTTGTTGCATAATCTAAAATATTTAAATATGACAAACAAAGCAAAGAAGACATCTCTAAGGGGCACTTAATATCTTTCCACACTAGGTAGATGGTACACATAGCAGAGCTTTCAATATTTTTACCTTATTTTATTTTGTTTTAACTTTTAAAGGGAAATCAACACAATCAGTCATTAGAGGCTAAAGTAGCTCCAAAGTCCATAGATGAGAATTCTCACAGAGATCTACAGTCAAACAGTTTTAATACATAAAATTGCTTATAGAGGAAATGGAGCTTCAGGAAGTACACAGTAATAATTAACGTCTGACCTTTTTAAAACGCATGCCCTACTTTGACATCAACCTTTAATAGCAAAGCCTCACATATTATTTTTTATTAATTTCTTCTTTTTTACCATCAGAGTCAAATCCTTTGCTGTGACATAATGTGAGCTCAGTGTAAATTTATTTCTAGACTCGGCTCACCGAAGGAATAAATGAATGACCCTTTTCTCAAATGTCAACCAAGAAATATCTTCTTTCATACCTTATGGAACAGCAGTTGAAGGAGGATGGAAGCTGTTTGAGACATGTTTCCATAAGAAGGGTCACTTTTAGCTAGAAAGGAATGCTAAGCTGGTTCAATAGGTTGGGGAGAGATGGTTGTCCGTTTTTATTTGATAGAAAACATACATCTTTGTCATAGAATTTACTTTTTTGAAACTGTACATTTGCACTACAATAACTCGGCATTAAATCTAAAAGGCTATACATTTTTACTTTTTTAACAAAGTTCCTAAATAGATTTTTTTTGTATTTAAACCCCTATTAATTAAAACCTTTCTTCATGTTACCCTGTGATCCTATTATTCTCAGCCTCATCAACCCGCACTCGAGTTTCAAACTGTGTTCTCCTTTTTCTGGCTTCAGATGTCCTTCAGGTGAATTATAAAACCAAATGAGGTCCAGAAGAGCACTCATCTAAATTCTCTCCCCTTAATTGCGACAATGCTAAAGCACAGGCAGAGCATCTTACAAGTGAATGAGAATTAGCTCCTTCTTTTTTCTTGTCCAGAGGGTGAGATTTATCGACCCGTGTCCTTAAAGACAAAACCTACAAAATCTACACTTGAAATATTAAGATGGTTTGCAACACTTTTTAAAAGATGTGCAACTTTATAAAAAAAATATAAAATCTTTCCTTCAACTTTCTGGTTTAAAATGGACTGCCTGAGGATTCTTCTTTTTTTTTTTTTTTAGCTTCAACAAGGTGCTGGTTTACAGGACAGAGTGACACAATCAATTTGCAGAGCAAGTGACACAATCAGCACCTACATAAATCATATCAGCACAGCCAGGCCCCCAGGCACCTGCTGAGGCGGCAGTTTAGTGGCTCACCTCCAGAATACAAGCTGCCAATCAGCAGAGAGTGACAGGCGACAGAAACAGGAGAGCAGGTGTTCCTACACTGACACACCATTGACTCAGGTGGTGGGATTTATTTTCAAAATGGCAGCTGTAATGACTTAGAGACGAACTCTTTAAACATGTAGTTACACAGGTGGAGTCATGCTGTTTATGGCCAGAGAGATAGTTTTGTGCCTTTCACTTAATGGAACCTGTTTCATAACATTTTAGTAAAATTCAAACAGGTTTTTAGAAGTTTTTATGGTTGGCCAGGCAGTGAATTGTCAAGAGCTTCAAAATCTTTTACTCTCACAATGAAAAATGTTTTTTATTTTTTTTTTACAAAAATCCAGTGTTTTAAAGCGATATACATTTCCAATGAAAAAACTGTGTAATGAACCCACGGAATCTGGAGACCCGGTAATTCAGCCCACACAAAAATAAACAGTTTTAAAAGGTTTATTCAATGAACTGGTGTTGCTGGAACAGGAACTAACAGGAGCGCATACTGGGACCACTGTGAGAAAGAGAGCAGGGTTAGTGGCAGAGAACAACTCAGCGAGAATGTTTGAACACTGAATAAAAGCCACTAAACTTCTCAGATGTCGGGAGGTTGCACTGGCTCTGATGACTCAGATTGCTCCAACGGCTCCGTCTGAGTGATCCGAATTACTGACTGACTGATCCACTTCACATAGTTTTTGTGTCGGGCAAAGACTGAAGGGGAATCCATAGTCATGACTTGGGTCATACACAGTAAGGCAGGCAACAGGCAGAGGTTTCCAGTAGGGCTTAGGCAAAAGAGGTGAATCCGGGATCCGGCCTTTGAGTTGTTCATGAGAGGCACACTCCAGGCAGAGGTGTCCAGACAGGGGCAGAGGCAAGCAGGCTATGCCGAGAGATGGTTCAGCAAGTCGAGGTCGAGACACAGAAGACAACAGGAGAATCTGACAGGGGACAGACAGGAGAAATTGCAGGAGTGAGACAGATTAACAACAGGCAGGCAATCAAGGAATGCTGGATGGTTTACTCACACGGTAGCTTTCAAGAATCTGGTAGTTACACACTGGGAGAGCCTGGAATAAATAGTGCTCCTCCCAGGTGCAGCAACTCCACTTAATTGGAGTTGCTGCAGGTATAACTGCTCAGACCTTGATTACCTGTGCAGATCAGGAGCAGGGAATGACGTCATGACACTGCAGATGGAGACTTTACAGGCAGGAACAGATGGAATCATTACAAACTATAGAAAAGACAGTTTGAATAAATTGAAAAAAAAGAAAGAAAAAAACGCAATTTCTGGTCACAAATAAACTGGGGCATCTCCAAATCTTTTTCAACCTAAAATGGAACATCAAATTAGGTGCACATGATTTGAAATGCTCATTAGTAAGCATTTTGAAGGAGGATTGAACCTCAGACATTAAGTTTGTTTGCTCTTGAAGTGTGAGTGCACACCATGGTGAGATCAAAAGATTGCCTGGGACCTTCAAAAAGAAGATTGCAACTTAAGAGTCAGAGGTTTAAGGAGGTCTCTGAATAAATTGAAATCAGTCATACCACAGTGCAGAAAATAGTCTACAAGTGGATGACATTCAAAACACCTACTAACATGACCATCTAAGCTAACCTTGCCAGCAAGCTGAATTCTCACGGTCGTTGTGCATTCACAAACACACAATGACTCATCTTGTCCCGCTCCTGCTTCACCCATTTGTGACTGAACCAAAAAAAGTTCAGGCCAATCATGTTGCAGTATTATGGTTTAAGGCGGGACATACCAGCTGTGACAAAAGCAAAGCAAAAGCACAGCTGAACCAAAAAATAAACATAGCAGGAGGATGCATGTGTAGCTGCTGCTATCACATCTGTTTTGTCAGAATCCACAATTTCATCTTTGAAAGGAGAACAGCAAGAAGTTCTTTGACCAGAATAACCTTTTTTTGGTTTATTATAGCACCAGATGCGTACATTTTAATTTGATACCGTAATTAGCTAAAACCGAATTTCGGTAGGCGGGTACTAGGTATCGTTTCACCCAATCAGCTCAGAGAGTTCTGCTGAATGTCCCTTCTTTCCGCAAATGGATTTGATGGAAGCAGTCTTAGGCTACGTTCACACTGCAGGCCTTGATGCTCAATTCCGATTTTTTTGTGAAATCTAATTTTTTTGCGTGTCCGTTCACCTTTCCAAATATATGCGACTTGTATGTGATCTCCTGTGTGAACTGCATTCCTACACCTAAGTGTCCCGCATGCGCAGTAGAGGATGCGATGACGTCATACGTAGCAAGTGTGCTCATTGTTTGCGGAAGTAAACATGGATCGTAATGCTGCAGCGTATCTTGCGTTCTTTACGTTATTCTCCAACCGGAGCCAGCACATTACCAACGCAATCTTTTTAAGAAGATCAAAAAGGAAGAGAGCCAAATTTTAGTGATGTGAGCGGCTTTACTGATACGGACAATTTTATGGCTCACTGTCAGGAAACACTTTTAAAAAAAGCTCAGTTTAGAAAACCAACTTTAATGTTGCGTTTTTACCAAAATACAGCATATAAATTATGTTAGTGAGGAGTGTATTTGTCATGTTAGCAATCAACTTAGTTAATAATAATTTTTTCAGACATGTATGGAGCCAAATTTGTCTCATTATTATTACAAAAGGTATAACGTGATTTACAAATGTGCGAAGCTCTATGTATTTAATTTCTTGTGGTTTTTAGAAGAGGGAAAACTTTTTTTTATAACAACTTACAATGTATTAATTATAACATACAGGCCAGAATTTAATTTACAGGGTTTTAACAATGTTGCCGCACAAGTTAACTGCATCCATTGTTCTTTATAATGTGGTGGTGGGTCTCTTTTTTTCTGTGTGAAAGCTGTTTCAGAAAGGTTGCATGTATAAGGTACAACCCTATTTTTTTTTTATCTTTTAGAACCAATTTGATCCATTAAACACCAAAAATTGTCCCAGTTTCTTAAATAACATTTGCATAGAAAGTACATGTTGCATCTCATATTTCCTCTATCAGCCTATTTTCCTATGTGTTAACATAGAATTAGTATTATTCATGAATGTCCTCTCCAACTGGCTGAAAGTGCAGCTCAATGTTTTCCGGTTGTATAATGACATAGACTTATCTCACTCCTTTACAGCAAGGAATTGTTCAGCTGGCGATATCAGTGCACATGGGCATCCATGAACTGAAATGTGATCCTGAATGAAGGGGAAGCAAAAAAAGTCATCCAGAGAGAGAAAGTGGATTTTTAAATCTTCAACAAAAATAAAATGGCTTTTTCCACTCAAGGTTTCCTTACATAGGCTGCAGGACGCTTTCATTGATATGCTTTACTCCTCACTTACTTGGACATCAAATTCAACTAAAACTTTTACACACACACACAGCAAATTTCTTATGACAAGTAGTAACAAGTGCTGACACAGTGGTTATATGCTCTAAAGAGTTTCGCTTTCAAAAAACAAACCATGGATGGACTGAGAAGATGTAGAAATCTTACAACTGAGTAGAAGGCAAAGAATACATGGTTTTCACATTTCTTTACAACTAAAGATTAAAATAAAAAAACATGTATCATTCAGGTACTTTCAAATAACATATATCATGTCATCTTATCAAGAAATATGAATACACATTTATAACACTGTAATTAATCAGATTTTATTAAAAAGAATGACCACCCTGTCACAATCCCCAGGCCTTTCTTTATTTTTAGGTTCCTTGGGATTGTGCAGTTCTATTTAGGTTTTCACCTTTTAGTTTTGTTTATTACCTGTAGATTCTTGTTTCGGTCACTAATTAGTTTTCTGTTCATTATGATGCTAGTAGTTTATTCGAGTTTCAGTTTTATTCCTATTTCCCTCCCCCTGCCAGTTCATTGCCCTCTCTCACCTTCAGCATAACTACCTCTACTCTTTTCAATTCTGTTAATCCACTCCACCTGCTGTCCCTTCCGTCTCCTCCCCTATTTAGTCAGCCCGTTCAGCCTGTTCACTACAACATGCAACTCCCAAGTTTTTGCCTGCACTTTGGTCCACAAATCAAAACACAAGACCTGACACACCCATTATAATTCCTATAGAGACCTGAAAAAAATATTTCCAAAGTGGGGATTTAGTGTTACAAAACTGGTGGTTTAAACAATTACTGGCTTTGTTTTGGCTCCATTATGAAGCCTTTAATTTAATGCCATAATCCCTATTTAGAGTCATTCAGGGTCTTTGTATGTTGCTGTTAAGGATGTTTCAGTTGCAAAGAAAATGGCTCTTAGAGCCGCTTCTTTGAAGTAAACCACTACGAAAAGCCTCTTCTTTCCATATCAATTCAACAAGAGCATGAAATCTGCAGCCGGCAAATCCCGAAATCCTACGTCCTAGGGGGAAGAAGTTTGAAATCCACCTAATCTTTACTTATCAAATGACAGAATCCCTAAAAAATAGTACATTCAAACATAAAAATTGTCATATAAAAGAAAAATGGCACAAGAATTAAAAAGTAATGTTTCAGAATCACACCATTAAATGGAAGATCACTGTATTTATTTGCATAAAAAAAAGGTTCAACCACATTCTAAATTCTTTTAGACAGCAGGAAAGAATAATCTGTCTTCATGGCCTTAGTGTGAATCTATAAGGAAAAGACACAGATAGGAAGCTGGTAAAACAATTTCACTATCCAAAGTGGAACAAGTCCTGGACTATTACTCCAACTGCCAGATTACAGTTCATAAACGCACTCAGGTACAAATACCACTGCTGCAAATTTGCCTCAAACCACTTCAAGGCCAAGGTGATCATATTGGTCCTCGTTAATTATGCTTGATTTAACAATTGGATGATGAATACCAACATTTATGTTGTGTTTGGGCTATATTAAAATCAACAATCTCTTCTGTATTTAAAATATTTTTGACAGCAATAACAAACAGATTTCTTTGGCTGAATTACACAGTTAAATGTGGATTTATTTCCAGTTATTGCACTACCGTTTACTGCCCTTTAGCAATTAAAAAAGGTGCTTTTGCATGTTATTAGAGGTAACTGTTGAATCAAAGTGATGCTATTAAAAGAATACACCATATTTTTCACACATCAATTGGTATCCATTATTCCATTAAAAGCTGTGACCGTAATGGCTTTTAAATGCAAGAAAAACGGAACAGTTCTAAATAATGAGTTTGCATCAGGGCCAGATACCAACCAGGCCAGCCCATCAACATGGATGACAAATTTGTGCCACTCTGAGGCACCAACCTGTCAATCATCCTACTGTATCCTGCTTCTGCCCTTTCTCAATTTTACACACACACACACACACACACACACACACACACACACACACACACACACACACACACACACACACACACACACACACACACACACACACACACACACACACACACACACACACACACTTCCACCTGCCAATCTACCCTGACAGTTGAGTTTGAAACACACTCCCTGTCATAGAGGTGGCAGCAACGCGCACAGAAAGCAGCAGGAGGAAAACAAAGGTTGAAACAATGGTTTGACGGTTTCGTTATCCCCTGTAGTCCCCCCTACAATGCTTGCAATGTTTTACAAACGATGTGAGGACTAGAGAGAAGCAGTAAGGTTCATCATCGCCGCCTTATGTTGCTATAGCTGATGTGCTGTTGCTGTTGGATCACAATCACAGATACTCTATGGAGAGTGTTCCTAAGAAAAATCCTATGCATTTTTATGTCCCAGGCTTCTCAGTGGCAAGTTCCCAGTGTTGTAGGCAATAACTGCCTTTTTTAGTTGAATTAATTTTCATACTGAAGTAAAAAATAAATTTTGTGCAACACCTTCATAACTCTGGCAAGAAAACAGCCCCTAGCATGATGCTACCATTACTTGACTACTTGACTACACCACTGACAGTTGGATTAATGTTTGAAGAATGGAAAGTTTTACGTGTTTTCCTCTATACCTATCAATTGCCGTTGTGACCAAATAGCACAAACTTCATCTTATCTGACCTTAAAGGGGACATATCCTGCTTTTTAATCGTTCCTTTTCACATTGAAATCATTCAGTTGTGGTCTGTACGTAATTGTTAAAACAACGTAATGGAAAACAGGGAAAACTGAATGGCTTGAGAACTATGACACAAAAGGAATATAAATGTATCTACACAGCACCTGGACAGACCATATTTAACTGTTCTGCATTCTTGGAGAATCCACGACACAAAAAAATGTATTTAAGGGCTATTTGTTCAGCTGCACAGTTAGTTAGTAAAGTACCAGGGTGTTGAATGGTGAAAATTAAATTTTGTCAGTGACACTGGTGTTTCAGTGGGCTAGAGTCAAGACGTTTTCGGTGCTTTTAGTTTTTTCCTCCAAACTGAGTAAGGCATTTTTAGTGGTAAAGTGGTAACACATCTAATTAATTTATACCTCTTTACCATTGTTCAAACTGGTGGTCCCGGAGTTGCAGTCATGTTAGAAATGGCTCCAACAGACATTCCTGTTTTATACTATTATACTTGTCTGAAGTGTTTCCAGAGCCAAAAAGCACTAAAAAGATTGATTTTTGAGTTTATGAAACACAGTGGTTTCTTTAATCCTAAAATAATTTCTGTTGGAAGTAAAAAATCCGATTCATGTTTGACCAGTCTTAAGATTTTATTTTGAGATGATTAAATACAATCCAGATTTATACAAAAATCCTAAATACCTTACTCGTTTAAAGGTATACTATGCAACCGGGGTTGATTTTCCAGCGAGGCTCCCCCCAGAGGGCGAAAGTAAAAGTGCACTGTCGTTTGTTTTGAGCTTAGCAGACAGGCGAACGCAACAAATCACCATCCTGCTGTTCAAGCAGAGCTACGAGGGGGCGCCCTCCCCTCCTCTCCGTCCCCGCCAGTGGAGTGAGGGGAGCGGGCATCCCCGAAGCGACCTCCGCCCGGCCCGGGACCCGCTGGGCCCGGACGTTGGCTCACGGGGGGGTTGGGGAGGGCGAGCGTTCCGGTCCGCGCGACGCGCTGGCCGTCTGTTTCCGTATGCCGCACGGCCGCCGGGGCGTCTCGTCTTTCCTATCTCCCCTCCGTTCCCCCCGACGCCCGGTGCCTCCCGAGCCGGGCTCGACCCCCTGGTCTGGGTTCCTGTCACCCACCGCACGACGTACAGTGTGAGCACTCCGGTCGCGTCCGAGCGTCGCGCCGTACAGTTTGAGAACACAGATCGTGAGCGGTGAACTTTTAAACCCGCGGTTCCGTCGCACAGTTTGAGATGTATATAAGTACCACGACTGAAAAACTCGTACAGTGTATGCCCGGCTTAACACAGTGAAAGTATGAACATGCACACAGAGAGAGAGAAACCATTCCAATGTTACTTACAATCGCATCAGCAGAAACGCAAGGTCCGCGTCAGCCTTGCAGCCTTCTTTTTCTTTTAGCTCTCGCCATTCGGAAAAAGCTTGCCCGATGTTCACCTATGTACGACTCCTCTTTCTTGCCTGCTCCGACATGGGCTTTCGCTGTTTTATCGCTGGTTCCGCCATGATAAATGCTAAAATATCGCCACTGCGCTAGCACCGAGCATGCGTTTCACTGGGGGCGAGTAGCAGTTCTCGCCGTAAAGCAAGACCGACTCTCGCGATGCACGAGACTTCTGAGCCTGTGGGTGCGGGCCGAGGGCTCCTGCAATTGCAAGTACAGTATTTCCTCTACAGACCACCAGGGCGGCCGAGAAAACCTTTGTTCGACCTGAAATGACTCATTTAATGATCCAAAACGGTATGGAACACATTAATTAACTGAAAAATGTTGCATAGTATGCCTTTAAGGGTAGCAGGAAGCCATGAAGCAGCCACCAACTTTAGCTCCATTGGAATGTAACATCCATCCATCCATCCATTTTCTTACTCGCTTTATCCCTCATGGGGTCGCGAGGGGTGCTGGTGCCTATCTCCAGCATTTCAATGGGCGAGAGGTGGGGTAGCACTCAGAATTGCTTTCTTAATTGCTTTCTTAATGCCAAAGAGAGCCCAACCGATTTACTTTCACAAGTGGAGCATTACTGCTTTCGCTATGGTGCTCCACTTGGTATTCATGCAAAAAACCTTACTGGACATAATTTTGGGATTATTTCAAATCCAACAAACACATAAACGGAAATGTAAAAGAGAAAGAAAGGAAGAGAGAAAGGTGAGGAAGAGAGAAACATCAAAAAGGGAGTGTCAGACTTGTTGACGTTGGACCGAAGTGCAGACAAGAGATCGGGAGTCACATGTTGAATGTTGTTGAAGTAAGGCTTACAGGAAAAACAGAACTATAAGAACCAGAAACACTGTGAAAATGACCAGAGCAGGGTTGATAGATGGTGAACCTAACAATGAGTGTGACAGAACTGGCTGAAGTTATAGGGGCAGGGATGGAAGTAACAGCAGGTGGAACAAGGTGAACTGAGTAAAAGCAATGAGGCTAAAGGAAAGGGATGGCAATGAACTTGCAGGGGCAGGAGGATAACAAAATCTAACAGGGAACATGAGAATGGCCAGACCTAACTAAACTAGGAAAAACCTAACTAAACTAAGAAAGAGCAGGCAGAAGATAATGATCTAATAGAACTACTGAAATCATACAGAACAGAAGCTAACTAAAACAGGGACTGAATGCATAGATACAAGAATGCACTATTAACATAAATACTGAACAGAAACAGGAACTAATGAAACAACAATCTAAGCTCGAGAAACAATACTAAAGATGCAAAACATTAACAGACTGCAGGATCTCCAAGGAGCTACAAGAAGTAATCAAACCCCTGAGAACCCTGACAGAGAGAACGTGACAAAAATAGAATAGAGGGAAAGGAGAATACAAAATATCATCCTTGGAATCTGCTTCTACGCCTGCAGAAAGAGTTACAGAAAAAACAACAAAGCAAACTGAAAAAGTATCACAGGTGCAAACAACCAATACCTATGATATTATTTAATATATAAGAATATATTAAAAATAAAAGAGGAGAGCCCCAAGAGATTCCCCAGCAGTCACAGTGCCGAAGCCCCTGGGGAAAGCAGTCACGAGCCCGTAGGCTCCGCTGGCAACATGCTACGCCACAGTAGATCCAGCCATGGGCCCAGAGACCCAAGGACACACTGCCCCCTAGCAGAGCAAGGGGGCTAAAGCCCCTCAAAGCAGCTGCCAGGAGTGAGCCAGCAAGCGCCAGACCACTCACATTCCAAGAACCACCAATGCACCAGTGGGCCAAGGGGGCAGGCACCGGCATGGAGACTGGTGGGGGGATGGGCTCCAAAATTAGTGGAGACCTGAGATAACACAGGAGAGGGAGCAGCCCAAAATCCACTTTGACAAAGAAAGAAGCACACAGGCACAATCACCTGTTCCCACCCTAATGCCCAGCTGTTGCTGAACACCACATAAGAACAACGTTCTGCATACGTGATGTATAGAGGACAATAACTCGCAAGAAAAGAATGGCCTCATTCTGTTACCTGCAGCTGTCTGGTTGGAGAGCTATCTAGTAAATAGGAAATAGACTGTGTTTTATAATGGTAGAATGCTGCCGCGCAAATACTCCACAGAAGTCTCTGTCAAAAGAGGCTGATCAAACCACGATTAAATGTAATTTCTGGATTACTATATTTTTAAGCGTTACCCTTTTTTGCCACTGTCAATGATTTATCTTAATATTCTCGTATCGCTCATCTAACACGAGGGGACACTCTCAGTTCTGAACAATTTATCTGTGCTGCTCTTCGTTTCTCCCGACAGAGATTTCTGTGGAGTATTTGCATTCCTTTTCCGACATTTCCTTCTTCAGATCTCAGCAAAAAGGTAGAAAGAAACCTCAGTGTTAGCCCTAACAACTGCTCGGTAGCAGGGTTGTTTCACTGAGTAATTTGTCGTCATAATTTGACTCAGGGTAAAGGCTGAGCTTTCTGAAACGGAAAAGCCGGGGTATGCAGTAATTTACCCAAGAAATTACTCTGAATAGCCTCTAACCCAGCTTTCTAAAACAGGGCCCGTGTTTTAGTTTTTATTGGTTGAGAAAGTCCAACTGTGGCAGAAACAATTCATGAATATTTCTGCAATGAACATGGCATTTTATTTTTAGTGTAATCAAGTACTCAGTCTGCATAATGCCATATTAGACAGTGCATAAATACATACAATTTAAAATGATAAAATTCTCAATTTCAATTACAAATGAGTTCATTAAACCAATTACACTGCATTTCTAAAATCTGTATAAAACGTTGCTAATGAGATAAATTAGTTTTTATGCATTATCTAACTGCAAGAACACCAACAAAAGAGATTTTAAATCCCTACTGGAATAATCCACAGTTTTGTATCCTGACCACCTTAACTCTCAGTGTTAACATGTAAGTTATAGACAATTACCATCATAACAAAGCATCAAGTACCAACCGAGCACAAATTAAAGCAGGGTACTCAAAGTAAGGGGGCTAACACTCAGACATGCCATACATTTCAGTTCTTTAAAAATGGCTTCCCTTCTCCATAGAAATACCCTTATCACGCTGTTGCTAATTTGCATTGCCTTTTAATGGTATAAGAATACAATGGCATTTCCCTTAACAATAAATTGGACAGGGGGCAGTCATTGGCTAAGCTTTCCTAGCTGTAGATACTCCCTTCCATGCTTTAGACTTGAAAAAATGCTCAGAGCTTAGCAATCTGTTTCACTTTGTTTTTCTACTAGATGAAGCCACTAAAGAAACTACAACTGCCATTAACTTTTTACTTTTCTTTAACATAGAAAGTACAAGTGGTACTTTTACTTACAAGAGTCCCACTTTAAGAGTTTTTCGAGACACGAGCCTTCATTGAGACGATTTTTTTGCTTTGACTTGGGAGCAAAAACTCGGCTTACGAGCAAATTTCAGACACGAGACACTAGTGGGCGCAGAGAATGCCACGGTGAATGCTGCAATAAAAGAGCTGCAGACTCAGCAGAACACGGAGGTTTTGCCAGAACTAGGTGACGCGGAGGGAGCAGTTATTTGTACGATAGAGAAAGGAAACGCGGGGAATGTGGGAGAAACTTTCAGACTTTATTCAAAAGAGACTCACGGAAAGAGTTGCAGGTGAGCATGCGATGGCACTATTTAATGACAGTTGCCAAAATTATTTCGTAGACATTCTGAGAGGGAGGATGAAACCAATTAAATTGGACAGGTCTTAACCGGAAACCCCTCCAGATGAATTGTGAGGAAAGTGCAGCAGACTAGGCAAAAACTTGTGAATAAGATTCAGTTATTCAGTTCACCCCTTCTCCGTCACTTCCGTCTGCATCTTCCTGATGTCTGTTCTCCAAGATTAATGCTGTATATTTCACATTTGTTCATTATTTATAAAGGCATAAAGGCATTTCCTTATTCAAAACCATATAACAAGATATTGCAGTGTTTTTAGGGGGTTCTAGAACAAAATAACGGCTTTTCAGTATATTTCAGTAGGGAAAAAAGTTGATTTGACATACAAGCAATCTGAACTATGATCTCTGTCATGGAACGAATTAAAGCAGCACCATGTAAGTTTTTACCCAAATATTAGGTTAATTTCAGATATATCAAATGATTTTTCAGGTCAGTAGGCCAGTACTGCACTTGGCACGAATGGATGCTCACTGCGGGCTGCCCTTCTCAAAACCTCGCCTACGTAACTTTTGAGGGTCGGGTCTGGGTGAATGGGTCATGTGACCTAGAACGCTGCTTTACGGCAGTCTGAGCTCCCCTTAAACATGGCAGCTTACCTTGAACGCTTCTACATTTTTTCATCCTCAAGTCAAAGTTTGTCATGGCTATGGTTATTATTTCAAAATACAGTACATATAGTTTACACACCTGCAGGTCGGCTCTGCTGCTCTGTTGAAGTTCCTGCAGCCTTTCATAATCAGATGATTGAGCCTGTTGTCTGCCCCGGTCATCCTTCTCTTCCACGGCTTCTGGAGCTCCCTCTCACCCTGGCTCTGCCTCATCCTCTCCCTGTTTCAATGGGAGACTCTGAAGATGATCTAGAGGAGTGAATGTGGACTTGTCTTCACAAGTAACTCCATGACATCACAATCTGCTGTTCCAAAACACAGCGGGAGACATTTAATTTTGCGACAGAGCCGTATTTCCAGTGGCCTTCAGGGCCGGTAAACCTGGAATTTACAAACCTAGTGCGCCCAGTGGCTAAAAGTTACAAAGTGCTGCTTTAAACTCGAAAGTCAAGGCACCTCTGCATTCTGGGATCAGTGCTTGGTGTTTCTTTTTGTGTGTGTATGATCTGTCCTCATAAACCCCTAGTCGGTCGTGGCAAATGGCGAGTATCTGAGGGATTGCTGCAAAGGCAATGGCACAATTAAAGCTGCAGTCCATTGTTGCTGCATGCTCATCCAGCAGGGATTGCTGCAAGTCGGGGACTTGATGCAACATGATTGCTTTCCTTATGTAGAAAACCTTTTATCCAAATTCAATATTAAACTGACCTTGACAACTTGACAACCAGAACCAAATTGAATAGAAAACCACTAATATACTTGGTCATACCATTCCTAGAGATTAAAGCTGCTTTAATAAGATGCCAGAGAAAGTTCTGGATTTAGCAGTTTCATTTGATTGTCATTGAGTTGCTATGAGGTCACTTGTGGCAATTCGATTTAACAATTTATAGCCTACTTGGAGAGGATTTTTCTATCAAAAATAATAACATATTAGTTATCTTTCCCATTATTTTGCCAAGGCAATTTAGGGAAATAATGGAAGAACTGCATATATATAAAAAAAAAAAATAGATTTTTTGTTTTGTTTACATGTATCATTCCATGGGCCCTGCGACAGACTGGCAACCTGTCCAGGGTGTACCCCGCCTCTCGCCCATTGAATGATGGAGATATGCACCAGCACCCCTCGCGACCCCATGAGGGATAAGCGTGACGGAAAATGGATGGATGGATGGTATCCTTCCATGGTGTTGTCATAAAAAAGGAGAACAAAGAAATGGTTGCAATTTTGTATCTTCCTCATGGCTTTTCAACTGTCCCTCTCCACCAATAAAAAAGAAACACCAATGACTACAAATTGAAATATAATTTCTTGATGATCTATCATAATTTACCCTACTATTTAATCTAAGGCTTATTTTCCAAATGCAAATTTACTGTAATCACCAAGCTTTGTTAAAGACTCCCAATCAAGCTTGTTTACACATGTATAACACATGAAATACTTTTTAATATCTTAATTTTAAAAATGTTATTACAAAGTTATTTTTTGTTTAATATTACAATTATGATTTTTATCTTTTATGTTTGAAGCCACTTAGGATTTTCTCTAAATACCTTGAAGGTCCTGATTGTCCAAATGCTTAGTTGTTTGAGTTTTTATATTTGTTTCTTCACAATTTTTACATTCTCTAGCTGCTGCCATTTCAGTCCATACATTTTTGGATTAGATTCTTATTTAATCCTTGTGTTCTTTGTGCATTTTGTAATATTTCGGTTATTATTTTTCTCTATCCATCCATCCATCCATCCATCCATCCATCCATCCATCCATCCATCCATCCATCCATCCATCCATCCATCCATCCATCCATCCATCCATCCATCCATCCATCCATCCATCCATCCATCCATTTTCTAACACATCTATCCCACAGAATTTAACCAATATAAAACAGTTTTTTTACATTGAAAATTTTAAATAAAATTGTGCACCAAGGTTATGCTGGAATTTTATTTAACAAGCAGTATTACAATTAACCTGACACTTAACACATTTTTTTTTACACTATTTCTATGACAGATCCCATTTTTTTCTTCTGTCACTGACAGAAGGTAAATGAGCCCGTCTTGAAGCCATCCATCAGAAAAACACTAAACACCTGTTAGTAGGAACCCTGCATCCTTTAAATATAAATGTGTTTGATTGATGCGACTGTAATCCAAGGATTAATATGATTACAGTTATTAAACCTGTGGGATAATGAGTTATGGAAATTCCATCTCATGAAAGCTTCAGGAGCCTGCCCATCAAACATCATTTATAATCAGCTCCTTAGTACACAGATCAGATAGATTGGCTCCCCACACACTGCCATTCCAGATGGCTAATATTTGGCATGTAGCAATAGAGTGACAGGAGGTAAATTAGAACATTGACATATTGACATTAATATTTGCAGAAATAATTGCAGAAGAACCTATGGCTTAAAGGGATAATTACAGTAATGATCACATATGACATGGAGTAACTTAACCAGGCCATCCTTTGGAACCCAGTGTTATGGCTGCATTACCTTTAGCTGTTGAAGAAAATACTTTAGTATGATAGACTTAATGCTGCTAACTCAAATTATACAAAAACTGAGATTTATCTTGCAAATAACCAAATCAGTTAAGTTTAAGTGATTATTTAATTTTACATTATAGTACAAAAATGTGACACATGACCTGTAAATTAAGTATTAAATTGCCATGGTTTTAAATTAGTACAAGTGTTGATTTACCATTACATTAAAAAAGACTATTTATTATATTATTTTCTCTTATATAGGCCCTGCTCTAGGTCTAGTATAGTTAATCAGACATGATTCATTTTTGGAATAATGTCAAATGTACGTGATGGAAAACAAGCAACAGCTGCACATTGATTTACCATTTTTAAGAATGTACAGGTACATCTAAATAAATTGAATATTGCATAAAAGTGCAATATTTTTTCCAAGTCATCCCAGAAAGTAAAACTTGTGTCTTATATGGAATCATTACACATAAAGTGATATATTACAAGCCTTTGCTTCTTGTAATTTTGATGATGAACCGAAAATGCAACGTCTCAGAAGATTAGAATACTGTGTTAAAGTTCATTATTGGAAACTCATGGTGTTACACCCAAATTACCTAATCAACTCAAAACACCCGCAAAGCTTTGCTGAGCCTTTAAATGGTCTCTCAGTCTGGGCCAGTAGGCTACACAATCATAGCGAAGACAGCTGACTTGACAGATGTCCAAAAGTGTCCCTTCACAAGAAGGGTAACCCACAAAAGGATGTTGCTGGAGGAGCTGATTGTTCACATAGTTCTGTCTCCAAGCATATTCAATGCAATTAAATTTTATTTATATAGTGCAAATTCCCAAAACATGTCATCTCAAGGCACTTTTCAAAGTTAAGTTCAATCAAATCATTCAGACAGATTGGTTAAAACGTCTTCTATCTAACGAAACCCAGCAGATTGCACTGAGTCTTTGACAAGCAGCATTCACTCCTCCTGCATTGTTGTTGGCTTTGCAGCAATCCCTTATACCGAGCATTTAACATGTAGAAATCTCCAGCAGAACCAGGCTCAGTGTGAACGGCCATCTGCCTCCACTGACTGGGAGTTAGAGAAGACAGAGCAGAGACTAAAAAGAACACCGAAGAATGCATTGATCCAGGAATACTTTCTATGACAGAAGGTAATGGCACATGAACTGCTCCCCTGGATGGTGTCACAGCTAAAAAGAGCACCAGACCAAGTGTACCTACTATGAAGAGAAAAAGACAAAGAGAACATAAAGTTAAAAGTTGAAAGAACAACAAATAATGCAAAATCGGTGAGGAGAGGAGAGCTCAGCAGAGTGAGAGAAATTGATCTTGATATCCTCCAGCAACCTGGAGCACAGTGGTCCTCAATTCTGGTCCTTGAGGGACAGTGTCCTGCAACTTTTATTTGTTACTCTGCTTAAACACACCTAAGTAAAAATATTAATTAGCAAGACTCTGGAGAACTTGACTGCATACTGAGGAGCTAATTCGGCTATTTAATTCAGGCGTATTAGACCAGGAACACATCTAAAAACTGCAGGACACTGGCCCTTGAGGGCCAGAATTGAGGTCCACTGCCACAGTAGCATAACTACAGAGACAGCACAGGGTAACCTGAGGAACTCTAACTATAGGCTTTGTCAAAAAGGAAAATGTATGCCTAGTCTTAAAAGTAGACAGGGTGTCTGCCTCACGATAGACAGGGGCAAACCTCTCCAGATTAAACGTGGATTCAAAGTAAATAAACATGACCAATGAGTAAGAACAACGGTGATAGTACGTTGACTAATTTTAACAGAGAAAAAACATTTCAAAAAGAAAATCTGGTTAAAGGAATGGAGACAACATGAACAGGGGCTCTACGTTTGCTACACCATGATATATAGATGAGTTATGTTTTGTTTTTCTTGTGGTTTCCGTCACCTTGCTTTCTGATTGGTTACACGTCACAGTCAACAGGCTGCATGCTTGTTTGTCCTTGGGAAACACTCCACTCAGGATATTGGGGTAAAACAAACCAGGTTGTTGAATATCACCGATTTGAGGTCGGAGAGTTCCTGATGTTCTACTGAGCGGACCAGATGACTTTATAACACACCACACACAGCAGGAATAGCTCTTAAGATTATATTACAAGCCACCCCGATAGTCAAGGAATATTGGAAGGGAAAGATCAGGGCAAAAATCTGGTTAATCATCTTGCCATGCAGAACCCGGCATTAGCTGATGTCAGCAATTTAAAACAATTCAAACAGGAAAGGTTTATATCAATGGGATTTAACGCTATGTTGGCTAATATTAATTTTACAGTTTAAAATACCAACAGAAGTACAAACAAACTGTTTTTAAAAGGCAATTTAACTGAAGAAAGCTATTCAAACCAACATGTCCAAATATAAAAATGGGATTTCCCTCATTGTTTAACAACAACAACCAAATTTTCGCGATCAATTTTACAAGCCACACCCGGGCCTGATTACTGCCTGTACCATGGAATAACGAAGGGAATAAAATAGAACCAACCAGGAAGTCCAGTCAAGCTGACATCTACTAGTCTGAAAAGGCTTACAAAGGCATTTCCAAGGCTTTGGGAATACAGTGAACTATTAACCACAAACGGAGAAAACATGCAACAGTTTGGTGGACCTTCCCAGGAATGACCAGCCTACTCAAATTACTCCAAGAGCACATCAATTGATCAACTCTGTGCAACTATGGTACAGTAGGTAGAGGAGTTATCTGGTAATCTAAAGTTTGTGGGTTCAATCTCAGTTTCCTCCTGCCAAATGTAAATGTGCCCCTGGGAAAGCCACATAACCCCAGGTTTCCTGTTGACCTGTGTATTGGTGTAGAAATGTGAGTGCAGCTGGGTGAATGTGGCTCTAGTGTAAAGCCCATTAAGTGGTCAGTATGACTAGACATGTACTATAAAATTCAGTCCATTTACCTAGAACGTCTAGGAGAAAAAGAACACCATACTGACAGTCAAAGATGGTGAAGGTAATGAGTAGGTCTGGGGTTTATGTACTGCTTTAGGACCTGGACAGCTGGCAATAATAGATTGAACAATGGTTTCTTCTTTCTACCAGAAGATCTTGAAAGAGAATATCTGGCTGTCAGATGACCTTGAGTTCAGCCGTACTTTTGTTATAGAGCAGTGCCCGTATTCCCAAAGATTCCTGAGACTACAAGTGTCAAGATCCTCTGAGTTGTGGACTTGTTTCAGTTAATTAGTTGATTTACCTCACCTGCTGTTAATGATCCCCAGCCTGTATTTAAGTTCTCTCTGTTTGTTTTCCCCGTTGTCGGGTCATTCTGTGTTCCTTCTGTATGCTCCTGTGTTCTCACTGTCGCTGCTCCTGCCTGAGTTTCTGTAAGTTTGCTTTCATTAAAATTCCAATTTCACTACGTTCTGCATCCGCCTCGTTGCTGCCTAGGTCCACGCCGCCACCACATCATGACAACAAGTAGCTCTTAGTGATGCCATTTTAGGAAAATTCTTAGAATTTCCCGAATTCAAAGATTTTTCTTAGAATTTTACCTCGGTAAGATAAAAGTTATTCACAAAGTATCTTAGTCCTTAGGAGAGCTCCTAAAGTGAAAACAATGTCAGGAGTAGTGAAGAGGACTTTTAGCGAGCCTAAGGGTGTCTTAAGCAGAGAAGATGATGGAAACAGAGAGAGCTTATTGGGTGATCCACCTTCTAAAAAGTGAAGGAAATGAGCACATAAACCTATTTAACAATCATACGATTATTAATATGTAGATAATATAAACTGCATGTCATGATTTGGGTTTGGTTATGGTTTATGTTCGTTATTTGATTAATTACTTCACTCTCCTTCTTTAAGTTCAGTTTCTGATTTAGGTTCTGTCTTAGTTTTGTTTTATGGAATAGTTTGAGTTTTTGTTGTGGTTTGATTTTGTTTTATGTTATCAGTCAGGGTTCTGCAAGTTTTAGTTCAGTTCTGTGTACCTGCCAGCCCACTTATCTGTCTTCACCCAATCAGTTTGTCACTCCCCTGTCAGTAGTTACCAGCCAGTCAGAGCTATTCATCTATCAGTCACTTCCCTTCCTTTGATTAGTGCCACCTGTTTTCTGTAATTAGTCTTTACTCCATTCACCTGCTCACTCTCCTATTTATACCTGCTTCACTCCTCCGTTCTCTGCCAGACCACTAACAAGTCTTTGGTAATTTTTGTCCAGAGGTCTCTTTTTGACTGACCTGTAGATATTACCCTGATTGCCTCTTGATGTCTGAGCCAGCCTGATCCCTGATTCTGTTTTTTCCTGCCTGTTCTGACTGCCTGCCTGTTTTACCTGACCTGATTCTGTTTTTGGATATCTGAGCTTGCCTGATCCCTGCCTGCGTTGTCTGCTGAACTGTGCACTGACCTTGGACTGTTATTCGACCATGAGCTCTGTTTTTGTCCTGCCTGCACCTTTTTGTTAAAATAAACCTTCTTTATCATACTTCTGGCTTGTCTGGTTGAATATTGGGTCCATCTGTCCCTGTTCGAGACACTGCATCATCCCCATAGGGGGAAATTAATTAGTTTCAGCGTCCTGACGGGTTAAAGGCGATTCTACCTAACATCATTTTATTGAGGATAAATAAACAATAGGTATAATGTTTAATCATGAATAAAAAATCTCTTTATGAAAGAGGTGAGAAATCATTTTCTATATTGCAAGATATTTTCAGTAGCCTAAAAGGTAATCTAGAAGTTCACTTGTGTGACCATCTCCTCGCTTTTATGGAGAGCTCACTTTCTGCGTCAATACGCTTCAAAGTGTATTTGCTCCGTGATCCAGGGACCGATTCACTTTTCAACATTCCTCCATTCTCCTCCCACAGCTGACTGGACAGATGTGGTGTTGTTCAGTTTTTTCCATCTTTTTTTCTCCAATTCATTTCGGTTATTTTGCCAGATATGACCGCTTTAGACAAGCCTTTCATTATTAGCAGTGCATTTGCATTGTTTTTTCTTGTAATGGCAACCAATGACAGCTTTTAAAAAAACAGCACCACATCTAGCAACAGGGTCAACCACACCTCCTCTAAGATAAAAATTGATTTTCCTTTCCTTACTCAGAGTTGCTCTCATCAACTATCTGAATCACTTTTGAGCTCAGACTCCTTTGTAGGGATTTTAAGCTAAGATAGGAGCTCTCTAAGAGGACTCTAAAAATCTTTGTGAATACAGGCACAGATTAATGATCCACCAGCTACAAAGGATTTGGCCAAGCAATGGAAGGAGGACTCACAGAATTCATACTTCAGCTGGTGCTTGATTCTATCTTTTTTCCCCAGCAAGTGAAAGTGCAGAGTTTGTATTATATGGAAAAATACAAAAATAAATAAATAATCCAAGGATAAAGAAATTCAAAAACTTTTTAAATAAAACTGAATTCACATCAAAATGACAAGATGGCACTAGGCCTCTGGCAATTGAATTCTAGCACGCTGCGCCTCTTGAGGCTCAAGCTGCACAACTCTGGTTTTAAACTGGAGGCTCCTCCTACAAGACAAACCACCATTAACTGGAGTTCAATCCCATTTGCAAATTACAAACAAAACACACAGAATATTTAGCAATACCCTGATTTATGAATTCAACTATGACGTAATTAAATTGTTTGGTCACCTATGCATGGATTTTCTCTAATTTCAATGGCATGGCACACATAAACACCCCTAGGCAGTGCATCACAAACATCCCAGCTTGTCTTTGGAGGCCTCTTGCTCTGGTTTGACATTCTACCCTGGAAAAACACCCGAAGGTAAGATGAAAACACACAACACATACTACCTGGCAGCAATGTTCCCCCTAATTTTTCATGCGTCTGAGCAAACACACAAACTCTCTGAGCGATCACTTGACCTCTGTGAGCAACGTCGTGCACACTGAGGCTACATTACGGCTGTCCGAAACCTGAGATTATTTCGAGCTACTTAGAGATGTGCATATCAGTGAGATTTAGCACCAGCATGTAGTGCTGCGTGCAGCCTCTCTTCTGTCAGTCTGCTCCAGGGCAGCTGTGGCTACTAACAGTGTTGGGTAAGTTACTTTAAAAATGTAATCCGTTACAGTTACAAGTTACTTTGTTTAAAATGTAATTGTAGTGTAACTTTTACGATTACTTTTAAAAAGTAATGTAACTAATTACTTTTGATTACTTTTTGATTACTTTAAGGTTTTAATGAGTATTGACCCATGTTCAACATTTAATTTTTGAGAACTGAATGTGAACCTTAAAAAAGCGGAATTGGGAATTGACACTTGTATGACTGTATTCCTGTATATCCATCAGTAGTTAAAGGACAAGAGTCAGCAAATGCAAATTCTGCCCTGTAAAACAATGACAGCACAATTGTTGCTGTATGATCTGAAGCCCCATTTGGAGCTTTTAAACAGGCTTTGAAAAACTTTGATAATTTGCTGCTGTAATATTATAGATTTTTTTGAATAAAAAGCTAGCAGATGTGCATAATCAAAACTAACAGATATACAATTATAGAGCATTCAGTATTGTAAGAAAGCCCACACTGTTTCTGGATAAATACATTATTGTATGAGTTAAGTTCTCTTCCGTTTTCTGCCTTTTTCGTTGTAAAACTGAAATGTCCCATGCTCATGAATGCACCATAGCTTTCCGACGCTCACGAACGCAACACTGTGAACGCTGAGCTGTGTAGACGGGCGTTTGATTTTCCGCTTAAGACAAAGTTTTGCAGTTTCACAACACACGTCGGCTCTCACGGTTTATTGATGTATGTGAATAACAAGAGGTGGCTGTCAACAAGCTTGAAGGCTGTCATTTTTGATGCGCTGCTTGAGCTGAAATAAAACCGTGAAACGTCCGCTCGCTTGCTGTTCTTTCAGAAGGCTCCACCAGCACAGGATGGATCATCAGAGTGATAGAGACAAGGAGCCGTAGCGGAAAACGGCGATACAGGGCGCGAAGCAATAAAAATATCATTACATATTTCGCAAAGGTTTTTCTTTATATTTTTTAAAAAATGTAACTAAATTTGTAATTCTTAATATTTTCGGAAGTAACTGTAACTGAATTACATATTTTCTCATTGTAACTGTAACAAATTACAGTTACTCTTTTTTTGTAATTAAATTACGTAACGTCGTTACATGTAATCCGTTACTCCCCAACACTGGCTACTAATATAGCTCACCACCATCAGGGTGTGAATGTGTGCATGAATGGGTCAATGACTGACCAGTGTAAAACACTTTGGGGTCTTCAGATGATTTATTTAAATATTCTCAGCCGCACATCGCTTTTCTAACACAACAAGGGAACGTTCTCAGTTCTGAACAATTTCTTTGTGCTGCTCTTTGTTTTTATGCCAACGGCAACTTTTTAACAACGTAGGAGACGCAGAAAATCTTTCAGAGGTAGCTGTATGTCGTACTGTCAGGATTGTTATTGTTGCACTCAGTTATAGTTTAAAGGTGTTCCATAGTCAGAGACCCACAAGATTAATAACAGAACTTTACAGAATGAAAGCAATAATTTATTCTGTGTCAAATTTTGGCAATTCCAGCTCTACTTTTCTATTCATATATTTTATTTTCCGTTCACCTATTTTTGCCCCAACACCGTTAGGACTGCTGCACATTTCTTCACCTAAATAACACTATCTTTACTTCAGCTGGAATTATACATATAGCCTATATGATTAATATAAAGTGAGGTTGTCACAAGACAGTTAATGTCAACTCATTTGTAGAAGGATGGGTGAACAATGCTTGCAAAAAGATGAACATGTCAGTTATTCAATAACTCACACCATCCTATCATTACTTGCATTTGTTGAATATAGCCAATTAATGCTTTAGTTGAGCACTTTTAAACATAAAAATCTTATAACTTAACCTTACTTGATTAAACTGTATTTTCATACTTGGTCATCATTTGCTGCCCCGTTCTTTCAATGCCTTTCCTAATCAATGCCCCCCCCCCCCCCAAAACTCCTCCTTTTTGTGTTGAATGAGTGAAGTGTGAGAAAATAGCTTTAATTTTCCATCAAATAATTCTCACAGCATTCTCTGCCACCAACTTGCTCTTTCTGCAGCAACAGCATTGTTTCTTATGGTTTAATATTCTCCATATACCTTCATTAAAGATTTCTAATTCCACTTGTGGGAAATGCGCACTTCGAAGCTTCTTATTCCTGCCGTTACCATGGTGAATCAGATTAACTGCGATCCATTGATCAGGGCTTTTTTCATGCTCCTGCTCGCGTTCAACTCATGGTTGATCTGACGCTGTGTTTAGTTACCTGACTGATATCGACTGTTCTAAAACTGGAAACGCTGAGTATGACAGAATGAGGTACAACTACTAAGAGCAGCAGCTTTCTACTTCGGGTGGGCCGGCCATTTTTTCTTTAACGGAGTCCAGAACAAAGACGCACACCGCAACCTGCCCAACTAATAAAGACGTCTGCTCCACCCACCAATCAGCGGTGCGCTCACATCAGCACCTGGCACTCAGAGCGAGACCGTGGAAAACCGTCTCACCAGAGTTGAAAAATTGTATAAATAACTTGGTTTATTATTATTTATTTTTATACAGTTTAGCTTGGATTTTATTTTCTGCGCAGCATAAATTTGCTGTGCGCACTGAAGCCAGATGCTGTGCACGATTGCACACGCGCGCAGCTTAGAGGGAACACTGCCTGGCAGTCCTTCATATTTATACTAAGCACCTACCAAGCCATTTGAATCATTACTTTCATACTCCAGCAAAATGCAAACAAAGCAGCACAATTTTGTAAGCTGGCCAGATGTAACAAAATAAAAAATAGTTGTGTATTGATTGGTTGTTTATCTATACTGTGTGCAAGCTACTCATCTGGAGGCATGGGCTATCCCATGACAAGTTAATCCACCATTGCAGGGCTCAAAAACAAATCAAAAAGGTTTGGGACTGGTCCAGCCAAACTCCAAACTAAAATCCATTAAAGTATTGTGGAATGACCTCAACCAGGACATTCATGCTCAAAAACCCCGAAGAGTGGTTGGATTAAAAGAATTCTGCAAAGAAGAGTGGGCCAAAATCCCACCACAGCAATGCCCAAGTCTCTGAGTCAGTTTTCACAATGACTTGTCTGAAAGGGTGGCACAAGCAGTTATTAGCGTTAGGAGTTGTTATTTTTACATGGGGCCAGACTGATTTGGATAGCCTTTTCCCCTTAAAAAATGAAATCATCACTTAAAAACTGCATTTTGTATTCACTCAGGTTATCTTTGTATGATATAAAAATTTGTTTAATGATCTGAAACTTTTAAAATATTCCCTGTAATTATAAAAAAAACTATGACAAGTTCAAATGCGATAACTGTAGTAAACAGCGACAAAGACATTATTTTCTTGATCATTTATCTTGGTCTAAAACCTAAAAAAAATAATATCATTTACTTTCTCACCTCTATAAAGCAGTTTTCTTTCCATTTCTGGCATGACACAGACAAAAATAGATGTGCTCCTGATGACAAAATAATCATTTTCAAACTCCAAAAAGTAGAAAGAGTGTCACTACGTGGTGCCAGTCTGCATGCAAATACAACTTCATTAGTTTTCAGAGATCAGGAGATGGAGGTGAGGGTACAGTGTAATATCACCACTGAAGGCTCATGACAGCCCTATTTCCTTTGAGACTCTCTTCTTTCTCTGTCTTCTATTATATTAAACCAAATCAATTATCCCAATGGCAGCACACTGCTATATTAGGAAGCTGGGTGGGCATCTTTAAACAGAGTGGGCTGCCTGCACGAATCTTAACACGCTGTGTGCCATTACAATGATGAGGACATTAAAATCCTGTAATTGAGACACACAACATTATGATTACGCACTGATTGAATGTAATTAGCAGTGGCTTTTACTTTGTTTGCTTGATTCCATTAATTAAAGATTTTTTCCCCCTTCTTTTCACTTTGTCGGAGTAGATTCGAATTATGCAAAATCTATGTTTCATGAGTGATTAGCCGGGTAAGGCCTGCTAAGATAATTAATCGTCCAAAAGTGTGCTGCAGGCGCCTAGTGGCCTCCCTGCTTACGCCGCCTCACTGGCAGTTAACAAAAAAAAAGAGTTCTAGTGATTAATCCACAAAAAACGTAAATAATACATCTATTTTTCTCACATAACATTTTTTAATTGTTCCTTGCAAAAGTATTGTAACATCTTGAACTTTTTACATTTGGTGATGTTATGACCTCCAGCTACAATGTATTTTAATGGCCTTTCAAGTGGGAGACCAACACATAGTGGTGGATCACTGTAAAGTGGTTCTTTTTTATTTGTTCTGACAAATATCAGAAAAGTGTGAGTTGCATCTTCGTTCAGATGACAGTCAAACATGGTAAAATCAAGTGCAACCAGCTGCCATCAGAAATATCCTATTAGTTACCACATTACAGCCATGTTTAGTTTAATCTCAGTATATATCCAGCTGTTCTAATATGGCATTAGGTTTGTTAGAGAATATACGAAACAAACAGGATCAGGGGAATGGTTTAGATCAAAGCACAGTCATGTGTTAGAATGACATTGTCAAAGCTCAGACCTAAATCTATGGCAAAATATAAAAAATTATGTTCACAGATACTCCCGTGTAGTCTGACTAATTTTGAATAGTGCAAGAATTTCAGTCTCTAGATGACCTAAAATGGTAGAGACAAACACCACAGCTTATATTTGTTACTTTGTGTTGGCCTATCACATAAATCCCAAATAAATATTTTAAAGTTTTTGCTTGTAATGTGACAACTAAAAAAGTTCAAGAATTGCAAATACCTTTGCTTGGGACAGTGTTTTGGGATATTATTCCACGTTTCCGATACAGTAAGCAGGTTATGAATAAACAAGGCTGCAAATACCTGCTGCAGTGTAACAATATAGAGTACATTCTCCTGAATTTTTCTCTGAAGTTACTAGTAGGCTTTGTTTTTTTATTTTTATTTTCTACATTCTCACAGGCCTTCTGTGAAAATGTTGCCTGCCCGCAATGAATATTAAGCCTGTTCTCTAATGTCTCCGTGGGTGTAAGGCCTTGTCCTTGCAGAGCAGAGCACTCTCCATCCCTGACAAGGGCTCCACTTTTATCACGTGATGCTGCGCGAGCTAAATGAGGGCTCGGCCATGTCCAGCCATTTATCATCTGCGATCAGCGAGCAGCTACGGGGGCAGAAAGGACCTTGGCTGCATGCGCACGCTCTCCTTCTGCCATTTGTTCTTAAAGTCGACCAGGTTTAGTGTCACCGTGGTCTGCTCCGCTCTCTGCACGCATCAAACACTGCGGCTTTGTTTACACAGGTTCTCGAGCCATTTCTGGTGCATGCACTGCATCTTACTCCAACGCAAAACAGACGATGATCTCCAAAAAAAATAAATAAAAAAGACAGGGGAAGAGGTAAATGAAATGGGCGGCTTATTAATTGTTTGTTGTAGGTTTGGTTTGTTCGGCCGGCCCTGACACAAGCCGTGTTCTGCTGAGAAGTGTCTGAAACTCAAAATCAGAGGAGACATTTGTGTGCCGCACAAACAGTGCTGCTTTGCATGATTTTCAGTAATCCTATGGTATATTTAACGAGTTGAATCAAGGCATAAGCCCAAAAGCTCCAGCAGCCTTATTTTATTTCGGAGTTTGATGAATGTGTGCACAACCCAAGTTCCAGAAAGCTGTGGCTCCTCTTTTCCACCCTGAACAAAGAGAATGTTGGGTAGGTAAATTTTTTTTTTTTGTTGCCTCAACCACCCTCCCACCCAACAAGATAGCTGGTGCCTTCTTTCATCCTCCTTGTTTGCAACACACCCCACTCCCTCGGTAATAGCTTGTTAAGATTCACACTCTGACACGCTCTCCAGCATGCATCCCCTCGGTCCTGGCTCGTTGAGGCAGGAGCAGAGGAGTCATTCCTGCTCACCGCAGCAGGGTCACACTTTACGCCCTACTTTCACTGTTTCCTAAGTGTACTCTGGAGAATATGCTGCTGCAGGTAAATGAGAAATACTGTGCAAGAAATGCATCAACAATACAGGAATATGTTCCTCATGGGACCGCAGGGGTCATCTACTGCAGAGTGAAATATGTCAACAGGTTTTGGTCGGACTGCCATGTAATTTGGTATATATGTTTAGAGTGCCCTTGGGATGAATCACGGTGATCCTTTGACCTTTTTATTCTTTTGCCCCATAATTACTCATGTTTGAGTGAAATACTTCAAGGATCTGAGGTTACTCATTCCGTTTAGCTTCCCAGAGGAATCCTTTTACAGAGGATCATGTTCTTTTGACTTTTCTTTTTTATTTGGTCAAATCTGGTCATTATCTAAATCACTTGACATGCAAATATGTTCTGCAGTTATTGGTTCCCAAAATAGGAAGCATCCTAAGATTCTTAATGTATCGTTATTGATCAATTTAATCAACAGTAAAGAAAAATAATGAAGATGCTGAAAATACAGAGCAGGGCTGTTTTTATGTTTCCAATTGAGCACAAAATTTCAGCACTGCAGACAGACAGACAGAAACTGAGCTCCTACCAGTCAGACACTGAGCCGCAGCAGGAAGTTTAAAACTCCTGCAACCTTATTTTATTATCAGTTTCTTTCATTAAACTTTTATTTATTCAGTTGGATCGATTGAGAACCAGCTCTCATTTACAAGAAAGACCGAGCCACAAAGCAGAATAAAAGGAGATTGCATACATTTTTTTTCCAACTTATCATGCCAGAAAAAATCAATGACAAAAAAGGAGAAAACAATTTTACTCCACAGAGAGCCTTTAGGAGCACTGTTTAGTTGAAAAGCATTATTTAAAGGTATTGTGTCGATAAGTCAACAATCAAAAATAGAAATGGCAAAGGGTGTCAATTTGTGTGGCTTTTAAAACAAAACTTCTGAGAACCTATAATTGGTAGCAGTTCCGTTCCTGCAGTAGAAGGATGTAATGTAAGTTTAAGCACTTACATTGAGCTGTTTTGGGTTTGAAGTATGATTGTCAAGAATATGAAAGCATTTTTAAATTGTTGGCTATGCTCGATACCTGCTGTCTGTGGTTCTAGTTTAGCCAGACTATAAAAGTTGTAATGCAAGGCAAGGTAAATTTATTTGTATAGCACATTTCAGTACAGAGACAATGCAAAGTGCTTTACATGATTAAAATACAGAAAAAAAACCTGAATAAAAGCAAATAGGAATAAAATGTAGAAACAAAATAGAACATGGAAAAATAGAAACTAAAAGCAAACATTAAAAACAGTTGGACTACAAAGGTTAACTAATGATGTTTCTGTAAAACAGTTTGACTAGAACAGTCGAAGGCAATCCTAAACAAATGTGTTTTTAATCTTGATTTAAAAGGAACTCAGGGTTTCAGCACTTTTACAGTTTTCTGGAAGTTTGTTCCAGATAAGTGGAGCATAGGAACTAAATGCTGCTTCTCCGTTTTTGGTTCTGGTTCTAGGTATGCAGAGTAGGCTGGAGCCAGATGACCTTAGTGGTCTGGATGGTTGATACACTGATAACAAGTCTGTGATGTATTTAGGTGCTAAGCCATTTAGGGATTTATAGACTAACAGAAGTATTTTAAAGTCTATTCTCTGAGATACAGGGAGCCAGTGTAAGGACTTTAGAACTGGGGTGATGTGCTCTACTTTCTTAATGAGGACGCGGGCAGCAGCGTTCTGGATCAGCTGCAGCTGTCTGATCCACTTTTTAGGCAGACCTGTGAAAACACCGTTGCCGTAATCAATTCGACTAAAAATAAACACATGGATTAGTTTTTCCAGACTGAGACATTAGTCCTTTAATCCTGGAAATGTTCTTCAGGTGATAGAAAGCCGACCTTGTAATTGTCTTCAGATTCTTTTGGAGGTTCAGGCCTGAGTCCATCACTACACCCAGATTTCGGGCCTGAGTAGTGGCTACTAGCTGAAGCAGCTGAAGCTGTGTGCTAACTTTTGATCTCAACTCTATTGGTCCAAAGATTATTACTTCAGTTTTGTTTTTATTCAATTGAAGAAAATTTTGGCACATTCATGCATTGATTTCTTCTAGGCATTTACTCAGTGCTTGAACTGGTCCATAGTCACCTGGTGACATGGTGAAGTAGAGCTGTGTGTCGTCTGTGTCATGATCTCAGTACTTTTGTCTGGACTAATCACTAATTTCACACACCTGTTTAGCTCCACCCTGATCTCATTTCTGCTCACCGGTTCCACCTGCGTTTAGCTGTATATATTCACCCTCTTGACTAGACAGCAGTGCCAGATTATTTCAAGCCTATGGTTAGTTATTCTCCAGCGTACCTTATTTCTGATTTCTTGATTCTGACAAGTTCTGCCTACCGACCTTCGAGCCTGCCTGACCCTTTTTGACCTGTTTGCCGGATCCGTTTTGCCTGACCCCCATCTGAACCGACCTCCGAGATTGACTGCCCTTCTACACCCTGTTTGCCTGATCGTGTACCGGTATCTGGAACTGTTGACTTGACCCCGTCTTGGATCTTCCTCTAGCGCCTTCCCGGATTCCTGTCTAACTGGTTCTGACCTTGGATCTCCTCCCGACATCGTCTTTGGATTATCCCTTTGTTATCCCGCTCCCCGGTTGCCTCACGCCTTTGACCATCCGCCCGTCCCGTTGCCACCGACGCGCTAGCGTTGGGGACGTCGAGAGCGGTCTCCGCCGCGCAGCATTAATAGCCAGCCGGCAGGGCTCTGCGACAATCACCGGATTGGGACTGAACATTGAAGCAGAGGTTAGGGAGGTAATTGTTCACGTTTGTGAACAATTACCTCCCGCAAGACGTGGTCACTAACCTACTGTCTTTGTCCTTAGAGCTTAGAGAACCCCACGTGTAATTTTTGTCGTCTGGGATGTATAGTTACCTACTGACACAAAAAAGTCCCTGTCCTTTAAGTAGGATATAAACCAGTGGAGAGCTGTACCAGAAAGGCCGACCCAGTTTTCCAGGCGTTCTAACAGAATGGAGTGATCGACAGTATCGAATGCTGCACTGAGGTCCAATAGTACCAGCACGGTGGTTCTTCCACAGTCTGTATTTATATGGATGTCATTAAACACCTTCATAAGGGAGGTCTCTGTACTGTGGTGAGCATGGAAACCTGACTGGAAAACGTCAAAGCGGCTGGTCGTTGTTAAGAAGGTGTTTAATTGTTGAAACACAGCTTTTTCAATAATATTACTGATAAAGGGGAGGTTTGAGATGGGCCTGTAGTTCTGGAGTAGAAGTTTGTCTAAATTGTTCTTTTTCAGCACAGTCCCTTCTGTCAGGAAAACACCTGACAGAAGGGACGTGTCAAATCAGACGTTATGACAGGCAAAACTTTCTTAAAGTAAACTGTGGGTAGAACATCAAGGCAGCAGGAGGATGAACTTAGCTGCTGAATGATCTCCTCTAAGCTTTTGTAGTTTATTTGGCTGAATAAGGACATTTTGTCAAGATAAGTTCCAGTTGGATACAGCTTTGTTTGTAAGTCATACGCTGCTGTAAAAAGTGGTATACTGTGCCAGCTGGTGTTGCTAAAAATATTAGTGTAAGGTGTTGAACTATTTTAAAATAGACAATGAAAACAATAAGGATGCCACCCGCAAATTTTGTAGCCTGCATTTTCTTAAGGCCCCAGTGACAGAGCTACATCACCGAATACTAGTTCCCTCAGGAAAGTCTGTAAGCAAGTAAGATGAAGCATAACAATTTGGAGCAAGGTCAGAGATAGATATAAGGGAACGAGGATTATAGAGCAGTGTAATTTAACCCTCTGGACTACCAAGTTAGCTGTGGTGAGGAAAACAGGTTTCCTTTGTCTTTTGGAGCTCTTGCACTTATGGTACGTCCTCCTTGTTATGCTGCATGGCACTGAGCAAGAAATACAGGAGATCCTGAACAGATCAATAGACAGCTTTTCATTTTATGTTTAGCAAGAAATACTCATGGGGTGCATGGTCCTTTTAGTCAGTTAAAACATCTTTAAAACTTTCAAGGTGTAAAGCATACCATCAATGTTATTTACTTTGACTGGTATTGGGAACAAAAATAAATCTTGATTAGGACATGCTCAGGTTAATAGTTCATTGCGCCTGCTTTATGCAGATGATCCAGTTCTGTTATCATCTTTAAGTCATGATTTTTAGTGTGCATTGGAGGGGTTTAAAGCCAAATTTAAAACGATTAGAATGCCTGTTGGGTCCTCCAAGTGTAAGGTCAAATTTATCGTTATTTGGCCAAGATTGTGCGCTCAGAGTTTCTATACATATCTAAACAGTATAACAATATACTTATTTATATTTTGTTGCACAGCAGTGTAGCTGACTTCTTATGCTTTGAGGTGTCCATTGGGTTCATCAGAAAGACAGCCAAGGGAAGAAACCGTCTCTGTGGTGGCTGGTGTTTTGCAAATAGCGCTCTGTAGCGCCGACATGATGGTAAAACTCTAGACAGCTTGTATGCTGGATGCGAGTGGTTTGCAGAGATGTTAGCTGCCCTTTTTCTGACCCTAGACCTGAACAAGTACAGGACGTGAGGGAAAGTGAGCCCTGAAGATTTTCTCTGAAGACCTAATTGTTCACTGCAGTTTGGACCTGTCCTGTTTAGTGGATGAACAAACCACACAGTGAAGAGAAGGACTTGCAGCTCCTTTGGAAGGTTGGACTTCTTGAGTTGCTGCAGGAAGGACAGTCTGTGCTGGGATTTCTTCCAAACAGTGTCTATTTTTCAGGATCATCTCAGGTCTCCAGAAAGGGTCGTTCCTTGGAACCAGAAGGGATCCACAGCAGACACAGCATTGACGATGCTGAAGGGAAGCAATGCAGGAGGTCAAAATCTGGGAGGACATCCTTAGTTCAAAGGTTCCCAGCTCTTCTTTATGAGCATGCCTAATTAATGACGTATCTCAAAATCCATGCATGTCTAAGCAGGCAGTAATCTTAAATCTTAAAAAAATTACAGTTGCTCAGAGTTTCTGTCAGATTTTCCAGTTTTATAATTTACTACAAATCTGTTGTGTGTATTTACGATGCAGGTTACTCAGTGAAATTGAAAAGTCCAGTTCTCAAGCCAAAACACTTTCTGTTCTGATTAACCTATTCACTTTGTTTTCTCCCAGCCTCAGTGTGAAGGTTTTACCCTTGGATTCTATATCGTTATGGGAACACTGCCATGAACACAATATTGTCACCACTGTATATACTTGAGCTCTCGATAAGATGGCAGTACTCAACAAGCTGTGTAAACACAAACAATAGAAAAATATCTGAATTTAATAAACAGATTTATCTAAATGTATCTAAACAATGGGGACGTTCTCAACATAAATGCAGCAACAGGTTACTAAAAAAGATGATACTGTTGTTCATCCATTTGTTAGATTCAGAAAAGGTCTGTAATGGGAAGGGCTCATCTGGATGCTGCTACCTATTATTCTGACTTGTTACAGATTCTCAGTCAGAGCAAGGTGATTTTTTAATGGTTACTTATAATAGATCACCCATTGTGGGAAAATAAAGGAATTCTTATCTTATCCATTTGGACTGTAATAGGTTTGTTACAGACGTGAAGAGAAAGAAACCTAAAGAAGACAAAGGTGGAAAGTGTTTGGCAGTATTAACAGCTTTATTGTATTTGCGTTGATGCTGAAAGTATAAAAAAAATCACAAACCACAATCGTCTTTCTGTTGTTTCTGTAATGTTCTGTTCTGGTTTATGTTATTATTTTGGTTAAAGTTAGTTTTCCTGTCTTGGATTAGTTTGTATGTTACTTTGGTTCAGTATTTTGTCTAGTTCAGTTCTGTCCTGTTTCCTGCCACTTGTCCTGTCACTCTTTCAGCCACTTCTTCTCCTTCTGATTAGTTCCACCTGTTGTGTTTAATTAGCTCTCCCTCTCTCCTTTGTTCTCCTGCCTATTTATACCTGCCTCAGTTCTCTGCTCCCTGCCAGAACGTCACATATGTTTTGCTTCCCTGTTCGCCTGTCCTCCGGTAAGAGCTCTCCAGCATTATGTTTTTTGCCTGTCAATCTGTTTTCCTGATTCTTGTCTGATCATCTGTTTTTGAGTTTGCCAGTTTCCTGTTTTTGTTTTGGATCTGCTTGGATGACTGCTCAGTACCCGACTCTGGATAGTTTTTGTATACATGCCTGATTCACCCTCACCATCTCCTTCAATAAATCCTGTTCATCTTACTTTTTGTGTCTGGCTGAATACCGGGTTCATTTCATCCGTAAATCATTACAGTTTCTCAAAATATGTAATTTTCTGAAACAAAAAAAGAGATGAGACTCAGAAATCTGGATGTGTGCTTCCACATATTGATGATGTACTGCATCGTCTTTAAGCCAAAATACTACTTTTTAACAGGAATAAGTAAAAAAAGATGTTTGGCTGGTTATTGGCGACACAGAAAAAAGGATATGGTGAGCACTTTTGTGACAAAAATGATCACAGCACGAAACATGGAAAAAAAGTGAAAAAACGAACAGATTCCCATTCACACAACCAGAAACAGTCTCTTCCATGGAGATACAAGTACATTTTTTACATTATGGAAGGAAAAATCCAAACCTGAGGGGGAAGGACACAACACAGTTCATGCCATGACTGAGAGCTCGAGCAGGGAGTTAACTGCCAGACCATTGAGGTAGCTGCAGGTTTTGTGAGTCTTTCAAGTGTATTTAAATTCTTTCACCATGCTTTTTAATCTTTGTGTCTTCTGTCAGCACAAAATTTCCGCTGATGTCTACAGATCACGTTAAATTTCTGAATGTTCCTACGCAATACATGTTTTCCCCAGATTACTATCTAACCGGCAACGTGTTTGTTTCTCCATGTGTGAACCAAATAAGCAAGTGTTTGTCTAAAGCAAATAATGAGTTGAGAGAAAACTAGCTGTAGTGTTAAGTGTCCCAAAGTTTTTAAAGTTAAATCACTGCATTATTGCACTACGCTAGCTACCTCTACAGGACAACATTTATTCTTCCCTCTCCACCTCACTGGATCCATTTCCATTGAAATCTTCACAAAAAAAAAAAAAAAAAATTAATCTTGAGACCTAACTATTGCTCTTGTCCTCCAGTGCCCATGGTATTATGTCTGATTTCTGTGTTAGTCCAAATGTGACATGTCAGCTCTGTCATTCTTGGCTGCCTTGTGCTTATTATTTTCTTTTCGAATCTAAAACATTTTTTTCATTTACATGTTTCTAAGTTTTTTTTGACATGGAATTTAATTTTATTATTTGAGATACTAGCCTGAAACCAATCGAAAATAATATGTAAATTCATCAATATTTGTAATTTAAGTTCAATAATTGCTTTCTAGGAAAGGTGTGGTTTCTGTGATTTTATATGAAACTAATTTACACAGACCAAAGTTGGAAAAAGTGACAGAACACAAAGAAAAACATCACATTTGGCATCTGTTATGTAGTAGTGGTTATGTTGCTTACAGTGTATTTGCTGCAGCCTCACAAAGCAGCTAACAGAGCCCTTTGTCCTGCTGTTAAATGTTTTTGATGCATTATTTCAGTTTACTGTTAATTTGCAGCTTTTCTATTAACTCTGCTTATGTTTTTTTCAATTTGTTCTGCTCTCATCTGTCTTATCTGAGCAGAAAAAGAAGAATATATTTTTTAGTTTGTTGCTGTGCTGATGTAATTAGATTTTCTATTAGCAAAGCAAACTTTCCTGAGAATTTTGGCAAACAACAATATTTGTTCAATTTTCCAATCATGACATTTACTGTCAGCTTAAGTAGGCTTATGAAATACGTTTTTCTAACTTTTGATATGAGTACTTACAGCAGAGTTGATTAAATATCATTTGTAGTCGAGACTTACCGAGACGCTCTTTATTTTTAGCAGCCAGGCCCCGCCATCTTCATTTTGAATTACAATAACAGAAGGCAAATGATTTATTCTCTCTCCTTTTGTAGTGCTCTCTTTTCTCCAGGAGAAAGACAGGATGCGATGGCCTGATATTAAGATCTATGGCGTCACAAAAACAACTCCACTCAGATAAAACCTTAACAAATTAACACAGAGTTTGTACTGTCGGGAAAGAGATGCAGCATGGCTAGATTTAAATGAAAACAATCTAGGGGATTTAAGTCTAGTTAAGTCAAAGTAACTGAAGATTACCAAAATCAAGGTCAATCTTTTTTATCAAGTGTCAAGTATCACTTTATTCTGTCCCCTTAGGGAAATTCTCCTTACAGCAAGGTGGGACAAGAAAACATAGACAATACCCATGCACACAGAAACAATCACATAATGAATTTAGCAGAAATCAAATCAGTAAACATCCATGTACAATTATCAGTTAAAACAGGCTGAACAACAAATCAAGCCTGATAACCTTTAAAATTTCTCTGAATGATGGCCTGGCTAGTAAAAAAGTTTTCCATCAGTTTGTTCTTGATTTGGGATGTCTGAATGGTAGTAGCTGGAATTCAATATGAAGTGGGTGATTTGAAGAATTAATTATGTGTTCTACCTTTTGCAGGACTCTTTTTAAAAAGGTTTCTTTTAAATTTGATAATCTCACTCCTATAATTTTTCCAGAAATGTTTACAATTTGCTTAATCCTGTTCTTGTTTCCAGCTGATAGACTGCCAAACCAGGGGATAAAAGCAAAAGTGAGGACAGATTCAATCAGAGTTATAGAAAATGGTCATCAACTTTTTACACACTCCAGACCTATTCAATAGGGGGTTTTCACTGACGTCACTGGCCAACTTCCGGTCCGCCATATTGGGTGGTTCACTTCCTTATCTCTAGTTGTCCTACACGTATTTTCGTATCGAGAATGGATAAGTACGCCAGCACGCTAGAGCGACCAGATAAGGACGTATATCTGAGGAAATGTTCCGTGATCGACCATATGGACCCCTATGCCCTCCACGGTGCCTTGTTTAGCCGTAATCCTGATGATTGGCCAAATGTAGAGCACGGCGACATAGTGCATTACCTGGTGTTCGGTGAAAACCCTCTGCACACTCTCGAGGAAATGAGAGCTTACAAGGGTCTAGAGGCTCACAACCAGTTCACATCTGGTTGGGTACGAGATGTCGAAGTTATGTACATCAAGGAAATCGCCATCATACGTGGACGGGTGAGTTTTAATAAGATGGTAAAAATGTAAACAATCCGACGCAAATGCGGCGCATGCTTCTGCGGTGGCTGACTGCCGGCGGTGCGCGAAGGCGCTTGGCTGCAGGGCTGATAATTAAATAATTAAAACCGCTCGCGGCATTAATTATTTAATCAGAACAATGACCAGTGCAAAATTAAGTTGTATTTACCGTATTTACGCCGGTAAAAGCCTACCGACGTAACCCGGAAGTAGCGCGGACGTCACTGTCCATATCGGACGTCTTCGGCTACCTTGTTTGTGGTGTGAGCGCCTATACTTCAGAACAGTTCTGAAGCTACAAGTCCTTGGAGTCTCATGTGCAGTTTACGAATGGATGGGTTCAGGAGCGGCAGATCATAAAGCCAGCAAACAGTGGGAACACAGTAACTCGTACAAAGGTAAGCTGCGCTCAGACGGGCTCTGGCACATGCTAAGTTAGTAGCTGCTAACCGTTAGTGCTAACAACCACTCACGCATGTAATGTACTTTTAACTAACTGCTATGTGTTTCAAACGTTTAGAACACACTCTCATTGACATCGGGATACTGTGGAAAGTTATGTTCAGTCGTCTTACAGCCGCGATCCAAGCGAGCCGACGACTCTTTGTTATCTATAACAGTTGTTCTCCGTGGTTGCGCCTCCAGGCAGGAAAGCGGTGGAAAATTAACCCGTTTGTATGTTTTTCCCATGACGATCATGTGTTGCGCTGTTACAGCCCACAATACAGCAAAGGTTTACATGTTTTACATACTTAACAGTTAATTACCTGTGACAAAGTGAGCACCGCAGACTCTGGCGTATTCCAGCTTAACACCGTCCAAATCGGACCTGGATATCCGTGTCAGCCATAGGTGACGGCGTTGTTCAGAGAGCTGTTTTGTTTTTTCCCACTGATTCACTATCACGGCTGGTAGGCGAAAGAAAGAGCGTTGATCTCCACCTCCACGGGCCGTGCAACCAACCATTAAACACGTTTTCACCATTGTTCACTTCCAATACTGCCTAAGGCGTAATACAATGCGGGTCAACGGTGCGAAACGACTACCACCCAATATGGCGGACGCGCAGAGTAGTCACGTGAGCGTGACGTCACCTGAAAACCCCCTATTTATGTAGGAAGTGGAGTCGTTGGTAAGCTTTTTTTTACTAATCTTATGTGTTTTCACTGAATGTCAGCTCCCAGATATCTGTAGGACAGAACTCTCTCCACAGTTTAATTTTTAATGAGAACTGAAGATACTGGACTGGACTTGTTCCTAAAATCTATACACGTCTTTGGTTTTAGAGCCATTTAATGTCAAATCCTCCACTACCTGACCAATTGAGTTATCTTCTCTAACAGGCTGACAATAACTGTGTCATCTGCAAATTTCAGGATGTGTCTATCTATGTACTTAATCCTGCAATCATTAGTGTGCAAGATATAGAGCAGGGGAGAAACAACACAGCCATGAGGAGAACTATTTAAAAGATATGCTTCAAAATAAGACACATTTTTCATCCCACAGTTTCAATTTTGCAAGTTTTACAGATATTTGTTCCTCCTCCCCAACTTGTTGCTGCCTACTATCAGTCAGCTGGGGGAACGCAGTGATTTATTCTCAAATCCTCCCTGTGTAGAAGAGCAGATAGATTTCATGCAATGAAACATGAAATAACCAAGTTATTTCTTGTCAAAGTTAAGTATGTCTCACATAGCACTCTCCAACTTCATCCTGAGCCGGGGTCTGTTTCAATCACATTGTCATTATGGTAACACATAATGATAAAGGTTCTTGATTTCACCACATCAGCATGTGACTCTGGTAAGGTAGGTAAAAGGGAACCTGATAAGAACCTGTGTTCTCCAAGCTTGACCCTATGTTTTATCTACTGCCATGTAATGCAGCAAAAAACTAAAAAAACATGACACTCAAACTGATATCAGTTTTATTGTTACTGGAAATATTCCAGTAATACAACCAAATGATCACAGCTGGATAAAATTACTTTTTAAGGTGTTTGTAAAATGCTTTATAAAACCAAATTCCTGTGAGGAACAAATTAGCACACTTCCACATTTATTCTAATTTAAACAGATGCTTCAAATGAGGAGAACTTCACTAGAACAATGTTTCTCAAAGATCTAGCTTTGTTTGCTCAGCCTTCATGTAGGACTGAAACTGTTTTGGGGCCGTAAAATGTAGGTTGTGCCAGCTTATCAGTCCAGTAAGAGATTTAAAGAGATCTGAAACAAATTGCGCTTGGAGAGCTCCACCATAGGAAATATAGTCTATAAATGGAGGCAATTTCACGACATCTGCCATTATACCCGGGTCTGGTCATCCAAGCCATTCACTCTGAGAGCAGACTGTAAGACACTAAAATAAGTCTCCAAAAACCAAAGGATGTCATCACTGGAGTGACTGTGGGTCAATAGGTAGAGTAGTCATCTTGCATTTGGAAGGCTGTGGGCTCGATTCCTCATGTCACATGTTAATGTGCCTCGCAGCAAGGCAGGGGCACCAAAGTTGCTTCATACACCGGTGTGCATAGGTGAGTGTGAGTGGGTGAATATGGCTGTAGCCTAAATTGCTTTGAGTGGTCAGTATGAAAGCGTTACATAAATTCAGTTCATTTACCATCCGGAAACCCACAGCTGGCTCATGCTACTGTTGATGTTAAAGTGCCAGCTGGCACAATCAGAGAAAGTCTGCACACGTTTAATTTCCATCTAAGATTACCTTTGCTTTTTCAAGAAAAACATGAAGGGCAGACTGAAATTTGTTGAAGAGATACAGACAAAGTCCAGGGGCTTTGGAAAACCGTTCTTTTGTTGGATAGTCTAACACTGAATCATTTGGAGCAGAGGGTATGTTTGCTAAAAACCAAGCAGGAATAGAACATCATGCCATCTTTGCAGCGAGGAAGTGGAAGTGTCATGGTTTGAGAATGCTTTGTTGCATCAGGTCCTGGCGTGTTCCCAATCATAGAATCCATCATAATTTCTGCCACATACCAGAGGGTGTTTGAGGAAAATATTAAACCTTTAGTAAACAAAGATAAGCTGTAGTAGAACTGGACCCCGCAACATGTCAATGACCCAAAACATGGCTGAGAATTAAGAATCAAGAAATGTCTGGCAAGGGCAAGTCACAGCCCAGATCTAGATCTCATTGTGATGCTGTGTGGTCACTCGAAATGAGCCGAATATAAGAAATCCTTCAAACGTCTCACAGCTGAAAGTGAGAAGAGGGGGAACTTTTCCTCAGACTCATGTCAGAAACTGGTGGTTAGCAGCAATAACCAACTCACTGAAGTCATATCAGCCAAAGTGGGTACTGTAGGGAGTTCAACATTCTTTCCTAGGCTTAAAGAAAGGCTCTTTCAAATATATATTTTTAGTCAGTAAAACAAAGTTAAATGCCATTAAGTACGTTTTTTTTCCAGAGATAATAAAGATTATTAGGCATCAGGATGTTCACATTCCTTTAAAAACCCAGAATATCTTAAAGGGGTGTCCTAATGTTTTTCCCGACTAACTCGTTAAGACTGAATTGGACCTGTTTTTCTGCACTACAAGACACACCAACTGCAGCTTTAATTAAAACTAAATTCAATATTCATGGTGGGAACTTTCTGTTCTCACTAAGTTACCCTTCGATTCCTTTCTGGTCCTGTCCACGATTCTCCTGCAGCAAGCGTGCCGTGACACGAGGCCTGCTAGTCATAGCTGGCGGCAGCTCGTCAATAAGGTCGCAGATCGGCAGAACAGCTGCTGGCTGAGGTCTCTGTCCTGGAGAGAGCAGATAATCACAGTCTCTGTGGGGAACAGCAGGGGAACAGACTGATTTCTAGCACTCTATCTGCATACACACACACACACACACACACACGCACACACACACACACACACACACACGCACACACACACACACGCACACACACACACACACACACACACACACACACACACACACACACACACACACACACACACACACACACACACACACACACACACACACACACACACCGAGACAGCAAAGACGGAGGCAGACACTCCTCCACGGGCACAGCCATAAACATGTCAGAGAAACGGGAAGCCGCACAGGAAACATGCATGTTATTGCCCTCCCCGCTGTGTCACTTTCATTTGGTTGCTGCTGTTTGCCCAGATCCTGAAGAGGCAGGCAAAGTTGAAGAATAAAAACACATCAGGGTTTGTGGCTTTATTGGCTCTGCAGTGTGGGCCGATCGTTCTATTTTCAGAAACTGGTTAAAGACAAAGTGTTGATGTAGATTGGAGACAATGGTTGGTGCTAAACGGTAGACAAATTCTTTCAAATGAATTTGAGAAATTTCCAAAGTTACGTAGTCCAATGCATTTGCTTTGCATTTGATAAGTCTCAAACACAGGCTCTCAAAGTGTAGATGTCTCATTTGTTGTCTCTGTTTACACAGCATTTGAGCATGGTCATGTTTTACAAAGTACCAAAGAACCAAACATGTCATTTAAATTGTTTTATTCTTTTTTTTACTGAAAATAAATGAAACCACACTGAGCAATAGACAGATGGGACAAAGCAGAATAATTAGAGACTCCTGTCTGCAGTGACGTCACTATCTGCCTGCTCAGCTCCTGCAATCAGATCTGAGCAGCAACACCTGCAGCGACTCTGATTGGTGGAGTCGCTATATGACTCATTTTTTATATATATATATATATATATATATATATATATTCTCGCATCTTCCAGTGTTTAGCTGCTAAATCCTTGAAAGCCTTCATGTGAGAACACCATTCAGTGTTCTTTGTTTGCCTGCCTGTGATTGACCATCTTTGTCTTGTGGATTTTGCATGTTTCTAGTGATGAGGCTTCATTAGGCATTGAACCAATTACTTCAGCAAAGGGTTAATTTCACGAAGCTTCATTTGCACATGAAACCACCAAATGCTCGACTGCATAATTACAGTCAGCAATATAATCTGTGATGCTTGTCTGTATTTTTATCCTTTAGGGCCCTTGGAAATAATCATTGATAAGTAATAACCATTAATATCTCTTATGATTATCAAATGTGTATAGTAAAATATATATTTTAACATGTTCTCTGTGTATTTTTGTCTGAGTAGAATATTATATGGCTGACTGTTTTTCTGTCACTTTAGTGAAATGGCACGGGCCTAAACACACAGTTAAAGTGCTTGTGGAACATGGACGAGGGCACTGGATGCTTGTGCAACTTGGACAATGATCTGCAAAAAGGAAAGATTTTATTCAGAAATAAGAGTTTTTCAACAGTTTTTGGTTTTAATAGATTTTTTTTTCACACTACTTCTCCTGCCTTTGAAAACACCAGTCTGTGACTTTGTCTTGGAAGGAAATCCAAAACAAAGTAATCCTTTTTACAAAAATATAAATATATTTATATGTTTTATATTGAAATATATGATAAAATATGCAGTCAACCCAAACCTATTACTTTGAATCTAGTGTCAAGGACGGCTCGGGATAGGACGCTCATGGACTGCAAAATCTGAAGTTTATCCCGTAGTTGCCTGATGAGGTGGTCTTCAACATCTAATGCAGCTGCTGGTGATGGCTTTTTCATCTCCTCCTGAAGGCTTTGCTACAATATTTTATGAGGGGAACCACTTTGGAGGCAGAAACAGTTTGCTCTGCAGACAGCTCAGCAGCGGCGTCATAAAACGGAGACAGCAAAGAAAGGCACCCTCCAACAATGCTGAACTCCTCTGACGTTAATAAACGGGTGTCAGTTTGTGGGCCAGCTGCACCTCACCTATATATACAGAAACAGTGAAAAATACAGTTCTTGATGAGCAAATCTAATGAATGCTAAGTATGTAAGTTGCCTTACCTTATTGGGTGAAATCAAGTCAAATATTCCCACATCAGTGAATTCCTCCTCTTCCTAACTGGCTCCATCATTTATCATCTCCTCACTCTCTTTAATCTCCAAGCTCCTCTTCTCACCTAAACTTTACAAACTGTCTCCAAACTATGAAAACTATCCAAACTTTACTATCCAAGCTATTAAAATTATATCCAAAACCTGAACTGACCGCAACTCTCCAACAAACTCCCATATTTTGACTGAATGGGGTGTTCCTCAAATGACGTCAAATTACTAAATTTAGAACAGGCAGTGCACCTGCGTCACGGCCATCGTGTGGTTGGACAAGCTGGGTAGAGTGGTGACTGCTCTGTCCCGAATACTGCATCAGCAAATATAATGGTAACAACAACTTTAACTTTTTTCTCCTCGTTGCAGTGGTTCCAGAATGCGCTCCAGCCACTTTCTGTTCCTGCTACTCAGTTTCTCAAACATTTTAAACCATTCCTGTTTGGCTGAATTATCAGGTCTCCAGCTTCCGAGTTATCACAGACAGTGAGGTTATTGGAGTTAGGAATGTAAATTTTAGATCAAAGCATAACCACAACACTTAAAAACATTAGAGAGAACTAAAATAAATGCAATACCTTGCAAAAGTACATTTAAATATTTTTAATTTAATTTGTTGCATCCCGTATGTGGCTTGTGACAAAATCTAAAAAGGACTTTAAAAGGATTTCTTTTGACAAGAGCTTTCTTCTTGCCACTTTACCACAAAAGCTGCATTTGTAGAGTGCACGACCAATAGTTGTCCAGCAAACAGATTCTCCCATCTGAGCAGAGGATCTCTGCAGTTCCTCTAGTGTTACTATGTACCTTTTGGCTGCTGCTCTGATGAATGCTCTTGTTGCCTGGCCAGTCGGTTTGGACTGACTGCCATATCTAGGTAGGTTTGATGTGCTTTATTCTTTATATTTTCAGGTGATGAATGGAACAATCCTCTGTGAGATGTTCCAAGCTTGGGATTTTGTTCTATAACCTAACCCTGCTTTAAACTTTTTCAATATTTCCTCCCTGACCTGTCAGCCGTGTTCTTTGGTCCTCAGGATGTGGCTTATTCTTTTAATGTGTCGTTAAACCTCTTAGGCCCATCCATCCATCCATCCATCCATCCATCCATCCATCCATCCATCCATCCATCCATCCATCCATCCATCCATCCATCCATCCATCCATCCATCCATCCATCCATCCATCCATCCATCCATCCATCCATCCATCCATCCATCCTCTTCCGCTTATCCGGGGTCGGGTCGCGGGGGTGACAGCTTCAGTAGGGAGGCCCAGACGTTCCTCTCCCCAGCCACCTGGGCCAGCTCCTCCGGGGGAATCCCAAGGCGTTCCCAGGCCAGCGAGAGACATAGTCCCTCCAGCGTGTCCTGGGTCTTCCCCTGGGCCTCCTCCCGGTGGGACGTGCCCGGAACACCTGACCAGGGAGGCGTCCAGGAGGCATCCTAACCAGATCCCCGAGCCACCTCAACTGGCTCCTCTTGACGTGGAGGAGCAGCAGCTCTACTCTGAGTCCTCCCCGGATGACTGAGCTCCTCACCCTATCTCTAAGGGAGAGCCCAGGCACACTACGGAGAAAACTCATTTCGGCCGCTTGTATCCGGGATCTTGTTCTTTCGGTCACGACCCAAAGCTCGTGACCATAGATGAGGGTAGGAACGTAGATCGACCGGTAAATCGAGAGCTTTGCCTTTTGGCTCAGTTCTCTCTTCACCACAACGGATCGGTACAGTGCACACTTCACAGCAGACACCGCACCAACCCGCCTGTTGATCTCCCGCTCCATCTTCCCCCCATTCGTGAACAAGACCCCAAGATACTTAAACTCCTCCACTAGGGGTAGCACATCCTCCCCAACCCGGAGAAGGCACTCTACCCTTTTCCGGCTCAAGACCATGGTCTCAGATTTGGAGGCACTGATTCTCATCCCGGCCGCTTCGTACTCGGCTGCGAACCGCTCTAGTGAGAGCTGTAGATCACGCCCTGATGAAGCCAATAGGACCACGTCATCCATGAATAGCAGCAACGATATCCTAAGGCCACCAAAACGGATCCCCTCAACACCTTGGCTGTGCTTAGAAATTCTGTCCATAAAAGTTATGAACAGAATCGGTGACAAAGGGCAACCTTGGCGGAGTCCAGCTCTCATCGGAAACAAGTCCGACTTACTGCTGGCAATGCGGACCAGACTCTGACACCGGTCATACAGAGACCTGACAGCCCTTATTAAAGGGCCCGGTACTCCATACTCCCAGAGTACCCCCCACAGGATCCCTCGAGGGACACGGTCGAATGACTTCTCCAGATCCACAAAACACATGACTGGTTGGGCAAACTCCCATGCCCCTCCAGGATCCTGCTGAGGGTGTAGAGCTGATCCAGTGTTCCACGGCCAGGACGAAAACCACACTGCTCTTCCTGAATCTGAGATTCGACTCTCCGACGGACCCTCCTTTCCAGAACCCCAGAATAGACCTTACCAGGGAGGCTTAAGAGTGTGATTCCTCTGTAATTGGAACACACCCTCCGGTCCCCCTTTTTAAATAGGGGGACCACCACCCCAGTCTGCCAATCCAGGGGAACTGCCCCCGATGTCCACGCAATGCTGCAGAGCCGCGTTAATCAACACAGCCCACTCAGTACTCAGGGCGAATCTCATCCACCCCCGGACACTTGCCACCGAGGAGCTGTTTAACAACCTCAGCGACCTCAGCGCCAGAGATGGGAGAACCCGACCCAGAGTCCCCAGGCTCTGCTTCCGCAATGGAAGACGTGTTGGTGGGATTAAGGAGGTCTTCAAAGTATTCCGCCCACCGACGCACGACGTCCCGAGTCGAGGTCAGCAGCACACCACCCCCACTATAAACAGTGTTGGTACCGCACTACTTCCCCCTACCGAGACGCCGGATAGTGGACCAGAATCGCTTCGAAGCCGTACGGAAGTCTTACTCCATGGCCTCTCCGAACTCTTCCCACGCCCGAGTTTTTGCCTCGGCGACCAGCCGAGCCGCCTGCCGCTTTGACTGCCGGTACACATCAGCTGTTTCTGGAGTCCCACAGGCCAATGAAGCCCGATAGGACTCCTTCTTCAGCTCGACGGCTTCCCTCACCGCTGGGGTCCACCAGCGTGTTCAAGGGTTGCCGCTGCGACATGCACTGACAACCACAGCTCCGACTAGCCGCCTCAACAATAGAGGCGCGGAACATGGTCCACTCAGACTCAATGTCCCCCACCTCCCTCAGGACGTGTTCAATGCTCTCCCGGAGGTGGGAGTTAAAGCTCCCTCTAACGGGGGACTCCGCCAGACATTCCCAGCAAACCCTCTTAATACGTTTGGGCCTGCCAGGTCTGATTGGCTTCCTCCCCCACCATCGGTGCCAACTCACCACCAGGTAGTGGTCGGTGGAGAGCTCCGCCACTCTCTTCACCCGAGTGTCCAAGACATGCGGCCACAGGTCAGATGAAACGACAACATAGTCGATGATTGAACTACGGCCTAGGGTGTCCTGGTGCCAAGAGGACATGTGGACACCCTAATGCTTGAACATGGTGTTTGTGATGGACAATCCATGACGAGCACAGAAGTCCAACAACAGAACACCACTCGAGTTCAGATCAGGTGGGCCATTCCTCCCAACCACGCCTCTCCAGGTCTCACTGTCATTGCCCACGTGAGCGTTGAAGTCCCCCAGAAGAAGGAGGAAGTCCTCTTAGGCCTTCAAAGAAAAGCTGGATTTATAATTACATTCAATTACACATGGCTGGACACTATGTGCATCAGAGTACCACACTATTTAGACTTTTATTTGGAAAAAGTTTGAAAAACGTCATTATCTTTCTACTTCTCAGTTATTGACTTTTTTGTGGCGGTGTAGCAGCTAAAATCCTGTTTAAATACATAGAGGTTTGCAATTGTAATGATAAATGAGATGAGTTGTAAGGGTTATGAATAAATTCTTCTCATAAAGCATTCAATAAGGATTTTTTTCTGTTCAGTTAAAGTATAATGGCTTTCTATATCTGACGTTGAATTCACATAGTTGGGCTCACCTGTATCAGTGTGCATTTACTAACTTAATGGGGAAGAAGAGTATAAAATAATGAAAAACACAGCAAAGCTGTCATCAATAAAACAGTCCCAATGCAGTGAAGGCCGCTCTCACACAAACAGTCTTTACGAAAGCCTTGATTGTTGAATATGTTCAATAATAACAGACACCTACATTGTGCAGTGTGTTTACCTCCTTTTCATGATTGCCCTTGACTTCATCACTCAGCAAAATGTGATACTTCACAATTCACAGAGAGGTTTCATTTGGAAATTTCAAGGACACTCGCACAGTTTGTAGGGAGATAAAAGATTCATTGGATCTACAGAAAGAGCCTTTCGTCCAGCTTAAAAAAAATCATCAGACCAACATGAGCTCAACATAGACCAGTAGTTTTCATAATTCAAGCCTGACTCAGAGTAAAAATGATCCCAGCACATAACTCCTACTGCATGACGAATGCTCAGTCAAACTTAGATATTGAATACTTTTACCTACTCTGTGTGATCAATACTTAATTACTTTGGCTTTTCCGGGTTTTTGGATAAATGGTTAAGAAAAAAGGGCCAACCAGCACGCCTGTGAAGACAGAAAAAGAGTGATTGTTGACCAGGTATCATTACTCCCCAGGTGATGGTAACAATAAATAGTCTTGAACCATTTGTTAAAACATTAGTGTCAGAAAATAGGGAAAAATCTTTGTTATATTACGTAAAGGTCTAATTAGCCTGGAGAAAAGTGGGCAAGGAGATTATTAATCAGCTGGCAAAACATATTCTTCAGACAAAAGCTTGAAAGCTGCATTCAGGAACTTCTGATTGATAAACAAAGCGATACTAGAACATAAAACTCAACTTGAGGAATGGACTGGATGCCCTTTATCATATATATATATATATATATATATATATATATATATATATATATATATATATATATATATATATTTTTTTTTTTTTTTTTTTTTCTTTTTTTGGGATTTTTCACAGCTCTAGTGGCTCGCTTTTTATGAAAGTAGGCTGACAGGAAAGGGGCCCCTTCCTGTCTTCAACCCGGGTCGACCGCGTTGAGGACTAAGGCCTCTGTATATGGGCCGCGCTACCCACTGCGCCACGAGTGCGCCCCTTTTATCATATTTTCAATCATTATCGGGAAAAATGTCTTCTCAATATAAGAATTTTTATTTCTTGTAAAAACAAACAAACAAAAAATCAAATTATTAATGTCTGGAAACCCCAAAACTGACAGCACTGTCTTTTTGCTCCACCGTTGGTTCCATTAAAATGTCGATAAGCATCAATTATTTCGTAAATATCATTACATGTAGTCAGCATGTGCAGTTTACTGGTAAAAATCAGGGCTTTGAACCGGTTCAAGGAACGAAAACGAAAACCGGGAACTTTTTGTATTTTACAGGGAACAGGAACGAAACCGGAAACGTTATTATTTTTTATGTTCTGGAACTGGAACACTTATTTAAAAATAATGGTAACCGGTTAATACCGGTTTTATTTCGTTCCTCAAAGTTTTCGTTGCCTAATTAACTAAAAAAAATAATAATAATTTCCTGCGCACGTTACCATGACGGCTGAGGTTCACTTCCTGTGTGACATCACATCACACATTCGCTGACTGAATGGAGCGAGAGCGGTGTCTCCACTAGAGCTACACATCTTAAATAAGAGGTAAATTACGATCAGTGACGGACTGGATGGTCTGGCATTCGCCATGATCGTCGGGTGTGCGCCGCCCCTTTCACCCTGTTCATTGTAGGCCTACATTATCTCTCGGCCCACTAATAAGCCAAATGCAGGGTTTCCCGCAGCACTGTCTTGGCGAGGCAGCCGCCTCGCCAAACTCACGCTACCGCCTCGCCAACATTCCAAAAAAAAAAAAAAAACAAACAAACAAAGAAACAAACTCGATTTGCTGCATATTTATTTGACGTTTTTTGTTGCTGCTTTCGCGCGTGCATATACTGAACGGCAGGGAAAAAACACATGGATACGCCCCCCCGCCTCGGTCCGCACTCCGCACAAAACTTGTCGTCTCCCCCCCCCAACGCACCTTCTCGCCTAAGCAAATTCCTGCGGGAAACACTGAAATACCTCTTGGTTCAGTTTTCATGCATATTAAAGTTAGAGTTCAACACCAATGGGGCTACAAACATGCGTGTTATTTCCGTGCATGTGAAGTTATATCTGTGTGTTGCGGGCACGTGCACGTTGGTGAAAATGCCATGGCCGTTTTTTAATCCCAGTCCGTCACTGATTACGATCCATCGTTAAGTAAAACACTAATTCCAAACAGCTGACAGGAACGAAATTAACCGTTCCGGGAACAGTATTTTTTTGTTCTAACCGGTTCGGGAACGTCAATTTATTGGTGGAACTCAAAACCGGAAACGTTATAATTCCGTTTCTGTTCGGGAACGAACCGATTGGGGAAAAAAATCGGTTCAAAGCCCTGGTAAAAATTGCACATCTTTAAATACCTGGGCCCCATTTCAGAAAGCTGGGTGAGTGGATATTCAGAGTAATTTCTGGGATAAATTCGTGCTTATCTTGGCTTTTCCGTTTCAGAATGCTCAGAAGCCTTTACCCTGAGTCAAATTATGACAACAAATTACTCCATAAAACAACCCTGCTACCGAGCAGAGATGTTTGGGCAAACTGAGTTTTTCCTTCTTTTTAGCTGAGATATGCAAAAGGACGTCTCAGAAAAGGTGTGTCCGTTTCTGGAGGAGCCTGTATGCTGGATTGTAAATACTCCACAGAAATCTCTGTCGAGAGAGGCTGATCAGACCACCATTTGTCTCATTATTTCTGGATTCATATATTTTCAAGTGTTATTGTTTTTCCACTGCTGTCAATGATTTATCTCAATATGCTGAGCCCGCACATCGCTCTTATACCGAGGCGATGCTCTCAGTTATGAACAATTTCTTTGTGCTGCACTTAATAAAGTAGGTCACAGAAAATGTTTCAGAGGCTGCTGAATGTCGCGCTGTCAGGAATGTTACTGTTATATTGAATTACTCAGTTATAGTAGAGTTTAATGTTGTTCCATAGTCAGAGACCCACAAGATTAATAAAAGAACTACACATAATGAAAGCAATGATTTACTCTGCATCATATTTTGAGACTTCCACCTCTAATTTTCCATTCATAAATAACACCACCCACGCCTGCTGACAGGGGGGGCAAACGGGTCAATTGTCCCGGGCCCAGGACAGAGGGGGGGCCCAAAACTGACACTCTGACCATTAAAATACAGGCAGAAGTAATTTTTCAGAAAATATTTGTGTGTTAAGTATCGTCTGGTGATAATCAGCTCTTAAGCTGATATCAAGACAATGGTTGAAAGGGATGAATTTGAGCCCTAGCGATCTTTTAATAGCAAACCCTGCACACACATAGAATAAAGGAGTGACAACATCTTTTCAAGTTCAAGAATTTAATAACAGAAATAAAATGAACATCCAGAGAACATCACTATATAATACTGTTTATCTGAATTAACACAATATTTCGATTAACAAATCCTCTCTACTAGGCTAGTGAAACTTAACTAAACTACTAAGCAAAATGAAGATAAAAAGAAGCTAAGCTAAGGAACTATTTAGATGCAAAAACAAGCAAGACAAAACAAAAGTGGTTGATCATAATCAGAATAATTCGGTGAATCCTTGTTCACTGCAGATCTGATTCCAAAAAGCATGGAATGGAGTAAAAAAACATTTGGCATGTGTTTCAATCCATTCACAATGCAAATCCTGCGTTAAACAAAACATTATTTGATGAAATAATAATTTGTTTAAGTTAAAGAACCAAAGTTCACCTTAAAGAATGTGAATTGTGGTTAAATTAGCTTAACTAATTCAGAACAACATTTGACATGTGTTTCAACCCATTCACAATGCAAATCCTGAGTTACACAAAACATTATTTGAGGGAATAATATTTTGAGGAATGATTTGCTCAGTAAAATGATTACCGTAGGATCGCTTGCCTTTGTTTATGCGTTCTACCTCCGGGTGCTAGGGGCGCTGCGGCGATCGGTCACTAAAATCGGTTACTTTAAAGTTACCAAAATTGCCTTTAAACTGGCATTAATATTCCATATTAATGCGGGAATAAGGCTCATAGCTCTATCTAACGACGGAGCAGAAAAGACAAGCGTTATGCTTTAACACAAGCTCCTTTTAATGTCCGGAACCGGATGTTAACAGAAGCTAATAGCATTTTGGCTAGCGGGTTTTCGGCATTAACTTTAAAGACTTTAGCTCTATTTTTAGTCATAGTGAGTGGGCCGGATAATGTAAACGTTAATGTCCCATCAATGTATGAAACCCTTGTGGAGATAACCTTTGTTATAACCATAAAAACACACTCGACAATGACATGGTACCGAATGCTAACAATGAGCTACCTCCTGTCAGGACTCAGTTAGCAGGGCTGTGCAGCTCCCTGCCAGTCCTGCTATTTTTCCTCCACAGGTGTTCGTGGTTGACTGGTGGGCGGAGACGCACACCTGCGACTCATCCAGCAGCACCCGAGTGGCCTACAAGAACAGCGCTCGAACAGCGAGAGGACGCCAGAGTGTTTTTGTTGCGGTATGCCTAAGCAGCTACGACCTCTCGCCAGCTTTCCCCTCGACGCTAAAACTTTGCCTCTGTGTCTCCTAAAGGTTACCTTCTCGAGCTCCAAGATTCCCTTCGTGACTCTCCAGTTCCTCCGACCTCCTTCCGAGTCGAAACCTCTCTTCTGGATCCAAGGCTCACTCCAACGTCCTCCGGTTCCTCTCGCTGTTCTGGATCTCGGTACCCACGGTGCTGCTCGGACCTCCTCGCCCCGCTCACCGGCAACCCGGACATCTGCCATCAACATCTGAGCTGAGTCCACACACACACCAACCTCCCCGGCCGTGTTCTCTCGCACCTCGTGGTAAGCTTACGCTCAGTAGTCACCTCTCTAAACCAATACTATCACTAATCACTTACCTTGCTCCTAGATCGATCCGGTTCCCTGGTCCCGAGCCCGTCCGAGCCGTCTCCTCGTTCCGCAGATTAGTTCTGCCGTCTGTTATCCGCCTGAGTCAATAAATCTCTTAACATCTACCTGTGTAACCGAGTGTGTTTCTGCATGTGGGCCCGACACCTTAAGGCTAACATGACACCTCCGTTAGCCCCTTTTTTCAAAGACACCGTGTGCAAACGGTTTACAAACATTTCCCAAATGAACCATTTAAACTTTCCCTTTTGGGTTTCTCTGCCAAACCTGTCTTTTGCCTCGTGTGAGTTCTGTCCACTTTGGCCATTCAAGGAAGGAGCACTGGAAAGCAGGAAAGTTGTTGGTTTGTTCTTGGCAGGCTAGCGTTTAGATCCGCAGCTATGAGCTAACCAACAGCGTGGTCGAGCAGCTTGGTGAAGCGTGGTCTGGGCAGCTTGGAGGCCTCGACTGATGTCCATTTAATAGTCTGATCGCTCAGCTTGTATGGTAAGGGAAGGCATCCACCGTCTCGCGTCTGCTTTCCTGCAACAGCTGACAAAAATTAACAAAGCTGTTTCGGCATCCCTTACTTTGCGGCTGGTTTGCGCAGAAGTCAGAGTGCGACTTAGCTCTGTCCCAGCAGTTCCTCCGATGTCAGGGAGGTCCTCCATCGAAGCAGGCAGACAAGTTTAGCAGACCCTGGATCAAGCGTGGCTGGTCCAGGCACATTCCTTCAGATGTCCCAAACAGAGGGGACCATGTGGCCTCATGGTTCAGCCAGCCTCCCTCTCCTCCTTTTGTCTAAAGGAGGGAGGAGGTGACGGCTGGTAGCTTTGTCCTGGAGACGTGGTCTGCAGTTTGGAGTCTGAAGTGAAGAGGAGCCTTTTGTCTGTGGGGGGAAAACTTTTATAGCCACAGGGAACCCCTGCTGAAGGAAGGGCCGTCCCAGCTGAGTCTCTCTCCTTTGTGGCTGTGTGGAAGTTCTTTGCTTAAAATGCATTTTGATTCCCATCGTACATGTTAAAATGAACACAATTCAGCCATGGTGTGATGGCACTACAGGGATGAAGCGAGGGAAGAGATGGTAACATGTTTGGTCAGCTAGCTGAGCACACAGAATGTTTCTTTCCTAGTGGGTACCCACCGCACATCTGTCACTGCGAACAGAGAGAGACAGTGATGCTGTCCGTCCTTGCGATCACCTGCTATGAGCAGCTCAGGGTCTCAAGCTCAGTGTCACATATAAAACAGTTTGATGTGAAGACTACTTGCCGGCAAGCAGTTTATAGTGCAACATCGTGTACGCAGTAATAAAAACTGAGCCCTGCGCAGACGTCCGCAGACTCGTGTCAGTTTATGTAATATACTTCCAGGAGGTATTTTGGTTGTTTTAGGCCGAGAAGAATCTGAGAAGAAATAAGGCGCTAATTTTGCTGGCGTCTCTATTGAATTCTCGTTGCAAATTAGCATCATGCTAACCGTTAGTTGTCTGTGTCTTTTCAGCTGTAGTTAAGTGTAAGAGGATTATACGCACATTTTTTGGCATGTATTAATGCCATTGTTAATTTGTGTATGTGATTTATTCCAATAATAATAATAACTAATGTAAGATGTAATATAAAAGTTGTGTTAAACTTTCGTATCTTCCAGTTTTGCCTTGGGTTGTGAGGTGAGGGGGTGGACTTGGCTCGGCCAGGGTTTCCAGGTGAATGAGAGTGCCAGCTGACTGTGACATCATAGTCGGGAAGCTTTAAAAAAGGCTCGTTTTCCAGACATTTACAAAACATTTACTTATTGCCAAAAAACAGGCGTGATTTTTTTTTTTTTTTTTTTTTAGCTTGGACTGTTTCTAGAAGCAATAGAGACCCAAATGGAAGTACAAAAATGTGCAAAAACTGCATTTTTCTTAATTGGTCACCTTTCATGATTTCATGAAGTTTCATGATTTCCAGTAGCTTGATGCAATTCAAAACTGTTATTTTGCATCTAAGTACTGAATAATGTCATTTTGAAAGGTTAGCAAATCATATTTCACAAATCACTTTCATGTAGTAAAAAAAAAAGCGGTCCCTTTAAACATTAGCAGTATCTTCACGGAGGACCTTTGACAAAGGGCTTTGTTTTCATTGGGGAAACAAGAGTCCCGGCTTTGTGACGTCAAACCAAAACTGTAAGCATTCTTGTTTTACCAAGTCAGAAAACTCAAATTGAATCCTAATCCTGGTGTTTCATTGTTTGCATTACTGAATTAAAAAGAACAGGGTACACAGACTGATGTTAGACAGCGCTTTGTGAACAACTGCCATAATGTTAAGCTGTTTATTTCTCCAGTTTTCCATTACTGCTGTGTCACCTTCTTTGTAACCATTAGAAAGTCTGTATGACTTAAAAGAAAAATCATGACTAACTCTTGTCAGACTTGAAATTTTAACCCGATGAGATGGTCGTCTCTTTTTGATTCTATATATCTGTGAATTAGACTGTAACTGGCTTTAGTAAAGTTCATATATAATGTGCCAAATATGACTCTGATTACAAGTTATCAGTAGACGGTGTTGTTTGAAAATGTGAATAAACAAGATAAAAAGGAAACAATCAAACATACTACCTCTCATCAGTCTGTTCTTCCTTCCTCTCTTTTCTCAAGGACAAAGGCAGCTCTTAATAAGACTCATTTAGCTCAATGCAGCAAATGAAGTCACGCCAGAATGCAAAGATAATGAGATAATGGGATAATAGGATCGCTTCGAAGTAGATAAACATGCAGTAAATATCGCTGGCTGTCACTGAGTCACAAGTGTCTCTGCATAGAACATGTTCAGTTGGCTCTCATCAACATTCCTATCGCAAATGGGTCGTCCTTTGAAATTTAAACAAGGGTAAAAGATATGTCTGAGGGCCTCTGAATGCTTTATCGCAGATAATAAAGCGCTCTGCAGAAAATGGAATCAGTGTTTCAGATGGAAAGATCGAGATCATATCAGTCACTTGAATAGCTGTTCCTATGAGGAAGCTTATTTCTCACTTTTTCCGTTTCAATCCACTGAAGATCTGTATGAGACAAACCTTGTATTTATTCATCAGGGAGAATATGGATTGTTTCGTCATGGCAACCAAGTTGGCTGATGATGCAAGGATAAACATCTATGTATGTATCTGCTCAACTATACACTGATAAAATGGAAGTTCTTAATTAAAACATGTAAGAAGAAATTATGTAACTTTTACAATTTGAAAGACTAATCTATCTAAATTTTAACCCGTTTTCAAATGTTCCTACTTGACTGAACTGTTTACATTCTGATTATTAGATAATTTTCATCTCTTTTGTCCTATTCTGTTAGATTACAGATCGCTGACAGAGGACTAAGAAGCTCAGCTTGCTGGAAGCCTTGACTTCAGCGTATGTGTTGTTAATCTACTGGATACAAACTTAAATCTTGCTCTAACAAAGAAACTTTGTTAACCACTAGTCTTATTTAAAGGGGATATATGCTTTTCAGTTCTTCCTTTTTACACTGAAATCTTTCAGTGTGCAAAGGGGAAATGCAATGCTTTGGTCTGAATTCCTTGTTAATTTACCCCCACATTCCCATTTTTACCCCTGTTCCGATGTGCGTCTGAGAGCAACTCGTTTTGGTGCTGTCTCTTTAAATCCAAAGGAGGCATCCCATCCAGGTGTCAAAGCATTCAACTTCACCCCGTTCAGTCATTTTTGGAGTATGCTGGGGGACGTTGTAATGAGCAACCAAACATTTTGACTTGTTCACTTGTAGTTTTGGCATCCTTCAGCTTGGAATACAAAATTGCTCCAAGAAATAAAAAAGGTGGATTTGGGAGACTGTTAAGATGGAAGTCTATGACCTTGTTTAGCAGCTCTGCAGCAAATATTGTGACGCAATTGTTCAAAAAACATTATAGAGAACAGAGAAAACCAAACGGCTTGTAAAATACGACCCAAAAAGAATATAGAGATTTATGCGCTGCAGGTGGACAGACTACATCCAAAATTTCTGCACTCCTAGATTACACAGAAATGTATTTTTGTGACAAAGTCACACTTTGATTATGAAAAACATTGTGGCATTTAAGTACTGAGAGATCCTTGGTACGAAACTAATATGTAATCCCTTCAAAGAATCCTTTTTATGGTGTGGGTTAATGACTTTGTTTTGTATTTGCACTGTTTAAATGAAGGAGCAGATTAAATAGCTCGTCTCTGTGGATGTGTTAATCTCTGTGGCTCTACAGCAGCGCCCTGGCAGGTGTTAATTTATGCATCCATGTTTGGAAACCAGAGCAAATATAGCACAGCGGCGAGGACAGTTTGATAAGATTGCCTTCTCTGCTGCTACGCATGTTGACTACTGAAATTTAGAATAATGGCTGAACATAAAGTACAAAAAAATCCCTGTACTGATCCAGCTGCAACAACCCATCTCAATGAGCTTACTTGGGAAAAAACCCATGAAGCAGTGAGCTGCTATCGAGTCAATAGATGTTTAGCAACCATGGCTGTGCTTGTCGGCTGCAGCTGATTACCTGACATATTTCCTCAGTGTCTCTTAACTCATCTACAGTTGTCAGTTTCCCACACGCGCTGGCTGAAACCATGCTCCTGGCCATTCAGTTAATTCCCCATACAGCACGTCTTCTTTTTTCTCCTTACCTGGACTGTGGCCAGTTCTGTCAGTCTGGATGTCTCCATTGCCCAGAGTGGTTATGTCTATCTACGTTTGGCTCTGGTACTTTAGATTTTTCTCACAGTCTCTCTCTCCCCATCTGCCTCTCCTTGTATTCAACATTTTTCCCCTCTTTCATCCCACTCTGGTTTGCCACTCAAAATATACTCCACCGCCTCGTTTTTCCTCCCTCTCTGAACTTGTGCAGCTCTCCCAGAGGTCCTGTGGCTGACCAGCCGGCAGCTCGTATCAGAATCTGTCAGACATAAGGGGGAAGGCTGTGGCCCAAGGCTGAGTGACTTTGTGGCAAACTACCAGTGATGCATAACAAATAAATACATTGTGGGGGCAAAGGTACGTCTGTCACAATTGACATAAAACAGGCATTAGAGCAGGGACAGAAGAGCTTTTCTATACAGACCAGACTCAGCCAAATTTTGTATTCTCTCTGCGAGAAGCTGGCCTGATGCAAATCAATAGAGTAATTTTCGCACAGACTCATCCTAATTAACAATCTGCCGTGTGTGCTCAGGGGAACTGTGGCATTTGAATAGAAGAGATGTCCAGCTGCTGCTGAGAGGAGCGGAATTTAAGAAGTTTAAGACAACAAACCGAGAACAGCTCTGTATTAGTAATGGTTTTATGCAGCCCACATTACTAAGCCTAACTGTATGTGACAGAATGCTGATATCTGTATTTAATTGAAACGTGGCCTTTTGTTGAAAAAAAAATGTAATAACTTATTCATGAATTCATGTTCTATAGACTCTTTGTCCTGTACAGGGCTGCAGCAGAGCCACTCAGCAGTTAGTGGGCGAGGGGAAAGTCTGCTTCAAGACCAACAATACACAACCACAGACTTAATTGAACATGTATATGTTTTGAATAGGCAAGGGCACCTCACCATTTACCAACATCAAAGAATAGCAAGATTTTAAAAGTTGGAGATTTACAATCCCTGTACATTCCAGACATATTCCTCTACTTTTTAAACAATATTTATTTATCTTTCAGTAATATTAATACTTTCATTCGGCACCACGCTAGAGGTTCCATAGATATATTATTTTTGAAAAATACATTTTTTTGATGACAAACTTGTAGCTATAACCTTTAAACAGTCCTAAATTTGTGGGAACAGTTTGGACTGGACTCCCTCTTCTTCTACCGTGACTTTGCACCGCTCCACAAACCAAAGGGACGTGGAAGAACTTGACTGTCATGCAGAGTCCTGGCCTCAACCCGGTACAGCACCTTTGGGTTGAATAAGAGCGGAAACTACCAGAATGCCCTTCTTGTCCAACATCAGGGTTCAACCTTACAAATGCGCTTCTCGATGAATGGTCTAAAAGCTTGAATCACACATTCCTAAAGCTTGTGGAAAGGCTTTTTCAGAATGGTTGAAGCTCTCATAGCTTTAAAGGGCGAGGCAACAACAAATTAAACCCACAAGATAAACAATGAGATATTCCTTAAGGTTCATGTGTGTTCAAAGGCATATGTGTGAATACGATTGCCAATATATTTATATTTGGAAGGCTGCGACACAGTTCTCATTAAAGGAATGATTCGTGCAAAATTTGGGAGCATGTCGAAAAGCCCTCGACATGTGCTAGTCTGTAACAGGCTAGCACACATAACCACGGTAAGTACTGGCTTAAATATCTTTCATCTATGCTTGCCTGTTCTAATGAAAATACAATCTAAGCCAAAAGAAGGACTGCAGGAAGAAACTCAATGATGGTGTGCAGTGTTGAAGCATTAGAAATAACATAAAAGGGGTTTAGTGACATGTTATCAGTGTAATTATCCTGAAGAAAGCAAAATGAGCTGTAATTAAATCCAGCATAACTTTTCCAGATGATCACCTTCACTACCTCACCAATTTCTGCCTTCGCAGACTCACATTACCAGAAAGCCAGTGCTGCATCGATGAGGAATCAGTACTCTGCAAACACAGAGGTGATGTTATCCATGTGCCAAATGTATGCAGCACACTTAGCCTGCATTAAGCAAGCTCTTCGCTTGAAATACTCCAGTGAGGGGAATCCAGGTAAAATCCATTATCTCTCTCACTGATTTGCTTTATGAAATCTGTGCCAATTTCAGAAGAGGAAAGAGTAATGAAGAGGAGAAGGACAGAGGATTAGAAAGCTTTTAGGCAACTGTGCACGAATGGACTTTGATGTGGTGACAGTAATATGTCCTTGATTCTTTCAGCGTTCAGCACAGGCCCTATGAATAACTGGATGTGTGCTCAATTGAGCATTTTACACAAGATTTTGAGATGATGTGTGAAATGGAACTTTCTGATGCCCCCATAAAAGTCATGGGCCCGGGTGATAAGTCATATTTATGTTGGTTTTGAATTGCGTATTTCTTTTGCTGCGTGAAATGAAGTGACCACAGCAACACCATGCCCACAAAGACTTCTGGAGGAAGCTGTGCTGTTAAAACCAGTCTTTTTAAATTGGATAGAAAATGTCTGCATCTTGACGTGTGTCATACAGTGCCTTGTAATAGTGAACCTCTCAGAGGTTTACACATTTTGTCATGTTACAATCACAAATTTCAATGTATTGTATAGATAGTGCAAATTTGTAAAGTGTAAAGAAATGGTATGTGCTTTTCAATGGTTTTTAAAAACAGAAATCGTGAAAATGTGACACCCCCCCATGACTTACTGTTTTGAAGGACTACCTTTAGACCTTCATGTGTACTGGAGTATGATTCCACAAGCTTTGCACATTTGCTTAATCACAGCCTGAACAGATTCAAAGCCACTTTGAAAAAAAAAAAAAAAAAAAAAAAAAAAAAAAATATATATATATATATATATATATATATATATATATATATATATATATATATATAATATATATATATATATATATATATATATATATATATATATATATATATATATATATATATATATATATTATTTGTAACAAACTCTCAATTGGATTAGTCTGAACCTTTACTGGTCCATTATAACACTTGAATATGCATAGCTCTAAATCACTGTGTTGTTGCTTTTGCTGTATTTTTATGGGATCCGTCCTGAAAAAAGATACATCTCCAGTCTCATTTCTTTGGCAGCCTCAATAGCAAAGGATCCCCACAGAATGCTTCTGCCATCATAATGTCTCAGGGTTATCATGAATTGGGTGATGTGTAGTGTTAGGTTTCCATCATATCTGGGCTTTTGCGTATGAGCCAAAAAGTTCAACAGCATTCGTATCTGACCAAAGCACTTTCTTCCACGTTTGCTGTGTCCCCTCATAGCGTGTGACACACTGCGAATGTGAATTCTTGGGGTTTCTTTCAACATTGACTACTTAAAGGAGCAAAGCAAAAATTCCAGATTTTTTGCAGAATTCTGCCCCATCTGGCAACAAGTTGGAATCACACCAGTGTTGTGTACATGCATGGCAGAAGAGAAGAAGCATCTGCCGCTATGACTGCACAGGTCTTTTGTTTAGAGGCGTAATGTCTTCGGAGGTAAGAAAGTTATAAATATTGAAGTCAGCCCGTGTTTTCTTGCTAATGCATCAATTATGGACGAGAGCGTGCGTTTCATACCCAGCGTGTCATACCCACACGCACAGCCAGAGGGTTTGGCCCAAATCACTCTCTCATGAACTGACTATTCAGCTTACAGAGCAAAATAGAAGATAACTCATTTTACATGTTGGGGAATTGTAAGAGTATGTATGGGAAAGAAAATAAATAAAATTTCACTTCAAAATTTGCACTATGCACCTTAATGTCACTCTTCCAAAAAGGCCATATTTCATTAACAGTTTTCCTGTCAATACTTCGTCCTACAGCTCTTCTGGACTTACCATGGGTCTCGGGGATCCTTTCCTGATTAATACTCTCCTTGCTTAGATTGTCAGCTAAGGGAAAAGCTTATGTCTCTGTAGGTTTGCAGTTCAAATGTTTTGTGTTGGTCTATACCAGGGGTGTCAAACATACGGCCCGCGGGCCGGTTCCGGCCCGCCGAACAATTTAATCCGGCCCGGTGGCTAAATGCATTTTTTTTTCAGGTTTCCTGTCTGGCAATGTGGCAATAAGAATTGTTGTCTTAATTCCAAAAAGAGCTCATCAGATTTGACTTTCACAAGTGGAGCAGTACTGCTTTTGCCATAGTGCTCCGCTTGATTTATGAATGTGAATAGTTTTATTATGATTCATGCGGGGAATATCTCAAATGATATGGACACTACAATGGGAAAGTAGGAGATGAAAGGAAGAACAAGAAGAAAAAAGAAAAGGTGAAAGAAAGAGGAGATAAAAGGAAGAGAATGATAAAACAATTATTGAAAAAACATGTACTTCGTTTAATTGAAAATCTGCAGTTCCTATATTGTCCACGAGGGGTGCCGTGTTTTAATCAGCACATGGTAGCACTGAGCTTCAGATGTGGAAAATTGATTTTTAATCATTTCTTAATTTTTATCTGTTTGATGTATTTTGTCATGCAGGACAGTGTTTTTAAGTTCCAAAAAATGTGAATAAATGTTTTTCAACATTGTACAATCACTGTGATCAGTTCTTATGCATAATGCACAAGTAAATGTTTAACTGAGTAAAAGTATTGTTGAAATTGCACATACTTTTCTTAAAAACGCTGAGGTTATCCATAATATATTGTGTAAAAGTGAAATTAATTGAATATAAAAATCAACAACAAGTCCACTTTTATTAGTTCTATTTAATCTTGCAATGAGTTTACTCATGTGGCCCTCTTGAGATCAGATTAAGATGTATGCGGCCCCTAAACCAAAATGAGTTTGACACCCCTGGTCTATACCTTCTTATCAGTGCAGGGTCACACAGGGGGGCAGGTGCCTATCTTCATCGTCATTGGGCAAGAGGCAGGGTACACCCTGGATAGGTTGCAACTCCATCGCAGGGCAACACAGATCCAAACAATCCTGGATGCTCATACTCACAATTTGGAGAGACCTAACAGTCATGTTTTTGGGCTGGGAGAAAGCCACAGTACCAGGACAGAACTAAAATCTGAAATTTCAAAGGGGTATGTCAGGCTGTGGCTAAAATAGGATAAAGTACAGAAATATCAGTGTCCAACGAGGTCTGCTTTGAGGTGGTCTCATTTATAGCGACATGACTGTGAAATCTGACTTTTTGACTCTCGCGTAAGGCTGATGGAGGCCTCGCTTTGAGTGAGAAGGTTTACCTTTTACTGTTGACATTTAGAATGATGGGATGTTCAGGCAATCAAAATTTTCAACCAGCCAGTAGATGTAAGGAAAACCATTTCAGTATCCATCTTAATCCATCTTTACTCTGTGTTACCTTCCTAGACTTTTTTTTCTTCCTGTGTCTGGGTGTGTTGGATTTTGAAAGTGTCATGTCAAATGGGTTGATTGGCAATGCAATACAACAAGCATGAGAATAGATGAGATTTGGCTTTACCTATATTCAGTGTTTCCCTGCAGGAGATTTCCTTTTCTTTTGCCAGAGGAAATAACGCACAACAAAAGGACTCACCAAGCTCAGGCATCCAGGCCAGCAGATAAACAACTTCTCCAGGGTATAAGTGAGGAGAGCAAAGAAGGCAGGGAAGTGACGTGTTTGTTTTGTCCTCGATGCCATACATAGTGAATGAGTTCTCTAAGAACTAGGGATGGTAGTAGTCCACTTTTTTGCAGACAGTTTGAACAAATACAGAGAGAGACTTCAGAAAGGCGAAACAATGTCTGTGACATTCAGGCCCTAAGATTGTTCATTTCCCACTGCAAACTAGGTTTATTGGCAAAATGTAAAACTAGCAGGTGTTTATAATAAATAAATTAACCTTTGACACTTTAAATAACCCACCACAACAAATAATATGTATGTGGTCTCTCTAAATTCCACACAATAGACCACTTTTAATGACTGCTGCCAGCTCAAAATTACTCAACTTTTCCATGACAAGCATCTTTAGTCCTTAGAAGAGGTTCCTTGTAGCTTTATGACCTATTCCAAACATGATTTATAGCTCGACATCATCTTCTGGCAGCATTCCTGAAGAATCTTAGAACAGCCCTGAAGGGTAAGGGCCTCCAGTTTATTCATTTTCTGGGGTGTGAAAGCTGCAATAGCCTTTTTTCAAACCCCACCAAAAATTGTTATTCTGATTCTGAACCCAAGCTTTGGTAGACTCCAATGGTGGAATTGGTGTTATTTACTTAGTCGAAGGTCCAATGGCACCCAGGCATCAGCTTCCTCACAGACAATATGCCATTTTCTCCCTAGGATTTCCTGATGCTTGACTGAATGCATCTTCCAGGTGTATTTCTCAGAACATTCAGGACCGCCTGAAAAATTGTGAGTTTAGCCATTAAACCTAATTTGCTGCAAGGGTTGAAAAATCTCGGGTGCAAATCAAGAGTTAAGGAGTCGGAGAGAATTTCAGATCTCAGAGAAAAAAATCTGATGAAAGCTCAAATCAGTTGGCAGATCAAGCCAAGCAAAACCAAGCGACTTTGTTTAAGAAGAAATAAACCCAACACATTCGGATTATATAGCTGCATCTCTCCTCGAGGCTCGATATTCTCCAATAAACACCCATAAACCCGGGCTACTGCCGAGCTCTCAGAGAAAATTAAAAAAACAAAATTGCCTTCATAAATATTAATCTGTGGGAGGCAGAGGTTGTGCCCTTCACAATGATTCAGGCTCTCAGGAGCGCATTTGTCAAGAGTAAACAGTATCCTCCTGTTTACCTAATGCTCAACATTTGCCAGGTGAGTGGGTATAATTGATGCCCTCATATTCCATTCTCCAGGATGTAATTAAACACGGTCTTCTATAGAAAACATTAATCTCTCCCCTCTCTACCTCTCCTACTACACACACAAGTTGAATTTAATGCAGCACAAGCTTCTGCTCTTCCCTCTTATCCATTTCTGGATTTCACTTGGAGTTAAAGGTGAAGAGCGAGTTAATTTCACAGCATTTTGCCGCGTTATCAACAATTGTGCACATGTGAGCTCACTGGAAATGACCTCTGCCTTTGGGGCTTTGTTTCTTTGGGGCTAATATACTTTTAACTGCTCTCTTAAGTGTAACAGAATCATTAGCAAGCAGGAAATAAGCTTTTAATGCTTTTCATTTTTCTCCTATGCCTTTTATTGTCCATGTTCTTATCAGTGAACTGTAGATCATAATACTTGGGACAACCGTCTGTCATTTATACTAATCTACATGCAATACTTATGGTTCTTCTTAACTTTGGTACAGCTACCATTAATCCCGCTCAAGGAACAGTTTTATAGTGATACTATAGTTAAAGAGGGGAAAAAAACTATCCAAGATAACCTGGCCCTATTGGGAAATGTAATCACTTCCAAAACCGTGTAACCAGATTGGCTATCAAGCGATAACTGGTAATGCTTTTTTTTTTTAGCACATTCACCTTGTGGCTGAATGTGCTATGGACTAGAGAAACTAAACATGACAACAGTGAGCACCATACCCACAGTGTAAAAGCTGTGATGGCAGCACCGTGTTCTGGGATTCGTTTTCTTTACATAGAATTTAATGCGGATAATGTTATGAGCACTCTTAAGTTCCAATAAGTTTTGACCCAAAACCTTCAAGTGTCTGCTAGAAATAGACTTTCCTTTTTTAAGTTTTCAGGAAACCTAAGCATACATCTAAATTAACAAATGAATAACTTGCTGAGTGTTTCTACCAAATAAGCCTAACTGTTGAAAATGAATCAAGAGGAACTCAAGCTAAATATTTGCATGTGGGGAGTGTAGATTTATGGAGCAAAGGCACTGCACCATATTTAATACATGTATTTGTTTTTCCAGTTGAAATTTACAGGATAGATGTTATAGAATATGTGTGTAAAAAGTTCTTAAATAATTTATCTTCACCTCAGTTCAGTTCTTCCAAAGTTAAAATGGATGTGATCACTTTTGAAATCTTCTGTATGTACTTTTCATCATATCTTTTACGTCAGCTGCCATCTTTTGAAATGATGTTCTGCCTTTGCTAATAAGATTAGCATTTTTATTCTAACCAAGAAATACGTCTCCAACCATATCAATATGCATTTGGAAGTTAATCATAATGGAGAATTATTGTGCAATTACACACTGCTTCAAAGTTATTTAATGTTTAATAAATAACTGTCTGTTAGGTATTGTCCGGTGAATATCAGATCTTCAGCTGATATCAGGACAATAGTTGAAAGGGATGATACGAGCACTGGCAATCTTTTAACATCAAACTCTGCACACACACAGAATAAGGAGTGACAACTTCTTTTCAAGTTCAAGAATTTATAAACAGAAATAAAATGAACATCTAGAGAACATCACTATATAATGCTGTTTATCTGAATTAACACTATATTCCAATCAACAAATCCTCTCTACATGGCTAGTGAAACTTAACTAAAACTACTAAGCAAAATGAAGATAAGAAGAAGCTAAGGAACTATGTACACACAAAAGAAACAAAAGACAAAACAAAGTGGTTGATCATCATCATCAGCATCAGAATAATTCAGTGAATCCTGGTTCACTGCAGATCTAAGTTAAAGAACCAAAGTTAATTTTACAGAATGTGAATTGAGGTTAAATTAGCTTAACTAATACAGAACAACATTTGGTATCTGTTTCAACCCATTTACAATGCAAATCCCGAGTTAAACAAAACATTATTTGATAAAATAACATTTTAAAGAATGATTTTCTCAGTAAGAATCTGTAAACTTTAGAATGCTCGATTTTATTAATGTTATTATACCTCCGGGAGGCTAGGTGTCACTGTAGCGATCGGTCGCTAAAATCGTGTAATAACGCTTATAGCACTATTGAACGATGGTTGAGCGAAGCAAAACAAACCTTTCATTTGAAACTAATTGTAGTCGTGCATCCAGGAAGAGGAAGTTACCGGAAGCTAATAGCATTAAGCTAGCGGACATTCGGCGCTAACTTTAAAAAGCTTCAGCTTTATTTTAGTTGTTATGAGTGGACCGGATAACATACACATCAATATCCTATCAGTGTATAAAACCCTTGTGGAGATAACATGTTCTATAAACATTACATCAGCAATGACCTGGTTCGAAGAATGCTAACGAGAGCTGTAAGCTCCACGTGTTTCAAAAACACAGTGAAAATGCATTATATAAACCTTCTAAATAAACCATTTAACTTTTCCTGTTTATTTCTCTGCCAAACCTGTCGGTGCCTCTGTGCCAGTTCAGTTCACTTTGGGCATCCAAGGGGAAGCAGTACTCCAGGAAAATGTTGGTCATTTCAGCAGCGGACATGCGGCTATGAGATAGCTGAAACACGGTCAGAACAGGCCCCGGGTCGTAGTCGAGTCCCCGGCATGCAGCAGGTGATTTCAGTACAGATTTTGCTCTCGGCTTGGGAACATGGGTCCTCTCCTTGCTACTCCGGCTCCGTCTAGAGTCCGTTTCCTGCAACAGCTGAGGAAGCAAAACAAAGCCGATTCGGCACAGACGGATTCTTTCACTTCGGCGTCTGGTTAAGCAGAAGTGAGACTGCAGACTTAGCTTTGATTAGTTAGTCCTCCAAGCCTCAGCTCCTCTGGACGAAGACAATTTCTTCCTTTGTCACTCCATTGAAGTGAGGGGAATGAGTTTCACAGAAGCACATTTTACTCAGCGTGTGAGCCTTCGAGAGGCCCAGTGAGGGCGCATGGCTGGCTGGTCCCCAGCGTGGAAACTCTCCTCATGAGTCCACTGGCAAGAATAAAGAAGATAGTGAGGTGGAGTCTGGCTCCATAGCAGGGCACTCTGCTGAGAGAGGCTGTCTCTGCGTGGATGTGTGAAATTAATTTGCTTACAACCCATTTTGATTTGTCCTCAGGTTACATGTTGTTCCCAATTCAATCTGATCTTTTGCCCATGGTCTGATGGCACAACAGAGAATAACTACAAGGTGTAACACAGCGCCTGTTAACTGTGCTGGTATAAACGCTGCAAAGTCATAGTTGCGCTCAACTTTATTCCCAACGCACTGCCATTCCCAATGGAGCATCCTAGCTCAACCAACAACCTTGGCTCTTCAAGTACCCAGCTCTTACCAGGGGTGGACTGGGACAAAAAATAGGCCCTGGCATTTTGGATTAGACTGGCCCACCACATTTTTTTTTTTTTTGTGTACTGAATGTGTATACCAACTGTGCAATACCTTGAGGCCACGTTAATGGACATTAGTGAGAGTGGACACTTAAAATACTTCCAAAATCTTAATTTATTAACACTGTAAAATGTAAACTCAGCCAGGCCTCACTTATCATGGAAAGAAAGAAAATATATAATAACATAATATAAATTTTGATTCACTCAGTCATTTGTAATAAGTATTTTATTTATGTAATTTCCTCATTTTTGATCATATTTTCTTTAAAATCGCAGACTTTTCTCTATTTTTCATGTAAATCCTTGGTGGCGCTTGATAGCGAAGCCGGTGAGGCCGCAGCGAGCTTGGCCTCCCCTGAGATTGCGCAATCCCATGTTAACTGCGCTGGCTTCAATTCTGTGAATGCATCTTTCTGTCTCTAGATAATAAATTCAATTGTTCAAACAATTATGAACTGATTTTCCACATTTTAATATATGTGGATTACGAATTGTGTTTTGGGCATCAAACTGTGCGTAGGTAACATGTTTTCGTGCTGCTGCGCGCGATCATAAACAGCAAAGAGCTGGCTGTAGGTGAGGCCGGCAGTTCCTTGGCCTCTAATCAGGGGGCGCTCAAGGAGCACCGCTCCTGATCCCCAAATAGTAGAGTCACAGCAAGTTATGGATGTATTATTAGCGAGTTTTGTTAAACAAGTAAAGCACTAAAAAGACTCTAAACATACAGCTGGAACAGGACTGATCAAGGAAGGCTTTCCTCCCTGGCAGTGAGCTCCACTGAGACTAAGAGAGTTTTAAATCTGAAGAAGATAAAGAGTTTTTACCGGAAAATGATGATATTTTTGTTCAGAAAGAGCGCTGCATGGACTTAATTTATAAGTAGAGGTAAGACAGCGATAATTACTCATGTTTTGCTTTTGGGATAAAATGTGCGTAATGTGGGTTATAGTTTTAGAATGTGTCACAAATGCAGAAATCCATCATAACTCAGTCAAATGACAAATAATTTAGTTTTATTTTTTCTTCAAAGAATCAATATTTTTTCCATGTCTCTTGGTGAATTTATTTGGCTCAATCAGTCTCCTTCAGCACTTTGCAACGAGTCTACTCTGTAGAGTGTATATATTTGTAAATCTGACTCTGATGACGTCAGTGCCTCACCAGCTATGAACTCTACCGCACGTCACTGACTACAACCACCACCACCATATTTTACACCAGACACCGGAGCAGATGAAGGGCCTGCTGTTGGGAACATGTCAGTCAGTTTGACACATTTCGCAGCGTCCGTTTGAAGAACTCGTTTCTTTTTTTCGCGCAGTTTCTCTGTGCCTCCCCTTGCGTTTCTTATCCGTTACTACTGTGAACACCGCTGCACAAAGTTCCACATGGAGCGTGAAGGTGTTTTTCTACTTTATTATTGGCCTAGCCCTTTAGACTGTCAGGGATGATAACCAATGGGCTGCAGTAGCCTGTGGTAAGGGCCGGATGATCGGAACAGACTCTTGCGCTGCTGATTTTATTTTTCTTCATGCATTATGCAAATATAACGAGGCAGACATATAAAAAAAAAAAAAAATAATAATAATACATATTATTAATATACATGTCGGGTCTGCCGGCCCAAACAGCACGTCGGCCCACCGGGAAAATGCCCGGTATGCCCGATTACCAGTCCGTGCCTGGCTCTTACTGCCAAATTGCTGAGTGCAAATACAGTGTGTCTCCAGGCACACAAGTAATAATAATAATAATGAATAATAATAATAATTGAACTTTATTGATCTCACAATGGAGAAATTCACTCCTGCATCTTAACCCATCCCCTTGGGGAGCTGTGGGCTGCCACTGTGCGGCGCCTGTGGAGCAAACAGGGGTTAAGGGTCTTGCTCAGGGAACCAGAGTGCAGGCTGTGGGGATCCACAGGTACTTGCAACCTTCTCAGAGCGCAAAGCGCACTGTTCTAACCACTAGGCCACCACTCCCCCTTTTTTTTTTAATAATAATATTATATAATATTATAATAAAGTGACACACCCTCTCTAATATGATGGGTTATATCAGTGTGGATCGGTGTCAGTGTTCGACACATTTCTTCATTAGTTTATCTGTATTTTTTGTCCACTTGTCAGGTCAGCAAAACTCTAACCTCTCTGCCTTTTCCCGCGTGTCTGGCTTTAGGAGTAAACTCTGTAAAGTTAGCTGCTCTCTGAGGAGCAGTTGGTATACCAGTGGATGTCCCCATCAGATCTCATCCCTTCTTCCTGAAAAACAATGATATAGTCAGAAAGAGGGCAACCTCCATCAGTTGAATACTGATGCAGGAACAGGGGATTTGTAAATACTAGCTCAGAGGGGCTTCTGTAACATGGACGATTTTAGAAAGATACAAACAGTAGAGCTCAGAGGGGTATTCTCAGAGGTATATGAGGACTAGAAAAAGTTATATCAAGTGTTTTTAGTTTGTCTTGAGGCTGCAGCAGTGGAGGTTAAGAGTCATGACCTTTAGGATGCTATCTTCAGAACTTTAACTTAAAATGGTAAAAAATTAATAAATATAAAATTTGTAGCAAATCAATAAAAGCTTGCTGAGAATGTTCGGGGGAAATTGAGACAATCCTACAGAGCACTATTTTAAGAGTCCCTGAAATGCACACTGAAGCAATTGTGATGAGCTATTTTATAACATATTGATATGCAGCTCAAGTATCAGCGCTCTAAAGTTATGACAACTGATTTAATATGTATATAAATAAGTATAACCCCATGCATAATAGTAAATACATAGGGTTCCAGTCTGTTAAGGGGTCCAAGCTACTGCTGTGAGACAAAATTTCTCCTGACCTTCTCCTCCTCCCTGGACAAATCGGCATTTAAATATTCTTTTTTCCCACTTTTAATATGAAGACTCTCTGTCATTCTTTCCTACTCTGTTCTTGGAAGGCAATTATTTAATGTGTTGTTGGTCCAGCACTTTGTTCTGCATCTTACATAAATCTCTTTGACAACCTTTGGGTACATTCTTGGCTACCATGTTCTTATTTTTTTTCTTTTGTAAATTTGTATATATATCACAACTTTGGACATGGCAGCAAATCTGAAAATATTGTGAGCTAAAGTATCTAATATATGCATTTTAAGTTATGGCACTAGTGATGAGTTTCAACTTCAACAGCTCCTGAGGTAGCCTCCTCTACCTGCAGTTCTCCTATTAAACATTAGATGTCATAGTGGTAGAAGTAGTACCTGTACACAATGGAAACTATTGTACAGAATGGCAATAATGAAGTTAAAGTCAGATATAAATTCGAAATGAGGGATTACAACAATTTCACCACAGGCTGCTGCAGCCGTAAATAATGAGTAAATTACGCTTAAAAAGGTTTTGTCTAAAGTCCTGAAATGAAAACAATTTTCTACAGAAGATAGACTGCTGGGAGAAAGGTTCTCTGTTAGCTCGAGAAGAGAATCTAAATGTGGAGTACTCTCTTTCTGTCTCCACAGCAGGCATCAATAAGGCCCATTTTTTTCGTCAGCTCCAAAATTTGAACACGTATAACTGTGCAAGTAGGAATCTGATATCACCTTGAGAAATGTAAGTTAGTGCTGAAAAAAATCTAGGTGTGGTAAATAAATGTTTTAAAACAGTGCAGTTAAGGACACAGTGTCCAGTTTCAGCCTTTTGGAGAGCTTCACACAGAGACTGGAGCAGTCAAAACACTGAAAGCGATTTTAGGTGATTTACAGTATAATTCTCATCTAATAGCTGTCTTAAACACTAATCATGCATTCTAATTCCAGTCTTAGTGCGCCTATAGATTAAAAAACCATGTAATATACCGTTAATCCCATATACACTGCACTGAAAATCCGCCTAAATGCGTTTCTTTCTCATCATGCCTCTAATTATGTCTCTGGAGAGAGGCGCAACTCCTTCTTGGTTGGTCCAAGTAGGGATCCCAGGTCGACATTCATGTAGAATGCAGAGTGCGTGTGTTTCAATAAATTCTCTAGTATTACAGTTTATTTTGATTCGCAGATTCTGGTTCATGGATGCTGCCTTGCATTTTAAGATGCTGGTCATACAGTTAAAGCCAATTCAAAGAAAGAATAATTCTGCAAATATATTCACACTTCTTGAACTTTATAACAACAAACTTTATTTGTATGTTTTTGGGATTTTCTATGATCGATAGTGTTGTGTTGTTCATGAGTTATTCGTTCAAATGAACAAATCATTTGTGTGAATGAGCTGAATTGATGACATCTGTTACGCCAAGCTAACTCCAAGCTAACGGTTATCCTGGAGTAACTCAAGATTTGCCACACCAACTTAGTGGACACGCAGAGAAATGCTACTGAGGACTGATTTGCTAAGTAGTACTGTACCGGAAATGCCACTGATTCACTCGCCTGCTGTACAAATCAGGAAGTGATTCGTTTGCATTGTGACTAAGCCTGTTTTACACCAGAATGTGAATTGTACTGGAAGTGGTGCTGTGTCACGTACTCACATAATACACCAATTATAAGACAGATGTGATTTGAGATAGATAATACAGCAATTCATGTAATATATATTTTAATATGGTAGGTGAGAGCCCGAAAAGTCTGTCTGATCTTTATGACCCATATTAACTGTAAAGGAACAAAATAGGCAGTTAGAGTTCTAGATAGCGCACACCAAGGGTCACTAAAGCCATGCTTATTGCCTATTTTAAATGTAAAGGAACGGAAAATGCAGTTAACAATACTAAATGTGACCTACTGTAAGCCAAGGCCATTGCCTATTTTAACTGTATAGTTATATGAACTGAAGGATTTGGGCAATAAATCTTTTGAACAAATCATTTTAAAGGATCTATATCATGCAAAACCAATTTTTTTTGAGCTTTTAACTAGGTTATGATGCTATTTATTCATCAAAATTATACTCAAAGTGGTATTTTTCTTGATTTATGCATGTCTGAGTAATCCTGGTGTATTCAGCTCTCTGAGCAGCAGCCCCTCCCTGACCTGGAAAAAGCCCCGCCACCACCGGCCGCCCCCTCCAGGAAGTACCTACCTTGACTGCGTCTCTCCTGCCCATAACAAATGAATACTTTGTAGTGCTAAAGGCAATAATTCGTTATATATATATATATATATATATATATATATATATATATATATATATATATATATATATATATATATGCTTACAGTTGACTTTGGAAGACTTAGAAAGAATGATATAGAACCTTTAATAAACTAATTCTAGTAATTCAGCACACTCAAAAGAACTGTAATTCCCATCACTAATACAAAAAGTTGTGGCTATATTAGCCTAGCGGGAAAAAAATGAAACATGCTTTAATTTTTTCATTTTTACAAAAATCTCAAAATTGTGGCATGCATTTGTACTCTAAGCCGTCTAGATAAAATCCACTGAAACCACCTGCCTACATAGGTCATCTAATTTGAGTCCAACTGACAGTGATCTCAGAATAAATACATTTTTTATGTCAAGGCTTCAGGATTTTTTTTTTACCAAATTACCACCAAATAAATCTCAAATAAATGGACATAACAAACATTTAGAAAAAATTGCTCTCTTCAAATTTTTTACTTTTTGGCCTACTTGCAAATCAGCAACATGAGGAAGTCTTTCTTCAGCAGGCAGAGATGATGAAGATAAGGACAGAGCAGGACATTGACCCTAAACATACAGCCAGCAAAACAACAGAACGGTTAAGATCAAAGCAGACGCGTGTTGAAAATTCCTGATGTATATTCAGTGAAAGCAGAAGAAGAGAGCAAAAACTGTACAACGGTGGTAGAGAAATAACCAAAAGACTTGGCACAGGGGCTCTAAAAACAAAAATTTTATGAAATCTTTTTAGATACCGATTGCATTTTCTTCCACTCCACAAATATTTGATATTCTATGTTTGTCTCACATAAAATCCCAATAAAACGCGTTAAAGTTTGTGACTGTAACATGACAAAAGTACGAGTCTTTTTTCACAGCGCTGTATCTCTTCATATCTTCAATAATAAGCTCTGACTACACAACTGTTAACGCTCAATGGATTGAGTCAAGGACAGTTTCCCGACTGTGGCAGTGCATTCATGAGAAAAGCTCAAATCAAATGAGACAAGTCTATCTTGTTATCAGAAAAAATATGGGAAAGAGCACTGAAAGCAAAGGGGATTGACACCACACATACACATCCAAAAGCATACTAAGAGACCCAAAAAACAAGGCTGGATTCAGCCTCACACTCCCTTGAATCTGCAGATCGTCCTCAGAGAACGCCGATTGTTCCGCCTTTTTTCAAAGCATCTGCCTGTGGTCCCTTCTCTGACTCTCCCTTTTTGATCAGATCTAGACATGAGCCCTCCATTTTCCTGCCTGTATTATCAGCAGACTAAACGCTTTGTGAAGTGAGAGTTCAAGAAAGTTCCTTTATAAAACGACACTTTGGCTTTTGTCAAGTTAAAAAGCTGTCCTTAAATTTCTTCAGCTGTGGTTACTTTTAGATGTATGGATGTGATGAGTTATACAACACAAATGCTTCATATATTCTGACAGTGAATGTTAATCTAATTTATTAGTTATATTTTCCCACAGAGTGGTTTCAAGGACAGTCGTGTATTTGCCAAATCAGGCCAGCAGTACAGGAATGAGAATATCTTTAACTCACATGGGTATGATATTCTCCTGCCATGTCACAATTTGCAGGTGCCTACAAACTCCAGTATTCTCCACACACGGTGCACTTCTGGTTACCATGCTTTTCCTCTAAGGTGTTGAAATCTTGTTTTTTTTCTACTGGGAAAATAAATCTTCCCCTTCAGGTGCAGTTTTAATGGTGCACCCATCCATTTGAAGATGGCATGCTTGAAAGTAGAAATGTTCAGGGGGAAAAGCCCAAAAATGTCACTTTGGTGATGCATGAAGCTGGGGAAGTTTTTATGTTGCGGGGAAGCCAGGGAATTATGCACATCACTTTTTGGGATTTTTTTTTAATGAAGACTCTTTTGTGACATTTTAAATAATATTTTGGATCTGTGGGCGAGGTTGAGCTTTGGTTCAGACATTGGTATTTGTTCTGTAAAAACCAAGACTGATTTGATGTTTTTTGTGTCACAGCCAGAGCCATTGAGACTTGCCATTAAGCGGATTAGGCAGCTGCTCAGGGCCCGGCGGCCACTAGGGCCCCTCGGAATTGATGCACTATAAACTGACTAAGTTTACTGGCTTCACTGCCTGCAACAAAAAACATAGAACCTACATAATCATGTGTAAATTGGATCAATCAGTGGCAACTCAAACATGCATATAAATTGATGGACAGGTACTATCCCCAGCTGCATTTGGAGAGAAAAGGGTGTAGCTTGCCAACCCAAGAACGCCGTTCCAGCTGTGATGTACAGAGTTGGTAGCGTCATGCTGTGTACATGACAGAATATGCAAAAAATATGATAGAATATGCAAAAAATAAATAAAAAAATAAATAAAAAATAAAATAAAAAATTAGAAACATTAAAGCAACATATTAAGAGATCAAACAAGAAGTTAACGCCTTTGGATGAATGGGTCTTCCGAACGGACAATGAACCAATCTCAATCCCGAGATTGTGAGCAGAGTTGAACAGGGTGGGTCTGCTAGGTTTCCTTAGATAGAAAACCTTTTAACCAGTTTGAATAATAAACTAAACTCGACTGCATTGTTTGATAGGAAGGATAAATTAGGCATGTATGTAACTGACCTTGAATCTGTCTGTATGATTGGGCTGAATTGACTCTTTTTTATAAAGTGCCTTGAGACAACGTGTTGTGAATTGTTGCTATATTAATACATTAATTGAGTTAATCCTGAGTGACCTAAAGAAGAAAAGTTTAGTCTTGGTGGATATCAGACAGTAACAAAAAAGTAGCATCATTTTATAATTAATTGAGATACAGTCTGTGGTTTCAGCTGTAAGAAATACAGCATATGCTCTATAAAAGCATTTTTGAATGATTTCATTTGGTCAATCTGTGCAGCTTCCTTTTTTATCATCTTTCCAGTGTTCACTGATTGATATTCCTGTAGCTGCTTTAAAATCCAATGATGTCTTCAGTGCCCTGTTCCTCCCTTGTATTCCCAGAAGTCAATATTTGAGGGTCAGTGAAGAATATATTGACTTCATCACTAATGCATATGCATTTCCTGACATTTCATAGTGCACATGCAGTGGCTCTGAATCGTCCCAGACTGCCAGGCTTCCACAGACCCCATCACGAGTCAGATCTGTTTATCCTTTCCTCTTGCTCTTCCTCACACTCGTTTGTTATCGTATCTCTGATCCAGATTGATGATAAGTACATGCAAATTCGCATGTTAGATCATTTACATCACAGAAAAATATTCCATTTGATTTCCATTATATCCACTCTGGCCTCGACATAGCATGCATATGAAAAGGGCCTTCATCAAAGATTCTCTTAGAGAGATGTTGCTCTTAATCTCCTGCTTTGCCTCTTGTCTCTGAAGCCACTAATGGGTGGAACAAAATATCCTGTCTTCTCCTCAGGATATTGCTTCATGTGGAGCTAATCAGGTTAGGAATGACAGCTGTACAGCCTGTGTCTATGGGTATGGGTGCATGCGGGTAATTCCACAGAAGGGCATGCCGGCCTCAGCAGCCCTTATCTCCTCTCCACATTCGGCCTCCACCATATTAACCTCTGTCTTTCCACAGCTTGAAGATGGATCTCCACTGAAGTGTAGTAAATAAAAAATAAATGTGTAATATATAAGTATTCCTTCTCTAATAGTAGCCTGCCTTTTGTGGATGCTGCTAGAAGAAGGTGTACTCATTGATGGTTTCTCCCTACATAGCATCTGCTATAGCTATTAGGCCTATGATAGAATTTTAAGGTCATGACCTTCGTCTGTTCTAATTGCACCCATTAAATACTGCCGGATTCAAACAGGGGTGCGTCTATCAAAACGCAGGTAGTAATATTTTCTCATCTAATCTTTACCCGAGATTGAATTTAACAAAATATCTAAATCTCTTGTCTACATGTTACAAGCTTGGTTGATCGGAAATAATTACTGCCAGTGTGTAATGATGTAGGGAAACTGTATTCTGTAAACACAGTAAATAAATTACATAAATGATGAAAGCCGTTAGTATTTTGCACACTGCTTTGGGTCATTTCCATTAAGAAGGACCACGGTAGGTATCAACAAAGCCATCATCATATGCGGGGGGTCTCCCATCTATCTGCCTGATGAAAATTAATACTGCGCCTCTGTTGAATGTGCTGCTGTCTGTCAGCTACGTGTAAATATTTCGTGCAATGCCATGCTCCGCTACAACCTTAGTTTCACTACAGAATCAAACAATAAGATAATATAAAATAAAACAAAAGGGGTGTCCCGTTTTCCTACTGATGCATTCACTTCTGCTTCAAACCCTGGTCTCCCTGGACAGGAAGGGATATTCATGAAGTAGTATCCTGTTTCAGATTTTAAAAAGAAGTATTTAGATGGGGAGCACCAACGGTCAGTTTTTGGCATCCAGATTGTAGGATGAGTTCAGTGTGACTGCGTGGCCAAAAGTGATGTTTCTACCAGTTGGAGTTCTGTTTCCATGGTAACCAACTGTCATAGTTAAGATCTTTCAATATCTCATCAGGTGGTAAGCCAACCACAGCATCAAGATATACACTCGCCGGTCATATCACTTGGTACGATTGCTTAAATAACTACCCAGCCAATCACATGCAACCCAGTGGATTTATGCACCTAAATGGAGCGAAGATGACTTGCTGAAATTCAAATTGAGCATTAGAATGTAAGAGAAATGGGGTTTGAGTGACTTTGAAGGTAGCATTTTGTTGCTGATGAGAATTTCCATTGCCACCAGTAGCCATTGATGCTACTGGTGGCAGCATGGTGGTGAGGGAAAGTTTTTTTTTTCTTGCCATGCTTTGGGACACTTACTACATATTGAGCATTATTTAAATGCCATGTCCAACCATATCCATTATTTTATTATCCATCTTCTGATGGCTGCTTTTAGCAGGATATGCCATGACAGAAAGTTCAAAACATCTTAGACTATTTTTTTGAAGATGGCAATGGATGCCCTCTATTCCAGTTGACTGCCTTTCACATTCACCAGATTCTCAATCCAGAGGAACACCTTTGGGATGTGGAGGACCGAGAGATTGCACAGCAGAAAATGTGCAGCAACTGTGTGATGCTATCACTTCAATATGGACCAAATTCTCTGAGGAATCTTTCTGGCACCTTGTTAAATACATGCAATGAAAAATTAAGGTAGTTCTAAAGGCATAAGGGATTAGGGTTAAGGGTTAAATTCATATTGCTTATGTTTAGATTTTCTTAAAACAAAAAAGTCCAGTATGTTGGGGGGACTCTTTCGTTGCATTTGATAAATAACCTTTATGGGTTTAAAAGAGATAAAAGTGTCAGAATGGCTTAAAAATCGTTTATCCGAACCTCTGGCTTTTAAATTTAGAGGACCTTAACTGCCACTTCTTTGAACACTCTAAAACACTTTTACCAGCTGGACTGTATTATAGGCAACTTGGGTATTGATTTGGAGTAGTTTTAATAAAAACATCCTTGCTTGTTTGTCCCATGGGACAAATATAAATGCTAAAGTTGGAGTCCTTTAAACAATTTTAATGTTTTCATGAGACCCAAAGGAGCTAGCAAAACCTTATAACTTGGGAATTCACGCAAACATTTGTAACTGATAACTTACAGCCACCAGTTACTTGTAAAAACAAACTTTGAACAGCCCCTTCTGCTTGTAATACTGTCTTAGAATAGAATAGAAATACCTTTATTGTCCCACAGTGGAGAAATTTGGGTGTGCCAGTGGCAAAAACAAGTAGACAGAAGGCACAAGACTTACAGACAACATTACTTAACATGAAAAAGCTACATAAAAAAAACAACTCGGAAGAGGAAAAATACTGTGCTATTACTGATAGATAATAAGGCATATTCAAATAAATTTGAAATGTTCAATTTCAATTCAATTTCAATTTTTTTTATTTATATAAGCTCCAATTCATGAAACATGTCATCTCAAGGCACTTTACAAAGTCAAGTTCAATCATATTACACAGATTGGTCAAAAAACTTCCTATATAAGGGAACCAGTTGATTGCATCAAAGTCCCGACAAGCAGCATTCACTCCTGGAGAAGCGTAGAGCCAAAGGGAGAGTCGTCTGCAATGTTCAAGTTGATAAAGAAGAAAAACAGCAACCGATTACAGAACAATGTAGAAAACTGCAATTTGCATGTCTACAAACAAACATTCCCTGAGAAGTTAAAAAGTGTGCAAATGGACATTAGCATCTAAGAGATGCAAATGATCACTGATGAGATCAGAACTCGTGTAACCAGTAGCATGTTGTAAACACTTATTGAGATTGTTGTGAGCAGCAGAGATTTTAGTCTAACAGCAGCTGGGAGGAAAGACCTGTGGAAGCGCTCCTTTGAGCATCTGGGATGCAGCAGTCTGTCACTAAAAGAGCTCTCCATCTCTGCAACAGCTCCATGCATGATTTTCTTACAGTTCTTTTGTCTCCCACCACATGCATTGGGTCCAGGGGGAATTTCAGGACAGAACTGTCTCTCCTAATGAGTTCATCTAACTACTTCCACTTAGCCAAAGATAGGCTGCTGCTCCAACAAACCACACCATAGAAGATGGCTGATGCAACCACAGAGTGAGAGAAGATTTCAAAGGTTATGTTAGTTTTTATTTGTGAACATGTCATACGTGTTGATGTACACTCAGTAGGACTTTCCACTGTTATGCCATCATGACATGACAAACTGCAACTCCCAGCATGCAACACAGTTGGGGAGATCGCCCTGGTGGAAACGTTATCTCGTCACCATAAACATCACTATAAAAGCGTGCCGTGCTATCACCTCATTCTTCTTTCTCGGGCAACCGCCATGTTGAGAAGACGCTCAGCTGATCTCATTTTTGATCCCAGTGGATCAACAATTATAATTAAAGTTATCAACATTTACTGGACAAGTCTATCCAGTCAACAACTGGTTAAATAACACTTTTCCATTATAAATAAATTCACAACTGCTAATTAATAAACCAATTGTTATTGCTAATCATTACAGGCTCTTAGCCCTTGATCACAACCATTTGAATTTACTCAGAGCTGCAGCTCTGTTGATCCATCCATTCCCTTAGCTCTTAGCAGTAATGATTTTATGGGATTCTTCATAAATAAAATTGATGCCATTAAAAATAAAATAATTGGCATCCTCCCAAACATGATTACCTCATCCCCAGTAAGTAAGGCAGCATTGGAGGAATCTTTAGAACCTGCACAGTGTTTGAACTGTTTAGAAGCAGTAGAGCTTTCTGAGCTATCTAAAATCTTAGCTTCATCTAAACCTTCTACCTGTATGTTAGACCCAATCCCAACCAAGTTGTTTAAGGAGATATTTCATTTGATCAGTGGTCCTATTTTAGACATGATTAATCTATCCTTAGTAAATGGATATGTACCACAGGTTTTTAAAGTAGCTGTTATTAAACCTTTACTTAAGAAACCTTCTCTTGATCAAGATGAGCTAATAAACTACAGACCTATATCTAATCTTCTTTTCTTATCTAAAATTCTTGAGAAAGTAGTTGCTAATCAACTTTGTGAACATTTACAAAGCAATGACCTACTTGAAGAGTTTCAGTCAGGCTTAAGAGCTCATCATAGCACTGAAACAGCTCTGGTGAAGGTCACTAATGATATTCTCATGGCCTCAGATAATGGACTTGTGTCTGTACTTGTCCTGTTAGATCTCAGTGCTGCATTTGATACGGTTGATCACAATATTCTCCTACAAAGACTTGAACATACTGTAGGGATTAAGGGGAAAGCATTAGGCTGGTTTAAATCTTATCTGTCGGACAGATTCCAGTTTGTTCATGTTAATAATAAATCTTCCTCAAACACTAGGGTCACCTGTGGAGTACCACAGGGTTCAGTCCTTGGACCAATTCTCTTTACTATATATATGCTTCCGATAGGCAAAATTATCAGACAGCATGGGATTAATTTCCACTGTTATGCTGATGACACTCAGCTATATTTATCCATAAATCCTGATGAATCCAATCAATTACTTCGACTGCAGTCATGTCTTGATGACATCAAAAGCTGGATGACTTTAAATTTCCTGCATCTAAATTCTGACAAGACCGAAGTTGTAATCTTTGGGCCAGAGTCCTCAAAAAATAAACTTCTTAACCAATCACTTAATCTGGATGGCATTAACTTGGCCTCTGGTAATAAAGTAAAAAACCTTGGTGTTATTTTTGACCAAGACATGTCATTTAAATCCCATATTAAACAGGTTTCCAGAGTTTCCTTTTTCACCTCCGGAATATCGCCAAAATTAGAAACATTCTGTCCAGGAGTGATGCTGAAAAACTAGTCCATGCATTTGTTACTTCAAGGCTGGACTATTGTAATTATTTACAATCAGGAAGTCCACAAAATGCAGTTCAAAGCCTTCAGCTGATCCAAAATGCTGCAGCAAGAGTTCTGATGAAAATCAACAAGCGGGATCATATTTCTCCAATTTTAGCTTCCCTTCATTGGCTTCCTGTTAAATCAAGAATAGAATTTAAAATTCTCCTTCTAACGTATAAAGCCCTTAATAATCAAGCTCCATCATATATCAGAGCTCTGATTACCCCGTATGTTCCTAACAGAGCACTTCGCTCTCAGACTGCAGGTCTGCTGGTGGTTCCTAGAGTCTCTAAAAGTAGAATGGGAGGCAGATCCTTTAGCTATCAGGCTCCTCTCCTGTGGAACCAACTCCCAGTTTTGATCCGTGAAGCAGACACCCTGTCTACTTTTAAGACTAATCTTAAAACCTTCCTTTTTGACAAAGCTTATAACTAGAGTGGCTCATGTTACTCTGAGCTACCTTTATAGTTTTACTGCTATAGGCTTAGGCTACTGGAGGACATCAGGATCTAATTTTCTCACTCTATAGAGTTCTACTGTTCTTCAATTATGCATTACGTGTTGTCATTTCTGCTTTAACTTTTTGTTCTCTCTCTTTTATCTTCATAGTAGGTGCACCTGGTCTGGCGTTCTGTTAAATGTGACATCATCCAAAGAAGCCGGCTCACCCGCTATTACCATCTAATGTAGAACAGATTACTGGATCAATGTGTGCTTCTGTGCTTTTTTGTCTCTCTTGTTGTGTCTCTGCTCTGTCTTCTGTAACCCCCAGTCGGTCGAGGCAGATGACCGTTCATACTGAGCCCGGTTCTGCCGGAGGTTTTCCTTCCCGTTAATGGGGAGTTTTTCTTCCCACTGTCGCTTCATGCTTGCTCAGTATGAGGGATTGCAGCAAAGCCATGTACAATGCAGACGACTCTCCCTGTGGCTCTACGCTTCTCCAGGAGTGAATGCTGCTTGTCGGGACTTTGATGCAATCAACTGGTTTCCTTATATAGAAACATTTTTGACCAATCTGTATAATCTGACCCAATCTGTATAATATGATTAAACTTAACTTTGTAAAGTGCCTTGAGATGACATGTTTCATGAATTGGCGCTATATAAATAAAATTTAATTGAATTGAATTGAATTTCATTACAGCTATCCTTTGATTTTGAATGATATATAATTAAATTATAACCGGTGTAATTGCATAACACCACACTGAAAACGACCAGACAAAGCACATTTTCCAGGTTGTCAAACAGTGTCAAATGTAATGTATGTAAAGAAGAATCAAGTCTTAATTGTCTTCATGACATTTTGTATGACACACTGGCTCTGAATGCATATATACTGTAACACACAGACACAAGTCAAAAACACCCATGGAAAAAATCATTACCATTCATAGAAAAGGTCCTCAAAAGTACTTTTGGAGTATGACAAAAGCTAATTTTAAAATAAGAACAACTTGTTAAGATGATGGTTGATGTTTTTTTAGTCCCTGAGTGAGCAAGGTTCCTCTGTTTCCCATGTGGTCCCACTCCTTTCCATTATCTCTCAAGCCAAATGTTCACATGTTCAAGAAAGACTAGGATTTACCTGTCAGTTGAGATTTGTGTGAAATGGCCTGAGCTGGCCAAAGATGCACTGGCTGTGAGATTCTTCAATCAGAAAGTCTATGGTGGTGCCTTGCAAACATATTCAGATTACGTTTTGCCCAATTGTGTCACATTACAACGTCAAACTTCTGTCATGCTCTCAGGTCTGGGTGCAGGTTTGGGTTTCTCTCTCCCTCCTCTGCAGGGCGTGACGGGCAGGTGCGCCACATCACCACTAATTGTAGCCCTTCATTTGGAGCTGAAACCAGGAGGAGGGTGTCAGTTCTTTTGCGCTTCCAGTGTGGTACTTGACCAACTCACTCTCTAGTTCTTGTTAACCTCCTAGCCTGGACCTAATTCCGTTTATCTGTTTTTTCCCTCCTAGAAATCTGGATCCAAGCCTAAGAGACTCCAAGCCAAACCTCCAGGAATCTGTGAAAGCCCTCGGGTCATCTGTCTGTTTAGTCCTCCTGCCTGAGTTCACCTGCCTGTCCACCCTCCAACGCAACCATAACTGGAGAGAACTCACCGGACCTGCACCAACAGCCTGGACTCCTGGACCCCACCCTCCCAGGACAAAACCAAGCCTCAACCTCAGTCATATGCCCTCCAGTATTCTCATCGGCACCATCTCTTTGTTCACCAGTCTCCAGCAGAACCCGGACAGTCCTACCTGCCAGCACCTGCCAGCACCACCTCTGATCACTCCATACCTTTTTACAATAAACTCTCTTACCGGACTGTCTGCCTCTGTGGTTGCCCTCATTCAGAGTCTCACTTCTGTAATCATGACAACTTCACTTGATTTCAGTGAGATTGTATGGTCTAAACCACTACATAATTGTGACGTGGTATTTGTCGAACTAGAATCCACTGCAGTTTTAGCAGAAAGTGTTTTAGGATACATTACTGCCAGCGGTGAAGAAAAGCACCCCTCCCCCCAGCATGATGCTGGCACTGCCTTTGATCAAGGTTGGGGTGGTATGTGGAGGGTGGCATTAATAGCATTCTGTACATAGTCAAAAGCATAACATTGTTTCTCATCAAATTGGAACACTTTCCATGTTTCTATGTGGCTTGTGGCAGCAAACATTATTTCCTTTGGCTATTTTTCCAACAATGGGTTTCTTCTTGCTACTCTGTGATAACAGCCAAACTGTGAAATGTATAGTTACTAGTTGACTGACTCTCCCACCTGAGCTGTGAATCTCTGCAGCTCCTCCAGCACCACCACAGGCTTCTTGGCTGCTTCTCAGATGTTGTAGTAGAAAAACCCTCATGTACTCACAAGCTGTTAAACATAAACTTTACAGGTAAAAAATGGGGCCTTAAAAAGTTAAGAAATTCAAAAACACTGCTTATATAGTAGGTGCTTTTTTTCTATTTCTCTTGATTGAAGCAAACTCAGAAAGGCAGTGAAGGCAAACAAATCACATCATAGAGAGGGAAATGTGATTTATGGCCTGTGATTTGAAAACTAAGTGCATATCAGTAAGATATGGAGTTATTTAACATGCTACAAAATAATACCTCTAATGTCACGGTAACTGTGGCAGTACTCCATAGGGGGTAAGGAAGGAACATTGAAACTGTGTTTTCATGGAACATGGTTTTTCATTATACATGTCAGAATAACTTTCTCTCATTTTACGGTGAATGAATTAGTTACACCCAACTGTGGTATTAGTTTTTGCATTGTCCATTTCACGCACACCCTAATGACTTATAATTTGAAACATTTAGGGTAAAATGTTGATAGATTTTTCACATGTTTTTATACCCAAATATAATATGCCTTGGTTGAAATGCAGTTAATGGCTGAGTTTTCCACCACAGAGAAAAACAAACCTTGCTACTTAAGAAAGCTGTTTGATTCACTGAGGATATAAAATGGTAATTTGCCAAGAAGGCACTCAGTAAGGCTGTTTTGCAGTTTTATAGTTTTTTCAGCCAGTTATTTTCAAATAGATCTTGGCAAAACATCGAGAAACCCAAAATTAGTCCATTCACAACAAAACTGGTGTTTACATAGTCATTGATTGTAAGAATATTCAAGTGATGTGTCTGTAGTGTGCTCAGCAGTATAGCTGAAAGGTAAAATGGGCCATAAGCTGTAAGATTTAAATGGTTTTATTCAAGTGAATAGAAGTTATTCACAGCTACATTTCCAACTGGGGACCAAACAACTAGCACTAGTACAACTCTACAGGATAATATAATTGCAGTTTGTTAATTCAATTCAGTTCCATTTTATTTATATAGCGTCAATTCACAACACATGTCATGTCAAGGCACTTTACAAAGTCAAATTTAATCAAATCATTCAGATTGGTTAAAATGTTTCCTATCTAAAGGAAACCCAGTAGATTGCATCAGGTCTTGACAAGCAGCATTCACTCCTCCTGAAAGAGCGTAGAGCCACAGTGGACAGTTATCTGCATTGTTGATGGCTTTGCAGCAATCCCTCATACTGAGTAAGCATAAAGCGACAGTGGAGGGGAAAACTCCCCTTTAACAAGAAGGAAAACCTCCAGCAGAACCAGGCTCAGTGTGAACAGCCATCTGCCTCGACCGACTGGGCATTAGAGAAGACGTAGCAGAGACACAAAAACAGCACAGAAGCACATATTGACCCAGGAATCCTTTTTATGTTATCGGGTAATGGCAGATGATAATAATCATTTTTATTGTACTTGAGACATCTGCCTCCCCTGGATGGTGTCACAGCTAACATAAATCCATCATGCCAAAGTCGTAACGATGTCTGTAGCATTCATTTAAATCTTTCAGCATGGAGTGTGCCTAGCTCTCCATTTATTGTAAGTGGAGCACTGGAGAGTGGATATAAGTAGTCAATGCCTTATCTACAGAAGACAGCAGTCAGAGCGATCTCAGGTTTGGAAACTCAGCACAAATTTTTTACAACGAAGCAGAGCTAGTAGCCACTCCGAGCGGAGCCCATTTAAAAGAGGCGCTAGCATTCCAAGATGAACTGTAAAACAATTACTTGAAGTGCCTTGAATGTTTGAACCTTGGAACAATAAACACAGTGAAGGGGCAGCCCCAAAATGTGGTGGGTACGGACAAAAACATACAGCAGTGCAAAAATGGTAGACAGCATTGACTATGTGACAGACCAAATCCCCCCCTGCCCCCACCCACTCCCGGTCACCTACATTACCTACCATTAAAATCCACATAATACACAATTCAGCCCCATCCCCAGCCTGGTGCCTACAGCCAAAGATACGACCTACACCCCCACCACAACCATCTGTCTGCCCTCCACCCTAAAACCCCACAGAGCCCAACACAACATGGCGCCTTACGCCACATAGACAGAGGAGCGCCGTGAAAGTGCACACCAAGTGATACACTCTGTATGTTTTCAACTTATAAAGCTGGCTTTGAGTTTCATGCTATCTTATCAGCCAGTAGCAGCAGCTCCAGCAGCCCCCAAGGTTGGTGGACACATCATCTGTTTTCACTTGAAATGTTCCAGTTTACAATGAAGTTGTTCAGTTAAACACTAATCCTGTGTTAGTGCCAGCCTACCAGCAGCCACCCTGACAAGGGAGAGGGCCAAGCCATAACCCTGAACTGAGCAGCTGTTAGATTGCCTCAACATAGAAAAGTTTTCCATGATACAGCGGAAACAAAAATTTCCAGGGCAAAGATGGTTCATCAAAGTTGTTGGAAGAAAGTTTGCCTTTGCTATTTATGTAAGCACATCTACTTCCATAAAAGAGTGTGTAAGCACACACGTTTCATGTGATCTAAATTTTGAGCAATGAAGGGCATGTAAATACTTTCATATCTTTTACCTAGTTTATGTATGTGACTTTCGAGGGACCCAATTTTTTTATATTGTATATACAAAAATAGGCTTGTTGGTTGTTAAACTAACAGTATTCAATTACATTTGCCTTTGTTACATATTGACTGCCTGACCATCTGAGGATGAAAGATGAGTGCATCCCGAGTGGTAAAATTCTTTTTTTTTTCTTCCTCTTATCCGGGGTCGGGTCGTGGGGGTAGCAGCTTCAGTAGGGAGGCCCAGACGTCCCTCTCCCCAGTCACTTGGGCCAGCTCCTCCGGAGGAATCCCAAGGCGTTCCCAGGCCAGCTGATAAACATAGTCCCTCCAGCGTGTCCTGGGTCTTCCCCTGGGCCTCCTCCCGGTGGGACATGCCCGGAACACCTCACCAAGGAGGCGTCCAGGAGGCATCCTAACCAGATGCCCGAGCCACCTCAACTGGCTCCTCTCGACGTGGAGCCTATATCATTTTTGCTGCCTATATCCGCGATCTTGTTCTTTCAGTCACGACCCAAAGCTCATGGCCATAGATGAGGGTAGGAACGTAGATCGACCGGTAAATCGAGAGCTTCGGCTTTTGACTCAGCTCTCTCTTCACCACAACAGACCGGTACAGCGCCCGCTTCATGGCAGACACAGCACCAATCCGCCCATCGTTCTCTCGCTCCATTTTCCCTCATTCGTGAACAAGACTCCTCCACTTGAGGCAGGACATCTTCCCCGACGCGAAAAAGGCACTGCCCTTTTAAAAAAAATATATATATATATTTATTGAATTAAAACTAGGCCAGTCTCCTCGGACAGGACAACCACAGCAGTGCAGACAGAGCGTTAGCATGCTGGAACCTGAGACTCACTATCATAGTTATGGGATCACTGCTGAAATATCTGAAAATTAATTGAACAAATTTCATAGCAATGATGTTTATGTGTGTTAAAAATGACACTTGCCACATCAATGCTATCACAAAACAAACATCAATGACAGCTTGGCTGATCTGGAGATTAAATTGGTCATGCTAGGGTATCAGATGCAAAGGAGATTTTGGAAAATTATCCATTTAAAGCAGTGCATATTTGCACACAATTAGTCATTAGAACAATGACTTAATACTGAGTTGTTGGGACATTGTCAAGATGGAAGCATGACTTTTATTAAAAGCAGCCACCTGTTGTATGTTTCTACTTTGAGCGTTTTCAAGTTTTTTCAATATCATCACTCTTCTTCTGTTTACATTTCAAGTGATAAACTTGATAAAAGCATTATTTTTTCTAGATAATATTAACATTTTCATAACTTGATTTCCAAAAGCCTTTGTTCAATACATAGGCCTACGTTACACATGTCTACAGATCATAAGTGGACAAATGATGGCTGAACTGATTTTCTATACTGTAGCTAAACCCCACCTCTGTGTTATGATTAGTTTGCGACATTATTTACTTTGCTGCATTAATCATGGGTCATTTAATTAATTCCATTGCTTATTTTTCTTCTGTTTTTGATGCATTCCCCACTCGCTAACTTTGACCCAAAATGCACCACTCTGTGTGGTGACCATACCCCCTGAAAGGAGGGTGTGTTGTATGTTTTGTGTCACTCATGATGTACATGCAGTTGTAAAGAAGGTTAAACTATGAGGAATAAATAATAAGTGGTCAGCCAATCACAATCATTGGGTGCTGACAGTTACTTTGAAGGGAAGAAGATCCTAACTCCAGCAAAAACAAAACAATTGTTCCCATCTGAAATGTTCAGACTTACTTTTCAGTGTCCTTTGCAATAATGTTGCGTGTGTGTTCAGCCTCCTGTACACTGATACCTTCAAATAAAATCCAGTGTAACCAGTTGCCACCTGAAGTCATGTAATTAGTGAAGACCTGAATCCAAGGTTGAGCTATTTTGCAAAGAATAGGCATAAAAACACTGTAGAGATGTACTCCAAAACAATGATGGTTCTACAGAATATTAATTTAGGATTGGTAAATACAAAGGCAAGACCACTCTTTTAATTTTTTTTAAAGGATATGAAAACCTTGTATGAGTCATCCTTCCACTTCACAACTGTATGCCACTTTATGCTGGTCAGTCACACTGAATTCAAATTAAAGACATTGTAGTTTGTCATTCTAAAGGGACAATATGTTAGAAAGTTCAAGGGCCACAAATACTTTTGCAATGACGCTCTATATATTAATGTACAATTCAATCAGTGGTTAGATCAAGAGTCCTATAATGGTCCATGTTGCAGCAACTTTTAAGAGAGCAGCGGCCTTGATGTGGTGACAATTCGCTATCTATCATCACTCACAACACATCCAGACCCCCGATCCTCTCAGTGCATGGAAAATCAGCCCTCTTTGTTTACCCTCAGGCACGAGTTATATCTAACAATCATTCGTCACAGGACAGAGCGTCCTGCCTTTCCCTTTCATCTCCCTCCAGTTTGGCCTTGAAGTTCAACCTGAATATATTGAACACACACACACACACACACCCTTGCTTCGCTCCAATCTTCCGAGGATCAAACCCAAAATGAACGGCCTCTCACTTTGTCCCCTTCTACCTCAGCGATGCAGAGCATAAACATTCAGTTTTGCTTTTTGTTGGCTTAGTATCCATCAGGTGAAAGGGGGGTTTGTTAACCACACTGCGAGAGCAACGAATGAATCAGTGAAACATGATTGTTCCCGCTCACCATTTTGGCAGCCCACTTTTAGGGCATTAAATCAAGTGCCAATGCAGAATTCAGAGGAGATAATCAAATATTTATTTATTTATATATTTTGCACTTAATCCCTTGCTTTCGTGCTGAAAGCCAGAGGAGAGTTTAGCTAATGTGCAATGTCCCTAATGCGGACATAATGGGACGGCAGAGTTAATGTTGCCACGCCAACAGTGGAAATGTCACAGCTGACACACTCAGGCTTAGTGGAACTGTAATTAGCCTAAACACAGGAGGGCCACGCGACAGAGGACGGACATAAAGTCTAAGACGGAGTGTGTGCGTGTGTGTGTGTTTCTGCAGGACAAAAAGGAACGACACAATGACAAATTTATGCCGAGACTATCTCGAGGTCCTTTAATGCAAATGTACCGCAGCTCTTTTGTCAATCAGAAGCCACGAACAAAAGATGACTCATCAATTTGCCACACCAAATTACCCCCTGCTTTTTTCCAACCTCTCTCTGCTCCTCATTCCACATTAACCTAAATTGTCTCTTCTTTGCGGTTCAACATGAACTAAATGACAAGCGGCTCTTTGCCTCTTTTTCAGACTCATTTCACATTCAGCCATGGAAATTAAATCAGGACGTTTTTTCTTACTTTATTGTGCTCTGCTAATAAAAGTAGCAATTAGGTGGTGAAGATTAATATAGAAGGGGGGTAAAGGGCCTCCATTCAGTTTAAAGAGCTTGAAGCAGATTGGGGATGTGATGGCATTTGAACTGGGCTGGCTGCTACAAGAGATGTCACCACAAGGGGGCGCTCTTTCACATGCTCTGCAGCGCGCACACATAGAGGCAGAGGCGGATGAGTAATGCTGATTGATTTACAGAGGCCTGGCCCTCTCTCAGCTGCGGGCACTGGTAATTGCTTCCATTCTCCTCCTGATACGAAGAAGCCGAGTCAGAGAACAAGATTTCAGCAGGATAGCATCCCTAAACTCTTCCTGAAAACGTTCACAGAAATGTTCCTTAGCCCTTTCCGCTGCAAGTTGACATTTGTGCTGAATCCTGACAGGACCTGACAAGGAGAGATGGGCAAAGTCACTCAGGAATAAATTCCTCCCTCTACTCCCATTTCCTCCCCCAGTTATGGTGGGTTCTTCAGCCTCGAGTCTGTAGGAACTTGTTAAGATATGTAGGATTTTCAGGCCATGTCAGACTTTAATCTTTTTTTTTTTTGCTCCAAACTTAATGAGTTCTTATGTTCCTCACTAATCATAATGAGCCTGGGAGGAATTAAGGCTACAGGAAAAGATGTTCCCCAGCCTCTTTGAAAACAGATTCCTATTGCATTCCATGCTGTCATTAAAGAGGTTGATTGAGGTTACTAATCCATATTCACACAAATTATGTTAAAATGTTTGAACCAAAAATTTGTTTTTAGAGTCATTTGCATCTAGCCTTTAGAAGTTAGAAAAATAGCCATTCAAATCTCTCACTTGTCATTTGGCACACTAGGAATTTATGTTTATTTCCTAAAACAGAAATAATTACTTTATTGCTACATCCTATTCTAAATTTTAACGTGACTTGGTAAACTACCAATCATGTTGCAGGGATGTGCCACTGTTCAGACTTCTGATGCTAATTGTCCAGGGAGCAATCTTACCTAACTTGGTCCCAAACTTTCCCCACTTGTACTCATTGTTATCTTAATAAAACGCTTTTAAGTCTCACTGCTGAACAGCCAACCTGGAGACAGTTTAAAGTTTAAGCCTGTCTTATCACAGTGTGTAATTGCATTTTTGTCTACATCTCTGAGCCCCAGCAGTGTCACAATCCATAGAAATGCATCCCTTGGCTATTATTTCTAATTTAAGGTAACATTAACATGGCATAACGAAAAACCCAAGCCATGACTAATTAAGTCTTAAAATAGCGTATGGACAAATCTCTATCTCTAAGTATATAATGCCCCTGTGTTTGATACAGCAGCTTATAATTTGGTCTCCAGCTAAGTCAAGATGAAAGATTCATTGGATATGTCGAAGAGGTCCCTGGAATGACTGTCTCAACTTTGACACATTGTTTATACCAAACTTAACTCTCACACCAACAAAATTAATGTAAATGCTACAAACATCTTGCAGCAATGACTTCATAATGTTAAATAATCTCATGCACTGTCTCTATTTATGAAGATTCAATCACCTTAGTATGCTTGGATTGGCTCCAACTGCAGTGCAGAATGACCATTTGATTAATTTGGTGAATAATGTATACTGCTCAAAAAATAAAGGGAACACTTGGAGTTACATTGTGTTGTTTAAGTGTTCCCTTTATTTTTTGAGCAGTATAATGTACCCCCAAAGGGCTCTCAGAGACTTTATCCTCGAACACTCATTCGAATGGGGATGAAATCATTTTTAATTTTTTATAAAAAGCATTTAAATCATGGAAAAAGAAACAAAATGTATCTGAAGAGGTGCATCAATCAAAAAAATTATTCATGCTAATGCAGCGCCATGCAGAAACTCCATCTACTCTGATGAGATATGAGATATGCTCATCTCTAGGTGCTGAGTAATGGAGGTGGCTCCAACAGTCAAGAAAGTCTGATCTATTTAAAGCTACTGCTAGGTTTTAAATATTGTTTAATTTCTATACTTCTATCTTGTACTTTCATCCAGGAACAACAGATGAAAAAAAATTTATTAACATAGAGTGTCTCTATTAAATAACTAATAAAGTAAATATTTCTCTCATTAATATTTGTTTGACTACTTGTGACGCTCACACAGTGCATAAACAAAGATTGTCCGGCATAATTGAATATAAAAGAAAGACTTCAAGGCAAAAGCAAAAAAATTTGTGCATATGCTGTGGAAATGTCTAAAAATTAAAGATTACATTTTGCAATCTAATACGACACTATTAAAATGCTCTTTCTGCACTGACAAACACTGACTTAACATGGTATGCTGAATGGCTGCAGCGGCTCCATGAGACAGTAAATGTTGCTTTCTGTGGCCTGATGCATTAATAGACTGCACATTTTTCATTTGCCATTCCAGTAAACAGCCAGCATACAAAACAGGGTCACATATAAGAGATATGTGACCCTATATGTGATGAGTTTGGACTTTACGAGAGTCTCGCATGGCAAGCTTAGTAAAAACATTTTGGATACGCCAACATTTGGAGCATGCTAAAGACAAAAAGGAGTTTAAATAAATGCGGTGAGAAAGGATGATGTAGAACTACTTTCCAAGAGGTCACTTCAAAAAAATTGCTAACTTTGACCCAAAATGCTAACTTATTCAGGCAATGATTTACTAAATATTTATCCACAATTGAGGGTTTTCAAATAGCAAGGGCATACTTTTGCATTTGCTTTCTACCAGTCTCTGCTGCACTGCAGTCTATTTGCATTCAGTGACTAAAGAGCTGGAACTGTCCTGACCCATGAGTGTACTCTTTTGTTGGTTGCCATATGGATACAATTTGACATGGAGATTGTGATTGGCACGTTTCTTTTTTGCACTGTCGTTCGGTTTATTGGTATAATCATTAACGGGCTTGATCTGGAGTACAACCACTGCTGGACCCCTAAAAGTACACATTTAGCGGTAATATAATCTACAAATCAAACCCACTTTTGGAAAACAACTAACTGGCTTGATAAGGCTTGTGCTGTGGTTGGGGATGTTTATTATTGAAGAGCTCGAAGCAGGAGGATGCCTGGCATGGAAAACAGAAACTTAAAATAAGATTGTAGGAGTAAAACGAAACTCTGCATGACAGCACATCCTTTGTTTTGTGAAATGCAAACACTCCTGAAATTCACTCTTGGAGAGACGTTGATTAGTGAATCTATTGCCAGAGGATGTTTTGAATAAACTTTGCAGATCATTTGAACCAAACCCTGCTTTCCAGCCTACATATGGAGAACCAACTAAATTGAAAAGTTGGTGAGCACTTTCTCATTGTTTGTTTATGAAAAACAGGCAAACCTGGACCACCAAAAACACTACATTTAGCCTGATCAGCCACATTATGCAGATTTCTGCGGCTGAGCAGCTCTCCAAGGAACACGTCACTTGAATCTCGAGGACGCCCTAAATCAGGAGCTCACCAGTCACCTGGCACTCTGTTTTATTAACAGATGACGGTTTTACAGCCCAGCATCCATTGTCATTGCACAGGAATGGGGTGCAGATATGAGGGCCTAGTGACAACACATGCGCGCTCAGAAAAGCAGGTCCAGCAAAGGAGTAGCCTGTCAGACAGAGGAGGGAAGAAGGGCATCCAGTATGCTCCTCTTTGTTTGAAGGTTTTAGACACACAAGTGTACAGCCAACAAATCCTAACAACTTACGCCGCTGACTTTGCAATTATTTAACTAATGAAAAACCCTTTATAATGTCTAAATATTTATTTATTTATTTGTATCAAAGTTAGTTTGCTAATTGTTGCTGTGAAAAATGATTTGCCTGCTTAAAGACTGACTGTTTTTGCTTTGTTGTGACACTGTCAGATCTTCAAACACATTTTATATCAGAGGAAGACAACATAACAAAATACACACAAAAGAAAAACACTTTTCAAATGATGAATTTTGTGCGTGAAGGAAACAAATCCAACTCAACTTGGTCCAAGATGAAAAGGTAATTGCCCCCTAAACCTAGAAAATGCAACATAATGTGTTTGAGTATAAGGTCACAAATTGAGGGCCATACATTCTCCTTCTATGTTAGAGAGCAGACATTATGGTTCTATTGATTATGGCAAAATGGCCACACAGCAGCAAAGCAGGCCCAGATCATCATGCTACCCTCATGTTTGGTTGTCAATGTGATTTTCTTTGATGTTATATGTATTTTTCCTGTCAATCCATAGAGTGTTTACCCAATAGTTATAAAACACAGAAAAGATTTGAAAGTGAAGGGACCACTTTTTCACAGCATTGCTGTTTTGCATATGACATGCTAATGTTTGATATCAGCAGTAATTCAAAAACTGTCCTTGCAAACATCCATGGTGTGGGAACTAAAGGAGCTCCATCCATCACTATAATTATGAAAACTCAGTTTTAGCAAACTGTAAATGGGCTACCTGATTTTTAAGCCAGCTTTAAACTAAATTTAACAAGCATTGATTTTGCCTTTTTTTCCCAATTTAAATGTATATATCATCTATGTATCAAAATATTAAAGCAACCCACATTCCTATAAATTCATATCTTTTTTTTAACAATGGCAGGAACATCTTTTCCTGACCATAAGTTAATATGATAAGGTTGAACCTTTTTGCGCTCTACAAAAAACATAAAACTGTAATAGCTTTACACAGGAAGCCCATCTGCTGTGGAATGACACAGGCACTACTAAGATTATAAAAAAAAACTTCTGCCCCCAAATGAGTTTGCATTGCACACACACACACACACACACACACGCACGGAGAGAGAGAGAGAAGTTTTGTCTCTTGATCAAGGTGGTGTTTCACAGCTTATTTTACAAAATTGTTAGGAAAAGTGTGAATTTCAACATCTTACCGACAAGCGATAACATTAAGTGGGTTAATCACTCTTCCAAGGAGCAAACATCCCAGGCAGTTCAGATTGAGGTCAAAGCAAAGATCGTGCAATGGTTGTAGAAACCCCAAAAAGAGTTAAAATGTTAAACATTTGTTCCAGGTATTACTGCTAAAGATGGCTCCACAAGCTATCGGGTCATTTCATTCACTCCTATTGTTAGTTTATGTAAACTAAATAACATTTCTGTGTAATAAATGTTTTTCTTTAAACTGATGCACTATGTACCACATTTCAAGACCTGGAAAGGAAGCTCTGATTACGCTCTGATTAGTTTTTCCTGTAAATAATGGATAAAAGGTGACCAGGCACCGGATCACAAATGCTAATGGAACATTTGGATCTCTCTAATCTGAATTTGGCCTTTTTCGTCGATAGCTAAGTATTTATTCACAACGTTTACAATCAATATCATTCCAAGAAAGATTCATGCACATCTCCTTGTGAATTCTAGACCACTCCTGTGCTGTAATGATCTTCAGGTCTCTGAGGTTGAAGGAATCAATTTAGCGAATGTTTCCTCAACAAATTATGAAAGGGATTGAGGTTTGGACTCTGTGCTCCCAATCAGAGTTTTTCTGCAGGCTGCTGACATGTTGACCAAATGTCTAATTTAGCTTTCATGACCTCAGACAAGTTTTCATTGGGTGCAAATAATATTCTTCAAATTACAGCCCTGTATAAAACACATTCTATATATCAAGTGTTCAAGTTTGATGTTTAGATTACTTTTCTGATATTCTTCACTTTTTTAATTTAATCAAAATGTCTGTAAATGGATCTGAACAGTGGCACAGTTGGTAGCACTGTGTTCTTGCAGGGATAAGGTCCTGAGTCTTTCTGCGTGGAATTTTTATGTTCTCCCTGTGCATGCATGGGTTATCTCCAGATGCTTTAGCTTCTTCCCACAGTCCAAAAACACAACTGAGGCATGAGTGCATGTGTGATTATTGGTCCGTTTGATGGAATGGCAACCTGTCCAGGGTGTTCTCTACTTCTCGCCCATTGACTGTTAGAGATAGGCACCACACAACCCCCTCCGTGACCCTGCATGGATGAGCGGGTAAAGACAATGGATGGAGGAATCAAACAAACACTTTGGCTTTCTCAGGAGTTTAAAAGTGATTCGACCGACAGGGATATTTTTCTGGCCGCTGTTTAAAACGGGGATGATAAAGTAACGTGACATTCGGGAAAGGCAGAATGTGTGTTGATCTGTTCGATATGACTACAAGAAAACAATGACTCACCTAATCCTTTACAGATCTATAGTCAAAGGAAAAAAAAATTAAGGTTTAAAGTCACTTAAATTGTGACAAACAGAGCTGGAAGATGACCAAAGTTAATCTTTTCCCTCTTCACATTAAGCAAGATAGTAAGGAACGACGTTACACAGAGAAATGAAGCAAACAGTGGCCTCTTTGGGTCACTAAATACCATTAGATGCTGTCTGCATGCAGACTGATTCTTTAGGAGCCATGCCATGGGAAATGTGTCCTACCATCACAGACATAGATATGGACTTAGTTAAACAAAACCAAAACTTTAATTGGAACTGAGTGCTTTGCTTAAATGAGACCAAGATTGATTTTTTTGGTTTTAAACATTCCAGGTGGGTTTAGGACCACACAAGGAGTATATAAAAATGCCCCATGTCAATTGTGTGATGCTGTGGGCTTGTTTCTCTTCCGAGGGCCCTGGGTACCTTGCTGGAGTGCATTGCTTTGAAACACCAGGAAATTTTAAATAAAACTGAAACTTCAACAGGATAAGGATGAAAAACATATGGTCAAACCAACAAAGAAAAACGCGAACGAGAAACAAAGTCAACGTTCTTCATTCTTTCTGCCCTGAGACCTAAATTTGTACAAAACCTATGGAGTCCTGGTTCCTTCTACAACAGAGCATAAGAGAGGAACCAGGTCTCTAGTCGATCTAAAGAGATTATGCGAAGAGGAATCCCTCGTTCCGTATGCGCCAACATTGTCAAATGTTACAGAAAACAAAATTCTGTCCTATCGGTGAAAATACTATTGATAGCAGATGTGGAACTAAGAATTTTATAACGGTTACTTCTTCTACTTTAATTAAAGTGTATCTCGCCCCAAAATCAACTTTTATTTGCAGATAAATGGTATAAACTATAAATTTATTTGTACATTTTCATGAGAAATTTTTTAGTTCTGCAATATTTATCTTAAAACCATCTTAATAATGCCTTGTCTGGGTTCAACGGTGGCTATTGAATCCTGAATTTTCCTATTGGTTTAAACAGTGCATGTTTTCCTCACCAAAGCCCTACATTCGGGTATAAAAGTATCTGTGTCAGATACACACACCCCTGGGGGCGGGGTTATGCTTTTACATCAGGGTGAGTTAGACTTTAAAGGGTTAATTTTTCTAAAGTTTACAGCATGAAGAGTATGCTACAGCCATAACACACTCTATATGAAGGTTTTTTACCCATCTTTACCAGGGACATCGATAAATAAAGGGCAATTTACACTTCATCTGCAATGGATGGCTTAACGTCCTACACATGTACATATCTTTATATACACAGCATACTGTTTGAGATTACAAAAGTGATTCTTAAGCTAAGAAATGTTATAGCTCCTTGACCCAGCTACATTAAAATGGGAAATGACTGCAGCCACATAATATTTTCAACAATCCTGACACGGAGATTATATAAAGATTCTTTATTTATTATGTGTTTTTAACATTTGTGCATCTGCGTTTGAATGTGAATAGCTATTGAAATGTAAACGTTCCTATTAAATCTGGTTGACTTCCCTGACACGCAAACACAAGGCTTTGTATCTGTGAGAAATGGAAAAAGGAATCCTGAAAATTGATAGCTGAGTCGAGGTAATGCCACTTTGCTGGGTATTGTCAGTTGCAGCATTGTGACGGTCCCTCCTAATGAGTGTCCTGTGGGTTTTGGCTTTTCATGTACACTTCAGACAGTAGTTAACACCACAACAAAATTCTCTGAATGCATTTAGTTGATATTTATTCTGTTGCAGCTATTCTACACATACCTTATGTAGTTTAGTGAAGGTGATACAACAATAAGTAGTGGGTAACTGTGAAGTGGTAGGGAAAATTATTCATGGTTTAAAATGTATGCAGATTTTTGCAAAGAAAAATGTGGTGCGCATTTATATCCAGCTCTGCTCAGTTAAAACTTTGTAGAACAACCTTATGATTTAGGTACAGCTGATAATCTTGATATATGTCCCAAAAAACCCTAGATCACTAAAGGCTAAATGTATTTGCTTGTTCTTTTTTTAAAATAGCTCAAGATCCGTCAAAGGTGATGGACAGAGTTTCTAGTCTTGCCACAGATACAGATCATATGGTTTTATTTCAAAATGGCATCTTTCTTATACTACACAACTGTAGTTGTCCTGTTAACAGGCTCTCCCAAGTAAGCTATGAACGTCTGTAGTCTGGACTCCGTGGTTCTCTTGGTTGCTTCTCTGAACAATACTCTCCTTAACAGGTCAGGTTGAGCTAGGAGTGTCAAACTCCAACCCTCTGGTGGTGCTTTTCTTTGACTTTTATATACATTTCTGGTCCAAGATACCTGCATCAAATGTCTGAATTACCCCCCCCCCCCTGAGCGTTTGTTGTACAATTTAACCCTCATTTAAACTTCTCAGCACCTTTGTCCCAAAGCTCTCTGACATTTTCATTTGTCTTTGATGCTTTATGCTTAATGAAATATTTCAAAATTGCCTAATATGGTTATAATTTCTGAGCTTACTCTTTACATTGCAGCTCTTACAGATCTAACAGAATACAAAACAGAGGCAGCAGCAAAAGTTCAGACACCGAGAAGTCAGCACTTACAGATGCCCCCATTTAGCAAGAATCCCAGCCTGTAAATGCTTTTTGCAGGAGCTCAGAGTCTTTCAGTTCCTGCTCTGAGGCTCCATCCATGCTTTCTGAATCAAGGCAGAAAGACTTTTTTTGGTATTTACAGAGATTTTTGACGATGTTCACGGTCTTAGAGGGACTGCCGGTACCACAACTAAGCCCTGAGCTAAATCCTCTGGAGGTAGCCTATTGTGGATTTTCAGTGGACTTTAGAATCATTATCCAGCTGTAGAACCAATCCTCTTTTCATCCTCAGCATATTTATGGACAGTGTATAGTTTACTAGCAGAATTTGCAGACATTCCTTTGAATCCATTCTCCCCTATGAGTGAAGTCTTTCCCATGTCATTCACTGCAACATAAGCTGTAGCATGATTTATACACCGGCATACTTAGCAGGTGGAGAGGGGCTTTTTCATGAAATTTAGTACTCATCTTTCTCCAAGTGTACATTTCTTCACTGCAGCCGCAAAGTTGAACTTTTCTGTTTTGCGGTGAGGATGCAGGAAGGGGTTTCTTCTGATGACTTTCCCATGACTGTCATATTTGTACAGGTGTCACTGCATATTAGAACAGCAACGTCTCTCTCCAGAGTCTGCAAAGTCCTCAAGGCAGTCTTTTACAGGCAGTCAGGGACTTTACTTTACTTTATTCCTGCTCTTATAGGCTACCTCCTTAGTTTACTGCCTACAGCGTCTTTATTGCATTAGCAACTGAGGAAACTCAGACTAAAAAAAACATGTTTTCTGTCTTCATATACCTTTCTCTTGTTTCGTGGAGTTCAGTGACATTAATTGTCACTAAGCTTAAATTACTTTAGATGGTGATTATATTTTTTCTTTATTTTAAGTACTGAAGGCAAACAAAGGTGCTGTTTCTAACGGGTATAGCTTTAGCTTTACTTTTAAGAAAACATTTTACTAAGTTCAATAGTTGAAGTAAAGAATTTTTTCCTCTCATTTTCTTTATTTTTATTTTCGTGTAACCAAAAGTTGTGTATGCCACAGAAGACGTGTCACTAGCATCATCATGGCAAACAGTAAAGATAGCAACAATGGATATTCCTACTGGTTATTTGTTTGGCTAATCTTTCATTGTAAGAAAGACATTTGGAAGCAGTAGGTCCTTTTGCCTTATGTCCAATAGCAGCTCTATTTATGTATCCCCCTTGATTATTAGGCCTGTACAAGAGCCCGTTGAACTTTGACAAAAATACCATACATTGTCTGTACAGTGCCTTGCAGAGGTATTTATACCCTTTCAAATGTTTCATAGATTGACACATTACCAACCACAGTTTAACAGGTTTGTTTTGGATTGTACATGCTAGACCAATACAAAGTAGGCCACAACTGTTCTGAAAAGTGGAAGGAAAAAATTTGACTAAATTTACTTTTCAATTTCTTTTACAAATAGAAACAGTGTTGTGTGCATCGTGTTCAACCCAAAAGAGGATGTTGCAGAATGATGATGTTTTTTGGGGTTCAGTTTCTCTACTGTATATTTAAAGGCTGATATTTTTTTCCAATTCTCAGTCAGACTAGATGGGGTAACCTTGTCTGCAAGCTGAATTCTCTCTGTATTTGTGCGTTCACAAACACACGAGAATCCATCTTGTACCACTCCGGCTTCAACCGTTTGTGACAGAACCAAAAATGGCCCGGGCCAATTACGTTGCAGTATTATGGTTTAAGGTGGGACATACCACTGCGAAGAAAGCAAGAGCTGCTAAGCCCACAGCAGAACCAACATAAACATGGCAACGCAGGAGGACCGATGCGTAGCTGCTGCTATCACCTCTGTTTTTTTTAAGAATCCAGGAATTCTTATTTAATAGAAGAACAGCAAGGAGTGCCTTGACTAGCTTACCTTGGTGTGGTTTTTATGGCGCCTGCTGCTTATGTTTTAATTTGATACAGTGATTGGCTAAAACCAACCTTTGGTAGGTCGGTATTACGTGTCGCTTCACCCAATCAGCTCAGAGAGTTCTGCAGAATGTCCCTCCTTTCCCAAAACGGATCCAATGGGAGCTGTCCCAGAGTTATAATGTGTAGAACATAGAGTGCTACACATTATGTATCTGCCTGGCCAGGTTAATGTTTATTTACACAGAATATAAAAGTTGAAGGTACTGCACCACCTGTGATCTGTGATAAATCTGGCTTGTCAGGTTAGATGTGCAGCATTTGCAAACATCAGTCTTCAAGTTTTGGCATAAATTTTCAATTACATTTATAGAGGTAGCTCAGGGTAACCTAAGCCACTCTAACTATAAGCTTTGTCAAAAAGGAAAGTTTTAATCTTAGTCTTAAAAGTAGACAGGGTGTCTGCCTCATGGACCAAAACTGGGAGTTGGTTCCACAGGAGAGGAGCCTGATAGCTAAAGGATCTGCCTCCCATTCTACTTTTAGAGACTCTAGGAACCACCAGCAGACCTGCAGTCTGAGAGCGAAGTGCTCTGTTAGGAACATACGGGGTAATCAGAGCTCTGATATATGATGGAGCTTGATTATTAAGGGCTTTATACGTTAGAAGAAGAATTTTAAATTCTATTCTTGATTTAACAGGAAGCCAATGAAGGGAAGCTAAAATACGAGAAATATGATCCCTCTTGTTGATTTTCCTCAGAACTCTTGTTGCAGCATTTTGGATCAACTGAAGACTTTGAACTGCATTTTGTGGACTTCCTGATAGTAAAGAATTACAATAGTCCAGCCTTGAAGTAACAAATGCATGGACTAGTTTTTCAACATCACCCCTGGACAGAATATTTCAAATTTTGGCAATATTCTGAAGGTGAAAAAAGGAGACTCTGGAAACCTGTTTAATATGGGATTTAAATGACATGTCTTGGTCAGAAATAACACCAACATTTTTTACTTTATTACCAGAGGCCAAGTTAATGCCATCCAGATTAAGTGATTGATTAAGAAGTTTATTTTTCCAGTTTATTTTTCCAAAGATTACAACTTCTGTTTTGTCAGAATTTAAAAGCAGGAAATTTAAAGTCATCCAGCTTTTCCAGACATGCCTGTAGTCGAAGTAATGGATTGGCTTCATCAAGATTTATGGATAGATATAGCTCAGTGTCATAAGCATAACAGTGGAAATTAATCCTATGCTGTCTGATAATTTTGCCAATTATATATATATATATATATATATATATATATATATATATATATATATATATATATATATATATATATATATATATATATACAGTATATATATATATACAGTATATATATATATGTATATATTAAAGAGAATTGGCCCAAGGACTGAACCCTGTGGTACTCCACAAGTGACCCTAGAGTTTGAAGAACATTTATTATTAACATGAACAAACTGGAATCTGTCAGGCAGATAAGATTTAAACCAGCCTAATGCTTTCCCCTTAATCTTTACAGTATCATTACATCCCTACACCCCCCATTAGGGCTCTGAGGTCCAGTGATCAAGAACTGCTGATTGTCCCTCATATTGTAATGCTCCCTCAGAATCTGGAGACCCAATACTTCAACCAACACAAGGAGTAAATGTTTTAAAGAGTTTATTTCAAGTAAACTGGTGTAGCTGGAACAGGAAACGACTGGAACACGTATCAGCTTCTCTGCAGAGAGGAATAACTCAGTGAGGGTGACAACACACAGAATAAATGCCACTAACCTTCTCAGATGCTGGGAGGTAGCACTGACTGTGGGGAGTGATCCTGACGGCTCCATTTGAAGGACATGGATCACTTGGTGACTGAACCGAATCCTGTTGTTGCCGCTAGGCAGGGCAAGAGCTAGTGGGGCACTCATTGTCAGTTCAGGGGTCATTAACAGGGCGACAGTCCACAGGGCAGAAGTTTCCAGAAGGGCTAGATGATAAGGGAATCCGGGATACAGGCAAGAGAATTGGTAATGCAAGTCACACACACCATGCAGAGGTATCCAAGCGGGGCAGAGACAGGTCTGAGGTCCAGGCTTGGGTCGTACGTGGAAGGCAAGAGAATCCAGACAGGGGCAGAGATAGACAGGGTTGATTGAGAGGCAAGGCAGAAGGTCAGTGTCCAGAGATCAGAAGTAGTGATGTTACGTGATGTGCCGAGGCTTCGAGGCGTGTGTCGAGTAATGGAGGGGGCGTTTCCGTAATGCGCGTATCGAAGCTTGCTTCATTTAGGGGAGGAGCCGAAAACAATGACGTCCGAAGCCTCGTTGCTCGGCTGTACCACATGACTGCTTCGGGAAGTGGCTCAGATTTTGGCGCGGGGTTTGACAGCTTTAGAAACCCCACAGGCTCCATTCAAAATGTGGGTTGTTGTAGGCGAGTTGCGGTCAGTTGAGAGAGTGGATAGAGTTTTGATAGGTTGGATAGCAGAGTTTGGATAGTGGTTATTTAGTTTGAGACAGTTAGTTTGGTGTTTGGAGAGTTTAGGAGAGAGATAGGTAGATAGGAGATTTAGGAGTGCGAGGACAGGATAGGAGTAGGATAGAGCCGGCGAGAAAGAGGACGATTTCCCCTATGTGGGAACATTTCGATTTGATAAGCCCTAACAAGGTAAGGTGAACTGAACATTTGCAGATGCATTAGGTTTGCTTATGAGGAACTGTATTTTTCACTGTTTCTTATTTTCTGTAAAGGTGAGGTGCTTATTGTGCTCCAAGGAGTTGGGGTACAATAATAACACCTCATCCATGCTAAGGCACTACCGTGCCTTGCATGAGAATAGGGATGAAACTGGAGCTTCACCCAGCCAAGGTATTTCATTACTATATTACAAACACACTATCGCAATTTTTGCATGCTGATGTTTGCTTGTTGTGCAAATAAAGACAGGTAACAGACACTGTATTTATTTCCTTTTAACCAGCCACCAGAAAACAAGAGCTGGATGAAGCTCTAATCTCCATGATAGTGAAGGATACCCAGCCTTTCACTATTGTGGATGACGTTGGATTCAGGACATTTGTGTCTAAGCTGGATCCCAATTATGTTCTCCCTACAAGGCAGGTATGTGTGGGTCCATACATGAAACAAATGACTACATTATTGTATGTGTCACAATTCAGCAATATATATTTCTTCCTTTAGGCTCTGAAGGCCATGGTGGAGGCCAAATATGAGTCTGCTAAGGAGCACGCTAAGGCTAAAGTAGAGAAGGTGGCTGCTGTTAGCCTTACATCAGATATGTGGACATCCATCAACATGGATGCCTACCTGGCAGTGACATGCCACTTTATGGAGGAGAACGAAAAGCTGAGCTCGGTGTTGTTGGGAGTGCAGGCATTCCCCCAGTCTCACACTGCTGAAAATATTGCTTGTGTGAAAGCCTCCCTGATGGAGGAATGGGGAATCTCAGGCAAGGTGACATGCATGGTCACCGATGGTGCTCCTAATATGGTGGCATGCGTGAGAGACCTGAAGCTTCGCCACCACATTTGTGTTGCTCACACCCTCAATCTTGTTGTGAAGAGGGCGCTTGACCAGCACCCTGTGCTCTCTGGCCTCCGGGCCAAAGCAAGGAAGCTGGTTGGCTACTTTAGAAGCAGCACCACTGCTAAGGTATGCTCTTTTCTTTTATTCCAATATATAATGTTAATAGTTTGTCTGTACTCCTACTGCAGTGACTTAATGGCCTACTCTTCTGTATCTTTAAAGGAGAAGCTTACACAAGTGCAGCTTCAGCTGGGCATGCAAGCAACCAAGCTGATGCAGGAGGTGGAAACAAGATGGAACAGCACCTACTTGATGCTGCAACGTCTGGTCGAGTTGAGGGAGCCAGTAGGAGCGGCATTGGCTGGATTACACACTGACATTCCCTTTTTCACTGCCAGTAAGTTTGACATTGTTGTAGCGTGCCTTTCTTTACTCTCTCCTTTCTATGACGCCACCACGGAGCTCTCTGCAGAAGAACACGTGTCGGCATCAAAAGTTATCCCCTCCTGAAGATGAAAGAGAAAGCCCTTCAGGAGGACACCAAATCGGCACCTGCAGTAGCAGTGGAAATAGGAGAGCAGCTCATCAGACAGCTCAGGGAGAAGCTGCACATGCTCCAGTCAATGAGCATCTTGTCGCTGGCTACACTCCTGGACCCACGATTTAGACTTATAGCATTTTTCAGCAACACAAAAGCTGCTGAAGCAGTGAAGCGCTTGACTTCAGAGTGTGCCACCGTAATCCGACGGAACACAGAAGAGAACACTCACGAGATTCCCCAGGCTTCCACCTCTCAAGAATTCACTGGAGGTAATCTTTTATATTACATTTTGAGATTACTTATTCCTATTACAACACTTACTAACATGACCTGTGGTTTCCATTTAGGTAGCAGACTTTGGCAAAGATTGGACACTAGTGTCATGGAGGCAAAGAGGACTCAAAATGTCTCAGCAGATGCCACCGTAGAGGTCCAGCGCTACCTCTCAGAGGCGAACATAAGCAGGCTGGAGAACCCCCTGGAGTACTGGGCTAATCATCGGTCACTGTACCCTAATCTGTACAAACTTGCCCTTATTTATTTATGCACCCCGGCATCATCTGTGCCATGTGAGCGTGTCTTTTCAAAGGCTGGAGAAGTAGTGTCAAAAAAGAGAAATGGTTTGAAAAAAAAACTGTGGAGAAATTGTTGTTTCTTAATAAAAATGCATGAAATCATCCAAGTTACACAAGCATTAGCCTATTCATTACCCCCTCCCTAGTTCCATAAGCACTTTCACTGTCCTCTGCCTGATTAAGCCCATGCCATTTTTCTAGAGTCACAGAAAAACATTATTACACAACATGCCATATCACATGACACTACTATTTTGGGAATAATTACACACAGAGAATACATTCAAACAATATTTTATTATACACATATGTGTATACATAATTTATGTAGACAAATTATTTCGTCCTACACCTTTTGTGAAGTCATTCCTAAGAGCCATAATAGACAAAAATTCAATGCATCACACGTGTTAAGATACAGCTGGCTGTGATTATACACCTGGCCAGTAGGTGATTTCGTTTGCACATGAAGCTTCAAGAAATGAACCCTTTCTCGAACCAGTTGGCTCAAGTGGTTCAATGCCTCATGAGGCTTCATCTCACCATCACTAATCAGAAGCCAACAGTAGTATTCAACAGGGGCGAGGCAGGCAGGAGCAAAACGGGAACAAGACAGGACAGTAACAGGAGATCATTACAAGGACCGCTGGATGGTCTAAGCACACAATCTTTCAAGAATCTCGTGGTATTGCACTGGGAGCATCAGGAATATATAGCGCTCCTCTCAGGTGCAACAGTAATTGGAGTAATTGGAGCTGCCACAGGTGTAACCGCTCAGCTCTGATTGCCAGTGCGGCACAGGGATTGACGTCATGGGACTATACACAGGAGCTTCTCAGGCAGGAACAGACAGGAATCACTACACCATAAAAAACATATCTTTTTAAATCTGCTTTTTTTTTCATTTTTGTCTTGTGTTTTTTTATCTTCTTTTGTAATGCAGGTGCTATATAAACTTTAATTATATAGCACGTCTTATCTTAAGAGGTGCTATATACTTGATGAAAAGAATAGACAGAAACTGGACGGGGAGGCTGGTGTAGGTTTTTTTCATGGTGGATGAACTGTTCCAAATTCCAATAAGTTTTGACCCAAATCCATCAAGAGTCTGATGGAAAGCTGACGATGGACAGGTAGTCCAGAACTAAATTTGGCAGAAAGTTTGTGCGGTCACCTGAAGAGGACTGAAGACAAGAGATGTTCTCACACTCTGACCAGGCAGAGTGAACCAAATATAGTCAAGATGAGGGATCCTATTAGACTGTAACCAAAGAACACAACATCCAAATTATGCATACAAATTATTAAATAAGGTTGCGCCACCTTCTGCAGCCAGTTTATTGGAGCTTTTTTATTGATTTTTTTCTTTATAACAGAATTATTTAATTTTTAGGCTAAATTGTACGGTACATACAGTAGATGACATTTTATGTGGAAAATGTTTCGAAAAGATCGGTCCAAGTCCTCATTTTTTACATCAAAAACTTGACTTTTAACAGGGGCATGTACACTTTTAAAATCCACTTTAAGTAATATCTAGCTGCATAAATGAACAAACAATAGTAACGAAGCGTGAAAGACCCCCAGAAAGAGATGCCATTTAAGCTCTGGCTTTCTATTGCCTTGGCATAATATGAAAGTTCTTTGTTGGTATCATGCTGACAAAGATGAGTAGGCACAAGGTGTGATACATGAGTAAGTCCCTAAATAAAATTGGAGAAAGACCAGATGAGCCCAATACCATCCACTGGGGGACAAAACAGGCAATAGGAACCGTACAACCGGGTACACAAACCTGTGGACCACCTGGATTGACTAAAAGAAAGACTCAAAGCCACCGAAAATAGATTCTAGAGGGCTTGGAAATACTGACATTTGATGAAGTTGGCAAAAGATCATTGTGGAAATTTTGAATTAATATGATGATCAATTTTAAATAGTAATTTGGAAATATCCTGATGCATCATGGTGAATAAAGGCTAACTGACTTCACAGTTGGATAGGTTTCCATCCTCTCGGTCTTTGTCCTCCCTCCCCTGCTCCAGTCAGACTCTAAACTGTGTTCCTGGGAAACAACATAATCCCGTAATGTGATCACAGGCAGCTCATTTCTAATTACAACAGGGGTTCTGCTTTGAGCCATGACATCATCTTTCTTCAAAGTGAAGACTGAAGCAGGATCTCCCCCAAAATAGCAAAACAATAATCTTCAGAACGGATTAGATGACACAGAAGCAATCTGGGGCTGATCAAGTGAATGTCATCAACAGCTCACCGCCTCAGACGCCGCCATGTAATTTTTAAAGTTATTTTCTGTCCAGACGCCGAGAAGAAACCTGGCCTAGTGGAAAGTTCTGGGACGGGAAGCAGTCGATCACAGACCTTTCTTTGATCCTTCTTCTCTTCTTTTCTTCTTCCCTCAAAATAAACAACGACGGTAGGGTAATGAGGCCCCTGGGTGTTCTGAGGACATGAAATGAGAAGGGGACCTGGCCACACAAAACGCATAAAATAAGAAGACACGAGGAGAAATGAGGGCCCAGTCCCCTCATTAGAGAGCTATGAACGATGGTGGCAACTATTCATTTCCTTTGCTAACGACTGCCGCCCTACACACACACACACACACACACACACACACACACACACACACACACACACACACACACACACACACACACACACACACACACACACACACACACACACACACACACAGAAAAGAGAAACCCTCATAAAAACAGTCACATTTATGACATGAGCTAGTGATCCCTTACAAACATGTCAAACCACAGAGGACACATTGAAGCACAGTAGGATGCTAGTAAAGATCATGATTCTTTTTTAATGGTTGGCAGCAACAGAGAGACGCGCAAAGAAAGGGAAGTGAAGAAAGTGAGCAGTGCCTGGGGGCGCACACTGTCCCAGAGTATTCTTTGTATGCTCAATTCAAAGGAGACGAATGAAAGAACGTCAAACTATTTTACAATTTGTAAATCCTACGCCCAAAAGAATTCATTTAAAGCTCACAGTTTAGAGATGAATAAAAATATGAATGTACAAAATGATAAATCAAGAAATGTAACTGTTTTGGATGGAAAAGATGGTATGTGCTAATACTTTGCTTATTACACATCAAAAACAATTGAAATGCTCCAGACTGGTGGAGTGTGTTTGCCACACTGAGAGACTGTTATGGAAACCCTTTTTAGGGGAATTGCCTTTTATTCAGTGGCATGCTGCAATTTAATTTTGAGTTTTGGGTTTTTTAAAGGTTTCCTCTGTTCTCATTTTCTTACACTTCCCATTAGCTCCACCTGCGCTGTATTTCTGATTAGCTAAGATCCATCAGCTCTATGATCACCTTTCTCAGGATGTACTAATACTCTGTACCAATGAAGTACTCTGATATTTAGGCAATTTTAAGAAAATGTAGGGTAAAATATTTTTTGGTTTAGATAAACCAATAAAATGGAAACCGATCATTGTTCAAACCACAACCTGATCAGACCTCAATAAACTGGTAAGATGCTAAAATTATGCTATATATATAATTTTAACATCAGAGGATTGTGTTAAGGACTTAAGTTCACAGTAGGCAGTGAGTTTGTTCAGATTTACCTAGTAAATTGTTAAAGCTAGCTATGTTCAACATCAACACGTTGACACTACAACACTTGACCAAAGAAAGAAGTTCCTTTAGAATCGGCATGTTCAAGCTCCACTAAAATTCACTGCTGCTCACATGGAAAAGCCAAATTCATTATAATGGTCACATAAAAAGATAAAGATTGAGTCTTTGTCCCTACCCTGAAAGATTGGTTTAATATCCAACCAGAACTATGACCCAAATTTGCTGACGGCTACACAACGTGCATTGCCTCTCTGCAACTTGATAAGAGGCATTTATCCGAATTTGATTGGGGATGTGTATATTTGTGATCCTGCCTAGGTCGGGAGAATAAATATGTGCACCAGATTCATATTTTTAAACAAGAACAATACCCATAAAGGAAAAAAAAGCATTACCCCGAAAGCAACATTAAAAAGTCAGACTGCAGTTTGCAAATGGGCTCAGAGACAGTTTATTGAAGTTTATAGCTGCAATAACCATCATTACTTTTGATGGAATCTTGCATACCTGAGAACACCATCCCAACTGTATGATAGGGAAGCATAATTTAACCCACGTCATACAGTTTATTTCTACCAAATACTAAGGAAATGTATGGAAACATCAGAATCTGAAGAAAAAAAAACTTCCTCTCAATAATTTGTGCATTTATTAACAATGCTCAATTTTGTTAGTCTAATTTACCTAAAACAGCAAAGTCAAGTTTTATCTAATTCCAGATAGTGAGAAAAAAATCTTTTCCTTTTTGTCCAGTGTATGTAAAAAGGTGGTTTCAGCTGTGGCACCAAGTTTGTGTTTATTGCTTGAAAACACTGCTTGAAATATGGGCTCTATTTGAAGGCATCACCATGACTCTCTGCACAAAAGATCCCCTTGCAGTGTCCAGAATCATTTATCAAACTGAAATGAGATCACTCGGATGAATTCAAGCAAGCCAGGGATGGATTATGTGGTCGGAAACAGACGCTGCAAGGCCGACTTCCAGTCTTGTTTACCTAGAGTCACGCATGGACACCTAAAACACTTCCGCAAACATGCAGACACGCCCACAGAGCGTTTGAACAGAGACTATTAGCCCTGGCAAACAGGACTGTGCATTCATCAAGAAGCAGCCCTGTTTCATTTTCCCATCAGGTGGTGATGCTCTGTGGAGGTCAGCGTGAGCGACACAGTTTCACCTGAGATCCTGCATGTTTAATCCCCAGCAGCTCTTCTCAGTCCCCTCTATCTTTGTTCTCCTTTTGGTCTTGTTTGCATGTCCCCCTTCCTCCCCAAACGTCAGCCATCCCCTCCCCTTTCATACTTGCATCGATCTCCTCTTCCTCAATCCACCCCTCAGTCAACCTCTTTTCCACATCAATCCAGCTGCTCGGCTATCTTCTTTGCAATCGCTCCCTCAGAAAGACAAACAATCCACAGGTTCGACTCCCCCTTCTCCCCACAGACGGTGGGTTTGCTCAGGGATTAGTTTGGGCTTTGTGCCACTGAGGAAGGAAGGAACTAATCAGACTCTTATTTGTCGTTGCATTCTGTGTCTTATTGAGAGAAAGCAACCTCAGCCACCAGTGGCACACACACACAGACACGTACGCAGTTGCACACATGGTGAGCGGGTCGAGCTGAATGAAAGCTGAGAAATGACTGGAGGGCACCCCCCCATTATTCCCAAACACACAGGCACACATACGTGCACAGACCCCAGCAGCCAGACACAGCCAGACTCCCCACCCGATTCCTGGGGAGTTGAGTGTGGGTGTGTGTTTGCCGCTCGGCCTTTTACACTTTTCGTGTGTGCACACGACTATTCAACGCCACCCTGCTGCTCTTTTTCTGCCTTTATTCCCTGGCCAGTTCTTTTTTTTTTTGATTGGTTCCCTGATATATGGGATATGGATCTGTGTTTTTCCTCATCAGCGGCGGCTTATTTGACAAATTCTGTTTTCCATGCTGTCGGTGGGCTTGCGAGGTCAAGGCGGCGACGGGAGGCAGCTGCACAGGCAAGCCGCTCATATGACTAGCCGTGTATGTGAACGTCTGTTCACTGGGCAGCCGGGGTGTTTCCAGACATTTGCACTGCTACAGTCGGTATATTATGCCGCACATATTCTCTACTTTATCTGATCGACAGCTTAATTTGTTAAAATTCGCTTTTCTTTTTTGTTTCTGGGATAACTAAATTAACTTTATTTGTGTAAAATTTTCTGGTGCTCTTAATATTTGAAATACACATTTTTACCTAACTTGGAACACACCAACCCCATGGTGAAACACAGTGGTAGAAAAAAAACATGCTGTGGGTTTGCTTTGTTTTAGCCCTGCACGTTTTAGGTGTCTCCTTGCTGCCACACACTTATATAAATGAATGATTAACAGGCTCCTGCAGCAGCTGATGGGTGCCGAGGAGCTCATGCAATCATTTGAATCAGGAGTGCCGCAACAGAGAGACAGCTAAAACATGCAGGGCAGTCGTACTTGAGGACTAGGATTGAGAACCACTGTTCTAGCCTAAATCCTCTTTCATGCTTATATTTACCAATATAACAAGTTCTACTGTTTCATCCTCCCCACAGTAGTCAAAATTCCCTGTATTATTCTTTTGTATTTTAAAAAGTATAATGAAGTATGCCCTGCAGCAGACTGGCGACCTGTCCAGGGTGAACCCCGCCTCTCGCCCAGTGAACACCGGAGATAGGCACCAGCAACCCCCGCGACCCCATGAGGGATTAAGCGGTTCGGAAAATGGATGGATGGATAATCAAGTATAGTTATAAACAGGTCCAGTAGGCTCAAATCTTTCCTGCCTTTTTAATCCTATCAAACCATCTTCCTGTTCTTCCATATCTCTTCTTTTCTGCATTTCTTTCTTCGGTTTTTGATTGATACTTTGATTATTCTCCAATCTACTTTTGTCTGCTGTAAAGTTCTTCCTCTAGTTGGTTGGATTGCAACCATTTGTATTACATAGCACCAACTACTGTGTAGGAGTGACCTGGCATGGTGGCCTGTCAATCATCCGGAGCGGCACCTAGGGGGGCCAATCAGATTTCAGGGGGGGGTCCATTGCCCACCTTAGCTCCGTCCCAGCAGAGAACCTCCGCTCGTCATTTGGATTCGAATCTGAAGACAACACGGTCGTTGTTAACGGGAGTTGCAGAACTGTTGACCCTGGGTGCAGCAAAACTGACTGATAGCTGTCATCTATCTCTAAACGTTCACAACCGTATCAGCGCTTTCTAAATGCGACTCCACCGCCCAGATTCCCAACATTCTCATTCTCACTTTTATGTTTTTTTTTCATAAGCAGCAAAGGCTTAAAGTTGCTAATTTAGTGGATTTGATCAAACCTTGAACTGGTTCTTTTGCTGCCAAGATTTGCTAAATTAGCATTTTCCCACGACAACAGCTTCACTACTGTTTCCGCACATAGACCATCAAGTGCAGTGATACAGACTAAACAACAACACAAAAGCTGATAGGCTGGCTGGGTGTTTTTAGTTGTAAATACATTTAATAAAGCACAATTGAGAGTCACTGGAGCATTTTATTATTGTGCATTTAAGGTAGCCTTAAATGGACATAAGATATTTAAGACCTATAAAAAAAAATTAACACTTGAACATGATAATTCTAAGAATTTAAGACGTTTTAAGGCCTTAAATTTTGATTTTCAAATTCAAGACTTTTTAAAACTTTTTTAGACCAAGGACCATCAGAACATTATCAGGATGGAGGCTTGGTGTATATAACCTTATTTTATCATGATCAAATGTTTTTTTTAAAGCATATAACGTGGCTATATACCTTTAAACTCCAACGGAAGTTAAAAATGAAGGACAATTAGAGATTTATTCAAGGCTAGATTTTGTTTATCTAAACGGACAGCACTGACAAAGTTATGTCTTATAAGCCCTCATCAAAACATTACATTAAATAAATAAAGAAAGAACATTTTCCAGACTAGCACTTTTTTTGCAAGGTAGTACAAACTTTTAGGTCTGATAAACAAAACATTAAAAAAGTATTTATCCCAAAGACAATATTTACGATTAAGTACTTTTTCTAATCTTTAAACTCAAACTAAATACCTTAAAATTTAGGCAATACTGTGAATGTTTCTTAAAGGTTAACTTATCTCCGAATCAACTTTTTTTTGCTAATAAAGTGTTAACATAGTTGTCTTATAGTACTGTCTACATATCCTGGTCTTTATTTTGACAAACTGCATATTTTGTTGAAATTCTGCTTTTGTGTTTAAAACCATCAGTGTGGCGCCCTCCTAAGGTTCAGTGGGTGTCTTGCATTGAATTTTGAATCAGTATTGCTATTGGTTGTTCGAGTTTGAATAGTGAGTTTTTGGGTCCTTCTATTGATTTTTAGTGATTTAGTAATTTTAGTCAGGTTAGTGATTCAATAGCTTAGCATTCGGTTAGTTTATTTAGCATTCATTTAGCTTTTACTAGTAGCCCAGACCATGGCCAGCCCTCAACCCTGCACGTTTCCTGGTTCTTCAGGCACCGCCTCCTCTCGGCTCATTTTTTCAAGTATGAGATTGGACGGAGTAAGGCTCTGGTATGGGATCAGTTACAATTTAAATATTTGGTAAATCATGAAAATGTGATCATGACACCACCATTGCATAACGGTGAGCTCAAAAAGTCTGCAACACACTAAAGTGTTAGCTGATGTTCCTTGGGAATATGTATGTTTTGAAACTTTGTTAAGTCATTTGTTTGTCCATCAGCTGTTTGCATATTTTCGTTGGACTAACCCAAACATCTGAGTAAGGGGAACAAAAGCTGCAACCATGAAATGTCTGTTTTCTCTGGTCTGAAGTGTAATGACCACATAGGCAGACAGCAGAAACCTGGATAACAGTGTGTGTGTCAGATGACACGTTTTAATGGGAAGTCTCACTTGACCACTCTTTGTGGGAATGTACTAAAGAGGTGTGTGTCTGCATATGGGTCTGAGGTAATAGTCAGTAGGAATAGAGTATATTTTTAAAATAATTGTGAAATAAAACCAAAAATAGGGATAGAAGTACCATTTCTGTTTTTCACCCCAAAAATCCCCCAGATTGTTCATGAATTTAAGAAATGAGACCTTCCATGTTGGAAGATTTTACAGGGTAAAAGTAAAAAAGGCAGAAAGCACATTGTGGTGAATAATTCCAGACTTGAACATTTGTAATTTTTTGATCAACTTGGGATAAAAGAGGAAATGCTTTTCTGAGTTGTTGAACTTTATGTCTCGGATTTTTCTCACAGCCTTTTACGGACATCTGGCATCCAGGTGAGGAACAATGGAGGCAGCTTGAAAATGTTAAATTTCAGCAGCACAATTTGGCAGTAACATAAGAAATAAGGAAAAATGGAAAGCAAACTATTGCGGGCCTCAGGTGACACTCTCACGGAGAGGTGCTGACAGATGCAGTTACGCTTCACCTTCTTTCATATCAAGCAAATGCAGCCAAATGTACACAGAAATTACAGATTTATACAACTCCTCCTCCTGAAGAATGATTAGTTTTAATCATTTTTACTTTTGCTGAAAGATGGCAGATTGCTACTGATCTGAATTAGGACTAGTTATATGGGGCACACCAGAAATGTTTTACAGAAAACTAATTTTTAATTTGCAATTGATGATCCAACCAGGCGTCTTCAATTATACCTTGCGAAAATATGCATACCCATTTGACATTTTCACATTTCTTCACATTACAGCCACAAACGTCAATGTGTTTTCCTTGAACTGTATGTTACAGACAAAATTGTGAAGTGGATGGAAAAAGTTAGATGTTTTTTCTGTTCAAAAGTAGCATAATTTGTATTTTTCTCACTAACTGATCCCCCTAAATAAAACCCAGTGAAATAAACTGCCTTTAGCTGTCACCTAATGAGTAAATTAATCCGAGAAGCATCCAAGAGGCCCATGGTAATTCTTGAACAGCGATACAGATCCATGGCTCAGGTGGGAAAATGTTGATAGGACAACTGTTGTCGTGCACTCACCAAATCTGGCCTTTATGGAAGTGTGGGAAGAGGAAAGCAAATGTTGGGTGAAGGTAATGAGTACCAGTTGGAGTTTGCTGTAAGCCATGCAGGAAACAAGAGGCATGTAGAACAAGAGGCTCTGCTCAGATGAGATCAAAATTGAACTTTTTTTGTCAACATGCAAATTGCTGTTTGGTGTGAAACAAACATTGTACATCACCCCGAACACCATCATCAACAACAAACATAGTAATCTCAGCATTATGCTGTTGGGATGTTTCTTCAGCAGGGACAGGGAAGCCTGTCAATGTTGATAGATGATGGATAGAGGAAAATATAGGGCAAGCTTAAAGGAAATGCCGTTGGACCTTGCAAACAAGGTTTGCAACGGCCTGAGAGGAGTCTTAGCTTCAAAAAAGGAGAACAACCCTAAACTTATAGGGTTAATAGGATTTTCAATGTGAAACAAAAGTGCACTCGGAGCCCAGGCTTTCAAAACCAATGTCCTCATATGCCTCCTGTCCAATCTGAGCTTCATCTATTTTGAACATTTTAAAATTTTTCAAAATTATTTTAAAATTTTTAAATTCAGGGTTCTGCAGCAAGGATTTTGGATTAGAATAGTCCAAAATCCTTGGGGAATAGTTTTCCCCAATATTTATTTTATTGGATTTTTCTCCTTTTAAAGACCCTACACAGTTCACTGCAATGAAAAATTTCACAATCTACAAATGACCAGTTCATATTACATATTACAATTCTGGAACTTGTTAATCAACATGATGGATTCTGACTTTGCCTTCGTGCATCGTGGCTCATGCTGTACTGAGATGTCGTTTGGGAGACATTTAGTCAAACACAAGGCTTCCATCCCATGTTTCTTCCCAACAACGTGTTCAGGCTGTGGGGAGCATGTATGTCACCAGCTGGCTCCTTCCCCTGCACACTCTCGGCATTTCTCATGTAGGAGATTTTTTTTCTTTTGTCGTGGATGGAGTAATTCTGAGCTGGCCCATGTTGGTCATAATGAGAGCAAAACTCCCTGGGCTGCATCCACCCAACTGGACCCAGAGAGGCATCAGGCAGCTCAACATGGACGACACACAGGCACACAGCACTGTACATACATCTGTTTGTTTATCCTGGCAATCATGGCACTCATAATGCTGAATCCCTCAGAAATGATTAATTAGCTTCAGATCTAATCATGTGGAGCAATGTGACCAGACTGCATCCGTTAATTATCACTATGAGCACATGCTGAATGGAGTTAGAGTCACTCCGGCTGAACAAAGTAACCCCATAGAACAGCTTTATTAAATCTAATACATTCTGTCTGGTTTATTTGTTGCTGGGTGTCTGCTCTATTAACACACTAGGAAAATAGGCAGATGTATCAATCTAGTTGAAAACGAGTCAGACATGTACATGTTGTGTCTGTACATGGGCAAAGGCATTGGCAGTGACACGCTTGTTTATAAAGTTTGAATTTAATATATACAATTATATAAAATTTGAAATCTTCCCATTTCATGATAAAAGCACAGTTGAAGCTGTGTAAGAAATCGATTGATATTCATGCAAACAATCTAATGGATTATTTTATCCCCCTTTGGAATTATACAATAGTTTCAGTCTATAACATAACCCCCAAATAAAAAACAAATAGTGAAAGGTTTAAAGGGAAAATAAATCTTGTGTAGGCACTTGTCTATTAATGTCCTCTTGGGTCAACAAGTTACCTCAAATGAAAAGTGGGCTGTCATCATGACATTGCACTAAAATTTCCTCACATGCTGGAAACTGCTAATAATAAAGTTGCAGCTTGAAGAACAGTTTTAGAATTCATTGAAAACTTAAAAGATGAGCAGTCCGGTTGCATTGAAGAAGGATGTGGGACATGTGAGAGTCAGCCTACAGAATTGTGCAACAGAAATTTGTAGCCACCAGTGTACACCTTGCTTAACATAGGCAACAGGTAGGTGTAGATAGAACTCCAAACACAAGGAAGGGAGGACTTTTGTACAATGGCCTAGTGACAAGAAGGACGCCAAGAAGTAGCTGCTTCTGTCCAAGGAGAATATATAAACTTTATTACAGGCTCAAGGCCCACAGAAGACAATACTGTACACAAATCAATAAAACATCACACAATCATATATACACATTCTATACAGCAACAACAAAAGAATAGAGCTAATGAAGGCACAGATACCAGTGTTCCCATATTTTTGACATGTACCTCACAGAGCTACAGCTTGGATCTACTATCTGAACAATAAGTTCATTCATGGATCGGTCCAGCCTGTTCATAAACTTGAAAGTGAGATTTCTCACCAAAGCCATGAAAGTAGTTAAACCCAGCCTACAGAACAGCTGGCTTGCCCTAGTACTTCTTGGTTTCTTCAAGAGAATCCTGAGACAGTCATTATAGGCTACTTTTAGCTTAATCAGGCTCTCCTTCTTATATCTAACCCAGAGAGGAGCTGTGTAAAGAGGGGAGCAGTAAGTTCGAAACAGGTTGATTTTAACATCTGTAGTGCAGTGATGGAATTTTCTAGCCAGCATGTTGGCTTGGACATATAGCACTCTCCTTTGTCTGCTCATGTCAGCATCATCCTCCAGTGTATCTGTTAGGATGTGCCCCAGATATTTTGTGGTATTAGCTACTCCCAGTTCTTCTCCAGATAGATAGAAAGAAGGGAATTTAATGTTTAAATCATCTTTTGTTCTACATATCATAACCACACTTTTCTTTGCATTGTATTTAATATCAAATTCTACCCCTTACTCAGAACAGATATTAAGTAGCTGTTGGAACCCACTGCTGCTTGGTGATAGAATGGTTAGGTCGTCTGCATATAAGAAATGATTAATCAACATTTCTCCAACCATACAGCCGGTTTGGCATGTCCCCAACTGCCTGGACAGGTCATCCATGTAGGCATTAAATAAGGCTGGAGATAAAATCCCCCCCTGCCTTACCCCATTACTAACATAAAAAGATGTAGATAGAGTGTTCCCCCATTTAACCCGCACACTTTGGTTAGAGTACCAAAAGGCTAAGATTCGTACCAGGCTGCTGGGGACATCCCTGTGCATGAGTTTATTAAACAATTTAAAATGATTAATGCGGTCAAACGCCTTGGACGCATCAATGAAACCTAAAAGCATAGTAGAGCCCTGACTTCTATATGCCTCAACAACCTCTTTCAGTGCATAGATACATTGGTCAGTGCTATGTTTGGGCTTAAAGCCAAACTGATTATCAGTGGTGGATATACAGTCACTTATTTTGTCAAGAATTAGATTTTCAAGAACTTTTGAGATAATGCTGGCAAGGGCTATCGGTCTATAATTATCAATACTACCAACTTTACCAGCTTTGTCCTTGATTACTGGAACCAGAATGACTGACATCATGGAATCAGGCAATATTCCATGGCACACCAGCCCAGAGAAACAAATAGACAGTAGCACTGCTAACCTGGGGCCAGCTAGCTTTAGGTGCTCAGATGTAATGTTATCCATGCCACAAGCTTTTCTGTCGGCAAGTTGCCCTATGGCCTTAACAGCTTTATTTGGATGAAAATAGATATATTTGTCCTCTATCACACCAACATCATAAGGCTCACTCTTTATACAGTTGAATAACGCTGAATAATGCTGCCTCTAGAGGTCAACAATGTCCTCTGGTGCAGTCACCCCCTCAATGTTACATGGGAGAGCGGTCTTGGTTCTATTAAGGGTTTTCACCTCCATCCAGAAATTAGTTATGTTATTTTTAAGCAAGTAGTCAGCCATTGAGGAAGCACTTAGCGCCTGCTCATGCTTAGTTATATACCGCAATGCATATTTATATTTGGCATTCATTTTCTTTTTATGCTCAAGCTCAGGTCCCTGTCTGGGCCGCCCACCTAAAACCCAGGTTTTATAAGCCATATTGGCTTCAGTATGATGGTTTGCAACAAAATTATTCCACCCAGGCTTTATTTTCCTGGTTTTCCTGGTCTGCGTGAATAAGGACCCAGAATATTAACAGTACACTCAAAATATGCAGGATGTGCAAGGACTTGGAAGCAGATGATTGGTGCAAAAATAATTTTTCAAATGATTCTTTCTTCTGATCCTTTGGCATATCTAGTACAGCATTGTCAAAGGTAGCCAGTATGTGTCCTGTGGTCCTTCAGGGCACATGCCACTAGGGGAACCCCCAGGGGAAGACCCAGAACTTGCTGGAGGGACTATACATCCTGTCTGACCTCGGATACCCCAGAATAAGTTGGAGGATGTCACTGGGGAGAGGGATGTCTGAGATTCCATCCTGGACCTATTCCCCCAGCAACCCTGTCTTGGATAAGCAGAAGATTGGAAGGATTAAGAAGGAAAAAAGTTATGATTAACTCCCACCATCGATGAGACTAGAGTCAACAAGATAAGGGTTGTCTTCCATTTATTTAAGATCTGATTGTCCAGAAAATTTCAAAACACACAAGCAGTAGATTTGTGCCACTTCCATATGTGATACTAATTTGGATACGTATTGTTTTTTTTTCAAAGCGTCCACAGTCCGAATGGTCATGTCGCATTTTATCCATCTTTCACGTAACTCTCCTGTCTCTCACTACACATCCACACACAGTAGTAGCAGTTAGTGCTCCATAAAAGACCATTGTTAACAGCTGTGCTGCTTTCTTCTTACCTTATTTTGTGTTGTTGTGGTCTTAATCTTGTCAGCTCCCATTGCTCAACAGCTTCTAATAATAACAAGGAGAGATGCCAGCTGGTATCCAAATTTTTTCTTTTCAATGTTTTTTTTTTAACAAAAATCTATTGAACAGTTCATTGGACAATTGCATTCACCATTACTTCCACAAACAGTGCACTGCTGTCAGAATCAGAATCCAGTTTATTGCCAAAGTAGGTTTGCACTTACAAGGAATTTGACTTGGTGTTGATGATGCAGACAAAATATATATATAGACTTAGACTTAGACAACTTTATATGTCATTTTGTATGCACAGAGGGCGTACAGAACAAAATTTCATTTGCATACAGCTTGAAAAATTACAGTAAATTGCAGTAAATTACAGGATAAGGTGCAGCAGTGATTTATAGTAAACAATTGAAATGTAAACAATGTAAACAATGCAGGAGAAATAGACAGTGTGCGATCACAGTGTACAGGTGAGTATTATTAAAAACAAATTGTATGTGCAGAAATGATTGTGCAAAGGGCATTTGTGCAAGAATGCATTTTAGAAACTGAGAGTTCGGCAGCACTTGTAATGCTAGATAAGGATGCAATGATGCAAATGTGCAGATATACGAATGTGGTACAGAGTCCATTTTGTGGCTGTTCAACAGTCTGATGGCATATGTGCAAATGTGCAAATATACAAATGTGGTACAGAATCCATTTTGTGGCTTCAGCAGTTCAGAGTCCATTTTGTGGCTTCAGCAGTTCCAACAGTCTGATGGCATATGTGCAATGTGCAAATATACGAATGTGGTGCAGAGTCCATTTTGTGGCTTCTGCAGTTACAGGGTCCATTTTGTGGCTTCAGCAGTTCAACAGTCTGATGGCAACAGGGAAAAAGCTTTTGCAGAACCTGGTGGACCTGCAGCGGATGCTGCGGAACCTCTTCCCAGAGGGCAGCAGGGAGAACAGTCCATGGTGGGGGTGTGAGGGGTCCCTGATGATGTTACGGGCTCGGGACACACAGCGCTGAGATGAGATGTCCTTGATGGAGGGAAGAGGAGCCCCGATGATCCCTTCTGCTGTCCTCACCACTCTTCTCACGTTCTTCCAGTCGAAGGCACTGCAGCCTCCACACCACACGGAGAGACAGCTGGTCAGAATGCTCTCTATGGTGCTTCTGTAGAAGGTCGTGAGGATGGGCGGGGGCAGGTGGGCTCTCCTCATCCTCCGCAGGAAGTACAAGCCCTTCTGTGCCCTCTTCACCAGTGACGTGGTGTTCACAGACCAGGTGAGGTTGTCCGTGATGTGCACCCCCAGGAACTTGGTGCTGCTTACCACCTCCACAGCTGAGCTGATGATGAGCAGTGGAGCGTGGTGAGGCCGTTCTTCCTGAAGTCGACGATGATCTCCTTCGTCTTCTCAACGTTCAGGATCAGGCTGTTGTCTCTGCACCAGCCCACCAGCTGCTCCACCTCCTCTCTGTAGTCCTGGTCGTTGTCGTCTCTGATCAGGCCCACCACCGTTGTGTCGTCTGCAAACTTCACGATGTGATTGGTGGTGAACCTGGGGATGCAGTCATGAGTCATCAGGGTGAACAGCAGGGGACTCAGGACGCAGCCCTGAGGGGAGTCCGTGCTGAGGGTGATGACATCAGAGGTGTTCTGTCCGACCCGGACTAACTGAGGTCTGTTGGTGAGAAAGTCTAGCAGCCAGTTGCGAAGGGGTGTGCTGAAGCCTAGATGTTCTAGTTTTCCTACCAGGTGCTGTGGGATGATGGTGTTAAACGCTGAACTGAAGTCCAGGAACAGCATCCGCACATGCATGTTCTTCTCCTCCAGGTGTGCCAGGCTCAGGTGAAGAGCAGAGGAGATGGCGTCCTCAGTGGAGCGGTTCCGTCGGTAGGCAAACTGGAACGGATCGAGTGTTGGGGGAAGACTGGAGACGATGTGTTGTTTCATCAGCCTTTCAAAGCACTTCATCATGAAGGGAGTCAGTGCAACAGGCCGGTAGTCGTTGAAACAGCTTCACGTGCTGCTTCCTCTCAGACAGGAATTCTGTAATCCACCTGCAGGTGGAGTCAGGCACACTCAGCTCGAGAGCTTCTCCTGAAGCAGAGCTGGGATGATTGTGTTGCAGGCAGAGCTGAAATCCACAAACAGTATCCTGGCGTAGGTTCCTGCAGAGTCCAGGTGCTGGATATATCCTTCTGTTATCTGTGCATGCGGATCGCTTCGTGGTCTTGAACCATTCAAACAGAAGTCTAATGACTGTCGCATTTAATAGCAGTACCTCAAAAAATAAAATCTGATTTCAGCAAACATGGCTGAGTTTGTTGAATTGTGTTGTTGGGGGGCAAAAAGCTATCGTTGTCCTGGGCCCTGGCAAAGGTGTCAGCTGGCCTGCATGAATGTATCAAACGACAGGGCATTTGTACACTCGTGCAACTGCACAATAACCTATATCGTCTGTAAAGGGAGTGCTATCTGACTTTTTGACTCGAAAATTAGTCTATTTGATGCTATTTGCATGCTTTAACGCTTATGGAAGTGTTGTTGGTCAGTTTGATCAACTGCTTTCAGGAAAAAAAGAAAAAAAGGTTTGATAAGATTATGTTTTGTTGTCTCTGCGTGTTATGTGTAATCTGTGTGCATCTTTAGCCAGTGTTTGTCTCATGAAAAGTTTAACTATGGTAACACATATGGACGATAAACATTCTTGATTCCTGTTGGGGAACTTGCCAACTTTATCATCTTTTGGAAGCTGTTTATCCAAAGAGGAGTGAAGTCTTATCACAGCACATAAATCCAAGTCTAAACCATGGAGTCACATAATATGACGTGTAACAAACCTTTTTTGAAACAGAAGGATAAACATCTTAGAAAATGTGACCTTTTATATCCAGCTGCCCTCATCCAAGCCATTTCCTATCAATATAAGTTAACACTTTATAGGAAGATTTTGGTGTTTTGTTGCCAAACTGGTCTTGCCAGCCCTTTAAAGCATAAGGTTTGGCTCTCTAATGACAGCTAAACCCTTGCGAAATATCTCACACCCATATTTGTCACACATTACCATAACCATATATTGGTGTGCCTGCGAGGACATGTAGGTTAAAAGAAAACAAAATCACAAGGAGTTCCAACAATATGGTAAAGGCATGTTTTAACCCCGAGTTCCTATTCCTGACAGTTATTTCTTCTTGATTTATGACCTTTGAGGTGAAACAGAGTTTTCCCGTCCACCTCGGAGTGAACAAACTAATGAACCAGATGCATTATTTATTATTGAAAAAGCGAAGCCTGGAACAAAGGCTGGGGCTTCGCTCAAAAACACTGAAATGTTCCAAATGCAGAGAGAAAGAATGCTGTTTCTCCCTGCGCGTCAACCTAAGACCTATGCCAAATGTAATATTAAGTATACTTGTGATAATGTGAGTAGAGGTTGATAGAGGATTTCTTTCCAAATATATTGTGTTTTCTTGGTGAGGCATGTACAGACATGCTAGCTGGTGTAAAAAATATAACAAAGAGAAATTTAAACTGATATTAAAGGGATAGTTCACAATGTTTGATGTGAGGTTAAGGCAAAAAGACTAATGGCTAGCCTGAGAACAGCAATAACAAAAGCAGATATTTACCTACTAAAAGCTACTCCAGTTTAAAAAGGTCATAGTAGTTTATGAGAGTTGTATTTTAGAAATCTTTAAATCGATGTAACATTAATTTCAGAAGGTGGCAGGTAGGATTTAGTGCGTTACCAATGAAATTCAAGTGTAAGACGTGCTGAAAAGACAACATTTAAAGCATTATCAGTCAGAGTGATATTCTGAGTAATATTCTATGTAAATTGTGTAACATTCCGAAATATAAAAACTATTCAGTCACTACAGTTTGTTGGTGGTTTGGCCATGAGAAAAAATAAATCTGCATACAGTACGACTCAACTTGAACCAAAAAGACAGAGTCTTTGCTACGGCCAAAACTAAACAGATTAAAACTGATCTAAAAGGAGCAAATCATAAATATCAATACTACTCAACTTGAACCAAAATTAAATAAATTAAATGTGGTTTATTAAATATAAGAATCTCTCCCTTCAAAGACTTTGTTAGTGAATGAATTGATCTCTGATAATCAGATTCATCTATTTTGTCTCACAGAAACCTGGCCGCAAGAGGACTATGTTTGTATAAATGAGTCAAAGCCCTCTAATTATTTAAATTTCCACATTCCCAGAATTACAGAACGAGGAGGAGTAGCAACCATCTTTCAGTCTGATTTATTGATTAGTTCCATACCAATTAATAACTACAATTATTTTAAACATTTAACCTAACCGAACTGCAAAGCAATAAAACCTCTTATGTTTGTTGTTTTGTATCATCCACCAGGGGCCCGTTCTTCGTACGTTGCTTAAAACATCCGAGATCAAATGAGACATCCAAGACGATATCATCCGGCTAATCATGATCCGGCTAATTGGGTTCTTCGAACACACCTGTTTATGATTAGTATCGCTGGATTGAGTTATCTGAGATAACTGCGCGTTCATGCGTTGGTTTAAAAGGAGAAATGTGTCGATAGTAGAAACAATGATCAGCAACGGTGCTATTGGCTGTTCAGCATGGCCAAAGAACGCACACAGTTTTTCTCCCAAGCAGAACAAGAGCTTTTAATGGAAGGTTATGCCGAATTTGAGTCATTAATTAAAACGACCTCAAAGTCGGCTAAAGCCAGGAAAGAGGGCTGGCAAAAAGTAGCAGACAAATTACATGCATAAGTGCTGTCCATGTTAGATGTTTCGATCACTTTCTACAGTACGTATTTTTGCTTTTTAATAATTTCATATTTACTTTGTTCTTTTATGTCAGAGCCTCCACGGGACCCACTAGAACATGGGGACAAGTCAAAGTGAAATACAAGAATATTCTACGAAATGGTAGCCTTTAATTATTATACTTTATTTTAAAAAGTCACTTGTTATGGCAACAGATCCAATATCGGTGTCATTCCTTAGACACTGGAAGTAAAGGACGGGTGCAAAACGTGAATTTTAACAAAAAATTCGTTATCTATAAAAAAATTAAGTTTTTCCTTTTCCAAGTCATCCACAGTTTACACGGTCAAAAATTGTATTGCTCCGTGTCTAGATAATCCGTCTATAGTTTTTTCTAATACAATATACGGCTCGACAGGAAGCAAGCCTTTCAAAGTAAGACTAAACTTCACAATAAAATGGCCCGAACAAATCTTCTTACTGAATATGATAAAAATAAAAAGCAAACCATCATATAAATAACTTAAATATTTTCTGTTTATGGCTCTAACACCACTTTTTCCTCTTTTTAAAAGCCACTGTTAAATGATCTTTGTCTGTTTATAACAGCCACCAAGAAAAATCTCTCTACAATTACACTGTCGCGCTGCACTAAAGGATCCTGTCTATTGGGCAATACGCGATTAATTCAAAAAGCTCTGAAATTATCCTTGCACCTTCCGCAACAGCTTGCTGTCGTAAAAATGGACAAGACATGGCTAGGCAGACTTCCCTATCTCCTCCGCTTATAAAGCTGAGATCTAATCCTGTTTACATGAAATAAGCCTGCTCGCTAGCAGGTTTAAGCTTGCGCACATGTTGCTATGACAGCAAGTCCAGGATGAGTTTCAAAGAACCAAACGATCCAAGATCATGCCAAATCGTCAACAATCAAATCCAGCTAACTGAGTTAGCGACGTACGAAGAACGGGCCCCAGGCCCTTACTCTCAGTTTTTAGATCAGTTATCAGCAGTGTTTGGCACGTTACTTTGAAAAAGTTATTAGTTATAGTTACTAGTTACTTCTCCCAAAAAGTAACTGAATTACTGAGTTACTCCACTATAAAAGTAACTAGTTGCCAGTAAAAGTAACTATTGCATTACTTTTTTGTTTCTCTCCCCCATAACCATAGGGAGTGATCAGGTGAATGGAGTGAAACTAATTACTGGCATGGGTGGAGCTAATCAGGAACAGGGAAGTGCTTGGGAGTAAACTGAAGCTGATATGATGATGACTGGAGAAGGGGAGTGACAGGGTGGAAGAATGCTGGCAGGTGAACTGAATTAAGACTTGTGACAGAAATGATCGGAGCAGGCCAGATAAACTTATAACATAAAACAAACTCAAACCACAATAAAACCCAAACTATTCCAAAACTGATACAGAACCTAAAACTAAGACTTAACAGAACACAAGCTATAATAGAAACAAACAAGAAAAAACCCAAAACAGAAACTGAACTTAAGGCAGGAGAGTGAACTAATTAATCAAAGAACAAACATAAACCATAACAAAACCCAAATCTGAGTCTAGTCCTTTTGCATTGACGCTCCTGTTTCCTGTTTGCGGTAAGGCGTATTGTGTCACTTCCTGTTGTCACAGTGTGAATTTGCGGTCTGTTGTTCCAGACTCTCTCGCTCTTATCTTCAATCTCTTTGCTATAACCTTTGTTTCTAACACATAAGCACTTGTAAAACATTCTCTGTTGCTGCACATCGCGCTTGGGAACTCCTCGTGTTTCACACGGTTTGTTTTGTGGCGTGGTAAAAGGGCGCTAGCCTAGCTTTAGCATAGCCTAGCTTTAGCTCCGCAATGGCTTCTCCCCTTACTCTCTCCTCCGCTTCTCCGACTCTGCCTAAGTCTCCCCCTATCTCCTGCTCTCTGTGTCAGATGTTTAGCTATTCCTCTGCCTCCTTTAGTGATAATGGTACTTGTAATAAATGTAGTATTTTTGTAGCTTTGGAGGCGAGGGTGTCAGAATTGGAGACCCGGCTCCGTGCTGTTGAAAAACCAGCTGATAGCCGCCCTTTTGCTAGCACGGAGCCACATAGACCTAGCGTTACTTCACTTAGTGGTCCTCCAGAAGCAACATCCGTGCAGCCGGGTAACCAGGCCGGCTGGGTGATGGTTCGCAAGAAGCATAGCTCTAGATTCCAGCCCCCAGGTCACCACCAACCCGTCTGCGTTTCTAATAAATTTTCCCCACTCAGCGACACACCCGCTGAGAAGCCGACTCTGGTGATTGGGAGCTCTATAGTCAGAAACGTGGCACTAGAGACACCAGGGACCATAGTTAAATGCCTGCCAGGGGCCAGAACGGGCGACATAGAATCTTACCTAAAACTGCTGGCTAAGGATAAGCGTAAATACAGTAAGATTGTTATTCACGCTGGCGGTAATGACACCCGGTCACGCCGATCGGAGGTCACTAAAGTTGGTGTTGCTTCGGTGTGTGAGTTTGCTAAAACGATGTCGGACTCCGTAATTTTCTCTGGTCCCCTGCCTGATCTGACCAGTGATGACATGTTTAGCCGCATGTCATCATTCAACCGCTGGTTGTCTAGGTGGTGTCCTGAAAACGACGTGGGCTACATTGATAACTGGCGAACTTTCTGGGGAAAACCTGGTCTGATCCGGAGAGACGGCATCCATCCCACTTTGGATGGTGCAGCTCTTCTTTCTAGGAATCTGGCCGGATTTATTAGTTCTCCTAAATGCTGACAACCCAGGGTCCAGACCAAGAAGCAGAGCCGTAGTTTAACACACCTCTCTGCAGCTTCTGTACTTTTACCCACCCATTATCCTATTGAGACGGTGTCTTTCTCACGGCCAAAACTTAACAGATCAAAAACTGATCTAAAAGGAACAAATCATAAAAATCTAATAAAAATCAATACGGCTCACCTTGAACCAAAAAAATAAAAGAATTAAATGTGGTCTATTAAATATAAGGTCTCTCCCTCCAAAGACTTTGTTAGTTAATGAATTGATTTCTGATAATCAGATTGATTTGTTTTGTCTCACAGAAACCTGGCTACAAGAGGACTACGTTAGTATAAATGAGTCAACTCCCTCCAATTATTCAAATTTCCACATTCCTAGATCTGTGGGAAGAGGAGGAGGAGTGGCAACCATCTTTCAGTCTGATTTATTAATTAGTCCCAGGCCAATTAATAACTACAGTTCTTTTGAGCATTTAACCCTCAGTTTCCCTCATTCAAACTGCAAAGCAATAAAACCTCTTCTGTTTGTGGTTTTGTATCGTCCACCAGGCCCTTACACTCAGTTTTTGGATCAGCTGTCAGACTTCTTATCTGATTTGGTGATAAACACTGACAAGGTTATTATAGTGGGTGATTTTAACATCCATGTTGACACTGAATGTGATAACCTTAGTGTAGCCTTTAAAACTATCCTAGATTCAATTGGTTTTGCTCAAAATGTGCATAAACCGACGCACTCTTGGCTCCATACTTTAGACCTTGTACTGACATATGGCATTGATTGTGAGGTATTAACAGTATTTCCTCACAACCCTGTCCTATCTGATCATTTTTTAATAACATTTGAGTTCAATCTAACTGAGTTCTCCACCCCCAAAAGAGGGTTCCATTATAGTAGATCTCTATCGGACAATGCTGCATCAAACTTTAAAGAGTCTGTCCCCCTTTTAATATCCTCAGTATTGCAAAAAATGCCCTGTAGATGGCAGCAGTGCTGTTTCTTCCCATTCACAAATCGATACCTTTGCTAACAATGTGACTTCGTCATTGCGTTCTGCATTGGACAATGTAGCTCCCCTGAAAAAGAAGGTGATTATTCACAGGAAGCTGGCTCCCTGGTTTAATTCAGAGCTGCGTTCCTTGAAGCACAATGTTAGGAAATTGGAGAGAAAATGGCGCTCTACACACCAAGAGGAATCCTACCTAATCTGGAGGGACAGTCTATTGTTGTATAACAAGACCATTCGCAGAGTTAGAGCAGCATATTTTTCATCATTAATTGAAGAGAATAAAAATAATCCTAGATTTCTCTTTAGTACAGTTGCCAAACTTACACAGAGTCATAGCTCCGTTGATCCATCCATTCCCTTAGCTCTTAGCAGTAATGATTTTATGGGATTCTTCATAAATAAAATTGATTCCATTAAAAATAAAATAATTGGCATCCTCCCAACCATGATTACCTCGTCCTCAGTAAGTGAGGCAGCGTTGGAGGAATCTTTAGAAACTGCGCTGTGTCTGAACTGTCTAGAAGCAGTAGAGCTTTCTGAGCTATCTAAAATATTAGCTTCATCTAAACCTTCTACCTGTATGTTAGACCCAATTCCAACCAAGTTGTTTAAGGAGATATTCCCTTTGATCAGTGGTCCTATTTTAGACATGATTAATCTATCCTTAGTAAATGGATATGTGCCACAGGCTTTTAAAGTAGCTGTTATTAAACCTTTACTTAAGAAACCATCTCTTGATCAAGATGAGTTAGTAAATTACAGACCTATATCTAATCTTCTTTTCTTATCTAAAATTCTCGAGAAAGTAGTTGCTAATCAACTTTGTGAACATTTACAAAGTAATGACCTACTTGAGGAGTTTCAGTCAGGCTTCAGAGCTCATCATAGCACTAAAACGGCTCTGGTGAAGGTCACTAATGATATTCTCATGGTCTCAGATAATGGACTTGTGTCTGTACTTGTCCTGTTAGATCTCAGTGCTGCATTTGATACAGTTGATCACAATATTCTCCTACAAAGACTTGAGCATACTGTAGGGATTAAGGGGAAAGCATTAGGCTGGTTTAAATCTTATCTGTCAGACAGATTCCAGTTTGTTCATGTTAATAATAAATCTTCTTCAAGCTCTAGGGTCACTTGTTGAGTACCACAGGGTTCAGTCCTTGGACCAATTCTCTTTACTATATATATGCTTCCGATTGGCAAAATTATCAGACAGCATGGGATTAATTTCCACTGTTATGCTGATGACACTCAGCTATATTTATCCATAAATCCTGATGAATCCAATCAATTACTTTGACTGCAGTCATGTCTTGATGACATCAAAAGCTGGATGACTTTAAATTTCCTGCACTTAAATTCTGACAAGACAGAAGTTATAATCTTTGGACCAGAGTCCTCAAAAAATAAACTTCTTAATCATTCACTGAATCTGGATGGCATTAACTTGGTCTCTGGTGGTAAAGTAAAAAATCTTGGTGTTATTTTCGACCAAGACATGTCATTTAAATCCCATATTACACAGGTTTCCAGAGTTTCCTTTGTTCACCTCCGGAATATCGCCAAAATTAGAAACATTCTGCCCAGGAGTGATGCTGAAAAACTAGTCCATGCATTTGTTACTTCAAGGCTGGACTATTGTAATTCTTTACTATCAGGAAGTCCACAAAATGCAGTTCAAAGTCTTCAGCTGATCCAAAATGCTGCAGCGAGAGTTCTGATGAAAATCAACAAGAGGGATCATATTTCTCCAATTTTAGCTTCCCTTCATTGGCTTCCTGTTAAATCAAGAATAGAATTTAAAATTCTTCTTCTAACGTATAAAGCCCTTAATAATCAAGCTCCATCATATATCAGAACTCTGATTACCCGTATGTTCCTAACAGAGCTCTTCGCTCTCAGACTGCAGGTCTGCTGGTGGTTCCTAGAGTCTCTAAAAGTAGAATGGGAGGCAGATCCTTTAGCTATCAGGCTCCTCTCCTGTGGAACCAACTCCCAGTTTTGGTCCGTGAGGCAGACACCCTGTCTACTTTTAAGACTAATCTTAAAACTTTCCTTTTTGACAAAGCTTATAGTTAGAGTGGCTCATGTTACCCTGAGCTACCTCTATAGTTATGCTGCTATAGGCTTAGGCTACTGGAGGACATCAGGGCCTATTTTTCTCACTCTACTGATTTCTACTGTTCTCCAGTCTACTGTTCTCCAGATTTGCATTGCATTACATTGAAATGACTGTTGTCATTTCAGCTTTTAACTTTTTGTTCTCTCTCTTTTTTCTTCATAGTAGGTACACCTGGTCTGACGTTCTGTTGACTGTGAAATCATCCAGGGAGGACAGATCACCGACTATTACCATCTAATGTAGAACAGATTACTAGATCAATGTGTGCTACTGTGCTTTTTGTCTGTCTCGTTGTGTCTCTGCTCTGTCTTCTGTAACCCCCAGTCGGTCGAGGCAGATGACCGTTCATACTGAGCCCGGTTCTGCTAGAGGTTTTTCCTTCCCGCTAACGGGTGTTTTTTCTTTCCACTGTCGCTTCATGCTTGCTCAGTATGAGGGATTGCAGCAAAGCCATGTACAATGCAGACGACTCTCCCTGTGGCTCTACGCTTCTCCAGGAGTGAATGCTGCTTGTCGGGACTTTGATGCAATCAACTGGTTTCCTTATATAGGAACATTTTTTGACCAATCTGTATAATCTGACCCAATCTGTATAATATGATTGAACCTAACTTGTAAAGTGCCTTGAGATGACATGTTTCATGAATTGGCGCTATATAAATAAAATTGAATTGAATTGAAATCATGACAGTTATACATATAATCTTGCACTAAACATTTGTTTTATTAGAAAGTAAAATTATCGATTGAGATTTTAGCGCCCTCTGGTGTACACATAATAAACTAGAGAAGACCTCGTCATTATAGCAGCCACAAAATACAAAAGAATAAAAAAGTAAGAACAACGAAATATTGCCTACCGGAACGCGCAAATGAGCTGATGGAACGGATCGTGCTACCGGTACGTACGGATCGGGTAGTGACAAGCACTAAACACCCGCCACTGTGAATGCGGAAACACCCACCTACCCAATTTCTCTGATTGGCTGAAGACGTAATCTTACTATACATCAGCGAATAATTGCTGAGAGGTTATCTCATCCTCCCTTCTCTCATGATAACATGCGCACGAGTCCTATCATGAAGTGAAAAAAAAAAGTTCATTGTGCGACTTGAGTAACGTGCAGTAACGGGGTGTCGGCAATGATAACGGCGTTATAGTGACAGTCAAAGTAATTAGTTAGTTTACTCGTTACTGAAAAATGTAACGGCGTTAGTAACGCCATTATTCCCATCATTGGTTATCAAACTTCTTATCTGATTTAGTGTTAAACACAAGGTAATTATAGTGGGGGATTTTACCATTCATGCTGACACTGAATGTGATAACCTTAATAAAGCCTTTAATACTATCCTATATTCAATTGGTTTTGCTCAAAATTTGTATAAGCCGACGCTCTCTAACCATACTTTGGACCTTGTGCTGACATATGGCATTGATTGCGAAGAAATAACAGTATTTCCTCACCCTGTCCTATCTCACCATTTTTAATAACATTTGAGTTTAATTTAACTGAGTTCTCCACCCCCAAAAGAAGGTTTATCTTTATCAGATAATGCTGTATCAAACTTTAAAGAGTCTGTTCCCCTTTTAATTTCCTCAGTATCACAGAAATACCCAGTAGATGGCAGCGATGTTGTTTCTTCCCATTCACAAATTGACGCTTTCGTTGACGGTGTCACTTCCTCGTTGCATTTTGCATTAGACCACATAGCCCCCTTGAAAAAGAATGTAATTTTTCACAGGAAGCTGGCTCCATGGTTTAATTTAGAATTGCGTTCTTTGAAGCACAATGTTAGGAAATTGGAGAGAAAATTACGCCCTACAGATCTAGAGGAATCCTATCTAATCTGAAAAAGCAGTCTACTGTGGTATAAAAAGGCCCTTTGCAGAGTTAGAGCAGCATATTTTTCATCATTAATAGAGGAGAATAAAAATAATCCTAGGTTTCTCTTTAATACAGTTTTCAAATTTACCCAGAGTCATAGCTGTGTTGATCCACCCATTCCATTAGCTCCCAGTAGTAATAATTTTATGGGATTCTTCATAAATAAAATTGATTCTATTAAACATAAAATAATTTGCATCCTCCCAAACACAATTACCTCATTCTAAGTAAGTGAGGCAGCATTGGAGGAATCTTTAAATCTTGAACTGTTTAGACGCAGTAGAGCTTTCTGAGTTATCTAAAATTATAGCTTAATCTAAACCTTCAACTTGTATGTTAAACCCAATCCCAACCACGTTATTTATGTAAGTATTCCCTTTGATTAATGCCCCCATTTTCGACATGATTAATCTAACCTCAGTAAATGGGTATGTAATAGAGGCTTTTAAAGTAGCTGTTATTAACATTTTACTTAAGAAACCCTCTCTTGATCAAGATGACTTAATAAATTACAGACCTATATCTAATCTTCTTTTCCTATGTAATTTTTTTTAGAAAGTAGTTGCTAATCAAGTATTTGAACATTTACAAAGTAATGATCTATTTGAAGAGTTTCAGTCAGGCTTCAGAGCTCATCATAGCACCGAAACACCTCTGGTGAAGGTCACTAATGATATTCTCATGGCCTCAGATAATGGACTTGTGTCTGTATTTGTCCTGTTAGATCTCAGTGGTGCATTTGACACAGTTGATCACAATATTCTCCTAGAAAGACTTGAACATGGTGTAGGGATTAGGGAAAAAGCATTAGGCTGGTTTGTTTATGTTAATAATAAATCTTCTTCAAACACTAGGGTTCAGTCCTTGGATCAATTCCCTTTACTATATAGACCAGTTCATTGTTATTGTTTTGATGTGCGCCGGACTGCTGGGCAAAAGGCGAACACAATGGCGGACGCAAACAAAGGAAACGACGAGTTCTCGACGTATTTTTGTTCTTTAGATAACGTATCACAAGATTGTTATAAGAGTAAGTTGATGGTTGATGGTATCAGATTGCCAGATCCACACAGCAAAAGCCTGAAGGGATGGAGCGAGTCTGTGATATGCTGGCCAAGTGTTCCGTACGGCGACATATACAGCTACCTTATCAACACACCAGGCCAGTACACACGAGAGACCATGAAAGCCCTGAAATCACTGGACGGCTACAATTATTTCATATCGGGACATGTTCAGACATGTTTGTGTAACATACGAAAGCGGAGTTGGACACAGACAACGCCTCAGCAGAGAGGAAGACCCGCCACCGGTAGGTTAAAAAAAAAAACATTGTTCACAAAGGATTATTTTGGTGTTTTTGTCTTATTAATCCTTTTCACAGACTCACGCCAGAGGGTTTGCATACATTGTACATGTACGTATATTATTACGAAACAAACGTTTACATCTTGACTTAAGTATATATCCTAATTTTTTATTTATATAATTATTTAAGTAGAACAATGACCAGTGCAAAATTAAGTTGTATTTACCGGAGATGATGTGTAGACTGCAAATTCTGTCGTGGTATGATGGCTCCCACAGTCGATAGGGATTGTCTGCCTGCATCCTTCTCATTGAAATTATCCATTTCTTTGGTCTTTCTTCGTCCTTCGGTAAACAAAAGAAACGTACATCCGACGATTTGGAATGTCTCTGTGTGCAACCGGGAGCACAACAAGTCGTAGACATTGTTTAGATTCCAAAAATAAACGAACTAAAAGCACGCTCTAATTCACCCGTTTTGTCATGGTAGTAGACGAGAACAGTGCTGTTTTTGCCTACCAGCGGGACCTGGATGTAGCGTGGATGTAGCTTGTGACGTCACGCGTGAACTGGTCTATATATGCTTCTGATCGGTAAAATTATCAGACAGTATTATGCTGATGACACTCAGCTATATTTATCCATAAATCCTAATCAAACCAATACATTACTTTGACTACAGGCATGTTTTGATGACATCAAAATCTGGATGACTTTAGATTTCCTGCTTTTAAATTCTGACAAGACAGAAGTTGTAATCTTTGGACCAGTGATTGATAAACTTCTTTATCAATCACCTAATCTGGATGGCATTAAATTGACCTCTGGTAATAAAGTAAAAAAAAACTTGCTGTGATTTTTGATCAAGACATGTCATTTAAATCCCATATTAAACAGGTTTCCAGGTTTTCCTTTGTTCACCTCCGCAATATTGCCAAAATTAGAAATATTATTTCGAGGAGTGATGCTGAAAAACTAGTCCATGCATTTGTTACTACAAGACTGGATGATTATAATTCTTTACTATCAGGAAGTCCATAAAATGCAGTTCAAAGTCTTCAGCTGATCCAAAATGCTGCAGCAAGAGTTCTGATGAAAATCAACGAGAGGGATCATATTTCTCCTATTTTAGCTTCCCTTCATTAGGTTCCTGTAGTGATGTTACGTGATGTGCCGAGGCTTCGAGGCGTGTGTCGAGTAATGGAGGGGGCGTTTCCGTGAAGCGCGTATCGAGGCTTGCTTCATTTAGGGGAGGAGCCGAAAACTACGACGTCCGAAGCCTCACTGCCCGGCTGTACCACGTGACTGCTTCGAGAAGTGGCTCAGATTTTTGCGTGGGTTTTGACAGCTTTAGAAACCCCACAGCAGTGTTTCCCGCAGCACTATGTTGGCGAGGCAGCCACCTCGCCAAACTCACGCTACCGCCTCGCCAACATTCCAAAAAAAAAAAAAAAACTAACTCCATATGCTTGCATGTTTATTTGACGTTAACACGCGGTTTTTTGTTGTTGCCTTCTCGTGTGCATATAGTGAATGGCACCGATGCCCCCAAATAATTTCATCCTACACCTTTTGTGAAGTCATTCCCAAGAGTCATAATAGACAAAAAATCAATGCATCACATGTGTTAAGATACAGCTGGCTGTGATTATACACCTGGCCAGTAGGTGGTTTCGTGTGCACATGAAGCTTCAAGAAATGAACCCTTTCTCGAACCAGTTGGCTCAAGTGGTTCAATGCCTGATGAGGCTTCATCTCACCATCACTAGGTTCCTGTTAAATCAAGAATACATTTAAAATTCTCCTTCTCACGTTGTCATGGGGCAGTTTTGGCCTGCCAGCCTCAGGAACTTTCTAGCACCTTCCTCCCCCTGCCCTGCTCTGTCTCCACCCCACTAATCATCTACACCTGTTCAGCCTTCAATCAGCCTGGATTCATCCCACCTGCCAGCCTCTCCATATAAACCCTCCTCAGTCAGCTCCTCCCCGCTGGTCCGTCTTCAATCGTCTGATGTCCTCAGTCAGCGATTCTCCCACTTCTGGCTGAGCGTCAACTCTCCCTAGTCCTGCACCCAGAGATTTTCCTACGTCTGGCTGCCATAGTTTCCCTACGCTTGCACCTGTCACCTGCTAATCCTCCTGCTGCTCCAGCTTTTCTGTGCTCCCGGTGATCCCTCGGCTCTGCTGCTGGTTCTCCCTGCTGTGCTCCTGATTCTCCAGCTACCCCAAGCGTTCATGTGCTTCAAGTGACCTCTCTGTGGAGCTGATGATTCTACTGCAGCCCCTACGTTCTGAGGACACTCTCTCTGTTGTGCTCCTGGTCTTACTGCAGCACAGCACCCGCAGCACTCCAGCATCCTCCGGTCCTTCAGTCACCTCCAGTCCTCCAGCGTTCCCCATCCATCTTCATCACCCCGGTAAAGACTCTGGTTCTCTCACCATTATCCAAACACCCCAATAAACTGCCTCTAAACGGACTGTGTGTGTGTGTGTGTGTGTGTGTGTGTGTGTGTGTGTTCGGGTTCTCCAAGACAAATCCTGACACATGTATAAAGCCCTTAATAATCCCAATATGTTCCTAACAGAGCACTTTGCTCTCAGACTGCAGGTCTACTGGTGGTTCCTAGAGTCTCTAAAAGTAGAATGGGAGGCAGATCCTTTAGTTATCAGGCTCCTCTCCTGTGGAACCAACTGTCTACTTTTAAGACTAGGCTTAAAACATTCCTTTTTGAAAAACCTTATAGTTATAGTGGCTTAGGTTACTCTGAGCTGTCTCTGTAGTTATGCTGCTATAGTCTTAGGCTGCTAGAGGACATCAGGGTCTATTATTCTCACTCTGCTGAGTTCTCCTACTGTTCTACAATTTGCATTGTTTGTTGTTATTTCAACTTTTAACTTTTGCTTTTCTGTTAGCTGTGACATCATCCAGGGGAGGCAGATCATCCGCTATTACCATATAACATAGAAAGGAATCCTGGATCAATGTGTGGTTCTGTGCTTTTTGGTCGAGGCAGATGACTGTTCACACTGAGCCTGGTTCTGCTGGAGGTTTTTCTCCCTGTTAAAGGCGAGTTTTCCTCTCCACTGTCGCTTCATGAATGCTCAGTATGAGGGATTACTGCAAAGCCATTGGCAATGCAGATGACTTTCCACTGTCGCTCTACGCTCTTTCGTGAGGAGTGAATGCTGCTTGTCAAGTCTTGATGCAATCTGCTGGGTTTCCTTAGATAGGAACATTTTTGATCAATTTGCATGATTTGATTGAATTTGATTTTGTCAACTGCCTTGAGATGACATGTGTTGTGACTTGGTGCTATATAACTAAAATGAATTGAATAACTAAGTTTAAAGTCAGGTTAGTGGAGAATAAGCAGGTTTAGGTTTAGGTTTGCTCAGTCTAGATTTATTTTAAACTTCACACCAGTCCAGGTCCTTTAAAAACTGTCCTTTAGGTTAGCTCAAATGAAAATTCCTGAACCAGATGGTGGTTGTAGCCTCACTTTGACATGGATTATTATGGAGTTTCAACTTTGTAAGATCTTATGGTCAGATATTTCTTTCGAGTGATGCTGTTAGATAGGTACTCAGCCCATATTTCACATAGGAAGATCACAGGTGGTGCAGTGCACCCAACATTTATATTCTGTGCAAATAAACATTAACCTGGCCAGCCAGATTGATAATGTATAGCGCTCTAGTTCCAAACATTATCAATCCGGGACTTTTTGCTTCTTGCTGTTCTTCTATCAAAGAAGAAATCATGGATTCTGACAAAAGGATGTGATAGCAGTAGCTACGTCCTCCTACGCTGCCATGTTTGTGTTGGTTCAGCTGTGGACTCAGCCTTTCTTGCTTTCGTTGCACCGGTATGTTCCGCCTTAAAGGTATATAATCACGTAATATGCTTAGAAAAAAAAGACCAAAAACTAACTGATCATGATAAACCATGGTTATATACACCAAGCCTCGATCTTGATAGTGTTTTGGCAATCCTTTATAGGTTGAAAAATAATCCCCTCTCGGGTGCGATGAACAAAAATAAACCGACGTGGCAACATCTACCAGCAGTATCGCAGAACTAGCATAATGCTTGTTTGCTTTATAAATCAATTGTAAATATTGCCGGACCGAGCCTGACCCTTTGCAGTGCCTCGCAATGAAGTGGCAGCTCGGCGTGATCTAAGACCAACAATCTAAAACAACTTTAAGAGCCAGATATCAGAACATTTACCCATGTCAATCAACTCTGCGGTCACATCTGAGCCTCGGCAGGTTTAGCATCCACTTCAGTGAACGTCAACATTCATACTGTATTCCCAGCGACATTCGAGTCTTTTCCCTCTTGGAATCATACTTTATTTTTTATGCTTTTTTCACTGGATATTGGACCATTCTTCATTGTTTCGCTGGGAGATGTTAATCGCCATTAACTGCTTCCTTGTTTAAACCCCTGCTGCGCATCCGCTGTACGTACTTCCATCAATATTGTAAACAAACACGAAAGGCTTTATTTACTAACAAATTGAGCAGAAACAATGAATAAAACACCAAAATAACAGCTAATACACCAGCAGGATGTGATAACGTTTCATAAAATCTTTGTACGCAACCAGAGTGAGTTACTGATATATAAATAAATAAATAAGTTAAATAATGTGGCTATGCACCTTTAAACCACAATACTGCAACGTGATTGGTCCACGGTCCATTTTTGGTTCGGACACAAACGGTTGAAGCCGGAGCGGGACAAGATGGATTCTCGAGTGTTTGTGAACGCACAAATACCACAAGAATTCATCTTGCAGCAAGGTTAAATGAACATGGGCTTCTCTGTAAATAACTGATCCCTTTTAATTAACTGTAATTAATTAATAATTGACATCTTTAAACTGACAGTGGTTTTATTGGATAATAAAACAGTAAACAGTGTTTAAATAAAATGGGTAACCATTTTTTATATTATAGTTTTAAATAGCAACTTTGAACCTATGTATGTCATAATCTGGGTTTTGTTTTGGTTTATGTTTATTATTTGATCAGTTGTTCCTCTCTCCTACCTCAGGTTTTGTTTCTGTTCTGGGTTCTGTTTTGGGTTGTTGTTTAGCTTGTGTTTTGTTTTAGTTTATCTGGTCTTTGTATTAGTTCTGATCTCCCTTCTGTGCTCTGTTTAGTCTTAGTTTTATCTTCTGTCTTAGGTATGTTCTTCATGGTTATTTATGTTCTGGGGTTGGTTTAGTGTCTGTTCCTTTCTACGTGTTTTATGTCAGCTTGTTTTCTCCTGCAGCCTCTTCCCTCCCTCTGATTACCTCCACCTGTTTCTGGTTAATTGGCTCACTCTCTCTCCTTTGTTCTCCTGCCTTTTCAAGTCTGTCTCCTCTGCCACTTCCCTGCCAGTTCATCGTCATCTCTTGTCTTGTCATCTTCCATAGTGTCTTTTCATGTCAAGCTTCTGGTGAGTTTAAGTTCCATGTTTTCTGCCATATCCCTGTGTGTATTTTTGGACTGCCTTTTTTGTGTATCATTTTTGGATTATCATTTTGACCACTGTTTTTCCAAGATCTACTCATTAAATCCTGCATTTTCACAAACCTCGGTTGTCTGGTCGAATTCTGGGTCCGCCTTTCTCTGAGCGTCATGACAACGTATCCTCCTTTGTGGACCAGTCCGCTATGGTATCTTCCGCATCTAGGATCTATTTATCTTTATGCCAGGAAAGTTATCTATTAAGAAATATTACTTTTTTTAACATACTCAAACTTCAAAAGTATCAAAACTAATTGTATTAGTTCTGTCTTTTCTTTAGTCTGCAGCGTTGCAGAAAAATAATTATTTTTTTATATAATTTTTTGTTCTCTGTGTGATCGATGTGCATTCAACCTTTTATGGGTGTGAGTCAGTAAGCCACTGGTCTGTTGGTTTGCACACCAAAAGCTCCAAATACTTAAGAAGAACATTTTTTTTTTTTGTAGAAATAGAGGTGAAATTCTGGGAAATGGTTCTGCTTTTGTAATGATTTACAGTAAGTAAGTTAGAGATTTTCCAAATGTGACAGGAGGAAAGCCCTTTAAGACATAAAAACAAACCTAAATTAAACCTAGTATTTTATTTTTATTAAGATCCATGTTTTAACCAACACAGGAAATAAGTTATGGGTTGCTGCAGCCAGCAGGGCTCACCCTCTGCTATTACTGTTTGTCTCTGTTTTTCTTTCATGTGATAAGTCCATACCCTGGCCTAAAACTTTGTTAGTTTTATCTACCTAATGTCATCAATCACAGCAACATTTAGCAATCCCTTCACATTAATATTGGCTTGACAGCAGTAGTAAAATATGTTGAACTTGTCTGGGTGTGAGTGTCTGGGAGATAGTAGAAGGGAGGATGACATTGTATGGAAGTTTGTTTGGTCCTTTCTAAAATGGAGAAAGTGAAAAACAACAAACTAAACCTAAAACACGCTTTAAAAGATTCTGCTGTAAACATATAATTTTGGTCTTGTACTCTTAGTACAAGACTTGTTTTTTAATTTATTATATTTGTGCAAACAAGTTGTGTGCCCAGTGACCGCTTGAGATAGGCTACAGCCCCTAGACAGAAAAAACGGGTGTAGACAATGGATGGATATTTGTGAAAAACAGCTGCAAAAATTCTCACTTGGTTGACATGTGTTTTTACATGTCTTCACTAGTAATTTTTATATTTAAACCCTTTGGGGTCAGATTCAAGTCAGAACTCTGGGTGTATTCCACTCTGGGTGGAATTTTTGACAATTTTTCTATAAGTACGTTTGTGAGGTCAGACACTGATGTAGGATGAGAAAGTCATTTATGGCAAACGTGTTCATCTCTGACACATCTATGTGACGTTCTTCCACACTAAACTTGCTCATCTATCTCCTCATGAAGCTTAGAGCGCTGGTGCACAGTCACCAACGGGTCAAGCCAAATTCATGTCAAAGGAGCCCAAATTATAATTCCTCAGCACCAAACTTTGCACTTGACAAAATGAAGTCTGGCAAGTGCTGTTCTCCTGGCAGTTTGCAAGCAAAGGCTTGTTCATTGGTTTGTGAGACAGAGAAGACTGATTGATGCCCAAAGACCACTTTACCACTATTTTTGAGTCCAGCAGTGGTGTGCTTTACAACGGTAGACCAAGACCTTTGCATCACACTTGGGGATCTAAGACTTGGAAACCGCTGTTTAGCGATTGAAAGATGTTTCATGAAGCTCTTGAGGCACTATTTTAGAGCTAATCTGAACACTACCAGGGGTTTAAAGCTCTGTAGCTATTGACTTTGCAGGAAAACGGTAACCTCTAGTCACTATGCTGTGGCGATGGTGGTGCAAAAGCAAGGAATTCCTCCTATACCGGTGGGCTGCTGGTTCAAATCCCTTTTTTGACCGTCTCAGTTGTTGTGTCCTTGAGCAAGACACTTCACCTACTTTGCCTGATGTCGGCTGTCAGAGGGCCTGGTGGCGCTGATGTATGTCAGCCTTGCTTCTGTCAGAAAGACAGCTGTGGCTACAATGTAGCTCACCACTGTCAATGTGTGTATGAGTGAATGACTGATTGTAGTGTTATGTGCTTTGGGGTCCTCAGGAGTTGATGAAGCGTTATATAAGAACAGGCCATTTACCATTTATGCGCCTTAGCATCCACTCATGCAACAAGATTGCTTTCCACCTTGTTGCTGTCACTCCCAATAACTTACACTTTGTTATAATACTACTAACATTTGTGGATGGAGAAGAAATTTTGCAACGGGATTTATTTCACAAGTGGCATCCTATCACAGTACCAATTTGACTTTACAAAGAGAATTAGAACAACACATTCCTTCAGAAATGTTTGTAGAAGCAGTCTGCGTGCCTTTGTGCTGGATTTTATTCATCAGTGGCCGTGGAAGGGGTTAAAAATCCTGAAGAAAAAATTAAGAGTGACCTAATAATATTGGCCATGACATGTATTCCATCCACCTAGGATACCCAAATGTGATGTACAAATTTTAATAAGATCTTTTGCATGCATCTTTTTTTATTTAAAATTTTTGCTTTGAATTACAAACTTCTGTTTAGAATTACTTGATTGTTTTAGACTGGTCAATAGCTGTTGTTATGAATGTGCAATATAAGTAAATATAATTTGATTTGACTGTGTTGCATTTGTTTCTCTTATTGCTTCATTTAGTTTTGGGTGGTAATTGTTTTTCCACTTCACCATTTCGTTTCATTGTGTTCCAGTCATTTTGCATCTGCTGTGGGTCAATTTGTACCAGCTATGCATCAATTACTATGTGCTAGGAGAATGTTTTTTTTTTCTGATTTAAAGTAATTTCCTATACTCTCATAATCTGCTGTGAGGAAATGTGATTTAATGATCAAATAAATATTTAGCTCGGTAATAAATATTATTGAGCAATTGATTTTGCAGTTTGATAGGGTTCAAAATCTGTCGTGTTTCATCGGAATCAGCAGACACGAATCAGGCCCGAAATAAATGGCTAAAGGGCGTTTAATCATGTTTTCAGAAAATCTTATACAAACCATTTAATCAGAGATTTGAGCATTCTATCACTGTTTATCACCATCATTCCTTAAAATACTTACGTACAAAGAAAAACAAACCTTAACATAATTTTTTAAAGTGCTATAGAACAGACTGGTTTGTTTACACGTAAAAAATAGCAGTAGGATGTGGAAAAATGATCATGCATGTGTATAAACTCAAGGTACTAACTGACAAAGGGACTGATTGACCCAGAACTTTCATTTGCTGAAAAGCAACAAATACAGACCTTGCAATAACCAACACATAGTCTGCTCATTTTCTAAGTGCCTGCCACTTTTCTGTAAAGGTCATTGCTCACATTTTTATAACCTGAGCAATTTTCCTCATCTGTGTGCAACATCTCACTTTAGATTGTGACAAATGGAAATAAAGTTTTGCCAGTGCTATATATCTTTATTCGTATTTTCTCAGGCACATATCCAGATGCCATCATTTGTCACACAAGCAAACAGGAAATAACTCCCGCTGGCTTAGAATGCATCCCAGCCTTGTAGAATGATGACAACAGACTCCGGTCTTTGACGTGAAGAAATCCCGGCGTCCACGGTGGCTTGAAATGCTGTCAGCATTGAGGCCCTTCTTACATGACAAGAAGATGAGCAGTTTGTGCAGTATTTATTTTTTTCCGTGAACACTTACTCAACTTTGAGCCACAGAATAAGACTGATATTTCTCTGACTGCTATTCTGGCTAATCTGCATCGACAGCTGTATGATGACACCAGGAATTAGTCGTTGCTCATGCAAATAGAGTGCATATGCTAATACTGGAGCTAATTGTTCAACGGGGGAGGGGAGGGGGGTGGTTAGGGGGCTTGTCATTTGGAAGTTTGTTGGATGAAGACGTGAGCCTGCTTTGTGTTCAGCTGCCTGAAAGTCTTCCAGCAGCCTTCATTACGAATGTGGAGTAGACTGAGTGCTGAAACAACCCTATTCAGTTTGGACTTCGACAGATGGCAATTTTGTGGAATATTTACCTCACTGCAAATTTGTGCAGATCAGAAATTGTCTGTCTCTGGGTGTGAAAAATACACTCATAGTTTCCAATTAGCAATGCTGTATTTAAATATGTGCGTGAACATCCCCCAATAAACCAGCGGAGTTAAAAAGTACCGGTAGGAGGAACAAGTTCTTTTTATTCACCATGTAAAGTACCTTGCAGAAGTATTAATATCCCTCAAGTTTTTTTCACATTTTGTCCCAGTGATATCACAGAATTATATATTTTTTTTCCGATTTTACATTTTAGACCAACGCATCATTTTGATATGGAAGGAAAATGAGAGTTTTTTTTTTTTACATTTATTGCTTTTTCACTTCCTGTATAATACAAATGTAATGCAAAGGGACCAGCTGCAGAGGGGAAATGAGAACTGTTGTAATTTTTTTTCTTCGTTTTGTATATGTTATTGTGAAAGGTAATAGCTACAATATAAGTTGTCTGATTATTGCTGGTTGGAAGATTAATCAATAAATTGATGATTGTAATGCTTAGAGGTTAGACTATATGGAATTTTCCACCGAAGAGTGCTTTGTTGGAATAGCTTAAGAGTATAGCTGAGCAATGTAGCTGAGTGCACTTGACAATTTTGATCGCATTAGGTCTGGCTATGTCCTTTGTGCCTTGTTTTGAGTTAAACATTTAGGAAAATAGAATAGAAATAACTGTTATTGTCTGTCAGGGAAATCCGGGTGCAGCAGCTATGAAGTGACAAACACAGATTGTGCATATCTTTGCATACAGATACACACAAAGGTAAAACATAAAACCAAAAATTAGAAGAGACTGTACAGTAGGGGCAGTTTTACAACATAACAACAAATACTCTTCATAACATATTCAGGTTAAACAAATATTCAGCTGAGTAAAATGATTTGGAAAAATGTGTGAATGTATATATGCATAAAAAAACAAAAAAGACTTCATAAGAATGACAAATCAGTGCAAAAATACAAGGGATGAAACACTTATTGAGTTTCTTTAAAGCAGTGACGCCTATAAAGTCTGAGAGCTGCTGGGAAGAAGGATCTGCAATAATGCTCCTTTGTCCATTTATGGAGCTTGTACTGAAGGAGTTTTCCAGCTATGCAACAGCTTTATGAATGGGGTTGGAAACATAGTCCAGGAATGATGTTATTTTTGTATATTTGTTTTCATTTTAAAAATATTTTTCTTTTTCCAGTGTCCTGTCTAGCAATGTGGCAATAAGAATTGATGTCTTAATGCCAAATAGAGCTCGACAGATTTTGCTTTCACAAGTGGAGCAAACAGCTTTCGCCATAATGCTCCGCTTGATTTGTGCATGTAAATAGCTTTATTGTGATTCCTGCAGGGAGAATTTCAAATTATATGGACACTATAATGGGAAAGTAGGAGAGTAAAGGAAGAACAAGAAGAGAAAAAAAAGAAAGAGAAGAGGTGAAAGAAAGAAGAGATAAAAGGGAGAGAATGATAAAACGTCTTCTGTCTGCTCCATCACCTGGAAAGAGACGCAAAAAGAACAGCACAACCAACAGACATAAAGCAACAGATACAATCGAGTAACACCTTGATGCCATTGCTAAATCATATGTATTATTATTTAAGCTGACATGTGTAATGTGATACCTGAAAAAAGAAACTGAAAGAAAATAAATAAATAAATTACAGGCTTTCTGTATATAAGTGAACACTTAATACCTGGAACCCTGCACCTGTGGGAGTTTGTGAGAGTGCACTAGTTTAGGTGAAGTTATCCAGAAGGAAATAGCTCGATAGTGGTTGTGGAGAACCAAAGACCCGCCTTCCCCGAGCACAGAGGCAGGGGTCAGGGGACCCATAACCCTGGACTCCCAAAGGGGCGTATAAAAATATTTCTGTGTCACAATTTTTGCAGATAAACCCTCTGCGACACTGGACAACATCTGTCTACTGTCCTTCTTCAGCCACTTCGGTCAGGCAATCCCACAGCACCTTAGTAGCAAAAAGTGTCTTTCTCTGAGTAATTTATCCTCAGTATAAATCCAGCTGTTGCATGAGGCCTCAGAGGTTTATTAGAGAGCAGCATCATGAAGACCAAGGAACATAGCAGACAGGTCAGGGAGAAGGTTGTGGAGAAGTTAATAACAAGGTTGCGATATAAAACAACATCACAATCGAACATCCCACAGACCGTGTTGCAGTCCAACGTCTGATATGAAAAGAGCATGGCACAACTGAAAACCTGCCAAGACATGGCTGTCCATCTTAGCAGGGAAGCCCAGCAGAGAAACAGCAAAAATGTTTAGAGGAACTCTGGAGAAGTTGCAGTTATCCACAGCTCGGGTAGCAAAATTTGATGAAAAAATTATTTATCATGAATTCCACAGATCTGGCTTTCATGGAAGAGTGGGAAGAAGAATTGAAGAATTAAGAAAACCTCTTTGCCACTCCCCATGTAGGAGATACAGGGTATAAGTAAAAGAAGGTGCTGTGAGGATCTATTTTTTTTCTTGGCCTATATGAATTTGCTAATGATGGCAGGGTCCCATAACCTTATCATGTAAAGTAACAGTGCTGGTATAATCCAATGGGCCCAAACATTGGTCAGAAATGCACAACTACAGAAAGGCAACACCTTTCCAGAAGTGTTAAATCTTTACGACTATTTAAATCTAAGTAATTATTGATAACCGTTAAAGAGTTGTGGCAGAGGGCATTGCAACTTTTGTTAGCAAAAGCTGACAAAAACTGTCAAACAAAAGCTTAATAACCTTGACAAAAAAAGGTCTATGAAACACTATATTTTCAGTTTTATAATGTTCATCAAAATGAGTGCCTTAAGAATTTAATTTCTCCAAATTCACCAAAACCTTGATTACCTTCTGAATGTTGTTGCAAGTTAATTACCATTTAATGCAAATTTAACAGCTTTACAAATATTCTGATTCTTTAAACCTTTTCTCAACAATCAAAAGCCTCGAGTGCCCGCAGCTGGCCAGCCCTCTGAAGTTTTTAACAATTGAGTCCCACAGAAGCAATTAGAGGATAGCCAAGCCTTTTTCAGCTTGCAGTGCAATAATGGCTGAAACTGTAGAGGTCAATACGAGTTCTCAAATTTGTTCAAAGAAAACTGTTCATGGGGTTTTTATTAAAAATCTTGGTTTGACTACAGGTGGAGTGTCAATACTCCTGGCTAACTATCGGGCATCAACTTTGTGTTTCAGTGGAGTTCTTTGGGTGAAACAAAAGAAAAAAAGGAAATAGAAACGCTCCTAGATCACTTTCATCATCACTTCATTGCCAAAAAGAGCCAGGTTTTGTGATAATCTCGCCACTGGTACTGATCTGATCCTCGACTCAGCACACCTGCTCATCTCCACCCTGCATAAAATTAGTCCTCATTGGTTCCACCTATTTTCACCTCCTTATAACCTCTGTGCAGACCACCTGCCAGTGCCAGATTGTCTCAAGCCACCCGTACGAGCATTCCTTATTCTGCCCGCCTGTTGCCTGACCCGATTCTGCCTTCAGTTACCGAGCCTGCCTGTCCCCTGTTCTGATTCTGCCTGTCTGCCTGGAGACCTGACCTGATCTGTCCTTGGACCTGCCAACCTGCCTGACCTTGTGTTGCCTGCCCATTTACCTGACCCTGCCTGTGAGTACCGGATTCTGCCTAACCCTTGTGAAATCTCTGAGCCCGCCTATTATCAGACCTGGACCACACCTGGACATTCCCTTTCGTATCCCCCTATCTGTACTGCCACTGGATATCTACCTTTCTGTGATTCGGGCCTGGACCCCTCTGGATAAAGCCCCTGGAAAGCCCTGAACGGACTGTCTGCCTGCCTGTTAGCCGCTCAACGGCTTCAGCCCCGAAAGCCCGGCCCAACAGGCTCTGGAGCCCCTCAATCTCGCCCGTTACCACCAGCTGATCACTAACCTGTTGTCTCTGCTGCAGGGGATTACCGGCATAAGAGCGAGCAGCGATCCCCGATTGCCTGCGTCGACTTATCTTTTAAATAAACTTGTTTGAAACGTCACTGACCTGCTTTGGTTTGAATTCTGGGTCCAGTTCCTTTACGTTACAGGTTTCTACAGATTGTTAGAGGAAATATAGAAAAACTTTATTGCATGAATCATGCAGCTGTTACCACTCGCACAAAATCAACACAACTGTAATGTACCAGATTCGGACCCAAGATTCAACCACGACAGGTCAGTGACATTTTTAAACAGTTTATTGATAAGCAGAGTAAACAGGCACCGGCTCTCTGGGCGCGCAGCTCTCACTAACGGGCTGGAACTCCCTGGAGGCAGAGGGACAGGTTAGAGGCTGCAGTGGCAGGTTAAGCAATGTGGAGCAGACTGAGAAACTAACCTGATAGTGAGGGGAACCAGAGCGCAGAGAGTCAGTCTGAGACAGGCAGGAGGGTTCGGGGACAGGAGCCGTACACAGGCTGGCGGGGACAGGCCGTTGAGCGGCCGGCAGGCAGGCAAACAGTGCGGGGCTTTCCAGGGCCGTTTGTCCTGGGGCAGTCCGGGTCCGATAACGGGGAGTCCAATGATCCAGCAGAGGTACAAAGGGGAAATCCAGATGAGGGGTCCCGGTCCAGTTCCAGGTCCAATATCCAACACACAGAGAGTTAAAGGGGACAGGCAGGTTGCAGTACTCACAGGCAGGCAGGGTTAGAAACACAGGTAGGCAATCCGCGATCCAGAGGCTGACAGAGCAGGTCTCAGGCAGGCAGAAAAAACCACAAGGGATCAGGCAGGCTCAAAAACAGAGGGCAGAGACAGGTCTGGCAACAGACAGGAAGACAGGCAGGTTTTTTCAAAAAGAGTGCTGGAAAGTTCTCACCGGGTTGGCCCGAGACGATCTGGCACTGGAGGCTGACTTGGACGGGGCTTATATGCAGGTGAAACCAGGTGGAACCAGTGGAGTTGATTGCAGGCAGGGTGGAGTCTGAGCAGGTGTGCTGATTGCGAATAAGATCAGCCCCAGTGCCAGGATCATCACCACAACTGCTGTTCCAATGCCAAATATTGACAGTGTAATAACATTAATATCCTAGTACGACCTACTTTCATCTTAGTTTGGCTAATAATTATCAGACCGATTGGAGTCAGATAATTATTAGTAATAGAATATTCCTGGTAAAATAAATGTTTAACTACATAAAAACAGATGTCTGTGATAAAACAAATCTCTAATGTGGCTTAATTAAAAGAAACCTGCAAAGCAGAATGGGCTAAGATTCCTCCACAATAACGTAAAACCATTATTTCCAGTTATGCAAACACTTTGTGCCAGCTATTGCTGCCAAGGGCTGCACAACCAGTTATTAGGTTTTTGGGATTGTTAGTTTTTCAAATGGGGTCAGGTTGCTTTGAATAGTGTTTTTTCCCTTAGAAAATGAATATTTTGGTGAACATTTGAGTATGGCTAAAAAGAAAAGCAAACAGCAAGCAGAAATACATTTTTACAGCCCTGTAACTTTAATTTTACAATAATATCCTATGTGATCCTCCTCTTCCCCTTGCAAAAAACTAAAGCTTCAGTGAAAGCAATCATGGTATATATTCGAGATAAAAAAAATACTCTGTGTACTCATGTCTGCCCTTACTATTAGAGTTGAACCTTGATGTAGAATAAGTAAAGTCACAGATATTCTGTTTTCTTTTCAGATATTTGCAACATCTACTTTCCCAGATTATCTTGTTACAAATTCTTATTGCACATTACTTGCGAAAAGTATTTCTGTTTAGTTTCCTGAAGAAATTGTCAGTTAAAGTGTGATAATGTCAAAACTGTGAGGTTATAAGCGCCATACTGAGCCCAGTTTCTTTCCTTTCTGCTAATCTAAAAACCAATCTACTACTATAATCTCCTTATTGTGCTAATTTTTCAAATCAAGCCATGACAGTAAAGGTAACTGAGGCCCATTCAACCTTCTGTACTGTACTGCAGACCACCGCTGCTCTGCTGGCGATTCGATCAAAGCACAAGCCTTCTTGGCAATGTCTGGCTTCCTGGGTTCACATTTCCAGTTAACTAGATGTAATTTGGAGATCTGCCAGGGGGTAAATAGGACACAGGCAATGGCTGGGAAGGAAAGGGGTCTATAATCCCGGAGCTAAATTTGCACATGTTCACACGAGCATACAAGCGTACTAGAGCATGTGTTCTACTTTTATTTCCTCTCACTGATTCACTTGAGTACACCCACACACAAGATCAATGACCCTCTCCGTTACCGGTGTCTCCGCCCCGACCACACAGTGGGAGATCCTGCGGAGGCTCTCAAGCTCCGCTGGCTTGTTTGTCTGGGTGGCCACAGAGCACCATCAAGGGTCAGAGTTTAAGCTGGAGCAGTATTCCTGGCAGCTGAGGCGGTGCTGAGCGGTAAAGAAGGAACAATGATAGGCCAGGCTCCAATCTGGACCCCTGAGGGACTGTCCAGTTAAAGGAATACAGCTACTCTGGCTCCATGAATTGTGCCTGGTGTGCACATGTATAATGCAAAAATGAGTGAATAATGATGGAAGTAATGATTTATCCTCTCGAACAGAGCAAATTAACACAACATATAATTACGTATTATTCCTGTGGTTGCGCCGGAATTTAGGGTGCTTCAACCCAATGTCTTACTATAGATCTCCATGTCCTCATCATTTCTATGACAATTAAGCATTCATTGTGTTGCAATTTATTTCAAAATAAAAGGTTTTTGTCATACATTTTCTTACTTTTTTAAATAAAATTGAGCATCCGCTCTTGAAATGTATCTTTACAGTGATGATGTAGAGTAAAAAGTTCCTCAAAAGGGATATTTACCATTATGAATTACACAACTTTACTATGCATTTTAATAATAACTGAACCAAGAATAATCATGTCACTGTAAATCCCGCCGGGTACGAAGATGCATCGCACACCCAGGAACTGACTAAATTATGTAAATATTTCACACATTAATGATGTGAGCGTGGCAGAGTTTTCTTTAAGCAGTATAATCAAGGAATCCAGTTGAAAATAGACTCACACACTTGTTTTTTAATAGAACACATATCCGTTTAGAAGTCCAGTCCCTATTTAGATAAGTTAATTAGAGTCACAGTCATGCCCAGCCTTCCCATGCTGTAGATTATAAGTAGTTGCTCAACTACAGATGTAAATCTTGTTACTGTAGTGCATTGTGTTCATATCCATCTTCCAGCGCCGTTTTGGAAATCATGCTTGCAGCTGCATGCTGGGAAAGTCTGATCATGTAAATAGCTGAGTGTTTTTACTATGTACATATTTTACCATGTTAATCTATCTGACAGACCAAACATAATGCTGACAAGGCCTTCTTCCCCTTGGTGCTCTGTAGGCCAAGCTTCATAGCACGCATTCTCTGCTTCTGTCAAAGACAAAACATAAATAAATCATCTTATTCATCAATATTCATGCATAACCGTGTATTTCCTTATGCAACATTGTCTCCGGCTTTGTTAATATGTGCTACACCCCCCACCTGCTTCTGTATTATGAGAGTTCTGTCTGTATTATGAGAGTTCTCCAGCCGCTCTAGGTGGCAAAAGCTCTCGACAGAAAAGTTAGCAAATTTGTCTTTATTCCTTTCCTCTGATCTCTGTGGCAATCTCAAGGGAACCAAAATAGTTTCTGGCAAAACAGCACTTGTTTTTTCGTGCTTTTCACTCCCAGCCTGAAAGAGAGAGCAAGAGGGAGTGCGCCATCTGCACTGGTTGTCAGGTAACTGTGTCGACACATCTGTGTCTGGTTTGGGAGCGCTGCAGCTGTGACCTCTGGTTTGATGTGCAAAAAGAAAACATCTAATATGGCATACGCCATCTGCAGCTGAGTGGAGAGGAGGGGGAGGAAAATGGGAGAGGAAGAGAGCGGATGGAGGGAGATGGAGCATTTAGAAATCCCTGCTATTTGTTCTCGCTGTCACTCGCTGCAATGGGAATGAAAACACTGCATTTGTTTTGCACTCATGCGTTGGCTGCCTCCGCTTTCTCTTCATTGGATTTGAAGGTTAGACAAGATAAACAAAATCCAGAGGCTAAGTCACTGACGTTGAGTGACAGATCTCCGATTTGGTTTGTTTTTATTGAGGATATGGAAGACTGTCTAATCTGCAGCTGTTGTATCAAAAATTTATTCAACAGTCTACTGTATGGGAATCGACTTTACAGAGTCGGAGTCTGTCTCATTACAACTGAGGGACTTGAAATTGTTTCACACTTGCTAGATAAAACAATAGATGTCATTTCTGCTTGTCTGCATCATGGGAACATTTATATTGCCTACATAATGTGGAAGATGTCTCACAAACAGAAATAACACACATCAGTGGAGTGTAATGCTGTTGTTTTAGACGTTCTCTCCATTTGAGTGTTTGAGACCTATACATGTGGTACATTGCTTTACAAAAATATTCACAGTACTTGATGCTTTCTACATTTCGCCACTTTGCAGCCTTGATGTTTAAGATATTTTATTGGGATCTTATATAGCCAACTCAAAATAGTACATAATTGTGAACTACAAATAAAATATACAGAGCTCTCAAATAGTTTTATGCATAAAAAAAGGGGCATTTGTGTTAAGGTCTCTTTATTTTGATACACCCTAAATAAGTACTTTCAAATGCAGCTGCCTTCAGAAGTTAGAGCAGTGGTGGAGCTAAAGTGGTGGCCAGGGAAGCATTGGCCTCTAGAATCTAAGTGTACAACTCAGGTGTAACCGAGAGTGATTGACAGGGCAGTACACCTAACACTGAAAGATGCTAAATTAGGGTATACGACAAAGACAGACATAATTTATGGTCACCATTTCTGTCCATGCGCAATGAAACACAAGATATGTGCACCTGTGCGGACTGTTTTGGGGAGGCGTGGATGGGCCGTTTGACCAGTTGTACACATCCCCATCTCCAGTCAATGGCTGGCACTCGGTAAACAGGAAGAGTAGTGAGATAGAGTCTGAAAGTATATTGATTTTTACCACCTTACTCACATATGAATTTAAGAGGGAATCACTATTGCTAAATGTTTGATACGCAGCTAAAAAGTTTAACTTCTGATTTTTATGGTAAGAGAAGTATTAGGAATGCACTTCCTCGTTAAACTCTTCTGCTACCAGTTGTTGAGTACAGGCAGAGTTTACCTGCAATGCAGGTGCCTTAAGCACACGTATAGCTGAAAACATGACAAATTTAAATATGAACATGATTGCCATGTATGGGTTAGGATTATAATGTAACAGCTTACTGATAATTTGTTTCTCTCTATGTAAATGCAAGTAGACAAAAGGAAGTTGAGAAAAATCAGGACATGCATGTTCACCTAAGCTAACAGGTAATGCAAGGAGAGCATCAATCAGAGAATAATCAGGTAACTCAGGGCAAGCTACAGAGATCCATAAAAAAGCTATTCTAGAAAGAAAGTCATAATTAATCTCGCCGTTTACTACAAGCCATGAGGAGGACACAACAAACATGTAGAAGGAAGTTCTCATGTGAAATGAGACCACAATTTTACATTTCTGCCCATGTGCAGACAGAAAAAAAAACACTGTATACACCTTCCACCCCCCACCCCCAAACGCACTATCCCACTGCGAAACATGTTAGCGGCAGCAGCACGCTGTGGGAGCTGGAAAGTTGGTCACAGTTGATGAGAAGATGGATGGAGCTAAATGCTGAAAATCCAGAGAGGAAACCTGTTAAATGTTAGCCTGGGTGCTATTCCGAACTTAGTCCCGCCCACAACGTTTTAGGTCGGGAAGTTCGGTCTGGCATTGCTCAATACTAGCGCGAGTATGCTCGCCCAATATCTGGCGGGCCAATCAAATTGTAAGGGCGGGCTTTATACGATGATGGACAGATGATCAACAGTAACCCATCCATTCATCCATCCATCCATCTATTTTCTAACACGTCTATCCATTGTGGGGTCGCGGGGGGTGCTGGTGCCTATCTCCAGCTGTCAATGGACGAGAGGCGGGGTACACCCTGGACAGGTCCCCAGTCTATTGCAGAGGAAAACATCCAAGGTTATAATTAAAAAAAATTAATTCATAATTATTCAACGGCAGCATTATGTTAAAGAATGACAATATCACAATCAAAGCCACACAATTAGGGTTCAGCTGTGAAGATTTCTCAGGTTTAGAGAAAAACAGGGGAAATATGCAGACGTGTAGTAAGGCAGACAATAGCATTCTTCATTTTTAATTTCAAACCTCAAGGCTGTGTGCCTCACTGCAAGAAACTTTTCCTGCAAGCCAGCAGTTAGAAATGACAATCTGCACTGACCTGGGGAGAAAATGAAAATTCAGTAGGCTATTGCTACGCATGTGTAAAATGCCAGTCAAAGTCCACATCCCAATCCAACTGGGTAGTGGCAGGAGTAGAAAATTACTGTTAGCAGATGTTCTCCATCCAGTCGCACTTTAGTTCAAGCTACTTTGCTAAGAAGAATGGGAAGATAGTTGTCCAGATACAGAAAGCTGGTAGAGAAATCCCCTAAAAGACTAGCAGCTGTAATTGCAGCAAAAGGTGGTTCTACAAAGTATTGGCTCCACACTGAATGGAACACTTTTTTGACTTTTATTGATAAAACATAGAAAAACATGTAATAACTGCATTAAAGGTTTTTCACTACTTTGTGTAATTTCTAGCTCAAAAAATCCTAGTATAAAACACCGATGTATGTGGTTATGACATGATATAAGGTGTATGTATACATTTGTACAGCAAGGTATATACTTTTGTTTTGGATTCAGCTGGTATCCAAAAGGAGAGAAAGGCTCTCAGCAATGAGACTTTTGAATGATTTAACTCCCCAGTGGGCTGCAAGTGTTTCCACGTACCCAGTAGGAAGCTGATGCAGAGGGGGTTGACATGTAAGCTGATGGGAGTTTCTGTGGTAGTACTACCTTGTGCATAGCAATACAATTAATGCTCTTGGAGGAAATATCTGACTGTGTGCTGGCTCCTTTCTCTGTCTGTGTTTTAGGGGAAGAGAGCACAGATGTTGGAGAATCAAAACCAAGAACCCTGTGGTGCTGGCGTCAGACAAGTGTAAGGAAAAAAATGTCAAGCTAGCACATATGTCCTTATTAGGACATTTCATTGACAGCCTTCCCCAAACTCTACATCAAACCATAACCACATCATTCCTATTCTCAGCCATGACCTAAACTTAATTCACACCTTTCCCCTAACCCAGACCAAAACCCTACAAATAATCCGCCTCCTTATGTCTCCACATAGATCAGTGTAATGAACACTTGTCCTGACAACAACATTGGCATTTTATAATTTCTTTCCTGAATGGAGAATAATATGGCAGCCTATATGAAGAAAAAGACACACACGCACTCATAGTGAACATTACATGTATACAAACCCAGCTTGTTATTTCGTACCAGCATTTCCCAACAGCAGACCTTGTTGGATTTAGTCTCCACATATTTCCCGGTAAATTGGAACATAAATCCAGATTTCAAGGGACTCCAGTAAAAGCTTATTTGTCCAAACCACAACTTTTTAACCTGGGTGAGTACTGGCCAGCTAAATTGCTTTTGCAGATGTGCAAAAATAATATTCTATCAACAGTGTGTGTTGGAAACCATTCATATTTCAACTCCAAATCAGGTTACAGGACGGCTTCATAATAGCTGTGCCTGTACTGTACATTAAAAGCAAGGTCTGCGCCTTGGAGTTTCTGAGGTAAACTTTTTACATATTCTGTCGAATTTGTAACTAGCTGAAACCATTCAGATGGCAGGTTGTTACTTGACTTGTCACGGTTTGATGCTTCTCCTTTTCATTTCATATTGTAATAAATTGCGGACAGTTTTAGTGTTCTTTTCTTTTAGCTAACACAACCAACTAATTAGCCTTCCAGTTCTTTTCAGAGGAACCCCCGCTCCAAAGTTTCTGCCTTCTGTGCTTAAAGATCCCCAGAGCTTTCCATGCCATAGATGTAATCATAAAATATTTCTCATCAATCAAAAATATGCAAATATGCATCCCAGGGATATAATCTATTATTTTATGGGAACTGTCATTGTTGCGGTTTTGTAGACCTTGTTGTGTGTGCCCTGGCTTTGAATAACTCCAGAACAACACTCTAGTACAGGAACAAGTATTTTTCTTTTATTACGTCCGCCATATATTGTGCTTACTGTCTTTTAACTAGTGCGCAGCACTTACGTCTGGTATTACCAGGTATTTCAAAGGAGTTTCCTTTCAAGGTATTTAACCAAAGCTTACAACTCCCTTCAAAGAGAAAAAGACTGTTACTGTCTAAGTAAAACATGTAGATATAGCATGACTGAAAAGTACTGATCATTAGCATGATAATATTTTTTTTCAACACATTGCTTTCACCTTCATCTTCACCTGTCTATTGCCTGTGAACTTGTGTCCAAAGTAGCTGACTTCACTAACACAGATACAGCATGTCTTTTTTCTGTCCTGTCTGGCAATGTGGCAATAAGAATTGTTGTCTTAATGCCAAAAACAGCCCAACAGATTTTATTTTCACACGTGGAGCCTTACTGCTTTCGCTGTAGTGCTCCGCTTTATTTATATATGCAAAAAAGCTTTATTAGATTTTATGCTGGGACTATTTCTTGTTCAAAAGACACTGAAACAGGAAGGTAAAAGAGGAAAAAAAGGACAGAAACAGATGAGACAAAATGCTAAAAGGGAAAAAAGGTGAAAGAGAGAGGAGAGGAAAGGGAGAGAGAAAGATAACATCCTCTGAGTCTGCTTCTACACCTTCAAAGAGAGATATAAAAAGAACAGCAAAACCAACTGATAAATTATTAGAGGTAGAAACAACCAATGCCTTGATACCATCACTGAAGAAAATAGAATATTATTTAATATGAAATATATAAAGTGACAGCTAAAGATAATAATAGAGGTTTTCTGTATAGAAGTTAATTTGCAAGTACCTGAATCCAAGCATCAGTAGGTGTTTGTGAGAGTGCACTTGGGTACGTAAGGTTTTTTAATAAGAAAAATGCTCAGTGGTGGTTGTGAGGAGCCAAAGACCCACGCCTCCCCACCGGAGAACCGAGGCAAGTGCCAGGGGAACCAGGACCCCAGATGGCTGAAGGGACCCCCAGAGCAAAGGTGCCCAAGAGCGGCCAACACAGGGAAAGCTGCCTCCCCCATCCCAGGTAAGAGCTGAGAGGAGCCTCAGGAAACTCCCCAACAGCCACAATCCCAAAGCCCCCGGGAACCGTGGCAGCGAGCCAGTAGCCAGCTATGTCAGAGCAGATCCAGCCATGGGCCCAGACACAGACAGAGGCCCAGGGGCACACTCACCACACACATCCTGTACTCCCAGGTTTCAGGTACCAGCACCCCAGGGGGTATCCAGCCCACGGACCCCAGGAGGTGAACCCCAACATCAAGATGGGGGGGGGGGGGGGGGGGGCAACACAACCTGACCTGCCCGATCTATAGTCTAGTCCTAACCCCCACCCTGATGCCAGCCTAGATGATCCATTGGCTTATCCATCCGGAGAGTGGGCCAACGTGAACCGAACGGGCCAACCAACCAGAGCCCATCCCACAAAGCCTGAGATGCTACCACACCCTGCCCTCAATACCTAATCCTACCCTCATGTTCCAGGGGAGAGCAAATGCACCAGCCCCAACCCCAGCCGACCCCCGGGACCCAACGCCCACAACTAACCAAGACCCGGACCAGGTGGCCCACTCCTCTTCCAGGCCCCGGACTCCAGATGGCAGTCTGAGAACAGCGGTGTGAGAAAGACCCAGAGCCTGCCACTGCCTGGTCAAATGTCATGTTGTTACATGCTGTTCTCAAGTTTGTTTAAAACTGAGAGGGCCAAAAAGGGTGGTGCCCGGCATAGCCCACCCCCCTCCGGAAGGTAGCACCCTACCCACAATCAGGCCCCCCTCCCCCAGTAAATGTCCTACATATAAATATTTTGTGAGAATGGCAGCAACCGCAAAATGAGACCAATACCAACACCATTGGTCAGGGTTGAATTTAAGACATCTTTCTCTGGTCTGGCAGAGCATAGTTCAGAAGTTGCAATCATGATATTCTTTTCAATTCAATTCAATTCAATTCAATTTTATTTATATAGCGCCAAATCATGAAACATGTCATCTCAAGGCACTTTACAAAATCAAGTTCAATCATATTATACAGATTGGGTCAGATTATACAGATTGGTCAAAATGTCCTATATAAGGAAACCAGTTGATTGGATCAAAGTCCCGACAAGCAGCATTCACTCCTGGGGAACCGTAGAGCCACAGGGAGAGTCGTCTGCATTGTACATGGCTTTGCAGCAATCCCTCATACTGAGCAAGCATGAAGCGACAGTGGGAAGAAAAACCACCCATTAACGGGAAAAAAAAACCTCCGGCAGAACCGGGCTCAGTATGAACGGTCATCTGCCTCGACCGACTGGGGTTACAGAAGACAGAGCAGAGACACAACAAGAGAGACAAAAAGCACAGAAGCACACATTGATCTAGTAATTTGTTTTTCCAAACACAAACATGTTGTCTAAAATATGATTAGCTCTCTCCAGGTTCTTGTAGGTTTCATTGACTCTTCTCTGGAATTCATCCTGGTTGGATACCATGATAAATGGCCTGCACTTGCTGTAGAGTGCTTTGTCAAGTCTGAGGACCCCAAAGTGCTTTACACTTTAATCAGTCATTTACCCATCCCAGTGGTAAGCTATTTTAATAGCCACAGCTGCCCTGGGGCACACTGACAGAGGCAGGACTGCCATACAATCGGTGCCACTAGGCCCTCTAACCACTGAAAGTGGCTGAAATGTCTTTCCCGTGGACATAGTGACTGAAACAGACAGAGTGCTCTGACTGAGACGGACTCACCCTGAAATGCCACAATAGCTTTGAAAAGATCAGGGTACTCACTCTGTATGTTAGTAGGGCAGTTGGTGAGCTCTTGTGTCTTTTCAGCACTTGTTACTGAAAAGTGATTTATAAAATACTTGCCTTGCCTTTCCTTTTAGCAGACTTTATATACTACCTTTTAGGAGTCAAATAATTTTACATGCTTTGTAGTCTATGGTGGGTGGGGTTTCTGCGGCCGGATGTATGGAAACAAGAAACGCAGATAATGTTACATATACAGGGATACTGTCATCCCAGTTAGGAGAGTTCACTGATTCCCTAACAACAACTCCTACATTAACAGTGACATCAAGGAAACATCCAGGATAAGCACCACGCACACCATCAGCGGTGACAGTCAATAGGCCTCTGGCACTCACTGTGGATGATGGAGCTTGGAAGGCTACAACAATACAAATCAGTTGGACCTAATTATGCATTCCCAGGGCTGCTGAAGGAATGTTCAGCTCAATTGACTGTGCCCCTCCAGTCTATCTTCAACAAAGGTCTCCAGATGGGGAGGGTACTGGTCATGTGGAAAACATCCTGTCATGTGCCAGTCCCTAAAGTTAGGTGGCCACCTGGGATGAATGACTGCTGACTGGTAGCCCTCATCTCCCATCTAATGCTCACCACCCAGCATTCTTCCCTCAATAAAGACTCAAACTTTTAGTCCCGTGTGTGCGTCCTGAGTTCATCGGTAAACAAAACCATGACAGTAAGTAATGATGTGATGGTGTGAAATAACTGATATATTCATAATTTTGCCAGCATTGTTCACCCATCCTTCTACACAGATGTCAAATTTGTGCCAACCTCACTTTATATTGTGCATATAAGCTATATGTATATTTCCAGCTGAAGTAAAGGTAGTGTTATTTAAGTGAAGAAATGTGCCGTAGCCCTAACGGTGTTGGGGGAGAAATAAGTGAATGGAAACTAAAATATATCAATAGAAAAGTAAAGCTGGAAGTGCCAAAATTATTGCTTTAATTCTGTGTAGTTCTGTTATTAATCTTGTGGGTTTTTAAACTATAACTGACTGCAACATTGCTGACAGTACGACATACAGTACGACATACAGCTGCCTCTGAAAGATTTTCTGTGTCTCCTACGTTATTAAAAAGCTGCTGTTGGCATGAAAACGAAGAGCAGCTCAAATAAATTGTTCAGAACTGAGAGCGTTCTCTTGTTGTGTAAGAAAAACGATGTGTAACTGGTCAGTTATTCACCCATTCATGCACACATTCACACCCTGATGGTGGTGAGCTACATTGTAGCCACAGCTGCCCTGGAGCAGACTGACAGAAGAGAGGCTGCACACAGAACTACATGCTGGAGTTAAACCTCACAGCACAAAATGTAAATAAAATTGGAAATGTGAAAGATGTGCATGTCTCTCAGTTCTTCCTTAGCAGGACCCGTACTCTGGCATAAAATATGCTATACAGCTATAAAATCCAAGACTTTTGTATTTTCATGTAATCTGGCTAAATCAGTTTTATCTAAACTAGTAATTTAGAAGAAATTATTGCTGTAACTTGATTATTGTAGTAAACCATATAGCTTGTTATAATCTCAGGGTTTGGACAGGCGTAATGTAGCCTCAGTGCACATGTGATGTTGCTCACAGAGGTCAAGTGATCGCTCAGGGAGTCTGTGTGTTTGCTCAGACACATGAAAAATTAGGGGGAACATTGATCTGGGGCTGAAGATGCAGTGCTCTACTGGCTCCACGGGGCTCATTCTTTCCTGGATGGGCCTGGTGGTTATGTTAGAGTGATATTCTATGACCACTCTAGTGCCTTTAACACTACTAGACCCGATATCCTGGGAAATAAACAGGAGGGGATGGGGATTAATTATTTCCTTAGCTTCTGGATAATGGACTTTCTGAAGGAAGGGTCACAGCTTGTTTGAGGTTGCAAAACTGGGTATCTGAGACACTCCTGAGCGGCACGGTGGTCCCACAAGGGATGATGCTAGCACTGTTCCTCTTCACCCTGTTCACGTCTGACTTCCAGTGCCACTCCCGGTCCTGCCATGTCCAGAAGGACTTGGACGACACCACAGTCTTGGCCTGTATTTGGAGTGGTGGGGAAGATGAGTACAGGGCTGGTAAGCAGGTTTAGCAAGTGGAGTTCCAGAAACCACCTCTAGTTGAACCAGGTCTACCCCCCGCCAGTCAACATTGACAATGTTGACAAGAGTTGGTAGGGACTTTCAAGTACCTGGGTATCTATCTTGATGACATAACACACTAGACTGGTCAATAAACTGTTAGGCCTTGTTGAATGAATGCCAGATTTAATGTGTGTGGGGAATGCTGTATTTGTTCTAAAAGTCTGTGGTTGAGAGTGCTGTGCTGTATGTTACTTTCTGTTTGGGTGACTGTCTGGAAAAAGTCATCCACAGGGCTGGTTTGGTTCTGGGGAGGAGCATGCACTGTCACTGAGAGGTTCTGCCGGAGGAAGGTACAGAGCATTCTGGTCTGTGATAGTAACCCTATTCATCCCACCTTGACTGGGTAGGATAGCAGCTGCAGCCAACGGCTCCTGTCACTGAGCTGCAGGATGGAGCATTCAGGACATCCCTGATCCCCACAGTCATTAGAATCCAACTGTGGTAAACAAATAGCCTAGCTGGTTGCACTGTGTCACATAAAACACTTTAGCTGGTTGTATGCTGAGATACTATAGACAAATATAGTTATTTATTATATACAATATTTTGATTGGACTTGTACATCTTTTGGAAAATTTACTCTTACCTTAGTCTTATTTATATTCATATTTGAAAAGGAATAAAATGAATGCCGTCAGTGCTATTTTTCTATTAAGACTTAGAAAACATTAAAAAGAACCTAACATGGACCAGTCAAACCTGGGCTGGAACATTCTACAGATTCTTTAAAACAGTTTTTTAAATTAGCAAAATCTTCACGAACAAGATGCATTTAAACATGCAAATTTTAAAGAAAGCCTAAAGCCAAGCATTTCGGCTGAAGGAGATGGGAATGTTGCAGAAAAAATATTATTAAATAAAAAATTATTTTTATTTTATTGTAAAACATGGGGTCCTATATATACAGCCCCACAAATCAGAACCTGGAGATAAACACAGTTTGAAACCGTGGTAAACCAAACACCAGTATGCTCGATGAAGGCTAAATAGTTCAAATTCACTGCAGGGAAACTGTTTCTCTTTCCTGGCTCTTGGTATTGTTCCCAGTTGAGCAATTGTGTGACAGTTTGTGTGGGTGTTGACATTAGGAAATGAAACTGTGTGACTCTGCATTAAATATTCAGCACAAACAGAAGGACAGAAATGAGGCAAACTGAACGTAGGAAAATCTGATGAACGTGTGAGTCATGGTGACTCCTTCTGTGGCAGCCTGGTTGGGAGGAGGGGTCGATTGTGGGGGCTGAATGTGAGAATTATGTGACAGTTTGATTTATCTGATCTGTTCTGATGTATTCTTTTCTGTTATTCTCCCCTGACCTGTAATCAAGGATTAATTTTCACAGAACTGATGCACGATGAATCTAAATCAGCAACATGGCTCTCCCTGTGGCTCTACGCTTCTCCAGGACTGAATGCTGCTTGTCGGGACTTTGATGCAATCAACTGGTTTTCTTATATAGGAACATTTTTGACCAATCTGTATAATCTGACCCAATCTGTATAATATGATTGAACTTAACTTTGTAAAGTGCCTTGAGATGACATGTTTCATGAATTGGCGCTATATAAATAAAATTGAATTGAATTGAATTGAATTGAATTGAATTGAACATCTGACCAGTAATCAGAATATCCGAAGAGGTACTTTGATTGTACATAGAACATGCCAACTTTTTTAAACAATTAAACCACTGATGAACTACTCACTATATATAAGAAAATTTGCTAAGACATTACATGTGATCATAGCTGGGGAAGCTTACATAAATGGAAAACAAGTGTGTTCTGAAGTCACAGTTGGCTCTTCTCCACTGGTGACGGACAGTAGCAGACTTCTGACTTCTCTACAGTCTTGGACCAGAATTAGAGAATTCACATTGAGAAAGTTAGACTCAGGCCGGCATCTCTGCCAAAACCTCCCTGTTTCCATGAAGGGCAGAGCATTGAAGTCCCTGCGCTGAGGACAATGCAGTTAATTAACAAAACTGACTAAACTCCAGGTTTTCTTTCCCAGAATTAGAGCCTGCCATTTGCTACGTCGCCTCCAGGTATAATTGAGAGTGACGCCTGAACATGTATGTGAATTTGTGAGGTCACACTGTGAAAGAGGTGAGGTGAAATGAACATCCTCTCACCACTTGGCAGTGAACAGCAGGAAACTTTGTACACAGCGGTACCTTCTTTTGTCTTGTTAACACTCCTGCTCCCAATAGCTGTGACCTTACAGACTGACCCAATTATTCATTCATTTTATCTACTCTATTAATTATTTTCAGGGTCAGAAGTGGCCTCATTTACATCCTGAAAAATGCAGAAAAGAAAGGTACCATGGCAACAGATCCATAGAGAAACATGGTCCTTCTGATCTAATTTACACTGTCCGTTCTGACCGGCTGTCAGGAGACCATGGTAAAAAGTTTCAAAAATGAGTTCATCTGGGATTTGGTAAAATGCCTGTTTTACACACGTTACATTTGCCAAGGGCATAGTCCAAGATTTAAATAACCAGAGCTAATTTGTCAAACATAATTTTCTTTTAGACAGGTAAAAAGGTTAAAACTGTACACGTAGTAAAAACCAGCTTTTTTCCTTTAAATTAAGTAAAACTGTAATGGATTTGAAATGAAACAACTACAATGTAATTGAAGTGCAGACTTTACGGTTTAATACAAGGGGTTGGACAAAAATAAATGATTAAACATGTAGGAATTGTAGATATTTTTATACAAACGCTCCTCATTTCAGGGGCTCAAAAGTAATTGGACAAATAAACATAACCCTAAATAAAATGTTTCAATATTTTGTTGAGAATCCTTTGCAGGCAATGACAGCCTGAAGTCTGGAACCCATGGACATCACCAAACGTTGGGTTTCTTCCTTTGTGATGCTTTGCCAGGCCTTTACTGCAGCTGTCTTCAGTTGGTGCTTGTTTGAGGGTTTTTCTGCCTTAATTTTTGTCTTGAGCAAATGAAATGCATTCTTGATTGGGTTGAGATCTGGTGATTGACTCGGACATTGCAGAATGTTCCACTTCTTTGCTTTAAAAAACTCTTGGGTTGCTTTTGCAGTATGTTTTGGATCATTGTCCATCTGTACTATGAAGCACCGTCCAATCAACTTTGCTGCATTTGGCTGAATCTGAGCAGAAAGTTTATCTCTATACACTTCAGAATTTATCCGGCTGCTTCTGTGTTTTGTCACATCATCAACAAAAAACTGGTGACCCAGTGCCATTGGAAGCCATGAATGCCCATGCCATCACATTGCCTGCACCATATTATACAGAAGATGTGGTGTGCTTTGGATGAGCTGTTCCAATTCTTCTCCTAACTTTCTTCTTCCCATCATTCTGTTCCAGAACTGGGCCGGCTTCTTCAGGTGTTTTTTGGCAAAGTCAATTTTGGCCTTTCTATTTTTGAGGCTGTTTGATGGTTTGCACCTTGTGGTGAATCCTTTGTATTTACTTTCATGAAGTCTTCTTTTTATGATAGATAGATAGATAGATAGATAGATAGATAGATAGATAGATAGATAGATAGATAGATAGATAGATAGATAGATAGATAGATAGATAGATAACTTTATTGTCCCAGAGGAAATTTGATTTGGGTTACAGACTCTGGCTGCTACATAGTCCAAACTATGCATCACACTGCATTCACACATAAAACACTTAGATGTTAGATACTGATACACCTACTTCCTGGAAAGTGTTCTTCACTTGAGTGGATGTTGTGAAGGGTTTTTTCTGCACCATGGAAAGGATTCAGTGATCATCCACCACTGTTGTCTTGCGTGGACGTCCAGGCCTCTTTGAGTTCCTTAGCTCACCAGTGCTCTATTTTTTCTCAGAATGTACCAAACTGTTGATCTGGCCACTCCTAACATTTCTGCTATCTCTCTGATGGATTTCTTCTTCTTTCAGCCTCAGGAAGGTCTGTTTCACCTCCATGGAGAGCTATTTTGACTGCATATTGTGTGTTCACAGCACATACTTCCAAATGCAAACGCCACACCTGGAATCAGCTCCAGACCTTTTAAATGCTTAATTGTTGACAGATTAATGAGGGAAGAGCCCATGCTGCCTTGTTATTTATTTTGCAGTCTCCTGAGTCAATTGTCCAATTACTTTTGGTCCCTTGAAAAAGAGGCGGCTACTTATTAAAGAGCTGTAATTCCTAAACCCTTGCTTCAACTTGGATGTGAATATTCTCAAATTACAGCTGAGAGTCTGCACCTTAAGCCCATATTGAATATATAATTCTATCCTGAATATGTTTTCATAAACAGCTAAAATAACAAAACTTGTGTCACTGTCCAAATATTTCTTGGCCAAACTGTATATTCCAAAAGAGTAAAATGGTTCTACAAAGTACAAACTAAGGGAAACTGAATACACCCTGGACCATTTTGATTTTTATTTGTCCAAAAATAGGGAAACCATGTATCTTTTTCACTTCGCTCCACATTGCTTTTCCTTGTGTTGTATTTTGTATCGATATGCCTTAGAATGTCGTAACTGAACTAAAACATCCTAATGCTGAAAAGGCTAAACTCTGGAACAGATACAACTTGCAGGATTTTCCTCCTCTCTCAGATCTTACTGTCAAGTACATTCTGTTCCATGACTGACACCCGGAGATTGGTCCTGATTTAATATTTTAGAAACTATTTTATCTCACCAGCTTGTCATGATCAACAGCTGTTTTGTTGTTCTCACCTGTGTGTATTTAGATCATCTGTGTTTCCATTCTGTCAATTAGTCTACCTTCCTCAGCGCCCTGCTTTCTTCCCCCAGAGTCTTCCCCCCCAGCTGCTTTGCATTCAATTGATTGTACTCACCTGGTTTCCATGTAGTGCCTCTGCAGTATTTAAGTTCCTGGCTTCTGTTTACTCTCCCCTGAATTCTACTTTGCACACTTTAGTTCTTTTCCAGCCCCATGCTTGAGATAAGTAATACCTTTGTTGTAATATAACAGGTAACTTTGGGAGTGACAGTGGCAAACACACAGACAGAGTTGCACACAATTTTTAATAATGAAAAAAGCAACAACTTCATGATGCAACTAGCTGTAAAAATCCAGCCTCCTTTTCGCAAAGTAACATCTAGCATTTTATTGTTTTATGTGCAGTTTAGATGCATTCAAATCGATTTTGATTTAAATTGACCCAAATCGACCCAAATTATTAAACCTTCTCCATCTTTATTTTTCTAAAGTAGTAATTTTATTAGGAGGATTTCTTTTTGTTAAAACTTTTGTTTTACAGCTGGTAGTCTCATAATGGTATTGTACTTGACGGCAAAAAAAGTGTCAAAGCAGCAAACTGGTTCAGTGTAGCCCATTAATAGATATTATGATTTTCAACCAAGGACCTGTAGAATTCTTTCATCCATTAAACTCTCAATAGTCCCTGTAACGTTTATATTTTGCTCAAACACTTTAAGAACGTCTCTGTTTAAAATAAATAAATAAAATAAATAAATAAATAAGACGCACAGATCGGTACACGGTGATAAATTAAATACACGCACAGCTCAAGAGCACGTTGGAATGGTTAGTGTTCACGGTTGGGTACAGAAGGCACGGGCTATGGTTTATCCCTTTTCACACTCTCTTACTCTTTGCACTTTTTTATTTTTTTGTGTATTTCTATCTTATTTGTCTGCTTCTTTCCTGATCATCAGTCAATCACAAGCACATCATATGATGCTACCTGGGTCTATGTATGACTATTTTCTCAAGGGCATGCACCTTCTAACTTCTCACTCACATCTATGGCGAATGTAAAGTTTGTGACATGGAATGTGCATGGGGCTGGCACCAGAGAGAAAAAAATGAAGATCATTAACCAGTTTACTAGATTAAAGGCAGATGTGGTATTATTGCAAGAAACCCACAAATCAGCTACAAATGCAAGTGAGCTTAACTCACCTGAGTTCCCTAATGTGTTTGCGGCCTGCTATAACTCTAGACAGAGAGGTGTAGCAATCTTAATCCACAAAAACGTTAGTTTTAAAATATTAGATAAAACTGTAGATCCTGAAGGTAGATACATAATAATTAAAATAGCTATCCATAACCAGAAGCTATGTATTGTCAGTATATATGGTCCAAATGTTGATGACCCCTCTTTTTTCCACCAATTCTTCCTTGCACTTTCAAAACACGGGGATTGTTCACTAATTATAGGAGGTGACTTCAACTTTGGTTTAAATAACGATATAGACAGGTTGAATAAAACAGGGACTCAGCGTAGTTGGCAGTCAGTAAGTGTAGTCAAACAATACATGAGTGATTTTGGTCTTTGCGATGCATGGCGTTCTCTTCATCCTACTAGTAAAGAATACACTTTTTTCTCAAATGTTCACCATTCGTACTCTCGTCTGGACTACTTTCTAATAAGTAGCTCACTGCTGTCGGTTGTTTCAGAGACGGTAATTCATCCTATTGCTATCAGTGATCACGCTCCTGTTACTCTCACCTTAATTAATAAAAAAATAACCACACAAAACAAAAGCTGGAGATTTAATACATCACTGCTTAAAGATGAAGAATTTATAAAATTCATTAAAGAACAGTGGGCCTCATACTTAGAATACAATGATCAACCAGGTACATCGGCATCGATATTGTGGGAAGCTGGAAAAGCAGTGATGAGAGGTAAAATAATTTCTTTTTCATCTCATAAAAAGAAAAAAGAAAACAAAAAGATTCAGGAATTAGAAGAAAAACTTAAGTTACTAGAATCCTCTCAAGAAGAAGGAAAGTTAGGTAAAATCCGTGAAGTAAAATTAGAACTAAACCACCATATTGAAAAGCAAAATAGATTTCTAATACAAAGACTCCGAATAGAAAATTTTGAACATGGCAATAAGTCAGGAAGCTTTCTAGCTAATCAGCTTAAAATAAATAAGGAGAAAACTACTATATTTGCAGTTACAGATTCAACTGGTAATACAGTAAGTGAACCAGGGTGTATAAATAATACCTTCCGCGATTTCTACAAATCTTTATACACACCACAGATAAATCCATCAGAGAAGGATATTAACCAATTTCTGGATAAAATTACACTTCCTAAATTATCAGATAACCAAAGAATGACACTGGATTCCCCGCTGACAACAGCTGAAACCCAGGAAGCTCTTAAAAGCATGCCTAATAAAAAGGCTCCAGGTCCAGATGGATTCCCCACTGAGTTTTACAAAGAGTTCTGGAATATTCTAGCCCCAACGTTCCACAGAATGTTGCAGGAAATACAGGAAAAAGGTAGATTTCCAGCTAATATGAACTCTGCCACCATCAGCCTTCTGCTCAAGCCAGACAAAGATCCTGTGTTGCCCACTAGTTATCGTCCCATATCCTTAATTAATGTGGATATTAAGATAATCTGTAAAGCTTTTGCAAAAAGATTAGACAAAGTAACTCCTCTCATAATACATCCAGATCAAACTGGTTTCATCAGAGGAAGGCAGTCATCCACAAATACACGCCGATTACTTAATTTAATTGATTATTCCTACAGTAAAAACATTAAAACCAATATATTGTCTTTAGACGCAGAAAAAGCATTTGATAGAGTAAATTGGAAATTCTTATTCGCTACTCTTCATAAATTCGGTTTTGGCGATTTATTCATAAACTGGTTAAAAATTCTATACAATTCTCCAACAGCCTGTGTCAGGACAAATGATCAAATATCTTCCAGTTTTTGTCTACAGAGGGGCACCAGGCAAGGATGCCCTCTTTCTCCATCACTTTTTGCCATCTTTATAGAACCTCTAGCAGCAACAATCAGACAAACAAAAGCTGTAAAAGGTATAAAATGCATGAAAATAGAGCACAAGATTAGTCTGTACGCGGATGATGTATTACTTTATCTCCAGCATTCAAATAACTCTCTTTTACAAGTAATTAGAATACTAGAATCTTTCTCTAAAGTATCAGATTACTCGTTAAACTGGTCTAAATCTACGGTACTGTCAATTAATTGCTGTTTCGAAAACTCCCTAAATTTACAAATGCAATCAGGAAATATTAAATATTTAGGTATTACTGTGTCGAATAAATTAACAGATTTACTTAAACTTAACCATGCCCCACTTTTAAACAGGATAGAAGAGGACCTTGAAAGATGGAAATCGCTTCCAATCACACTTATGGGTAGGGTAGCTTCAATAAAAATGATGGTCCTACCTAGAATTAATTATTTATTTTCAATGATCCCCAATAAACCATCATCTGACTGGTTTAAATCTCTAGACTCTGCCATTTCTAAATTTCTTTGGAAAGATAAACCCCCACGTATTAGCTTAAAGACAATACAGAAGACTAAAGACAGGGGAGGACTAGATCTGCCTAACTTCCATAACTATTACTTAGCAAATAGGCTACAATACATCTCTAAATGGATAAAAAATACTCTTTTAGATGAGCCTTGGTTAGATATAGAACAGGAAATGTGCAATAATATCATGATCTCAGATCTGCCGTTTATTAGCTCAAATATAAAACGGCATACATGCTTCAAAAATATCAACATTAGCTCTACTCTGACAGCATGGTGGGAGTTCCTCAAAATGACAAAGTCATCACTTATCCCATGCAGTCGTACACCTATCTGGAATAACCCTGATATCCTACAAAATAATAAAATGATAAACTTTACATACTGGAAGAATAAAGGTATTAAATATCTGGATCATCTACTTGACGGAACCGAGTTCATCAATTTTGCTAAACTAAATATGCAATATGGCATTAGTAAAAATAAATTCTTGGAATATGAACAACTTAAATCTATAATTAAAAATAAATATAAGCATATTAATGGTGGTTTACAAGTCCCAACTAATATAATACAGTTCTTAGATTTAACCCCCCCCCCAAACTACTGTCTAAATTATACAGGACGCTGACTAAAATAGATGATTCGATATCTCTTCCTATAATGAAGTGGGAAAAAGATTTATCAGGCACCTTTGAACAAAATTTCTGGGCTCAGATATGTCTAAGAACTTTCAAATTGACTAGAAACACCAACTTACAACTAATACAATACAAAATCCTTCACAGAGTACACTACACAGGACAAAGATTATTCAAGATGGGGTTGGCACAATCTAATATCTGCCCACACTGCATAGGCAATCATCCTGATAATTATATTCATGCGTTATGGTTATGCACACCAGTCCAGAGGTTCTGGACACAGATATGTAAGGACTTATCAAAGTGCTTGAGCTGTAAAATTACACCTTCCCCATCAGTTTGCCTGCTCGGTAATTTTGAGGAAAGTCCTTTGAAACAAGAAATAGTTTACATGGTTTTTACTGCTTTATGCATCGCAAAGAAAACTATCCTCATGAATTGGAAAAGTAAACAAAATCTCAGTATCAATCAGTATAGAGATCTTTTGTTGGATCATATTAATCTAGAGACAGCATCTGCTTCCACATCTGATTGGTCTCTTTGGGCTCCTCTGATCAACACCATCACTTAGTGGAATAGGGGGC